>JBBGZY010000896.1:5470000-6833944 GCA_037952925.1 Lithobates clamitans | reverse complement strand
TGGTATTCTGGTGCGAACGAGGTCTTAAGCTTAGTACACGTAGGCCAAATGTTGAGCATCGGTCAGTTCAATAGAAACTGACTGACAATCAGCCCGTGTGTACTGCACCCTGGCCGCCTCTATCGATGTCGGGGCATGACTGAAAAAGGTCTGCCGATCGGCTCCCAATCAACTCTCTCAGCTAATGGCTGAGAGCTCTGACCGAAGTGTTCTGGCGGGGGGGGGGGGGGGGGGATGAGTCCCCCTGTCAAAACATAATAGCACAGCAGGGGAGATTGCTGTACTAACATTGCATAGTTAGTACAGCAGCTCCTGAGCTGTCAGGTTTTTTTTTCGTTCTGCCCTGCTGGGTTGAACAAAAAAAATAGTAGTGAGTACTAGGCTTTACTCTGCCTTTGCTCTATTCAGCTCCAAACAGCCCTGGTGGTGGGCAGAATGGCAACGATAGAAGAAGCTACTGTTAATCAAACACCTTTACCTGCCCCACTAGGTGATGCTGCTGGTGACGTAGGCAGCTGGGAGTCTAATGAAGGTAGGTAAAAGTGTTTGATTGACAACTGCACCTCCAATCATTGCAATTACGAACAGGGCAGACTGGTCCCACCCACCATCCTAGGCCATACGACTCCAAATAGCCTGATACAGTCACGTGACCTGGAACCAAAGTATTTTGCCTACCCAAATGCCTGACTTTGGGAACATTTTGGAGAAATTAAAAACTCTCAAATTTTTCTCATCCTTACCATTGTGTCTATAACTTATTATACACATCAACTGTGAATAGTTTGTGGCTGGTCATTAAGAAACAAACAGATCACCAATATCTACAGATACCATTTAACCCAACAAACCAACATATTAAAGTGGAGCTCCACCCAAAAGGGGAAGCTCTGCTTGTCTGCCTCCTCCCCACTCGTGTGCCACATTTGGCACCTTGTGGGGGGGGGGGGGGGGGGAGTACCAGCCAATTCCTGCTGAGTTCACTGCAGCGAACTAAGCTGGAAGTTCGGCCCTCGCCGCAGCCGACCCATTGAGAAAGCTTCACTGCCGTTTTCCCTTACCCAAGATGGCGGAATCGGCTTGGGTGAGGACACCATAGAATCCCTGGACAGGTAAGTGCCATGATAGTAAATGTCAGCAGCTACAGCATTTGTAGCTGCTGACTTTTAATTTTTTGGGAGGGGGGGGCTGGACCTAGGCTTGAAAGAAGTTATTGATATGCAGTTTGTTGTGAAATAACTCAATCTTTGTTTTAGAAATTCCCTGAGTATGATGTAATGAAAGAGGACACCATTACTGATAGAAAAGGAAATTTAGTTCTCTCTCTCATCTAAAAAATGTGTTTTTTTAAGTGCTTTGCATTGAACTGAGTCATGTACCTGTTATGTAATTGAAGACAGGTTTGTGTATTGTAGTCCCAGTTGTCGTCTGGACACATTATTTGCTGTGTGAATTGGAGGCCTGGGGGACCACATTCAGATGGGCTATTACCTTCCTGTGGCTCTTAGCTTACAGTCAAGAAAAAACGAAAACATAAAAATCCAGACATCTAGGCTTAAAAGGCTTTTTTATTCAGATGTTTCCTCTCTTCATCAGAGACAGTCTGATTCAGCTTTCTTGTCTTCCTTTCACTGAATAAGGATCTTGCAAAAAAGCAATTATAGTGTGTGTGGAGGAACAATTTCCACATTTCTCCTTCATGATGTCTGCGTTGGAAGTTCTGTTTTGGAGGGGCTTCCAGTGCAGACATCTGCCATGGAGGGGCTTCCAGCTCAGGACTCTACCATGCCACCATACAGTGGGGAAGGAAAGTATTCAGACCCCCTTAAATTTTTCACTCTTTGTTATATTGCAGCCATTTGCTAAAATCATTTAAGTTCATTTTTTTCATCATTAATGTACACACAGCACCCCATATTGACAGAAAAACACAGAATTGTTGACATTTTTGCATATTTATTAAAAAAGAAAAACTGAAATATCACATGGTCCTAGGTATTCAGACCCTTTGCTCAGTATTTAGTAGAAGCACCCTTTTGATCTAATACAGCCATGAGTCTTTTGGGGAAAGATGCAACAAGTTTTTCACACCTGAATTTGGGGATCCTCTGCCATTCCTCCTTGCAGATCCTCTCCAGTTTTGTCAGGTTGGATGGTAAACATTGGTGGACAGCCATTTTTAGGTCTCTCCAGAGATGCTCAATTGGGTTTAAGTCAGGGCTCTGGCTGGGCCATTCAAGAACAGTCACGGAGTTGTTGTGAAGCCACTCCTTTGTTATTTTAGCTGTGTGCTTAGGGTCATTGTCTTGTTGGAAGGTAAACCTTCGGCTCAGTCTGAGGTCCTGAGCACTCTGGAGAAGGTTTTTGTCCAGGATATCCCTGTACTTGGTCGCATTCATCTTTCCCTCGATTGCAACCAGTCGTCCTGTCCCTGCAGCTGAAAAACACCCCGACGGCATGATGCTACCACCACCATGCTTCACTGTTGGGACTGTATTGGACAGGTGATGAGCAGTGCCTGGTTTTCTCCACACATACCGCTTAGAATAAAGGCCAAAACGTTCTATCTTGGTCTCATCAGACCAGAGAATCTTATTTCTCACCATTTTGGAGTCCTTCAGGTGTTTTTTAGCAAACTCCTGCGGGCTTTCATGTGTCTTGTACTGAGGAGAGGCTTCCGTCGGGCCACTCTGCCATAAAGCCCCGACTGGTGGAGGGCTGCAGTGATGGCTGACTTTCTACAACTTTCTCCCATCTCCCTACTGCATCTCTGGAGCTCAGCCACAGTGATCTTTGGGTTCTTCTTTACCTCTCTTACCAAGGCTCTTCTCCCTTCTTTCTCTTCTTTTTTAATAAATATGCAAAAATGTCAACAATTCTGTGTTTTTCTGTCAATATGGGGTATTGTGTGTACATTAATGAGGAAAAAAATGAACTTAAATGATTTTAGCAAATGGCTACAATATAACAAAGAGGGAAAAATTTAAGGGGGTCTGAATGCTTTCTGTCCCCACTGTAGCTTTACGTACCGTAGTTATGTCTTTGTCAGGACTAGATATTACGGCTCTCAGAATACAATATATGAACAATGACTGCATCTGAATACATGCAGCTACTATTTGGTCAACAATTTTCTGCCTGGATGTAAATGATAAGGCCACCCATGACACAAATTTGGTTTAGTAGTATATGGCCAGCTTAAGGCCCCTGTCACACTAGCAGACTGATCGGGTCGGGAGTGGTGGCTGGTGCTCAAAATTTTTGGGAGGGGCGCAAACAAACTGAAAAATACCGAACCCCCCCCATCAATTGCAGTCACTGTGCCCATCAAACGTAGCCACTTGTGCCCATAAAACGCAGCCTCTTGTGCCCATCAAATGCAGCCACTGTGTCCATAAAATGCTGCCACTTGTGCCCATCATATGCAGCCACTTGTGCCTATCATATGCAGCCACTTGTGTCCATCAAACGCATTCACTGTGCCCAAACACAGCCACTGTGCCCATCAAATGCAGCCACTTGTGCCCATCAAATGCAGCCACTTGTGCCCATCAAATGCAGCCATTGTGCACATCAAATGCAGCCACTGTGCCCATCATATGCAGCCACCTGTGCCCATAATCGTGGATCGTGGATCGCGGCTCTGGTAGTACCCCCTTCAATGCACGGCTCTTACAGAGCCGAAGGGACTTACGGTAGCCCACCCTATTTTGAAGCCTATTAGAGCCTCTGGCTCTAATCAGGTGCTTCAAAAAGTTCCACCTCCTCCCACCCCGCCAGAGGAATCCATGAGTCCGGCGTCCTGAAAGGGGCCGGGCACATGGATGGGGGGGCAGCGCCCGTGTGCCCACAGTGCATGGGCTGCCACTGCGGGTCTGCCTGTTGGTTTTTCAGGCGACTGGACCCAAACGTTTTTCAGGCGACTGGACCCAATAGTCTCCTCTATGGAGCAGCGGGTGTCAACGAACATGTGTCCGTTGACACCCCAATCCAATCCTGTCTGCCAACAACAGACGGTTGAGGATCCATTCTCCATCCATCTGGTGGATCAAATGGCAGTCAGGTATGAACACAAGTGGTCCGTTTACATCTGACCACCCATAGAGGAGAGCGGGCTGTGTCTGTGGACACGGACCAGCCATCCGCCTGCTAAGCGAGGATCAGCAGAGAGATTCCCTGCTGAGCAGGCGGACTGCAACGGAGCCCACCCCGTGTGTAAGTGGGCCTAACAGATACATTATAACTGGCTCACCAATGGGAACACAAAAACACTGTACCCCGAAGACCGACAGAAGATGTTACCAGCCATTGTCAAAGCGACATGTAGGAGTGCAGGTGTCACACATACTAAAAGAGGACACACGTGAGGGGAACTTGCTTATTAAGGAAAGGACTCACCCACCCTGGAAGTGTAATCTTTACCCAAAACTTGAAATGCCACTTATTCTTTACCTCTCCCCAGCCCCTACCTAATTTTCAAACTTTTTGTTTTTTCAGGCAGCAGGTCAATTTTTTGTGGATAAGTACTGCTCCCATTTCCTTAACTGACGTCAGTTTGGCCCTTCCTCCCCTTGTCCACAGCCACACCTCACACGTCCAGTCTCATAATGCCACACATTCTCATACACGCTCAGTGGGAAGCCAGCTTTGATACACAGGAAGTCACAGCTGGATCCCACAGCCCAGCTAAAAATTGGCTTAGGAAAAACAGCACTGGGCTGGTAAGTACCGGTTCGTAAAAAGTCAGCAGAACCCTGGGTAAAGTTGCTCTTTAAAGTAATTGTAAGTGTATAATTTCTTTTCTTTAAAATAAGAAACATGTTATCAGGGACGTAACTAGAAATAGCAGGGCCCCATAGCAAAATGTTGTATGGGCCCCCCCTGCAAACAGCCCCCCCCTCCACAGCTGCCCTAGTGTCAATGCAGCGTGAGCTGTGCCACATACAGCGTGACCTGTGCACAATGCAGCGTGACCTGTGCCCAATACAGCGTGACCTGTGCCCCATACAGCGTGACCTGTGCCCCATGCAGCGTGACCTGTGCCCCATACAGCGGTACCTGTGCCCGATACAGCGTGACCTGTGCATCATACAGCGTGACCTGTGCCCCATACAACATGACCTGTGCCCAATGCAGCATGACCTGTGCCCCATACAGCGTGACCTGTGCCCCATGCAACATGACCTGTGCCCCATGCAATGTGACCTGTGCCCAATGCAGCGTGACCTGTGCCCCATACAGCGTGACCTGTAACCCATACAGCGTGACCTGTGCCCCATACAGCGTGACCTGTGCCCCATGCAATGTGACCTGTGCCCCATGCAATGTGACCTGTGCCCAATGCAGCGTGACCTGTGCCCCATACAGCGTGACCTGTGCCCCATACAGCCTGGTCTGCCTGTGCCCCATACAGCATGTCCTGTGCCCCATACAGCGTGACCTGTGCCCCATACAACATGACCTGTGCCCCATACAGCGTGACCTGTGCCCCATACAGCCTGGTCTGCCTGTGCCCCATACAGCCTCACCTATGCAGAGGAAGAGGCAAGCCACCCGGATCAGTAGAGAGCGGGATTGCCCGCTGTAATAGCTTTCATTTGAATTTCCCGGCTTCCCGGGGCTCATCGTCACATAGCCCCACCTCTTGGCCCGACGCCTTTGATGACGTCACATGTCCCGCATTGGATCGGCGTTCTGTCTATCAAAGGCGCCGGGCCAAGAGGTGGAGCTATGTGACGTGAGCCCCGGAAACACTGGAAGTTCTAATGAAAGCTCTTACATCGGGCAATTCCGCTCTCTGCTGATACGGACAGCTTGCCTCTTTCTCTCCTCTCTCTTCCCCTGGCTGGGAGACTGTGCCGGTGGTGCTCTCATCCTCACTGGGCCCCACTCGGCTGCGGGCCCCATAGCACCCGCATGGGTCGCTATGGTGGTAGTTACGCCCCTGCATGTTATGCTTACCTTCTGTGTGCAATGGTTTTGCACAGAGCAGCCCCGATCCTCCTCTTCTCTGCAAGCCATTTTCTATGGGGGAACTTGTACTGGCCTGCTCCCAGCCATGCTCTGTGTGGCCATTGACACACAGAGAGCGACTCAACCCTGTCTCTCCTCACTGGCTGTGATTGACAGCAGCGGGAGCCAATGGCTTTTGCTGCAGTCCCTGAGCCTATGAGGAGGGAGAGAACCAAGAGAGCAGCTGCTCTCGTGTACAACGCTGGATCGAGATTGGGCTCAGGTAAGTATAAGAGGGGACTGGGTGGGAGTTTAGAGATGCACAGAAAAGGTTTTTAACTTTAATGCAGAGAATGCATTAAAGAGGAGTTCCACCCAGGGGGTCCATTAAAAAAAAAACATTAAAAGTCAGCAGCTACAAATACTGCAGCTGCTGACTTTTAATTGGACACTTACCTGTCCCTGGGTCCTGCGATACGGGGGATCGAAGCCCCGCTCATCCCCCCCTCCACTCGTCGGCGCCGGCGTTTCAACTGTGGGCGCCGGGCTGTGGCTTCACAGCCTGGCACCCACTGCGCATGCGCGAGCGGCGCCGCGCGCCGTTATTGGCTGCTCAATCACCTGGGACCTGTAATGGGTCCCAGATGATTGACAGGAGGGAGGGAGCAGAGCCGAGCCCTTCCTGTGCCGAGGGGGAAGTGATGTCACCAGCCCAGGCAAAGGAAGAGGCAGACTACGAGGGACCACCTAGCAACAGGCATTTAGAGGTAAAAAAAAAAAAAAAATATCCAAATGTTTTTTTGTTTTTGTTTTTTAGAATTTTTCAGGTATTTTTGTTTTCTTGGGTGGAACCCCACTTTAGGGTATAAAAAAAAAACTTCAGCTTTTGGAACCACTTTAAAGTGGAAGTCCATGCAAAAACTAAAATCCCTGCATCTATAGCCACCAACATTCTAACAATAACCTCTCTAGCCCTGAAAAGAAAAAAATCAGTATACATACCCTTTTTGCAGTCGATCCGACCCAATCTCCAGGGGCGGAAGCTCTGCAGAGGACACGGCCGACAACGGCTGTGAAATGAATGGGAAGTGACGTCACCCATAGACTTGATATGGTGCTTCCGTTGACGGACGTGTCCTCTGCACCCGCCTACACACAGCAAAGCCGCAGCTGATAGCTCAGCGTGGGATCACAGCTCCCGCCGCTGGAGATATCAGGTTGGATCACCTGCAGAAAAGATATTTATACAGATTTTTTCTTTTCAGGGCTAGATAGGTTAGTGTTAGAATGTTGGTGGCTATACATGTAGGAATTTTAGTTTTTGAATGGAATTCCACTTTAAGTTCTGCTGAATGATAAAAGATTGTTCAGAGCTGTGGATCATGGAGAGCCATTTGACCTTCGTCTAGCATGCCAAACCTTACAGTCAAGAGGTGAAATGCATAAATCATGAGGCCTGCCACGATCGAATCCATCTTCCTGTAATCCCTGCCCCCTCCTTACTGTCCCAGCTGTGAGAAAGAGCCAGCTCCCAAATGATCTGTCTCCTTTTGTCAAGTTTATTTACTGTGCGGAATTTACATTATCAGGACTGGTGTAATCTCATGTTTGTTTAAAGCTCCATTACCAGATCTGTGTCTGGCGCAACTGTAAAATCACACAGCAAGAAATGGGACTTTTTGGTTCTGTAGACAGATTCAAATAACCCCCCAAAATATGCATAGTTAGATGCACCGATGAAATTGGGAGCTGTTTTACCTGGCATCCATGCCTAGGATTTACACAGCTCTGCCAAAAGGCACAATCTTAAAGCGGGGTTCCACCCAAATTTTGAACAATATCTGTATGTATTCTCTTTCTTGCCTAGATGCTGACATGCCGTTTAAAAAAATTTAAATCGCTGTAATTACCTTTTATTTTTCTATTCTTCTTTGCATTCCTGGTTCTCCTCCCGTGGGAGTAGGCGTGTTTCTAGCCTCTCCCAGACTCCTGGGAGCTAGTCTCAGGCTTCCCAGGATGCCACTGAGCATGTGCGGAAACGAGCGGTGAATGCTGGGAACACAGCACTCACCACATCCAGGAAATAAATGCTTGTGGGCTTCAAATGCCCACAATGAAGATGGAAACCGCCTGCAGTGAATAATATAAGTTATTCTTTCCAACTAAATCTGACACAGGCGGACATATTACACACAATATGTGAGTATGTAATGCTGAGAAGAAAAGTTTGTGAATAAACTCAAAAAAAAAAAAAACGATAGATAGGTGGACCCCCGCTTTAACTGGAAGGGAAGGAGACCCAATTTTTCAGGTCTTGTCTCTATCCCAGCCTGTGAATAATGACTGATGAACTTATCCTTGTCACTCTACTCTCGGAATGGCACTTCAGCACAACTGATGCTAATTCTCCCTCTACCAGTTTGTGCTCTGCTGTACAGGAACTGAAAGAGGCTACTACCAAGTCAAATGACAAAATCTGTAATGTATTAATGAACACAGAACTGCACTCATTTGTGTATTTTACAACTGCCTAGAGAATGATCTCAATGTTGCAGAGCAGATTGAAACAATGCAGATATTACTGTTTTTGTAGCATCACTGAATATCCAGCAATGCAAAAATCACAGGTTTTGCTAGGTTAGGGGAACCCTAATTGGTTTACATGTCCATGTAGGGGGTTTGTCTGCTAAACCACACCATGCTATTCAGGGCTTGTGTTAGAAATCACGGGGCCCCATACAGCCTACCCGACAGGACCCAGTCGAAAGTGACTGAGGGCATAAACTTTATCAGTCCCTTTCTCTACAGCCTCAGCTGCACAGATGAATGAATAGGAAGCGCTCTGAGGCTTCCGGTTCATTCCCAAACAGAAGCATAGTAAACACAGTTTACTATGCTTCAGTGATGAATGAACACAGGAGTTTTTGGTACTGATCGCTTTCTGTTCATTCAGGAAAGGAAGGGGCCAGTAAATTACTTTTACTGGCACCTTCCCCACTCTCCATCCTGAAAAAATCCCCCTGCAGTGCAGCCAGAGGGAGGGAGAGGAGGAGAAGCTGGCAGCGCTGCAGGGGGAGGCAGACGAGGATCGATATCTGCAATAGGACGGTACAGATGGCCCTCCTGCTCAGCAGGTGCCCAGGCCCCCTTTTTGAACTGATGGGGCCCAAGCCCAGTACAGGAGGTCTGGCTATACTGTCTTATCAGTGGCCCTGACGCTATTCATAAAGCACACAGAAAGACCATGTTTATGCTTGTTTACCATGGTAATCTTTCATTCAAGCTACCAACGTAGTCTCTTTAGCTGTCCATCAATAGTCATAGCTGTCAGGGCTGGGCTCAGCCCTTCCTTCTCTGAGCTGGCCGCTCAGCTGTCGGCTAATTGCCAGCTCCTTTCTCTCCACAGTGACTCAGCTGTTGATGATCTGCTCGTCAGTCCTGGCTACTTAAAGCCGTCCAGCTCACTTCATCTCTGCCTTCGCCTTTGGTCACATCTCTGAGATTTTCTGCTGCAATCCTGTTGAAGACTTGCTTGGCTGACGTCCCTTTTGGCTCCTGATCCTGCTTGCTGTACAACTACGTTGATCTCTGGCTCACTGACATTGGCATTGGCTGACCACCCGATCTGGTTACTGAACTCTGGCTATGTATTGACTACGCTCACTCTGTTTACTCTTTTTTATTATTATTAAACAAGTGTAATTAACTGTACTTCTGTCTAGGTCTGATTCATGGTTTCTGACAGTAGCACAGCATTTATTGGTTATCCTTTCTATAACATTTTTTTCCCTTTTGATCCTTTTACTATAAAGTGGCTAATAACAAGGATATATCTGTGGAAAGTATTGCCTATGGCAAGCACTGAAATTGGCATCCTGTCCAGGTATCTAACATCCATATTTTAGATAGCTTTTCCATAATAACAACTCAAACATTCAAGTCAAATTTGTTGTTTTTTATCCATATCAGAGAGCGGGTATTCACTTACCCAGTGAGCTGTAACTGAAGACAGTGCAGTCACTCCAGGCTCTGGACAGATAACATAGCAACACATTCTGTGGTGCTGTGAGTATCACAGCATTTCTCTCCCTTGTCTCTGCAGTTTTCATTAATTGACGAACTTTCACATTAGAATCCACCTTTTCACATCAGGAGCCCCCTTCACATTAGGAGCCACAGTCTCATTAGGAGCCACATTCATATCAGGAGCCCCCTTCACTTTAGGAGCCCCCTTCACATCAGGAGCCCCCTTCACATTAGGAGACACATTCACAACAGGAGCCCCCTTCACATTAGGAGCCACATTCACATTAGAAGCCAGATTCACATCAGGAGCCCCCTTCACATTCGGAGCCACATTCACATTAGAAGGCACATTCACATCAGGAGCCCCCTTCACATCAGAAGCCACATTCACATCAGGAATCCCCTTCATATTAGGAGCCACATTCACATCAGGAGCCACATGCACACCAGGAACCCCCTTCTCATTAGAAGCCAAATTCACATTAGAAGCCAGAGTCACATCAGAAGCCCCCTTCACATCAGAAGCCCCCTTCACATCAGGAGCCCCCTTAATATTAGGAGCCACATTCACATCAGGAACCCCCTTCATATTAGGAGCCACATTCACATCAGGAGCCACATTCACACCAGGAACCCCTTTCTCATTAGAAGCCAAATTCACATTAGAAGCCAGAGTCACATCAGGAGCCCCCTTCACATTCGGAGCCACATTCACATTAGAAACCCCGTTCACATCAGGAGCCCCCTTCACATCAGAAGCCACATTCACATCAGGAACCCCCTTAATATTAGGAGCCACATTCACATCAGGAGCCCTCTTCACATTAGAAGCCAGATTCACATCAGGAGCCCTCTTCACATTAGAAGCCACATTCACATCAGGAACCCCCTTCACATCAGGAACCCCCTGCACAATGGAAGCCACATTCACATCAGGAACCCCCTTCACATTAGAAGCCACATTCACATTAGAAGCCACATTCACATCAGGAGCCCCCTTCACAATAGAAGCCACATTCACATCAGGAACCCCCTTCACATCAGGAACCCCCTGCACATTGGAAGCCACATTCACATCAGGAACCCCCTTCACATTAGAAGCCACATTCACATTAGAAGCCACATTCACATCAGGAGCCCCCTTCACAATAGAAGCCACATTCACATCAGGAGCCCCCTTCACATCAGGAGCCCTCTTCACATTAGGAGCCCTCTTCACATCAGGAGCCCTCTTCACATTAGGAACCCCCTTCACATTAGGAGCCCCCTTCACATTAGAAGCCACATTCACATCAGGAACCCCCTTCACATTAGGAGCCACATCCACATTAGAAGCCACATTCACATCAGGAGCCCCTTCACTGGTTCCTGCTGAACCGGCCGAGATTCAAACCATCTATGGCCAGCCTTAATTTTGTACGACAAACAATTATCTGATTGTTAGTATAGTGCTTTCGACTGCCGTTTCCGACTTTTTGGATGACAAAAACTGAAGAAGCAGGCTAGAAAATGTTTATCGTACATGAACACAATGTCTGACTTTCATTTAATTAGTACAGTTTTCATCAGAAAAAAATCAGAAGAGCAAGACTACGCATGCTCAAAAATGAAAGAATACATCACAAAACAGTTTAACACATTACATCACTTCCAAGGTTGTATTCTGTACTATGAGAATTTTCGTCAGTTGAGTAATCTTTTCATAATCGATATGTGACTAGCATGCAACAAAAAATGCACGATCATTCATCTGATATTCTCATCGTGTGTACAAGGCTTTACTCTTTAAAGCGAAGTTCCAGCCTGTAAAAAAAAAATTAAAAGTCAGCAGCTACAAATACTGTAGCTGCTAACTTTTAATATAAGGACACTTACCTGTCCAGGGATCCCGTGATGTCGGCACCCTAAGTCGATTCATCCATTGGCTTTGGATGCAGGCGCCGACATTGCAAGTAGGGGGAAACCGCCAGTGAAGCCTTCAGGCTTCACATCGGGTTTCCTACTACGCATGCGCAAGTCGCACTGTGCTTTCTGAATGGTCCTGTTGTCTTCTGGGACACACACAGGTCCCAGGAGGCAGCAGGGGAAGGAGGAGGGCCAGACATGATGTGGCGATCTTACCAGGAAGTCAGAGTGGGTACCTGTCAAAATTAGGTACCTGCTCCCCCCTCCCCCCCAAAAAATACCATATGTGGCAGTGGAAGGGTGCGAACAAGCGGAGCTTCCCCTTTTGTGGTGGAGCTCCACTTTAAGCACAAATTTTACTGGTCTATAATAAAGAAACAAAATGTGTTAGATAACGTAATTCATCAAGCATACAATGGTAAACTGTCCACCACACAACCTACACAATAGGTGTCATTACAACCTAGCCTTTCTTTTGTCTCCTAAACCTATAAAAGTCCCTGAAATCCTTATAAAATTTTAAAACTTACCGCCTTTGCTGCAGGCTGTTCTATAAATCCCACTATAATCTTCAACAACACATGCTGCTTCCCAGCCTGTACCAAACATCACCCCACCCAATGCAACTAATTCTTTATACCTTCCTATGTATAATTATTTACAGGTACAATTATACAGCTTCTATTCCAGAGGACAAGAAAGTCATAAATAAATGTCCCTTATATTTCAAGGAATGATAGGACTTTCCATTGCTTTCATACATGACTTAATGACAGGTTTGCTTGCTTGCTTTAGATTAAAACTTACAGTAATATATGAGAGAAAGTCTTATCCAACTCATGATGATGATAATGTTATGCTTTCATTTGTGTCCTACTCTCGGGCAATTCTATGGGCCACCTCTTTCCAAATTTTTCAATCTTATGCCGCGTACACACGGTCGGACTTTACGGCAGCCTTTGCCCGGCGGACTTTTCGACGTACTTTACGACGGACTTTCTGAATGAACGGACTTGCCTACACACAATCCACCAAAGTCTTTCGAATTCGTACGTGATGACGTACGACCGGACTAAAATAAGGAAGTTCATAGCCAGTAGCCAATAGCTGCCCTAGCGTGGCTTTTTGTCCGTCGAACTAGCATACAGATGGCGGACTTTTCGACCGGACTCGATTTCGACGGATTAATTTAAAACATGTTTCAAATCTAAGTCCGTCCAACTTTTGAGCAAACAAAGTCCGCTGGAGCCCACACACGATCAAATTGTCCGACGAAATCCCGTCCGCCGGGCAAAGTCTGCCGTAAAGTCCTCTCGTGTGTACGTGGCATTACACTCTTCATTGTTTCATGCCCTGGCTGGTGTCAGCTTTTATGGTGTCTAAACATCAGGTTTGGTGGCTTGCCTTTTATTCACTGCTAACCACTCTGAAGATAATTGCCTTCTCCAGTAACTTTGACAGCATTATATCCAAAATAGGTGAGCGTGAGTTTTGTAGTTCTGCAAGGGCCACACAAGTATTGCCAAAGGGCAGCATGCAGCCCTGAGCCTAAGGTTGGGTATCTTGGAACTACACTCTTCTATTATGTAGAAAATCTTCTTAGGGCTGGATGCAGTGTCACTGGTTCCATAGTGGGTTCCTCATAGGAAAATATAGAGCAGAGACGATAAACACAAAGTTCAGCTCTTAGATATGTCCTACTCCGAGGTGTTACTAGCATGGAAAGTAATATAAAGCCACATATTCTCATGAATTCAGTAAGTTTTATCAATTAAGTAGTCTTTCTCTCTTCCTTAACACTGTGGGGTCTATCTATTTATCAATGTTTTCACCCAAAATTTAAATGACTTTCACCCAAAATTTACACACTTTTTAAAGCTGATCTCCGCTGCATCTGAGCAAACCAAATCAAAAACACTATTTCATTAATTTTTAATTTTCAAAGCAAACTCACTCATTCAATGCACACATACTAGGATTTTCTCAGTACAGTACCTTGTGGGGATTTGTATAATAATATTTGCAAGAGGAATTTATTCCACTTTGATGTTAATATAATATGCTGCAATAAATGGTGACAAGGCTTTGTTTACCTACCTCCCTTATATGGCAATGATACATAACATAAGTGATTAAAACCTTCTATCTATATGAATCAATCCATGAAATTAATATCAAATGATACCTGTCTGAAAAGGATAACAATCTAATTTATTTAAACGTATTATTGTACAGAAAAGAAACTTGTATTAATCCGAGGTTAGCAACTATAACATAAATTCTACAACCTTAAAACAAAGATGTTACCAATGATACAAAATATTGTTATAATTGCATCATTAAGCATATAAGAGAGGGAGGTAAACATAGCCTTGTCAATGGAAGAAATAATTTATTATTTTGACCTCCAATAGATAAAGAACAGACTGTAATAAGCCACAGTTACAGTGGAATAAAGTTGTAAAAAAGAGTGGTTGCAGCGCTCAGCACTATAAATTAATTATATGCATAAATCCATACCTAAAAACTTAAAAAAAAATTGTATTTTTAGGTTGGGATTTATGCATATAATTAATATATAGTACTGAGCGGTGCAACCACTCTTTTTTACAACTTTGTTCCACTTTAACTGTGGCTTATTACAGTCTGTTCTTTATCTGTTCATCAGATGTTGTTTGTTTACATTGGATGTGAACTGTACTTTCTTTTATATGTGTTTCTTTCGGTAGCTATTCAATCACTTGTTGATAGGTTCTGTGTTTTCTATGGATCCATCTGTATCACATTCCAAGTAACGCATCACTTAACTTGCAAATTATTAATGTGATTTTCAGCACTAATGTTCATGCACACAGGTAGTGTGCCTTTTCAAAAGCATTTGTCATTGGTGACTTTCACAAAACAGGGGAATAACTAGGAGGAAGGTTGGGACTTTAATTGAAGCATGTGACAGCAAGAGGGTAATAGGATGAACATAGAGGAATTTATTGACATAATATTCAAGCATACACATTGTAACCGTAACGTACATACAGTCAAACAATACATGCATAGATAAATAGGTAAAAATATATAATAATAAGATGATGAGGTATAACATACATTGTAATGTTCGTACAATTGATAGATGGATAACAAGGTACAAGGTTAAAAAAGTTACATAATGATGACTCAGGATACCACATTCACAAATTCCCTAGTGCACCACAAGCAATTTGGGTAACAGAGGTATTAAAACGATAGTGCCTGCTGGACCTAAGGCCTCATTGGACCTGTGGGGGGAGTAAAAACTGATGGGGACTGATAGGACGATAGAACACAGCAATTGGTGGCTCAACGCGTTTCGTGGCTTCCATGCCACTCGTCAGGAGCAAGCACGTGTAAATCTAGAAAAATATAGGGATAAAATAAGCAAAAAGAGAAAAGAAAAATAAAAAACAAAAAACAAAACCAATAGGGGGGGGGGCGTGGTGTACGCCCCCCACTGCTGATATGAAAACATACTCACTACGAGACTAGGCACGGATGGATAGATGGAGGGACCCCATAAGCCATCCAGGTCCAATGTCCAATGTCCAATGTCATCTTATACAGACTGAGGCTATTCCCTATGGGGCTGTGTCACTGGTGGTGTGTGCCGGCGGGACTGCCTTGCCATCTGGTCCTTTTTCCCCTCCCGGGAGCCGCGACGCACCTTGCTGGTCTCCTTCCTCCCCCAGGTTTTCCTCTGGGGGGTTGGACGCCGGTTACTGTGCGTCGACGTCACGCACCACACTGTGCTTGCGGCGTCCTTGACGCCGTCATGCGCAGTCGTTGTATCCACACTCGTGGGCTATGGGGGAGGTTCTGTGCCGTTGCCGGACAGCTGTCCGACTTGCGGTGCTCCTCCCCCCGCTACATGGCGTGACGTTGGTGGGCGGCCCCGCGACGGCGTTATGTGGACGCTCTCCGGGGCGGTCTGGGCATTCGAGGCTCTCCACACATCTGACCTCACACCATTTGGGAACTTTCCCCCCTCCGGGGTCCCAATCTTCCTCCTCAGGTATACCCCTCACTCCCCCTTTAGTTGTCACTGCACTGGTTGTCTTTCACTTGTCCTTCACGTCCTACCCACTCCTATTGCCTCCCATCCTTGTCCCCACTGGTTCCCTTCTACTTCCCACACTATGGCTGCGGGGCTCCTTCTCTATCTCCTCTCCCTTAACATTGTCTTCATTCACCCTTACTACCCTTCACCTTTCTAGGTACCCTCGGTCCCCTACCTGCCCTGGTTGGCGCCCGCCTTCGTCCCTGCGGGGCTCCCCGCCTCGGCTCCCGGTTGGGCCTACCTGGATGGCTTATGGGGTCCCTCCACCTATCCATCCATGCCTAGTCTCGTAGTGAGTATGTTTTCATATCAGCAGTGGGGGGCGTACACCACGCCCCCCCCCCCTATTGGTTTTGTTTTTTGTTTTTTATTTTTCTTTTCTCTTTTTGCTTATTTTATCCCTATATTTTTCTAGATTTACACGTGCTTGCTCCTGGCGAGTGGCATGGAAGCCACGAAACGCGTTGAGCCACCAATTGCCGTGTTCTATCGTCCTATCAGTCCCCATCAGTTTTTACTCCCCCCACAGGTCCAATGAGGCCTTAGGTCCAGCAGGCACTATCGTTTTAATACCTCTGTTACCCAAATTGCTTGTGGTGCACTAGGGAATTTGTGAATGTGGTATCCTGAGTCATCATTATGTAACTTTTTTAACCTTGTACCTTGTTATCCATCTATCAATTGTACGAACATTACAATGTATGTTATACCTCATCATCTTATTATTATATATTTTTACCTATTTATCTATGCATGTATTGTTTGACTGTATGTACGTTACGGTTACAATGTGTATGCTTGAATATTATGTCAATAAATTCCTCTATGTTCATCCTATTACCCTCTTGCTGTCACATGCTTCAATTAAAGTCCCAACTTTCCTCCTAGTTATTCCCCTGTTTTGTGATTTAGATTGGGATGGAAACGCATGACCTTACCAGGTCATGGTTTCATATAAAGTCCCTAGGGATGGAAATGGGTGACCTTACCAGGTCATGATTTCCTTAAAGTCCCTAAAAACCCTCTCCTTTTCTTGTATATATGCATAGGGATGGAAGCATGTGCCATTGCTCTATTTAGCTTTAATTCATTATCCATACTGCCCTTAATGACCTTTGTGATACCTCCCCTGTTTTCTATCATTTGATCCTTCTAACCAATTTCATTTATCTTTATTTGTCGTATTTTCCACTGGTTCATTTTTTCCATTTTTATACTTTTATAATTTTATATCCAATGTCATCTTATACAGACTGAGGCTATTCCCTATGGGGCTGTGTCACTGGTGGTGTGTGCCGGCGGGACTGCCTTGCCATCTGGTCCTTTTTCCCCTCCCGGGAGCCGCGACGCACCTTGCTGGTCTCCTTCCTCCCCCAGGTTTTCCTCTGGGGGGTTGGACGCCGGTTACTGTGCGTCGACGTCACGCACCACACTGTGCTTGCGGCGTCCTTGACGCCGTCATGCGCAGTCATTGTATCCACACTCGTGGGCTATGGGGGAGGTTCTGTGCCGTTGCCGGACAGCTTTCCAACTCGCGGTGCTCCTCCCCCCACTACACGGCGTGACGTTGGTGGGCGGCCCCGCGACAGCGTTATGTGGACGCTCTCCGGGGCGGTCTGGGCATTCGAGGCTCTGCACACATCTGACCTCACACCATTTGGGAACTTTCCCCCCTCCGGGGTCCCAATCTTCCTCCTCAGGTATACCCCTCACTCCCCCTTTAGCTGTCACTGCACTGGTTGTCTTTCACTTGTCCTTCACGTCCTACCCACTCCTATTGCCTCCCATCCTTGTCCCCACTGGTTTCCTTCTACTTCCCACACTATGGCTGCGGGGCTCCTTCTCTATCTCCTCTCCCTTAACATTGTCTTCATTCACCCTTACTACCCTTCACCTTTCTAGTTACCCTCGGTCCCCTACCTGCCCTGGTTGGCGCCCGCCTTCGTCCCTGCGGGGCTCCCCGCCTCGGCTCCCGGTTGGGCCTACCTGGATGGCTTATGGGGTCCCTCCACCTATCCATCCATGCCTAGTCTCGTAGTGAGTATGTTTTCATATCAGCACGCCCCCCCTATTGGTTTTGTTTTTTGTTTTTTATTTTTCTTTTCTCTTTTTGCTTATTTTATCCCTATATTTTTCTAGATTTACACGTGCTTGCTCCTGACGAGTGACATGGAAGCCACGAAACGCGTTGAGCCACCAATTGCCGTGTTCTATCGTCCTATCAGTCCCCATCAGTTTTTACTCTCCCCACAGGTCCAATGAGGCCTTAGGTCCAGCAGGCACTATCGTTTTAATACCTCTGTTACCCAAATTGCTTGTGGTGCACTAGGGAATTTGTGCATGTGGTATCCTGAGTCATCATTATGTAACTTTTTTAACCTTGTACCTTGTTATCCATCTATCAATTGTACGAACATTACAATGTATGTTATACCTCATCATCTTATTATTATATATTTTTACCTATTTATCTATGCATGTATTGTTTGACTGTATGTACGTTACGGTTACAATGTGTATGCTTGAATATTATGTCAATAAATTCCTCTATGTTCATCCTATTACCCTCTTGCTGTCACATGCTTCAATTAAAGTCCCAACCTTCCTCCTTGTTATTCCCCTGTTTTGTGATTTAGATTGGGATGGAAACGCATGACCTTACCAGGTCATGGTTTCATATAAAGTCCCTAGGGATGGAAATGGGTGACCTTACCAGGTCATGATTTCCTTAAAGTCCCTAAAAACCCTCTCCTTTTCTTGTATCATTGGTGACTTTAGCTTAAGAGCCTGTTTACACTTTTTATTGTGGTACTGAGACACCTCCTAAATGCCACATGAGTCCTTCAGGTAGCTTGGAGCTCAAGCAAATTTAAAAGAAATGTATGAAAGAAAAAACAATGTTTAACAAGTGAAACTAGTGTAAGTATCTGAATTTGACTTGATACCATCCTCTTGTACAGCAAATTAGTAGAACATGGGGCAGAACCAAATGCTAGATAAGTGAGCTGCATGCTCCATGTGCTAACTTTGAACATTCTGGCAGGAGGAGAGTGAGCAGGGGTTGAGCTCATTAGTATTCTGCTCTGTCTTCTTTGCCCATTTAAAGAGTAGAACAGGGATGTGGCCAAGTTATATTGCTTAAAGTGAATCTATGACTATGCTATGAACATTTATGCTATGAACATTTAAATATTTACATATCGTAACAAGCAGTAAATTATATTTAAAACAAACCCTCACTGGCCTCTGTGGCTGCATGCACTTTGGAGTAATTAATTCTCAGTAAGGCTCCATGCACACTGGGCTTAAAAAAACATCTTTTCTCTTTGGAGTAAAAAACGCTCATATAGAGAATTTTTTGTACAAAGTCTAGACGAGTTTAGAAGAGTTTTACGTTTTTTCTGCCAGTAAGCTCCAATCAGAAACGCGAACCAGAAGGTTTTTTTTTCTTGCCTCTAAACGTCCAAATGTGCATGGACACATAAGAGAACATTGAGCAGCTTCTACAGGCTGAACACAAAACTCCTGTAGAAGCAACATTTTTTTTATGCCAGTGTGCATGGAGCCTCACACTAAAGTCTCTATCCATCATCAACTCAACTTCCCCCTTTAGTGCTGTGCACTGTAATTACCTTATAGATAAGAAGGTTGGAAATCTGCAAAGCCATGTTTGGAGGGGCAGCAGGGAGAGCTCAGCTATCAATAAGATTCTCCCCCCCCCCACCCTAGAAATAAGCCTGACAAACTAAAAACATTCTATTAACCAAAGCTAACACAGTTACCTGCCTTTTCCTCCCACGGATTCGAGAGCCTCAGCACTCATGTCCCCTGCTGGTCACTAACCTGCACCATCAAAAAACTCATCCAATACGGGGCTTGCGTTAGATGAGGTGCTTGACATAGAACAGGGGTCGTTTTGTCAGTGGATCCGCGCTACAGGGTGTATTTGCAACTGCAGCCCCCCTATGTAAGCAAGGGACACTAGCGTGTACCCTAAAACGGATAAATATAACAAAATAGGGAATGGCGCTGTGCATAAAGGATGTATTGGTATATGATGTTTATCTAATGGTAATGGTAGGTGTACCAATGTGACATGCTATAGGGGACACCAATAGGTAGTACCCTCAAAATGCAACACTATTTATCCCACATATAAATGGGAAAAAATAAAATTAATAAATAGTGATAGAAGAGTGCTAATTGATAAATAAATTAGTGAGTGACAATAAATATAAAACAGCTGTGATCTCATATACAAAATTATTAGTATTGGTGACCACTAACAATATGGTGTGAAAAGATATAAGTGCGAAAGTGTCAGGTGCAATACAATTGGCAATGTTCCAGCCGCTGCTGGATGGTAGAAATAAACTGCAAATATTAAATTAGAATAAAGGGTATCCACAGTCCTCTATAGTGAAAAACAGAAAATGCAAAACAATATGTGTAAAAAATATATATATACATATACACACATACACAAATGTGAGGTCTATACACAAATATATATATAAAAAATGTGTACAAACATCCTATGCTTATACCCCTGCAGGGGTACAGCGTTCCGGTGAGTGGGATCACATCAGGGGGAGTTTGTCTTAAATATTTGGAGGAAATTTGGTGGAAGACATCACATGAACTTTTTTGTCACTTTCACATGAGACTCTATATTGTTATCAATTGGTTTACCATCAGGCTATTAGAGACATATCTCTATATATACATATTAATTACTTACCAGTTTGGGTCTTAATATCTGCACATTTTAAATATATTTATATCTCATTTTTTTCCACGCATCCACTTTTTGCATTCCTAGCACTTTATTACAGAGGACTGTGGATACCCTCTACTTTACACATTTTTATATATATATATTTGTGTATAGACCTCACATTTGTGTATGTGTGTATATGTATATATATATTTTTTACACATATTGTTTTGCATTTTCTGTTTTTCACTATAGAGGACTGTGGATACCCTTTATTCTAATTTAATATTTGCAGTTTATTTCTACCATCCAGCAGCGGCTGGAATATTGCCAATTGTATTGCACCTGACACTTTCGCACTTATATCTTTTCACACCATATTGTTAGTGGTCACCAATACTAATAATTTTGTATATGAGATCACAGCTGTTTTATATTTATTGTCACTCACTAATTTATTTATCAATTAGCACTCTTCTATCACTATTTATTAATTTTATTTTTTCCCATTTATATGTGGGATAAATAGTGTTGCATTTTGAGGGTACTACCTATTGGTGTCCCCTATAGCATGTCACATTGGTACACCTACCATTACCATTAGATAAACATCATATACCAATACATCCTTTATGCACAGCGCCATTCCCTATTTTGTTATATTTATAGAACAGGGGTCACCAAACCTTCTAAACAAAGGGCCAGTTTACTGTCCTTCAGAATTTAGGGGGCTGGAGTGGCCAGTGGAAGTAGAAAATGCCCCAGTGTCAGTGGGAGTAAAAAAAATATATATAATGCCTGTAGTCAGGAGGAATAGTGTCCCATTATTGGCATTAGTGGGAGGAATAGTGCCAAATTGTTTGTATAAGTGGGAGGAATTATGCCCCTTGGCTGCTGTCAGTGGGAGGAATAGTGTCCCATCATTGAGGTCAGTGGAAGGAAAAATGCCCCATTGTTGGTGTCAGAGAGAGGAATGGTTCCCTACTATTTGTGTCGGTTGAAGGAATGGTGCCCCCTTGATGGTGTCAGTGGAAGGAATAGTGGCCAGAGGGCTGGATAAAGGCAAGCAAAGGGCCATATTTGGCCCCAGGGCCACAGTTTAGAGACCACTGACATAGAAGGAAGAAAACAGCCGTCATTGTGTGCGTCATCCCATGCATGCACCATACCGCATTAACTTGGTGGGAGGAAAAAAAAGAATTTGCCCCAAGTTCTGGCAAGATCTCGGAAAAGTTCTTTTAATCTTTTAAACAATTGATTGAAAGAGGGGAAAGGTCTGCTTTTAGTGCTCTAGGGAATATTAGCCACACTGTTCCTGCAGCTATTTGGGTCAGTGAGGGCTCATTTTAAAGCTCATTTTACTGTTTGTGAATACTTGAATGTTCACATCCTGGTAAAATATTTAGTTGAAATACAGTGGCGAAAAGTCAGATTGCCAGCCTGACTCAAGTTTCTATCACAGTGTAAATCTCAGGACTGGATGAACAGAAATACAAGTCCTCTGGCAGCTAAAAGTACCTTTGTACATATATCAACTCTGCATTTAGCTATTTGCTTTAAATTTCACTTTTATTAAGACTGTCCATGTTCATCTTAAAGTTTACATAATAGACAAAAGAATGTTCTTCACATACAATTCTTTCTGATCAATGGTCTCTTGGATATTGTCTATGTAAGGCTGGCTATACATGGAGCAAATTTCATTCCTGCAACCACGGTTTGCAGAAAAGACAATTTCTTGATTCCCCCATCAATAAAGATAGTGTTGATGCAGGAATCCCTTCTTCCAGGCAATTGTCTTCTTTTAGCAGAGGGGAGGGCAGGGGAAGCCATTCCCGCTGTGAGAAGACAATGATTATCACTAGTGGCTATAACAGCCACTAACGATAATCACAAAAGAGTCCGGCAGGCTGGTTGTAGCCAAGTTGATCAATCGATCAACTTGGTACATTCGGCCTGCCCATTAACAATTCGAACCAAGTATGGCCGGCCTAATAGTTTTCCACCCTATGTGCTCAGACCTGACCTCTTCCCTGCTCCCACCAGCAGTTACATAACTGAAAGCAGGAAAATCCAGCTGAGCTGTCTGCAGGAAAAAGCTGCTTATGCTGTAGCTGGGTATACTCTCAACTAACCGAAAAGAGACACCCTAATGATATTACTGACTACACTTGCCCTGGAATGTCCTATGTGCATTTTTGGAGACTTCAATGTCTGAGTCCATGACAATTGTCTCACAACATTAAAAACGGTTTCTAATTTTAATGGAAGACGAGTGGACTTTTCGACGGACTAGGTCCGACAGTCTTTCAGACGGAATTTGCAACGTACGTCCACTGGACTTTCAAACGAACGGACTTGGACACACACGATCACCAAAGTCCGAAGTGATGACGTACGACCGGACTAAAATAAGGAAGTTGATAGCCAGTACCCAATAGCTGCCCTAGCTTCAGTTTTAGTCTGTCGGACTAGCATACAGACGAGCGGATTTTTCGACCGTTCTCAAGTCCGTCGGAAAGATTTGAAACTTGTTTTATTTCTAGGTCCGTCGGACTTTTGGGAAAAAATAGTCCACTCGAGCCCACACACGATCGAATTGTCCGACAGAGTCCGGTCTGCCGGGCCAAGTCTGCCGGAAAGTCCGCTCGTGTTTACGCGGCATTAGATTTTACACACAATGTGAAATCTGCTGCTCACAGAGAAGGTCACACCTTGCATCTATTTACATTTACAGCTAGACATTAAAGTGTAAATAAACCCTAACAATGAACTTTTCTTATTTGCATCCTTTTGGTCTGTTAAATATACCACTGACATCATTCACTTTTTGACTGCCTGTTAGCCCAACAAACTTAACCAAAAACATAACCAGAGACCATCCATTAAGAGGGCTAACACCTGAGCCTACAGCCAATTGTTGTGCCATCCATAATTTACATCCTCTTAAAGGGGTTGTAAACCTTTGTGTTTTTTCACCTTAATGCATCCTATGCATTAAGGTGAAA
Organism: Lithobates clamitans; assembly: GCA_037952925.1. Classification (NCBI taxonomy): domain Eukaryota; kingdom Metazoa; phylum Chordata; class Amphibia; order Anura; family Ranidae; genus Lithobates; species Lithobates clamitans. The sequence goes on along the minus strand of JBBGZY010000896.1, from coordinate 6,810,249 downwards.
AAACACCTGTCAGTGACCCCCCCCATTTTACTTACCTGAACCCTCAAACTTTCCTGACCCACGGGGACAGGAAATCACTTTAAGTGAACCCCCAATACATGAGGCTGATTGTTCTGGATCTGTGTACAATATCTCCAACACCAGCACTGCTCTTATCGTTAAAGGGTATCTTAAACCAAAACCTTTTGTCTTAAAGGGTTTGAAAAGTCTAAACTATTTTTACCTTAATGCATTCCTTGCAGTAAGATAAAAAATGTTTAGGTGTCAGCATCGCCCCCCTTAGCCCCCCTTTACTTACCTGAGACCCCTTTGCATCCAGCGCAGTGCACGTCAGCAGATCGTTTCTCCCTTCACTTCCAGGTCTCACTGGCTTTGGTGGGGCATGGGGAGTCATTGGCTCCCAGTGCTGTCAATCAAAGCCAGTGACGACAGAGCGGGGGGCAGGGCCGAGTCCCGCTGTCTGTGTCAATGGACGCAGCAGAGGGACTCGGGCACGAGCACACACGAGTTCCCCAATGAGAAGCGGCTTCCCATGGGGTCACTGGACAGAGAGGAGGGGCCAGGAGCGCCGGCGAAAAGAGGAGGTTCCCAGCTGGTCTATTCGATTCCATTGCACAGAGTAGGTAAGTATGTTTGTTATTTAAAAAAAAAAAAACCTTTCCTGACAGACTCCATGGCAGCATATGTGTGGGTTAACCCCGCCTCCACTCTCCTATAGGACCCCTCTCCCATAAAACTTTGCTCCAAGTCAGCGGCTGTGTTCCTTTTTTGTCCTCCTCCTAAGGACCGGTTTGGTTATTCGTCTACCTGAAGTTCTTTCTCTCCGCGATCAAGACCGGCCGGCGGTGAGCACTGGGAAGACAGGTTGTGATACTCCGATAAGCCCTGGCTATTAGCAGGGTATTGAGCGAGCTAAATGCAAGATACTCCGATAAGCCTCAGCTGTTGGCAGGGTATGGAGTGGGCAAACGAAGGAGGTGCTGGAAGAGCTAAAACCTGGCCATTGGCAGGCAAGCGGCGCAATGGCCAGATAGCCCAGCTGTTAGCGGGTGGATCTATCTGCCCCAAGCCCGGTGTGATCAACCTACCTGTCCCGGTCTGATTGTGGAAATAGGATTGAAGTTGCCGTGTGCAGTGATGTATACATTTATATTACATATTCCATGGTAGAAGTTTGTGTGTTTCTGTTTGTCTGTTTCTTCTCTGGCTCTAATGTTTTCCAGTCTATGGCAGCTGGAGCGCATTTGCGTTCCAAGCTGATGCTGTGTGCAATCATCACAGGTATATGCTCTGCATTAAAGTGGTTGTAAACCTTTACAGACCACTTTGACCTACAGTTAAGCCTAGATTAAGGCTTACCTGTAGGTCCAAGAAATATCTCCTAAACCTACACGGTTTAGGAGATATTTGCAAAAAGACAGGCACCGCTGTCTACGGCGCATGCGCTGTAGACAGCGGCGCGCAGGCGCACTGAGCATGCCACTGCTAATGGCGATATGCCGTTAGTGGCGTCTCCCGTGCACATGCGCGGGAGTGACGTCATTGCGGTGCAAGAATCCCTTAAAGAGTGGAATACAAGCCACACACAAAGTCCAACAGCCATTGCGGCATGTTCTCCCACTAGCATGACCAGGAAGATCTGGAACTGTCCCAACCAAGGTAGAGTCTCCTGCAAAGCAAGAGGAAGTTCTGTGAGCACCTTTGGGCTCCATTTCCACTAGTGCGACTTGTCATGCGACTTTAGACACATGGGGTCACCTGGCGGGTCACAGCCCATTAAGTTCAATGGCACCCGTTCCAATCTATGCAACTTTGAGTTGCAGCGACTTTGAGGGGTTCCCGTGCTACTTTGATGTGACTTTTGATGCAACTTTGATCCAGAGACTGTAAAGTTGGTGTGGGGCTGAACTCTGAGTCGGATCGGGGTCGCACTCTGAATCGCACGACTTGGAGACATAGCCATAGAGAGAGTGTTCTAAATTCTCATTCTTAACAGCACTAGGGGACATCATTTTGGACATCCCTCCCTCTCTGAGCAAGATGGCCAAACTCTATCCATTCAGAGATAAGGATGTAAAGCATCTAAAGGCTGCCTCTTTGATAGATGCAGTGACTAGCCCGGAAGTCGTGTGACTAAACGGTTACTCCTAGATAAAATCCACCCTCTACTAGGTCAACCCCCACTGCGCCTTGGATACTTCACCTAGATGGTGCTACACATCCGGTGAAATAACACCTACCTATAGCTGCCACTTAATATATAAGACAAATATGCAATGAAATTTAAATCTTTACTGAGTGGTACACAATCACCCCCCGTGACAAAATTAAATTGTGGCACTCTCTCTAATGGATTTAATCACCTCCTATAGTGAAAAATAAAAAAATCTAAAATCTAAATCTAACCATCACCCTAATGCCCCGTACACACGGTCGGATTTTCCGATGGAAAATGTCCGATCGGAGCGTGTTGTCGGAAATTCTGACCGTGTGTGGGCTCCATCGGACATTTTCCATCGGATTTTCCGACACACAAAGTTGGAGAGCAGGAGATAAAATTTTCCGACAACAAAATCCGTTGTCGGAAATTCCGATCGTGTGTACACAAATTCGACGGACAAAGTGCCACGCATGCTCAGAATAAATAAAGAGATGAAAGCTATTGGCCACTGCCCCGTTTATAGTCCCGACGTACCTGTTTTACGTCACCGCGTTTAGAACGATCGGATTTTCCGACAACTTTGTGTGACCATGTGTATGCAAGACAAGTTTGAGCCAACATCCGTCGGAAAAAATCCTAGGATTTTGTTGTCGGAATGTCCGAACAAAGTCCGACCGTGTGTACGCCTTATAATAGTGGTGTGTATCTAAATGGCAAACAACTGTACAATAGATATCTGGTAAATAACCTATTGATGCCCTCACAATGTGTTCATTGAAAGAAGTAAGTGAAAATAATAGTGACACCAAAATACCTAATACATAACGTGACTCAGTGCTAATATTAATCAGATGCTGCTATATAGACTCAATGCCCATCTAATGAAATATAAAAAATAGGTATACAATCTATAAATATAAGTGCATCAAAATAGTGTCCGTGATGGTAATCAAAACCAACATATAATGTGCAACAACAAGTCCTTCTGCTGTAAGAATGTGAGTTCTTCTAATGGGATCTTCCACCACACCTCTGTGCTCAGTGACCACTCTCCCTATGGACAGTCACTCACCAGCTCCTCATGCCTCCACTTTCGTATGAGGCTAAAAAGGCATAGATGACTGCTGCTACTGGCAAGGGTTAAACCATGTCCATCCAGGAGGCTCGTTCCATATAAAATTAAAAAAGACTTCCAATAGTGTAATAACGTAAAACACTTTAATGATTCACACTGCAAATTACACTTCAAAAATTCCACTCACATTGTGTATAAAACAAAACAGCACAGCAAACTCCACAGCAATCTGTCCGATATAATATTAACCAACAGCTGAGATAAACCTCCTAGGGGGTATGCGGTCACAGCGGACCCTCTAATCGCCAGCGCTCAAAGTGTCTCTCAACCTCTCGCCGCTTGCTTCATAGATGGGTATAGCTGTCCTCCCCACTGGGTTAACTAAACAGCCAGCTTCTTCCTGTCACTAGTACGTGGTGTTCCTCTTCTTACGGCCATGCCCCCGACATGTTTCGATACGCCTGTACCTTAATCATGGGATAGGCCGTTTTGGACATCCATCACCCCTTATATTCCCTCCTATCTCCATTCGAACTGAAGACGCCTAAGTGCGCATGCGCGCCTCCATATTTGACGGCCAATCGAATGTTCCCCGTCGGAAATAAGGGCACCCTAGTGCGTGTGCGCATCTCTCTCTCCAGCGTCTGCGCTCTACGAGTGTCCCCGTGACCGCAAATCCCCACTAATTTACACAACACAGCTCATAATGTAGCTGCATACTCTGGCACTATGAGATTAATCCCTCCCAGCCTTCATAGATGGTGGGCTGCCAGATAGCGCTGTTATACCCTGACATGTCAAAAGGAACACATCCTTTACCTTTCACATATTGCAGCAATTCACATATATAAAAACATGTATCAACCTTATCATCTCTATGCTTATTAACCCCACTTATCAACATATATGGGTTGTACACCCACATAATAAGATCTGTTAAAAGCAGCCCACCATCTATGACGGCTGACGGCTGGGAGGGATTAATCTCATAGTGCCAGAGTATGCAGCTACATTATGAGCTGTGTTGTGTAAATTAGTGGGGATTTGCAGTCACGGGGACACTCGTAGAGCGCAGACGCTGGAGAGAGAGATGCGCACGCGCACTAGGGTGCCCTTATTTCCGACGGGGAACATTCGATTGACCGTCAAATATGGAGGCGCGCATGCGCACTTAGGCGTCTTCAGTTCGATTGGAGATAGGAGGGAATATAAGGGGTGATGGATGTCCAAAACGGCCTATCCCATGATTAAGGTACAGGCGTATCGAAACATGTCGGGGGCGCACAATGAACTGGCATTGCAGGAATTATGTTGGTCCTTTGCTTATGAATATTAGCATGAGTACAATGTGTACGAGCATGAGCAAGTATCCGCACTGGGCTTTTAGTGGTGGAGGTCCGGTTTACCTTACACCCAGGTCCTTTTCCATACTAGATTTCCCCAGAGGTTCTTCCCCCAGTGTATAGATTGCATGCTTATTTTTGCCACCCTAATGCGTTATTTTAATTTTTCAACATTAAACCTCATTTGCCATGTAGTCGCCCACCCCATTAATTAGTTCAGATCATCTTGAAAGGTTTCCACATCGTGCGGAGAAGTTATTGCCCTGCTTAGCTTAGTATCATCTGCAAATACAGAGATTGGACTGTTTATCCCATCCTCCAGGTGGTTTATGAACAAATTAAACAGTATTGGTCCCAGCACAGAACCCTGGGGGACCCCACTTCCCACCCCTGACCATTCTGAGTACTCCCCATTTATCACCACCCTCTGAACTCGCCCTTGTTGTGGATATAAGCGCAGCAATCATCTACTTTTTGTAAATCTGAAATATTGTGAACAAATATTTTTTGTATTGTCATTCCTGGTCCGCAAGTGGAGCTCTAGGCATTTTTTCATGTCTTCCAGGCTATCCTTACCCACTTTACAGAAAAGGAGCCAATTGATTTCAGAGCTCAAGCCAACATTTATACACGTGTATAATTCAGTGGAGTGACTCATTCTCCTTTCCCCTTTTTTTTTTCTTGAATGAACTAATTTCCAACAGTGTGATTTTCATTCAGGAGAAAAAAGAGAAATGCGGGATTTCAAAAAGAAAAACATATATACTCACCTAGGTGGATGCAGCATCAATCCAATGCTGCATCTGTCCCTTGCAGCTCTACACCGAGAACTGAGCAATCAAAGACCGCTGATTGCTTTAGCTCTTGGGTCCACTCTGAGCATAGAGCAGTAGTTCTCGGGTCCACTGTCAGTCACTGCTCTGTGCTCTGCTCCTCCAGTGCTCACTGAAGTGCCGGGCTGTGGAGGGGGAGGGAGCAGCTGGCTCAGTCTCCCAGAAGCACACTGAGAGGCTGAGCCAGCTGCCAGTCAGGAATGTGGGCGGATCTGGACATTATTGTTGAGATCCCTGCAGAGCCTGGACCGGCTTGGTGACAGTACCTGGCAGCGGACTTAGCCCGCTGTCAGCTGAATCAGGATCACAGGAGTGGAGAACTGATTGTACTTCTGTGACTCGCAGGAGAAGTATGACCAAAAAAGCTTTGGCCATACTTCTCCTTTAAAATCAAATTAAATTATGAAGTACTTTCGAACAACATTTGTTCAGTCATCCAATGTACAAAGAATTTTTGTTGAATATTCATACGAATGTTCGTTCAAAAATCTGCTACTGTACAGCCTGCCTAAAGAGGAAGTTCATCTGAAAAGGGAAAATTCCACTCATCTTCATTCTTCCCTCTCCAATAATTGGGAACTTTGTTTTTTTCTGAAAAAGCATACCTCTTTCTGACAGGTACCCGCTCCCACTTCCACTCTGCTCGCTAAGGCAAACAGAGCAGAAGTTCTACTCCCCCCTACATCCAACCCACAGCCACCTGGGATACATCACATGTCCCAGGAGACTGTGAGACCATTGAGAGAACACAGTTTGTCTTGTGAATGCACAGTGGGAAGCCAGCTTTGAAGCACCTGGAAGTCACAGCCTGCTTTCCACAAGCAAGATCATGGCACCGAGGACCCGAAGATCAGCAAAGAAACGGCCCAGGTGATGACAGCGTTGGATCCCTAGGCTGGTAAGTGTCTTTATACAAATACTATAGCTGCTGATTTTTTTTTTTATAACTGACTGGAGCTCCTCTTTAACATTGCAGTTAGAGAGAAAGCCTGAACAAACATATCCCCTATCATGCTCCCTAGAAGAAAAAACATAATGCTGTGTGACACCAATGTTATGCACCCTATAATAAAGCAAACCTTCAACCTCCCCAGCCACTTTCTACTATCTCAGCAAAAATTGCTAGTTTTGATTTTTTTTTTTTTTACCCACACTTCCTAGGTTGCCGCTTGGGTGAGAATGATGTGTCACTTGCCCGCAGCCTTCTGGGGATACCCACATTATGTATACCAGAAAGTCACGGGGTATGTTGCTGTGCATTAAGAGCCCTTGCACACTGGGGCGGTTTGCAGGCGCTATTGCACTAATAATAGCGCCTGCAAACCGCCCCGAAAGTGCCGCTGCTGTCATCCCAGTGTGAAAGCCCTGAGGGCTTGCACACTGGAGCGATGCGCTGGCAGGACAGTAAAAAAAGTCCTGCCAGCAGCATCTTCGGAGCGGTGAAGGAGCGGTGTGTATACCGCTCCTTTACCGCTCCTGCCCGTTGAAATCAATGGAACGGCGCGGCTATACCGCCGGCAATGCGCCTCTGCAGAGGCGCTTTGCGGTGGTATTTATCCCTTTCTCGGCCGCTAGCGGGGGGTAAAACCGCCCCGCTAGCGGCCGCATACCGACGGTAAAACGCCGCTAATAATAGCGGCGTTTTACCGCCGACGCCGCCCCCCGCCCCAGTGTGCAAGGGCTCTAAATGTGACGCGTCATTAGGTACCCAGGTGTCTTTTCCTAGCACTTGCAGCCATCATCAGGAGGCTCAGAAGAGACAGCCAGCCTCCTGATTGCATTACAGATGAAGCTAGTGGAGCAGGACCTGGTGTGCGTCGGATTGCTGTATTACATCACTGAATTGCTGGTCACATAGGTGTGTGCAGCCTATTGCATTAGAGTGTGCACCCCAAAGCTCAAACACACATGCCTATCTCTGCAGCCTCAGCTGCACTGGATGGTGAATGAATGTGAAGCGCTTTTTGCTGAGCAATTTCCTGTTCATTCACAACTGAAGCATAGTAAACACCTACTTAGTAAGTGAAACACTTTACTATGCTTCAGCTATGAATCAACACAGTGGGTGAGTGTGTTCACTGTGTTCATTTGGAAAAGGAAGGGGCCATTAAATGAAATATTGACTAGCCCCTTCCACTGACCTTTATCCTGAAACATCCTTGCAGCAGCCAGGGGAAGAGGAGAGGAGGGAAGCCAGCAGCACTGCAGGGGAGCGCAACACAGGGGGAAGCCTGGGCAGTAGGGGAAATTGGCACCGCACAAAGTGATTAGGGTGTGCCCAGGCACACCTGGCATACCCCCTGTGCACACCTATGGCTGGTCACTTGAGTATGTTTTTTGGGATAACCCAGCAAAAAGGGTAAGGGGGTGAATGCGGGGACTAAAGTTCCTCTTGAAATGATTTTTCAGAACAAAGAAGTTGTATTAAGATAAGATATAAAATAATTAAACAACTTATCAATTCAATAAAATATAAAACATCTACCCTATTCCATTTTAATTTGAATTGAAATTCCACAATGGCAAGCTTTGTCCCTGAGAAGCTTACAAAGTGAGCCCTGACTCTGTTTATAAATGGAGACTTGTACTGACAGACATTTAGAGACTGCCACTACTGATTTCTGAAATGCTGGCTATGTGGCTGTCGCTGGCCTCAGTACTTTAGAAGTCTCTGACATGGAACATGCAGACAGTTAGTAAAGTCAGAGAAAAGTCAGACTTTGATCTCCATTCAAATTCTAGATCAGTAGGTCAAATGCCGCGTACACACGAGCGGACTTTACGGCAGACTTGGTCCGGCGTACTGGATTGCGTCGGACAATTCGATCGTGTGTGGGCTCCAGCGGACTTTGTTTTCTCAAAAGTTATACGGACTTAGATTTGAAACATGTTTTAAATTAATCCGTCGAAATCGAGTCCGGTCGAAAAGTCCGCTCGTCTATATGCTAGTTCGACAGACAAAAAGCCACGCCAGGGCAGCTATTGGCTACTGGCTATGAAGTTCCTTGTTTTAGTCCGGTCGTACGTCATCACGTACGAATTCAACGGACTTTCGTGGATTGTGTGTAGGCAAGTCCGTTCATTCAGAAAGTCCATCGTAAAGTCCTTCGAAAAGTCCGCCGAGCAAAGTCTGCCGTAAAGTCCGCTCGTGTGTACGCGGCAAAAGAGTAATGAAGTGGCTCTTCAGCTTACGCTTGTATTTGCAAATGTGTGCAAACTAACCCCCTCTTTTTTTAAAGCATACTGTTAGACAGGATAATTCGGTTGGTTGCAGACTGTTCGGTAAGTTGAGCTGGCAATTTTCTTTGGTTTTATTTGACAAAGCGTAATGAAACCTTTAGATCAGCATAACACTTAGCATTTCCAAAAGCATAGGGCTGCGATTGTAAACTATATATTTTCTCAGTACAGTTTTCTTTTCAGGTTGGTAGTGGGCGTGTGACGTTTGCCCAGCTGCCTGGGAACCTGGTCTTTAGAAACTCACTCCACTTCAAAGGCTCCTCTTTCTTCGTGTGTTGTCACATGTAAACATGAGGACTTTCTGGACTTTCTGGATGTAGGTAGAGCACCATCACTCAATATTTCACTCAGCAACCTTAACTCAATATTTCCCCCCTGCACTTCTAATATGGCTCAGGATTACGTCATAGTCACATGGGGGTTACCCAAGTATGGATCATTGTCAGATGTGTCACCTCTAGCTTTGGTGCAGAAATCCCTAAAGACTAACTACAGGCACATGAGGGGGGTCAACCGATCTGACTGCCAGAAGATTTAACACAGATATTCACAACATACACATTGGGACTGCCATATTGTACTTTGGGTGGGAGATTATTCTGATCAACCTGAAATATTTAATTGATGTTTTCCCAGAAGAGGACGTCCTGAGGCATCTACTGAAGCCTATAGATACAAGGAATAGCTATTTTGGTTAACTGTTAGGGATCATTTGATTTCTCCCTAAGTCTGGCACTGCTGCACTTTTCTCTTCTGCCGCTAGGTGGCCGGGTAGCTGGTGGGATTAGATTTGAGAAGGGCAATGCAAGGTCAGATTATGGGTATATGGGGTGTCTCAGCCTAATGGACAGGGGTTTTCTTGGATTCCTTGGCCTCCTGGGAGAACCTATATATTTGGGTGGAGTCAGATGATCGGTGTTCTGTGCCACCTGGACAACCGTCTGGGTGGACGTGTGGTGTACTGCTAGGCCAGAGATTACGCCTATCCCGGGCACATCTGGCTGCTAGGCTGTCTGAGGGCCTATCCAGAAGCAAGAGAGCAGCGCAGGGTTGGGACTGCAGCTTGCAGTCCAACCAGAAGTAACGGTTCTGCCGGCCGGAGAACCTGTCGTGGTCGGGGGTGGAGGGGAAGCTGTTGCCACTAAGGGACCAACCACCTTATTAGCAGGGACCACAGTGAGTAACCGAAGCAAGTACCGGAGCAGTATTCTCACCATCCAGGAACGGTGAAGAATCGGGAAACTTCAGCGGGTATCAAGCCAGGGACCCAGCCAGCGGAGGTGATGCTTGCAGAGCAGCCTTGTGTGTCAAGCCAGGGACAGAGCAGGCCAGTTGGGTGAAGCTTGAGAAGTATCTTGAGTGCCAAGCTAGGGACCCAGCAGAGAGGTGGGGGTGACACTTGAGGAAGATACTACCAGGAAGATTGGAGGAGCTCAAGGGATTCAGTGGCAGTGAATCATCAAGTCTAGTGAGAGAGACTGGGAGCTCAGTGGGCAGGAAAAACTACAAGAAGTGATTGTAGTCGAAGTGAAGAAACTGTTACAACTTGTGTTAGGAACTGTTAAAGACTGTTGCCATAGGAGACAGCATTCCTACATATGCAGATGTGGCGTTTTGTTGGATGCCTTTCCCTGCATGGCTGTCCTCCTGCTGAAGTCTCGGAGTCTGCCAATTAACTTGCAACTACCTAAGGGTGTCCTGGCCCTTACCCTCTCTCCCAAAGTTCTGTTAAGAGACATAAAATATCTTTTGCATTCAAGAAGTGTCTGGCGCCCAATTACAACCCACTGTATACAGAAGGATGTCAGCTATCTGGCCCTGGAGGTTCTCATTAGACCAAAGGAGGCCTGGGACCTTGCTGCATATAGGTACAGAAGAGGGCTGCAGGGATAACTTATTCACAGGGGACCAAACCTATTAATTTAAGAGCTGGGAAAAGGGGACTCTTTTGTAGCCATGAAATTATACTGTTTGTAATTACATCACTTCAAAATTCAGACACATTTCAGGTGTATTTTAAGGCGCAGAATATAAATAAAAAAATTTAAAAATGAAAAATAAACAACATGGGAAAGCCAGATTAGACTGTATGGGGACCGATAAAACCAAGGACAGAATAATTTATCAGTAGGGAGTGTCAATTTTAACTGCTTGAAAGTGTTATGTTTATTTTATTCTGACTGGAGTACGCGAAAAAAAGAAAGCAGGTCTGTTTAGTGTCTAGCTTTGGCCTTTTATTGTTTGAACAGTCATTATTTTAAACCATTGTGATATTGGTGACCATTCAATCACAAAGTGTGTAAAAAGACTTTACTTACTTGGGCAGGTGAGGACCCTGAGGCAATGTTTTCATGGCTTTGTCAATTGTCACTGAATTGTCCTTGTCAGTCTGCAATAAAAGTTTCAATAACAGTTATTTTCATAAATAAGGCAGTGGAAGTGAACATCATTGTTTTACTGCACCAGGTAAAGTGGGTGATTTAAATTATAAATGTACATTTGTTACATATATGAGCATAAATAACTAATTTGTTTCATGTGTGCTCCATTAAAGTCTAAGTTTAGTCACAGATGGAAAAAATAAAATAAAAATCAGCACAAGGGACATAACCTAAAGAGGTTGTAAAGGTTCATGTTTTTTCACCTTAATGCATCCTATGCATTAAGGTGAAAAAACATCTGATGATTACCGCCCCCCCCCCCCCAGCCCCCCGGTTCACTTACCTGAGCCCTCGAAAGTCCCGCGCTCGATTGTTGCCCGGGCTTCTCAGCTCTTCATTGGATAGATGGATAGCAGTGCAACCATTGGCTCGCGCTGCTGTCAATCAAATCCAATGACGCTGGCTCTGGGGGGCGGGGCCAAGTCCTGCACTCGGCGGCTATGGACGCCAAATGCAGGACTCGAGAGCGCGCCCGCAACGTAACCACCCAGGAGAGCGCTTCTCCCAGGGGGTTATCTGAGATGGGGAGAAGCTAGGAGAGCCACCAGGGGACCCCAGAAAACACCATTTGAGGCCACTCTGTGCAAAACAAGCTGCACAGAGGAGGTAAGTATGACATGTTTGTTATTTTTAAAAAATAAAAATCGAACCTTTAGTGTCACTTTAAAGTCAATAGGATGTGTCTTGTGCAGCTGGCTCCTCTGTTAGCTAACATCTTCCACCATTAGGCTTCATGCACACTGGACGTTATAAAAAAGCCAGTAGCGTTAGCTGTAGAAAGCTCTAGCTGTAGAATGAGTTTTTCCTCGTTTTTGTAGTAGCGTTTTTCTGTGTTTTTTAGCTGTTGTGTTTTTTTAGCTTTTTTTAACAAAATTTTATTCCCACAAAAGCTTAGGGGTCAAAAACACTGATATACGTAGAATAACCACGTTTTTCAGCGTTTTGGCGTTTTTAAGCTGTCTTCAGCTTTTTTCAGAGTTATAGCTTTTTACAGCTGAAAAACTCCTCTCAAAACTCACTAGTTTTGGAGTTTTGTTTGCAGCCAGAAAACGCCCCTGCCAAAAACTGCTGATAACAGCCTATGTGTGCATGGATACATAGGCTAACATGCTGGGGAGTTTATTGGCTGCAGAAAAAATGTCTGAAGCCAAAAACAGCCGCTGTAAATATGTCCAGTGTGCATGAGGCCTTAGACCCCCGCCTCTCTGTAATTTCCAGTGCGGAGGGGTTAATAAAATCAAAGGCATTGTGACAGGCATTCATCAAGAGTGCCTACTTTTTCCAACCACCTCCTCTAGTCATAGAAGCCACATTATCAGTTCTATGGATGAAACACAATCTATAAATGGAGGACAGGCAGATAATTGAAAGGTCTGCCTCTCTTTTCATAAATAGTGTTTCATTTATAGAAGCAATAGTACAGCATAGTCGGGCACTCTAGATAAGTGCCTGTCGCACCTCTGTTGGCTCTATTAACATCCACCACACCAGAACATTACAGTGGCATGAGTGGGGGATCAATGGAGCAGGATTTCAGCTAATAGAAGAGCCAGCAGCACAAAGGACACATCAAACTGACTGTAAGTAGTGTCCCTTGTGCCATTTTTTTTTCATATTTTAATAAACTTAGGCTTTATTGTGGTTCTAAAGGCAGAAGGTTTTTCACCTGTCACAGCAGGGGGTCCGCTTCACCTTTTTAAGGCAAAAATTTGGATCCGATTTGCACCTGAAACTGAGCCAAAGACGCACAGGACCCTTTTCCAATGGGGACCACGGCCGCCCCGGAGCTGTGTGAACCCGCTCCATTGAGAGCCAGTCACACTCTCCTGTCATGCGAATTGAATGCAGAGAATCTCACGTCCAATTTGCTTCAGTGTAAACCCAGCCTAATGCATTCCCTGCATTAGGGTAAAAAAACTTCCACTGTCTGTGCCTCCCCCCTCTCCCTAAACAGTTACTTGACACCACTCTAAATTTATCGCTGTCCCTGCCAGCAGCCCCGCCATTCTCTCTTCCTGCATTTACAGGCTTTACTGAGAGCAGCGGTAGCCATTGGCTCCTGCTTCTGTCAGTCAAGTCCTGTGAGAAGGGAGCAGGGGGTGGGGTCAAGAAGTGTTGTGTGTGTCTATGGATTTACACAGCCAAGCTCAGGAGTGCACCAGCATGAGTGCCCCAATATCAAGATGAAGAGGAGAAGCGGACCCCAGAAAAGAGCTGTTCTGTTCAGTAAGTATAACATGTTTTTTTTTTTTTTTTTTTAAAAGGATTTAACCAGGTGCTTGCCTAGAGAGAGGAAGTTATGACACTGTGCTACAGCTGCTCTCTGCCCCCCTTGGATTATCAGCCTGAATGGCTTGATATTATTGTACCTCCACACAAACAATGGAGCTCAAGAGACTTGAACGTTGCCGCATGAAACCTGGAAGGTTTGGAAGATGAGCTATGTTGTAGGAGTTGATGAGCTATTGAACTACAGTTCCCAGAGGAGACTGTCTGGAGGAGCAGGAAGATCTGTATTTTCCCAGGCTGCCAATGGGACGACTTCATCTTGCTGCGAGGGGGACTAGAGTGAGCACATCTATTCATCTGGGTGTGTGCCAACCTGACACCAGCCTGTGGCCTGAATGGGAGAGTGGAGTGTAAACAGTGCTGAGAACCAGAGTTGCACTGGGTAGATCCAGAAGCAGACTACAACCTGGACAGGAGGAACTAAAGTAGTTGCATCGCTTGGACAGTTGAGAGGGCACTGCTGCCATTGATCTGTTGCATCCAGCAGAGACTGAGCACATATGGACCAGTCACCAGGCAACTAGCTAGCAGCCTTTTCCACTACATGCAGACTTTACTGGAACTGTACTCCTGTAGCGCTAACCCCGGAGGAGCCGCTTAAGTATGTTTGGTTCCGCACTCTATTGTTTAGAACTCAGTTAAAAAAAAACTCAGTTCAAAGAGCCCCCCTATCAAAATATGCTACCATTATTGTATATTGACTTAAAAGATGTCAACATCAACTCGAACATCGGGTGTTCGCTCGTTTGGCGAATACTGAACATTATGGGGCATTCGAGGCAAATTCGAGCACCGCGGAACGTCCCATAATGCACTGCGAGATCGCAGTGCTATAATGTCTGATGATTGGCCAAAGCATGCACCTGACCTGCATGCTTTGACCAATAACAGCGTGCTCTGCTGTGAGAGCCATGATTGTCCAAATGTAGGGTGCATTTAGCCAATCATGGCTCAGGGGGCTCCACACTATATAAGGCTGCTTACACAACGGCCGTATATAGTGTTATGAAGGGCTGAGTATTTTAGGTTTGGGTCTGTTTGGGTCTGTCGGGCGGCATGATTGATGATGGATGTACATCGCAGGACACTTTTTTTTTTTTAATAAAGGAATTGTCAAAATGGTCTTTTGTGGTTTTTAATTTTTGACACTTTTTATGGTTCAAGAGGGGGGGTGCTCGCTCAGCGGTATCTTAGTTGAGAAATTAATAATGAATAATAAATGATTGCTAAAGGAATACTAATGTAGGAATAGGTACATACATGCATAGATACACAAACATGTATACGTCAAGACATTATTATACACCCATACACTAAAAACCATAACATGTGTCACGGGGGGGGGGGGGCAAAAATATTTAGGGTTCAAGGGAGAAAATAGGAAAATAGTTCCTGACCAATAGGTGACACGTATAATAATAACAATAATAATAAAGATAGTAGTAGAAACAGTAAAAATGGTAATAGTACTAATTATTACCAGAGGACGGGCAGACTGAATGCTAACCCCAACGGGACATATGTAGATTTATCTGCACCAATTTATCATACACCTCAATACACCTGTGTATTTCGGGATCTTCATTAAGCCCTCCAGGAGTAAGACTCCCAAGGGTGAAGATCCAATAAGCTTCACGCTTACATAGTTTCTGGTGTCTCCTCCCTTTATCAAGGTCACCTCCATTGACTCTATCCTGAAAACCTTCATACCTGATGGGTCTCCCTGTTGAACTTCCTGAAAGTGCAATGGAGCAGGGTATTTAACTCTTAGGTTAATAAGATCACATTTATGTTCCCCAATTCTTACTCTCATAGGGCGGGATGTCCGGCCTACATATAGACGACCACATGGGCAGATGATACCATACACCACATACTCCGTTCCACAGTTGATAAATTGCTTTAACCGCGAATCCTTCCATCTTTGCCCTCTACGGACTTCTTCCTGTGCCACATGAGCCTGCATGTGCCACAGTTTTTAACACTGCATTTGTAGATCCCCTTTTAGTCGAACATTGATGACCATATACTTATAGAATTGCTAGAAGGTTTTTTCACCATTCTCGGGGCTACCAGGCTCCTCAGATCGCGGGGCTTTCTGAACACAATGTTAGGTCTGTCCGGAAGACAGACTCAACACGGGATCGTGTTTGAGAATACTCCAATTTTTCTTCAATATATTTTGTATCTCAAATGCCTTATTCGTGTATTGAGTAGAAAAACGGACTTGGTGGATATCAAATTTAATAGAAGGAGCCGGTTGTAGAGCCCCCTCTAGTGGTTTATTGTATAGAGCTGCATACTTGTTAAAAGCAGTCTCTATAAGGGAGCCGTTGTACCCTTTTTCCTGGAACTTCTTCCTTAGAAGCTCACTTTGTTCTAGGTAGTCCTCCTTCCTGGTGCATGTACGCCTTAGATGGCAAAACTGTCCATATGGGACATTCTTGATCCATCTGGGGCGATGGTTACTTCTAGCATGCAGAAAGGAGTTACCCCCACTTGGTTTAAAGTGGGTCCTAGGGAGGATATCCCCAATAGAATCACTCCTAAGTTCTAGAACCAAGAAAACCAAACGATCTTTGTCAATAACGTGGGTGAATTCAATACCGAAGGGGTTCTCCTTACAGTATTACAGAAAGTTGTTAAGGTCCTGGTCTGCCCCATCCAAATGATAAGAATATCATCAATGTACCTGCATAGGATGCATTAAGGTGAAAAAACATGAGGGTTTACAACTCCTTTAATTACTGTAAAGGTATCTCTGTATGAAGGTCTGAGTCTTAGTGTAGCCATTCATACAGAGTGCACTCTAAGCAGTATATCCTACTGATCACAGAAAAGTTATCACAGTATTGTTCACCATTGCTGTTACTGTCATCTTTGCCATTGCTTAACACAGATTTGTACATTATCAGATATAGAATAATCTAACCATATAGATTCTTATTCGAAACTGCTACAATACAGTAACTCCTTTATCTAGAGAATGACCCATGCTGTACTTGTTCCTATATATAAACATTGCAAAATAGTTGAATCCTTTGGCGCCGGCCACATGCAAACATGCGGCATCTCCGCGGGTGGGCCTTGGTGCCTTTGTGTGAATTGGTGGTATACAGCTCTGCCGAGAGAACACACCCTGCACGCTCCCTGCACAGTTACCGCCGGGTAATGGAAAGCTCACAATCACTGCTGTATTTACATCTACACTTACCTTACAGAACAATTATCTGTATCATCGTGTTTCTGATTCATCCGAACGCGTTAGTTGTCATTACTTTTGAGATCAATTTGTACCTACATTTATTTTGCTCAATGTTCTGCATGTCCTACAAGATTTTATTCCTTATGTATTATTAAATGATATTTTTTATCTAATTGACCTGTTCAGTGCCTATATAGTCGCACCGTTAGAGGTTTTTCTCTTGTTCTCATAAAAAAAACAAAACAAAGCTGCAAGGACTGCTTCTTGTCTCTGAGTGACTGCAAATTCATCTGCCTGGCTGTGCAGGGTGGGAGACAGCCACATTCACCAGCAGCCCTTACGTGGGTAGCGCTTCATACTAAATGTTTAATTTTGGGTTTAATACCACTTTGGCTAGCTTGGTGCAACTATATTCATTGCCATAATGTGCAGATCTACTTTCTTTAAATGCACTGATCTGCAATGACTTTACAGTCTGTTTACTTTGTACTTTTTTTTCTGTTGCTAAAAGGAATGAACTGGGTTGCTTCAGAGGTAAAACTATACTTGCAAATCTTTCTAAAATATCTAGTAAAAATACTCTCATGGAATTCTTTCATTATTTCACATTAGGAATTTAGCCAGGAGCCTCATATGAAGAATTACTCCCATATTATTCTTACTCCTTTTTGTTTTGTGTAAGCACATGTGATCCATCCTTTTACTGCTCACTTTTCTGAAAGCTTGGTGTCAACTGTCAAGTGGTTGAAAACCACATGAAGTACAGTGCCTTCAGGCATCCTGATAACTATCACTGCAAGGTGATTGATCTTGTTTATTAGCTAATGACAGCAATACTATGCTCCTGCCAAAACATTCTTTAGGGTCATGTGTGTTCTGTGACTAATGGATGTTTGTTTCAGTAGTCATATGTGTGCTCCATGACTTGTTTCAAATTATAAGGTATGCACAGAAACAGAAAATGTTTTCTTCTTAAGTTTTTACTGCTACTTTTTTGGGGAAAAGTCTTTATTATTTCCATTAAGGGGCCACCACACCCTCATTTCCTTTTCTGCCTTTTTCTTTTATCTTTCTTTCATGCCTATTAGGCCCATTTCACATGAGCATTCAGTTTGGATCCATCTCGCCTATTTTGCTGACGGATCCAGACAGAAGGGCAATACATTTCTAGAGTCACGTGGATGTAAACAGACGTGCACATGCTTACATCTGAGTCTGTTTAGGTCTGCAAAATGTAAAAAAAATAAATAAAGATTTGTATTGTTTTTCACTTTGGCAGACATAAACAGATGTAAACTTTTGCTGTCTGTTTACATCTGTTTTGTTTATGTCTGTTTTAAAAAAAATATTGGTGCATACAGCCCTGGATGTTAGTACCACCCTGCACACTGTCCAGCCACCATACTTTTCAATCTGTGCCTTCTGCCCACGTGCAAAGCCAGAATCTCAGGCACAGGGGCTAAGAGCACAGTGCACATCAGGCGTATAAAAATAGAAAAATGGTAAGCTTATGTAAACTGAACTGAAATGAAGACAAATGTATAAACTGATGTGAAAGGATACAGTTTTCGTCCTTTTTTTTTTTTTTTTATTAGTTTTGAAAGGGCTCTTACATTTATTAAAGGCTAAGTTCACTGTTTTTTTTCTAAATTCCAGCTTCCCTATGTACCAATATACCATTAATGTACGTCTGTTGCAGAAAACTAAAATGCAGATTGCATATTGCCTTAAACGTATATACTGCTAGGTGCACTGCCTAGCCACAGTAGCTGTCAGTCTTTCTTAGTATTTAGTATGTATTTAGTCTCTTAGTATTTGACAGGCTATTGACAGCGGGGCAGAATGGTGCACCTGTGCCCTCCAGCTAAACTTTTGAGCCCCCATGCACCTGGGCTAAACATCCAGTGTGCATGAGGTCCATAGTTGCCAACATTTCAAATAAATTTCCAGAGACAACTTTTCTACTATTTTAAAATACAGTATATACAGGAAAGGATGGGGGTCAGGGTGGTAAGTGACGCAGAGAGCAAGGATCAATAGCAAGTGTCACAGAGTTCGGGGGTCAGTAGTAAGTGATGCAGATTATAGAGGTTCAGTAGTAAGTGACACAGAGGGGATTATTTACTAAAGGCAAATCCACTTTGCATTACAGGTGCACTGCAAGTGCACGTGGAAGTGCAGTCGCTGTAGATCCAAGGGGGACATGCAAGGGGAAAAAAAAGAAGCATTTTTGCTTATACATGATTGGATGATAAAGTCAGCAGACATTCCCCTGAATTCAGATTTTCCCCTCAGATTTACAGCGATTGCACTTCCAAGTGCACTTGAAAGTGCACTTGTAGTGCAGAGTGGGTTTGCCTTTAGTAAATCAACCCCATTGTGTGCGTAATGTAAGATAGGCTCATGGGTGCCAGACACTTCCAGAACTGTGGGAGTGGGAAATATTCCTTTCCTGTTGCCCCACCCATCCCAGTTTTTGCCAGGACATTCGCTCTCAGCCCTGAGAGCTGAAATTATTGTTCTGCAAACTCCGAGATGTAGCTTTCATAGTCAGGGGCAGGATGTAGCACCCTGATGTTTAGGCAGAGTTGCTAGTAAATTTATTTGCCAAGTGATAGTTGCCTTGGCCAATTGATAGGAGGTCAATTGATTTCACCCTAATTCTGGAAATGCTGCACTTCTCTCTTCTGCCACTAGATGGCCGGGTCCCTGGTGCCATTAGATAGGACAAGGGCATTGCAAGGACAGATTAGGAATGAATGGGGTAGAACCGTCGGCATATAGGCCAATATCCTTGTTATGCATGGACGCCAAGATTCTGGCAAGGGTGTTGGCGTCCAGACTTAATAAAACTATCTCTAAATTAATACACCCGGACCAAACGGGATTTATCCCCCACAGGACTACTAGCATGAATATAAGGAGGGCATACATGAATCTCCAGACCCCGACAGAGAATATGGGGTCAAGAGCCATTGGGTCACTAGACATAACCAAGGCCTTTGACAGCCTGGAGTGGAGTTATCTCTGGCGGGTTCTGGAAGAATTCGGCCTAGGTCCCGTTTTTATTAAATGGATAAAAATACTGTATAAGGGCCCGAGCGCGAGGATTAAGGTTAATAACGAAAGCTCACAAAAAATTTGTTTAGAAAGAGGGACGAGGCAGGGGTGCCCTCTGTCCCCCCTGCTCTTCGCCCTTGCCATGGAGCCACTAGCAATTTATATCAGGTCCTGCCCAGGGGTGAGGGAGTTTATTAGAAGAACAGGAGAGGAGAAGATTGCCTTGTACGCCGATGATGTCCTGCTGTTTCTTGGAGACACTGCAGGCTCCCTTGGGCAGGTAATGGACACGATGGAGAGGTTCGGTAACCTATCAGGACTAGTGGTGAACTGGAGGAAGTCGGCACTCCTGCCAATAGATATCCCTAATAATTCTTTGACACTGGGAATCCCCCAATTAAAAGTAGTTGCAACAATACGATATCTGGGTATAAACATGACAAAGGATCCCAATCAGTATATTGAAGATAACCTAGCTCCATTACTGGTTAAATTTAAGCGCAAAATAGATATTTGGAACCGGCTCCCCCTAACAGCAGCAGGGAGATGCAACTTAATTAAGATGGTCTGGCTGCCTCAGCTACTGTATTTGTTACATAACTCACCGGTGTGGGTGAATAAAAAATGGTTTAAGAAAACTGACACACTATTTAGGGAGTTGGTATGGAGGAGGGGTAAGGCTAGGATTAGCCTCCAGAGTCTGCAATTGCCAGTGAAGGAGGGAGGAATGGCACTCCCGCACCCAAGATGTTACTTTCTGGCAGCACAGCTGCAGCATATAAGAGGCGGAAGTGCAGATAGGGGGTTGTTGACTCTGGAGGCACCACACAAGACAGTGGTGGAGGCATTGGAGGCAGACTCTCTCCCTGGCAGCGGCCCCACAATTAGGATGATAACAAAGGTCTGGAAGGCAACAAAGAGTTTAATGGGATATGCTGGGTTCACCGAATATGCCCCTTTGTGGCATAATAAGAATCTACAGGAAGTGGTGGCCATGGGGGAGTTTAAAGAATGGGAGAGATGGGGCATAAATAGACTATCCCAGCTATACAAAGGGAACGTATTAAAATCTTTTGAGGAACTTCAAACTGAAAATGGAATCCCGAGGCAAACTTTCTTTAGATACCTACAAATGAGATCGGCTTTGAATGCCCAGTTTAGGATATGCCCCTTAGTATGGAACGAAGCAGCATTGCTCCAAAAGGTGGTTAAATCTGGGAAAATAAAAGGTTTTATATCAGAAATATATGTGCAACTGTGTAGCAAAAGTATCACAAGGCCAGAACATCTTGGTTGTAGGAAAGGATGGGAGGCGGATGTTGGGAAATTAACAGATGAACAGTGGAGAAAAATATTGGAGACCGGGCAGGTAGTCTCAGTATCCCCTGCACAGAGAGTCTCTCATCTAATGCTGGTATATAGAGCATATTACACCCCAAAAAAATTATTTCGATTTGGACTAAGATTAGATGCTAAATGCCCCAGATGTGGTGAGGAGGGGGACTTGATACATATGATCTGGAGATGTCCCAAGCTAGTTAGATACTGGATGGAGGTAAAAAAGCAGGAGTAGTATGGCGCTGCCCTTATGGAGACAAAAAAATGTTTTCCTTCTTTGTAGTGAATGTATTGCCTAGTGTCCTTATAGAATTGCTTCTAAAACCTGTATGTGTTCAAAAATTGAATAAAACTGTGACTGGTGGCGAATATTTCTATTAGAAGTGAAAATACAACAACTGGTGCTCCAATTGTTCAACAAAGGTGCATTGTGCCCTTTAAATTAAGTAATAAAGTAGTTAAGGGTATAGATGGATATAGATACAATATCATCTATGGAAAAAGTGTTGGAAAAAAAGAAAAAAAAAAAAAAAAGAAAACAGGAATAGTATGGCGCTGCCCTTATGGAGAAAAAAAAATCTTTCTTTAAATTGACTTTATAATTCCTAAAGTGTGTGTGCCAAAGATGAATAAATATGTGACTGGTGCCAAGTCCTTACTGTTAAAGGTACAATTGCAACATAAGGTGCTTCAATTATTCAACAAAAGTGCATAGTGCAGCATCACTAAAGTGACCAGTGTTAAATCATACAAATGCATACAACATTGTGCAAAATATCCATCATAAATAGTGACTCTTGTGCTGTGACCAGTATTTAGTTGGATAGGAAAAGTTCCGTTTATGAAAAAACAAGTTCTTTTTGGAGTATTTTGTAGCGTTCAATCTTTGAGGGTCAAATATCTGTAGGAAAGCTTCTTATCCAGGTGCTGGTTTCTTTAATTAGTGCCTTGTCTGCATGCTCTGACAATGCTTGCACTCACCGGATTCTCCTTTCCCCTGCAGGGGTATGCGCGGTCACAGTGTCTGCCACTGTGCAGCAATCAAGGATATCCCCCAAACTTTACTTGCGTATTGTGGTGTAGTAATTACATGTAAAGGAAAGAAGGTATGCCCATCGCGTAAAACCATAGGAGAACTTTTATTAAAACTTAATAGACAAATGTACTCACATTTCAAATGAACAAATCAAGCATGCCAAAAGTTAGCGAATTCCCTTTGTTAGAGGTGCTGCAAGACGTTCGTAATCCGCCCTACGCACGTTTCGTCGTCAGACTTCTACTGGGACGCCCCAGTAGAAGTCTGACGACGAAACGTGCGTAGGGCGGATTACGAACGTCTTGCAGCACCTCTAACAAAGGGAATTCGCTAACTTTTGGCATGCTTGATTTGTTCATTTGAAATGTGAGTACATTTGTCTATTAAGTTTTAATAAAAGTTCTTCTATGGTTTTACGCGATGGGCATACCTTCTTTCCTTTACATGTAATCACTACACCACAATACGCAAGTAAAGTTTGGGGGATATCCTTGATTGCTGCACAGTGGCAGACACTGTGACCGCGCATACCCCTGCAGGGGAAAGGAGAATCCGGTGAGTGCAAGCATTGTCAGAGCATGCAGACAAGGCACTAATTAAAGAAACCAGCACCTGGATAAGAAGCTTTCCTACAGATATTTGACCCTCAAAGATTGAACGCTACAAAATACTCCAAAAAGAACTTGTTTTTTCATAAACTGAACTTTTCCTATCCAACTAAATACTGGTCACAGCACAAGAGTCACTATTTATGATGGATATTTTGCACAATGTTGTATGGATTTGTATTATTTAACACTGGTCACTTTAGTGATGCTGCACTATGCACTTTTGTTGAATAATTGAAGCACCTTATGTTGCAATTGTACCTTTAACAGTAAGGACTTGGCACCAGTCACATATTTATTCATCTTTGGCACACACACTTTAGGAATTATAAAGTCAATTTAAAGAAAGATTTTTTTTTTTCCTCCATAAGGGCAGCGCCATACTATTCCTGTTTTCTTTTTTTTTTTTTTTTTTCCCAACACTTTTCCCATAGATGATATTGTATCTATATCCATCTATACTCTTAACTACTTTATTACTTAATTTAAAGGGCACAATGCACCTTTGTTGAACAATTGGAGCACCAGTTGTTGTATTTTCACTTCTAATAGAAACATTCGCCACCAGTCACAGTTTTATTCAATTTTTGAACACATACAGGTTTTAGAAGCAATTCTATAAGGACACTAGGCAATACATTCACTACAAAGAAGGAAAACATTTTTTTGTCTCCATAAGGGCAGCGCCATACTACTCCTGCTTTTTTACCATTTTCTAATACTTTCCACTTAGGTGGTATTGTATGTGTAGAGGCAGCAGCCATATCCACAACTAAAACATTCAATTCATTGCGCGGATTTACCCCATACACCTACTATACTGGATGGAGGTAGTTGAAGCCATTAATGGCAGGTGGGGGTTATCTTTGGAAATAGAGGTCAGATTATGCATCCTGGGATATAGAGTATGGGGATCAGAGGAGTCAGTACTAAAAACAGCAGTCTTGAGGTGTCTGTATCAAGCCCGGAAGATGATCATGCAAAGATGGCAAACAGTTGAACCCCCGACAGTTGAGGAGTGGGCAAGAACAGTAAATGAGACAGTTTGGAAGGAGAGAGCCCTATATATTAGAAGAGGGAATCTAAAAACATTCAAAAATATGTGGAACCCCTGGTTGATAAGCATTGGGTGCAAGGAATAGTTGAAAGAATGTGAGATCCTGGATAGGGTGGGAGGGGGGAAGGGTTAGAATGTAGGGCTGGGATAAAATGGATATTGTATATAAAATGGCCATGTTAAGGTAATTTGGGGATAGGGTAGGTTTGTTGGTATGGAAGTACTCTATATACGGACGTTGGGTTAGTTGCCCCCTCCCCAGAGAGCTCTGTTTAAATGAATTCTGTGTTGTTATTACATGTCTGTTGGAAGGTATGTCAATTTTAAGAAATGTTAATAAAGAATATTTAAGAAAAAAAAAAAAAGGAATGAATGGGGTGTCTCAGCCAATGGGCAGAGATTTTCTTAGGTCCCTTAGCCTGCTGGGAGAATCCATTTATTTGGGTGATCGGGGTTCTGTGCCACCTGCACGGCTGTCTGTGTGGACGTGTGTTGTGCTACCCCGTGCTGCTAAGCCAGAGCCAGAGGCCTATCCTGGGGACATTTGGTTGCTAGGCTGTCTGAGGACCTATCCAGAAGCAAGAGAGCAGCATAGGATTGGGATTGCGTCTTGCAGTCCAACCAGAAGTGACGCTTCTGGTGAACCTGTCGTGGTCGGAGGTAGAGAGAAAGCTGTCGCCACTAAGGGACCATCAACCTTACTACCAGGGGCCACTGTGAGTAGCTGAAGCAAGTATCAGAGCAGTATTCTCACTAAGCAGAAACGGTGAAGAAACTTCAGCATATGTCAAGCCAGGGACCCAGCCAGTGGAGGTGATGCTTGTTGAGCAATATTGTGTGCCAAGCCAGGGACCAAGCAGGCTAGTGGGGTGACGCTTGAGGAGTATCGATGAGTGCCAAGCTAGGGACCCAAAAGGGACACGGGGGTGACGCATGCAGAAGATACTGAATGGAAGAGCTCAGGGGATCCAGTGGCAGTGGATCAGCAAGTCTAGTGAAAGACTGGGAGCTCAGTTGAGTGAAGATCTACAATAGGAGATTGTAGAAGAAGTGAAGAAGTTCATTACAACCTTTGTTAGAATCTGTTTCAAGATTGTTGCCATAGGAGACAGCGGTCCTACTCATGCAGATGTGGAGTCTTGCTGGATGCCTTTCCCTGCATGGCTGTCTACCTATAGAAGTCTCGGAGTCTGCTGAAATTAACATTGCAACTACTAAAGGGTGTCCTGGCCCTAAACCTCTCTCCTACAGTTCTGTTTAAGAGACAATAAATCTCTTTGCATTCAAGATGTGTCTGGCGCCCATGAATCTATCTTACATTACACCCATCATGCCTCGTAACCCACTCTACACAGAAGGATGTCAGCTGTCCCTAACTCTGGCGGTCACCATCGGGCCTGGAGAGACCCGGGACTTGGCTACATTTGGCGCCCAACCTGGGGTAAAGGCGTTATCCTCGCAACAGTCCCTAATAGCAACCGGATACAGATCCATTGGGATTTCGTCTGGCTCTGTGGGATAGTGGCACGTAACATCTCTACTTCTTATAGACTGTGTTATTATGTATCCTAACAACGTGGGGAAGAACCAACAAGTCTCAATGCTCAGGGGAGAGTATCAGCCTGGTCTTTTGACATTTCCCGCCAGTGCTGCTAGACTCCATTACAGATTTGGCACGCTGTAGAAGCAAAAGGGTGGGCGCTAAAGTTTCCAGAAAGTATCTGCACCAATCTGTTGGCAGGAGGAGGAGCCCCCACTCTGCATAGGACGATAAGGAAGTGCTGGCAGGTGTGCCTTGTTGTGGGTTGGAGAAGATGTATGCGCCATGCAATTGCAGATTGGAAGATGTATGGTCCGGGTGTTGATTTTGGGCTGAGCGAGTCAAAAAGCATTCTGACTGACACCGGAGTGCGGTATACACCTAAGGGTAGTCTTGCCCTGTACACGGCTGGAGGCTATGAGGCCTTGGGACTGATCTGTGGGAAGTGTTCCGGTCTGGCCACGCATCTGAGGCCTTGGATTGTCTGAGGACGTTGCGGGGAACCCCTACTCGAGGTAGTCTCACCAGCTCAACCTCCACGGATACTGCAAGCAGATTGGGACAAGAATGTCGCTATCCCCGCCGGGAGTGATATTAAGAGTCCACCTGCCATCACCCGAGTTGTGCGGGAAGCTGCTCCTCCTGTCTCGGCGGCTGCCCTGAGACCCCACACCCTGGTCGCTCCTCAAGGCAGCGATCGGGCCCACCTGCTCGCTTTGATGTCAGAGTCACAGAGGAAAAGGATACCGGAGTCAGGTAAGCCTGCAAGGGGTGAAAGCAGTGTGCCAGGGTGATATCTGTGGTCAATAAGGGAGACAACACAGTTGTGCCGGTTAAAGCCAGTGCCAAGCATAACTATCTCCCGGTCGAAGAGTGCTCCAGAATAACCAGTTCAGACATCCCCTCTGATGGATTATCTTAACTGTTTTCTGACACTTTGGGGTTTATTTACTAAAGGCAAATCCACTTTGCACTACAAGTGCACTTCAAGTGCACTTGGAAGTGCAGTCGCTGTAGATCTGAGGGGAACATGCAAGCGGAAAAAAAAGACAGCATTTTTGCTTGTACATGATTGGATGATAAAATCAGCAGAGCTTCCCCTCATTTCAGATCTTCCCCTCAGATCTACAGTGACTGCACCTCCAAGTGCACTTCCAAGTGCAGTGCCCTTGTAGTGCAAAGTGGGTTTGCCTTTAGTAAATCAACCTCCATGTCTTGGATTGGGAAGTGGAGCGAGAGTGAGGAGGAACAGTTTTGTGACTTGGAGAATGAGGGTGAGGTTCCTCTGGGGCCCAGTGAAAGTGTAAAGATTGAACTGTCCACAAACGTTGCATCAACCGTGCGTGTGTCACTAAATCTTTTGAGGAGGACCGCTGGGGATGTGGGGTCCCTAAAGTCACCCCTACCAAATCAACAGATGTGGCTAAGGTTGATTCTAAACCGGATGTGGTAGCAGGATACCGGGTTAGGCGTGCTCCAGACGCATGGGTCCTACCCGAGTATGGAGACCCTAAAACGCTGCCCAGGCTGTCTAAGGTACAGCGCATAAAGTACAGCTCATACTCCTCAAGCGTCACCCCACTAGCCTGCTTGGTCCCTGGCTTAGCACACATTATTGCTCTGCAAGCGTCACCTCCACTGGCTGGGTCCCTGGCTTGACATATGCTGAAGTTTCCCAGTTCTTCACCATCCCCGCTTGGTGAGAATACTGCTCTGGTACTTGCTTCAGCTACTCACAGTGGCCCCTGGTAGTAAGGTGGATGGACCCTTAGTGGCGACAGCTTCCCCTCTACCTCCGACCACGACAGAACCATCACTTCTGGTTGGACTGCAAGCCGCAATCCCAACCCTACGCTGCTCTCTTGCTTCTGGATAGACCCTCAGACAGCCTAGCAGCCAAATGTCCCCGGGATAGGCCTTAGTCTCTGGCCTAGCAGCCCAGGGTAGCACAACACACGTCCACCCAGACAGCTGTCCAGGTGGCACAGAACCTCCGATCACCTAACCTCACCCAAATAAATATGCTCTCCCAGCAGGCCAAGGGACCTAAGAAAACCCCTGCCCATTGGCCGAAAGACCCCATTCATTCCTAATCTGTCCTTGCAATGCCCTTGTCTTATTTAATGGCACCAGATACCCAGCCATCTAGTGGCAGAAGAGAGAAGTGCAGCAATTCCAGAATTAGGGTGAAATCAATTGACCTCCTATAAATTGACCAAAGCAACTATCACTTGGGAAATACATTTACTAGCAACCCTGCCTACACATCAGGGTGCTACATCTATAAGAAGATTTTTTGTTTCAATCAACTTTTTTATACATTTACTATTGGATTGTATATTTATTTATTGTATATTTACATGTGTTTATTGCATATTATTGGAATTATGTATTATTTGTCAGATTGCAGCAGCGCTATCACATTTTTTAGATCGTCACTCATTGTTGTTTTGTGAGAACATCCTGCTGATAACAGCAGCTAGATTTATTGCACATGGTTTATGTCACACAGTTTCTGCATTTATTGGTACAATACTTTTATATTCACACACCACTAGGTGGCAGCACACAACTACCATATATCCTAGTAATTTGCAGGCAGTTTTCAGTGTCTGGACCAGAGGGACAAAGATGAGGGGCACAGACCTTGGGTGCCAGGCACTGCTGAAGCTTTGAACTAACTCTGTTCCTCATACACAGCTTGGCACTCTGACAATATTGGACAACGGAGTAAAAAGAGAGACTGTCCCAGCAAATCTGGGACATTTGGCAAGTTTGGAGGTCTTTGAGAGTCTGGCAGCTGCTGAGGCTGGATGGTGCACCTTAAAGGTCTGTACAATTACTTCAGTATGCACCCAGGGCTGAATGCCCAGAATGCAATTGCTCTGTGTTCCAGGCATTCATCTGTGGGTTCATAGTAACAAATGGTCACTGCCCCCACCTATAACTGGCCTTCGCAGCAAGGAGCACATGGAAGGGCAATGCATGTCAAACAAAACCATAGAAAATTGCCAGCTCAACTTTCCAGCCAGCCTGCAACCAACTGAATTCTCCTGTCTAACAGTATGCAATAAAGCTTTGTTAACCCAGAACAAAATATTGATCCTGTTCCTTCAAAGCATGTTATACAGCACAGTGCTTGTGCTGTGTAATTTGGACCCCTGTAACACCTGAAATACTTGGTTGATCCTGCCAGTTCCTGCCCTCCCCCCGTAAACTGACCACTGTGTATCATGGCTGCTGAGCCCTGACACCGTGGTCAGGTTAAGTGCCTCTGTCATCCGCAGGCTGCTCTCTTCTCTGCTCCTGTGTCCTCCTCCCCCCTCCTCTCCCTGCCTGTCAGCTAGTGAAAGTGCCCGCCCTCCCCCCTCTTGCTACTGGAATAACAAATACATCTGTATACTATCCGCTCTGTCTCTTAATGCAGTGCCCCCCTGTCTCTGTGTTTTTATTAAAAAAATGCCTCCTTTACCATATTTCAGGGCGGCTCCCAGAGCTCACATGACTGTCCGTCTCTCTCTCTCTCCTCTCCTCCTCGCGTTCCGCTGACGTCAGCGGGGGGGATCTTGGCCCCGCCCACTGCATCTGTCAGAGGGGCAGAGCAGAGAGCCGGCCAGTCACATGAGTGCCAGGAGCCGCCCTGAAATATGGTAAAGGATGCATTTTTTTAAATAAAACACAGAGACAGGAGCACTGCATTGAGAGACAGAGCGGATTATGTGAACTTGTGAAAGTGGGTTAAAAACCAATTTAAAAAACAGGGATTTTGTTTGCACACATTTGTAAAATACATGTGTAAACTGCGAGAGACTCTTCATGTCACCCCAGTATTATATGCAGTCCTAACTCTATAAATTTAAGTTCATACTACCCTAAATGGAAGTAAATGGAAGTACCGCTGAGTGCACCATCCAGCCTCAGCAGCTGTTAGACTCTCATACAGTTTGACAGACTGCCAACAGCGAGCAGGGCTGGACAGTCACCTGTGCCCTCCACCCATAACTAAATGCCAGAGCCCCATACACCAGGTCTATACACTCAGGGAAGAATTCTATAAAGCTGCTGCACCACTTTGCTGGTGTTTACCCCTCTTGTTAATGTGTTGCATCAAATTCAATAAGCATGTGCAACACTTTTGGTTCTGACAGCAACTCTTGCGCCAAATTCAACTAAAATGTGCCACTTTTACATTGTGGTACAATGCCTGGGCCAAATTAGAAATAAAATATCAACAGTTTGTATTTTATGAAAGTAGAGCTAAATAAAGGAGGAGGGCAGCAAGTGAAATGACAAACCTTTAGGCTGAGATCAAACTACTGTGAATTGGATAAGGGTTTCCCCGCATGTCAGGAGATTGTGACCGGCTCTCAATGGAGCCGGTTCACACATCTCCGGGGTGGCTGCGGAGCGATTTGCACAGGAGTCCTGTGGGTCTTTTGGTCCGTTTAAGGTCTGAATTTAGCCAAAAATTCGGACCTGAAACGGTAAACAGGGACTCACCGGACCCCTGCTGTGAGCTGCTCCATACTGCAGTGTGAACCTAGCCTGACACTCACCTATATAGCTGCAACACAGGGGCAGACTGACCATTAAAGCACTCGGGCACTGCCCGAGGGCCCGGGGTCAGTAGGGGGCCCCATGAGCTGGGACAGTCACACTCATTAAGAAGGTGTTCCATTAGAGCTCAATCCTGGGGTTTGTTAGTAGCAGTGTCATCGCTTCTAAATACATATACTGCCCGGCGGTGTATGCATTTAGAAGTTCAGAGTCTTCTTTCTGTCTTCCCCTTCAGTGTTCTCCTGCACACTTGCTCTGTGTTCCCCTCAGTCAGATCCCCTTCAGTGCCGTGTAATGAGAGAACCCGTAGGAGGGGCATAGCTACTGCCGACTACTGCATGCTATATGCAGGGAGGGAGGTGAGCCGAGTAAGGAAGGAAAGTTGTCCTGGAGGTAAGCTGTACACAATACAAAGTTTCATGTCAGGAAAATTGTCATGTCAGGAAAATTGAACTTTCCTATATAGTAGGATGCCCAATGAGTATAAAACAAGTGGAATTTGTGTGAGCCAAAGTGGTTTTCATATAGGAATATCTTGGTTCCTAATTCAGAATTTCCCATTGAAATGTATGGCTGTCAAGGTGCCATATTTTAGGATTTAGATCACTTGGCTCGGGCCAAATTGAACTTTCCTATATAGTAGAATGCCCAATGAGTATAAAACAAGTGGAATTTGGGTGAGCCAAGATAGATATCATATAGCAATTGCTTGGCTTCTTATTCGGAATTTCCCATTGAAATGCATGGCTGTCAAGGGGCCATATTTTAGGATTTCCATCACTTGGCCCGGGCCAAATTGAACTTTCCTACATAGTAGGATGCCCAATGAGTATAAAACTAGTGGAATTTGAAAAAGAAAGCAGATATTTGGGACTTTATATGAGAACGCAGGGCTACCATCACCAAGTGCCTCCATCCCTATTAATTTGATAAAAAGGAAGGAAGGTGGGACTTTATATTGAGAATGCACCCCTGGAGATATCACGTTATATAGGAAAATGGGCGGTACTAAGTATAATAGAACTATGAACTTTTCATGAGAGCATTGCAAAACAACAATTGGCAGTCATAGGTTTATTGATATAAAAATATAATAATAATAGTAATACCATGATAAAATATTGACATAGTAAGTTCATAATGTAAAATATTATATAGAACAAAGTTCATTGGGATATATATAATATGACAATGATAATAACAATATATACTAGTAACATAATGAGTTCATATTATACACATTATAAAGAGCCATTTTCATAAAAGCGTGTCTCCCTGATAAAGAACTGTATCTCTAGTTCATTGGTACGATCCAATTGGTAAGTGTGGTAATTACTGGTATTGCAGAATATGATCGAAAAGGCATCTATTGGCTCTATGCGTTTCATGGCGACTGCCACTCTTCAGGAGAAAGTTTGGGGTAGATGTCTATAAGTATTGAAACACATAATTAATTTGTAAAAATAATAATTATTGTAAATAGGAAGAGGAGAGGGGAGATATCCCCAATTTACCAAGACTACTTACAGAAATGCCAATGAGACTGGGTGCAGGCATGGAGGGCCGGAGGGCCGACCAGAAACAACATCAGTCCCGGGAGCTGAGGTGGACAAACCCAGGCATAGATGGATCGCCAAAGGGAGACAGTAGTCCCCAGGGAAAGGCCCCCATGGATAAAAGGGAGAGAAGATGTGATCCACGGAAGTCTAACCATCTATGAAGAAGGAGGTATATGGTAAAATGTATGGGATATAGCAGTAGATAAATTACAAAAGGTGACTGATAATAACAAAAATATTAATGGAAAAACTAAAAAATACGATGCAAGATCATCAGGTGATATGGAGATGTCATAGGGAGTAGCCTATGGTGCAGGGTGTAGGGGTAACATAAAAACCCCCGTTGTAGTAGCAAAAGTAAATTGGAAAAGTGAAAATTGCTAATTAACCCCGAAGCTGGGGTATTGATACCAAAGATAGAGAGGAATTGGAGCAAGACATAGTGATAAAAAATTAAAAAGAAGGGTAGCCAAAAAGATACCTGGAATACAGTAAAGCTGATGAAATCCAAAGTGCACCATGGCCATATTTTTACAAATTAATTATGTGTTTCAATACTTATAGACATCTACCCCAAACTTGCTCCTGTAGAGTGGCAGTCACCACGAAACGCGTAGAGCCAATAGATGCCTTTTCGCTCATATTCTGCAATACCAGTAATTGCCACACTTACCAATTGGATCGTACCAATGAACTAGAGATACAGTTCTTTATCAGGGAGACACGCTTTTATGAATATGGCTCTTTATAATGTGTATAATATGAACTCATTATGTTACTAGTATATATTGTTATTATCATTGTCATATTATATATATCCCAATGAACTTTGTTCTATATAATATTTTACATTAAGTACTTACTATGTCAATATTTTATCATGGTATTACTATTATTGTTATATTTTTATATCAATAAACCTATGGCTGCCAATTGTTGTTTTGCAATGCGGTCATGAAAAGTCCATAGTTCTATTGTACTTAGTACCGCCCATTTTTATATATATCGTGATATCTCCAGGGGTGCATTCTTCATATAAAGTCCCACCTTCCTTACCTTTTTATCAAATTTCCAAGTGGAATTTGGGTGAGCCAAGATGGTTTTCATATAGGAATATCTTGGTTTCTTATTCAGAATTTCCCATTGAAATGCATGGCTGTCATGGTGTCATGTTTGGTGCCATATTTTAGGATTTATATCACTTGGCTCGGGCCAACTTGAACTTTAACTAATAGGATGCCCAATGAGAATAAAACGCGGAATTTGGGTGAGCCAAGATGGTTTTCAGATATTTATTCACATTTACCCCTTTAAATACATGGCATTTAGGAAGATAGAATTGTTGTGTAGCGCTGGTAGATTTGCGATCTACCATCTGATAGGTAAATTTAGTAACTTGTTCGTTAGGAAGGTTAGATTGGCCTCTGTTCCAGCTTGGCTGTCGTTGTGTGTGTTTCCATCCTGAGCCGTGGGTGTCGCTGTTACTGCTGGCTAGTGTTGGAAAGGCAGCGTGTCTAAGTGTATGGATGCTCTTCTGTCCCGGAGACAACTCGGTGGAGGTGGTCCTCCGAGTTGCATTCTGGGCGAGGGTATTTCTGGGACAGACGCCATATTTTGGGGTTTATTTTACAGCCACCTGCTGGCCCTCCTGGCCGACAGGTATGCATTAGAGGGCTATCTCGTTCCGGAGGCCCACGTCACTGCGGCGCAGGGGTGGGCCCAAAAGCTTGTCTGGGGCCTACCACAGCAGCCGAGGAATGGTCCTGAGCTGTCTATCCAGAGTGAAGAAGCTGGACAACCGAGGAGATCCCAGGGGAGGACCCGTCATGGAAGGATCATGCAGAGTGCTGGTCTGGAGAAGGGCCTGGTGACTCGGTTGGAGGATGTATCCTAAAGTAATTATACAGCATAGTGTTGCCAGGTTTGGCTTAAAGGTTCAAGAACTATGACTGACTTTCATTGCAGAAAAAAACGGTACATCCTGTGGCAGAGGATCGTACGGGTTCATCCCAAACAAGTCTGTGGCAGAGACTTTTGTTCGTGCTGCGTACTGGCTGCTAGGCAAGTGAGAGAGGCCTATCCAGGCGTGCAAGGAGTTTGTCCCACCAAGGGAGTGCATTCTACTGAAATATCCAACCCCGAAGGACATTTGTCAAGAATCTTACTACAAAAGGTATTTGAGTTTTCCTCTGCAGTTTTCCTTCTACCTCTTTCCTGCTACTTCCTTCGTTGATGGTTTAATAAAGCATTGAAAACGTACTCAAGTGTTGGTGCGTGTGTCGTCCAGAGGTAAACTCAACGGAACCCTAGACCCAGTGCCGGTGAAACAGAGGGAAGGAGAGTGAAGGTAACAAGCCGCTTATTCCAGCAGCTCCACCGAGAGTTATTGCTACAGTTGTTAGGGTTCACAATTTCATTATAAACATTGCAGATGATTGTTTAGTAAATAATCACTTTTGTGACTAAAGATCCAAGCTGAATAAGAAGCTGGCCGAATAAGGAGCCAACTTCTGCATTCGAATAAGAAGCTGGCCGAATAAGGAGCCAACTTCTGCATTCGAATAAGAAGCTGGACGAATAAGGAGCCAACCTCTGCATTCGAATAAGAAGCTGGACGAATAAGAAGATAGCTTCAGCTTCATCAGTCTTTATAGATTTCAGGGCCAGGTTATAGAAGGCCATAGATATGCTATAGTGTACCACGCACACACACGTGCTCCAGCAACACCTACAGGCCACATACGGAATGGCACAGCCGGGCTTCTCAGCACGGTGTTTCATCAGATTAGACGACCCGTCAGAATGTGTAACGGTAAAGTGAGTTTAGTGAAATACAGTACTTAGAACTCCGTCTGAATGTTTAGATGTTTAATTTTAAAAGCAGCAAACTTTTGTCAGATTAGCAAACCTATGAGATGAGCAGGCTTGCCGCTGCTTTTAAAATTCAACATCTAAACATTCAGACGGAGTTCTAACTACTGTATTTCACTATATAAACTCACTGTACTGTTGAAAATAAGTGTAAAATGCAAAACTCCGGTGGGTGTAACAAGATGTCCGCTTTCCACTTCTCACTGTGCCCTTACTATGGAGGAGTGCAAGGTGTAGCAAGATGGCGGCGACGGAACCTCACTTCCGTTACACATTCTGACGGGTCGCCGAATCTGACGAAACAACGGCCTATCGCACCCATAGACCATCATTCGGAGTTGGAGCTAGGCGGATTGACGTCACTTCCTCTTCCCTTTTCACGCTGCCTCTCGTAGCGTGGCCAGCTGTTGATCCCCAGTCTGTCGGGTGCGGAACTTTTAGAGCAGCCCATCGATGCCCGGGATAATTCTAAACGAAGAAATGGAGAGCGGAGTCGGCAAGAATAAGGTGGGAGGTGACGGGCGAGGTGTGGGGGCGCCATGTGTGACTTATAGCAGGGCACGGCCTCGAAGGGGTGGGGGAGGGGAGCAGCATGTAAACAGCGCTGTGTAGACACGTGTGATCGCTGTCCGCAGTCACAGCTGGGCTGTAGATGGGGCTCCTATAATCACTAGCAATACATGGAGGGGCAATACTGGGACTTGTAGTTCTACAGATGGCGGAGTCCGATCCCTGCTGGGAGTGATCAGTGTTGTGTGTGTGGTCAGGATAAATCTGCTACCCCCTCGCAGTAAAGAGCTGAGCAGATAGAACAGTCAGTCGCAGTGCTCACAGTGAGGGAGCCCACCAGGTCTTGGTAAGCAGTGGGAGATTATGTGATGCCCCCCACTCTGCCTGCAGATTATGAATTGATCTTCCAAAGTGAATAAAATCTAATAATAAAATAAGACTTACCTGTCGGTACAGTGAATATCTCGTATAAACGTGCACCGTTTGGGAGAACTTCACGTCGGCAGGTGCTGATGATGTCACTACGCATGCGCACAGCTCTTTGCATCCAAGGAGCACCGCGTCGCAATTGTGACTGCGGTTCACATGCCCGGCAGTGACGTCATTGAGGCCTGGATAGTCCAAATCTGTAAAGATGGAAGAGCCGTGCCTGCAGCAGAGACAGCATGTTGGAGGGCTCAATTTGACAGGTACTGTGTCTGCCACAATGTGCTAGTATGCAGTGCATACTAGCACATTATGGCATAACACTGCAGAGGGACCATTTAGGCCTGGTTCACACCTATGCAGGTTGCAGTTGATGCATGTTCCAGGTGCAATTTGCATTTTTTAATACAAGTTTTTGATCCATTGGAGTCTGTGGAACCAAAAACACAACTTGCTGGTCCCTGGCCCTTTCCATAAAATGCACAGATGTGAACGTGACCCATAGGAAACCATGTTAAATGGACTGTAGTGTGTTTCTGCAAAACTAAAAACGCACTAAGGGATGCATAGGTGTGAACCAGGCCTTAAAGGGGTTGTAAAGGTTTGTGTTTTTTCACCTTAATGCATCCTATGCGTTAAGGTGAAAAAACACCTGTCAGTGACCCCCCCCCCCCTAGCCAATTGTAGTGCCATCCATAATTTACATCCTCCTTAAAGGGGTTGTAAACCTTCGTGTTTTTTTCACCTTAATGCATCCTATGTATTAAGGTGAAAGAACACCTGTCAGTGACTGGGCCCCCCCCCTCCCTTGGACACAGCCAATCACAGATCGTGCTAAATGGGCAATCACAGCTGCCATTTAGCACTCGATCTGAGTGTCCAATGGGAGATGATCTCATGTGTAAACATATGAGATCATCTCTCATTGCCGGCTCTCCCTCCTCACACAGAGACAGCGTGTGAGGAGGGAGAACGACCGGCTGCAGCGTCAGTGTAAGAAAAAAAATAGAAAATAGAGTGCCATCTGTCATTTAGTGCCATCTGTCATCAGTGTCACTGTCCTGGTGCTCCAGGGCCTTCAAAAGTGTAATAGGTAGTTAACAAGTTAGATGTGTAATTTATGCTCCTAGAACATGTGATGGTGCTCCTTGTATGTTGGGCCTCTCTATGTGGCCAGGCTGTGAAAAGTCTCACACATGTGGTATCATAATACTCAGGAGGAGTAGCAGAATGTATTTTGGGGTGTTATTTGTGGTATACACATGCCACGTGAGAGAATTAACCTATTACAATGACAATTTTGTGAAAAAAAAAAAAAATCTTCATTTTGCAAAGAATTGTGGGAAAAAAATGACAACCTCAAAAACCTCACCATGCATCTTAGTAAATACCTTGGAATTTCTACTTTCAAAAAAGGGGTCATTTGGGGGATATTTGTACTTTCCTGGCTTGTTAGGGTCACAAGAAATGAGTACATTAGGTGTGATCAATTTTTTATGATTTGCACCACAGCTTGTAGACTCTCTAACTTTCACACAGAACAAATAATATCCACTAATTTGGTTTATTTTTACCAAAGATATGTAGCAGTATAAATTGTGGTCAAAATTTATGAAGAAAAATTAATAATTTGCAAAATTTTATCACAGAAACTAAGAAAAATTTGGGGTTTTTTTCAAAATTTTCGGTCTTTTTTTCATTTATAGCGCAAAAAATAAAAAACCCAGAGGTGATCAAATACCACCAAAAGAAAGCTCTATTTGTATGAATAAAAGGACAAAAAATTAATTTGGGTACAGTATTACACGACTGTGTAATTGTCATTCAAAGTGTGAGAGCGCTGAAAACTGAAAATTGGTCTGGTCACGAGGGGGGTTTAAGTGCCCAGTAGTCAAGTGGTTAATCAAGTTTTTTTTTTTTTTTTTGTTTTGTTTTTTTTTTTCCCCTCCATGTTTGATAGCGACAGGGTGTAACAACCCTGCCAGTTCATTAAATTTTTTTTTTGGAAATGGAAAAATTAAACAAGCCTTGATAAAATAAGTCTCCTGTGTCTCATGAAAAGACATATCAATTATTACAGATGCCCTACCTGACAGTAGGGGTGCGCATCTTCACTGGTCTCACGATTCGATTCCGCGATGCATCACGATTACCAAGGAGCTCCCACTTCCGCTTGGGCAGCCTAGGCGGCCCTTCCACCCTGCAATCTTCTGGGACACATCACAGGTCCCAGATTGCCCGGCTATGCAGGACAGCGCAGCGAGACATGCGCACCCGGCTGTGAAGCTGCAAGCTGTCACAGCCAGATGCCCACAGTAGTACTGCCAGCGCTGTGGACAGGCGGGGGACAGAAGGGAGGGTTTGGGTGACCACGTCGCTGGATTGTGGGACAGGTGAGTGTCTATTTATTAAAAGTCAGAAGATGCACTTTTTTTTGTAGCTGCTGACTTCTAATAAACCAAAAATTGACTGGAACTCCGCTTTGGATTAAAAATAACCTCACTCCCTTAAAAATTGCACTAATCCGGTGCACTACAGGGTACAGAGATTCACACACACTGCTGCTTGAAGGTCAGAAGGGATAGAATCCACAGATGACAAACAGCCCTGTGAAGTTCACTGTGCTGACCAGTGGCAGCTGGTGCTCAAAATTTTTTTGGGGGGTGCTAACAAACTGAAAAATACTGAATCTCCCCCATCAAACGCAGCCACTTGTGCCCGTCAAACGCAGCCACCTGTGCCCAAACGCAGCCATCACTAACCCCCCACAATTACTTTCTTTTAATGTATTACAATGGATGCTGTGCCCCCGCTGTATGTGCTTTTAAAAAACGATGTCACTTCATACCAAATTTCGCCGGTATACGATCATGTGACTCCCGGCTCGTCCCGCCCCTCTCCGCTCTCCTCTCTGCTCTCCTCTCACGTGTCTCCTGAGTCCTGATGTCAACGGGGAATTCTCAGTCCCGCCTGCTGACTATAGTTATCGTATCAGAAGAGAGGTGGGCGGGACTGAGAAATCCCCGCTGACGTCAGGACTCGGGAGACGGGATAGGGGCGGGACGGGCCGGGAGTCACATGATCGTATACCGGCGAAATTCGGTATGAAGTGGCATTGTTTTTTAAAAAGCACATACAGCAGGGGCACAGCATTCATTGTAATACATTTATTAAAATAAAGACATTTTTAAAATATGCTCGGAGCGCTTTCCCGGGAGGGGCGGGGCTACTAATGACGTCACCGGACATAGATTTTCCGGTTTTTATGCATCGATGCCGCATCGGGGACACCCGAATCGCGATGCAACGATTAATTTCAGCACCCCTACCTGACAGGCGCCTAATCCTTCTCCGCTTTATCCAAAACTGTTATATTTTAAGTACTTTTCAGTCACAGATTTGAAATAAGCACACTAAATACGTGTCAGGAATATCTTTATCCCTGTTCTGGGTCAGCAATAAAGCCTTAGCATCAGCATGACAGCCCATAAACTAGCATTCACAAATGTATACTTCAGTAATGGCAACCTCTGTAATTTCTTGTGATAGTTGCTTTAAAGAGGCCCTGTCACCAGACCATGTCAACAACCATCCCATAAGATATATCTGTCGTTAACGTGTTTTATGCTTACTATTTAGCTGTAAAAACCTCTCAAAAGACCAGAGACCGCTGCTGGGTGCTGCCATCTTGGATGTAATGTAAAGCAGTGGTTCTCGGGGCCCACTAACAGGCCAGGTTTACAAAATAACTGAAATGCATCACATTTGATATCATTTGCTACTCAGTGATTGCAGTATTCTAGTCTGCATCTCCCCAAGGTAATGCATAAAACCTGGCCTGTTGGTGGGCCCTGAGGGCAGGGTTGATGACCACTGATGTAAAGTATTCCCCATTAGTTTCTCAACCACTATGGAAAGGGTTCTGTAGAGTGGGGAGGGGCAAGGGAGCTGGCTCAGCAGAGACAGAAATTACATACTGGAAAAAGAGTTAAAAAAACTGCGCTAGGATAAAATAAATAAAATTGAAATACAAATTGAGAAAAGTTATTTCCAAA
The DNA here is from genome assembly GCA_037952925.1 of Lithobates clamitans. Classification (NCBI taxonomy): domain Eukaryota; kingdom Metazoa; phylum Chordata; class Amphibia; order Anura; family Ranidae; genus Lithobates; species Lithobates clamitans. The sequence continues at coordinate 6,771,045 of JBBGZY010000896.1, read as the reverse complement.
ACTGTGATCCCTCAGGAGCTGCAATTCTCATGTATGACATTTAATACAGAAAAGAAGGTTTGAAAAATTAGAATCGCGCTATCCATAAAATATTGACCAAAAATCAAACTGATCTCATAAATATACCTGATGATGATAGTGAAAAGATCATAAAATAATATTAATGAAAATCAAAAAGTCCCCAAGAACTAAAATGTGCATAAACACCTTGATCAGTGAAACCACAAATTAATAAGTCAGTGAGTAATTAATTGAAGAAATAATATACATCAATGTAAACAGATTTATAAGTCCATAAAAATAGGTGAATGTAAAAAAACGAATCTAGTGAACAAATGAATAAAAAAGCACCAGTGCAAAAATTAAAAGTCCATAAGATGCGAGCAAGCCGTCCTCAAAAACACGGAGTAAAGGACTGTGTTAAATCCACCACCAGATCAGCAGAAATTAATTCTTACCAGAGTTCCATGATCCCCTATAACAGAGGATCAGGGAATGCATACAAGGAAACACTGGACATCAAACACAATCACAGGTGCCAGGCGGTCCCCTCCCAAACGATCAGATCATCACATGGATCCCGTGGTGCATAAAAGGTATAAACACTCCATAGTGTAAAACCTGATGGTTGTTTATTACATTAAAATGAAAAAAAAACAAAACACACTTACAATGTTGCAGTTTAAAAGAGCCTGAAGTCTGCTGTGCCTGCCGGAGCACAAAGACGACCCGTCCTCTGGGTAAGCGAATGGACTTCAGGCTCTTTTAAACTGCAACATTGTAAGTGTGTTTTTTTTTTTTTTTTTTTTTCGTTTTAATGTAATAAACAACCATCAGGATTTTTCCAGAAATGACATACTACCAGGAGAAAAGAGGACTTGAATGTGTGAGGAGCGAGGGGGGTGTGTGCTAGGGGATTGAATCAGCGCGTGCGGAGGCACATTTCAGGTAATTAAAACCTAATGTATGGAACATAAAAACACTGCAGCTAAGTGGGTAACACTTGAATTTTTTTTTGGTTTTACCAGCAAATTTTTAAGTTGGTGGCATGCTCCCTTTTAATGCACGCCTGTCATGAGGTTTATGCAGATTGCCATTGCTGACCTCCATGGCAATGTTGTTTCACTGGCTGTCATGCTGAGGATTTAAGGTATGTAAAAATTGGTGCTGCGCTGTTCTTTAAAAAAAAAAAAAAAAAAAAATCCTATGCTGGTAGAGGTAGTAGTACAAAGGTAAATGAACACGTAAAATGATATAAACATATAAAAAAACAGAAACTAATATAAGAATAAGTACAATCAATATAGAGCACTTCTATACCCAATAGGTGCAGGTCCAGATGTGATAAGTATCTTACTGGAAACACTAAAATCAATATACAATCACTAAAAACCTCAATGGATCGTGCAAGTAGGCAAAAAACATTGTGCTAAAAACAGCAATTAATAAATTTAATGTGCAACGTGCAATCAATATGTGCAAAAATCACAAATGCAGTGTATAATAAACCTATAACCAAAATAAGTCCACTGTAGAACTTGTGAAAATTCAGACAAAGGCAAATGTGTGCAAAATATATAATGGGACTGGGAATGTAGTCCAATGCGATTAAATCCTCTTTTTGTGGCTAATCAGAAAATGTGCTAAAAAGTGCAAAAAGGTGCTGAGAGCATGGGGGTGATCTCCTCTTCATACACAGGACACACAGTGGTGTGAAGTGGCCTCTTACTTTGCGGTAACTGCATAAAATTCCTGGTAATGGCTGCTTCTCCCTTGTACTCCTAACTGCCTCTCACATAGATTCCTGGGCTGGATGGAGCTGTTAGTGGGTCTTTGTCTCTCAGTGGAGCAGGAGGGGGATTAAAGGAAAGAAGGGGCCAAATAGTGTAGTATTTCAATCAGAGGTTGGTTTTTATTAAAACAATGGTGAGGGTACTCCACTTACAAGAAAAAAAACACACAGAAAACGTATCTCCTATGAGCGGCGAGCTCTTTTGCATATATCAGTCTTGGATGCCTATCCCGTCCCTACGCGTGACGTCACGGTCACGTGACTTCATCACTTCATCATTTTACGTGTTCATTTGCCTTTGTACTACTACCTCTAGCAGCATAGGTTTTTTATATATATGTATGTATATGTGTGTGTGTGTATATATATATATATATATATATATATGTATATGTATATGTATGTATGTATGTGAACAGCGCAGCACCAATTTTTACATACCTCATTTCTATTGCTGTATGGGCTGAGTTTGACCGGTGCTTGCAGCAGTTCTACGTTCATTGCCCTTCGTTTACATGGTAGCGCAGGAATAACTATACATTTCAGTATCACGTGCTGAGGATTTGGCTTCACCCCTTTCTAATTCACTTACCTGCAACCATTAGAGTTAGGCTCCATTTACATCTAGGCGTCCTAGATTGCGGGCAGAATCGCAACTCTGTCCACGTTCCCGAATCACGGCAAATTGCGGGATGCCGGTGAGATCCCCGTCACTTCCAATGGCACCCCGATCTTGCCATGATTGTCGCCAGACAAATCATGAACAGAATCATGAGATGCCTGTCGCCCACAAGAAGTGTACTTCTTGTGGGCGACAGGTGTCCCGCAATCGGGGTGCCATTGGAAGTGACGGGTATCGCACAGGTGTCCTGCGATTTGCTGTGATTCTGGATCGCGGTGCAGAATTGCGGCGATGATGCCTAGATGTGAACGGAGCCTAACTCTATGATGGTTGCAGGTAAGTGAATCAGAAAGGGGTGAAGACAAATCCCGCCCGCGATCTGGGACGAGTAGATGTGAACGAAGCCTTAAGGAATTCTAACATGTTTACAGCATGCTTATTAAGGGTCTATTTAAAACAACAGCTTGAAGCTAGATATCTAGCCAGCAACAGCCAGGTAAGTAGCCAATCAGAACGATCTGTGTCTGATCGGCTACATTGGAGGACAGAGGAGAGATTTGGGGTCTAATAGACCCAAAAGTGCTCCATAAAGAGGACCTGTCACCAGGGTGGATTTGATTTAAATCATAATTTTTAAAGAGCAACTGTCATTTCTGTTCTGCAGCTCCTCCTCTTACCCACTGTTGACTCACCGACAGTTGCATTCACTTTCATCGGAGGGCTGGTGATGTGGCAGTGACACAACAAGGTGCTAACAGGTGTTGCCATGATGAATCTGAAATGACAGGTGCTCTTTAAATGTAAGAACTTAGTCTTGCTGGTAGTTGGAATCTTCAATATTTGCAAGCAAAATGAAAGTTTCCTATTTAGAATAATAAGCTGTCAGGTTAGTAAAACAGCGATATCAGAACTGATTCAATCATACAGTTTGTAGTGTATATAGATTTGCAAAACAATAGGATAAAGTGCATGTTATGTCAGCTTGCAGAGCTTGAATTCATTGAATGAGTTTACCAAAAACATAAATATTGCTGAATATACAACCTCATGCTACATAACTAAGCTCCATTTCATGCTGAATAAACTAAATTATTAATGTATCTTAAATAGAAAACTATCTTTAGATGGATTCTTACTTTCTAAAGCATTTTATTAAAATAAATTTAATAAAAATCAAAATAATCCGTTTTTTTTTTTTTTTTTGATTAGAAAAATCATTGATTTATATCCACCCTGCCTGTCACGGCCCATGCTATCACAAGGGATGTTGTTCATCCCTTGTGGTGGCAATAAAGTTAGTACAAAAAAAATATATATCTCTGTAAAAAAAAAAAAAATTTAAAGAGCCCCGTCCCACCATGCTTACGCGCAAGTGCACCCACATGCATATGTAACCGGCGATCGAACCACACGTGAGGTATTGTTGCGAATTGTCAGAGCGAAAGCAATAATTCTATCATCAGACCTCCTGTGCAACTCTAAACTGGTAACCTGTAATTAAAGCGTCGCCTATGTAGAATTTTAGGCACCGTAGTTTGCCATTCCACAGGCAGACGCAAATTTAAAGCGTGACATGTTTGATATCTATTTACTCGGCGTAACATTATCTTTCACATTATACAGTGGTTTTTTGTTTTTTTTTATATTCATGAAACTGTTTGTTTTTTTTTCCAAAACCAATTGCATTTGAAAAAACGCTGTGCAAATTCTGTGGGACATAAAAAATTGCAAACCCACCATTTTATTCTATAGGGTCTTTGCTAAATTAAAATATATAATGTTTGAGGATTCTAAGTAGTTTTTGTAGCAAAACAAAAGTGCATTTTTTTTTACATGTAGGAGCAAAGTGTCAGAAATGGCCCGGATGGCAAGTGGGTTAAATCCCTAAATGTACTTTCCGGATTTGTTCTTTGTTATATTCCTTTCTCTATATATATACCACATTGCTTTTTGTAATGTTTCTACCATAAAACCTCTCAGATAACCGTTCAGCTCAGTGGTGTTTCCTTGACCCAGTCTTCTATTAATTTCCAGAAAAGCTCTAAAACTCCCACACCCAAGAAGATCAAGAGGAAAATCCAAAATGGGGACACAGAAGAACTTGATTTTGAGCAAGCAACCGAACTGAACGGCTTGGTGAACGAAGATTTAAATAACAATGATCAGGTACTTGTTTAATTCTATGTATCTCAGGTATTGTAAATATTGTAAGCCTTCAGCTAAATTTCGTACATTTCTCCACATGACAGAAGACACCGAAACTGAAGAAGAAAAAGAAGAAGCTTGCGGAAAATGAGAGTTCTTTTGAAGCAGCTGAGCAGTGTAGTGAGGAGCCGGACAACTCGGACGCTCCAACACCAAAGAAAGTAAAAAAGAAAAAACAAAAAAAGGATGTGGAAGAGCCTGAAACACAGCAAGAAGCAGCTGAACCTGAGATCAATGGAGAACAAGTAATAAATGCTTCTTCTATGCTTCTTCTATGCATCCATTAGTATGTTTTCTTATCTGATAGCATCTACAGCATAATGTCAGATGTTCTGTGCTGTGTGTCCTCTCTGAGAGTGACATTTCCACTTTAATGCTAAACTCCAGGCATATGTAAGGAAAACATCAAATAATGCCCATTCTTAAACCTTTAATGTGTTACATGCAAACATTTTTCAGTAGCTAAATTTGACTTGGTTTCAGGTTTTACACCTCCGTACAGCAGAGCTCAGACATGGAGAGGAAAGAGAACCAGTTGGGCATGCTGGAGTGCACTTGTGCTGACCAAGAGCATAACAGGTGGAGAGCAAATAGATGAGATTATCATTCTTCTGCTTCTCCTTCACTGTCCAGTAACAGTTGGGGGCAAGTAGATGATCTAGCTGTGCTTCTATAAGGATAATTTCAATGTTTGAAAATGCCCCTATGTTCTCTTTTAAGTACAGCAAATTCAGATTCTCAGCTGGGCTGTGCTGTTTCGCAGGGCTCTGCAAATATCTCAACTTGATAGAATACAAATCTTTTGACAGGTAAAATAACTATAGGATATATAGATATGGACAAGGGGCATTTAGCAGAGGGGAGGAGCCAGGAGCTCTGATTGAGGACCAGAGAAGAGGCTAATCAGGGCTGCTCTGTGCAAAACCATTGCGCAGAGCAGATAAGTATAATGTGTTTTTTTTTTTGTTGTTTTTACTTTTTAGTGTCCCTTTTTAAAGTGATACTAATGTGTTGTGTTATTTTTATATTAAAAAAATGTTCTGCTTACCTGCTCTATGAAATGATTTTGCACAGAGCAGCCAGGATCCTCTTCAGTGCTCCTGGCCCCTCCCTCCTGCCGAGTACCCCCACTGCAAGCAGCTTGCTATGGGGGCACCCGAGCCGAGTTGCATGTCCATTTAGACATGGAGCTGCGGCCCAGCCCTGTCCTCTCTCTCTCTCTCTCTCTCTCTCTCTCTCTCTCTCTCTCTCTCTCTCTCTCTCTCTCTCTCTCTCTCTCTCTCTCTCTCTGCTAACTGACTTTGATCGACAGCAGCGGGAGCCAATGGCACCACTGCTGTGTCCCAGCCAATCAGGACAGGGAGTCCCAGACGGCTGAGGCACTCGTGTACATCGCTGGACAGAAAGGGGGCTCAGGTAAGCATTAGGGGGGCTGCCACACATAGGTTTTTTTTATCTTGATGCATTAAGATTAAAACCTGCCTTTACAACAACTTTAATATTCCAGTTTGAATGAAGTGCATTTTTATACTTTATAAATATTGCTTATCACATCCCACATAAGGGAGAGGAAGTATTTTACATGCAATTCAGTTATTTGACATAGCAAGTAGTATGCTTGGAGTTTTAAATAGTTTAAGTGTGTACATGTTCATGGAAGTTCCTGTACCTGTCAGACTAAGAGACTGTTACCCTCCTTTTCCAGTTCCCAGATATTAGTGAAGAGTGTAACGTTTGTTACACAGGCAAACTTGGAAATGGGCTTTTTTTTTCTGATGATGAACAGGCAAACTGTTGTACCGTAAATCTTGAATAAAACCTTCTCACCAGATTTTCTGAGGATACAAATGCCTTATACACTTTGGTTATGAAGGAATAACATTAGTGGTTATTTGTGTTTTTAGCTTTGTTTTCCTAAAATAATGAACATATAAAAACAGAAAAAACACACAATGGGGGGAGATTTACTAAAACTGTTAAACACAGAATCTGGTGAAGCTGTGCATAGTAATCAGTCGGCTTCTAACTTCTGCTTGTTCGGTTAAACGTTGATAATAAGGCCTCATGCACACTGGCTGTTTTTGGCTTCAGATGTGTTTTTTTTTTTTTTTTTTTTTTTCTGCAGCCTGTAAACTCCCCAGCATGTTATCCTATGTGTTCATGCACACATAGGCATCAGCGTTTTCTGTCTGGAAAAGAAAAACAGAACTAGTGGGTCTTAAGAGGAGTTTTTCAGCTGTAAAAACACTCTAACTTGGATAAAAGCTGAAAAACGTGGCTTTTCTGCGTTAATTGGTGTTTTTGAGCAATAAGCTTTTCTGGGAGTATAGTTTTGCTAAATAAAAATGCTGAAAAAACACTGCTGCAAAACTCATTCTACAGCTAACGCTACTGCCGTTTTTATAACAACTTTTTTTTTTTTTTCTGTATTAGAGTGGCAAAAAAACAAAAAAAAAGAAAAGTTCAAAGAAAGTAAAGGAAAATGCTGACAGTGAAGACAGTGACGTTCCTGTAGCTAAGAAAAGAAAGATTGAGCCTGAAATAAATGGGCTGAATGAGGAACCTAAAACAGAGGAGGAAGAGGTATGTGAAATATTTCACAAACATTGAAGAGTATAGTTTATACCATTTAGTAGAACTAAAAATTCATGCAAGCTTTTGTTTTTTGTTTTTTTTATCTTGCAGGAAATTAACTTGGAGAAAATTGAGGGTGATTTTTCTAAATTTCCAATTTCCCAAGAAACTATTACAAATTTACAAGGTAAAATTTTTAATTTGTGATTTTGATTTCTAAACACCCATTCACTCTTCTGACATGGCAGTGCAGTGCATATAGTCTATCCTGATGTCCAGCCACCATCTAAGTCAGGGGTCTTCAAACTACAATTCCCATCATGCCTAGTCATGTCTGTGAATGTCAGAGCTTTACAATGCTTCATGGGACGTGTAGTTCTGCAACAGTTGGAGGGCCGTAGTTTGAGGACCAACAAGAATATATTTTAATCCAAGCCATTCTGGCTCAAGAATTAGACAGGATTCACACCTTTTGCATTTTTACATTGTGTGCTTTATGTTGAGACTGTAACCTCACCGCTGTTCCTCCCCACCTCAGTCAGAACATTTTGCATTCCTTGAGAAAATTGCAGCCCCGTCTTTGAAAGGCAGCAGTGCTGAGCAAGTGACACCCCCCCCCTATGCAGAAGGGCAGCTGCTCAGCATAGCACCTGGAAGACCGCATCATCACTGTAGTAGTTCAGGCTACTACATTGATTTGCAGCTTCCACAGTCGGCGGACCTGAATGGGCGCTCCATGTTAGCCTATGGAGCAACGGATGTCAGCGGTGACATGTCCGCTGACATCCGACCCGGTCCGATCCACTAAAATCAGACGGATGGCCCTACTGGCGGGTCGGTTCGGGTGAGATCTGATGAAAACGGATATGCTGTCCGTTTTCGTCCGATCTCTCCATAGCAACAAGCGGTGCTTGACATGCCCCTCCCCACTCGGTGAGCAGAGAGGGACCTGTCATCTGCCGGCTCGGTGGAGATCAACGGAGAGATCTCCCGCTGAGCTGGCAGACAGAGGCGGACTCCATGGCAGCGGATCCGCCTCGTGGGAATGAAGCCTAACACTTTCTCTTAGATCAAATGTATGAACTTCGGTCTGTAAATTAAGTCAGTTTAACCACTTCAAGACAAAAACCCTTTTCTGCCACTTGATGCCTACAAGTTAAATTCAGTATTTTTTTGCAAGAAATGTACATATAGTATATATTTCTATTTTTTTTTTTTTTTAGCAGAGACAGACCCTAGAGAACAAAATGGCAGTTGTTGCAATATTTTATGTCGCACTGTATTTGCGCAGCAGGCTTTCAAACGCAATTTTTTGGGAAAAAATACACTTTAATGAATTAGTTATAATAAAAAAAAAAAGGTAAAGTTAGCCCAATATTTTACTAAAAATTAAAAAAATAAAGCATACGCATACCCGCTCCTCTTCTCGGGTCTGCTCTGAGAAAAACTATTGCACAGAGCTGGTAAGTATGACATGTATGTTATTTTAAAGAGAAAAAATAATTGAGCCTTTTGCTAACCTTTTAATCCTCCAGATGGCCAGAGGAACAACTATCACAGCCTTGATGTTTTGTTATTTTAGGGCCAACATTCTTACTTTATTATTGGGCTCAATCTTCCTATAATAAAAGTAAAAATCCTGATGTTTGGGGTGATTTAGTAAGTTTCTTAATTTTAATGTGTTTGCTTTTTTTTCTTTTCTTTTTTCTTGTTTTAAGCCAAAGGAGTCGCTTACCTGTTCCCCATACAAACGAAAACCTTCAACACTGCCTACAGTGGGAAAGATGTTGTTGTCCAGGCTCGTACTGGCACTGGAAAAACCTTCTCATTTGCCATTCCTTTAATTGAGAAGCTAATCCAAGATAAAGCGCCACTGGCACAAGGACGCCCACCAAGGGTATGAAATTGCAATTATTTATTTTCATAGTAATAGAGTGAGAAATGTGTGCCCTGTGTTATGTTATTAAAAGGACAAATCCTGATTATTGGGGTTTGGATGGTAATTTTTATATATTCTCACTATTTAGACCTGAGAATTGCACCAAAAAGATATTACTTGGATATCCTCTAATTGGGGCATATTGTAGGAAAATGTATTCCTGCTTGGCTACTATTGCATCCTCAACACTTTCACCCAGTTCTCTGAATCATTCAGATGTTCATTAGCAAACTTTAGATGGGCCTGTACATGTTCTTTCTTGAGTAGGGAGACCATGCAGGAACTGCAAGATTTCAGTCCTTCACGGCGTAGTGTGTTGCCAATTGTTTTATTGGAGATTATGGTTCCAGCTGCCTTGAGATCACTGACAAGATTCTCCTGTGTAGTTTTGGGCTGATTCCTCACCGTTCTCATGATTATTAAAACTCCATGAGGTGAGATCCTGCATGGAACCCCAGACCGAGGGAGATTGACAGTTATTTTGTGTTTCTTCCATTTGCGGATAATCTCACCAACTGTTGTCACCCTCTCACCAAGCTGCTTGGCGATCATCTGGTAACCCATTTCAGCCTTGTGTAGGTCTACAATCTTGTCCCTGACATCCTTGGACAGCTCTTTGGTCTTGGCCATGGTGGAGAGATTGGAATCTGATTGCTTCTATAGACAGGTGTCTTTTATACAGGTAACAAGCTGAGGTTAGGAGCACTCCCTTTTAAGAGAGTGCTTCTAATCTCAGCTCATTACCTGTGTAGAAGACACCTGGGAGACAGAAATCTTGCTGATAGGGGATTAAATACTTATTTCACTCATTAACTCATTGCGTTTTTCTGTTGTTTTTTTTTTGTTTTGTTTTTTTGTTTGTCTCTTACTGTAAAAGTAAACCTACCTTTAAATTTAGACTGATTTCTTTGTCAGCGGGCAAACGTACAAAATCAGCAGGGGGTCAAATACTTTTTTCCCTCACTGTATTTGTGTTGGTATGTACACTGAAATGTTTTTTTCACATCCTTAGGTGCTGATCCTAACTCCTACTAGAGAGCTGGCAATTCAGATTATGAATGAAATTCGCAGCATATCTAAAAAGCTAAAGACATGTTGCTTCTATGGTGGAAGTCCCTATCAGCAGCAAGGTGAGTACTTTATTTGACATTTCAACACACCTAGCCCTGAAATGTGAGCGTGCCACCAGTGACTGTAGCTGTGCTTATCATATCCATCCATTCCCACGCGCTTATTGAATTAATTCCTTGCAAATGGTTTTATGTAGATAACATGAGCAGACCATTCTTTTCAAAAACATTCTTCCCTCAAAATTTTTGAGCATTTTTTTTAGGCTCATTTTACACCTGGAAAATCTTGTGTAGACTTCCATATACTCGCCACTGGCTGCCGCCATCTTGGATGTAATGTCAGCAGAGACAGAGCTGTCACTCAAGTGACACTTTATAGTATCTCTCTTTCGCTGCTTCCCAGACAACTATGTAAATGGTTATGAAGCTAGGAGCTGGGCCAGCGCAAACCGTATTTAAACACTCCCAGAAGAGGTGACTGATGTAGCAGATGGGAGCGGGCTGTGCTAGGGAACTAACATTTGCAAGTCAAGGAAAAAAACATTTGAATTTCTTTTTTTTTTTTTTTATTTCCTCTATAAGGCTCCGTTCACATCAGTGTGTCTGGCAATGTGCAAAATAAGTGCATTGTGCCTTTTAATTGTTAGAGGCACCCGAGATTTGTGAAGTAGATAAGTGTTATGCCACGTGTGACAAACACGGCAAAAAGCTGCAATAAGATACTTTGTCGAGCATAGGGCAGCCCATTAAAATGGGATGCCCATTGCGTGTCGCGCAGAAAATGCTCAAAATAAAAAAAGTGTTTTAAATCACTAGTTGTTGTTGGGCCTTATCTGCATTTTCTTGAGCTGGAGACTGGGTCTAATTAAGTCTTTATATACTGTGAAAGGTTCACTGGCAGTTAATACAACTTGCCAACCTTTTATTATAGGTTCACTTTAAGCAGCTGTCAGCATGATCATTTTAACAATGTATAATAAAGTAACACACTATGACAATAGTGGTGTTTTTTTTTGTTTTTTATTAAATAGCCAAACTATATAGGACATTATAGTAAGTGCTGGTTTGTATATTACTAATGTACCTCTCTTTGTCTGTCATCAGTATTTGCTATAAGAACTGGACTTGACATACTTGTTGGGACACCTGGTCGTATACGGGACCTTGTCCAGAATTATAAACTGAACCTCACTGCACTGAAACATGTGGTGTTAGACGAGGTGGATATGATGTTAGAGATGGGGTTTGCTGAACAGGTGGAAGAAATTTTATCTGTCCGTTACACATCTGGTAAGTGTCAAACAGATTATTGATGTAAAGACTTTTCTGGTAAGCTTACTTGCCTGTTATTTTGCAATTTCATTAACCATGTACCTGTGACCAGACGGGCAGGAGGACCAAACCTAAATGACTGGATTCTTCAACGTTAAAACATTAATGCAACTCGAAACCCTTTGGCTTATTTACCCAACTTCACCTTTCTGACAGCATAGTTTTGACATGTATGATATTCTGTAATTGAATATCTGGGCCAATTAGCTAAACTCTGTACTCATACTGTGATGGAAAATGCATGTTGAAATGCAGAAATATAGATCGATCCATCCAGAGACATTAATCAAATGAAATTGTAACTTTTCCGGGAAATGTTGAGCCTGGCTCTGCCCCTCTTTTCTTTAGTCATTGCCAGAAGGAAGGTGGGAGAGTTGGGAGGAATCTTGTGAAAGTCAATATTGTCATATACAGTGGCGAAAAAAAATATTCGATCCCCTGCAGATTTTATAAGTTTACTCAAAGAAATGAAGGGTCTATAATTGTTGTCATAGGTATATTTTAACCAGTCCTGGACCAGCTGCCACAGTTATATTGCGGCAGGTTGGCCCGGCTGCGCTAAGCGCCGTAGCTATATGTTGCACGCGCGGCCGCCTAGGGGGCGCGCGCCCCCTCGCCGGCCCCGAGGTTCAGATTCGACGCAGAACCGATCAATCCCCAGGCCAATGGTATCTGGCCTGTACCTGGTGATCACTCCTGGCGAATGAGATCCTTCCCCTGCATGTTTATGTGTAAACACAGCAGGGGAAGTGATGACAGCTCTCCTTGTGGAAGTCTTCGTTCCAGAGAGAGGAGAGAAGACATCTCGGAGTAAGTGCACCAACACTACACTGACAGCAGTTTTATGTAGGTACACTTGCCACCCCCCAGTTAACCCCTTCACCCCCTGTCACTGTGTCAACCAGTGCAGTGTTCATATGTTTTTTTTTTTTTGATCACTGTACTGGTGTCATTAGTGACAAAAATCGGTGTTGGGGTACTTAGTGTAGGCCCAGATAGGTCTAAGGACCCACCTCCCCAAATACAGGTTTAACCCCTTGATCGCCCCGTCACCAGTGATCACTGTATTAGTGTCACGGGTGACGCTGGTTAGTTTGTTTGTTTTTTGTTCTTTTATATAGCATCAAGGCACCCGCCGTATATTACCTAAATAAAGGTTTAACCCCCTGATCACCCTCCGGGGAATATCAGATTTTAGTGTCGGGGTCTGCGTCGCCCCAGGCAGTGTCAGATTAGTGCCAGTAGCACTAACGCCCATGCACGCACCATACACCTCCCTTAGTAGTATAGTGTCTGAACGGTTCGATATCTGATCAGATCTATACTAGGGTTCCCAAAAACACTGTTCGCGGGATCAGCCCAGAAAGCTGCTAGCACCTGCGTTTAGCCCCTCTGCCCAGCCCTCTCAAGTGCAGTATCTGTGACTGTTTCAAACGCTACCACACACTAATGGATTATTAGCGTAGGGTACAGCACTACACAGTCCTAGGGCACACTAACACAGGGTCTCGAAAGATGTGATGGCCATCACATTTTGAGAGACCCTAATCTTCAACGTTCAGTTTACAGTTTTTATAAAAGTGAAAAAAGTGGGGATAAAAAAAAAAAAAAACACACATAAAAAAAAAACGAAAATAGTTTGTGGTTTTATTCTCTCTCTCTCGCTCTCTCTCTCGTTAGCTCTCTACTGTCCGCTCTATTGTTCTATTTTTACTATGTTTTATTGTATTTGCTTTGCAGGTATGGTATGTCTTACTGTTATACTGTCATGTTACTTTGTTTTATTGTTAACCATCATTTGCTTAGCAGGTACGCCATTCAGCTGCAGCATGGGTTTATTTATTCTGATAGCAACAGCGTTTGCTCCCACGATACGTAAATCCATGACTCCAGTGCTGTCTGAGGTGATTTCACCACCACATTAAAAAAAAAAAAAAAAAAAAAAAAGAGCATATATGCCAAAGCATGAGGGCAGGGGTGGAGGAGCGAATTGCCCCCATGTATCGGCCTATATTTTTTAGGCCATTCAACTGCAGCACTGATTTATTTATCTTGACAGCTTAGGCGTTTGCTCTCACGATACGTAAATCAGCGACTCTAGCGCTGTAGGAGGTGATTTCACCACCACAGTTAAAATGGTGCATGTATGCCCATCATTAGAAGTGGGTGGATGAAGGGCGATATTCTAATGGTGGGCATACTCGCCGATCTCTTTTTTTCGTTCAGCCAACAAGGATTTCTCCACCAAGTACTCAGTCATGTTTTGCTTGGGGATCAATGACTTATTTTACTTGCTGAACTACAACTTAATAATCCTTTTTCTGGATTTTTGGTTGATATTCTTTCTCTATCATTTTAAAATACATCTATGATAAAAATGATAGACCCTTCATTTCTTTGTAAGTGGGCAAACTTACAAAATTAGCAGGGGATCAAATTATTTTCCCCACTGTAGCTTTATCTGTTATACCAGCCACAACGTTAAAGTAGTTTTAGAAATGTGACAACTAATTGCAAGTTTTTCTCTTCTGTTTTGAAGATCCTGAACAGAATCCACAAACTCTTCTATTCTCTGCAACATGTCCAGACTGGATGTACAACGTTGCCAAAAAATACATGCAAAAGGACTTCTCAAAGATCGACCTTGTTGGACACCGTAGTCAGAGGGCTGCCATCACTGTTGAGGTTTGTAGAACATTGTTTAATGATCTCTATTCGGAGAATGGTTATGGTTTCTGGTAACGCATAGATGTGCTCAATTGGCTTGTTGGCATGACTGAATGCTGAGTCCCTTTTTTCTCTTTTATTGAGATGCAAAGGAGGAAATGCAACCGCAATATTCCCACGCAGAGGATATAAGCAATAGGTGCATGAATAACATAGGGTGTTCAAAGGAATATGAACTGTCAAACACGGCAGAGGGTCAACACTGGATGCCTAAATCCTAGGACTCGAGGGCTGAAAAGGGTTTGGGGTGTGGACTCAGTGTACCCTGCAAATGGGGTGAACAAAACGAGAGCCAAAACCAAAGGGAACAACAGAAAAAAAAAAGGGGGGGGGGTGTGAGAACAACAAGGCGTAAAATAAAGAGGGATCTAGGCAGAAGTGTGTTCCCCCCCAGGCTGGAGGGCAGAAGAGATTAATCAGGAATACCTAAACCGGTCAGGTGCAGAGTTGGAAGAGAGTAAACACCACCATGGGGCCCACACCTTGAGGGACTCGGCATGGGAGTCATGGAGAATCCTGTCATCCTTTCATTGAACATTAGGGTCATCAAGATACTCTTCACTTCGCAAATGAAATGACGGGCTTTTTCCAGGCCCTTGCTATTGGCCGAGTCCCTTTTTTTTTTTTTTTCCCTCCCCTCTTACATGTAATGCTGGGTTCTCATCAGATGACATACTGAACTGCCCAACATATTCAGCATTGTCCAGCTGCGATCCACTGCCACGGGCCAGTTCCTGTACCTGGCTATCTCTTCTGGGTTTTTGCAGCCGGCCCCAAATGATGCTCCGCCAGCACCTCTGTCTGGCCACTGTGTGTCTCTGGATCAGTGTCCTCGAGTATGTGTTATTCCAGGAGGGTAGAGGTGGATAGGAGTAAAAAATAAACTAGAGCTCCAGCAAAAATAAAGATGAGGATGCCTCATACAAGTCCTGTTATCTTATTCTTAAAACTGAGTGCCCTCGGTAAAATGCATAGCTGAGACTAACTGTTCATTTAAAATAATACTACTTCTTTTTTTTTTTTTTTTTCTTGCAGCATTTGGCCATTGAGTGTAACAGATTCCAGAAGCCAGCTGTCCTTGGTGACATTGTCCAAGTTTATAGTGGAAGTCATGGGAAAACAATTGTTTTTTGTGACTCCAAACTAGAAGCTCATGAATTGTCAACCAACGGCTCATTGAAACAGGTCTGTATTATTTTTACATTTGGAACAGGAATTTTGTTGTGTCCCATAAACACCTTTTTTACCTGGGTGTGTGGTGTAAATGCAAACTTTTAAAATTTTAATAGGTGTAAGTTTCAAGGGTTTTTCCCCAGAGCATTTTATTTATTTTCATGTTTTTTCTATAAAGCCGGCATATAATGATAAAAATATATGGGTAAAAAAGGCTATAGAATATAGGGTTTATTTTTTTGGTAATAAACCCAGCATACCTAAAGTTGAATTTCAAGTATGAACGTTTTTACATTGGTCCAGCTGGAAATCGATCTTCGAGAAACAGCTACTATACTACAATGATCTCCACTAGCTTTGGCACCAGACTCAGAAGCCCGTGGATTTCAGTACCTGTTACAGTGATTTCCAGGGTGATCCCACAGATATGGTTCATACACACTTACATTGGTCCAAGCTGGACCAGTGTAATGTACAAACTGCTATACCTTAAAGGGGTTGTAAAGTTAATTTAAAAAAAAAAAAAAAAAAATAACAAACATGTTATACTTACCTTCACTGTGCAGCTCGTTCTGCACAGAGTGGCCCCAAACCTGGTCTTCTGGGGTCCCTCGGCGGCTGTTTCAGCTCCTCCCCGCAAGCATTTACCATCTTAATGCGAGCTCCCTCGCATGGTGGTGAGTGCTTGCGGGCGCGCTCCCGTGATACAGCCGGCGGCTATAGCCGCTCGCTGTATCACTCGGCCGCGTCATCGGATGTGATTGACAGCAGCGCGAGCCAATGGCTGCGCTGCTTTCAATCCATCCACTGCAGCCAATCAGCGACCAGGCTGAGCTGCAATGAAGATGACGAGGATGAGCAGCGAAGATTCGAGGCGTCAGGTAAGTAAAACGGGGGGGCCTGGGGGCGGCGGTACTGTCAAAAGTTTTTATACCTTAATGCATAGAATGCATTTAGGTGAAAAATTGTTTACCTTTACAACCCCTTTAAAGTAATTCTGAAAAGCAGAAGGTCTTTTATTTTAATGCATTCTATGCATTAAGATAACCTGTGTGCAGCAGCCCCCCTAATACCTGTTTTCCCTTTTTGATGTTGCACGAGAACTACAAAGCCTGGGCACCCTCCCTCCTGACTGTCTGAGACCATCAAAGTCAGTGAGCCAGTGTGAGAGAGGGGATGGGGCTGAGCCATGGCTTTGTGTCTGAATGGACACACAGAGCAGCGGCTCTGCTTGGGTGCCCTCATAGCAAGTGATTGAGCAGATGAGGATGTGGGCTGCTCTGTGCAAAACCACCGCACAGAGCAGGTAAGTATGACATGTTTGTTGTTTTTAAACAAAAAAAAGGTTATTACTTTAAATTTTGCTTTAAAAAATTCAGTAAAGTGTTTTAACAGATTTCAAACTAATATTTTTTTTTTTTTTTGCAGTCTGCCAAAGCTCTACATGGTGACCTTCAACAAAAGGAGCGTGAAGTCATCTTGAAAGGCTTTAGAAATGGATCATTTGAAATTCTTATTGCAACAAATGTTGCTGCTCGAGGTCTAGATATTCCAGAAGTTGATCTAGTTGTGTTATATTCTGCACCAAGGGTAAGACTTTATATGCTTTACTTTATTCAGATTGTGTTCTCTTCAGCTACCTGGTTTGTAAATCTAATGTTCCTAAACCATTGTTACTGTGCTATATTCATTTACTGGTTTACCTGGAATGCTGCTTGCATAACAGTTTTTGTAACTTGTAGATATTAGGGCTATAATTGTCATGTCCTGTCCATAGGAAGCGGATGCATACGTCCATCGTTCAGGACGTACGGGTAGAGCTGGGCGCACAGGAATTTGTATTTCTCTTTATGAACCCAGAGACAGACATTGCCTTCCAATGGTGGAGAGGAGTACGGTATGTGACACTGATGGTTTGAGCTTGTGTGTATTTTATATTCTAAAGATTTGGAATGGAGTGTTGTGTTATCATTCTCCCCAATCGTTTATTGTAGTGCCCTTATGTGTTTCGCAAAAAGTTGATAATTCTATTTATTTTCTTTTAGGGTATTAAGTTCAAGCGGGTCGGTATCCCATCCATACTTAATGTTGCTGAGTCCTCCAGTGCTGATGCAATGAAGTAATTTTTCTTCTTTTTATTTATTTATTTATTTTTTTTATTCTTTATTTCAGGTGAATTAATGGCAAGCATGAAATGTAAAGCTATGGCTTACAGTTGGCGACTAATGGAAATTCAAAATGAAAAAAGTGTAGAGGTTTAGTAGAGGATAATAGTTTTTTTTAATTCCATATGCAGTTAAAGTGGGGGTCCACCTATCTATCTTTTTTTTTTTTTTTGAGTTCATCCACAAACTTTTCTTCTCAGCATTACATACTCACATATTGTGTGTAATATGTCCGCCTGTGTCAGATTTCGTCGGAAAGAGTAACTTATGTTATTCACTGCAGGCGGTTTCCATCTTCTTTGTGGGCATTTGAAGCCCACAAGCATTTATTTCCTGGATGTGGTGAATGCTGTGCTCCCAGCATTCACCGCTCGTTCCCGCACATGCTCAGTGGCATCCTGGGAAGCCTGAGACTTTGCTCCCAGGAGTCTGGGAGAGGCTAGAAACACGCCTACTCCCACGGGAGGAGAACCAGGAAGTGCAAAGAAGAATAGAAAAATAAAAGGTAATTACAGCGATTTAAATTTTTTTAAACGGCATGTCAGCATCTAGGCAAGAAAGAGAATACATACAGATATTGTTCAAAATTTGGGTGGAACCCCGCTTTAAACGTGTTACAATCAGCCACATAAAACTTATGAAACTATGTGCTGAGAATGCTTGCTCCGGCCTGCCCTCTCCTGTGGCTTGGTTTGTGAGGGTGACATTATAGTGATGAGAAAAAGGAACTGGAGGGAAGTAGTCGGAGCCAAGGACTACTAGAGCTACTTGCTGTTTTCTTCATCAGAGTACCCAACTTTTCTTTGGGTCATGTGTTCTACAATATATTGGTGCTATTCTGTACCAGGACACAGCAACTATCACTTTGAATTTTGTGATTCTGTTCGTGGCTCTGCCCGCACGGCCACTTGATTCATTAAGAGATCTATGAATTAATAAACTACACATCATGTCTGCCACCATGGCAGATGGACACTTTTTTTGCCGCAAATATATGTGCATTTATTATTTTCTTCCAAGAGGTACACTTTTAACCATTAGTGATGTGGTAAAATGACAGCAATTTTGGAAGGGGCATATATTGTGTGACCATGTGCTGATCTGATCTTTTTACAGGTCACTGGAATCCATCCCAGCTGATGTCATTGAACATTTTAAAGTATATGCAGAAGAACTTATTGAAAAGAAGGGAGCAATAAATGCGCTTGCAGCAGCTTTAGCACATATTTCTGGAGCTTCATCCTTGAAACAACGATCGCTTCTTAATATGGAAACTGTAAGAACACTTTTAAAATATATTTTAAGAATCAGAGCTATCGAACATGCAATAATGGCAGAGAAACAGGTTGTTTACAGGACTGGGTCAATAAACTTGCATCATCTGTAGTTTTGTAATCTTGTAATCTACATCTGTAAATGTAGACTGATAGTCTAACACTGAACTCGACTGGAGACAAAATTACTTGGTGGACTTCAACTTTAACCACTTGCCAACCTGAAGCAGTACATTTACTGCAGGAGGTAGGCTCGTACAGGCACAGTCACGTACCTGTATGTTACAGCTTTCTTTCGGGTCCACTTGCACATGCATGCACACACCTGGAAGCTTGAGCTGCCATTCGCTGCAGTACAAGCCGAGCAACTGGTCCCGGTCAACGATTTATGGCCGGCACCCACTGATCAGGTGAGTGAATGGCGGAAGAGAGCCCTGTGTTGGTAAACACAGGACTCTTCACAGACAGCAGCGATGTGCCTTATTTTTTTTTTCTCCCTGCATAGCAGGGAGTAAAAACCAGCACAATGCTTAGTAAAAACAGCACATGGTACACACATTAACACTTGTTAGGCACACACTTAACCCTTTGCCATAGATGTTAACTCCCTTCCCAGCTAGTGTCATTACAGTGACAATGTATATTATTAGCAGGGCTCAGAATTTCAAGTCCTGAGCTACTAGCCAGGCCTCAAGGGTTACTCTCCACCAGTTGCCCCACCCAACCCCTACCCTGCCCCTAATTCCGCCCCTAAACACGCCCTCATAAATTATCTCATGAAATTTAAACACTTAAATGTTTTATGCAGAATTAAGTTATAAAAAGAAATAATTAACAACTTTATCTGTGCCCACCAATGCAGCCTCCCCGTGTCCACGCATACAGCCTCACCCCCTGGCTCGGAACTTTGATACATTTCACTCGTCCCGGGATTGGATGGGTGATCTGTCTGTTAAAGACCAGGGGGCAGGGCTGTGTGTGACAGCGACTGCGGGGAACACTCTGCTATTGAAATGGAACCTGCTAGTGATGTTCCTCGCGCTCTGATGATCCGTTTGCCTGCTCTTGCACTGCAGGCGAGTGGCATTTTTTAGGGCTGTTATTAGCACTGATGCCTGTATTGGTGTCAGTGGAGATGTGGGTGGCAGTCAGTTCCCAGAAGTGTCACTGTCACGTTCCCACCATAAGTCGCTGATCACCGCTATTGCTAACGTAAAAAAAAAATATAAAAAAGTCAGTATCAAGGCAATACCACAGTTTATAGACGCTATATCTTTAACGCAAACCAATCAATATACACTTAATTGGATTTTTTTTCCATACATGTAGCAGAAAGTAGAAAATTAGTGTTTTTTGTTTTTTTCAAACTTTTTGGTGTTTCTTTGTTTATAGTGCAAAAAAAAAAAAAAAAGTGGTTATCAAACCACCAAAAGAAAGCTCTATTTGTGTAAAAAAAACGTTTCGTTTGGGTACAGCTTTGCATGACCGAGCAAATCTTAAAAAAGAAAAGGGTTCCCCGTGGGGTTTTTTAGCAGCAATGGGAGTCACAAAAAGGTTAGTAAAAATGTTTTTTTTGTTTTTTTTTTTTATCAAAAAGCAATAGGACAAAACTATATAAAAGTTAAAACATGAGCTCTAGTATACATTGTGTGGGACCATGGGATAAGGAGAAGGGGGAAAAAATGGTTGACAATGCCAATTGCAATACAGATTTAGAAATCCACTTAAAAATTCTCAACTTACAATAATAGAATTGGTTGTAGTGTCTGATGTACAAAAAAAGCCCCAATGCATTTCGATCTAAATGTCTACAGTTTTTCTCAGGGGGTTCTCATGTTTCTATAGATACATCAAAAGACTAGTTACAATCATGCATGTATAGTTTTGTCCTATTGCTTTTTGATAATAAAAAATACCATTTTTTACTAACCTTTTTGTGACTCTTTTTTTAAGATTTACTATCCGGGGTGCGCAGCCTGTCAGACTCTATATATGTGCCATATCATGCTATAGTTTTGCATGACCGAGCAATTGCCAGCTAAAGTAGCGCAGTGCCGAATAGTAAAAAATGGTCTGGTCATGAAAGGGGGGTAAAATCTTCCGGAGCTGAGGTGGAAAAACATATGAAAACATTTGTTTGGGACATATGTATGTTTTAAGTAGCAAAACTGCCTCACAGAGTGGTTGAAACTAGGACCATGGACTTCTCTCCAGGCTGGAGCACCTCTTCCTTGGAATACTTGGGCGTTAAACTGACCCCTTCTTAGGCTACTTTCACACAGAGGTGCTTTACAGGCGTTTTAGCGCTAAAAATAGTGCCTGTAAACTGCCTCTCCTGTCACTTCAGTGTGAAAGCCCGAGTGCTTTCACACTGGGGCGGTGCGCTTGCGGGACGTAAAAAAAAAACATAGTTACATACAGTATTGAAATGAATGGGCACCATTCATCAGCGGCGCTACACGGGCGGTATTAACCCCCTTTGGCTGCTAGCGGGGGGGGTTAAAAGCTCCCCGATAGCTGGCGAAAAGCGCTGCTAAAACTAGCGGCGCTTTACCACTAGTTTTCTCACCGCCCCAGTGTGAAACTGCTCTTATTCAAATCTTTTTGTGACCAATTATTCCCTGCTGAGATCTATTACTGCCCTCATGCAATCTTGGTAGTTTCCTTCCTTCTCATGAATTGGTTGCACACATGCTATAAAGATGACAGTCCTCCCAAAAATGTTACATTATTTCAGGACCCTACCGGTCCATGTCCCTTCTTTCTGCGCCTGCTCTAGCGAAGGATCCTTTCTTTCATCTGGGGCTTTGAACATCCCAGGGTCCCTCGTTTCACCCTGTTCAGGCATAGACTGCGGGGGGGGGGGGGGGGGGGGTCTTGGGGGTCCCCAATATAACTATTATCAGGTGGCCCAGGTCTCCCAACTGACCTTACTCCACGCTACCACGGACGTGCCTCCCCAACTGCTCCCCGATTCCCCTGTCAACCCTTCTTTGGCTCCCACATAAGCTCCGCCTTTCCACTCTGAGCCCTCTTCTGCTTCACAGCCTAAAACTCTGGGACTCGGTACGTTATTCTGGCAATCTTTTGTCTTTCTCCCGCTCCTCCCTCTGTTCAACAACCTCCTTTTTCCCTCCAAGACTTGAACAACCTGGTTCATTTTCCTGGTGGGCCTCCCATGGATTCACAGATGTCTGTCATTTCCTCTCTGCATGCTCCTTTCCCTTGTGGCCTTCACTCCAGGAAACCCACGGAGCTCTACCCGCTGAACTTTTTCGATATGCTCAACTTCGACACTGGGTGTCCTCTCTGCGACGTAATTCCCCTTTCAAAAACGGCATTCAAACTCTCCTGCCTTGATTTGGCAACATCCATTGACCCTGAGGAGTGGAGTAAGGCCTGGCCTCACATTGCAAAGGGCTCCTTTAACACTACTACATTGGAGGCTGCCTACAAAGTTCTCTTGAGGTGGTATTGGGTTCCGACCCATATAGCCATTGTAAACCCATCCTATAGCGACAGATGCTTCAGGGGCTGTGGGCATCGGGGAGACGTTATCCACACCTAGTGGTCCGGTCATCGGTTGACTGGGTTCTGGTCCAGGGTCTATTCTCGTACCAACAAAAACTGGCGACCCACCTGTTCATTGCTGCAAAGAGAGCCATTGCCAGAGCCTGGAAGAAACCCTCTGTTTCGATCGCTGTGGTGAAGAGCAGAATGACCGACCTAATGTTTAATGAGAAAATGTCAAGTATTCATGACTCCCACACCATATTTTTGGAAAATTTGGTTCTCTTGGTGGTCTTATGCCCTCCCCACAATACCCCCGTCTTATCCGGGTGCTTCCTAATTAATGGTCGGGCCTAGATCATAGTCTGTGGGTAGTTTACTCTCCCACACCCTTTCCCTCCCCTTTGGCCCTGTTTCTTTTATATGGAAACATACAGTGGTGCAATGGCGGTTCATTTTTACTTGTGCAAAATGTTTCATAAAGAATTTGGCATAATTTTGGGATTGGTAATTTTCTGTGTTAATTTTAGTACACATGTTAGTAAATTAAAACTAGGTTTAGTGGCCAGCACATTTTTGTCAGACAAGCTTGATAATTAAAGTGCAAGTGTAGTTCCTATTGATACTGGTGAAAAAAAGAGTCCATCAATATTCATGTATTTGTGCCAAATTTAAAGCAGAATTCAGGGCTATCACTAACTAAACTTAAAACTGCTCCCACCCTCCTCCTAACACTTATACTAACTAACCTATAGAAGAAAGATGCACATGCTTGCCTAATTTTAGAAAGCTCTGGTCCAGTCATGTGACACAGCTAGCTGATCACATGACCAGACTGTGGAGCCCTGAAAATAGGCAAGTATATCCATCTTTCTTCTGCAGGTTACTTCATGTAAGTGTTAGTGAGCAGTTTTAAGATTAGTGGTAGCTTGGAATTCTAATTAATTGACCTTTTTTATTTTCCTTTTGCAAATTATTAAAATTATATGTATTGTGCATTGCAGGGCTATATCACAGTTGTATTGAAGACTTCAGTTCCCATCCATACCTTGAGCTATGTTTGGCGTGCAATTAAAGAACAAATGGGAGAAGAAATTGATTCCCAAATTTACCGGATGTGCCTCCTAAAAGATGCCATGGTGAGATTATAAAATACTCTTTACCCGAACAGTATTTTTAAAATGAAAACTGTTTATTGGTTTGTTTAGTAAAGTACGGTTCACATCAAAATAGTTGTGATCCAAGACAAATGGTACAGAAAACATCAGAGTAAGGAGCAGTGCCAAGTGTAATATAAGGTAGAAGGCTGCAGACATTCTCTAGGTCACAAAAATAGGGTACAAGCACAAATACCAGATAGCACAGACTTATTTCAGGAGAATACTGGCAGAGGGGTGGGGGCGAATGACCGAGGAACAGAGCAAAGGAGATAAAGGGGGAAGGGAAACAGAGTACATGTGAGGGGGGAGATGGAGGAGAGAGTGGGAAAAGAAGATCATCAAGTGTCATCTGACGCATCCTATCCTTGGGCATCAATCCAGACTGACCAAACCTTTTCAAATTTCCTGTGACAATTCTAACTCGCAAAGGTTATCTTATGTAAGGGTTAAAACTGAGCTATAATAGCCTTCCTCTAAGAAGACACTGTCAAAGGCATAGGAGACTTCCAGTGCAGCAGGATCTCCCACCTCTTATAGAAGACTGCTTAGGTAAGAAATGGCTTAGTATGCCTACCCACCTCCACATCCTCCATTACACCCAACAGTAGAAGTGGATCTGTTCAGAGGGCCATATCACAGATATCATTAGGAGCACCAACCACCGATTCCCAGAACGGGCAAAGGATACACAGTTTATTTTAATAGGTGCTCCCTATAAGGACTAGCTATGACATGAGGCTTATCAAAATCATTGTTACTTGTTTCTTTGTAACCAAATTAATAACTTTATCTTTCTAACAGGGAGTTTGTTTTGATGTTAAGGAAGACACTTTAAAGACTTTTCAAGTAAGTAGTTCTATAGATTTCTGGTATGGCAAACATTTATTCGTTCTCCGCTGTTTTACGCAGCAAAGCTCCAAGCACCAAGAACAGTTTAGAAACCTACACCCACTGAATTCTTTAGGCAAAACTTAAGGCAAATGGCAACACCCACAGTTAATACATGTGATTTCACCATCAAAGGATTTGTAATTCTTCACAGCCCGTCATGTGATTAAAGAAAACATTTTTCTCTCTGCATAGATACAGTCCCTTGAAAAAGTATTCCTATCCCTTGAAATTTTTCACATTTTGTCATGTTAAACCAAAAGTGTAAATATATTTTATTGGGATTTTATGTGATAGACCAACACAAAGTGGCACATGGTTGTGAAGTGGAAGAAAGATGTTCAACGGTTTCCAAGATTTTTTACAAATATCTGAAAAGTGTGGCGTGCATTTGTATTCAACCCCCCTGAGTCAATACTTTGTAGGACCACCTTTCACTGCAATTACAGCTGCAAGTCTTTTTGAGTGTCTCTACCAGCTTTGCACATCTAGAGTGAAATTTTTCCCATTCTTTGCAAACAAAGCTCAAGCTCTGTCAGGTTGGATGGAGAGCGTCCGTGAACAGCAATTTTCTAGTCTTGCCTCAGATTCTCAATTGGATTTAGGCCTGGACTTTGACTGGGCCATTCTAACACATGAATTTGCTTTGCTCTAAACCATTCAATTGTAGTTCTGGCTGTATGATTAGGGTCATTGTCCTGCTGGAAGGTGAACCTCTGCCCCAGTCTCCAGTCTTTTGAAGACTCTAACAGGTTTTCTTCTAAGATTGCCTTGTATTTGGCTCCATCCAGCTTCCCTGTCCCTGCTGACGTAAAACATCCCCACAACATGATGCTGCCACCACCACGTTTCAAGGTGGGGATGGTGTATTCAAGTGATGTGCAGTGCTAGTTTTCCGCCACACATAGTGTTTTTTGCTTTAAGCCAAAAAGTAAAATTTTGGTCTCATCTGATCACAGCACCTTCTTCCGCATGTTTGCTGTGACCCCCACATGGCTTCTCGCAAACTGCAAATGGGACTTCTTATGGCTTTCTTTTTGACGCTCTTCCATATTTGACGCTCTTCCATAATCTGCCAGATTTGTGGAGTGCACGACTAATAGTTGTCCTGTAGATAGATTCTCCAACCGGAGCTGTGGATCTCTGCAACTCCTCCTCCAGAGTTACCATGGGCCTCTTGGCTGCTTCTCTGATTAATGCTCTCCTTGCCCAGCCTGTCAGTTTAGGTGGATAGCCATGTTTTGGTAGGTTTTCAGTTGTGCCATACTTTTTCCATTTTCGGGTGATGGATTGAACAGTGCTTCGTGAGATGTTTAAAGCTTGGGATGTTTTTATATAACCTAACCCTGCTTTAAACTTCTCCACAAATTTATCCCTGACCTGTCTGGTGTGTTCCTTGGCCTTCATGATGCTGTTTGTTCACTAAGGTTCTCTAACAAACCTCTGAGGGCTTCACAGAACTTCTGTATTTATACTGAGATTAAATTACACACATTTGGACTCTACTAATTAGGTGACTTCTGAAGGCAATTGGTTCCACTGGATTTTAGTTTAGGGGTATCGGAGTAAAGGGAGCTGAATGCAAATACACCCCACACTTTTCAGATCTTTATTTGTAAAAAATTTTTGAAAACCATTTATCATTTTCCTTCCACTTCACAATTTATGTGCCACTGTGTGTTGGTCTATCATATAAAATCCCAATAAATACATTTATGTTTTTGATTGTAATAAATTGGTTTGTAGTGGTTAAGTACAGCGCTGCGCTAAAGGAAGTAAACAGCAGCCGACACACCTGTAGACTCAGGGTTAAACTAACATTAAAAAATTCAAAAAGTGAATAAATCTAAAGAATGAACACTCTAAAATATTGAGTGATTATAGAGCAAACATTTCAGTGTGAACCAAAAGGTGCTCATGTGAAGGGAATGTGATTGGTAAACAAAACTTAAATGCATTCATTAAATCCAATAATAGGTGAAAAAAAATCACAAAATAATATTATATATAAAGTCTATGTCAGTGTTTTTCAACTCCAGTCCTCAAGGCGCCCCAACAGGTCATGTTTTCAGGATTCCCCTCAGATGAAACGGCTGTGGTAATTACTAAGGCAGTGAAACTGATCAAATCACCGGTGCAAAATAATGGAGAGCCTGAAAACATGACCTGTTGGGGCGCCTTGAGGACTGGAGTTGAGAAACGTTGGTCTATGTCATAATAAGTGAGAAAACTGTGATGATAGTGCATAAACGATGATGGACAGGTGTTTCCTGAGCATGCGGAAGGGTTGTTTAGACCAAACAACCTGGTAGGTGAATGGACCACGCGGAGACCAAACGTGCACAAAGGATTGGAATCAGTGCCAGAACCATCACCAGGAATCATAGTGGCTTACCAGAAATATTGGCCTGAAATAGCATATGCCAAAACAGGTCAAAAAGGCTTGATGACCGACAGGTCTGAATATAACAGCTGGTCAGATATCGTCGTCACACAGAGAAGGGGAAAGGAAATCAGCACGGCTTCCTCTTCACTGGGTACACCATAGGCCAATAGTATGTGTGGCATGTGAGGGAAAAACACTCACATAGCGTGATAACGTTTTTAAACTTGGATTTATTTAAAAAATGAATAAAAACAGACTCACATTTTTTGAAGAAGAAAACAGCATGTAAATCGTATAGCAGTAGTCGATGTTTTGGCATATGCTATTTCAGGCCAATATTTCTGGTAAGCCACTATGATTCCTGGTGATGGTTCTGGCACTGATTCCAATCCTTTGTGCACGTTTGGTCTCCGCGTGGTCCATTCACCTACCAGGTTGCTTGGTCTAAACAACCCTTCCGCATGCTCAGGAAACACCTGTCCATCATCGTTTATGCACTATCATCACAGTTTTCTCACTTATTATGACATGGACTTTATATATAATATTATTTTGTGATGTTTTTTTCACCTATTATTGGATTTAATGAATGCATTTAAGTTTTGTTTACCAATCACATTCCCTTCACATGAGCACCTTTTGGTTCACACTGAAATGTTTGCTCTATAATCACTCAATATTTTAGAGTGTTCATTCTTTAGATTCATTTCAATTATTCTTTATGTATGGAGTTTATAGCGCCAAACTTTTTGAATTTTTTAATGTTTTTGATTGTAACATAACAAAATGTGGGAAATGTCAAGGGGTATGAATACTTTTTCAAGGCACTGCTGTAAGACAAACAGAAGGTAAAGTGCGGCACTAAATAAATGTAAATGCGTACACAAATTAAAGTGACAGTGCAAAAAATACAATAAAACCAATGACTGGCGTATGTAACGTGTGGAAATTCTATGTGGTTTGCAAAAGTGACAGTGCTATAAATGTATATAAACCAATAACTAGCACCTAAAATATAGTGACATATAAACAATATAAATCCGTGTTCATCAAACACAAAAATTTTAAACCGCGTAGGTGAGTCCAAAGAAAAACTTCCCAATACTGAGAGTTCATAAGTGATGAAAAGCGTGGATATCCAGCCTTTAGAAAGATAGGCCACCATGGCAAAGGTTTGCGGTATCCCTTGGAAGGACATTCACCAGATAGGATTCCCCAACCAATGTGTAGCTACCACCACGTAAAATAGCTGGGTGCTCTTACCAGATGCTGTGGGCTGTCTGCCAGAGGCAAGGAGATAAACACGCAATGGAACACTGGAAACACGTAGATTATCTAGGAACCAGCATACAGGAGTATGCGGCAGTACAGATCCCACATCAAAAGGGGGTTATGCTCCCATCCTCAGGCAAGGGTCATTGAAGAACAAAACATTTACCACATAGCATAAAATCCTTGGCTAAAACAATTTATTGAATAAAGTATTGCACTTACGTCAATGTAGACAGATGTAAAATTTTTGTAAAAAATGTGATCACATGAAGAAGATAAAAGTGCAGGTAATGGAGCCAACACAGTACGCCTTGACGCATTTCGTCCACGAAGACGTCATCTGGGGTTTTGAAACCATAACTACTTTAGTCACACCAGTCTTTTTGCTTTTAGGTGGTCTTTGATTAATTTTATTTTTTGTCACTTAACCTATAATGCCAAGGAAGAGAACTTAACCTTTTAGATATTAAGTAAAAATTGTAAAAAACGTGCATGGTTGAATTACTACCGAAGCTTGCATGATTATGCCTGTGGAGGAAGACAGGGGAAACATGCCAAGTGTCATCCCGTTTTTAAAGAAATTTTATAGGCTGGAAATATTCGATTACCTGTTCCCCTGAGAATATTTGGTTGAAGATTGCTGCTGTTGCCTACAAATGTGATGATCAACTAATCTTGCCAAAATCTTAAATCCCTTTCACATTGTGGCGGTTTTCAGGCGCTTTAGTGCCAGAAATAGCCTCTGCAAAGCGCCTGAAACCCACCTCCTATTTATTCCAGTTTGACTTTTCACACTGGGGCCGTGGTCTTTGGTGTGGGTTGGGAGACGCTGTATTTAGCGCTCCCAAAATGCCCTGCCCATTGGAATGAATAGGCAGCTCTTTCAAAGTGCCACAAAATGGGAGTCTTTAGCCTTTTTTTTTTTTTTCTTTCTTTCTTTTTTTTTCTTTTGGGTTAAAAGCGCCCCGCTTCCGAAAAGTGGCACTTAAACAAGCATCGCTTTAGCGCGAACAACGTGCGCTGTCAATGTGAAAGGGGTCTAAAACAGATCGTTGTTGCTCTTTGTACCATCTTACTGCATAAACTTGACAGATCCACTTAAGGTTTTGAAACCATAACTACTTTAGTCACACCAGTCTTTTTGCTTTTAGGTGGTCTTTGATTAATTTATATTTTGTCACTTAACCATTACAAGCCAGTTAAAGTCTTTTCATGAGTGTTTCCAGCCTGTGCCTTTTGAACTGCCCATTTCTGTGGAAACATTTTTTTAGATGTAATTTAACAGTACTGTTGAAGACTGGGTTAAATCTGTTGTATTTTTCAGCTTTATAAAACGGATGCAATTGTAAATTTTCAATAAACCTTGATTCCTGCATTTTAGGATTCCTGGAAAGATTCAAGGCGTTGGCAGTTTTCTGTGGCAACTGAGCTCCCAGCGCTTCAAGAATCAAGGAGAGACCAAGAAGGTCCACGTGGTAGAGGAGGCAGATCATTTGACAGACGCAACAACAGGAATTCATCACACAGAGGCGGAAATAGAGGAAGAGGCAGACGAGGAGGTTTTGGAAGAAGGAATTAGGATGCTCAGTGAATTTGAACTAAATTTATTATTTTTTAACTTCAATATTCATGAGGACCAGCACTGCCCTACTTATTTTTGTATTTCTGTTATCAAATGTTAACAAAGCCACTTGCATTTTAAGCTGTATCGCATCGCCCCTTAATAAAAGTTTAATAATGGAATTTCTTTATTTTTTCTTAAAATTCTTGCTGGAAAAGTATTTAGAGGACACGCCCTCAGGTGCACTGTTTACTAATGCTAACATAGAAGCAGTTTATCCAGATCTGTGCAACACTGTAAAACTTTGGTAGCCATACCCAAACCCCAAGCTGAGGAATAGCCTGTGATGTTTTTTTCAGGCTCTGGGTCCTGCATAGGCTCAACTTGGTGCAATGTGTTAAGTCAGCTGCAGAGTGCCATACAAGTCCAGTGACCGTGGTTCATCGCTATGCGACCTAGTCACTTAAGACCTCTACAGGGGTATGCCCTCTGTGACACGTGAATCCAGTACCTTTTATATACAGTCCAGCATCGTAAGCAGGAAAGACAGGGTCACCCTATTACTGACTATTTAGAGAAAATGGGGGTTATGTTTGGAATGCATATACACAATGTGTTGCGCTGTCTCCTTAAATCAACCAAATGATTACCAATATATTAACCTTTATAAATGTGCAATAAAAATAAAGTCCCCTTTTTATAGTAAAATAATTCCACTGTGAAATTTGCTTCTTCAGTTCTGCCACCAACTCGTGTTCCAACCACCAACACGCCTGACTGCTTGCCAGAAGCCCAGACCTCAATACATAGGAGGTCTTACATTTATTGGTAAACTATTGCACAGATCCCAGATATATGGATGGCTCTCAGCCTCATTGGAAGTGATAGTATCAACATACAACCTAATATCTCTAATACATAAAGAGCAGAGAGAGCTATTTCAGATATATATTCCAGATATATGTTTATTAAATAAAAAGATGTACTCACAAGCAAAGGAAAAGAAAAAAACGCTGTTTGGGTGGGTGTGATGACACCACTAAGCTCCACCCTATGCATTCTGTCCTACAGGATGTTTTCCAGGGGCATTGGAAGACATCCAGTAGCACACATCTTCATGGTAACATCACTCCTGCCTGGATGAACAGTGGTGGTTTTTTTTTTTTTTGCAATCCTGTTTTTTTTCTTCGTTTTTGAGTGAGATTCAAGAACTTTGCGAGGGTTTATAACTTGGTTATAAATATAAAAATTATTCTGCTCTAATCTTGAATAAAATAAATACACACAAGATAAATGTACAAAATTGACATGCAAAATAAACAAGGAGCCCCCAAGGAAATTCCTCCAAAATATATCCAGTGTGTCAGAAAAGAACACCATAAGTCATTCTCCACTTCTAGGAAAGATCCTGTGTCAGAATCAGATGATCAGAAAAAAACACCCCTTGTGTTTCATACACAGCAAGATTAGAAGCTCACAGTTGTACTTGTTAACATCCCTATGTTGTGTAATATGTAACAAGGAAATTCTCCCATTGGGTGGGACTCCTTCAGGGATAATAATGCAGATAATGTAATACAGTACAGTAGAATAAAAATTACATTAGGACATACAATATGGCAACATGGAGAATATACAATCCAGGCATTATATGTTGTACTTACAAAAGATGGTACCCAAGAGGAAGAATATCTTTCTCATAAAAGCAAAGGGAAAGCCAGTACCCACACCCCACATCCAATCTCTCATCCTGTCAAAAAAGAAAAGGGGGGAGGGGACACAAGCCTAGCCAGATGAGCGCTGAGACCACCTAGTGCCAGCATAGAAGGGAAGAAACTGTATAAATCTAAGTAAATCTTTGTGTTTAGAAGATGTGAAGAAAAACAAAAATAGAAACCAAGTTTTCGTAAACCACCTACTCTTGTACGTTCAATCCACAGTGAAGGAATGTAATGAACTTAATGACAATCATAAAATGCCTATTTTCTTATGTGTATACATGTTTCTATGAAACTCCTTACTTATTATATAGTAAGCAGCTTAGCTCTGTTTTGGAACCAAAGATGGCGCCTACACCCTCCTGCCCCCGCACTGGAGGTATGAGGAAGTAAGGAGAAAAACCAGCAACAACCAAGCCTCAGCATCAAGTTTCTGCATTCCTCTTGTATTTCAGCCAATTAGATGTACCTTTTAGACTGACCACATTTACATAGTAATGACGTATGCTCAATTGTCCTTTGTGTATAAAACGTTGGGCACTGCCCTGCAATAAACAGATGTGGAAGTAATAGAATTGAACAGGTGTCAGAGTGGTTGCTCCCAGCGTGCACGCGCATCCACACTGCCTAATTAGGACCAGCAGCAGACCTCTAATTTGAGCCTAATTGCGGCTCTGATCCATCACAATTGGCGCTAAGAGCGTGGGGCTCCAGGCTTCGACCGAAGGGAGACCGCAACTGATGGATTGAGTGGCTGATCGGGACAGACCAAGAGGGCTTGTGCAACCCTAAAAGTATGGTAGGTACATTTATACTTACTACTGTACGACTTGTTTCTGTCCGGTCTGGCTGCTGGTCTTGTTGGCTCCCAGAGATCGTTCAGAGGCAGGTAGCCTTTATTCCTCGCCTGGGGCTGTTTAACGAACCTGCCACTGGATCTCTGCTGACTGTGTATTTTTTGTTCAGTGTCTGTCGTTCTGAAGGATTGCGACTCAGCAGACTGAACATACAGTTGCAATTGAGTGTCCTGACTCAGGTGAGCTGTTGGCCACTGAGAAGACGGACCCTTGCAATAAGCGTCTACGGACGGTGACTCAGGGTTGACAGTGAGAGACCCCTGAGGGTTTAGCTCAGCTGCTGAGGCTTCGTGGTGCAAGGGGCGGCAGAGGTTTATTTGTCATGTCCTAAATGTGTATGTGGATTAATGTTTGGTATCCATGAGGATGGCTGGAGCTTACAATATAGACAGGAACAGCCAGGAGAGTGCAAGGGACAGGGAGAGAAGCCTGTTAGTTTTTTTCCTCGCAGCTCTACCAGCCCCACCCTCTTGAATTTCTGTGTAGAAAGGAGCAGTGGAGGGGGGATATTAACCCATTACTTGCTCGTACTCCCCCCTGAAGCCGTCAGCTGAGACTGCGGCGAAGAAATAGAACAGAGTAAGACAGCCAGAAAAGGGAATGCAAGCATGTGATATTGTGAAGAGGAGAGAAGGTAGTGGAGCAGTTAGAAAGCTGTCCAAAGTAGCGAAAGTCTGAATTGAAATGATTTAAAGTTAAAGCGGAGTTCCACCCTAAAGTGGAACTTCCGCTCATCGGATTCCTCCCCCCCTCCGGTGTCACAATTGGCACCTTTCAGGGGGGAGGGGGGTGCAGATACCTGTATAATACAGGTATCTGCACCCACTTCCGGGTACAGCTAGCCGCAGCTAGCCGCAGACTCCCCGCCCACCCCCGTTGTGTTGTGGGAAATACACAGTTCCCACAACACAACGGGGACCAGTAAAGACGCGCAGCGCGACTCGCGCATGCGCAGTAGGGAACCGGGCAGTGAAGCGGCAACGCTTCGCTTCCTGATTCCCTCAGTGTGAATGGCGGCAGCAGCACCCGAGGATCGAGGGACGGCTCGGTCTCGGGTGCCGACATCGCTGGACCCCGGGACAGGTAAGTGTCCTTATTTTAAAAGTCAGCAGCTGCAGTATTTGCAGCTGCTGACATCTAATTTTTTTTTTTTGGTGAAACACCACTTTAAATGAAAGACCGTGTTGCCGGACTGCAACCGGAGGAGTAGCGTACGTTGATAAGGGAACAGAGAGGAATTCTGTGTGATAAGGGCTTGCTGGATGTGGCGGAGGCTTGGTATGGAATGGCAAAGATATTGCATAAAGTAGGTTGGATAGAGGAAATCAAGAAAGATGGCGATTGTATTATGTATGTGTACCACGAAGTTAATAATGCGTCTGAATCACCGCCATATCATAAAACCTGGAACAAAGGAGGGGAGGGACAACCCTGCCCTCCGCCTAACGCCCACCTCCTCACTACTCCAGCCCAAGCGCAATCTTCCTGTGGCAGCCATCTTAGTGCACCCAAGCCTTCTCTTCCTGCCCAGCCCAGTACACTTCCTGCAGGTGGCCTTCTTGGTACATCCAGAAGGCCCAACCACGGCCTATACACAGTTCTTCCTGTTCTAAACCAGGATGATTCCTACCACACACCTGTCTTCCCCAATACGGAAGCGCCATATTCACAGGCCGCATATATTAATGACGAAGAGCTTCCGAGTGGGAAGACCAACAGCAGGCGGCAAGGCCGCCGCTGATTTAACCCCCAATCCGGCAGTTCCGAGAGGGTCTCGAGCGTATGCTAGCAACCGTAAGGAACAGTGCCCCTTCTCAGCCCCCGCCCCAACACCAGTCTCGGTTACCAGAATGGGCACCGGTGATGTATGTCACTTTTACCCTATCACAAGCAGCGGTCTTAGTGGCAAGTCTGTCTGACCAAGAGAAACAGCCAAAGCCCTTCTACCGCAGGATAGTGCAGATACAGGAAACTTACTCAGCTGGCTGGAGAGACTTGATCAGCCTATGCCAAATTAAAGCAGGAAATGTGTTTTGGTCAGTCATGCAGACGGCCTTCAATGATGCTTGCCTGACAAGTGCCACTTCTACTGGGCAAATGAGAAATTGGCAGATCAGACTACCACAATCCAAGACATTACCCAAGATAAAGGGTAGTCTGTGGAGAAGTATCATGCTAGACTCATACAAGCCTTTGATGATCTGGGCTTCTCTCACTATGAAAAGGCACTTACACGCATGTTATCAACTGCTTTTGTTTCAGGGCTCAGAGAGGATACACAGGAAGTACTTGACAGAATCCCTACGTGCCTATGGTCTACAGGACTGAAAGACATCACTCAAAGGTGCCACCAGTTTCAGTCAAGCTCAAAGAGGGCGCATCATTGCCCCGGAAACCACAATATCCTCTAAAGTTAGCCCAATTTACAGCTATTTCGAAGCATATCAAGGCCCTTGTGTCAAATGGAGCCCTGATACCCTGTACATCTCCATGCAACATACCTCTGTTCCCTGTGAAAAAGAGAACCAGACAAGTACAGAATGGTCCAGGACATCCGAGCAGTTAATGAGGCTACAGTCTTAGACACACCAATAGTCCCTCTGACAGCGACATACTTTACAGTGGTGGACCTTACAAACGCTTTCTTCAGTGTCCCTTCCCCCCTCCTGCTGGTACCTTTTGCATTCACCCACGTAAAATAGTAACATACCTGGACAGTTATGCCACAATGGGCGCAAAATTCCCAGAGCCAGTTTGCAAAGGCCATGGCTACCATACTGGATACCTGGCAGAACGAGCACCCGGAAGTAGTTCTCCTCCAGTATGTAGACAACCTCCTACACTGTACAGATGATTTACCTACTGCTGAAACCATCTCAGAAAGTCTACTGTGCTTCCTGGCACATCAAAGGTGCAAGGCCTCCAAGCCAAAACTTCAATGGTGGAGAACATCTGTCATTTTTCTCGGCCATTGCTTGTCCCATGGGACAAGACACCTCACTGAAGACAGGGTGAAAGCAATCTCTGACATCCCACTGCTACAAGGCCAGAAGCCCCTACATGCCCTCCTTGGCCTAATTTCCTACTGCAGAGCATGGATTCCAGAAGCCTCCCTCCTGATGCAACCTTTGTATGATTTTGTGAAATCAGACCCCTTCCAGATGGCTCTCGAAGCAATATCCAACTTTGAGGCCCTCAAGCACCATCTCCTCTGCCCCGGCGCTAGGGCTACCAGACTATGACAAAACGTTCAAGCTCTCTGTATCCGAACATCTGGGACATGCTGCAGGTGTACTCGCCCAATCACACGGCAACCGCCTACGCCCCATAGGATATTATTCCTGTCGCCTGGATGCAGTAGCAAGAGGTGGCCCATCGTGTCTACGAGCAGTCTTTGCTGCACAAGCCTTGCTTGACAAAACTTCGGACTGGGTCCTCGGACACCCCATGACATTGCTGCCATACTAAACCAGATCCAGCCGAAACATCGGTCCACTGCCAGACACTTGAGATTCCAAAGCTCCCTCCTTCTACCAGACAACAATAACCCTTCCACCCTCTTTCCTCTTCCCGAGGGGGGAATGGAGGAGGAGCCTGACTCGTTACCCCATGACTGCTTCGAACGAATGTGGCTGGAAACCACGCATCTCCCCACCGTGAGTGAAATGAGCCTGCAGAATCCAGACCTAACAATTCAAGGCAAATACCACACAGGATAAGTGGTCACCACAGAAAACACGGTTCTACAAGCTGAAGCCTTACCACCGGTGATGTCTGCACAGGAGGCAGAGCTGCAAGCACTTCAGCATGTAAATTGGCAGAGGGAAAAATAGCCAACATTCATACGGACTCAAGATATGCTTTCGGCTTTGCCCATGATTTTGGTGTTATCTGGAAGGACAGAGGATTCCTGACGGCTGCAGGAACACCTGTGAAACACAGTTCAGCTATCAAAGACCTGACGGACGCCTTGCTTCTCCGAACCCATGTGACTATTCTGAAAGTAAAAGCACATGACAAGCTAAACTCGAAGGAAGCTCGAGGCAATCATCTAGCCGATTCAGCTGCCAGACAGCCAGTGGTCCACGAGAAGTGGACAGCAGGGTGGTAGAAGAAGACCACCCCATGCTTGCCCTACAGACTCTCCCAGTGGACAGAGTTTATCTGAAAGAACTACAGGAAGCAGCAAGTTCAGATGAGAAGGAAAGTTGGAAATGGAGAGGAGCAACTCTCAGAGATGGACTATTCGAGTGCAACAAGAAGCCTTGTCTACCCAGGAGTATGTTCCCAGCCGTGGTGCAATGGGCACATGGAGCTGCCCACTTGTCAAAGACTCTTATGAACTCTCTTATCAACAAATACTGTGTAGCACCAGGAATTACTCCACTGTCCAACAACTTCTGCAGAGCATGCATTATCTGCGCCAAACGCACAGAAAAGGCCCTGCCTTCACAGTCTGTGACCAAGGAAATCTGGACCGCACTGAGGGTTATCCTAGCTTTACACACACCCTATCACCCCCAGAGTAGTGGGAAGGTCGAGAGAATGAATGGTACATTAAAGACCCCAATGTTAAAAATGGCCCAAGAGACTGGTGTGCATTGGCCGGACACCCTGCCCATTGCCCTATTCAGCGTCAGATATACACCTAAGGAGGAAACGCTCCCTATCCCCTTATGAGATTTTGTTTGGTTCGACCCTAGACTTGGTTGTTACTTTCCACTACAGTTACAGTTGCAATCTGATGTGTTGACTAATTAACCGCATTACCATGAGAATTAACCCAAATATATGCCCAGGTGTTTTCTTCCATTCCAGATCCTGAGTTAGATACAGGAACACACCAACTACTGCCTGGAGATCCTTGAGCCAAGATGATTGGCCGGGAAGAACACCTGGATACACGCTTCTAACTGCAAGAAAGCTCTAATCCCTGAGGGCAAGATTCCGCCCACTTCATGACGACCATGCTGCATATCCTTTTTCTGTTTGGTCTGGGGGGGGGGTATAACTCTTCAAGCACACATGTTGCCACCTTTACCTTTGATTACTGTGGCATAGTACCTTGTCCTTTTGACCCATATGTGTACATAGATGCCATAAGGGTCCCAAGGGGGGTCCCTGATGTATCCTAAGCCAGGGACCAGGTAAAAGCTGGTTTTGAGTCTTTGATCCCCATAATAACTGTCAACAAGAATGTAGATTGGATTAACTTCAGATACTATAACCAACAGATATTTGTGAATTATACCAGAGATGCCCTCCAGGGAATTGCTGACCAGTTAGCCCCCACTTCCTACATGACATTCCAGAACTGGATGGCCTTAGACATGGTGTTAGCTGAGAAAGGAGGTGTCTGTAAAATGATAGAAAAAACAGGAACCTGTTGCACCTACATTCCTGATAATACTGGTCCAAATGGTAAGGTTAACACTAGCTATAAAGAAATTAGAAGATCTGTCATTGGAGTTGAAGAAGAACTCAGGTATTACAGACCCATGGGATCAATATTTTAGCTGGATGAGTGGGTGGCAAAAAGTGCTTGCCCAGATAGGGGGTAACGATATTAATAATCCTAGTTCTTTCTTCTGATTGTATGCTGTATTCTACCTTTCGTAAAGAAGTTAATGAGCAAGGCTGTAGACAACAACACACCTACATTTCTCCACCAAGAAGAGGAGGACCTCCTTATGATGGGAGAGGACAAACCCTTCACCCCTCTACAGTCACTTCCTGTCCATAATCTCACAATCCTATAGGTTTATAGGGATAGATAGCGCCTGACTGCCCTTCTCTAGCTGTATCGAGGGGGGGCGGGGGAGTGAACTACCTGCTGCCCGTCTCTATATACAGCCTAAAAGAGTTGCTGAGGAGAATGGGGCAGGTGAGTAGGACCTTTAGCATAAGGGACAGAAAAGAGAAAATAAAATAGCCATTTTAGGGGGGACTGTGAAGGAATGTAATGAACATAATGAAAAAACATAAAATGCCTATTTTCTTATGTGTAACAATGTGATTGCTAATAAAGCTCTCAACCCATATTTGGAAATCCTTTGTGTGCTGGTGACATTCTATTCATTTGAAGACACATCTGTTCAGTCTGATGGAGCTAGAAGCTCAGAGTGGACCAGTTCTGCAATCTTTTCCGATGGAGAGGTGACCTTTCCACTTTTAACACTTCAAGTGAAACCTCAAGTGACCTATTCCAATGAAGACACATCTGCTCATCCTGATTCCTCCAGTAGCTCAAAGCGAAGTTCCAGTCCCCAAACACTTTTTTTTTTTTTAAACTGCTCTATTTCTCCAAACATGTCTGTAAATGACATATATGACGTCACTGGTCCTGAGCTGTCGATCACCAAGATCAGTGCCTGGGGAAAAGTGTGATAGAACACTGATCGTGTTCTATCAGCTGCAGTGGTGTACAGAGGAGACATCTAGGATCTAATCTGGATGTCTCATAAAGAGATACTGTTACCTATATGCTATCACATAGGTGCTATTGGTCCCCTATGTGATAACAATAAAGTCATTAAAAAATGAATAAATACATTTTTAAAAGTTGTAACTGTTTAAATAGACACATAAACAATAAGAACATTTTGTTTAGAGGCCTCCCTAAAGCCTCCCCTCTCCTCCCTCACATACATATACAAAAACACGTGTTAGGTCACCTGTGTAGGAAAATTGTGTTTGCCCTACACATGTTCTATATCACTGCACAAGTCAGAATGAGGGAAATCATTTTAACACCAGAGCTCCTGTGTAATTCTAAAATGATGACCTGTTGGGGCTTTTAAAACGTGGCCTATGAAAAAATATAGGGTACTGTCGTTTTTCACCAATTACCAGGCAAACACAATTATAAGGTTGTACATGTTGGGTATCTATTAACTTGGGATGACTTCATCTTTTACAGTATATGTTATCAGGAAATTGAGTAATAAATTGCATTTATGTGCCTAAAATGTAACTTTAGTGTATCTTTTACTGAAATTTTTTGTTTCATAAACAGTTGCACCAAAATTATGGAACATTAAAA
Organism: Lithobates clamitans; assembly: GCA_037952925.1. Classification (NCBI taxonomy): domain Eukaryota; kingdom Metazoa; phylum Chordata; class Amphibia; order Anura; family Ranidae; genus Lithobates; species Lithobates clamitans. The sequence continues at coordinate 6,731,778 of JBBGZY010000896.1, read as the reverse complement.
ATATGGCACTACCAACATTTGGCCTTGGGACTTCAGTAGTTAAAAAAAACTGTCTTCTGATCCCTAACACTGCTCCCTCTCTCCTCTCCCTCACTGGGCACAGCGTGGAAGATTCAGATTGTCTCACCTGCCAGCTGCCCATAGCCAGTGGGGGTAAGCAGAGAATGCACAACTGGGGATGGAGGGGGCCTCATTACACACTTCCGTTGCAGAGGGGAGGTGGGTGGTGGAAAGACGGGGAGGGGAGACAAAATGCACTTTCGCTTAAGTAGATAAAAATCTTTGCATCGACCCTGACACTCCATACTCCTCTCCTGCACATACTACCCACCTCCATACTCTCCGCACTCTTCTCCTGCACATACTACCCACCTCCATACACTCTGTCCTCCTCTCCTGCACATAATACCCACCTCCATACACTCCATACTCCTCTCCTGCACATACTACCCACCTCCATACTCTCCGCACTCCTCTCCTGCACATAATACCGACCACCATACACTCCATACTCGTCTTTTGCACATACTACCCACCTCCATACTCTCCGCACTCCTCTCCTGCACATAATACCGACCACCATACACTCCATACTCGTCTTTTGCACATACTACCCACCACTATACACTCCATACTCCTCTTGTGCACATACTACCCACCTCCATACACTCCGTACTCTCCTCCTGCACATACTACCCACCTCCATACACTCCACACCCCCTCTCCTGCACAAAATACCCACCTCCATACACTCCACACCCCTCTTCTGCACATACTACCCATCACCATACACTCCACATTCCTCTCCTGCACATACTACCCACCTCCATACACTCCACACCCCTCTCCTGCACATACTACCCACCGCCGTACATTCCCTATTTAACATCACCACATTCTGCATGTACGTCATCTCAGACTCTATTAACCCACGATTTAAGTCACACCCACATTTTGCCGCTGCGCGCGTCACTTTTTTTTTATCAGTGCCTGGGGCCCACTTTTTATTTTGCACACAGCCCACTCATTTTATGATACACCCCTGAGTTAGCTGCATTTGGCTGGACCTTTGTAACATTGAAGAGGTTTCACCACTCCTCTAAGTGGCTTTCTTCAGTGGAATGTCAGAAACCTATCCCAGCAATTATACTGATCTTGTTGTACCAACCTGAAAGACAAGTAAGCTAAAATGTTGAAGTGGCTTTTCCGAGGTCAGGAATTTACCCCAGTATTTAATGTACCCTTGTTGTACCAGGTATACTAAAATGTTAAAGTAGCTTTCCCAGATCAGGAACTAACCCCAGTATTTATATTACCCTTGTTGTACCAACATGAAGACCAAGTATACCAAAATGTTAAAGGGGTTTGTCCAAGTCAGGAGCATTCTCCAGCATTTAAAATATCTTTGTTGTACCAACATGAAGACTAAGGAATTTTCTTTAATCGTACATCACGGGACATAGCCCATAGCCAGTGGGGGTAAGCAGAGAATGCACAACTGGGGATGGAGGGGGCCTCATTACACACTTCCGTTGCAGAGGGGAGGTGGGTGGTGGAAAGACGGGGAGGGGAGACAAAATGCACTTTCGCTTAAGTAGATAAAAATCTTTGCATCGACCCTGACACTCCATACTCCTCTCCTGCACATACTACCCACCTCCATACTCTCCGCACTCTTCTCCTGCACATACTACCCACCTCCATACACTCTGTCCTTCTCTCCTGCACATAATACCCACCTCCATACACTCCATACTCCTCTCCTGCACATACTACCCACCTCCATACTCTCCGCACTCCTCTCCTGCACATAATACCGACCACCATACACTCCATACTCGTCTTTTGCACATACTACCCACCTCCATACTCTCCGCACTCCTCTCCTGCACATAATACCGACCACCATACACTCCATACTCGTCTTTTGCACATACTACCCACCACTATACACTCCATACTCCTCTTGTGCACATACTACCCACCTCCATACACTCCGTACTCCCCTCCTGCACATACTACCCACCTCCATACACTCCACACCCCCTCTCCTGCACAAAATACCCACCTCCATACACTCCACACCCCTCTCCTGCACATACTACCCATCACCATACACTCCACATTCCTCTCCTGCACATACTACCCACCTCCATACACTCCACACCCCTCTCCTGCACATACTACCCACCGCCGTACATTCCCTATTTAACATCACCACATTCTGCATGTACATCATCTCAGACTCTATTAACCCACGATTTAAGTCACACCCACATTTTGCCGCTGCGCGCGTCACTTTTTTTTTATCAGTGCCTGGGGCCCACTTTTTATTTTGCACACAGCCCACTCATTTTATGATACACCCCTGAGTTAGCTGCATTTGGCTGGACCTTTGTAACATTGAAGAGGTTTCACCACTCCTCTAAGTGGCTTTCTTCAGTGGAATGTCAGAAACCTATCCCAGCAATTATACTGATCTTGTTGTACCAACCTGAAAGACAAGTAAGCTAAAATGTTGAAGTGGCTTTTCCGAGGTCAGGAATTTACCCCAGTATTTAATGTACCCTTGTTGTACCAGGTATACTAAAATGTTAAAGTAGCTTTCCCAGATCAGGAACTAACCCCAGTATTTATATTACCCTTGTTGTACCAACATGAAGACCAAGTATACCAAAATGTTAAAGGGGTTTGTCCAAGTCAGGAGCATTCTCCAGCATTTAAAATATCTTTGTTGTACCAACATGAAGACTAAGGAGTTTTCTTTAATCGTACATCACGGGACACAGAGCCATAGTAATTCCTATGTGGGTTATAGTCCACCTTCAGGTGCTGGACACTGGCACACCTAAACAGAAAGTTGCCTCCCTATATAACCCCTTCCATACCGGGAGTACCTCAGTTTTTTTCGCCAGTGTCTAAGGTGTTGGTCACGAGTGAAGATGTGCTGTGCTGAGCTCCTCTGGAGCAATCCTTGCTGGGGATAGCTATGCAGCCAGATCCATTCAAAGTGTCTTTTAGGCCGAATTGAATGGTACCCGGGCCTCGTATCTGAAGAAACGAGAGTCACGCTGTGTCACAGAAGCAGCAGATTTTTTCCTCCGGCTAGCAGGCAGACCTCCGGTAAGTTTGGGGGGTTTTGCCTCCTCCAGACACCCCCGCCTGAGCTGAACTCTGCCCCTCTTCAAGAGGCTGAGTATAAGGGAGAACTAAATACGATCGGCAATGCCATTTTCTTTCACCGCCCCTACACGGCGGCAGCTTTCAGGTCTCCTCCACACCATCCCTCCCTCACTCAGCCGATCCCATCGGATCAGGGGCCCGTGCTTGCGCGGGAAAACTTTTTTTAAAAAAAGAGAGGAGGGGGCATGATGCGACGGTTGGGGCGGGGCTTAGTGTGGCGCTAGCGTCCTCCAATGTGGGAGTGTGTTTTTAAAAAAAAAAAAGAAAAACTCCATTTATGCTGGCTGCAAAATTGTCGGGGAGACATAAGAGCAAAGAAGAGCATGCAAGAGGTTTTGGTGATACAGGTATTTCCTATTTGACACATTTCCTTTTTGCATCAGGCTGAGCATTAATAGCAGCGGCAGTAGCTGGACTATTGCTCAAGCAGTGGATGCGATTTATTCTGGTAGTACCTTTGCTTTGTGCATCGGGTTATGGTCAGAAGGGGGGATTGAAACACCCCCAAAAAAAGAGCTAAAAGGGTCTCCCTTAAGCTCCGGAAAGCCTACTCATCTCTACAAATGGCATCCTCCCCTGAGAGGAGGTGGCTGGTCAGACTGAGCATCAGGGCCATTAAATGTCTGCAACTGTTTTTAACACTGCAGCCCCTGTTTATTTTATGATAATTAAAAAAATTTTTTTTAGCGACTTTAATAGCATCCCAGTGTGGGTCAGAATGTGACAGGTTCTCTTACATTACCCGGGACCCTCAAACTGAGGAACTAGGGGCAGGAGAAGACGAATTCCCTCAGGGGACCGTGGTGAGGCTGATGACTCCGTGTCAAATGCAGAAGAAGCTGTTCCAATCTTAAGATTGATGGTGCAATTTTTTGCTGAATGATTGCTCCACATTTATGTACACTTAACTGAGTGTTTGGGTTCACTAAAGCCTTCTCAAGCTGTGCATGCCTTTTCCTGTCCATTCATTGCTGGAAAAGCTTTTTTGTATCTGAGAACCCAGATAAGCATTTTTTTTTCCCTCCTAAAAAGTTTTCACACTTTATCCTATGGTGGAAGAAATTCACTAAGTAGGGTATACCAGCAATTAACGCTGCTATATACTCTGTGAATAAGTTTGACTTGTCCGGCAGACAATGCTCAAATGCTAAGGGATCCAACAGATAAAAAGGTGGAATTCCTATTGAAAAAAAAAAAAACACTTTTTGTTTCTCTGGCAGATTGAGCATCTCAACCTGCGCTGACAGTAATTGCTTAATCATTGAGAGACCAGTTTAAACAGGTGTTCAAGGTTTTCCCAGGAGGCAGCTTTATGTTTGCAATAGTTGCTATGAGAAGATTCTATCCTTAAGGCCTTGCGCCCTTCGCTAAGCACCTTGTAAGAAGCTGCTAGCTAGTCTTCCTTTTTGCCGTGAAACAGCTATTTGGGGATGTTTTGGATAATATATCCAAAAAAAATTCTAGTGGAAAGCACCCCTTTTGCCATTTAAGAAAAGGAGTGAATGCATTTTCATTTTAAAGCTCCTTCTCCTGTGCCAGAGGCATCAGCCTCCAGGCAGTCACGGTGGCTTCCACCGTCAGATTTAATCGAATAGGGGGAATTCTTCTGCAGTTATCAAGGATCTGGCAGGAAGAGTGTCGAGACAAATGGGGGACTTCCTCAATAGCTCCAGGGTACAAACTGGAGTTCCAAGAGTTCCTGTCTCCTCTTTTTCTCAGATCAAATGTTTCTAAGGATCCAGAGAAAAAGAAAAAAGTGATCATGGGGGTCACCATGTAAGATCAGAGGTTGGGGTTTGATTCAAACCTCTTTATTTCACGGAAATCCGAATGGACATTCTGGATCTCAAAAATCTAAATTCAATTCCTGAATATAACCACTCTTTTTTGTATGGAGTCAATCCAAATCAGTTATCTCCATCCTACAAGGAGTAGAACCTCTGACGTCAATCGACATCAAAGATGCATACCTCCATATGCCTATTTCCTCACTCACTAGTAATATCTATTTTTCAAGGTGGAATCTTCATTTTCAGTGTGTAGCTCTGCTTTCTGGTCCAGCTACTGCACCTTGAGTGTTTACAAAGGTTCTGGCCCCTCTTCTAGCCAAATTAAGGGCCTAAGGTATAACGATTATGGTTTACCTAGTCGATCTGTTCTTGATAAACCAGTCGGTAACCCGCTTAGACCAAAGTATGGTCACAACATTCAACTACCTGGAATATCTAGGTCGGATTCTCAACCTAGGAGAAATCTACTTTAAAACCATGAAGAAGGCTAAAATACACACTCATAGGTACACCCAGAAAAGGGTATTCTTACCCCAGGCAAAGATCAGCACCATAAAGGAACTGATTTAGGTGGTCGAAGCAAGATTAATGTCTTCTATTCAACTTTGCATGAGGTTGTTGGGAAAGATGGTGGCTTCATTCAAGGCCTTTCGTTATGCTCAGTTTCATTCAAGACTGCTGCAAAACAGTATCCTATCGGCTTGGAACAAAGGGTTCAAGCTCTATATTCCCAATGTGTCTGACTCCAAAGCCTACGGCCACATCACCCTGATAGCGCCCGATCTCATCTAATCTTGGAGGCTAAGCAGGGTCGGCCTGGTTAGTACCCGGATGAGAGACCACCTGTAAATACCAGGTGCTGTAGGCTGGGTGTGCCGGGGCCTCAGTTTATGGTTAATATCCAAAAATCTACTAAGGGGAAAATCCTTCCCTCAGTTACCTGGGAAGTGGTACCAACATATGCCAACCTTTTTTGTTTAGGTTGGGGAACAGTCCTGGAAGTGGCAACTGTCCAAGAGAAGTGGCCCAGATGAGAAATGGCCTTGCCCATTAACGTTTCAGAAATTGTTGGGCGGTCCAGAGAAAGGTGAATCATATCCTATCTTGGGCAGAAAACAATGTACTTTGCCTATCGGCGTTCTTCATTCTAGGAATAGAAAATTGGCAGGTGGACTACTTGAGTTGCCAGCAGTTGTTCCCGGGAGAATGGTTCCTTCACCCCAATATCTTCCTATCAATATGTCAAAAATGCCAGACATAGATTTGTTTGCGTCTGGGTTCAACAAAGAAATCGACAACTTTGTGTCAAGAACAAAGGATCTGCTAGCACGCAAAAGGTGCTTTGCTATTCCTGTGGAATCGGTTCTCACTGATTTATGCATTCCCTCCTATTCTGCCTACGTCCACGACTTCTTCACAGGATCAAGCAGGAAGGAAAGTCGTTGATTCTTGTGGCCCCCAGCGGGGCCCAGTAAATTTTGCTATGCAGCGTAAAGATGGCAGTAGGGGACCCATGGACCCTACCATCACGGCCAGACCTTTTCTCACAAGGTCTGGTGTTCCATCCTACTTTACAAACGCTAAATTTAACGGCCTGGCTTTTGAGACCCACACTCTGAAGAAGCGTGGGCTGTCAGGTTCAGTAGTTTCTACCTTGGTTAATGCAAGGGAGCCGGCTATTATGGAGTCTGGAAAACATATGTGTCCTGGTGTGAAACCAGGAGTTGCACCCCAGGAAATAGGTCAAAGGTAGAATCCTTGACTTTCTGCAGATGGGGTGAGAAATAAGGCTAGCCTTGAGTGCTTTCTAAGGACAGGTCTCGGCCTTATCGGTATTATTTCAACGACCACTTGCTTTGCATTCTTTGGTTCATAACTTTATTCAGGGGGTAACACGGCTTAATCTATGGTTAGGTAACCCTTGGGACTTGGATTTAGTTTTGTCGGCATTACAAAACAGCCTTTTTTTGAGTAGATACAACATATTCCCTTGATTTTTTTCTGGTAACCATATCTGCTGCAAGAAGGGTATCAGAATTGGGTGCTCTTTCTTGTAAAGAGCCATATTTTTATTGTTCACAAGGATAAGGTAGTATTGCGTCCTCATCCTAACTTTTTACCGTTTTATCTGTCGTGAATAATCAGTCAGAATAAGTTGTGCCTTTTTAAGGACAGGTTTCCCGCACAATAATTATCATTGAGTATTTTTAACGAAGATATTTTTAAGATACAAAATCAATCTATATAACACAGTCTATGCTTGTGAAACTTATTCACAGAGACGTGTGATCATACGAAATAGAAATTTATTGGTAAACAAACACAAATAATCACATGAAAATTAAGATACCGATTGCGTTACATGAACGTCTTGAAAATCAATAAAAACACTTGCAAAAATGGGCGTACCGTCCCTTTGACCTAATACCAGACATGGGGGTAAGTCACACATGTGCAAGTCACAAGCAAGTCTCAAGTCTTAACCTTCAAGTCATAAGCAAGTCCCAAGTCACTGTGGCGAAAAGCAAGCAAGTCAAGTCGAGTCCCTGCTAGAAGTCAAGCAAGTCAAGTCAAGTCATTTATTTTGGTCAAGTCACAAATTAAGTCAAAATACTGATCTACCCCATTTTCATCCTTTAAATGAGTTAAAAGTCAGTTTTCAGGAAAGATTTTGTTTTATTTTCAACATTAACAAAACAGCTTAGTGCTTTTTTCTTGGCATATTAAAGAAACACTTTGAATGCCCAAATAGCAGACAAGGAGCAGAACACTCAGCAATTAAATGGCCAACAAGCCTGAAAAAAATGTAGTCCTTGCTGAGGGGGAAAATAACTAAGCTCTAAGTTTGAACTTGACACAATGCCAATATCTGGACACTTGAATGGTGATGAGAATAATAGTATTCCCATCACCATTCTTCAAGTGTCCAGATATTGGCAATTTGGCATTGTGTCAAGTTCAAACTTTGAGCTTAGTTATTAGAATAGAAAAAAGAGGGAGAAACACCCGCGCAATGGGATGCATGCAATGGAATAAAAATTAAAAAATTAAAGAATGTTGTTGGAACAGCTGCCACTACCGATTACTTCCACTAGGTGGAGTAAGATATAAGAAAAAAGGAATAGAATTAGATAGCGCTGTTTCCAAGCCTGGTGAATTCAAATGTGTTATAAAGGTCCTGGATGTGCATAAGTCAAGTTGGTTGTCTGACTTAATAAAGTGCAGTGTGTGCTCTAAAAAAGATATAACTTAATCCGTATAAATATAATATATCCATATATAAATGAACCCTATTTTTAAATTAAAAATATTTGTGCAAAATTATGTGATCCATAACGTAAATCGATAATGTACATATGAAGTGAACAAACAAATATATATAATCAAGTGCTTTCAGTGCTGCTAGGATCTGGTGAGTGCAATCAATCACTATTAGAACACGGATTAAGGCACGCACTGAAAGGTTTGGAATATCTATCAGAATCCAGGGGTTTTCTTTGTAGCAGCACTGAAAGCACTTGTTTATATATATTTGTTTGTTCACTACATATGTACATTATCGATTACGTTATGGATCACATAATTTTCCACAAATATTTTTAATTTAAAAATAGGGTTCATTTATATATGGATATATTATATTTATACGGATTAAGTTATATCTTTTTTAGAGCACACACTGCACTTTATTAAGTCAGACAACCAACTTGACTTATGCACATCGAGGACCTTTATACACAATTCCACAGGATAAACATTCACTGAATACTATAGGCAACATCTTTACAATCTTTCCCACTCCATACTGCCCTCCCACTAAGGGAATAACACATTTGAATTCACCAGGCTTGGAAACAGCGCCTATCTACTTCTATTCCTTTTTTCTTAGTTATTAGAATAGCCACTTAAAATGCATTGCATTTGCAAAAAATAGTATTCTCACTTCTCAGAATACAATTTTTTGCAAATGCAATGCATGTTAAGTGGCTATTCTAAGAATAGCCACTTAACATGCATTGCATTTGCAAAAAATTTAATTGGAAAGTACTTTCTCGCTCAGTTGTGAGCCATGGTGTCACATTATCACCCCACTATGGCTGAACACACGTTCAACAGGTGCGCTTGATGCAGGGACTGACATTACTCTTACCGCTACCCTGAACAAAGAGGGGAGCATGTGCCTGTTCATGGCCCAAAACTGAAGGCAGCTCTGTCCATCACAAATGTCTAAATACTGGTTCAGCTGAATTTGGGGACTGGAACATGAATCTCTCTTCTGTTTTTTGCGGTATGCTGTGAACAGCCCAGATTGACTCTCTGACTCTGCCACTGGCATTTGCTCGTCTTCATCGGTGGTTGTTGGGGTGGGCTTGCAGTACTCTTTGAGAATTAAGTCTGAAAAACACAAGCATAAAACAGTGACTCAATGCACTCAGGTGTTATTACTGCAAACGGGTTATTTCCAAAAACATAACATACTTTTTATCATCGCAGACACAGCCTCCTTGACATTTTCGGTAGCCAAAATATCATGGGTCAACCACATGGTGCCAAATGAAGGATCCAGCAGAGCAGCTTTTAGGTATAGAGGGTCAGAGAAGGGTAAGGTTGCTACATCATTCTGTTCATCTGCCATCCTCACATTGACAAAGATCCCTTCCAATAGTCTTTGGAGTGATTCTTGCAGGCTACGGATCAAGCCACCAAGGTAGCGCACGCTCTCTTTATGATTTTCCAAGTGGTGATTCAGAGAAAGGATACAGGGTACAACAGCACTTATTGTCACAAGTTTTTCTCCCTGTGAGAGGTCTGTGGCTTCTCCAAAAGGCATGTTGCAGTTTATAATGAGGTCTGACAGGATTGAATTTGTAATTGCCTTTTGCTGCTGGTGGTTGCAGTGGTATAGCTGCACAGTCCCCTGTGCGATGAATTGTGAGATTTGAGGCTGGGTATCATCAAAAGTCCCTTTGGTATGGATGTACTCTTCATATCTATAGAGTAAACAGAAGAGAGATAGAAAAAAAAGTTAGCTATGTGATTTATTGATTTGAACAACAATACACTCTGCTCCCACCTAAAGTGGGATGTAGGCCTAATTTGCATATATATATATATATATATATATATATATATATATATATATATACATACATACATACACGTGATGTTACTGTACCTACTTTTCTTTGTGGGTTTTGTAGTGACGGATGAAGTTGGATGTTGTGGTGGACGTGTCTCTTATTTTTGAGTTGCAGACCTTGCATATCGCCGTTCTCTTCTTTTCACCAACATCTAAAACATAATCCTTAAATCCAAATTTAATTATTTTTGGAATCGCTCCCTCCATTATAGCTGCCTTGTGCGTTGGTCTGTCAGGGGCGGATCCAGAGTTTGCTGTCGGGACAGCCCGGGCACTGCCAGAAGATAAGGTGTTGCTGCTTAGTACACTAGTACTTACAGAACTATTTTTAATGTATTATATATATATACGGTCCTAACCTAACCTTGTTTAAAACAGTGACACGTTTATCATTCCAGATTAGAATATTACATTAGTGACTCACAGTGACACTTTTTGGGCACCAGTGACACCAATACAGTGACCAGTGCTAAAGTTTGCATTGATTTCAGCATGCATGGAGCATTGCAGTACATGAACTTTCACTGGATGTGGACTGTTTAATGAGTTTGTAGTACGCATGGGGCACTTAATTCAGCAATATGATTTTTATGTAATATTCACATTGAGCACTTTGTACTTCGCACAAGTAATAGTTAATTAGTGAAGGATTTAGGGAGGAACTGGTCTGGGACTGGGGGTCAGTGCAGTGGCTGTCGCAGTGCAGGAGAAAAAAGCACAGTGCCGAGGAGGAGGAGAAAACAAGGAAAGAAGGTTTGTACCTACCTAGGTTTCATAGTTTTAGCATGTGCAATGATATTGATGATTGATTGCATCTGCAATCATATCTGAATCCTGCAATCATCAGTACAGGCCCTGGCCAGGGCCCTGCTAGCTGCTACATCATTAGTGCAGATTTGCAGAAGCTGCAGGTCTGTTTGATGCAGTGCCAAGCAAGCTAATGCTAAGTTTGGGAAACAAAATATGTATGAAACCCTGCGAGCCACTTACGGATAAATGCCTACAAAATAATAAGTGAACAGTGGAGACCAGCTGCAAACACTCAGTCACGTTCCATATTCGTGCAAAGTATTAAAATAAAAAAACAATGTGTCTGCGCTAGAAAAAATCGCTGCACTCAAAGTGCAGTACCCCTAGGTGCTAAAGTATAAAGTGCACAGTGCTATGTGAAACACAGCAAGTGAGTGATCAAACAAAACAACATATCCATTAAAATATCAAAATAAAATACAAGAGGATATAACAAACAGTGAATAAATGAAGTCCAAAAACGTGTATATCCAATGATATAAAAGTGCCCAAATAAATTAGTCCAAAAATTTGGTGAATTTCACATATCCTATCTTCCAAACTGTGCCACCAAAAAACATGCTGTGGTGTCTTCCAGCCGCCCCCACAGGTGTATATGCTCACCTTCCTGTGTGTGACACAGCGATTAGACTATGTCAAACAAAGCCTTGGAGCCACTCCTGTGCTCATTAGGAACCAGCTGTGCAGACTTCCAATGTTCTCAAGTGGAGATGGTTTATGCAAGAGAAAAAAACTCCATAGCGCAATATGTAGGTATAAAGGATTTTAAAATAATCAGCTCCCCTCACATATATGTGCATGCGTAAAAATACCCCTAGGTGCTAAAGTATAAAGTGCACAGTGCTATGTGAAACACAGCAAGTGAGTGATCAAACAAAACAACATATCAATTAAAATATCAAAATAAAATACAAGAGGATATAACAAACAGTGAATAAATGAAGTCCAAAAACGTGTATATCCAATGATATAAAAGTGCCCAAATAAATTAGTCCAAAAATTTGGTGAATTTCACATATCCTATCTTCCAAACTGTGCCACCAAAAAACATGCTGTGGTGTCTTCCAGCCGCCCCCACAGGTGTATATGCTCACCTTCCTGTGTGTGACACAGCGATTAGACTATGTCAAACAAAGCCTTGGAGCCACTCCTGTGCTCATTAGGAACCAGCTGTGCAGACTTCCAATGTTCTCAAGTGGAGATGGTTTATGCAAGAGAAAAAAACTCCATAGCGCAATATGTAGGTATAAAGGATTTTAATCAAATAATCAGCTCCCCTCACTGGGGTACTCACATATTGTGGGTGCGTGAGTGCACCATCCTTAACAAGCATAAAACGGTCAATCTCTCGGTGTGGTGTGCGGTGCGGCGTGTGTAACGAAAATCTCCTGCTCTCTCTCTGCTGACAGCTCCGTCCAGGCCCCTCCCCTACGCGTGTTCGGCACCGGGACCACGTGCCTTCTTCAGGGGGAATCTGATTGGACGAGAGCTCCAGAGTGAATATATATAACTCCGGCGGCCATTTTGCCTAAGACCGCAGACACATCTGTGTCTATAGCGGCCATTTTCCCTTAGGCCATGGATCAGGCTGACACCAGCCGTGTCAATCATGGCAGCCATTTTGCCTAGGATCACAGATGTAAATCCTAATGGGCAGTAAAGGTAACTACAGCGGCCATTTTCCCTGAGACTACAAATCTGCTAAATAGCAGAATGTGTACTATTAATAGCAGGATCTCACAATAAATGATCTAATCAGATGTTGTGCATAAAAATAATCTACAATGATAAATAACCATGTATTCTATCTTAATATAATAATATTATACAGGACGGAGCGGTCTCGCAAAGAGAGCACCGCCACACACCACACACGTTTAGATCGCCGCAAACGATAAAATATCACATAATAAACAAACGTACAGCATTCCATATATGATTAATCGACCCCAAGATTGGATCAACCAACTAAAATTAAATATTATTAAAATATTAAAAACAAACATGACATACTTTATTATAAAAAATTGTTATTAAAAATATTTGAATCACATAAAAAATCATAAAAAAATTCTTTTTAAGATATTAATCTAAAAAATCTATTTAAAAAAATATTCCAAAATGGATAAAATTTATACACCCAACATAGAATCACTGTGGGGAGGTAATTGAACTATCAAGGGGAACATCACAGTATACAATCTATAGTGGATGCCCTAGCTGAGCCCAATAGATAAGGCATCCCTTTCAACTCAAAACGAGAAAGAACAAAAATGGTAAAAGGTATATCGCCAAAGCAAACAGTATCAATAGTTACTAAGAAAACATCTCAAATCGAAATCTCTATTCAATCCTCCAGGGACCAAAGACCCAAGCTGGTGTATCCACCAGGATTCCCTTTTGCTTATCTCTCTGACAAAATTCGAACCCCTCCAGTGGCGTTTGGGCGCCTCAATCCCCCAAAACTTCATGCCTACGGTACTTTGGTTGTGTACCCTCTTAAAATGCACATATAAACCATGTTTATCGGACCCATTGCATATGTGCCTCACATGTTCTTCTATGCGATCTTTAAGGGCCCTGGTGGTGCGCCCCACATACAACAGGTTACATGGGCACTTTAAGGCATAGACCACCCCTACTGTATCACAAGATATAAAATCCCTAATCTTATATGAAAAGTTGTTTCTAGGGTTCGAGAATTCCTTTAACCTCCTAGTGTTGTCCGGGATCCTCCTGCAACTGTAACACCTGCCGCAGCTATGGAACCCTTCTAGGTCCAAAAACATTTTAGGTTTTGGAGGGGGGGGATCTACCACATTATGTATCAGCCTATCCCGCAAGCTAGGAGCTCTCTTAAAAACAAATTTCGGTTTATCCGGGAGAACATCTTTGAGCTGGGTGTCCTGTTTCAACACACTCCAATATTTACATATGATCCTCCTTACTTCATAACTTTGTGCTGAATAATCAAGTATTACACTAATACCCTCATGAACATCATTACCGGTTACTTTGATAGCATCTTTTAGAAGATCCGCCCTACTCATGTTGCCAATTCTACTTCTTTCTTTCTCCAAAAACTCCTTCTGATATCCCTTCTCCAAGAACATGGTACTCAACCTCTCTGACTGGGTCTCATAATCAACCATCCTGGTGCAATTCCTTCGCATCCTCATATATTGTCCACTCGGGATGTTTTTTAACCAGGGTTTATGATGACAACTCGTAACCGGAATATACGAATTCCGGTCCGTAGCTTTGAAGAAGGATTTGGTGATGATACCCTCATTGGTGTTGGAGATCTCTAGATCCAAAAAATGTATATTTTCTGTACTAACATTCCAGGTGAGGGAGATGTTTCGATCATTGACATTCATGGAGTTCAGTAAACCCATCAGACCTTCCATATCCCCTCTCCAAATAATTAAGAGATCGTCTATAAATCTCTTGTATAGTACGATATCTCCATTGTCGTCCTTTAGGTTTTCCTCTTCCTCCCATTTGGCCATATAGAGATTAGCTACACTCGGGGCGAATTTGGCGCCCATCGCGACACCTTTCTTCTGTAAGTAGATCTTGTTATCGTACCAGAAAAAATTATTCTGTAAACAAAAATCTAAACATTTCAAAAGAAAGAATGTAAGGTCCTCATCGATTGAATCTTCCTTATCCAAGGCCCATTTGACAGCATTCAGGGCACCCTCATGGTCGATGTTAGTATATAATGAGGCCACATCTCCTGTGGCCATAATTATATTCTCATGTGTAGCACATCCCCCAAGCAACTGCAAAGTATGCTTGGTATCCCTAAGATAGGCGTTGGTTTTCTTCACTAAGGGCTGTAGATGGATGTCTATATACTCTCCTAATCTGGAGGTAAGGGATCCAATACCGCTCACTATCGGTCTTCCGGGTGGATTTAGGCTGTCCTTATGGGTTTTGGGTAAGTAGTAGATTACAGGCATTTTACTGACCATAGGGACTAGGTATTTGGCTTCATGCTTGTTCAACAAGCCTTTATCGGTTCCATATTTTATAATGCCCTCTAATGCACTTTTACACATCTTGGAGGGGTTATCCTTAAGGGGTTGATAAGTGTCCATGTCGCTCAGTATCCTTCCCATCTCATCTTTATATTGTTGTAGTGAGAGGACGACGACACCTCCCCCTTTGTCCGCCGGTCTAATCACTATGTCTTTCCTTTTCTCCAGTGAATCCATTCCTCTTTTAATATCTATATGTTCATACACTTTCTTAACCGGTAACTGTTCTAACTCCGAGGTAACCAATTTTTTGAATAAATCGACATATTTATTGTTGGATATATAGGGGTTAAACACTGAGTTATTTCTTAGGTTAGTGAACCTATGATCAGTGACAGCTCTCTCAACAGGATTGAGGGCATAATACTTTTTGATATTAAGTTTCCTGACCAATTTTTGTACACCAACATAGGTGTCGAATTTGTTGAGTCCTTTTTTAGGGGCATATTTGATTCCCTTATCTAAAACTAGTAGTTCCTCCCTTGATAGTTCTGCTCCGCTCAGATTATAGATTCCCCGTCCTAGTCTTCCCGCCTTCTTTTTCTGTTGAACTCTTCGTCCAGCTCTCCCTCCTCTCTTCCTGGATTTCGTACTTCTCGGGAGGGTCCTCCCCTGGTCCCCCCTAAAAAAGATTCATCCAGAAAATTGTCATTGTCGCTCAAAGGCTGGAAGCTATTAGCCACAGGTACCCCATAGTGGTCCTGCTGATGTGTTTCATATCTGACTCTCTGCGGTTTAGGGGAATAGTAAACTCCACCTCTACGTGCATCTTCTCTTGTATGTGTGGGGTGTCCCCTAAAAGGAGGTTGATACGGTAAGGGGCCCCTATAAGGTGCACGATTTCCTCTCTGGGGTGTATTCTGCTGATTCCCATAACTCCTATAATGATGATATGGAGTACTGTGTTGGTATCCATATGGCCTTTGATGGCCATATGAGTACTGTTGGCCATTTCTGTAGTGAGGGGCAGGATTCGGAGGATAATCCAAATCAAGATGCTCCCTCTCCCTATAGCCATTATCTTGACACGGAAAATAAAAATGTAAAGAAGAAGAAGTACCAAAGGGACTTCGAAGACTATCAAAACAAACAAGTCTTTCGTTGGCAATCAACATTGGCGTCCACCACTGTGGTTAACCCCCATTCACAGATGGGGACAGTTACCAATAGGGTACCACAACCACAGGGTCAGTCTCATTCACAGCAACAGAGCAACAGACCAGGTAACAGAGGGTTTCCACCGCAACGTCAGGAGGAGGTGTTACCTCATACGCCTTATCGCCAACCCCCTAGAAAATCGCAACAAAATCTGTCGAGGCGACCTAATAATGAGGGGAGAAATGGCCCGCCGCCCAACAATGGGAATTGGAGATATGAGGCACCCGCTTATCAAGATAATGGCTATAGGGAGAGGGAGCATCTTGATTTGGATTATCCTCCGAATCCTGCCCCTCACTACAGAAATGGCCAACAGTACTCATATGGCCATCAAAGGCCATATGGATACCAACACAGTACTCCATATCATCATTATAGGAGTTATGGGAATCAGCAGAATACACCCCAGAGAGGAAATCGTGCACCTTATAGGGGCCCCTTACCGTATCAACCTCCTTTTAGGGGACACCCCACACATACAAGAGAAGATGCACGTAGAGGTGGAGTTTACTATTCCCCTAAACCGCAGAGAGTCAGATATGAAACACATCAGCAGGACCACTATGGGGTACCTGTGGCTAATAGCTTCCAGCCTTTGAGCGACAATGACAATTTTCTGGATGAATCTTTTTTAGGGGGGACCAGGGGAGGACCCTCCCGAGAAGTACGAAATCCAGGAAGAGAGGAGGGAGAGCTGGACGAAGAGTTCAACAGAAAAAGAAGGCGGGAAGACTAGGACGGGGAATCTATAATCTGAGCGGAGCAGAACTATCAAGGGAGGAACTACTAGTTTTAGATAAGGGAATCAAATATGCCCCTAAAAAAGGACTCAACAAATTCGACACCTATGTTGGTGTACAAAAATTGGTCAGGAAACTTAATATCAAAAAGTATTATGCCCTCAATCCTGTTGAGAGAGCTGTCACTGATCATAGGTTCACTAACCTAAGAAATAACTCAGTGTTTAACCCCTATATATCCAACAATAAATATGTCGATTTATTCAAAAAATTGGTTACCTCGGAGTTAGAACAGTTACCGGTTAAGAAAGTGTATGAACATATAGATATTAAAAGAGGAATGGATTCACTGGAGAAAAGGAAAGACATAGTGATTAGACCGGCGGACAAAGGGGGAGGTGTCGTCGTCCTCTCACTACAACAATATAAAGATGAGATGGGAAGGATACTGAGCGACATGGACACTTATCAACCCCTTAAGGATAACCCCTCCAAGATGTGTAAAAGTGCATTAGAGGGCATTATAAAATATGGAACCGATAAAGGCTTGTTGAACAAGCATGAAGCCAAATACCTAGTCCCTATGGTCAGTAAAATGCCTGTAATCTACTACTTACCCAAAATCCATAAGGACAGCCTAAATCCACCCGGAAGACCGATAGTGAGCGGTATTGGATCCCTTACCTCCAGATTAGGAGAGTATATAGACATCCATCTACAGCCCTTAGTGAAGAAAACCAACGCCTATCTTAGGGATACCAAGCATACTTTGCAGTTGCTTGGGGGATGTGCTACACATGAGAATATAATTATGGCCACAGGAGATGTGGCCTCATTATATACTAACATCGACCATGAGGGTGCCCTGAATGCTGTCAAATGGGCCTTGGATAAGGAAGATTCAATCGATGAGGACCTTACATTCTTTCTTTTGAAATGTTTAGATTTTTGTTTACAGAATAATTTTTTCTGGTACGATAACAAGATCTACTTACAGAAGAAAGGTGTCGCGATGGGCGCCAAATTCGCCCCGAGTGTAGCTAATCTCTATATGGCCAAATGGGAGGAAGAGGAAAACCTAAAGGACGACAATGGAGATATCGTACTATACAAGAGATTTATAGACGATCTCTTAATTATTTGGAGAGGGGATATGGAAGGTCTGATGGGTTTACTGAACTCCATGAATGTCAATGATCGAAACATCTCCCTCACCTGGAATGTTAGTACAGAAAATATACATTTTTTGGATCTAGAGATCACCAACACCAATGAGGGTATCATCACCAAATCCTTCTTCAAAGCTACGGACCGGAATTCGTATATTCCGGTTACGAGTTGTCATCATAAACCCTGGTTAAAAAACATCCCGAGTGGACAATATATGAGGATGCGAAGGAATTGCACCAGGATGGTTGATTATGAGACCCAGTCAGAGAGGTTGAGTACCATGTTCTTGGAGAAGGGATATCAGAAGGAGTTTTTGGAGAAAGAAAGAAGTAGAATTGGCAACATGAGTAGGGCGGATCTTCTAAAAGATGCTATCAAAGTAACCGGTAATGATGTTCATGAGGGTATTAGTGTAATACTTGATTATTCAGCACAAAGTTATGAAGTAAGGAGGATCATATGTAAATATTGGAGTGTGTTGAAACAGGACACCCAGCTCAAAGATGTTCTCCCGGATAAACCGAAATTTGTTTTTAAGAGAGCTCCTAGCTTGCGGGATAGGCTGATACATAATGTGGTAGATCCCCCCCCTCCAAAACCTAAAATGTTTTTGGACCTAGAAGGGTTCCATAGCTGCGGCAGGTGTTACAGTTGCAGGAGGATCCCGGACAACACTAGGAGGTTAAAGGAATTCTCGAACCCTAGAAACAACTTTTCATATAAGATTAGGGATTTTATATCTTGTGATACAGTAGGGGTGGTCTATGCCTTAAAGTGCCCATGTAACCTGTTGTATGTGGGGCGCACCACCAGGGCCCTTAAAGATCGCATAGAAGAACATGTGAGGCACATATGCAATGGGTCCGATAAACATGGTTTATATGTGCATTTTAAGAGGGTACACAACCAAAGTACCGTAGGCATGAAGTTTTGGGGGATTGAGGCGCCCAAACGCCACTGGAGGGGTTCGAATTTTGTCAGAGAGATAAGCAAAAGGGAATCCTGGTGGATACACCAGCTTGGGTCTTTGGTCCCTGGAGGATTGAATAGAGATTTCGATTTGAGATGTTTTCTTAGTAACTATTGATACTGTTTGCTTTGGCGATATACCTTTTACCATTTTTGTTCTTTCTCGTTTTGAGTTGAAAGGGATGCCTTATCTATTGGGCTCAGCTAGGGCATCCACTATAGATTGTATACTGTGATGTTCCCCTTGATAGTTCAATTACCTCCCCACAGTGATTCTATGTTGGGTGTATAAATTTTATCCATTTTGGAATATTTTTTTAAATAGATTTTTTAGATTAATATCTTAAAAAGAATTTTTTTATGATTTTTTATGTGATTCAAATATTTTTAATAACAATTTTTTATAATAAAGTATGTCATGTTTGTTTTTAATATTTTAATAATATTTAATTTTAGTTGGTTGATCCAATCTTGGGGTCGATTAATCATATATGGAATGCTGTACGTTTGTTTATTATGTGATATTTTATCGTTTGCGGCGATCTAAACGTGTGTGGTGTGTGGCGGTGCTCTCTTTGCGAGACCGCTCCGTCCTGTATAATATTATTATATTAAGATAGAATACATGGTTATATATCATTGTAGATTATTTTTATGCACAACATCTGATTAGATCATTTATTGTGAGATCCTGCTATTAATAGTACACATTCTGCTATTTAGCAGATTTGTAGTCTCAGGGAAAATGGCCGCTGTAGTTACCTTTACTGCCCATTAGGATTTACATCTGTGATCCTAGGCAAAATGGCTGCCATGATTGACACGGCTGGTGTCAGCCTGATCCATGGCCTAAGGGAAAATGGCCGCTATAGACACAGATGTGTCTGCGGTCTTAGGCAAAATGGCCGCCGGAGTTATATATATTCACTCTGGAGCTCTCGTCCAATCAGATTCCCCCTGAAGAAGGCACGTGGTCCCGGTGCCGAACACGCGTAGGGGAGGGGCCTGGACGGAGCTGTCAGCAGAGAGAGAGCAGGAGATTTTCGTTACACACGCCGCACCGCACACCACACCGAGAGATTGACCGTTTTATGCTTGTTAAGGATGGTGCACTCACGCACCCACAATATGTGAGTACCCCAGTGAGGGGAGCTGATTATTTGATTAAAATCCTTTATACCTACATATTGCGCTATGGAGTTTTTTTCTCTTGCATAAACCATCTCCACTTGAGAACATTGGAAGTCTGCACAGCTGGTTCCTAATGAGCACAGGAGTGGCTCCAAGGCTTTGTTTGACATAGTCTAATCGCTGTGTCACACACAGGAAGGTGAGCATATACACCTGTGGGGGCGGCTGGAAGACACCACAGCATGTTTTTTGGTGGCACAGTTTGGAAGATAGGATATGTGAAATTCACCAAATTTTTGGACTAATTTATTTGGGCACTTTTATATCATTGGATATACACGTTTTTGGACTTCATTTATTCACTGTTTGTTATATCCTCTTGTATTTTATTTTGATATTTTAATTGATATGTTGTTTTGTTTGATCACTCACTTGCTGTGTTTCACATAGCACTGTGCACTTTATACTTTAGCACCTAGGGGTATTTTTACGCATGCACATATATGTGAGGGGAGCTGATTATTTTAAAATCCTTTATACCTACATATTGCGCTATGGAGTTTTTTTCTCTTGCATAAACCATCTCCACTTGAGAACATTGGAAGTCTGCACAGCTGGTTCCTAATGAGCACAGGAGTGGCTCCAAGGCTTTGTTTGACATAGTCTAATCGCTGTGTCACACACAGGAAGGTGAGCATATACACCTGTGGGGGCGGCTGGAAGACACCACAGCATGTTTTTTGGTGGCACAGTTTGGAAGATAGGATATGTGAAATTCACCAAATTTTTGGACTAATTTATTTGGGCACTTTTATATCATTGGATATACACGTTTTTGGACTTCATTTATTCACTGTTTGTTATATCCTCTTGTATTTTATTTTGATATTTTAATGGATATGTTGTTTTGTTTGATCACTCACTTGCTGTGTTTCACATAGCACTGTGCACTTTATACTTTAGCACCTAGGGGTACTGCACTTTGAGTGCAGCGATTTTTTCTAGCGCAGACACATTGTTTTTTTATTTTAATGCTAAGTTTGCAGGGAAGTTTTCAGGGAAGCATTTGCTTGGCACTGCATCAAACAAACCTGCAGCTTCTGCAAATCTGTTTCCTCCTCCTCGGATCTGTGCTTTTTCTTCTGCGCTGCGACGACCACTGCACTGACCCCCATTCTCAGACCTGTTCCTCCCTGAGTCGTGTGACTGTCCCTGCTCCAGTGCCCCCTCAGTAGAAGAATAATAGTCTGCCATGACTTACTCTATGGCTGCTGGACTGGACACCACTCAGATTCAGTCAGTCGGCTAGGCTTGGCTGGCTCCTTGGGCAACTTCCAGTTCCTTCTTCTTCCCCCACGTGAGGCCCGCGACTCATGCTGCTGGCTCTGCACATTTGCACAGAAGCCCAGCCCCTCCCTCAGAGATCACTCCGCAGCAGGAAGGGGGCGGCGCCGCGGCCTGGCCGGACGAAATACAGAGACCTACAGCCTAGGTGGAGAGACTGCAGTGCAGTCATCATCAAATAAAAAAAAAGTCTGCTGCGGCCACGAACCCTGCAAGCGCCGCTCGCGGACACCTATCCGATCCCCGCCCACAATGTTAGCAAACTGTATTTGTGCGGGCAGAAGCCGGGACTCGGGGGAGCTTTCTTTTGTGGGGGGCGGCTTTTGCCTAGGCCAAGACACAGCACTGGTGGTGCCAAGTCATTGCAAGTCATTGCAAGTCAAATAGCCCAAGTCAAAGTCAAGTCGCAAGTCATTAGTGGCAAGTCAAAGTCAAGTCGAGTTATTTATTTAATTTTGTCAAGCAAGTCGCAAGTCCTCAAACAGGTGACTCGAGTCCGACTCGAGTCAAGTCATGTGACTCGAGTCCCCCACCTCTGCCTAATACCACCATGATAACTTCTCGGTAGAATCAATAACCTTGTGAACTGGACAATTAAACAGAACGTCTGTATTTCACACGTACAACCGTTACTATACTGCAGGTAAGTAAGTGGTTAAAAATGTGAAATAATTTAGACGTTTGTACTGTCAATGAATGTGGCAACTATGCAAAAAGAAAAATATGATGAAAAATTTGAATCTTTAGATAAAAATCTACAAGGCGGTTATTGATTCGGGAGAATGATTATCAATTGTATAATATTCAATACATCAATATTTGAGAGAACATATCAATATTTGAGAGAACATACAAGATAAAATTAACATGACATAATTACCCATTCCAGGCTGGCTACAGTTCCTATAGGCTGGTTACCAGAGTTAAGATGGCTGCCGTAGTTTCAAAATGGATACTCTTAAAGAGGATTTACTTCTTGTGACCTCCGAGTTCTAAGTATTAGATGTCGAGGAATCTTCATGAATGTAAAGATATGTATTTATGCATGGTGCATGAGTGTCAGTCTGGGAGTTTATGTATCTCCCAGTGTCCCCCCTCAGGGTGGATCCCTGAGCTCTCCCCCTGAGCTCTCCTCCTTCCTCCCCCTTTTCTGCCATCTTACTTGCCTCTAAATACCATTTCAGATAATAAGACCATAAAAATTATAATGGCTCTGCCCAAAAGGACGTGGCTCACTTTCCATTGGGTTAGGAGACTTAATTATTAAACTTCTCTGGAAATTTAGTGAGTTCAAATAATACCACCTTCAACCACCAGGTGTCTCACATGTGTTTTGAGTCTATCCTTTTAAGTTAATACGTTCTATTTTTATAATGTGTATAATGGTAAGGATAGTATATACCTTTAAATATTCTAGCAGATGCCAAAATTATAATATGTCTCTGTGACCTACAATGTCATAGATAGTTTGAAATGACTTATAATAACCTTATAGATACTTTTAAAATATTTTTGACTGGCACAAGATTCAACTCTCTCTAACGTGTTGAGATGGACCTTGAACATTCCCACTGGGTGTTTAGAAATGACATCCTAAAAGTTCATACAATGAGTTTTGTTAGCCAAGGTGTTAGCTATTTAAACAGTCCCTCACTTGAACACAATAGGTTTAGGCCAGGTGAGGTTATCTCTATGTGAGAATAGTCTGTATAACCTTGTATCCTGTCGTAGCTTTCGTTTATTCACAATACCATGTAAATATCTCCTTGTTTTGTGACAAGAGCAGTTTTTTGTTCCAACAGTTTTCCTTACAATACATGCTTGTAAAAGTCTTCAATATTTGAAGTAGTAGTAAAACTTGGAAAAGCATGAGAGCGTCTAATTTGTCCTAAAGGTCTCCAAAAGGGCAACAGTTCAATTATTGTAACATCACAGTTCATCTACTTTTTGAGGCCTAAGCATCTCTCATGTTTCTGCCAGTAAATATAAAATATATTTCTTCATGAATTCACAACATATCTAAACCAGGATATTGTTCTACCTTCATTTTTCCAGAACCCTTTCTATGGAAGAAAAATCTCTACATTCTCTTAATGTGGTGAGAGCAGTCAAAGTATTCTTAAAACCACTGCTCAGATTTGGAAAACAGATGTTTTGTTCATGTTGCCTGAAGGTCCTAAAAGAGGACAGGCAGCATCGAAATCTACTATTTTGAAATGTATTTGACAAGTAATCGTTCTAGCCTATGGTTTAAAGAGGTAGTTCTACCCTCTCAAATCAAAGCGCACTCCTCTAGGGCTGTTAGTGCTTTGTGGGAAGTGCATA
The DNA here is from genome assembly GCA_037952925.1 of Lithobates clamitans. Lineage (NCBI taxonomy): Eukaryota > Metazoa > Chordata > Amphibia > Anura > Ranidae > Lithobates > Lithobates clamitans. The sequence continues at coordinate 6,707,972 of JBBGZY010000896.1, read as the reverse complement.
ACCAAGCTTCCATGGCTCAATTCTGCAAGGCCTCAACTTGGTCTTCAATCATACATTTACCAGATTCTATCTGGTGGATGTAAAAAGACATGAGGATGTCGCCTTTGGGTGCAGTGTACTGCAGGCAGCAGTGTAAGTCCTCTGATCTCATGGTGCCCTACTTCGGTTGTGTCCCCCTCCCCTCAGTTGGCATTGCTCTGGGACATCCCACATAGTAATTACTATGGCTCTGTGTCCCGTGATGTACGATTAAAGAAAATAGGTTTTTATAACAGCTTACCTGTAAAATCCTTTTCTTTTGAAGTACATCACGGGACACAGAGGTCCGCCCCTCTTTCTAGTATACACATGTATTGCTTTGCTACAAAACTGAGATACTCCCAGTAGTGGGAGGGGTTATATAGGGAGGCAACTTCCTGTTTAGTGTGTGCCAGTGTCCAGCACCTAAAGGTGGACTATAACCCACATAGTAATTACTATGGCTCTGTGTCCCGTGATGTACTTCAAAAGAAAAGGATTTTACAGGTAAGCTGTAAAAACGCTCTAAAGCTTAAAGCTCTAAAAAAACACTGAAACTGCACTATTCTGTGTTTATCAGCGTTTTTGAGCCATAAACTTTTGTGGTAGTATAGTTTTTGCTAAAAACCACTACAGCTAAAAAATGCTACTGCACAAACGTGGCAAAACTCATTTTACAGCTACCGCTACTGGCGTTTTTATAATGTACAGTGTGCATGAGGTCTAAGTATACTAAAATGTTGAAGTGTCTTCCCCAGGTCAGAAACTTACCCCAGTATTTATATTACCCTTACCCCTATTTCTTTTGATGGTATTTGATCCCCTCTGCGGTTTTTATTTTTTGTGCTATAAACAGAAAAAGACTGAAAATTTTGAAAAAAAAAAATGATATTTTCTACTTTTTGTTATAAAAAAAATCCAATAAACTCAATTTTAGTCATACATTTAGGCCAAAATGTATTCGGCCACATGTCTTTGGTAAAAAAAATGTCAATAAGCGTATATTTATTGGTTTGCGCAAAAGTTATAGCGTCTACAAACTAGGGTACATTTTCTGGAATTTACACAGCTTTTAGTTTATGACTGCCTATGTCATTTCTTGAGGTGCTAAAATGGCAGGGCAGTACAAAACCCCCCAAATGACCCCATTTTGGAAAGTAGACACCCCAAGGAAATTGCTGAGAGGCATGTTCAACCCATTGAATATTTATTTTTTTTGACCCAAGTGATTGAATAATGACAAAAAAAAAAAATATTTACAAAAAGTTGTCACTAAATGATATATTGCTCACACAGGCCATGGGCCTATGTGGAATTGCACCCCAAAATACATTCAGCTGCTTCTCCTGAGTATGGGGATACCACATGTGTGGGACTTTTTGGGAGCCTAGCCGCGTACGGGGCCCCGAAAACCAATCACCGCCTTCAGGATTTCTAAGGGCGTAAATTTTTGATTTCACTCCTCACTACCTATCACAGTTTTGAAGGCCATAAAATGCCCAGATGGCACAACCCCCCCCCCCAAATGACCCCATTTTGGAAAGTAGACACCCCAAGCTATTTGCTGAGAGGCATGTTGAGTCCATGGAATATTTTATATTTTGACACAAGTTGCGGGAAAGTGACACTTTTTTTTTTTGCACAAAGTTGTCACTAAATGATATATTGCTCACACAGGCCATGGGCATATGTGGAATTGCACCCCAAAATACGTTTAGCTGCTTCTCCTGAGTATGGGGATACCACATGTGTGGGACTTTTTGGGAGCCTAGCCGCGTACGGGGCCCCGAAAACCAATCACCGCCTTCAGGATTTCTAAGGGTGTAAATTTTTGATTTCACTCTTCACTGCCTATCACAGTTTCGGAGGCCATGGAATGCCCAGGTGGCACAAAACCCCCCCAAATAACCCCATTTTGGAAAGTAGACACCCCAAGCTATTTGCTGAGAGGCATGGTGAGTATTTTGCAGCTCTTATTTGTTTTTGAAAATGAAGAAAGACAAGAAAAAACATTTTTTTTTCTTTTTTCAATTTTCAAAACTTTGTGACAAAAAGTGAGGTCTGCAAAATACTCACTATACCTCTCAGCAAATAGCTTGGGGTGTCTACTTTCCAAAATGGGGTCATTTGGGGGGGTTTGTGCCACCTGGGCCCGTGATCACGCTGTCAATAGGAAGAGCTGTTGATCTGCTTTTCCTCACTCGCGTCTGACAGACGCGAGTAGAGGAGAGCCGATCGGCGGTTCTCCTGACAGGGGGGGTCCGCGCTGATTGTTTATCAGTACAGCCCCCCCTCAGATCACCACACTGGACCACCAGGGATCGCCACTAGGACCCCCAGGGAAGGGACAATATGTGGATGGCCAGGTATTTACCCCATGGCCATCCACATGTGCCCAATGTGCCCAATCTGTGCCAATCAGTGCCCACAAATGGGCACTAATTGGCACCATTATGTTTTAGTTATGCCCAGCAATGCCACCAATACATTTTATCAGTGCCACCAATCAGTGTCATCAGTGCCACCTGTCATTGCCCATCGGTGCCACCTGTCAGTGCCCATCTATGCCCATCAGTGCCCATCAGTGCCCACCTATCAGTGCCCATCAGTGGCACCTATCAGTGCCACCCATAAGTACCCATCAGTGCCACCCATATGTACTAATCAATGCCACCTACGAGTGCCCATCGGTGCTGCCTATGAGTGCCCATCGGTGCCACCTATGAGTGCCCATCAGTGCTGCATACCAGTGCCACCTATCAGTGCCCATCAGTCCCACCTATCAGTGCCCATCAGTGCCGCCTATCAGTGCCCATCATCAGTGCCCATCAGTGCCACCTCATCAGTGCCACCTCATTGGTGCCACCTCATCGGTGGCCATCAGTGCCGCCGTATCAGTGTCCGTCATTGAAGAAGAAAACGTACTTATTTACAAAAAATTTTAACAGAAACAAAGAAAAACTTGTTTTTTTAAAAAATTTTCGGTCTTTTTTTATTTGTTGCGCAAAAAATTAAAACCGCAGAGGTGATCAAATACCACCAAAAGAAAGCAATATTTGTGGGAACAAAATGATAACAAATTTGTTTGGGTACAGTGTTGCATGATCGCGCAATTGTCATTCAAACTGCGACAGCGCTGAAATCTGAAAATTGGTCTGGGCGGGAAGGTGTCTAAGTGCCTGGTATTGAAGTGGTTAAGGATGTCCTTGGCTGAAGAATTGATTCAGACCTAAAGAAATTTTATCAGGCAGCTGGAGGAGCATATAAAGCGGCGGTAGCTCTGACCTCGAGGGCTACCAGAGTAGGGTCGGGCAACATCGAAACAGCCTTCAGACAAGGTGTGGGCTCAGAGGAAATCATTAAGGCGCTGGCAGAATTAAAATTGGCTTCAGATTTCAAAGCAGAAGCAGCAATTGATGTCTTAAAATGTTCCACCAGAGCCATGCTGTACTCCATCACGGCCAGAAGAGCGTCATGGCTAAAGCCATGGTCGGCCGACCCAACATCAAAACAATCCTGGTGTCGTATCCTATATGATATAAAAGCCCTGTTCGGCGAGAAAATGGATGCGACTATTACCAGAGTCACAGGGGGAAAAATGGTTTGATTCCCCAGGACAGAGGCAGGAGGAAGAGATTCACTACACGTCCAGCTGTCCGGCAGAGAGCGAAGGATTCAGATCGTACCGCCCAGGAAGGGAGTATAGAAGAGACTGGAAGGGCTCGCAAGCCACTTTTTTTGCGGTAGGGAAAAGCTAAAGCCTCTACATCCACGTTTGAGAGCCAGAAGTCCTTTTGATGCCCTCCCCACCCAAACTGGTCCAGTGGGAGCTCATCTCAAGGCGTTTGCCCAGGTTTGGGTGGAAAATTGAGTAGATCAGTGGGCAGTATCCACGGTCCTTCAAGGGCATTTCTGGAAATTCAAAAGACTCCCCCCCATTTTTCCTTCCAGCCCACCAAAATTCCAACCTCCAAAGAAAAGAAGGAGACCCTCCTTCAATATGTTCAAATCCTTATTCTCCAGCAGGCAGTAGTGCCAGTTCTGGACTCGGAAAAGCGCTTAAGATTTTATCCCCCAGTCTTTTTGGTCCCCATATCTTCATATACCTATCCATCGGCAGTTTCAACCTCCCCTTCGGTTCAGAGTAGGCGACTTACATCTTCAATTCCCAGGACCTTCACCAAGGTACTAGTGGCGATCTTGGCTCCTCTTCGAGAGAAGGGGATTCGAGTACTACATTATTTGGACGATATCCTAATTCTATCCCAGCACAAACAGACCTTGGAAATACATGTGCATTTGGTCCTAGACACGCTGATCAAGTTTGGGTGGCTGATCAACTACTCCAAAAGCCAGCTCACACCCACGCAGGAGATGACATACCTAGGAGCATTCTTCAACACTCCAGAAAAAACAGTTTCACTCCCATCAGAAAAAAATCCTACATTGATAGGGAAAGTAAAAAGAGTACTGGCGAGCCATTCCATGTCAGCATCAGACTCTCTGAGCCTGCTAGGGTCCCACTCTTCTTGCATACCCATGGTGAAATAGGCCAGGTGGCATCTACGGGCATTCCAGCTGGGCTTTCTGTCACAGTGGAGGAAGAATCACCTGGATCAGAGGATATTGGTTACGCCCGCAATTAAATCCAGCCTCTGGTGGTGGACAAGGCCATCCACTCTTCTGGTTCACTGTTCCCTTGGTCTCATCTCATGGGCTGTTCTGACGACAGACGCGAGTTGTTTAGGGTGGGGAGCACACTATCAAGACCAGTTGGTACAGGGGAGATGGCAATTCGATTCAGCAGGAGTAGTGTCAAACACCTTGGAGCTAAGGGCAGCTTGGTTGGCGATTTTGCATCTAGCCACCTTCCTAGGGACAAATCCATCCTTCTCCAGATGGACAACAGAGCGGCAGTGGCCTATGTCCCGAATCAGGGGGGAACACACAGCAGGTCCCTCTTGAACGAGGTAACACCCATTCTAACATCGGCCGAGAGAAATTTAATCAACCTGCGAACCTCATATATCCCAGGGCCTGAGAATCAGTTAGCTGATCATCTTTCAAGATCATTCACGGACAACAACGAATGGTCTCTGAATCCGAGTGTCTTCCTCTGGATATGCCAGCAATGGGGCACTCCCCAAATAGATCTTTTTGCCTCCCCGCTAAATGCGAAGACGCCGCTATATTTTTCGAGATTCCCATCTCCAACCCCTCTGATACTGAGGTTTCTCCAACGCCTAACAACAGAGAAGGTCACAGCTTTGGCAATGATTCCGTATTGGCCCAAAAGACCGTGGTTAACGCTCCTAGTCAGGATGGCCTTGTGCAAACTGCTTCCTCTTCCACGCATAGACAACCTTCTGTCTTAGGACAAGTTCTGTCACCCGCACCTGGAGATTCTAGACTTGAGGGCCTAGAAGTTGAGCAGAAGAGGTTGGGCGAGTTAGGATGTTCGCATAGTGTTATCAAAACACTACAACAGGCAAGAAAATCATCTACTAATACCACCTATTATAGAATTTGGAGGAAGTGTACAGAATTAGCAGAGACTAACCATTTCGATCCCCTGAATCCCGGAGTCCAGAATATACTTCTCTTTTTACAGAGTGGATTGGACTTAGGTTTGGGCCTGAGCACACTTAAGGTCCAGGTTTCAGCCCTTTCAGCTTTAACAGATACACGGTGGGCACTAAATCCTCTTGTAGAACGCTTTTTGAAGGCAGTCCTAAGGTTGCGACCTCCTAAGAAAACACTATACCCCAAGTGGGACTTAACTATCGCGCTTAATGTCCTTTCAAATACTCCTTTTGCTCCCACAGAAGAATGCACCTTGGAGGATATTTCCTTGAAGACGGTCTTTCTAATTGCCATCACTTCAGGTCACAGAGTGTCGGAGATCCAAGCGCTAGGGTCACAGGAACCCTACATCACCTTCTTCCCAGAGTGTTGTTGCAACCTATTCATCAATTCATTCCTAAAGTGCCTTCAGTTTTCCATCTGAACCAGGAATGGGTTCTTCCAGCATTCGGGGAGGACGCAGCCTCCTCGAGGCTGCACGAATTGGATATAGCCAGGTCCCTAAGGCACTACTTAAATTTGACGCAACAGTTCCAAAAAGATCAACAGCTATTTATCATCCCAAAAGGCGCCAAAAAGGGTATGGCAGCAAGACGACCTTGGCAAGCTGGATCGTGAGGTTAATCCAAAGAGCATATCGGGCTAGTGGTCTTCCAGTTCCAGATGCGGTCAATGCGCATTCAACGCATGGAATAGCCTCCTCCTGGGCAGCCTTGGCACGGGTCTCCCCTGAGACAATTTGCCGAGCAGCCAGTTGGTCATCCTTCAGCACTTTCATGTCTCACTATAGTGTAGACCCAGCAGTCCTTACTTCCCGAGAGTTTGGGGAAAAGGCTTTGCAGTTATCCGTACTGTAGTTTCATTAAATTTCTTGTAGCAGTACCCTACCTGTAAGCGAGTTATTTTCCTTTCCTGGTGCCTACCCATGGCAGCATACACCCTCCATTCAATAATCCTTAGTGTTATGGGGTCTAGTTACAAGAATACCGGCTGAGGGGAGCAACTCTTTTTTATAGAGTTAAAGTGGTCCTGTGGGTTGGTAGGGGGCGGAGCAACCAACCATTGGTATGCTGCAATGGGTAGGCACCAGGAAAGGAAAATTACGGAAAGGTAAGTATTCAATTTTCCGTTTTATATTACCCTCACCACAGTATTTATATTACCCTTGTTGTACCTGCATGAAGACCAAATATATCAATATTTTAAATGGGCTTGTCCAAGTCAGGAACATTCCCCAGCATTTAAAATATCTTTGTTGTACCAACATGAAGACCAAGTATATAAAAAAATGCTGAAGTAACTTTCCCAAGTCTGGTGCCTACCCTAGCATTTTTATTACCCTTGTTGTACAAACTGTAGACAAAGTATACTAAAATGTTGAAGGGGCTTTTCTAAGTCAGGAACATTCCCCAGCATTTAAAATATCTTTGTACCAACATGAAGACCAGGTATACAAAAATTCTGAAGTAACTTTCCCAAGTGTGGTACCTATCCTAGCATTTTAATTACCCTCGTTGTACAAACTGTAGACAAAGTATACTAAAGTGATGAAGGGGCTTGTCCAAGTCAGGAACATTTCCCAGCATTTAAAATATCCTTATTGTACCAACATTAAGACTAATTATACTAAAATGTTCAAGTGTCTTTCCCAGGTCAGGATCACCTAATCCAGCATTTATTTTAACAATGTTGTACCAACTGGTACACCAATTACACATACCTCCCAAATTTCTGAGATGGGAATGAGGGACACCTATTAGCAAACATATGTAGGCATAGGACACACCCCCTGTCACGCCCCCTTAAAGGAGAATTGTACAAAAAAACTATTGGTTAAACCCACAAGCACTTTTTTCCCCACTACTATTCCTTTTTACTAGCTTTTGGAATTTAGTAATGCCCCAATTTAGAAACTGGATGAAAGGTTTAGCACTATAAAACACTTTTTGAAAGATAAATAGTGCATTTTATATACAACTGATCAAACCAAAAAGAGGGACAAATGAGGAGGAAAGAGGGACAGAGGGACATTGTTCCAAATCAGGGACAGTCCCTCGAAATCAGGGACAGTTGGGAGCTATGAATACCTAAATAGTTGACGGGGCTTTTCAAGGTATCTTTTTTGTTGAACTTCATTCAACTTCCTTCAGAGAAAACATAGCAGTCTAGCCACATTTAGATCTTTGTCATCTTGTGTAGGAAATGACATTGGTTAAGGTTTTGATTCTCATGTTTTACTATATAAAATCAGCATGTGCAAGTGGAAATCAAAAGAACAGTTGCATGTGAGGTGCTTCTGTGGTGATTGTTATCAGTACGGATGTGCATTACGCAAATGTGCTATGAGCTATGTTAACCCATAACAATGCTTGATGCCACTGTCCTTACTGCTCTCATCCATAAAAAATAAAAAATCCCACATTAGGGTCGCTCAGGGACAGGGTCCAACTGGTCACACCTCTGGCACTTCCCCTTCTCCACTATGGCAGGGAGTGGGTCATGTATGAACAAAAGCACTAATTGGCTACCTCTGCCTGAGGATCCAATCAGTGAAGCTGAAGTGAATCAGACCCAAGGGGCCCTTACTGTTATTCTCTGTAAGGTAGAAGGGGGGATAGCACACCTAAAGTTACCTTTGGTAAGATGATATGTTCCATTTCTGAAGCCCATGACTAGCTTTTATTACAGAGGTCACAGTGTATACTGTATTAACAAAATATTTCTGATCACACAAGGAGCCCGTTCACACCAGGGCATTGCAGTTAGGCATAAGCTAAAACACATGTTAAAGCAGTGACCAATAATGCATCTTACTTGCAGTTTTGTTCATGGTGAGTGGCGCCACAATGTACCCAAATGCACTACAGTACAACACACGTGTCCTGTTGCTCTGCATTAAAATGTAAACTGCACCTGTTGAAATTTTAATTTATCTTGAACTATGATGAGTCCAACAGGAAGACTGAGAGGGAACACCTAAAACCTTAAGCCAGACTGGAAGAAAGCCAAAAACAATGGCAGGGGGATCTTACTGAGACCCAAAATAAATTTACAGGTGCCGCTCAAGGCTCCACCAGGTCCTCTTATGCAGCAACCGCTTGGGGTGCAGACAAGGACAGAGCTCGTCCCAGCTCTAGACATCTAATGGAAAAGGGAAAATTCCAGGTAGTCGGACATCTGCAAAACCCCATAAGAAGGTATATGAAAGCCTCAGCCCGGGCTCCAACCAAGCCACACCCCCAATGTGTTTAACTTCGCCCCCAGAGTTTAGTCATGGGTGTCATTAATAGGCTTCATGGGTGGAGTGAAATGCGTTGGGGGTGTGGCCTGGTTAGAGCCCGGGCTGAGGCTTTCATACACCTTCTTATGGGGTTTTGCAGAGATGTGCGACTTCTAGGACTTTTCCCTTTTCCATTAGGGGGATCTTACTGCTTGAATTCCCATAAGATTTAAGGTGGCTCTAGAATCAGAAACATTTGTTATATGCTAAATGCATTTGTGCATGCTAAGAAATGTGTATGTGTAACTCTAACAGGTATTTATACCTCTTCATGCACCCAAAAAGCACTGTGTTTTCCACTGCATGGGTGTGCCATTAGAAGTTAATCGCACCCCGCGTATCTGCAAAAGAGCAGCATGTTTTAGCCTCAAGTTTGGGAATGTGTGCCATTTAGATGCTGTCCCACACCCGCAAGAGTGTGAACCTAGCCTTACACATGCTACAAGGTTACAATGTTGCAATCTGATCACTAGGGGAGTGGGAATTTTTCCTCTTGCCTGCAGAAAACTGATGATAATCCAACCTTGGCACAGTCTCAAGAATGGCGTTAAAAAAAAAAAATGAATACATCTTGTGTAAGAAAAATCAGCTGAAAGGAGGGAGTGTATGGCATGCATGGTGCTTAGATCCAATGAAAATATTTCCAGTCACTCTTTTGTATACCCTAATCCAAATTTTTAAAAAACATACATTTTTTTTAACCCACACACATTTAGATTTTGTACAAATATAAAAATAATTTATATCAAATCAAGATTTTTCAAACAGATTGTGTGAGTAGTCTTATAAATTGCCATGCAGTAAAATTGACTTTTTTGCAGTTGTGTTTTGTATGGGACACTAGTGACAGTAACAGCAGCTGGTCTCAGGAAATTGGCACCAAAATCGCATGGGATCTGGTGGGTTAAAATTTTTCACCTAAATTACTTTTATCCATTCTGGCACAGCAAGTATTAGCACTAACCAAACTATGTTGCACAGTATTGCTCTATAACAGGGTTCTCCTTTTTTTCTAAATAAGGGGCCAGTTTACTGTCCATCAGACTTTAGGGGGGCCAGACTGTGGCCAATGGGAGTAAAAAAGGTCCTGATGTTAGCGGGGAAAAAACAATGCCCCACCTTTGGTGTCAGTGGGAGGAATTATGCTCCATCATTAGGGATGAGCCAAACACCCCCCGGTTCGGTTAGCGGCAGAACATGCGAACGGAACGAAAGTTTGCACGAACATTCGAACACCGTTAAAGTCTATGGGACCCGAACGTGAAAAATCAAAAGTGCGAATTTTAAAGGCTAATGTGCAAGTTATTGTCCTAAAAAGTGTTTGGGGACCCGGGTCCTGCCCCGTATCAATGCAAAAAAAAGTTTTAAAAATGTCAGTTTTTTTCGGGAGCAGTGATTTTAAAAATGCTTAAAGTGAAAAAATAAAGGGAAATATTCCTTTAAATATCGTACCTGGGGGTGTCTATAGTATGCCTGTAAAGTGGCGCGTGTTTCCCGTGTTTAGAACAGTCCCTGCACAAAATGACATTTCTAAAAAGGAATAAAAGTCATTTAAACTGCTTGCGGCTGTAATGTAATGTCGGGTCCCGGCAATATGGATGAAAATTATTAAGAAAGACGGCATTATCAGGCCTTTTGGGTCTTGTATGGATATTATGGGGAACCCCGCACCCAAATTAAAAAAAAGAAAAGGCGTGGGGCCTCCAGGCCCTATATACTCTGAACAGCAGTATACAGGCGGTCCAAACAAAACTGGGATTGTTTGTATAGATTGTTTTGGATATGGCATGGGTACCCCCCCCTCCAGCCCATTACCAGGCCTTTTGGGTCTTGTATGGATATTATGGGGAACCCCGCACCCAAATTAAAAAAAGAAAAGGCGTGGGGCCCCCAGGCCCTATATACTCTGAACAGCAGTATACAGGCGGTCCAAACAAGACAGGGACTGCAGGTTTGTTCTTAAGTTGAATCTGTTTGTAATTTGGAACAGGTACATTTTGTAAGTGTAGCTCCAGCCAAGACAATCTATTTTTAAGCTTTTTGGATAACATAGGGAAGGGTTATCACCCCTGTAACATTTGTTTTGCTGTCTGTGCCCCTGTTCAGAAGATTTCACCTCACTTTCTGTCCCAATGACAATTGGATTTTGAAAATTTGGGGTTATTAGGGAAACACGAATTGGTGATAAAGCATCAGTGGAGACACCTTTTTCCCATATTAACTCTTACAGGAGAGAATTTCCCTTCCTAGGGGTAGATTTCCTATCCTCTTTTTTTTAATTTAATTTTATTTATTTTTTATTATTATTTTTATTTATTATTCTTTATTGTTTTATTTAATTATTTTAATTTATTTAATTTTATTTATTTTTATTTAATTTTATTTTTATTTCTATTTTTCTCTAAACTGATATAACAATCACCACTGCCTCTCCAAAGTTTCCCCTTCGTTTTAAATAATTTTTGTGCAATAAGCTACGGACTTCTACCAGGCAATATAGCATTTGCTTTTTGCCTAGCAGTGGGTGATTTGTCCCCATGCTTGACTCGGGTTGACTTCCGCCCGTGTGAGAGATGGTCACTACATCTCTTCCCGGGGAGCTCGTTTTAGGAGATACGACGTCTTCATAGTGTCTGTTCACATGACCATGACGCTAGATACGCCGCTAATACAGTGGGGAGGCGCGGCGTTGCCTAGGCAATGCAGCGCTTCCCTCCCCCGTCTGCGTGTGCCATGCCCATGCCCCATAGGAAATGGGGATACAGGGCGTTGAGACTCAACTGAGGGGCGGGACTCAACGGCTTTGTCGGCACCGCGCCCCTCACAGCTGTATCAAATGAATGAGCAGCGAGGCATCACCAAGGGGACGCAGCGCCCGTACTCTAACCACGCCCACATTCCCTTATTAGGACGCCAGGGACGGCCAATGGCAGCACTTCTCGTTCGGTCTTTGACCGAGAGGTTCTCTGCAATTCAGACTCATCCTAACAGGCTTCCCTGCACCGCCGATAAAGACTTAAACTCAACCATAATATTGGGAGGTAAGTTAATATAGGCTCCAACTAGAAATTCCTCGGGGAAGATTGGTCTCTGAAGGGTTTCTGTTCTATCCACCATTCTTAAATGGGCGTTTTGTTCCTATTTTGTTTTGTTTATTAGAATCTCAATTCATGTATGGGTTGCCTGTGATTGGATTTTTTCAAAAATATATCCGGTCGTCCTGTAGAGGATTCTGGACAGCTTGGGCAACAAATGACAGAGACCTTTCCTGTTTTTAAGCACTGGGAATGTACATTATCTGCAGCTGCATGAGAAATGTAAGTTGCTCCTATTAAATGTATATGTTTAATGATATGTGTGACATAAGTATACAATATATGGTATGTAACATTGCTATTTTTGATATTCTTTGAAACTTTAGAATGTGATGCAATCCTTCCCTGAGGAAGACTTATTTGATGGTATAAGTTGAAACGCGTTGGAAAATCGCTGCTTGACGACACCTCATCGCCATAGGTGGTGATTGTATCTTGCAGCAGGATGTATCACGATATAGGAGTATTAACTCCCTACTTTTTTCATGGTATTCAATGATTCCCTTTATATTGTATGATCACTAAAAGTATTTTTGTACGTCTTATATTTTCTATGTATTAATAAATTATTCTTTTAACCAAATACAATTTTTCTTCATCACATTGCCTTAAAAATCCCATGCTGAGGTATATATTTGTTTCTGAATCTTCTGAGGGATGATGGCAAAGACACATCCAATCCTCTGAGTCACCCCTATTTAGATTTCCTCTCACTTCCTGTTGTCTCCCTGCATTTGTAAGTAGGAGTCGTTTGTAAGTCGGATGTTTGAAAGTATATACTATACGGCCTGCCCTATATACTCTTCAGAAATTTGGGCCTTAGGTGTTGGTGGTACCAGAACACTGTAAGCCCTCACAGTTACTCTTGGTGGGCTCTGGAACGGGCCCTGCTCTGAAATATTATATCAAGAATTGTAATGACATGTCCCTGTTGAACAGGGGCAGAAATATTGGGCCTTTGGTGGTGGTGGTGCCACAACACTGTAAGCCCTCACAGTTTCTCTTGGTGGGTGCAGGAACGGGCCCTGCTGTGAAATATTAGATCAAAAATTGTAATTACACACCCCTGTTAAACAGGGGCAGAAAAATTGGGTCTTAGGCAGTGGTGGTGGTGCCACAACACTATAACCCCTCACAGATTCTGTTGTTGAGCGCAGTAACGAGCCTTGCTGTGTTGAACAGGGGCAGAAAAATTGGGCCATAGGCGGTGGTGGTGGTGGCACAACACTGTAAAGCCTCACAGTTATTCTTTTTGAGCGCAGGAACAGGCCCTGCTCTAAAATATTAGAGCAAATATTGTAATTGCATGCCCCTGTTAAACAGGGGCAGAAAAATTGGGCCTTAGGCACTGGTGGTGGTGCCACAACACTGCAACCCCTCACAGACACTCTAGTTGAGTGCAAGAACGAGCCCTGCTGCGCAATATTACAGCAAAAATTGTAATTACACGCCCCTGTTAAACAGGGGCAAAAATTGGGCCTTAGGCACTGGTGGTGGTGCCACAACACTCCAACCCCTCACAGATACTCCAGTTGAGTGCAAGAACGAGCCCTGCTGCGAAATATTACAGCAAAAATTGTAATTACATGCCCCTGTTAAACAGGGGAAGAAAAATTGAGCCTTAGGCACTTGTGGTGGTGCCACAACACTGCAAGCCCTCACAGATACTCTAGTTGAGTGCAAGAACGAGCCCTGCTGCTCAATATTACAGCAAAAATCGTAATTACACGCCCCTGTTAAACAGGGGCAGAAAAATTGGGCCTTAGGCACTGGTGGTGGTGCCACAACACTGCAAACCCTCACAGATACTCTAGTTGAGTGCAAGAATGAGCCCTGCTGTGAAATATTATATCAAGAATTGTAATTACATGCCCCTGTTGAACAGGGGCAGAAAAATTGAGCCTTTGGTGGTGGTGGTGCCACAACATTGTAAGCCCTCACAGTTACTCTTGGTGGGCGCAGGAACGGGCCCTGCTGTGAAATATTAGATCAAAAATTGTAATTACACGCCCCTGTTAAACAGGGGCAGAAAAATTGGGTCTTGGGCAGTGGTGGTGGTGCCACAACACTATAACCCCTCACAGATTCTGTTGTTGAGCGCAGGAACGAGCCCTGCTGTGTTGAACAGGGGCAGAAAAATTGGGCCATAGGCGGTGGTGGTGGTGGCACAACACTGTAAAGCCTCACAGATACTCTTGTTGAGCGCAGGAACAGGCCCTGAAAAATTGGGCCTTAGGCACTGGTGGTGGTGCCACAACACTACAACCCCTCACAGATACTCTAGTTGAGTGCAAGAACGAGCCCTGCTGCGCAATATTACAGCAAAAATTGTAATTACACACCCCTGTTTAACAGGGGCAGAAAAATTGGGCCTTAGGCACTGGTGGTGGTGCCACAACACTGCAACCCCTCACAGATACTCTAGTTGAGCGCAAGAACGAGCCCTGCTGCGAAATATTACAGCAAAAATTATAATTATACGCCCCTGTTAAACAGGGGCAGAAAAATTGGGCCTTAGGCACTGATGGTGGTGCCCTGAAACAAAAGTGTTCTTAGAAGCTATCAACATGAACATTGAGGAGGAATAGGATAGTCACTCAGCATAACAGGATAGTCACTTAGCATAGGCGGTCTTCAAGGGACCTCACATTCATAGAAAAATTAATCGATTACATCAGCATCAGGTGCTTGGTAGCTAGTGATCCAAGACTGATTCATTTTTATGAAGGTGAGCCGATCAACTGAGTCTGTGGACAGGTGCACTCTGTGATCGGTTACAAAGCCTCCAGCAGCACTGAATGTGCGTTCAGAAAGAACGCTGGATGCAGGACAGGCCAGTAGCTCAATTGCATATTGTCTCCAAGTCTGATCTTGCCCCTAGGTCAAGATCCGATCAGACCTTTATCAGACCTAGGTCCGATCAGACCTTGGGGCTGCGGACTAAAGAATTGTCTAAACGCATCAGGCAGACAGCCACCTTTTCCACTGCTCCTTCTGTGACTGACCGAAGCCTCAGCAACACGTTGTCCAGGAGGACAAGGAAATTGTAACCTCCCAGGCTCTGGAAACGCATTGCACAAACCTTTCTACAAGGCCTCCTGAAGATGTTTTATCCTTTGCTCCCTCTGCGAAGGCTGGATAAATTCCCGCAACCTTACCCTTTTAACGTGGATCAAGAAGGATTGCCAGCCAGTAATGATCCCTCTCCTTGATACCACAAATCGGAGGGTCCTTTCGCAGGCTTTGCAGGATCAGGGAGGCCATGCAGCGAAGGTTTGCTGAGGGATTCGATCTGGAGTCCTCTGGGTCACTAAGGATGACATGATCCACAGCCACCTCCTCCCAGCCATGTACAAGTCCATGGGTTTCTGGGGACTGAAAACGATCCCTTGAAGACTGCTGCTGATGCTGCGTGCTAGGCTCCACCTCCATGCTGACACAATCCTACCCCTCCTCCTCTTCCTCTTGCTGTGTGATCCGCGGGCCTGCAGGAATACTAGTATCTGGATAAAGGGGACCCTGAGAGGTAAGGAAGTCCTCCTCTTCCTCCCGCTGTTCTACCTCAAGTGCCCTGTCCATTATCTAACGAAGCGTGTGCTCCAACAGGAAGACAAGAGGGACAGTATCACTAATGCATGCACTATCACTGCTCACCATCCTCGTGGCCTCCTCAAATGGTGACAGGACAGTGCATGCATCCTTGATCAGTAGCCACTGGCGTGGCGAAAAAAAGCCAAGCTCCCCTGACCCTGTCCTGGTGCCATACTCACAAAGGTACTCATTGATGGCCCTCTGCTGCTGCAGCATTCCCAACGATGAGTTCCACCTGGTGGGCATGTCACAAATGAGGCGGTTCTTGGGCAGGTTGCATTCCTTTTGAAGGTCAGCCAGCCGAGCACTGGCATTATATGACCGGTGGAAATGCCCACAGACTTTCCTGGCCTGCCTCAGGAGATCCTGTAAGCCCAGGTACCTGCGCAAGAACTGCTGCACCACCAAATTAAGGGCGTGAGCCAAACAGGGAACATGGGTCAAGTGTCCCTGTCGGAGGGCGGAGAGGAGGTTGGTGCCATTGTCGCAAACCACCATTCCTGGCTGAAGCTGGTGTGGCGTCAACCACCTCTGAGTCTGCCCCTGCAGAGCTGACAGAATCTCTGCCCCAGTGTGGCTCCTGTCCCCTAAGCAGACCAACTCAAGCACCGCATGGCATCTTTGCCAGAGTGCTTGCGTAGCCCCTTGAACGCCTACGGAGCACCGCTGGTTCAGAGGACAATTCTGCAGAGGAAGAGGCCATAGAGGAAGAAAAAGAGGAGGGGGTGCAGGAGAGAGGTGTGGCAGAATCACCACTACTACATTTTGGAGACGTGGTGGTGGAACAAGCTCCAACAACACTGCACCCTGTCCTGCATCCTTCCCAGCTGCCAGCAGAGTTACCCAGTGCGCCGTGAAAGAAAGGTAAAGTCCCTTTCTATGCCGGCTGGACTAGGATTAGTGGTAATATGCACCTTACCGCTGACCACCCTGTCCAACGAGGCCAAGACATTGCCTTCCACATGCTGGGAGAGACCTGGAATGGCCTTCCGTGAAAAAAATGGCGTTTGGGAACCTGCCACTGAGGTACCGCACATTCCACAAATTCACGAAAGGGGGCAGAGTCTACCAGCTGAAAAGGCAGCAGTTGGAGAGCTAACAATTTAGCCAAGCTAGCATTCAGCTGCTGAGCATGTGGATGACTGGGAACGAATTTCTTTAGATGGTTTAGTAACTGGGGTAGGAAAATTTGCCTGCTGCAATCGAATGTTGGTGTAGCAATAGCAGATTGCCCGCATGTACTTGACACACCTAATTCTACACCTTCATTCCTCTCAGTGCAGGTTTCTGAGAGGACTGAAGGTATAGTGGGGTTGGAGATCCCAGCTGATGAGAAGCAAGGAGAGGTCGGCCTTGTTCTTTGGTGTGGGTCTTTTAAGTACTGTTGCCAACGGACTGCATGGGAGGTGGACATATGTCTGGTCAAGCATGTGGTGCCCAAGCGGCTGCTGTTTTGGCCACGCTTGATATGCTTCAGACCTATGTTGCAAACAGCAACGGTGCGATCTGCTGCACACGTATCAAAAAAGGCCCACACCAAAGAACTTTTCAAAATATGCGGGGAGTCAGCAGCGCCCTGCACATGTGGAGCTCTGCGGTGTGATGCAGTCGGGTGGCTGCCTTTACGCTGGCCCCTGGAGGGCATCCTGCCTCGTTGGAGATGTGCCTCCTCCTCTCTTCTATCAGGCACCCACGTAGAGTCAGTGAACTCATCATCCCCTCCCTCCTCGTCACTGGAGTAAACCTGGCAATATGCTGCAGCTGGGGGAACATGACTGCCAGTTTCTTGTCCTTCTTGGGCACCCCCTCTCTCTGGGCTCACGTTACTGCCTTCCTCAACCTGGGTACCATCATCGGAGCCTTCAAAACGCTGCGCATCCACCTGCAGCATGTACCCGACACTGTGGTCGAACAGTTCAGGGGACTCCTCCGTGCATGATGGTGGGGCTAGAGAAGGAGTGACTGATGACATTGAGCAGATGGAATAGGCTGCTTTGGCAGTTGCATTGGCAGGCAAACTACTCTGAGCCTGGGTGACAGAGGATGAGGAGGATGAGGACGGCTTGGTTATCCACTCTACCAACTCTTCTGCATGTTGTGGATCAACACGGCCAGCAGCCGTAAAAAAGCTCAAGCGTGCCCCACGGCCACGTGCTGAGGATGCACCGTGTCCATGACCAGCACTGTTGGCTGTAGACACAGAGCCTGCTTGCCCTCTTTTAGTGGGTGTGGGAGCGCCTGCCTCTCCTTGGTGACCTTCTAGACATGCTGTAAAATTTTATTAGCAAAACACCGCCTGAAGTTTACTAGAAAAAATATACCAGGAATGGCCTGCAGTCAGATATAGGCTTGGCTAGACTAGAATGCAGTGGATATATATATATATATATATATATATATATATATATATATATATATATATATATATATATATATATATATATATATATATATGTGTGTAGGAGACTGTATATATATTTAATGCACTGCAGATCACTGAATCACCTGCCTGTATGCCTTAAAGTGTATTTGAAAACATACACCAGAAATGGCCTGCAGTCAGATATAGGCTTGGCTAGACTAGAATGCAGTTGATATATATGTAGGAGGCTGTATATATATTTTATGCACTGCAGCTCACTGAATCGCCTGCCTGCCTAAAAGTATATTTGAAAACGTACACCAGGAATGGCCTGCAGTCAGATATAGGCTTGGATAGACTGGAATGCAGTGGATATATATATATATGTAGGAGACTGTATATATATTTAATGCACTGCAGATCACTGAATCACCTGCCTGCCTGCCTGCCTGAAAGTATATTTGAAAACATACACCAGGAATGGCCTGCAGTCAGATATAGGCTTGGCTAGACTAAAATGCAGTGGATATATATGTAGGAGACTGTATATATATATTATGCACTTCAGCTCACTGAATCACCTGCCTGCCTGAAAGTATATTTGAAAACATACACCAGGATTGGCCTGCAGTCAGATATAGGCTTGGCTAGACTGGAATGCAGTGGATATATATACATGTAGGAGACTGTATATATATATTATGCACTGCAGCTCAAATTTGGCGCGAACGCCTCATAATGTTCGTATTTCGACGAACGATCGAATAGCCAATGTTCGAGTCAAACTCATGTTCGACCCAAACATAAAGCTCATCCCTACCCATCATTGGTGCCATTGGGCCCAATTGTTGGTGTCATTGGGCCCAATTGTTGGTGTCATTGGAAGGAATTGTGCCCATCGTTGATGTCAATGGGCCCAATTGTTGGTGTCTTTGGGAGGCATTGTGCCTCATCGTTGGTATCATTAGGAGGAACTGTGCCCCATCATTGGTGTCATTGGGACCAATTGTTGGTGGTATTGGGTCATTAGGTCATTGGGATGTATTGTGTCCCACCATTGGTGTCAGTGGGAGGAATTATGCCCCATAGTTGTCAGTAGGAGGAATTGTGACTTATTATTGGTGTAATTTGGCTCAAATGTTGGTGTCCCATTGCTGGTGTCTTTGGGAGGAATTGTGCCCCCTCACTGGTGTTAGTGGAGGGGGAAATGATGCCCCATTGTTGGTATCAGTGGATAAAATAGTGCCCCAAGGGCTGGATAAAAGCAAGCAAAGGACCGCATTTGGCCCCGGGCCACAATTTGGAGACGACTGCTCTTTAAGAAACATTCAAAGGCTGGGCAATATGTGCTATGTAGTGGATGTGTAGATTAAGCGGCAAGGGTGACGAGGCCAACCTCTGCTTACCCACAGTCGGATTTGATGTGTCAAGTCAGTACATTTTTTTAACAGCTGTATAGTGAAGGTCTGTCTTAATGAATTTGATTTGAATAGATTTTTTAAGTATATCTAATTTTGATAAAATAGGGAAGGGTTAAAACACTAATCAGTTAATTTTTTTCTGTGTCCTATTGAGGGGATTTCCCTTTGATTTCTGCCCTTGCATGCAACAGGAAGTATAAGAATCTCTAATAAGTGATGGGAATTCCCTTATGCCCTGTACACACGGTCAGATTTTCCGACGGAAAAAGTGCGATCGGATTGTGTTGTCAGAATTTCCGATCGTGTGTGGGCTCCATCTGACTTTTTCCGTCTGAATTTCCGACACACAAAGTTTGAGAGCAGGCTAAAAAATTTTCCAACAACAAAATCCAATCGTGTGTACACAAATCCGACGCACAAAGTGCCACGCATGCTCAGAATAAATTAAGAGACGAAAGCTATTGGCTACTGCCCCGTTTATAGTCCCGACGTACGTGTTTTACGTCACCGCGTTGAGAACGATCGGATTTTCCGACAACTTTGTGCGACCGTGTGTATGCAAGACAAGTTTGAGCCAACATCCGTCGGAAAAAATCCATGGATTTTTTTGTCAGAATGTCCGATCAATGTCCGTTCGTGTGTACAGGGCATTAGACGCTAAAGTTCAGCACACACATCATAATCTGATGTACAATCTCTTTTTTTAGATCTACCAAAAACTATGTAGTGTAGGTCATTATATTACATAGTTTTGGAAAAACTAAATTTAAAGTAGAATTAAAAGCAAAAGTTTTTAATTTTGGATAGAATAGCCCATGCAAGGTTTATTTTTGCCATGTGTGTCCCATTAGGGAGATTTCTTTCACTCCCTGTTCCATAGTCAAAACAGGAAGTGAGAGAAAATCCCTTCAAAGTGAAGAAATCCCTGGTTGTCACCAGGACTAGTGTCCCCATGGAAAAATATCCCTATTATTCTTGGTAAACAAGACTAATAGAGAGGGTAAAAGGGGCACAGACATCAATAAAAACCGGACAGGTTTTCTAATCCCTCTCTACTCTGTCTCTTCTATGCAAAATTTTGCCTTTAGTTATACTTTAATTGAACAGGTGTCATTGAAAGGTTTACCCTTGTCTCTTGATCTGGTAACAACCACAGAATTATTAAAAATTTCCTTCATTTTCTATCCCAGTGACCTTGGTGACCACGACAGGTAGAGAGAGTTAATTTCCCCAGTGGAGACACAGACAGCAACAGAATCTTATTGATGGGAGGACAGATTTGGGCCTCTTATATTGTATACCACATAGAAAAGGAAGCTGACCTTCTACAGAAAAGCAGGCACCCCTTCCGTATATTAATGAATTCAACAAAATCTTGATAGGGACTCTAACCCCTTACCAATCTAACAAAAAATGTCTCGGCCTTGCATATTCATTCATTGCCATCTAAGTGCATATGTACATTTCGTAATCCAACAGGTCCTATTACAGAGCAATGTTTTGTGTGCAGGTATTTTTACTAAAGTTTTGTAAATAAAATGATCACATCACACTGTTAGATTTGGCACCATTGTGATTGTGTATTTCAAGTGGTTCAGCTATGGCTGCATAGTTTTCTTTCCAGCAATGTATGATGTTACCAGTAGGGGACGTTGGATGGGATTTCGATAGTTTGCAGCTTCCATTTCATTCAGTATTATTCGATCTTGAATCAGCATTTAAATGACTATTTTATCTTAGTCCAGCTGAAATATACATGAATAATAGAATAGGGTAAGGTAAAATACTGCTAAACTAGAATTCAGTCAAACAGAGTAACATAAAGATATGGTTTATTTTTAAATGCTAAGTACAATGCAAAACTATTATGCAGAAGCTATACGCCATAATGGCAGAATGTTATAGATTTCATTCATTATTGGTGTGTCCTGCTGCCTTCAGAAAATCAGATTTTCCTCAGAAAAATTGTTTTGGAATTTGTGTTCCCTTATTTCATTCGATTCAGGTTCATATTCCTTGGCAGATCCAGGTTCTTCTCCAGAAAAGACACCATTCCCTGATCCATTATCTTCTCCAGAGATGGAGTTTGGTAGTATGAAGGATGGGACTTTTCTCATTCTAAAAAGGTAGGAAAAATTGGTTAAATAAATGACAGTATAAGTATATGTGTATAAGTATATAAATGTTATGGTAGGTTACAAAGCCTTCAAACAATCTGCCTTGTTTCATCCACAAATTCATTGCATCTATGAAAGGGGAAGGGCACCTATTGTGTGCTATGGTTAAAGTGACCATGTTAGGTTTAAATATAATCCAGAGCAAAGGTCTCTGCAAGAGACCTGTACGTCCAATTTAGGACGTACTTCACCATACAAGCCCCCTGTCTGTTTTCTTCACGGGAGAAGTCTCAAACAGCACGGAGGTGGTAATTAGTGATAACATCCAGATCCAGATAAGGGAAACTTTACCATCAGCACAGAAGGAGGGATCTATGAACGAATAAGCAGAACGGGAGAGGGACACCCTACAGCAGCAGCCATCCTGAGGCACCCACTCTCTTGCCTAATACCCCTTTGAGGGTGACGGAATCCGGTGAGTGGGGGAGCACGGGGGGGAGCACTTGAAGTCACCAGTTCCTGTATGCACAGAAGTCACCGAATATTACCCCCTGGATAGCTGGGAATGCATTATTAATCCTGACGCACCTAAACATCCCTTTTTTAAATAAGACTTTATTAAGAGTTTTTTCCTTGGTTTGGTTTTTCATTTCACAGATGCACTTTTTTGGACTTTTTACATGAATACTAAAGTTCGGACTTATGCTCCTATGGTTTTGCTCTTATGAATTGAGTCTATATGTAATCTAGCAATTATTAGTTTAATGTACCTTGTTTCATTTTTATGCACAGTGCACTTTTGTTACCGTGGTCATGGGGATTATGAGGAGATCCCCACATGACTAATGGTAACTCCTAATTTTGCGGTATTTGATTGACACTCTTTGAACGTTGTAATAGAGGTGGAGCACTTTTCAACCAAATCTGCACAATCTGATATTTATTTAAGATACACAGAGGAGTCACACGTTCACGTTTAAGAAATATATAAATATCTTTCTACGCTATTATAATTTTAGCACATATGTAGGGGTAAGTCATTCACAAAAGTACCCCTTTTTTTGTTTTTGTTTCACATATTTATGCATTATTTGTAAGGTTTGGGCAAATTTATTAGAGTAGGGCAGCGCCAATTTCCCCAGTCTCTTTTCCAGTACATCCAATTAACTCCTAATTAGGAATTAATTAAGGGAAGGCAGCAGCCCCGATAAAATCCTAAGCGCAGACTTCTAATTGATTAATAGGTGGGAATGGGCCCTTATTCACATGCATGTGTTAAAGCAGAGCTTCATCCAAAAGTGGAAGCTCTGCTTATTCGCACTCTCCCCCCCCTCCACTGCCACATTTGGCACTTTTTTTGGGGGGGGGCGGATACCTGTCAAAACCAGGTACCTGTTCCCACTTCCAGATAAGACTGCTGCAATCCGGCCCCTCCTACCCCCCCCCGGTGCGTTCTGGGAGACACACAGGACCCAGATGACAGCAGGACCATTCAGAAAGCACAGTGCAACTAGTGCATGTGCAGTGGGAAACAGGCCCTTTCCCTTAAAAAGGATGCCAGTGCTTGCACCCGAAGCCGATGGACGAAACGGCTAAGGGTTTCAACATTGCGGGATACCGGAACAGGTAAGTGACCTTATATTAAAAGTCAGTAGCTACAGTATTTGTAGCTGATGGCTTTTATTTTTTTAATACAGGCTGGAACTCCGCTTTAAGATGTAAATCAACATGCATTGCCTTGTTGTGACATCCGTTGGCATTCAATACAAAGTACAATTGCAACACACATTAATAGTACACATGTTGACGTATTTGGATGCGGTACATTGATTTTAATGCATAAGGCATCGGGGGGGGGGGGGGGGAAGCACATAGGTGTGAGTAGGCTTTACTCTCCTCTCCAGCAGCCTTTGATTCCTACCTTCTATTTGTTCCAGCACTGCAGACTCTTCAGTTTTTGACCTTCCCATAAGTGTAGGATATCTGTATCCTCCTGCCATGTACTGTGGTTTCATCCTCCAACCCCTACATTACTATAGGATTGAGCAGTCACAAAGGAATCAGAGGATGGAACCATGGCACGTGTGGGGAACATACAGTAAGCATCTTTCACTCCCAGAAGTGTTGAATGCTGACAAGCCTTTTGAAGATTTCAATGCCATCAAAGAAAACGCTATGTCTGGCGCAAACCCAACACATCACATCACCCAAAGAACACCATCTCCACAGTGAAACATGGTGGTGGCAGCATCCTGCTGTGGGGATGTTTTTAGCAGTCAGGACTGGGAAACTGGTCAGAGTTGAGGGAAAGGTGGATGGTGCTAAATACAGGGATATTCTTGAGCAAAACCTGTACCACTCTGTGTGTGATTTGAGGCTAGGACGGAGGTTCACCTTCCAGCAGGACAATGACCCCAAACACACTGCTAAAGCAACACTTGAGTGGTTTAAGGGGAAACATGTAAATGTCTTGGAATGGCCTAACCAAAGCCCAGACATCAATCCAATAGAAAGTATGTTATCAGATTAAAGATTCCTGTTCACAAACGCAAACCATCCAACTTGAAGGAGCTGGAGCAGTTTTGCAAGGAGGAATGGCCAAAAATGCCAGTGGTAAGATGTGGCAAGCTCATAGAGACTATCACTGGAGCTGTGATAGCCGCAAAAGATGGCTCTACAAAGTATTGACTTTAGGGGGGTGAATAGTTATGCACATTGACTTTTTCTGTTATTTTTTCCTATTTGTTGTTTGCTTCACAATAAAAAAAAAAAAAAACATCTTCAAAGTTGGGGGCATGTTCTGTAAATTAAATGATGCAAATCCTCAAACAATCCATGTTAATTCCAGGTTGTGAGGCAACAAAACATGAAAAATGCCAAGGGGGATGAATACTTTTGCAAGGCACTGTATGTGCATTTAGAGGGCATTTCGAAACACATATGTATGCAGGTAATGATTTTTCAATGGTGCCATTCAAATTCAGTGCTTACTTGCTGCAATCAGTTTAGCTGTTTAAAAATAATAATAAAGCTGAATAATACAAAATAAAAAACTAATTAAAGAGAAAATAAAAATTAAAAATTAAATAATAAATCACTAAATAAATAATAAAACAAACAATAAAATGAAATTTATAATAAAAATAAATTAAAAAAGAAAATTGAATTCTGTGCATCCAAGATCCACTTTGAATGCAGCATGTAAATGTGGCCAAACCCACATTAGAGTAGGAACATCTAAACGCAGTAAAAAGTGATCTGGGAGGCATAAAAGTTGTTTATGCTTCCCAGAAAACTTCTCTTATGCTTAGAAAAGCTAAACGTAGGAGGGCCAGTGTAAATATAGCCTTGCTGGACTGTAATGAACTGAGCTTTTTTTCAGCAGGGACACAGAGTAGTGCAGTTCCGGCACCTCCAGCACTGACTGTATGTAATGGCAAGGGGTGCTGGGGTGTGCTGCAGGGTCTATTGATGTTGGCTGCTGGGGGATCTATTCTAGCTGGATGGAATCTATTTTTGCAGAGGGGTCTATTGTTGCTGAGTAGGGTCTATTGTTGCTGGTGGGGGACCTACTGTTGTTGGGGGGTGGGTCTTATATTGCTGGAATGGTCAGTTGTTGCTGGGAGAGATCTACTGTTGAGAAAGGGGTCTATCGTTGCTGAGGAGGTCTATTGTTTCTGGTGGGGGACCTACTGTTGCTGGGGGTGGGTCTTATCTTGCTGGGGGGGGTCAGTTGTTGCTGGGAGAGATCTACTGTTGAGGGAGGGGTCTATTGTTGCTGAGGAGGTCTATTGTTTATGGTGGGGGACCTACTTTTGCTGGGGGTGGGTCTTATCTTGCTGGGGGGGTCAGTTGTTGCTGGGAGAGATCTACAGTTGAGGGAGAGGTCTAATGATGCTGGTGGGGGGAGATCTGTTATTGCTGCCAGGAGTCTAATGTTGCTAGGGGGGAAATATTGCTGTGGTGGTCCACTGTTGTTAGGGGGGTATATTGTTGCTGGGGGGGGGGGGGGGGCTATTGTTACTGGCTGCAGAGGATCTTTTTTACTGCTTTTCTTGTTATCATAACCAAATTCCATACAAATTGCTTACCACCTCAAAATTACACATGGTTCTGTATTCTCTAAAAGGGCAGTAGTAGGAGGTGGGTAGGGGGTGGAACCAAGGAATGGTGCACGGAGGTGGGTAGGGGCGGAGAAAAGGGGAAACTTGGAAAGCGGGAGTTCCTGCACTTTTTCTCTGAGAAAAAAAGCCCTGGTAATGAATGTTACTATTTATATACTTACACTGGATTAGTATCAATTTCATTGCTGATCTGGCCTTGCTCAAAAAAGGACTGCTCTTGGAAACAGGCAACTGAATTGTCGCCAGGTCTACATCTGATTCTTTTGTATTGTTCTCTCTTCATAGGCAAACCTATGGATATTAAAAAAATAAAATAAAGAGTTACATTTTTTAATGACCTTTGCCTTCTTTCAAGTCATTTGCTCCATTAAAGAACCATTAATAATCACAAATAGCATAAACAATAGTGGACATGGCAAAAGTGATGGTGAAGATTTAAAATGGATGTTTTGCACCTTATGTAGCATAGTGTACTTTTAAAAGAAACACTGCAAAAATATGAGGGCTGCCATTGCTGGCCACTTTTTGAAATTTTAAGTTGCCTGGCTCTCTCTGGCTTCAGGACTTAATGAGTAACTGAGAGTAGGCATGCAGCAAGTGAAGTCAGAACTCCCGATCTGCATACTTGTTCTGAGTCAGCCGGGTGCACTTTGCAAGGGAATTTTCCCCAGAGCTTAGTGAATGTGGTGAAAATTCACTGCAGTAAATACCCAATCATGTGCAAGGAGAATAAAAAAACAGCATTTTTGCATGCACATGATTGGATGATAGAAGTCAGCAACACTTAACTTTATTCACTAAGCTCTAGGGAAAATTCTCTTACAAAGTGCAACTTATCTCGAAAAGTGAACAGTCTATTTGCTAATGACAGCTTCTGTACTTCTTGAGGATCATCGGGGGCATTCTGTGGAAAGACTGAGGAGGCCTCCCCTTCTACAGAGATCCTCACCTCAGCATCTCAGGGCCTGGTGAGAGAGCTTTTCACCCATTGCTGAAACTGCTAGCAGGGACTGAGCACTGGAAATAGGACACAAAGTATACCCAATCCATACCGCTCCCATACTGCACTCTATACCACACTTATTCCAAACCTAGACTGCAACAATACCGCATTATACCTAACCTTTACCGCATCTGAACCACATCTTCCTTGCACCTGTGCTGAGACTATACTGTACCTGTACTGCATGCAGGCTAACTGGGACTGTCATTAAGTGCACCAACACTCTTAAAGGGCCCCAACATTAGCAGAAAACATCTCAAAGGACTGCCCCTCCCATAATAACAATTCTGCAAGTCCCTTTTGTTCTCTGCCCCCACCTCTATCATTTTATTTTTCTCTTGGACAGTGCATACCCAGTTGGTCTAGGACTGGCATTACCATTATAAATGTGCTGTGGCAGTATAGTTCCAGCACTTAGTAGATTCAACTTTGCTACTGCTCACTGCTGCACTAGAGGTGGCCATGCTATTCTTTATGCTGATGTGGACGTAAAACATCATGCTTTTAGTAAATCAACCCCAATGTATTATTACCATTGTTAATCATTTTATGCTTGCCCAGTTACCAACCATATTGGCTGG
The DNA here is from genome assembly GCA_037952925.1 of Lithobates clamitans. Taxonomy (NCBI): domain Eukaryota; kingdom Metazoa; phylum Chordata; class Amphibia; order Anura; family Ranidae; genus Lithobates; species Lithobates clamitans. The sequence goes on along the minus strand of JBBGZY010000896.1, from coordinate 6,680,797 downwards.
CAATTTAAGTTTGCCTTTACTACCTAGTTTGGTTCTTGTTTTCTTTGATATAGCACTACTACTGTGTACTAAGTATTACTTTCAATGATTTCCTGTGATGTATTTTTGTACATTCAACCTGGTGTGTTAGAGAGACTGAAGTTCTTAAAAAGGTCAAGGTAAAGAATAAAGACATGTAATATATATATATATATATATATATATATATATATATATATATATATATACAGTTGGTGCTTCCAAGCGGACCTCCGCTTGGAAGCACCAACTGTCAGTTGGTGCTTCCGAGCGAAGGTCCGCGGCCACCCGCACGGCATCCATCTAGCCCCCCTACCACTGGGAATTTTTGATAGACACCGGGATAAGTTCTCTATGGAAGCTGCTAATCATCTACCTCAATGTAAGTGTTTACTATGCTTTTAATATTTGAATAAATCCTTCATACCTAAGAGGCGCTTTCTCTTTTGGATTTTTATGTATATACGGAGGATTGACTTCACTCAACAGGAAGCTGCCCTCGGTATCCTGGATACACAGATTTCCCTGGCTCCCTTGTCCCTAATTGATCTACAGATTATAGACTCCATTTTGGAATTATTTATGGACTATTTCTTTATATCTTTTACTGTTATATCCACGGACTTTAGCGCTATTACATTATATGTTTTATCCATATGTCATACACAGTCTGCGGGCATCTCCCGCTGTGTGTCTCTGAGCTGAGTGTGAAAACTTTGGCCGCGGTGTGAGAAAAGTCCCGCCCTCCTATTAGATCAGCTCGTGTGATAGACGCAGTGTTCTGTCTGTCACACGAGCTGATCTAGGAGGAGGGCGGGACTTTTCTCACAGCGCGGCCAAAGTTTTCACACTCAGCTCCGAGACACACAGCGGGACACTCATAGTTTAGTGTTAGGACCACAGATACAAGGGTGCCGTGACGTGGCTCTGTGGCTCACGCATGCGTTTGCAAATGCGTGCGGACTAAACCCCTTTTTTAACGCTTACTGTTAGATAGGTCAATTTGGTTGTCTGCAAGCTGGTGGTAAGTAGATTTTGGCTTTTTCCTGGGCATTCCCCAGACATTTGTTGGTACCTTTTTTAGCTTCCCAATGCTGCTTACTGCGATAGCCAGCTATAAATGAGAGTGGTGGCAAGTTTTTGTTATCACACAGCGGGAGATGCCCGCAGATTGTGTAATCCAGGCACAGGCACTGACTACAGTGAGGCTGCGATTATGGGCATGGTGAGACTGCATTATGGGCACGGTGAGACTGCATTATAGGCACAGTGAGGCTGCCATTATAGGCATGGCAAGGCTGCGATTATGGGCACGGTGAGACAGCTTTATGGGCACGGTGAGACAGCTTTATGGGCACGGTGAGACAGCTTTATGGGCACGGTGAGGCTGCAATTATGGGCACGGTGAGACTGCATTATGGGAGCGGTGAGGCTGCGATTATGGGCACGGTAAGTCTGAGATTATGGGCACGGTGAGATTGCATTATGGGCACGGTAAGGCTGCGATTATGGGCACAGTGAGGCTGCGATTATGGGCACGGTAAGACTGAGATTATGGGCACGGTGAGGCTGAGTTTATGACGTGTGACATCCTAGCCATGCCACGCTATGTCCGGCTGCCATTATAGGCATGGCAAGGCTGCGATTATGGGCACGGTGAGACAGCTTTATGGGCACGGTGAGACAGCTTTATGGGCACGGTGAGGCTGCGATTATGGGCACGGTGAGGCTGCATTATGGGAACGGTGAGGCTGCGATTATGGGCACGGTAAGTCTGAGATTATGGGCACAGTGATATTGCATTATGGGCACGGTAGGGCTGCGATTATGGGCACAGTGAGGCTGCGATTATGGGCACGGTAAGACTGAGATTATGGGCATGGTGAGGCTGAGTTTATGACGTGTGACATCCTAGCCATGCCACGCTATGTCCAGCATTCTCTGTTGCCATAACAACGGTGCTCTGTGGCTCACACATGCGTTTGCAAATGCGTGCGGACTAAACCCCTTTTTTAACGCTTACTGTTAGATAGGTCAATTTGGTTGTCTGCAAGCTGGTGGTAAGTAGACTTTGGCTTTTTCCTGGGCATTCCCCAGACATTTGTTGGTACCTTTTTTAGCCTCCCAATGCTGCTTACTGCGATAGCCAGCTATAAATGAGAGTGGTGGCAAGTTTTTGTTATCACACAGTGGGAGATTCCCGCAGATTGTGTAATCCAGGCACAGGCACTGACTACAGTGAGGCTGCGATTATGGGCATGGTGAGACTGCATTATGGGCACGGTGAGACTGCATTATAGGCACAGTGAGGCTGCCATTATAGGCATGGCAAGGCTGCGATTATGGGCACGGTGAGACAGCTTTATGGGCACGGTGAGGCTGCGATTATGGGCACGGTGAGACTGCATTATGGGAGCGGTGAGGCTGCGATTATGGGCACGGTAAGTCTGAGATTAGGGGCACGGTGAGATTGCATTATGGGCACGGTAAGGCTGCGATTATGGGCACAGTGAGGCTGCGATTATGGGCACGGTAAGACTGAGATTATGGGCACGGTGAGGCTGAGTTTATGACGTGTGACATCCTAGCCATGCCACGCTATGTCCGGCTTCGGCTGTTGCCATAACAACGGTGCTAAAAGTAGTTGGATCTGTATGTGTGTTATAATTAATCGAAATTAGTCGATTAATCAATTATAAAAAATCGATTAATCGAACATGAAAATTTTAATTGGTAACAGCCCTACTTTAAATGCATCTTAAGGTGGGGGGGGCGAGGGTCCTAAATCACGGACCACTGTGGCTGTCAGTGGTCCCATGATTGGGAGGTGGTGAGACTAGACCGGGAGCTGTAAGTGACAGCTCAGTCACTGTGCTGGAAGAGTGCAGTGGACGGGTTCTCAGCACAGGGTCCACCCTCTTTTGCGCTGCCCGTCCCCTGTGCTCACTTTGTCCCCCCACTTTCATAGTTACATAGATATGCTGTTTGAATGGTGGAGCACATAATAATCATATAGTAGGGTTTTCTCAAGTTTGACTCAAAAAGTGAAACTACACTTTAAGGTGGTGTATTGGATAGGAGCAAATATTGAGTGAAGATAGGGCTGGCGTAAGTTTGGTTTAACAACAGAGGTGTGTTAAGGGGCAGAACATTAGCGTAGAATGGTGTGTGAGCAGTGATGGCTGTGAGCAGGAGAGATAGAGTAGGACTAATGGGTGGGGTGCAGGATTACTGGTTGACAGTGGGACATAGCGTCTGGACGTTACTAGTGAGTACTGAGTTAACATAATACAGTCTGAAAACACTGTAGATGAAATTGCTGTAAGTAAATTTGTGCTACTGTATAGGGGTTTGTAAATGCTGTGTTTTACTAAAGGGGTAACTAAGCAGAAATAGAGTGGTTAGAAAATAGTTTAGTGATGCCATTTATTTGTGATGAGTGAAAGGTAGGAACATTAAGGAAGATATATACTGTGAGGAAGGAACATGATAAGTGGGGGTTGAGTGTTATGTAAAGGTTGGAAAGCCATGGAAATAGTAAAAAGTTGAGGAACATTTGAGAGGTGGATACTCTGGGGGTAAGAGTTTGGGAAACATTGGAAATAGTAAATGGTAATAAGTGGGTGAGTGTGGGTGATGGGATTATAAGGCATAGAAACGCTGCAACAGTGAGGAGTGAGGTGAGGAGAGAAGTCATGTGACTCCTGATGAGGATACCCAGAAAGCGAAGGGAGATGTTTAATGAATGCTTGGAGGTGCAAGTGTAATAGATTGAAAGTTAGCGAATTGATTAAAAATATGATCAGTCTTCCCGGGAAGTGGGAAGGTTGTATGTAAAGACACAACTTTGTTTTTAAACATTTTGCAAGAATCTTAATACCACATTCTAGTCACTAGTTCAGACAGACATTAACAAACTACCAACAAAAAATATGCTTTTCATCCAACCTGACCAAAGGAAAAATATCATCATTAAATACATGGGTAGAAGTGTATTTATCCAGAGCTGAAGTCTACATACAGAAAGCAAAAAAATGGAGAAAACTTACTATTAAAGTTACCCTTATGTGGAACTGGATAGGATGTAGACTGTGATATAAAATCTGGTCATAGAACTATTGGGGAAGTTTTCTTCAAGGTTAGAATCATCTGGAAAAATGAGAATGGCGTTGACTCTTTCCAGGGTTGTCTTAAGCTGCCTATTGGTAAGGTTACGTTGAAGGGTTAAGGTTCACAGAAAGATTAGGTTTGGACATTGGACTTATTTTTAAACTTTTTCTCAGAAAGTATTCTTCAGTAGTGTTAAGTGTATCTTGATGGCGTACTGGATAAAAGACACTCAATATATTTCTTGAATATGGATTTATGAGAGGAGAGTGTAGACTGACTGTTGTGGAACTTGAATGCAGGTCTAAAAAATGAACTATAGAATTTGTAGACTGAGATATGTTTTTAAGGATTCTGTGTTTTAGTTGGGGATAGTACTTATAAAAAATTTGGTAGCCATTGTGGCTCTGGAAGAGTTTTCAGGAATAGTGATGGCATGTGGTAGAACTATAGAGGGTGGGATTGCAATGTTATCTTTATTGTTGATTTTTTATCCTATTGTTTTCTTGAGTGCTTTGATGATCTGTGAATCATAAAGCTGACCATACATGGATTGAAATTCAGCCGGTTCAGCAAGACTTTCAATCCATGTATGGGCAGGGGGATTGTGCAGCAGTTGATCTACCAATCTGTACAACCGCCATGTCAGACTTTTCCTGCTTAATCAGCGCTGCCAGGAGTAGCCGGCAGTACCGATCAGTGTATTCTGATGGCAGGGAAGTCTCCCTACTGTCAGAATACAATAGAGGATTCCCCTATTCACATTGAGTGTGTGCATGCAGGAATCAAATAATTTTTTTTTCGTTCAAGCTGCTGGAAAACAAATGACTCATCTAGGGCTGCCTAACATTTGGTTAAGGATGGGGTAGATGTGGTACTGTTTGTAAAGGTATTTACACAGAGTTACAGAGTTGTTATTTTTATTTCTCTCATCTGACCTTGATTTATATGACCACTGATTGTTGTAAAGTCTGTTGTGTTGTTGATATTGTGGGTTTGCTGATTGTCCCTCTGGTTTTTCTTGATACTGGTACTATTGGGTTGATGGTTATGTTTGTTGTATTGGGTATTTTTCTTATTTCCCAGGATCTTTTCTTTCTTTGTGTATAGTCCTGTCTGTTGTGCTCTAATTTTGTTAGTTACTTCTAATTCTCTTTTTCTGTACTTCTGTCAGTACACTATTCCTTTAATGTAGTCACTGTTCTGCAATTTATGGATCCTGCCCAATCATAGGTTACAGAAACCTTCCGACTCTATTTTTGAGTTTCCCAGATTGTCAGGTTTCTAAAAACTGGACTTACAGTATATAGGTCAGATTTCCAATAATTGGAATTAAGTACGGTAGATTTCCAATAACTGCTATTATAAACAACATATTTAATGTCAAGAACATCTAACATCTAAAACACGAACATTTAAGAGTCTGATTTTAAAAGTTGGTTTGTAGGAATGATATATAGGCGTAAAGGGAGAGCTCCTTCCATTTTATATTCTTTGACAGTTCATGCTATATTTAGTAAAGTATTTTTTCATAGCTAGTAGTTAGTCACATTCAACTGTATTGAACATAAGGAAATTCACATTACTCCAGATACTTGTGCTCCTCCACTTGTAAACACTGCCCAACTGCTGTGCAAGAGTGGTAGCTAGGTTTTCCAGCCACACATTAGAAATGAAGAAATATTATGTATGGCTGCACTCCAATAAACCTTGTAGTATCCAAATGCAGGCTTTAAACATCATACGACAGTGGGGGAGGAAAAAATATTGATGCGTTTTGCGCTTTTTGGTGTGCAGCCATCCAGAATCATTGACCTTTTCACATTCTACTGTAATGTTGAAAATGTTTCAACGCTCATCAATATGATTTCCTGTGTTCAAGACTGGGGAACGTGTAAAACCACTTCACTTGGGTGGATATTGAATCATATTCACCATTACAGAACACATTCATTTTAATGTGAGATCTACTACTAACTGTAAAATGACCTGTTTAAATGAAAGCTTCCACAGATGTATTGTCTTTTCAGGATCAACTTTTGTTTTTAGGAGTGGGGGAGATAATGCCTCATTATCGGTATCAGTGGGAAGCACAGTTCCCCATCATTGGTGTCAGTGGGAGGAATAGTCCCCCATCATTGGTATAAAAGGGAGGAACAGTGGCTCACCATTGGCATCGATGGGAGGAATAGTGCCTCATCATTGGTATCAGTGGGAAGAATCGTGCCCCATCATTGGTGTCAGTGGCAGGCATTATGCCCCACTGTTAGTGTCTGCTAGAGGAATAGTAACTAGTATCATTGGGGCAAATAGCGCCGCAAGAGCAAGATAAAGGCTAGAAAAGAGCCACATCCGGCCCGCTGGCCACAGTTTTGAGACCACTGCCATAGAGAAACAAACATATCAAGAACAAGAAGTTTTTTTGTACCATTTTAGAATTAATAAACAAATTGTTTGAGCAAGTAGTATGAGAGTGATTTAATTTTTTTTGTTTTTTTCAACTTTTCACATGCCAGTTCCAACATCCATGGCACAAAGAGCTAAGCCTGTATTAAAAAATACTGTGATAAAATCACACAGGTATGATATAAGAAGCATGATTTATAAAAAGATCAGTCTGCAAACTGCTACCTTTTTCATTTAGTACTTTCAAAAGCAATCCAAGGTAGGCATCTTTGGAAGATAAATGTCCTTAAATTGGCATTTTAGAGCTGAGAAGCGTTAGATCCTCTGTTAATTTTGTATTGAGATTTTTGTCCTCACTGGGGAAATTGTATCCCATTTCCTGTTCTAGTTATGAGGCATAAGCTATTTTTTCCCATTCTATGCAAAGCTAAAAAAAAAAAAGGGTATGGCTTAATTTCCATTTAATTCATCTTGATGGCTTAGGTCTGTTGAAATTCTTTGTTAGGCAACTTTCTAGCAGTGTAAGTTGGATAGTACATCAATCTGCAGCCTCAGCAGAAATAACAGTTGTAGTTTAAATACTCCCCTCCTCTTTCACCACGTTTTTAACAGGGCTACTCTGGAAGTAGCACATAAACCCATGACGGAAATGATTCATTTCCTGGAGGATGAAGCCCTGAGTTTTCCAATGTACAAGATGATGACTAAATCTGTAGCCTGTGGTTGGTAGCAATTGTAGCTCAAAGTACTGCAGAAATGTACCCCCTATGCACAGACTGCAACATCGATCTGTTATGTTTTATTTCTTCAATAAACAATACTGTGTTTCAATAGATAGTACAGTGCCAACAGAGCATAGATCATGCTTCATTATTGTTCTCAGTCAGTAGACGTGTCCTACTGAAGGTGTAAAGCCCTGCAAATATTTGACCATCTGTGACAGCATTAAGGTGTAACTGTAGATTCTAACAAAAACATATCCTACCAGGTTTCCTTATCAAACTATAAATTAGGACTATACATTTCAGTTGCTGTAAAGACAGCATTCTAATTGTGGTGGCCTATCTAGGGTGTAACATTTTACAAGACTATTGCATTACAGGATGTAAGCATGCTTAGCTTTGGGAGTGCCACTGCTGAGAGAAAATTTGAATTTTCCACATCCAAGTTCTGTGGTCATAACATTCAGCTAAAACCTCCATCAAGTATTTTTTTTATGTCTGTTCCCCCTATCGAGATGATTCCACTAACATCCTGCCTGGTTACTGGGATAGAAAATTTAATAAAATATCTCCAACCGGGGTGCAGAAGGAAACAATAGTACCTTCTTAGTTGGCAATAGTTAAAACCTCTGTGTAGTTTTTATCACTGTCTGTATTTATGGTCAATAGGTCAGGAAGTGAGGGGAAACACTAAACACCTGACGAGGTAACTAATCCTTGTCTGCTTTATCCAAAACTCAAAACAAATGTACGGCCAGGATTTCCACTTTAAATAATTGCCTTTTACTCCTTTATTATTTTGCTAAGATGATGCAATTAAAACTATGTAATTAGAGCATGGTATTGCACGCTCACTGGGTTCCTTGCTATGGAAATAATGACTCATATGCCTGTCCAAAGCCTGGTTGACTTGTGTGTTGTGTGAGATGGCACTTTATAGAATATACACAGTATATAAAGTATAATCTAGCGATAAAAGGGCACATAACTAGGCTGGCTGAGAAGGAGAGGATGGGAAGGATCTTGTGGAGGAGACAAATGACATTTGCCATAGTGAGAGTTGTCAATTGGCAAAGCAAGGCAACTTTGAGTGAGCATAACATTTTTGCCAAGAAAATTAGTCCTCTCTGCTCCCACTCTTTTTTCATTTAGGGAGGGTGAAGTATAGAAGAGTGGGGTATCAATTAGGTTTGTGGAAGTAGAAGGGTCTAGTGATTGCTAATATTCAAATTTGGGGGAATATTACCACAATACCGACAGTTTGTTGATGCTGCCAGTAAAAAAGCTTGCTAGTAAAATATGGAGTTTTGGGACAGGTTAATAAACCAAATTTATTACAGCTCATGTGGAATTCAAGAAGGGGTAAGTATCAGATATTACTGTGTGGTGTTCAGGTCTATGGTGTAAAGTGTGTACCCCCATGCTGGTTATAAATGGCTGATGGCTGGTATGAACTTCAAATGGAGTGCAACCAGGGGCAGTCTTATCAAGGATTACAACACCTATCAGGTTATTTTTTGCTGTGTGTCCTGCTGGCAAGATTTTCCTTCATTTCCTGTCATGGAGATTTCCACTTACCTAAAATTTGAGGGTTCCTCTTCTTTTCTGCCTTAATAGCAATGGTCACCATTATTAATAGAGAAGTGGGGACACAGACAGTAATAAAAACCTGATATATGGTATAATCCTTCCACTCTCTGTCCCAAACTAAATAAAAAAAAGTTTCTCCTTTACATACACTTTAATACAATTTTTTTTTAAATCAAGCGTTCCCCTATGTATTCATTTTTTTTAATATTATTCTTGGCTTATCTGAAAAAATAAAGTTGAAGATTAATTTTTTTCTGTGTAGTTTAAATATCAGAATGGATTCTTGAGGCTATCTAAGAATATGGTAAAACATTTTCTAGAGAAATTGTTCATGTGTTTTTCATCATATGAATCATCTTCTGGGTCATTTCTTACCATAACCTATTTTGTAATAGTAACGGGAAATCACAAAGCTCTGCAGTTTATAAATGTATATATATATAAAGCAAAGAGTTCATTTATTGCTTCTAGTGTTAAGATATTGGCACTTCAGTTGGATTAGATCAATGTAAATTATTTTTCTCTTCAAAATTTTTATTCAACAAAAATAGCACTAATCACGTATATCGAAACCAATTAATTGACTTATTATTTCTAGAAACATATTTTATAAAATATCATGATTATTCACTGATTAGACCCCCTCCCTTGTACCCTGCTGTTATACTGTATATACTGTATATACTGGTGCAAAGCCAGTGTTTGTTTACTCGGCCAGTAGGGGACCATGTGACAGGGTAATAAGGTAAAACAATAATTTCAGAGCCTTGTACACCTCTTAACAGGAGTGTCTGAACAAGGATCTTCATGACAAGATTGACTGTTATTCTCTGGATCAATTTTTGTGTTGGGGTTATCTACTTTTTAGATTTTATATTGCCCTCTAATCATTGCTACACATGGCACCTGCTTACTCTGTCAGCATTTTTTTACATCCCTGATGACTATTTCACAGTGAGAGACCTAAAATACAGTACATCTTCTATCCTATCACTTATTTGTATTGGTATTGAGAGCTTACAAACATAATAAAATTGTAAGTAAATTTAAGTAAGAGTAAGGACCAAAAGCAATAGGAGGCACATTAACCAGTCAGAATAGACCCAAAGTCAGTAAACTTATCTAAAATCAGCTGGTTTGGGTTACTGTACTTTACCTATCATCTATTACTCTGCGCTACATTACTGATTACACCCATGGGTGCGTTCAATTTTAATCGGGAACTGAGTAGTTTTACTAGTACAGTATGTAATATATAACATGAAGAGCAGTATCATTACCTTCCACGAGGGATCCAGCCAACAGGAGAACACAAAATAGGGGCAGCATATTCTTGTAGGGTAGAGAGAGAAGTTCCATACGTAGCGGAATAGTCTTTCACAAGATGTGAAATGTTAGCATGAGCTGTGGGTTTCTTAGCTAGTAAAGATTTCCGACTAAAACCACAATGACCAGCCCACAAACTTGTCACAACTTCCTGCACAAGTGTAAAAAACACTATTCTGTGCATTAATAAAGGTGTCAAAATGACTACTGAAGCATTTTTGAGAAGGAAAAGAAAACATGAAGTTCTCATGAACAATTCCGAAAACAAAAAGATAATTGTTATGATAGTACATGTGGCTTTATTTGCAACAAGAAACTTGATTTGTACACATGGTATAAGAAAGATAAAATAAAGTATATTTGCACTCAACACTTTTTACATTTCTTTTAAAGGAAACCTATCATTAGTTAAATATACAGACTTCTAAACATGATAGTTGTTTGGATGTTTTGCTAACCCTTTTGGCTTCAATACTTTTAGTCCCAGAAACAGAGAAATAAATCTGAGTATGAAAGTCAGACATAAGTGTGAGGTCCTTCTTTGTATTTTTGTTTGATATCAGAAGCTCAAAATGTTGCGTCTTCCAGGCAATCAGCATTTCCAAAAGGAAAGTTCAACAGTGATGACCTTCAAGCTTTTTCATGGCAGGTTTTCTTTAAAGGGCAAGTACACTGTTAGTAAAAAATTATACTATTCCACCCTCCTTAGGCCTCCTAACCTAGCCCCACCCAGCCCCTCTTCCGAAGTTGACATCATCCAAGCATCCATTTTTTTTTTTTTCAGAATGTTTTTTTTATTTAGGTAAAAGAATGATATAGCTTGAATATTAATTGTACAATGAAAATTGGTGAGACAAAGTAAAGTTACAGGAGAGAGTCAATTGACGATGCATAAACCTTAAATAAATGGGTCTAGTCCCAGTTAATACAGCAGTGTAGATGAACCTTAACTATAGAGCAACATGTGAGCTCAGTTAGTTCAGGGTTTCAACAGTACTTTAAGCGGGGGTCCACCTATCTATCGTTTTTTTTTTTTTTTGAGTTAATTCACAAACTTTTCTTCTCAGCATTACATACTCGCATATTGTGTGTAATATGTCCGCCTGTGTCAGATTTCGTCGGAAAGAATAACTTATGTTATTCACTGCAGGCGGTTTCCATCTTCATTGTGGGCATTTGAAGCCCACAAGCATTTATTTCCTGGATGTGGTGAATGCTGTGCTCCCAGCATACACCGCTCGTTCCCGCACATGCTCAGTGGCATCCTGGGAAGCCTGAGACTAGCTCCCAGGAGTCTGGGAGAGGCTAGAAACACGCCTACTTCCACGGAAGGAGAACCAGGAAGTGCAAAGAAGAATAGAAAAATAAAAGGTAATTACGGCGATTTAAATTTTTTTAAACGGCATGTCAGCATCTAGGCAAGGAAGAGAATACATACAGATATTGATCAAAATTTGGGTGGAACCCCGCTTTAAATGTGAAGGAAGAGGCCAAAGTTAGTGGCCCTCAAGAGATGAGCGAGTGTAGGGGAGTCAAGTAGGGAGTGGGACAGGTCCAGCAGTGGAAAGGGGTTTGCATATAAATTTACTTTAGTGCTGGCCGGACCTGTACATTAAGCCCTCATATATTTGAATGAAACTATAGGCGCAGCCAGCACTGACAAAGATTTCAGCCCAGAAGAGGCAGACTGATTGGGAGATCATGGCCTGGGGGCAGAGTCTTACAGAGTACACAGGAAGAGCTATTCTCCTGATGTAATCTTCAGGGCTTAGCTTTTATTTGAGAAAGGAATTCTTTTATATTCTTTAGCAGCATCTGTCAGTGTTCCTGATACACAGAGTGGGACCAGCTATCAAACTAATAGCAACGCCTCATAGATTATACCAAAAGAACTGCTCCCCTGGGTTAATCTGCAGAGCTGGGCTGTCAGTTTAACATCTGGGTCCTCCTCTGTGTATCAGGAGTTCTGATACTTATATCTGTATAAATAAAGGTTGCAAACAGGTTGCAGCTTTATTTATGTTTTTATTATAGGTACTTTTATATTGCTGTCAATTTAAGCAGAACTTTACATATTTATTATACATTCACATCAGTCCCTGCCCTCAAATAGCTTACAATCTAAGGTCCCTAATGCATATTCATACATACATACACATACTAGGGACAATTTAAACAGGAGGCATATAACCTACCAGCATGTCTTTGGAGTGTGGGAGGAAACCAGAGTACAAGTAAAAGGATTGAGCCGGAAACTCTGTAGTCCATATAGCGATTTGAATGGTTGGTTACAAAAAGTGACAAGAAAAAACAGCTGACGCGTTTTGGCAACAGTCTTAGTCGTAGCATGTTAAATAAAAAAATTGCAATACATTTATACTCATATAAACTACACCCCAAAATCTATTTGCATGGTAAATTGAAGCAATTAACTGAGCATTTAAGAGGTTAATATCAAAGTGCCAAAATGCAGAAAAAGGATTGAGATAAAAGATATACATCACATGACATGTTTCAAAAGATATACAAGTACAGTGGAATACCATGCATGATCATCCTACACACACATGGGTCACAAAAAAACAAATCAATAATGATAAACCATAAAAGAAAAAAGAATCAGTATGCTGGTACATGTAGCCCATGTGTAAGGGTCCATATGGCATCATGTTGAACCACTGTGTATAAGACAGGAGAGACAAAGGTCCTCATACAACATGTTTAAACAAAAGTCAAAAATACTAGGTTGTTAGTGAAGACTGGAAATGTAGGAACTGAGACAGAGAAGCATAATGTTAGAGAGGAACGTGGGGGTGGATTGTATTATTTAAGGAATAAGTCCACATTCCATCTGTAATTCATTCCAGTGGGGATCCGTGTCCCCATCTCCCTATCTCACTTCCTGTTCTAGAAGTCTTCTATGTGTATCCCCTCCACGTGCCGCTTGTTTAATTTTTTGCACTGCACAGAAGGAAAATGAGGTCATATTGCCATCATGCATTGTTTTAAAATGTTTTGATACGTTAGACATCTTTTTTATTTTGCTTGAGGCAGTACCATTAGCATAGTTGCCAACATTGTAAAAAAAAAATGTGGGACACTTTTGTGGCTGTAGGCGGAGCCGTACAATAATTAGGGGGTGGGGCATTTGTTTGTGGGAGTGGCTTAGGAAAATATACAAATGCGGCGCGTGTAGCCCCCCCTCACACCAGGAGTCCCCGGCGGAGCCCCCCTCACTCCAGGAGTCCCCGGCGGAGCTCCCCCTCACACCAGGAGTCCCCGGCAGAGCCCCCCTCACACCAGGAGTCCCTGGCGGAGCTCCCCCTCACATCAGGTGTTCCCGGCGGAGCCCCCCCTCACATCAGGTGTTCCCGGCGGAGCCCCCCCTCACATCAGGTGTCCCCAGCGGAGCTCCCCCTCACATCAGGTGTCCCAGGCAGAGCCCTCCCTCACATCAGGTGTCCCCAGCGGAGCCCCCCTCACATCAGGTGTCCCCAGCGGAGCTCCCCCTCACATCAGGTGTCCCCGGCAGAGCCCCCCCTCACATCAGGTGTTCCCGGCGGAGCCCCCCCTCCCCCCCTCACATCAGGTGTCCCCAGCGGAGCTCCCCCTCACATCAGGTGTCCCAGGCAGAGCCCTCCCTCACATCAGGTGTCCCCAGCGGAGCCCCCCTCACATCAGGTGTCCCCAGCGGAGCCCCCCTCACATCAGGTGTCCCCGGCAACGCCCCCCTCACATCAGGAGTCCCCAGCGGAGCCCCCCTCACATCAGGTGTCCCCGGCGGAGCTCCCCCTCACATCAGGTGTCCCCGGCAGAGCCCCCCCTCACATCAGGTGTCCCCAGTGGAGCCCCCCCTCACAACAGGTGTCCCCGGCAGAGCCCCCCCTCACATCAGGTGTCCTCAGTGGAGTCCCCCCTCACATCAGGTGTCCCCAGCGGAGCTCCCCCTCACATCAGGTGTCCCTGGCAGAGCCCCCCTCACATCAGGAGTCCCCGGCGGAGCTCCCCCTCACATCAGATGTCCCTGGCGGAGCCTCCCTCACATCAGGTGTCCCCAGTGGAGCCCCCCCTCACATCACGTGTCCCCGGCGGAGCCCCCCCTCACATCAGGTGTCCCCGGCAGAGCCCCCCCTCACATCAGGTGTCCCCAGTGGAGCCCCCCTCACATTAGGTGTCCCCAGTGGAGCCCCCCCTCACATCAGGTGTCCCCGGCGGACCCCCCCTCACATCAGGTGTCCCCAGTGGGGCCCCCCCTCACATCAGGAGTCCCACAGCGGTGCGCCCCCCCTCACATCAGGAGTCCCACAGCGGTGCGCCCCCCCACCTCAGAGATGTCCTAGTCAGTGTCCGCATGGCTAGAACCCCCGCCCCTTTCCATATCAGACTGGCAGCGGGGTGGGGGGTAGGCGGGGCGAGGCGGAGCGGGGCGGAGGGTGGGCGGGGACGCAGGAGCTCCGTCTAGCCCCCTCCAGCCATCTTCCTGAACTTTATTAAAATGGCGGCCGGCGGAGACAATGTCTCCGCCGGCCGCGGACCTCTAGCGGCGGCGGCGTCGGCAGCGACGGCGACAACGGCGAAAATCGTGAATGTTTTTTTAGCAAGATGTTACGGACAAATTTGTTTACATCTAAAAGTGTGGAAAAGACCTTGGGACAAAAGAGACACTTCAGGGCGTGTAAGCAGGACATCAGACAGATTAATAACATTCATAGAGTACCCAGAGGAAACCCACGCAGGCACTCATAAATGAGTACAGGGTACAATAAGGACTGGAGGTTTGTTCGTAAGTCGAAGTTGTTCGTAAGTCGCAATACTGCATTTGTAATTGTAACTTCCGGTCGGAACACTGCATTCATAAGTGTTCGTAAGTGTAACTGCCGCTTGTGCATGGATGTAAGATGTTCCGTTATCTGGGGCGTAGTACGGCAGTGTGGGATGTGTCCGGAGGTGCTCGAAAGGTATCCAGGACCAGCAAAGAGTGGCCAACATTTGAAGCCATTCGTAAGTAGGAGTCGTTTGAGGCCGTTCGTAACTCGGGTGTTCGTAACTCGGGGACTGCCTGTATTGCCCAATTATCTGCATAGTTCCAGAAAACCTGCAATTAAAAGAAAACTAACAAATGAGCTCCCTTAAGATATTCAACAAATCAATCCAATTATTTATTATTAATCGTAAATATCTAACCGTCTTAGACCTGCTAAATTGAAACCATCATACAGCGATCTATGCCCAAAATGCTAACAACTGGGCACTTTTTTGTTTACATGATTTGGGCATGACTGTAACTACAAGTCATTAATTTCCTACATGATGTAATGAGATCAGCAGTGGCCAAGAGCCTCAAGATATGCCTACTGGGCATATTAGAACACCTAATGTCAAATTGATATACATTCACTTTCTTCTACAAAACATATTCATGGTTAGAAAACGAATAGCTAAAACTTGGATAGAAGCACAAGTGCCCAAACTAACTCAAGTGAAGGCTAGGGATCAGCTTCGAGTTCGAGTCGAACCCATGTTCGAGTCGAACATCGCATGTTCAACCGTTTGTCGAATTTCGAACGTTATGGGCCGTTCGCGCCAAATTCGAGTGGCGCATCAAGGCCCATAATGCTGCAGTGCATTGCTGGCTGATGATTGGCCAAGCATGCACTATGACCCACATGCTTGGCCAATCACAGCGCCGTCTGTACAGAGAGCCGTAATTGGCCAAAGCCTGGGTGGCTTTGGCCAATTATGGCTCAGGGGGTTTAGTACACGCCCCACAATATTAGGCCGCCTGCATGGTGGCCTTGTGTAGGGTGCTGCAGGGGCGGCGGAGAGATAGACAGAGAGACAGTGTCATTTGATTTAAGTTAGGCAGGCGAGTCAGTTAGCTGCACTTACAGTGTATTGTGTATATATGCATCCTAGGTGTTACCTAAAGAAAATTGGTGTTCTTCTGATCCTATTAGTACCACAGGCAGCTGCAGTATTTACAGTTAGTGTAGTGTGTCCTCTGCACAGTGTGCACCTAAAGCTACCTGAAGAAAATTAGTGGTGTTCTTCTGATCCTATTAGTACCGCAGACAGCTGCAGTATTTACAGTTAGTGTAGTGCATCCTCTGCACAGTGTGCACCTAAAGCTATCTGAAGAAAATTGGTGGTGTTCTTCTGATCCTATTAGTACCGCAGGCCGCTGCAGTATTTACAGTTAGTGTAGTGCGTCCTCTGCACAGTGTGCACCTGAAGCTACCTGAAGAAAATTGGTGGTGTTCTTCTGATCCTATTAGTACAGCAGGCAGCTGCAGTATTTACAGTTAATGTAGTTCGTCCTCTGCACAGTGTGCACCTAAAGCTACCTGAATGGTGGTGTTCTTCTGATCCTATTAGTACCGCAGGCAGCTGCAGTATTTACAGTTAGTGTAGTGTGTCCTCTGCACAATGTGCACCTAAAGCTACCTGAAGAAAATTGGTGGTGTCCTTCTGATCCTATTAGTACCGCAGGCAACTGCAGTATTTACAGTTAGTGTAGTGCGTCCTCTGCACAGTGTGCACCTAAAGCTACGTGAAGAAAATTGGTGGTGTTCTTCTGATCTTATTAGTACCACAGGCAGGCAGCTGCAGTATTTACAGTTAGTGTAGTGCGTCCTCTGCACAGTGTGCACCTAAAGGTACCTTAAGACAATTGCTGGTGTTCTCATACTAATAATACTACAGGCAGGCAGTTGATTCTGCTAGCTGCAGTATCAGTATATATATATATATATATATATATATATATATATATATACACATCCCAGCTTTGTGCAGCTACATCTCACTGCAGTCACAAGCCAATAAAAGAGGGCAAGCAGGCTCTGTGTCTAGAGGCAACAGTGCTGGTCGTGGAGACAGTGGATCCTCATCAGCACGTGGCCGTGGGACACACTTGTCCTTTTTCTCGGCAGCTGGCCATGTTGAGCCTCAACATGCGGAAGACTTGGTAGAGTGGATGACTAAGCTGTCCTCATCCTCCTCATCCTCTCTCACCCAGGCTCAGGGTACTTTATCTGGCAAAGCAGCTGCCAGCGCAGCCTCTTCCCTCGGCTCAATGGAATCAGTCACTCCTTCCCTAGCCCCACCATGTCCTCCTGAGGAGTCCCCCAAACTGTTTGACCACAGTGTTGGGTACATGATCCAGGAGGATGCCCAGCATTTTGAAGGCTCCGATGATGGTACCCAGCTAGAGGAAGGCAGTAATGTGAGCCCAGAGAGAGGGGGTGCCCAAGAAGGAGAGCAATCTGGCAGTCATGTTCCCCCAGCTTCAGCATACTGCCAGCTTTGCTCCAGTAATGAGGAGGGAGGGGATGATGAGGTTACTGACTCCACGTGAGTGCCTGATAGGAGAGAGGAGGAGGAGGAGGCACATCTCCAATGAGGCAGGATTCCCTCCAGGGGCCAGCTTAAGGGCAGCACACCGACTGCATCACACCGCAGAGCTCTGCATGTGCAGGGCACTGCTGTCTCTGCGCATTATTCCAAAAGTTCTTTGGTGTGGGCCTTTTTTGAAATGAGTGCATCAGATCCCACCGCTGTTATTTGCAACATATGTCTCAAGCCTATCTCGCGTGGTCAAAACATCACCCACTTGGGCACCACATGCTTGACCAGACATATGTCGACCTGCCATGCAGTTCGTTGGCAAGCGTACCTAAAAGACCCACACCAAAGAACAAAGCGGACCTCTCCTTGCTCCTCATCAGCTGGGATCTCCAACCCCACTATACCTTCAGTCCTCTCTGAAACCTGCACTGAGAGGAATGAAGGTGTAGAATTAGGTGTGTCACAGCCAAGCACTTGCGGGCAACCTGCTATCGGTACACTGACGTCAGATTGTACCAGGGAAATTTCCCTGCCCCAGCTGCTGCACCACTGAAAGAAATTCGCTTCCAGCCATCCACATGCCCAGCGGTTGAATGCTAGTTTGGCTAAATTGCGAGCCCTTCAACTGCTGCCTTTTTAGTTGGTAGACTCTGCCCCCTTCCGTGAATTTGAATTTGTGAAAATATACTTGGCACATTTATGAGAGTGCGAATAGTACCAGCAGCATAGTCAGCCTACCTTTTGGTTATTCATTTAATTTAGTAGCTCGCAGGATTTTCACAATATTCACCTTTTGTTTTAATGCCAGCCTTTAGTCTGTTGGGATATGTCTATATTAACTTTGCACATCTAGATTTTGCAATATTTGCCCACTATTCTTTGCGAAACTACTCAAGTTCAGTAAAGTTTTTTGATGATCCTTTGTGGACTGCAGTCTTCCAGTCATTACACAAATTTTCAATGGGGTTTAAGTCTGGGCTCTGACTAGGCTATGCAAGAACATTCATCTTTTTCTCCTTCAACCACTGTGTGGTCATTTTGTGCTTTGGGTCATTGTCATGTTGGGAGGTAAACCTTCTTCCCATTGACAACTTTCTGGCAGAGGGCAGCAGATTTTCCTCAACAATTATATATTTATTTGTCATATTCATTTGTCCTTCTATCCTGACAACTGCTCCAGTTCCTGCTGCAGAAAAACACCCCCATAACAGGATATTACCCCCTCAATGTTTTACTGTAGGAATGGTGTTATTTGGATGGTTTGGTGTTGAGGCCAAGTAATAAAATTTTTGTCTTTGACCAGAACACCTTTTTCCATGTGGCCTCAGAATCTTCAAGATGCGTTTAACCGCTTGTCACCCAGCCACAATACATATACTGCAGCTGGTTGGCTCTATTGTGCAAAACGACATACCTGGTCATCGCTTCATGCAATAGATACCATGGGTGTGTTCACGCCGCGGGAGCGCGCGCGGGTCCGGCGGACTTGATCTCCGCCAGGCAGCTAGCGATCGCTCCACAGAAAGGCAGAACAGGGATCTGCCTATGTAAACAAGGTGGATCCCCGTTCTGACAGAGGGCAACATGGAGATCTGCTGTTCCTAGTGATCAGGGACAGCGATCTCTGTGTTGTCCCAGTGAGCCCCTCCCCACACAGTTAGAACACACCCAGGGAACACAGTTAACCCCTTGAGCGCCCCCTAGTGTTAACCCCTTCCCTGCCAGTGTAATTTATACATTGATCAATGCATTTCTTTTTAGCACTGATCACTGTAATAATGTCACTGGTTCCCAAAAATTGTCACTTGGGGTCAGATTTGTCCATCGCAATGTCGTAGCCCCGCTAAAAATCACAGATCACCACCATTACCGGTAAAAACATTAAAAGATAAATAAAAGTCCATAAATCTATCCCCTATTTTGTAGACGCTATAACTTTTGCGCAAACCAATCAATATATGCTTATTGCAATTTTTTTTACCAAAAATATGTAGAAGAATACACATTGGACTAAACTGATGAATACATTTTTTTTTTTTGGATATATATTATAGCAGAAAGTAAAAAATATTTTTTCCCTTTTAAAATTGTCCGGTCTTTATTTGTTTATAGCGCAAAAAAGAAAAACCACAGAGGTGATCAAATACCACCAAAAGATAGCTCTATTTGTGGGAAAAAGGGACATAAATTTTGTTTGGGTACAACGTCGCACGAATTCACAATTGTCAGTTAAAGCAACGCAGTGCTGTATCGCAAAAAATGGCCTGGTCATTAAGGGGGTAAATCCTTCCAGGGCTGAAGTGGTTAAGGAGGTTAGATGAGACTAAAATTTCATTATTTGGCCTCAACACCAAACAATGTCTGACGGAAATCCAATACAGCTCACCTTCCAAATAGCCCCATTGCTACAGTTACCATGGAGGTGGTACTATCCTGTTATGGGGGTGTTTCTCTGCAGCAGGGACTGAAGCACTTGTAGCGGTGTCCCCGCGGGGTCGCTGTGTGTTCTAGCTCCACACATTACCCTGCTTGGTCAGACATCCATTTCAGGCACACTTTCTCCAGTCAATGAACAGTCTTTTACTTGTTTTTTGTTGTTTTTATTAGGGGATTAAATTTGGATGGGGAAAAGGGGTCATGGGATGCCCAGACAATGAATCTGGGTGAATTGAGCAATCATTTAGAATCTATATTGATAGTCTCTAAAGCTCCACACTCCTCCAGCACACTATTTGAGATCACTTGCTTTCTCTACTACGCAATCCTATATTCCGGTCACCACTAGCACATGGTTAGGCCTCACTCTGAATAAGTCCCAAAATTTGAATAATAGCCATTCGCTGGCAGGGGTTTGCAGTCCCCTTTGGTGTAGCAACCAATAGCAATGAAAAAGGACATTTGTGCTAACTGAAACTTGGTGGACTACTGATCCTAGAAAGTCCTGTGCAAATCCTGCCAACCCTCCTGGCTGCAGCAACTCAACTTCAACAACACCACAGTCTCTCCCTCTGTCTTCACATCCAATCCTGGCATGTCTCTCCCAGAGCTTCTCACTGTGCTTCTCACTCACCAACCCCGGCATGGATCCCTCCTGAATGACTTGCTTGGCAGTGCTCCCCACTGTCCTCCTCCTGTTCTAGGACACCTCTCAATGACTGTATAGAGAGAGGCTCCCTCCCAGCTCCCGAGCTCCAGGCCTGAGTTCACCCCCCCCCAGAAAGGGGGTTCCCTCAAAGGCCAGGACATTCTAACACTCCATTCAGTTCTTCCACCCGACAACTCCCCCACAGCAGGCTGACCATGAGTATATATAGGAGGCCTGCCCACTGCCAATCCTAGTTGGGGATTGGTCAGGGCTCCCAGATACACTCCATGTCACTCTCACTCTCTGCCCTGACTCTTTTCCAGAACCCTCTGGAAACAAAGGAGGCGCCAGAGAGATAAAGTACATGTCAGTCACCTGCTGCTACACTAAATCACTCCCCAGCCCCCAGATCAAAAACAAACAGGCCTAGCTCACAGCTAGTCCTGCCTAAATTTACCTGCACTGGCTGTAAAAACACAAACACTACTCTAGCACCTACCTACCTAAGGTAGAGGGTGCTACACACTTGTCAGGATAGAAGGAAAAATGGATGGAGCAAAATACCGTCAAACTCTTGAGGAAACTTTGCTTCCCTCTGCCAGAAAGTTGTAAATTGAAAGAAGGTTTACCTTCCAACATGACAATGACCCAAAGCACATAGCAAAAATTACCACACAGTGGTTGAAGGAGAAAAGGGTGAATGTCCTTACATGGCTTAGTCAAAGCCCAGACTTAAACCCCATTGAAAATCTGTGGAATGACTTGCAGAGTGCAGTCCACAAATGGTTATCATCAAATTTAACTGAACTTGGGCAGTTCTGCAAAGAAGAGTGGGCATATATTGCAAAGTCTAGATGTGCAAAGTTAGTAGAGACATTTCCCAACAGACTAAAGGTTGAAATTAAAGCAAAAGGTGGTCCAACAAAAACTGACATAAGGGGGTGATCTTTTTTCCAACTTGCATTTTTTTCATTTTTTTCTGATATGTTGCTGTTATATCTTTCACTTGGATGTTATAAGTTGCATTGAGTAAATACAGCTCGATAAAACAAAAACTGTGTCTGTCTTCATTTCAGGCTTCAAAGCAACAAAATCTGATTATTTTAAAGGGGAAGGTTATTCTTTTCTATACCCACTGTAAGCAGCCACATCATGCAATTCACTATAACACAACATGTCCTCTGAGTCAATGTCTTGCTCAATTTTCTTTATGTAACACTCTTGATACCCACACTCTTGAATGACATCACTTCCTGTTATGTGTACAGATCTGTTCAATGTGTAATTTTTATCTTGTACAATATTGATATTTCTGGAAAAAAAGAAGACATTTTTAGTTCCTATATAACCTCTTATGAATAGGACTTTTGCACTTGACTTGCTTTAAGTACAGCTTGTAAACAAGAAAATGTTCCTAACATTTTCAGAATTCAGAGGCACATTTGTTTCCTGATTTAATGAGGTT
This sequence comes from Lithobates clamitans, assembly GCA_037952925.1. Taxonomy (NCBI): domain Eukaryota; kingdom Metazoa; phylum Chordata; class Amphibia; order Anura; family Ranidae; genus Lithobates; species Lithobates clamitans. The sequence goes on along the minus strand of JBBGZY010000896.1, from coordinate 6,658,731 downwards.
TTAGCTTTACTTGTACTTTGATCTAACCCTTCTTGATAGTTAATAAAAGTTCCATAATTCAAAGTTAATGAGCATGCTTAGAAACCTAGGAAATCCAAAACTTTGAAAGTGTCCATATTATCTTAATTAAAGTACAATAAAAAAAAGTATCAGTCAGATTAAATGTAAATCCAAAGAAGAAAGCTGGGTAAAGTACCAAATCTCGAAGGTTGAGGCTTCTCAGCTTCACGTGTGCCTTACATGGCACTTCTTGATTAGTTAATAAAGTTTATATGGGCCTCTTTCATTTTCTGTTTTTTTAGAAAAGCTTATATACAGTATTCTGCTCCTTGGCATTACCTAAATATAAAAACATTGAACCTAATTATGTCAACCTTGACTTATTGAAGTTTATATTATTACTTTATAACGTTATAACTCTACTACCTTTGTAATTTACCCTCTTTTGTTTTATACAATCTAGGTAGATGGGTAGATTGTTTCCCTGGGTTGATGATCCTAGAACCTGGAGAGGAGGGGCGGCAGGGGAAACATTTAATGGAACCAATCGGCTGTATTTTCCTCCCTGCAGCAGCTGAATGGCCATTTCTCTTCCTCTACCTTTCTCCGGCATTCAGCTGCTGCAGGGAGGAAAATGCAGCCGAACAGTTCCACTAAATGCCTCCCCTGCCACCCCACCTCTCCAGGTCCCACTTTCTGTTGCCTGGCCTCCCTGTTTGCTCTAACTACTAACACCGTCCACTGCCTGACTGACACCGTCAACTGCCTGACTGACACCATCCACTGCCTGACTGACTCCATCCACTGCCTGACTGACTCCATCCACTGCCTGACTGACTCCATCCACTGCCTGACTGACTCCATCCACTGCTCTACTGACTGACACCGTCCACTGCTCTACTGACTGACACCGTCCACTGCTCTACTGACTCTGCAAGTGCCCTGCTGACTCTGTCCACTGCCCTACTGACACTGTCCACTTTTAAGGCATAGTTACATAGTTAGTCAGGTTGAAAAAAGACACAAGTCCATCAAGTTCAACACCTAAAAATCCCATATACACAAAACTACACACACAGTTGATCCAGAGGGAGGCAAAAAATCCCAGCAAAGCATGCTCCAGTTTGCTACAGCAAGGGGAAAAATTCCTTCCTGCCCCCCCGAGAGGCAATTGGATTTGCCCTGGATCAACTTTACCTATAAATGTTATTACCCAGTTATATTATGTACATTTAGGAAAGAATCCAGGCCTTTTTAAAGCAATCTACTGAGATTGCCAGAACCACCTCTGGAGGGAGTCTATTCCACATTTTCACAGCTCTTACTCTTATGTTCCCGTATTTGGAGATGAAATCTTTTTTCCTCTAGACGTAAAGAGTCCCCCCTAGTCCTCTGTGATGACCTTAAAGTGAATAACTCAACACCAAATTCACGATATGGACCACTTATGTATTTGTACATGTTGATCATATCCCCCTTAATCTCCTCTTTTCAAGGTAGGTAGGCTAAGTTTAAAATTTTACAGTGATGTTTGTTTTATTATATCTTTGTAAGTTTTCCCTACTATTTAGTTAGGCCTTGCTAGTTAATTTCTTAGAAAATAAATTAAAAAAGTGCAGAACCCCGGTGATCTTCACTTTTTCATGTTCTTCAGGTAGAGCTCCACCTCTCAAAGATTGGATATAGGTTAAAGCTGCTCGGGTTTGATCCTATGGTTTAGGTATCCTATACCACTTTAAAAATGTGAGCAGGCAGTTCAAGCAGAATTTATTTCTCCTGTAACATTTCCAAAGATTAACAGCAGAAATATTTCACTAATCCTGAGCTTACCTTCCCAGCAAGTCTAAAATTCTGTTCGGCAAGTGACTATGTAGCTTTAGAGAAGTGGTAGGCAACCTTCGGCCCTCCAGCTGTTTTGAAGCTACAAGTCCCATGAGACGTTGCAAGACCCTGACAATCACAGGCATGACTCCTAGAGGCAGACGCATGATGGGATTTGTAGTTTCACCACAGATAGAGTGTCGAGGTTGCCTACCCCTGGATTCAAGACTGTAGATAACAATATCAAATGTGTCCCTGGCCTCCTGAAAGCCCATCCCCTAGGAAGGTGTACTCACTCATCTATGTTACTTTCCTGTTACATGGGAGCCCTCACACCATTGTTCCAACAGAAGAGACTGCCAGGTACTGAGGAGCATGTGACCTTCCCCATGTAATAGTGCTCTGGTCTGTGTAGCGAGTTGACAGGCCAGAACCCTGTCATGTGGAAGGGTGATGATATCATCCGCTTTGGAAGTCCTGACACCATCCAGCAACTGGAGCTTACTCATGGCAGAGATCTGCTGTTGGAAGGTGGTGGGGGAGTGTGAAAGGGTGAGTATACTTTGCTAGGGGTGGGTTATCAGGAGGCACTGTCAGTTTTCTCTCAATGAGCAGATGGCAGATTCTCTGGAATACTTTACACAGTACATCGAATATGTAGTAGTTTGGACTCTTTTGTATTGTTTGGCATTGGTAAAAGTGAAAATTATTCTTTCTGTTCATTGTAATTTTTCTTTCCTGTTCTTGTAAATCCTCTATATCAGTTGATAGATAGATCTTAAAAAAGTCAGCACCCTTTTTTAGAAATACTGAAGGAAACAAACTTTTTTGAGAAGTGTTTGCAACACATATGCACTTCAAGTGAAACCGCAGCCCAAGCTCTTTTTACAAATGTGTATAAAGTGGAACCTTTACCATTTTTGCATTACTGCCTGTGTCCCCTGAGGCAAAACTCCTCAATGGATCACCTGCTCCAATGATGAATGTCAGGTGGGATTTCCCCTCGCTTTGAGGAGATTTACTCATACATCTGTTTGGTTCTCAGGGACAGGAAGGGTAGGAGAATCTCCCTGAGACACAGCAATGAAAAGAGTGGTTCCAATCCTTTCCCAGTTTAAAAAGTAAAAAAAAAGTTTGTGCTGGAGTCTTTCTTTCAGGAAACTTAAAGAATGCAGACAATAAGTTGCAGAATGTGAATAGTCAATAAGGGTTAAAGGCCCAGTCTTAGTTAAAAGAAGTACTTCCAGAATAAACTGGATAGTAGAGTGAATCTGTCTGAGAAGAATTAAAGTGGAAGTCCATGCAAAAACTAAAATTCCTACATCTATAGCCACCAACATTCCAACACTAACCTATCTAGCCCTGAAAGGAAAAAATCGGTATACATTCCTTTTCTGTAGGCGATCCGACCCATTCTCCACTGGCGGAAGCTCTGATTCCACACTGAGCTGTCAGCTGCGGCTTCGCTCTGGAGGCTGTTGCAGAGGACACGTCCGTCAATGGAAGCCCCATAGTAACTCTATGGGTGACGTCACTTCCCATTCATTTCACAGCAGTTGTCGGACATGTACTCAGCAGAGCTTCCCCTGCTGGAGATCAGGTCGGATCACCTGCAGAAAGGGTATGTATACAGAGTTTTTCTTTACAGTGCTAGAGAGGTTAGTGTTAGAATGTTGGTGGCTATAGATGCAGAGATTTTAGTTTTTGCATGGACTTCCACTTTAAAGATGGTTCTTTTAAGCTACATTTTCAACCTCTGAGCTCTTTATAGCCATGGGCTATGGTGGCCAATATTAAATGTGCGATTTAGTAGGGAACATTTCTCGTTTTGAATGGTTTTCATATCAAGTAGTAAAAAAAATGAGTAAAGATTGAATTTGGGGTTTATTGATGCTGGTTATTTGCCAGTTTTGTCGCTGGCATAGTGAAGTTTGTACAACACGATATCATTGACTTTGTAACTTACCTGACTTTATGATTAATAAAAAACGTTATTTGAAAAAAAAAAAAAGATTGAATTTGGGAAAGTAGTAGCTTATGTGGGGGAAAAATTTACAGATATCTTTATAACTTACTTTGGCAGGTTAATGTCCTCTGAAAAGGAACTTTTATCCTGCAAGTGTAATTTCTCGCTGCTGGAGGTGCCATCTTGGATGTGGCCCAGCAGGATTAGAGCTGTCATTCCTGTGATGGTCAGAAATCCTGCACATGCACAATATTGCACAGGGTGCATCCACAGCACTAAGACCCCTTTCACACTGGGGCGTTTTTCAGGCGTTTTTCGGGCGCTGGCAGTGTGAAAGGGGTCGGGCCATCGGCGCACCCAGCCCGGCAAAAACACAAAAGCGCTGCAAAGAAAATGCCTGCAGGACTTTTTTTGACGATCTGCCAGTGCAGTGCCCCAGTGTAAAGCACTCAGGCCTTCACATTGGGATTGCAGATGAGGCTTCTTTCAGGCGCTTTTTTTAACGCTAAAGCGCCTGAAAAATGCCTCAGTGTGAAAGGGGTCTTATTGTGGCACAGCCTACCAAGCTCCTAAACACAATTTCTATGCTGCCAGTTAATATATCCCTAGACTAGAAACATCTGACATTGTGGCCTGGAAGGGAGAAGGGATAAAGAGAAGTAGACAGCAAGGAAAGAGAAGGATCCAAAACACCCATCCAGAAAGTCTGAAGTATTCTAATTTTTTATGATGCCTATAGTTCTGCAAAATGGATTGATTGGCCAGAGGAAGCAATAGTGAGCAAAATAAAAGCATATTTTACGATAAATTGTGTAATGATCATATGTGGTATGGAGACAGGGCCTCTTTAATAAACTATTAACTAGAATTATTGTTTGGACCAAAATCTGCCAGTGAGGGCATTGCTCAGATCTGTACTTTGAGAGATGAAAGAATTCAAAATTTGTCACAGGTGGGTTTGACACAACCCTGTCTTTCATGCAAGTCTATGTGAGGACACATGTGCTGGGGGTGTGGCTGTTACCTAGGCAGGCCATAGATGATGCAATTTTCTTTCCTGCAACCAGGAAAGAAAATCTCTCGATTCCCCACATCAACACAATCCATCCCACGGAGCTATTGTGTTCTACTGGCAGGGGTGGGGGTGGGGGAAGCTATTCCTGCCAGAAGAACACAGTGATTATTGCTAGGGGCTATAACTGCTAGCAATAATCGTATGTAAAAATCCGACATGCTGATCGTATCGATGGATCAACTTGGGTACAATCAGCCTGTCCTTAGTTAAAATCTTGGCCAGTCCCTGCTAAACCAGCCAAGATTCGAACCATCTATGGCCGGCTTTGGCTATGCCAGCATAGAGCACTTCAGTGTGAGATAAGGAAGCATCTTTTGCACTAAGGAAAAGTTATTTTAAGGCATTTCCAAGCAGCAATCATTCACAAATCATACACATGAAGCTAATGTGACTATACAATGATTAAAGGGCGGGCTTTTAGAAAACAGGCTCTTTATCTGCAATTCAGGGGGAAGATCCCTAGTTTATTGACAAGTGGGAATAGAAATCAGGAAAGTATTGTTTCAGATAGGCATTCCTCTTTTGTCAGGCAGTGTATCTAACGTCTACTTAATGGACTGTTAAACTGTCTAAAATATTTAGTAGAAGCATTTCATTTTTAAAATGTACTTTCATTTTGCTGAGTTAATCAGGAATTCTGTGTACCTTTCCAACCCCTGGTATTTTTTATTTTTTTGCCTGGCCTATAAACTCTTCTTGGCTTGGTCACCAAAGTGCTTCCTGTTAGCATCCTGCATGGGTGTGTGGTCCTGCTATTCATACGAATCAGACCAGACTAACAACTCTTAATTGTGGATTCCAGTTTTTGGCCAAACAATGATTTTATGCAGAAAGAAAAGCCAACTACTTGGAACCAAACCACCACCCACTATTGGAGCCCTTTTGGAGTAATTAAACCAAGATCTTCCCCAATATTTATAATGTGTACAGCTGCTTCACCAATAAAGTCTGAGGATAGCTTGTCATGATCCAAATTTTGTTTAATATTTTCTAGTCTATACAGAACTAAGAATAGATTGAATCGTCTATGTCATACATCACAGATTTCAGGGTATTTGCCTCAAGAACAAATCAAAGACAAATATGGAGAATTTTTGAAAGGCTACCCTGTTTCCCCGAAAATAAGACCTAGCGTGATTATCGGTGATGGCTGCAATATAAGCCCTTCCCCCCAAATTAGCCCTAGGTAAAGTCCTTATAGGTATTATTTTCAGGGTAGGGCTTATTTAGGGGGAAACAGAGTAGGGCTTATTTGGGGGGTAGGGCTTATATTGCAGCCATCACTGACAATCACGCTAGGTCTTATTTTCGGGGAAACAGGGTAGCTAGCAGCTAGAGGATTTGCTTAACTTATTAATACTGTGGAAATATTTATATTTATGCTTATACTGGCTGAAAGAGACATTTGGCAGCTAGGCAACCCACTGCTTGGCACATTTTACAGGAAGGAGAAATATTCAAGTGTTAATTTCTACTTGATATCACAGCAGCAATTTTGACCTACATTTATAACAAGAAATGCACCATCAGTTGCATAGCCACTTTTGCAACAGTTTAAAGGGTTTGTTAACCCACATGTGTCACTTTCTATAATCTGTTCTGTCTTAAAAGGATATGTCCCCCTGTGTCTGTTGTATTAAAAAAAAAGGCGTATATATACCTTATCTGTATAATAAAAGAACCGAATGGTTAACGCTGCGCTCGAAGACAGTATGTGGATAAAAAATTGAAATAAATCAAATAAATAAAGCTACCAGCACCAAAAGTCCTAAATACAAACTCAAATCAGTGGAAAACATGGAGTGGGTGCAGCGCTAAAATCAGTGTGTAAATCCAAATAGAAAAAAACTGAAAAAATTAAATTCCTTTCAAATATTCAGAAAGGGTGAAAATCCTGAAATAATAAAAAAAATGGTCCCAATGTCTAAAATTGAGAGACTGAAAAACTATATTGCATCTATGATAAGGTGAACCTATTTAGGCAATGCAAAACTCTGTGAATGTCAAATATTATGTTCAAGTGCCAAAAATGATAAAACATTTTTATGGTTTTTATATAAAAATGTTTTTATTAAATTTGAATTTTTGATACATTTGTCATTTAGACTGTTTAGATTGTAGATATCGTTATTGTAGATATATATGGTATAGATGTGTATTTATAGCCGGCTTTTTCAAACCTTATTTACTGTAATGTTTACGTCTGTCTCGGCTTCCACTCCTTGTTTTTCGCTGTGACCGTTGTTCATTATTTGTTCTGTATTATTATAATCCGCCATTAGATGGCGCAAGTATTTATCGCTTCCTCATTGTACTTAGTTTTAGTCAGTTTGCCAGTAGTCAAAATGGCGTTAGCTTATATGCTCTATCATCATAGTCATAGCGGCCCTTAGTTAAGATGGCACCGCGGCACTATTTATATGATGTGCCTGATGACATAATCACAGCAGCCAATCCCCCGTCAATGTCCTATTGTGACAAAACGCGTAGGGTGGGCCTGTTATACTGACTTCATCACCTTTTGTCTCTTCAGAGATTGATGGTGCGGCAAGCAGCAGGCAGAGGAGGCCCAAGGAGACGTCGCTAGTTTATCCATTGACACACCGCATGTATATCAGCTCTATTTCCTAAGCGCAACCTATTTGATTAAAATACATTCTTTTAAATCACTGCACTATAGGCGCAATTTTTGTTTATGTTTTTGAGTGACAAGGATCCAGAGGTTTGGGACATCCAAATACGTTTTTGGGGGACAGATTTCCCTGTGCTTGATGAGACCGCTGTTGTGGTCATTATTGCCGGTAAGGAGACTACATACTCACTTTGGGTGTATAGCCTGCTTGGAGGAAGGGCCTTTTTTTCTTCACGGCTTCGTGGTTACATTATGTCTTTATACCTGCATGGACATTTCTTGAATCACTGTCAAATACATTTGGGACTTTGTTCTAATTTAAAATATTCACTTTTATTTTTCACATTTATTGATCTTATTTTTCTCCACTGATTGGTTTATGTGATTTTTTTTATACATTATTGATTATATCCACCTGAACAATTTTGTGGATCTCACTTAATCTATTTTCTGTTGTTATCACTATTATTTTATTTTTATCATTTTTTGGCACTTGAACATAATATTTGCCATTCACAGTATTTTTGGCACTTGAACATAATATTTGCCATTCACAGAGTTTTACATTGCCTAAATAGGTTCACCTTATCATAGATGCAATGTAGTTTTTCAGTCTCTCAATTTTAGACATTGGGACTCTGCCTTAGTTTTCCATTTTATTATTTCAGGATTTTCACCATTTCTGAATATTTGAAAGGAATTTCATTTTTTCAGTTTTTTTCTATTTGGATTTACACACTGATTTTAGCGCTGCACCCACTCCATGTATACCTTATCTGTGACCGCTGATCAGCGGCCACGGACACGCCAAATCTCTCCTCTCTCTGTGTGACAGAAGCAGGAAGCAGTGGGAGGGGCCAAGATGCCCCCGCTGATGTCACTCTGAAGGGGAGGAGAGAGCCGGAGAGATGCGGCGCGTCACGTGACCGCTGATTAGCAGTCACAGATAAGGTATATACGGCTTTTTTTTTATACAGCAGACACACAGGGGGACATATCCTTATAAGACAGGACAGATTATAGAAAGTAAGACGTGTTATTAAGGCAGCAGCGGGTGGGGGCGGACCCTGACACAGGAGCTGAAAGGCAGGGATGGGAGGGGGGGAGGATGTCACAGCAGCAGAGAGGAGAGACGGGAGACAGCGGATGACGGATGACAGCGGAAACTGACCACGGTGTCAGGGCTCAGCAGCAATGATTACCATGGTCAGTTTACAGAGGGGTGGGGGTAAAACTGGAAGGATCAGCCAGGTTTTTTAGGTGTTACAGGGGTCCAAATGACACAGTACAAGTACTGTGTCATATAACATGCTTTAAAGGAGCAGGATCCTTTTTTTTTTTTGGGTGGTAAACATACGCTTTAATAGGAGAAAAAAATGAAATGAAGTGGAATGGAAGCTGTTGATTAACCCAAAAACAACTGTGTGAGAGTCTATACAGCCTATATGCTTTTTGGTTCCTTCTTTCAGTCCTTAACCACTTGCCCCTTGAAAGATTTACCCCCCTTCATGACCAGGCCATTTTTTGCTATATGGCACTGCGTTACTTTAACCTGCACTATTTACAAAAAAAAAAAAAATATTGTTTACTTTCTGCTATAAAACATATCCAATAAAAAAATTTACAAAATGAAATTTCTTTGTTAATTTAGGCTAATATGTATTCTGCTACATATTTTTGGTAAAAAAAATCCCAATAAGCATATATTGATTGGTTTGCACTAATATTATAGCGTCTACAAACCATGTTATATACTGGAATTTTATTTATATATCCATTTATCTTTTATACTAGTAATGGCGGCGATTAGCGACTTATAGCGGAACTGCAATATTGCGGCGACAAATCTGACACTGACACTTTGTGAAAACCAGTGACACTAATACAGTGATCAATGCTAAAAATATGCACTGTCACTGTCACGATCTGAGGATTGGAACACCTGGCAGTGTAAAACTCTGGGTCTAGTGGGGCAGTAGGAATGAGTAAACGGGTGTGCCAGGGTACCAGCCCTAGAAGCTAGAAGATGCAGGAGAAGTCTGACTGCACGCAAACAGAGGTGTATCACAGTCGCAGAATCTAAGGAGCCGCCTGGCCTTCACCAGAGCCACTGGAGGTGTGGAAGTTGCACTGCAAGGCAGCCCCCAGGTTGCGGCTCTCCAACACACCCATGCAGGCACAGTGCTAGCAAATAGCACACTGGAAGGACTCAGGATACACACTGGATACAATGTACCAAGGAAAGACTACGGCAGCCAGCTAAGAAGAGACACTAGGCCCAGGGGGAGGATGCAGGGAACAAGTAAGTTCAAGGCACAGGAGAGCAGGGAAAGCTTGGAAAAAACACAGAAAGAAGGAAACAGCAAGCAGGAATGAGGGGAAGGAGGCAAAACCAAGAAACAATGCTGTGGAGAGCACCCACAGCAATAGAAAACAGACAGATACAGGGGGGCACCCAAGGGTATAAAAACGCAGCAAGAAAGAAAACACTGAGAATAGCGACAAGACCAAAAAAACACACAGATTACAAGTATACTGAAGGAAAAGTAAAAGCCAGAGGAACAGGGAGGTCCGGCTTTAGCGTGGAGACACGTTGCTTGAACACTAACCCATAGGTGCAAATGCTTAATAATACCTAAGTTTAGGGCGGATTGGCAGGAACCCGAGCAGCTCGGACAGGGGGTAAAACCCGGCACTGGATCAGTGTATACAGAACCGTGACACACTGTACTAATGACACTGGCTGGGAAGGGGTTAATCTAGGGCGATCAAAGGGTTAAATGTGTGCCTAACCAGTGTTTATGTGTACACAGTGTGGTGTTTTTACTAAGGGATGTGCTGGATTTCCACCAATCTTGCTGACAGGACAAAGCTCTGTATTGTTTACATATGCAGAGCTCCGTTCTGTGCCTCTCCTCGGCGATCAGCGGGTGTCGGCTGACAGCCATTGGCTGGCACCCTAATCACAGCAGAAACGGCGCATGTGTGCATACGTGATTCTGCACAGAACAGCTGTCCTATAGTAAATCTGCTATAGGGCAGTCATGAACTGGTTAAAGATGGAGGTATCAGCCTAGGTTTGTTACGAACTTGCGAGTGGCCTTGTCCTGTCTGAACATACTTAAAAGTAAACTTTTCAAGAAATAAACCACTGTCATTTCTGACCTTATAGTTGCCTGGCTTTTATGTTGACCCACTAGCTTTGAGTTAGGGCCTGCATGGATGGGACTTATTTTTTCAGCACATTGCACAGATGCTCAATTGGATTGAGATCTGGAGAATTTGCAGGCTAAGTCAACACCTCAAACTCATTTTTCTGTTCTTCAAACCAATTCTTGAACTCATCAGACCGGGCCATCTTCTTCCATTGCTGCAATGATCTGGTTCAGATGTTCAAGTGCCCATTTTAGGTGCTTTTGGCTATAGACATGGGTCAGCGAGGGCACCCTGATTGGTCTGCGGCTATGCAACTCCATACATAATGAACTGCAATGCACTGTGTATTCTGACACCTTTCTATCAGAACCAGCATTAACTTTTTCAGCAATTTGAGCTACAGTGGCTCCTCTATTGGATTGGACTACACAGGCCAGCCTTCACTGCCCACTTGCATCACTGAGCCTCGGCCGCCCATGACCCTGTCCCTGGTTTGCCAATTCTCCTTCCTCTGACCATTTTTGACTGGGAACATCCCACAAGAGCTGCAGTTTCAGAGTTGCGCTGACCCATTCATCTAGCCATTACAGTTTGGCCTATGTCAAAGTTGCTGAAATCCTTACATTGGCCTTTTTTCTGCTTTCAACAGATCAACGTCAGGGACAACATGTTCACTTTGCTGCCTAATATATACCACCCACTTTCAAATTGCACTTAACAAGGTAATCAGTCTTTTTTCACATAACCTATCAGCGTACATAATGTTATGGCTCATCAGTGTATAAGATCATGTTTTGGATTTTTTTTTTTACTAATTTAAAAAAATATATTTCTTTCAATGAATTATGCTTATGCCTATTACAAACATTTCCAGGGCACTAGATGTTTTCAGCACAGTAATGCCCCGTACACATGGTCGGACTTTGTTCGGACATTCCGACAACAAAATCCTAGGATTTTTTCCGACGGATGTTGGCTCAAACTTGTCTTGCATACACATGGTCACACAAAGTTGTCGGAAAATCCGATCATTCTGAACGCGGTGACGTAAAACACGTACGTCGGGACTATAAACGGGGCAGTGGCCAATAGCTTTCATCTCTTTATTATTTGTCCCTCGGCTTTGTGTACACACGATCGGAATTTCCGACAACGGATTTTGTTGTCGGAAAATTTTATCTCCTGCTCTCCAACTTTGTGTGTCGGAAAATCCGATGGAAAATGTCCGATGGAGCCCACACACGGTCGGAATTTCCGACAACACGCCCTGATCGGACATTTTCCATCGGAAAATCCGACCGTGTGTACGGGGCATAAGAGTTTTCTGCCTGTTTCACTCTCTCTCTAATTGAAACCTCAGACACAGCCCTACTGCGGGAATGGTTAAAAGGGATTTCAGCTTCTGCTACTGAGCTCTTTAAACTGACTTCTTACAGAAAGGCAGATAAGGATACACAGCTAAACAACATATTAGAGATGAGAATACTACCTGCTGGCTGAACATGGAATTACCAAATATTCATACACATAATTAACCTGACTACTAAAAACAAATATTTTTTACATTTTATTTTTTCAGTCCTGAAAAACACTGTACAACCCCTTTTACTATATTCTGTCAGCCCTTCGTGAATAAATAAAACTACTCATGGTGGGAATGGAGTGGGTATCAACTAATACTAAGATACCCTACAGTACACATAGTGGCCCCCACTGCTGCCACTGTTTGCTCGCAGAAAAGATGTCCACATTGGCTGGCTCTACATGTATTGTATATCAGTTTCATCGGTTTTGCTGACAGTGATCAGCTAGAGGAAGCTGAAAGGCAGTGGAAGAACAGCAACGTCAAAGATTAGAAAACTGAGTGAACCGGCCACTTCCTCAATGGCCATGATAAGTCAGAAGATACGAAAGCAACAGAACATGCATCATAGCTAGGAATAAAACTGCCTGCACGATAAGATAAACAACATATTTATCTGTCTATCTAACTCAAGCTTACTTCCTTAGTTGGACAAAAATTTCAGAAAAAAAAATGTAAGTTAAAAGTTAATTTTTTTAAGAACAGCATAGTTAGTATAGCCAAGTGACAAGAAGTCTGGCAAGAAAGTAAGTTGAAATCAGAGGGGCATATCCTTCATTTACATGTACTCTATAACAGAATATAAAAAATGTTTTCAATCTAAACAATAGGCGATTTCTGCTCTTTATGCAATGTTGTAAATGTTTTTTCTAGCACACCTCACGTCAGCACAAAACGGGTTAACACCTCCTCTGGGGCCCCAAAAGGCCACCTGTTTCTAGCTAAAAAAAAGACAACCCCTCTGCCAACTAAGATGTTCTTTTTTTTTTTATCACGCTTCTGGCCACCTGTTGATTGCAGTTGGTGAGTAAATTGTTTGCTGCCCCCCCCCGGTGAACCTATGCCATGTTTAGCCCCTCATGGAGTTGGAAGACCCTGAATGTTGGATGGTAAACCCTCTTAAAAACTGGGCGCACTTTGTGCCAAGGCCGTGGGCAAAATGATGCTCAAACTGCATTGACATTGTACAGGTGTGGTATTATAAAAGCTCTGCAATGTCATCATTGCCTCTCCCTTGGGGGTTTTTTCCTGTCTTTTTATATGCAGCGCTCCTGGTTTTATTGTCAGTCTGAGAGCGGCTGTGAATGTTACAGGGGGTGGGGAGATTGGCAGCACAGGATGTGAACCGCCAGTTGCCATGCAATGGCGTAAATGATCTTGGAGATATGCAGTTGAGAGGGTTTCTCTCCCTCTCTCTCTCTGCAGTCCTGCCAGTTAAAGGACTTACCTCAGATTCTGACTAAAGCCGTGTACACACGACCGGACTTTTCGACCGGACTGGTCTAACGGAACAAATCCGTCGGACAATCCGGCTGTGTGTGGGCTTCATCAGACCTTCAGCTGACTTTTTCTGTCGCAAATCAGACAGACATTAGATTTGGAACATGTTTCAAATCTTTCCGACGGACTCGAGTCCGGTCGAGAAATCAGTTCGTCTGTATGCTAGTCCGATGGACAAAAAAGGATGCAAGGGCAGCTATTGGCTACTGGCTATGAACTTGCTTATTCTATTCCCTTCATACGTCATCACGTTCAAACCAACAGACTTTCGAATGGACTTCAGTCCGTTCATGCGTGGGCAAGTCCGGCCGTTCGAAAGTCTGCCGTAACTCCGTCGAAAGTCTGTCGGAAAGACCGTCGGATCTTTGATGCTGAAAAGTCAGCTCGTGTGTATGCGCCATTAGTCTCCTGTCTGCCTCTGGATGTACTGTCCTGGCTCCCCTGCTATGCTGTGTACTTCTGTGGGTTTGACAGACTGACTGGTTTGTCTCAGACTCTGTGTCTGATGTCTGCCTTTGGAAATGCTGCCTGAACTCACCTGCTGCTGATTCTGAAGTGAGTGGATGAAGGCAGATGGGTCTTAAAAAGACAGTGTACCTTGGTGAGAGGTAATATGATTTTCTCCATATATTTTCTGCAAATATGAGCTTGCCACACCTGTTAGTGGTACAGAAGATTAGCAAAGGTTGGAGGGGGCAACGTGGAACATGGTTTTTAAAAGAGTGCTCAAGGAAATAATGCAAATTGAGGTGTTTTGTATTATTTTTTTTAAAATAGCCAAAAATAAAAAATGCCTGTAAACGAAACGCAGTTAAATGTGAGTTACTGCGTATAGCCGCGTTTAGAAGCGCTTGGCGCTTAAAATGCCTCCAAACAGCATCTGAACTCATTTTTTTGCTTTCCAAAAGAGGCTTCTAAACTGCCTAGAAACGACTATAAACGACCCTGTGTACATGTACTGATAAGATAAAATAGAGGAGAGTTCAGGAGCAGTTGAAAAAAATGCCCAACTGCTCCTAAACGTCCGTTTAGCAGCGCTAGTGTACATGAGGCCTTAGATTACTGGTTAATTTACCAGGAGGGCCTGTCCTGGGTGGAGGCATTGCCAACATTATTATCAAACCCACTCTTCCACTTAAAGTGGAGTTCCACCCTAAAATGGAACTTCCACTTTTTGGATTCCTCCCCCTCTCCGGTGTCACATTTGGCACCTTTCAGGGGGAAGGAGGGAGCAGATACCTGTCTAATACAGGTATTTGCTCCCACTTCCTGGCATAGCTCACCTATGCCACTTCCTGCGCCTACCCCGTCCTCCCCCGCTGTATTCTGTGAGACACAGAACACAGCAGGGACCTGAGAGGACGCGCGGCGCGACTCACTCATGCGCAGTAGGGAACCAGGAAGTGAAGCCGCACGGCTTCACTTCCTTATTCCCTTACCAAGGATGCCGGTGGCAGCAGCCGAGAGCCGAAGGACGGATTGGCTTTGGCTGCTGACATCACGGGCTCCCTGGACAGGTAAGTGTCCATATATTAAAAGTCAGCAGCTGCAGTATTTGTAGCTGCTGGCTTTTAATATTTTTTTTTCAGCGGACCTCCACTTTGATGAAGGTTCTAGTTCCCTTAGTAAGCTACAGTTTTAGCACAATACAGTATCCTGTTTGGGAGTTTCCATTTCTCATAACAACCCCCTCCCCCCACCCCAATGCACTCAACTCGCTTTGGTTGCAGTGCACCAAAATGCACATCAATTCACTACCATATATCGTGGTGTTCTGTGTCAGAACGCAATTCACTGGAATGGACAGGTGTGAACTCAACCTTGTAGCAACTAGTTGTAAATTGATCACCTGTACGGTTAAAAAGTAAGTCCACCCAAGTCATATTCCAGTTATAAGTGGAGTCTACTGGGCTTAGTCACTCACTGGCTTTTTAGAACTCCTGTAGTGCCATCACTTTACAATAGTTTCCTGTTCTGTTCCTGCCCACAGTGAGGTGTTCCCATTTACATGCACTATCCAATGAACTAGATCATACATCCACGAGAGTTTAACCCCTTGTAATGGTTGGAGCAAATGTGAAGATCTGGGATCCCAGTTCCAGACATTTCATCACAACATATGAGAAACAGTTATGTAGTAGAAAACTCCTCCATCTATTACTGAAAATTGGAGTGGAGTGACCCTCCAAAAACTAATATAAATACAGTGCCTTGAAAAAGTATTCATGCCCCGTGAAAATTTTCCACATTTTGTCATGTTACAACCAAAAATGCCCCATCACTGTACCTCCTGCACATCTGCCCCCCACTGTACCCCCTTGCTCTTCTGTCCCACCACTGTAACCCCCCTGCTCATCTGCCCCATCAATGTACACCTTTTCTCATCCACCCCACCACTGTACCTCCCTGCACATCTGCTCCACCGCCATATCCCCATGCTCTTCTGTCTCACTACTGAATCGCCTTCTCATCTATCCTAACACTGAACCCATCTGCTCATCTGCCGCACCACTGTAGCCCCCTTTCTCATCTGCCCCACCAATGTACCTCTTGCACATCTGTCTCACCTCTGTACCCCCCTGCTCTTCTGCCCCACCTCTGTTCCCCCTGCTCTCCTGCCCCACCGCTTTTCCCCCTGATCTCCTGCCCCACCTCTGTTCCCCCTGCTCTCCTGCCCCACCGCTTTTCCCCCTGCTCTCCTGCCCCACCACTGTACCCCCTTGCTCTTCTGCCCCACCACTGTAACCCCCCTGCTCATCTGCCCCATCAATGTACACCTTTTCTCATCCACCCCACCACTGTACCTCCCTGCACATCTGCTCCACCGCCATATCCCCATGCTCTTCTGTCTCACTACTGAATCGCCTTCTCATCTATCCTAACACTGAACCCATCTGCTCATCTGCCGCACCACTGTAGCCCCCTTTCTCATCTGCCCCACCAATGTACCTCTTGCACATCTGTCTCACCTCTGTACCCCCCTGCTCTTCTGCCCCACCTCTGTTCCCCCTGCTCTCCTGCCCCACCGCTTTTCCCCCTGCTCTCCTGCCCCACCACTGTACCCCCTTGCTCTTCTGCCCCACCACTGTAACCCCCCTGCTCATCCGCCCCATCAATGTACCCCTTTTCTCATCTTCCCCACCACTGTACCTCCCTGCACATCTGCTCCACCACCATATCCCCATGCTCTTCTGTCTCACTACTGAATCACCTTCTTATCTGTCCTAACACTGAACCCATCTGCTTATCTGCCGCACCACTGTAGCCGCCTCTCATCTGCCCCACCAATGTACCTCTTGCACATCTGTCTCACCTCTTTACCCCCCTGCTCCTCTGCCCCACCTCTGTTCCCCCTGCTCTCCTGCCCCACCACTTTTCCCCCTGATCTCCTGCCCCACCACCAGGGGCGTAACTAGAAATAGCAGGGCCCCATAGCAAAATGTTGTATGGGGCCCCCCTGCAAACAGCCCCCCCCCCACAGCTGCCCTAGTGTCAATACAGCGTGACCTGTGCCACATAAAGCGTGACCTGTGCCCAATACAGCCTTGTCTGCCTGTGCCCCATACAGCCCCACTTATTCAGAGGAAGAGGCAAGCCACCCAGATCAGCGGAGAGCGGGATTGCCCGCTGTAATAGCTTTCATTTGAATTTCCTGTCTTCCCGGGGCTCATCGTCACATAGCCCCACCTCTTGGCCCGACGCCTTTCATGGCGTCACATGTCCCGCATTGGATCGGCGTTCTGTCTATCAAAGGCTAATTTGTAGTCCTGTGAGCCTCCAGGTAATTGACCAAATCTGGTCTCCAAAATAGTATATCTTTGCAAATGATCAGCTGCTAACGTTACGCATGTCTCATAACCATGCAAAATAATTAAACCAAATTGTACACATGCTGCGCTTATCAAAATAAAAAATAAGAAATTTCCACTAAAATATTAATAAAGTTATATTGTGCCTAACATATACAAAATCTATTAATAACTATTAATATACGTTAATGTGCAATAAATTAATAAGTAGGTAAAAGTGCTCCAATAAGCCTGTGTATTGCAAATATTCCACAAAGCTTGTGCAATTTTAAAACATTAATAGATAATTCAACACAAACATCCATGCGATTTAGTGTTGCATCCAAGCATATCAGTACTGCATCTATGCAATATGGTGTTAGTGCAATGTTCGAACAATAAAAAGTTGAAAAATACAAAAAAACGCATCCATGCGATTTGGTGCTACATCCATGTGATTCTATTCAATTCAGTGCTGTGTTGCTGTGCAATGATTAAATTAACAGTCCAATTTAGTGTTGCATCCATGCATTTCAGTGCTGCATCTATGCAATATGGTATTAGTGCAATGTTCAAACAATAAAAAGTTAAAAAATACAAAAAAACGCATCCATGCGATTTGGTGTTGCATCCATGTGATTCTATGCAATTCAGTGCTGTGTTGCTGTGCAATGATCAAATTAATAGTCCACAGATCTTCCACAATCCATTCATGTGTTATGGTGAACACAAACTAAAGTGCTGTGTGCTCATACAAGTGCTCCCCCCCCAGGTGATAGCCCCTCACCTTAGGGCGTGCAACCTTGCAATTAAGCTTGGTCAGAATGCGCCTTAGAACCTCTCTGGGTTCGATGTTACATGCAGGGTCCTGGATAGATTTGCACTGGTGTCTCTGTTCCTCACAGCAGTCCCGTTTGTACCTCAATATATCAACATAAAAAGGACTTCATGGTGCAGTATGTACTAAATTTATTAAAATCATAAACAAATCCCGCAATGGGTACTCACAGTAACAAGGCGCTTAAGAGCGCCACACTAAAACAGCAGAGACGAATGGGCAACAGCGGCCGGTATGGGGTGGCGTGCTAATCTGTCCCAACAGGTTGTGTGTATAACGTTCCGTCCTGTCCCCTTCCCCTACGCGTGTTCGATACAAGGGGTATTTCGTATCTTCATCAGGGGGTGATTTGATTGGATGGTGAACCTGTCAATTAATATATCCTCTCCGTGGCCATTTTGTTGTGGCCTGCTGACACTCTAGTAAGCAATCAATGTGTTTCTATGGGAGAAACGTCTATATGCAAAAATAGATGCATACAAATGGCAAAAGATAATAGCCATGGATTCCCCATTTTGCCTGATATATATAGTAAAAACATTTAACAATGATATTACTACGTTAAATTACTCAGGACAGACGTGGGACGATTAGATCGGCACCCCCTATGTAAACCAGTTGCTGTGGGAGATGTAACATAGTAAATCTACAAAACGACAATATAATATAGAATTACATGTAAGAGGTTAAAAATTAAGAATAAACATAATAAAAAAAAAAAAGAATAAATAAAAATAAAAATCCAAAGCTCATACGAATAATAACTCGTCTATATGAGCATACATAATCAAAGTTTAATACATATACTTAAAACCACAATAGAAAAAATTAAATATAAATAAAAAATAAAATATATATATAAAAAGAGTATATTGCTAGCAAACACTGGTTAAACATTATATAGTACAAACAGGTATACCTAACCCATAAGATAGTGTTATCACTATGGATATTAACAGGATATGCTCATAAGCGGTTGTGATAGCCAACAAGGGGCAGTATATACTCCTTGGCTCCACCATTCCTATGTGTGTAGTCATACTGGTGTGACATGATGTTGGGATATATTAAAAATATATATGTGCTCAATGGTTACTTAAAAAACATCTAAGATCAAAATCTTTATTTAACCCTCCAGGGGCCAGAGAGCCCAACTGGTGTATCCACCATGATTCTCTTCTGCTGATTTCCCTAACATAATTGGACCCCCTCCAGTGACGTTTGGGTGCCTCAATGCCCCAAAATTGCATCCCTACTGTACTCTTGTTGTGTACATCTCTAAAATGTACAGATAAAAAATGCTTATCAAACCCCTTTTTTATATTCCTCACGTGTTCTTCAATACACTCTTTTAATGCCCTAACCGTTCTACCAACATAAATTAAATTACATGGGCATTTAACTGCGTAAACTACACCAACTGTATCACAAGAGATGAAGTCCCTGATGGTATATGTGTGGTTGTTGAGTGGATTGACAAAATCTTTTACTTTCCTAACATTAGTAGGAACTCTGGTGCAACTGTAGCAGCGACCACAACTGTGGAAACCTATCATATCCCAAAACAACTTGGGTTTAGGAGGGGGAGGCTCTACTACATTGTGCACCAGTAGGTTACGTAGACTAGGTGCTCTCTTGTATACTATCCTAGGTTTTTCTGAGAGACTCCCTTTTAAATGGACGTCTTGTTTTAAGATGTTCCAATATTTATGGATAATTCGCTCCACGTCTTTATTCTGTAGATTGTAGTCCAGAACAATACAAGTACCCATATCATTGCTGGTTCTGGTTTGTCTGACGCTATCCTTGAGTAAATCCTCCCTATTTAGATTCTTAATTTTATTTTTCTCCTTTTCCAGGAAATTCTCACGGTATCCTTTCTGTTTGAACATAGTGGTTAACATATTAGATTGAGTTTCAAAATCTTCTACCTGTGTGCAATTCTTCTTAATTCTCATGTATTGGCCTCGAGGAATGTTATCTAGCCAAGGTCTGAAATGACAACTCATAACAGGAATATATGAATTGCGATCTGTCGCTTTAAAGTATGTTTTTGTTTCAATTCCTTGAGATGCATTGCTAATTTCCAGATCCAGGAAGTGTACCACACTTTTACTAATGTTCCATGTCAGATTGATATTCTGATCATTGTTGTTCATTATTTCAAGCTTTTCTGCCAGGTGATCCTCATTTCCTTTCCATATGATCAGAAGATCGTCTATGAAACGTCTATAGAGCAAAATATTGGGATCTCTATTGTACAAAATACCCTCAGACTCCCATCTGGCCATATACAAATTGGCGACGCTTGGGGCGAATTTAGCGCCCATCGCGACGCCTTTAATTTGTAAATAAAAAGTGTTCTGGTACCAGAAAAAGTTATGTTCCAAACAGAAGCTTAAACATCTCAATATAAATTTCCGTAGCTTCTTTTCCATCCCGTTATTGTTTTTTAGAGCCCATTTCACTGCTCTCATGGCCCCTTGGTGGTCAATACTGGTATAGAGAGATGCCACATCACCAGTTGCCATCACCACATTTTCATTAGAGGTACATTCATTCAATAACTGTAATGTGTGTTTGGTGTCCTTAAGATATGCGTGAGTTTCCTTATCAAGGAAACAGAACACTTTTTATGTTAGGGAAATCAGCAGAAGAGAATCATGGTGGATACACCAGTTGGGCTCTCTGGCCCCTGGAGGGTTAAATAAAGATTTTGATCTTAGATGTTTTTTAAGTAACCATTGAGCACATATATATTTTTAATATATCCCAACATCATGTCACACCAGTATGACTACACACATAGGAGTGTGTAATGTGTGTCCTGAGTAATTTAACGTAGTAATATCATTGTTAAATGTTTTTACTATATATATCAGGCAAAATGGGGAATCCATGGCTATTATCTTTTGCCATTTGTATCCATCTATTTTTGCATATAGACGTTTCTCCCATAGAAACACATTGATTGCTTACTAGAGTGTCAGCAGGCCACAACAAAATGGCCACGGAGAGGATATATTAATTGACAGGTTCACCGTCTAATCAAATCACCCCCTGATGAAGATACGAAATACCCCTTGTATCGAACACGCGTAGGGGAAGGGGACAGGACGGAACGTTATACACACAACCTGTTGGGACAGATTAGCAGGCCACCCCATACCGGCCGCTGTTGCTCATTCGTCTCTGCTGTTTTAGTGTGGCGCCCTTAAGCGCCTTGTTACTGTGAGTACCCATTGCGGGGTTTGTTTATGATTTTAATAAATTTAGTACATACTGCACCATGAAGTCCTTTTTATGTTGATATATTGAGGTACAAACGGGACTGCTGTGAGGAACAGAGACACCAGTGCAAATCTATCCAGGACCCTGCATATAACATCGAACCCAGAGAGGTTCTAAGGCGCATTCTGACCAAGCTTAATTGCAAGGTCACACGCCCTAAGGTGAGGGGCTATCACCTGGGGGGGAGCACTTGTATGAGCGCACAGCACTTTAGTTTGTGTTCACCATAACACATGAATGGATTGTGGAAGATCTGTGGACTGTTAATTTGATCATTGCACAGCAACACAGCACTGAATTGCATAGAATCACATGGATGCAACACCAAATCGCATGGATGCGTTTTTTTGTATTTTTTAATTTTTTATTGTTTGAACATTGCACTAATACCATATTGCATAGATGCAGCACTGAAATGCATGGATGCAACACTAAATCGGACTGTTAATTTAATCATTGCACAGCAACACAGCACTGAATTGAATAGAATCACATGGATGTAGCACCAAATCGCATGGATGCGTTTTTTTTTATTTTTCAACTTTTTATTGTTCGAACATTGCACTAACACCATATTGCATAGATGCAGTACTGATATGCTTGGATGCAACACTAAATCGCATGGATGTTTATGTTGAATTATCTATTAATGTTTTAAAATTGCACAAGCTTTGTGGAATATTTGCAATACACAGGCTTATTGGAGCACTTTTACCTACTTATTAATTTATTGCACATTAACGTATATTAATAGTTATTAATAGATTTTGTATATGTTAGGCACAATATCACTTTATTAATATTTTAGTGGAAATTTCTTATTTTTTATTTTGATAAGCGCAGCGTGTGTACAATTTGGTCTATCAAAGGCACCGGGCCAAAAGGTGGAGCTATGTGACGTGAGCCCCGGGAACACTGGAAGTTCTAATGAAAGCTCTTACATGGGGCAATTCAGCTCTCTGCTGATACAGACAGCTCGCCTCTTCCTTTCCTCTCTCTTCCCCTGGCTGGGAGACTGTGCCGGCGGTGCTCTTATCCTCACTGGGCCCCACTCGGCTGCGGGCCCCATAGCGCCCGCATGGGTCGCTATGGTGGTAGTTACGCCCCTGCCCACCACTGTTCCCCCTGCTTTCCTGCCTCACCACTGTAACCCCCTGCTCATCTGCCCCACCAATACACCTCCTTTCACATCTGCCCCACTGCTCTACCCCCTGCTTTTCTGCCCAAATGCTGAACCCCCCTGCTCCTCTGGCCCAACACTGAACCCCCCTGCCCATCTGGCCTATCACTCTACCCCCCTGCTCTTCTGTACCACTGCTGAACCCCCTTCTGAGCTCTTCCACCACTGTACCTCCCTGCACATCTACCCCACCGCTGTACGCTCCTGCACTTCTGTTCCACCTCTGAACCCCTCCTGCTTATTTTCCCCACCGCTGTACCCTCTTCTCATCTATGATATGCGTGATATGCAGAGTGGTGAAAGGAAGCAGAGATGAGACACATCTACCTGTCCTGGCACACTCATCCTGCTGATCCACCTCTCGCATGCAGCCCACATGCTTGTATGTGATGTATGTGATGTCACATACAAGCATATGGAATGGATGCGCAATGATGAGATCAGGTCAGGGGCATTTTCTGAAAGCAGTGGGCCTGTGTGCAGGATCATAAGCAGACATCCCAACCTGCAAAAGCTCATTTTAGGGAGGTGGAAAACTCATTTTAGGGAGGTGACGCTTCGCGCCAGCGCAAACCCCCCCCCACCCCAATTAAATACAGCCTGATCAGTGCCAAATAAATGCAGCTATACCAGTGGCAATAAAATGCAGCTACACCAGTGCAGACATCTCAAGTCTCCCGCGCCTCGTGGGAGTCTCCTGCATTTGACAGCGGGCTCACGGACACCCACAATCTCCCGGCTGAGCCTGCCTGCACTGTCACCCACTGCCACAGGAGGCGTTTGAGCAGTGGCTGCGAACGAAGCTCCCGAGCTCTGCTCTCATTGGTCCATGGGCGGTGCCTGCGTCAGCGAAAGGAGGGAAGAAGGAGGCGGGCCCGTGCGGTGGAATCATTCCCGTGTGTGCGCCACGATTGGTTGCTAGGCTCGGCTAATTTCCCTAGCAACTGAGGGTATTGAGAAGGGTGTACAGAAGAGTATGACGGTGATTGGATGGCCGGAGAAGATGGGGCGTGGCTCAGGCTTCTTTTGACCTCTCTGACTTTACCACGTTCAGTGATGGCCCGGAGCGGAGGGCGGCTGGATGTTTGTAGTGTTGGGTGTATACTATTGTCACAGGAGGGGAAAATTAGTGCGGTGTGCCATGTGTGCAGCTTATGTCCTGGCACTGAGTAAGGACGCGGGAGACTTGAGATGTCTGCATAAGTTGGGCCCCTACAGTTGAGAAAAAGTGGTTGGGTGTGATTTTCATTGTGCTGAATACTGGCTGTGGCTTAAATGGACACAGAGTGCAGGAGTTCAGTAGTAAGTAGTAAGGTTCAGGAATAATTTCCATAAAGTTCCCAAAAGCTCAACTGTAATTCCACAAACTGTCACCTGATTGTGGTTTTCTCAATCACAGTGAAATCCCTTCTTTCTGAGATTGGTAGTGGCAACCAAGCGAGTCATCTTCCTCCTAGATGGTGTACGGGGCTAGCAGGACTGTGATTGGCCAAGACAGTCCTCCTCCTCCTAGAAACAGGGACCCACCCCCCCAGCAGAACTGCACCCAATCTCTTCTCCATTACAAATACTGATAACCGCGGCTACAGCAAAGTTAAAGAACCAAACAATGTTTCCCATCTTTTACAATGTGTGGGGGCACAGCAGTGACGTAGCGTGGGGGGTGCAGGGGGTGCCGTGGCCCCGGGCGTGACATTTAGGGGGGCGCCAGTATGTGTCACTGGCTGCCTCCTCCTAATTTCAAATTCCTGTGTCCCCGGGCCCCGGCCGCCATGTTAAGTGCCCGGCGCCCTGTGATTGGGCGTATGGGGGTCATGTGAGGCGTTGGGCTGGCCTGTCCTTGATCGCTCCTGAAGTCCCGCCTCCGCACATGACCCCCCATACACCCAATAACAGGGCACCGGGCACTGAACATGGCAGCAGACAGAGCGCAGGGGAGAGAAGAAACAACGTGAACCGCCGCTGTGTTCTCCTCCTCATCCGGATCGATGCAGCCAGGATAAGAAGGTGAGTGAGAGTCTTGTTACTGGCTGGGGCGGGCGAGAGACTGTAGGCAGGACAGTATAGTGGACAGTGTAGTGTAGTATAGTGGTCAGTGTAGTGTAGTATAGTGGTCAGTGTAGTATGGTGGTCAGTATAGTGTAGTATGGTGGTCAGTGTAGTATGGTGGTCAGTGTAGTGTAGTATGGTGGTCAGTGTAGTGTAGTATAGTGGTCAGTATAGTGTAGTATAGTGGTCAGTGTAGTATAGTATAGTGGTTAGTATAGTGGTCATTATAGTGTAGTTTAGTATGGAGGTCAGTGTAGTGTAGTATAGTGGTCAGTGTAGTGTAGTATAGTGGTCAGTATAGTGGACAGTGTAGTATAGTGGTCAGTATAGTGGACAGTATAGTGGTCATTATAGTGTAGTTTAGTATAGAGGTCAGTGTAGTGGTCAGTATGGGGGGCAGTGTAGTGGACAGTATAGTGTAGTGGTCAGTGTAGTATAGTGTCGTGTAGTATAGTGGTCAGTATAGTGTAGTATAGTGGACAGTATAGTGGTTAGTGTAGTATAGTATAGTGGTTAGCATAGTGGTCAGTATAGTGTAGTTTAGTATGGAGGTTAGTGTAGTGTAGTATAGTGGTCAGTATGGTGGTTAGTGTAGTGGTCAGTGTAGTATAGTGTGGTGGTCAGTGTAGTATAGTATGGTGGTCAGTGTAGTGTAGTATAGTGGTCAGTATGGTGGTTAGTGTAGTGGTCAGTGTAGTATAGTGTGGTGGTCAGTGTAGTATAGTATGGTGGTCAGTGTAGTGTAGTATAGTGGTCAGTATAGTATAGTGGACAGTGTAGTGGTCAGTGTAGTGTAGTATGGTGGACAGTGTAGTGTAGTATGGTGGACAGTGTAGTGTAGTATGGTGGTCAGTATAGTGTCGTGTAGTATAGTGGTCAGTGTAGTGTAGTATAGTGGTCAGTATAGTGGTTAGTGTAGTATAGTATAGTGGTTAGTATAATGGTCAGTATAGTGTAGTACGGAGGTCAGTGTAGTATAGTGGTCAGTGTAATGTAGTATAGTGGTCAGTGTAGTGTAGTATAGTGGACAGTGTAGTATAGTGGTCAGTGTAGTGTAGTATAGTGGTCAGTGTAGTATAGTGGACAGTGTAGTATGGTGGTCAGTGTATAATGTGGTGTAGTGGACAGTGTAATATAGTGGTCACTGTAGTGTAGTGGTCAGTGTAGTGGACAGTATAGTGGACAGTATAGTATAGTGGTCAGTATAGTGGACAGTGTAGTATAGTGGTCAGTGTAGTGTAGTATAGTGGTCAGTGTAGTGTAGTATAGTGGTTAGTGTAGTATAGTATAGTGGACAGTGTAGTATAGTGGTTAGTGTAGTATAGTATAGTGGTCAGTATAGTGTAGTTTAGTATGGAGGTCAGCGTAGTATAGTGGACAGTGTAGTGTAGTATGGTGGTCAGTGTAGTGTAGTATGGTGGTCAGTATAGTGTAGTATAGTGGTCAGTATAGTGGTTAGTGTAGTATAGTATAGTGGTCAGGGTCAGTGTAGTATAGTGGTCAGTGTAGTGTAGTATAGTAGTTAGTGTAGTATAGTATAGTGGTCAGTATAGTGTAGTTTAGTATGGAGGTCAGTGTAATATAGTGGTCAGTGTAATGTAGTATAGTAGTCAGTGTAGTATGGTGGTCAGTATAGTGTAGTATAGTGGTCAGTGTAGTGTAGTATAGTGGTCAGTGTAGTGTAGTATGGTGGTCAGTATAGTGGTTAGTGTAGTATAGTATAGTGGACAGTGTATTATAGTGGTCAGTGTAGTATAGTATAGTGGACAGTGTATTATAGTGGTCAGTGTAGTGTAGTATAGTGGTCAGTGTAGTGTAGAATAGTGGTTAGTGTAGTATAGTATAGTGGTCAGTATAGTGTAGTTTAGTATGGAGGTCAGTGTAGTATAGTGGTCAGTGTAGTATGGTGGTCAGTATAGTGTAGTATAGTGGTCAGTGTAGTGTAGTATAGTGGTCAGTGTAGTGTAGTATAGTGGTCAGTGTAGTGTAGTATAGTGGTCAGTGTAGTGTAGTATAGTGGTCAGCGTAGTGTAGTATAGTGGTCAGCATAGTTTAGTATAGTGGTCAGCGTAGTGTAGTGTAGTGGTCAGTGTAATATAGTGGACAGTATAGTATAGTGGTCAGTATAGTGGTCAGTGTAGTATAGTGGACAACATAGTATAGTGGTCAGTGTAGTGGACAATGTAGTGTAGTGGACAGTGTAGTGGTCAGTACTATTGTATTTGAAGGGACTCGGGGAGTGCTAAAAGTCCGCAGGTTAGGGGGCGCAAATTACTTGCCTTGCCCCGGGTGCTGACAACCCACGATACGCCACTGGGGCACAGTGCCTCCCCCTCTGTGCAGGTGCAGCGTGGGGAATTCTGAAATTGGAATCCATTAGTGTCTCACTGACACTTCCCTGCGCTGCTCTGCTGATGGCGAGGGAGTTGATGGCCAGCAAAAGAGGCTTCGTGTGCCACTTGCAGCACCAGTGCTGGGAGTTGCCTACCTCTGGTATACAGTATATATAGTATTGATTATGTTTGTCCTTTTACTGAGTTGGTAGATCTGCTTTTGACTAAACGTGTATATCAATTTACCCATCATATGACCCTGACTCTGTGTTGCCGCTTGTCCTTCGATCTGTATCTTTACTGTTTCATTTTAAATGGGTTGCCAATTAATGGCAACGGATGGAAAAAAATATCAGCACCATTTGTTTAATGCAGTGCACCGCAATGCATAGCATTTGCTCTATGGTGTCCTGCAGCGTGAATACATTGCCAGCACTGTACTTGTGCATTGGGGTGCTATTCAAAATGTTTTTACTTTGCATTACCACAACGCACATTAATGTACAGTACCTTAAGCAGCACATACCGTAGTATGAATGGAACCCTAAAGAAAATCATAGTTTGGAACATATTTTCTTTTTTTTATTTATTTGGGTAATCTATAACCTGGTAATGCAAGTTACGATTTATTGTATAATTTGCTTTGGATCCTGCTCCAAAGAAAAGAGTGCTTGAACATGGAACCTGCTCCAAAGAAAAGAGTGCTTGAACATGGAACCTGCTCCAAAGAAAAGAGTGCTTGAACATGGAACCTGCTCCAATGAAAAGAGTCCTTGAAAATGGAACCTGTTCCAAAGAAAAGAGTGCTTGAACATGGAACCTGCTCCAAAGAAAAGAGTGCTTGAACATGGAACCTGCTCCAAAGAAAAGAGTGCTTGAACATGGAACCTGCTCCAATGAAAAGAGTCCTTGAAAATGGAACCTGTTCCAAAGAAAAGAGTGCTTGAACATGGAACCTGCTCCAAAGAAAAGAGTGCTTGAACATGGAACCTGCTCCAAAGAAAAGAGTGCTTGAACATGGAACCTGCTCCAAAGAAGAGAGTGCTTGAACATGGAACCTGCTCCAAAGAAGAGAGTGCTTGAACATGGAACCTGCACCAAAGAAAAGAGTGCTTGAACATGGAACCTGCTCCAAAGAAAAGAGTGCTTGAACATGGAACCTGTTCCAAAGAAAAGAGTGCTTGAACATGGAACCTGCGCCAAAGAAAAGAGTGCTTGAACATGGAACCTGTTCCAAAGAAAAGAGTGCTTGAACATGGAACCTGCTCCAAAGAAAAGAGTGCTTGAACATGGAACCTGCTCCAAAGAAAAGAGTGCTTGAACATGGAACCTGCTCCAAAGAAAAGAGTGCTTGAACATGGAACCTGCTCCAAAGAAAAGAGTGCTTGAACATGGAACCTGCTCCAAAGAAAAGAGTGCTTGAACATGGAACCTGCTCCAAAGAAAAGAGTGCTTGAACATGGAACCTGCTCCAAAGAAAAGAGTGCTTGAACATGGAACCTGTTCCAAAGAAAAGAGTGCTTGAACATGGAACCTGCTCCAAAGAAAAGAGTGCTTGAACATGGAACCTGCTCCACAGAAAAGAGTGCTTGAACATGGAACCTGCTCCAAAGAAAAGAGTGCTTGAACATGGAACCTGTTCCAAAGAAGAGAGTGTTTGAACATGTAGCAGGTGTACACTTCTGTCTTGTGCTATGCAAGCACATTTCCATTATTGCTGATTGAACAGGGCCAAGCAACCCAGGGTGTACCTTTGGCTTTTCTGGCAGGTGTAATACAATGCACCTGAGTTGGAACATTCCCACTGGGATGCTGGGCATTGACAAATACTGGTGGGATATTATTCACTTCAGATCACCAATGTATAACTGTCCCAACAAATTTTGCCTGTCAGTATTATGAATAATGATATACAGCACTCTTATCACCTCTAAGCCTCCCATAAACACTATCTCTCCCTCTCAACTGCCTGAAACATGTTGGGATGGCTTTACTGTGCACTGCAATGTTTGCTCGCAGAACTGAGAGTGTCAGCATTGGGTTTATAGAAGCTCATAAAGACAAATGTGTATACATAAAACATGTGCATAGCTATGAACCTGCAAGTAAATTTGCTCTGAGCAAAAAGGGGAAAAAACAAATGTTATTAGGCTATTTTCAGTTCAATCGTTTTTATTAAAGATTTTGTATTCTGAACAAATTTAATGCGCCAACATAGTAGGATGTAATGATATCAACATGTTGCACAGTAGAAAACAGTGCAGCATATTTTGTTGTAAAGGGAACCAAAAATCATGAAACTACCCTTTTCCCTGCAGGTTGAATGTTATGCATTCATAAAAATAGAGTAGTTTGGTAAAATACTGCATTATGGCCACTAGATTATTTATTTCCTAAGAACATCAGCTCGGTGAAATTGCCATAACGTGGTATTTTTCTGATTTATTCTATTGTGTATGAATGAATTACATTTGATCTGGAAAGAAAAAAAAAACATGATTTTGCCCATTTCACAGAGAGCAAATCTGAATAGTGCCCATAGATTCGGATTGCACAAATACTGGAAGTATATGCAGTGAAATCCTTTTCTTTTATTGCTATGGGTAGAGTTTCGAAAATCTTTTTGTCATATTTTTTTTTTTACTTCTTTTATGTAGTTTATATTCACACTGGGGAGTTAATTTCCTGGCTGGTAACACCAAATCTCACCCTGACATGCAGGTTGTCACTAGGACAGAATGTGAGGGGAAGACTTTAGGATGCATACTGGAAGCACTACCTACCTGTTCAGTAACTGAGTTTTTGGTACTCACGCTGGCTTTAGACTGTAGATTTTTTTTCTCAGAGGCTGATTGAAGAAAATGAACGGATTCCCCCCATCCACACATTGTAGGTGGATGGAGGAATCCTTCCCACTGTGTCATTGTATTCTGACAGTGGGATGTTTATTACTTTAAAATTTAAAAAAAACGGATACTTTAGTATCACTTTAAAGTAAAATTGCACTTTTTTAGTAGTACCTTGGATTACGAGCATAATCCGTTCCATAAGAATGCTTGTAATCCAAAGCACTTGTATGTCGAAGCAAGTTTCCCCATAGATATCAATGGAAACTCAGATAATTAGTTCCAGTGTCACTGCTAGTGTATGCAGTACCGCCTGTGGCAAGAGAAGGCGGGGTGCCAGGGTGTCTCCGAGCAGCTCTGAGAGGTCTCCGAGCGTCACCAGCGCCCCCGCACCTCTGGCCAAATGCGGTACTGCACACCCCGGAGGCTTGAATCCTGCTCGTCTTGCGAGACAACGCTCACAAAACATTTTTTTTTTAAAAACAGGTCGTATTGCAAAATGCTCTTGAACCACGTTACTCGCAATCCAAGGTTTTACTGTACCTTCCAGTGATCTTCACCCTTCCTCAAAAAATGGCTTCTTTGTACTGCGCAAGAATGTCACAGATCCATTTATTTCTATAGGAAAGCCACATCCATGGCGCCAGCAGACCGGTATTTCTCTGTTTTACTGGCCTTCCTAATTAGTTGTTGTAAGAGTTAACTACACTAATGGTGAGAAAGGAACAGAAAAAAGGAAGATGTGTTATGGCTTGTTGCTTAATTAAAAACACGTTATGTAATGTTATAACATTGCCTATTTTGTTTAAAATGAGGGTTGCCTTACGTAACTTTTTAAAAAATGACAACAATACTTCTGCAAAAATATTTAACCTCTATTCTAAACTTGGTTCTAAAATATAATACATTTGAATAACCCCAACAAAAATAAAATATGTTTTTTTATTCATTTTAGAGAAGTGCATTTAGTGAAAAATGATTGGCTGAAAAAAAAGACCACCTGGCATAATGCCATCGTAATTAGCAGATACAATCTGTATCTGATCTTGCTCTATTACTAGAATACCATCGGTCATGGCCTAGGCCCTAGAGTAATGCCCCGTACACACGGTTGGATTTTCCGATGGAAAATGTCCGATCGGAGCGTGTTGTCGGAAATTCCGACCGTGTGTGGGCTCTATCGGACATTTTCCATCGGATTTTCCGACACACAAAGTTGGAGAGCAGGAGATAAAATTTTCGGACAATAAAATCCGATCGCGTCAATTCCGACCGTGTGTGGCCTGTTCCGACGCACAAAGTGCAAAGCATGCTCAGAAGAAATTCCGGAACAGCTCGTTCTGGTAAACTTAGCGTTCGCAATGGATACAGCACTTTCGTCACGCTGCAATGTTAAAAATGGTTTAATACAGCGCACTCTCTTCTTCTTTATAATGTGACAAGAATATAGTAGTTTTGCTGCTCATATTCACACACACTTCTCACAAACTTATTTCGTTACTATTTATCTGGATTCCCTCAATATATTTTGATTTCTCACATCTGACAACATATTTTTGTTGTTTTTTTTTTTTGGCTTTAATGTAGATTCTTTTTTTGTGTTTGTATTTTTTTTAAGGGTTTTTTTTTTTTGGATTTTGATTTGTACTCCCGAAAATGTTTGTGTGTGTTTTTTGTGACAAGTTCCCACAACACCATTGATATGTTGTTCTATTTAATCTGTAGGAGATTGTTTGGTGTTGTTGTCCCTTGTTAATTTCACATTTTATGTTAGAAATGTACCAGAATCGTTACCAACAAACGGTCCTTTTTGGATGAAAACACACACAGGAGAGTATAATTTCCATAAAAATTTTTTATTAAGGGCTCACAACTAAACAAAGAGGGAGGCAACGCTGGAGAAACTGCAGAAGTGGGCGAAGCCTTGGACCCCCAGGGCACACATCAACTATTTTTAAGCAAAATTGGGGGCCTGAGGAGTCCTTATCTAAGGTAGGGCAGTCTGGTCCAGAAGTCCCAGAGATCCGGAAAGCAGCAGATAACATCTGTGTCCCCAGGCTGTGGTCATACGAGAGACTGCATCTTCTGTCAGACCAGACTGAACCCAGGGTCATCACTCTCAGGTCTTCCTTCCACGCTTCCTTACACACGGTGGCTGTGGTGGTGGAGTTGTGGCAGCAGGAGGAGGAGGAGGAGGATGGTCCAACTCAACCACGTTGGTCTTGGGTGTTAGTTCACCACTCACCCCCTTACGTAGCACTTTATACATAAGGTCCTCACAGAGCCTGCGTTGACCCTCCTGCATGCCCTGCAGTTTGGTGGCAGCCATGCAGGCAAAGGCCTCTTCAGGAGTGGGTAAGGCTCATAGGGATTCTGAAGCCTCCTGGATCAGCCTGAATGCAGAAACCTGCTTTTTTTATATGGAAGGCGGAGGGGAGGAACCTGAGATTCAGTCAGGCTGCGACTGGTCCCAGGCTTCTCCTGGCTGACACTTAGCCCCGCCTCCTCCTGGCTGCCACTAATCACCGCCTCCTCCTGACTGCCACATTCCACAGCCTCCTCCTGGCTGAGGTCTTCCTGTGTATGAAAAAGGGACATAGTTTTAGTATTTTTTTCATCAATCACACACAATTTTCACCTCCTGACTGATGCAAATTGAATGTTAACAAATATAACAGATTATCATTCTGAGCCCAGCATTTTTCATTCTTGTCCCAATTTTGGGTGCCCACTAGTGTCTATTGATATATAAAACACTTTTTTCAATCAGCAAAATTGATCAATAATAACATCTAGTAAACATCATTTATTTATTGACCAGAAATATGTAGAACAATGCTATACCTGACTCGAGCTGGGCTACTCCACTTCTTCCTGGCTGGAAGGCCCAGGTTGGACATCGGAAGCCTCAGCTGGCGTGGAAGGAAGCGTGGAAGGAAGAGCAGAGAGGGATTCCCTGACTTCAGTGTGGTCTGACAGAAATCGCAGTCTCTCATAGTACCACAGCCTGGGGACATAAACGTCATCTGCTGCAGCTCCGGATCTCTGGGAAACTGTGACCTTCTTGCGCTCCCTAAGATAAGTGCTCCTCGGGCCAGCAATTTTGGCTTTTAAATAGGGGATGGTTGCTGTGGGGACCACCGGCGTCACCAACTCCAGCAGTTTCTCCAGCGCTGCCTGCCTCTTTTGTTTATGGTTATAGTGGGGGTGTCTCACCTGCCACAGACAGGGCAGCTCCCTGTATTTGTCAATGAACAGGGGGAGGAAATTGTGGTCGTTGAACCCATCCATTTTCTCTGCAAGACACAACACAAGACAAACCCTAATGTCAGGCCAAACTCCCCTAATCTTGTTACAATATAGGCTTCCATTTCGAAGCAGTATAGGCCCAAGCTTAGATCGTACCTTCGTTATCACGATCGGCGCCTCCGATGCTCCTTCCTCCGCTCACAGATCGTAAGTAAGACGCACGCGTGTTACGCTTTATACACACTGCGCATGCGTGTAACTCCGCCCGTCCCTGACGTTCTTTATAGTCTATTCCCCGCCCCTTTTCGTTCGGCGCAGTGGGGGAAGAGCACATGGCGGAGACACAGCAGGAGCGTGCTAATTGTAGCAACGAGGAGGAGGAGGAAAGGCCAGGTCCAGACACGTTCCAATCTAGAAGGAGATTTAAGGACTCAAATATGTCCTTTGGGGAGATGTTGGAGATGGTCGACATCCTGAAGAAGGCCGACTATGACGGGAAGTATGGGCCTTACCCCAACCCCAATATCAGAAAGGCCAAGATCATGGCGAAAGTGGTCAGGAGTCTGCTTTCGGGGTACGACGATCGAGAGATCAGCTCAGGAACCGGTGGTCGGACCTCAAATGAGAACATGAGCAGTACAGAAAGATCCGGAGAGTGCTGCAAAAAAGTAAGTAGTTGTGCTGTGTTCCTATTCTTTATGTTTATTACGTTCGTGCTGCTCCATGTGCTTTTAGGAACTGTTGTACAGTTTAAAATGGCAACTTTCATGTTCATGGGCACATTATTCGTTCAGATCAAACATTTTTCTTTCCGACTATAAAATACCATTGTTTAGGCCATATATATTTGGCCACCATTTTGACGCCCTATACTTGTCTTAAAAGAATTGGGTTGTGTAGATGGCTTTGTTACTAGAATGAAATGCAAACTAGATTCTGTGTAAGGAGAGGACACTGAGCAGCTGTTTTGACATATGGACACTGGAGCACTAGTGTGGGACACAAGAACACCATTTTTATTAGGGGGGGGCACACAGGTGCTCCAGTGTATACTATAGGGGGGTCTCCATCTGTGAAGCTTGTACTAAACAGGTAAAGTATTGCAGGTTGACAAAGGACACTAAAAAAGCTACATCTTGGAACTCTGCTAAAATTGACAATTGTACCCCACTTCCAAGCAATGTTTTCTATTTCTAGTTCTGCCATCAAATATCTGTGTGCTAATTATACCATTTTTGTTTGACATAGGGGATAAAAGACTCGGAGGACACCCCTCATCCGAGGAGACCAGAGCCCCCCCTCTGGAAGAAGGGGAAATCCCCCCAACACAATCTGAGCAGGAGGAAGAAGACGTGGTGGAACTAGTCACCACAACAGGTGAGTGTCTGCAACCACAGGCTCAGATAGGAGATGGATGGCGGCATATTTTTTAGACCTAATTTATTTTGGGGTTTCTCTCTTTTTAGGTGATCGTGAGGTTGTGGATCCAGATCCTTTCACATCCGAAAGTGCCCAGATCCTGATCGGGGAGATCATGGGGTGTAATTTACAATTGGAAATCATCAAGAAAAACATCAATGATGTTATTCCAAAAAATAAAAACATCATTGATGTTTTGGGGCGAGTTTAAAGCCCCTCCAAATCACTTTCTTCTGTTGTGTGCTACAATGTGCTAAATGTTTTTGTGATTTTTCCCAAAGCCAAATTTGGAGGATGCACACAGTGTGTCAACATGTGCTATCTGCCATCACGGGAGATCGATGGACGCGTTTTGGGGGTGCAACCCCTTCCTCAATAATAAAGTAGCGGTGAGGAAGGGCTTGCTCCCCCAAAACACGTCCCTTGATCCCCCCTGATGGCAGGTCGCACATGTTGACATTGTTAAATTGGTGTGCATCTTCCAAATTTGGCTTTTCCTGGGGTGACTTCACCCCATCTGAACGCAATATCAAACACAGTTCCTAAATACTCATGTGTGATATTGCCTTCAAATTCTACCAAATGTGACGTTTGTAAGTTCAAGATTTGTGTCTTTCTTGTTGGTTTTACACATGCCTGTTTTATCTAAAATGGACATTTTGAGTTTGGATAATGCTACCCCAAAAATTGTTATACAACAAACATGTTGGTTTGTTTGAAAAACCTTTGGTAAATGCACATGTGATTGTGCAGGTATAAAAAAGTTTGTTAAGCAAGAATGTGTGGATTATTGTCTCAACGCTACAACACTTTTGGGGTGATGTCATTTGTTTTCTGAGAAAATGGGGGTTATTTACTAAGGGCAAATCCTCTTGGCACTACAAGTGCAGTTTCAGTGCAGTTGCAACTGCACTTGTAGTGAAATGTGTTTTTGCATTTTAGTAAATAACAGCCAACAGTGCTTTGTATAATAAGGTTACACAATCACGACATTTTCTGGACTCAACACATTTCTGTCAGGGTCAGCTAAAACAAACACAAGCAGTAAATGTCCACAAAGAATTTCTTTTTTTGTTTTATTATAAAAAGGCTTCACAGATTTTCTGGCATATTGATAGCCCCCCTACCCGCAAAGAACTCCAGGTAGCGTAACCGTACATCACGGGCACTCAGGGAGGGCAAGCCAGGACGGCCGCTTTCAAGCGCCGTCAGTGTGGTTTGATGTATCATTCCGGCCTCAGGCCCAACTGAGCCAGCATAGTTGGCAAAATGTTTCCTTAAAAAGTTATGGAGAACACAGCACGCAAGTATAATATGGTTCAGTTTATATTCCGCCATATGGATGGGTGTCAGAAATAGGCGGAACCGGCTGGCCAGGATTCCAAATGTGTTCTCCACCACTCTTCAGGCTCTGGCCAGCCGGTAATTAAAAACCCTCTGTTCCGGGGTGAGGGTCCTCATTGGGAATGGCCGCATCAGGTGGTCCCCCAGCGCAAACGCTTCATCAGCAACGAACACGAATGGGAGTCCTTCCACATTGTCCTCTGGAGCTGGCAAGTCCAAGCTGCCATTCTGGAGACGCCTGTAAAACTCAGTCTGGGCGATGACTCCACCATCGGACATCCGGCCATTCTTCCCCACGTCCACATACAGGAAGTCGTAATTAGCCGACACCACCGCCAACATCACTATACTATTGAACCCCTTATAGTTGAAATAGTATGACCCCGAGTTGGGTGGTGGGACGATGTGGACGTGTTTCCCATCAATTGCCCCTCCGCAGTTAGGAAAGTCCCACCGCTCGGCAAAGTGGGAGGCCACAGTCTGCCATTCCTGTGGCGTGGAAGGAAACCGTTGAGGAAAAAACAATAAACATTACTATTTTTGATCAGAAACATGGCAAGCAGATTAGACACAAACATTATGGGGCAACCTCCAGATAGCATTTATTAAGGGGAATTTAACAATGCCAAAGTATAAGGTACACCTATCATATTCCCCCTCCCCCCCCCTCTCTCATGGGCCATTTCTAACATTATAGGGGGTGTGTGGAAATCTTGGACAGGTAACCCTCTTCACTTCATTGAGAGATGAATGCCTAAATACAGGGTATTACTTGGAACAGCCCCTCCTTAGTTACACTATTGGCAGACCACTGGACAGGTAAGAAGTGTCATAATACCAAGATATAAATACACACTGTACACATTTGAGCACATTTGGACATTCTGCTATTACCTATCAAGATAATAATAGGATCCAGATAGATGGCCACACCTCCATGACTTCCTGGATCCCGGCGGCCAGCTCAAGACAACCGCGGGAATAGAAATCTTAGACAGGCCTTTGGACTTCCTGAGTGGTCTCCAACTGCGTAATTTTTTGCGCCGAAGCGCCCGAACTCTAGGTCCCGCACGCCCACTTACGGAATTGGAACGTATCTGCCACCGCAGGGAGCCCATACGCCACTCTTTATCCCTGATCTACCTCTCTTTGATCGCCCCGGCTGAAGGTTTTGTCCCCCCCTTCCTTACTAAGTGGGAGACGGAACTGGGAGCGCACTTTGATGAAACACAAAGGGAAAAGATCTTACACTTTGCCCAAAAATCTTCTCTGGCTACAAGGGTCCAGGAGACTTGCTACAAGATAGTGACCAGATGGTACAGAGTACCATCCACTCTTCACAGGTTCCTCCCGCAGGTGCCGGATCTATGTTGGCGTTGTGGAGCAGGAGAGGGAACAATGTTGCACATTTTCTGGGACTGTCCCAAGATTAAACCATTCTGGAAAGAGGTGACGGATACGGTCGAACATCTGACGGGTGTCGCACTGGGGGGAGACCCCGGGGCCTGTTTACTGCACCTTTCTAGAAGTTCAATTAAGAAATATAAAGCCTCACTCACCATACATCTGCTTAATGCGGCCAAGGCCTGCATCCCTCTATTTTGGAGATCGGTAATCCCACCAACAAAGATTCAGTGGTATGCGAGGGTCAATGATCTGCGGGACATGGAAGATCTTACGGCCACCCTGCATGACAGGGAGGAAGCCTTTCGGGAGACCTGGCGCCCCTGGCAACACTTCATCTACACCGAGGCCTACCTCCGAGAGATGACTTAATGCAGACACTCCTTGATACGAGGACCCTGCCTGGCTGGAGGGTGACACCGCCACCCTCCTCTCTTTACTTCTCTCTTCCTCTCCCCCTCCACTTCGCCTCTCATTCTCTCTGGCCTCTCCCCCCCTTACTGTCTCCCGCTTTTCTCCCCTTCCCTCCCCTCCCCCCTCCCCCTCTCTCCCTAGGTTCTCACACAACCCCCTATATTTTTTCGGTTAAGGGAAGATTAGATCAGATATGTTGAATATCATGGTATTCATTACTCTACATTAGTTGCCCCTTGCCGGACTCTACTGATCGCCAAGGAATATCTCCACCCCCGGTCAGTGGAGAGCTTCTCTCTTTATTATCTTGGTTTATCTATATGCCTGTTGTCTAAGGATAACTACACGAGCCTTTAGTTTAAACGAGGCATATCTCAGGGAACTGCTTGCAAATGGATAGTATGATAAGCATAACATTAGACTTTCCCATACACTCAGGCTCTGATTTCATTATGCAGGCCGTGTAAACTAGAGGAATGAATATGTGTTCACGTCTTTAGTCGACGGTAGTTTTCTGTTAAAGTCCTCTTCATGCCTCTGTTTTATATTTTTTTTTATCACTCACTAAATGTTATAGATCTTGATAACATGTATATCACACTGTAACATGCATTGTTGAAATAAAATAAAGGAATTTAAAAAAAAAAAATAATAGGATCCAAAAACTTTAAACAGTACCATTTGAAAGTATACAGGCAGGCCCTTGCACTACATGCTGTGGGGAATTCATCCATAAATCTGAGCACTAAAGAGATGGGTATAGTGTATATGGGTTTGGCAAAGTCAGCAGATAGATGATTGAGGATAGAGAATTGGGATCAGCTGACTTAGCAGTTGGGGGTTGGGAGGGTTACTAAAAATTATTTGGGGACACCACCAAAAAAAAAGCCTCTGGCACTCTGCCTGAATTTAAAGCAAAAATAACATTTCAAAACATTTTAGGGGGTGTTTGGGGTAAAGCACTACTATGGAGCAGAAAAAATACATTGTTAAGTGACTACATGAGGTGAATATAGGGCCAGGAGACACCATGCTGGGGAGGTTATTGAAGGGCAAATATGTATGAAGGACCTAAAATAATAATTACATAAAAATCCAGCATGCATGAGGACAAAGGGGACATTCACAGCATATTACAATCATGGTAATTAGGGAATGAGGAAAGAAATACAAGATATTAGCAAACATTCAATACAATAAAATGTGATATAAAAGGAAAAAAACTGACCTTCATATACTCCTTCTGCAGGACCTGGATGATGGCAGAACAGGTCTCTGGGATAATGATCCCCAGAGCCTGGGGGGAGATGCCTGTCGAGAACTTGAGGTCCTGCAGGCTTCTCCCTGTCGCCAAATACAGCAGGGTAGCGACCAACCTCTGCTCCGGAGTGATGGCTTGCCTCATGCAGGTATCCTGCCTGCTAATATAAGGGGTCATCCTGAGAAAGTTCCTGAAATCATCAGGATTATTCTCACGGATCTCACGGAGCAAAGGCATATGAGAGAACTGGTCACGCTGAAGCAACCAATTCTTGGTCCATGAACTCCTCCCCACCCTGTTCATGGACTGGACTTGTGTCAAGGTCAGGACCCCAACACCAAGCCCCCGCACAGCACGAACTCTACGAGGAGTACGCATACGCAACATGGCTAGAAAACGGTCGGCTGCTCAGAACGAAGTAACAGAACGCACTGAAGAACAGCAAGGCCTGTGAAGAGCGACCTGAAAAACAGTAACGAACGAACAAGAATACAATGACTAATTAAAGTCACATGGAATTTGCTTGCACGCACTGAAGAGCAGATACAAACCCACAAGCACAAACTGAACGGCAGAAAACAATCTGAAAGCCACGAGTCTGAAAAGGCGCGAATCGTCTCTCACCAAACTTTTACTAACACGAGATTAGCAAAAGGAGCCCAAAGGGTGCCGCGCTTGGTTCTGAACCGGCCTTTTCTAGTCTCGTCGTACGTGGTGTACGTGACCACGTGGTTGGCGATTGGAAATTCCGACAACTTTGTGCGACCGTGTGTAGACAAAACAAGTTTGAGCCAACATCCGTCGGAAAAAATCCTAGGATTTTGTTGTCGGAATGTCCGAACAAAGTCCGACCGTGTGTACGCCCCATAACAGTGCTGAAGCTCAGGCATCTTGTCAGGACTGGCCCAAGACATTGTGCTGCCTAGGTCCAAGAATAAAATGCTGCTCCCCCCCCCCCAAAAAAAAGTCAGTCAGAGGTAGATGTGGTGGTGGGGGGTTCAGTCAGAGACAGTGAAGCTGGAGGGGTTCAGTCAGAGGTAGCGGTGGCAGTGGGGTTCAGTCAGAGGCAAAAATCAAAAGTCCCCATTTTGAAGGCTTATATGCAAGTAATTGAGCATACAATGGTTATAGGGGTCCGGGTATCGCCCTGGGGGACATGTATCAATAAAAAAAAAAGTTTGTGAAAAACAGCATTCTTAAATGAGCAATGATTTTTTTGATTTTTAAAGTGAAAGCATAAAAATGAAAAACTGGCAGCGACGCACACAGAAGTACAGTCAGGTCCATAAATATTGGGACATCGACACAATTCTAATCTTTTTGGCTCTATACACCACCACAATGGATTTGAAATGAAACAAACAAGATGTGCTTTAACTGAAGACTTTCAGCTTTAATTTGAAGGTATTTACATCCAAATTAGGTGAACGGTGTAGGAATTAAAGCAGTCTCGCCAATATCACTGCCTTCCTTCGTACATGTGCGGTAGAGGGGCACTCTAGTGCATCCCTGGGCACAATACAGTGAAACAGCTAATGCGCATGCGCAATTCGGCTAAACGGCTAATGTTTGTGTGCAATTCAGCTAAACGGCTAATGTGCGTGCACGATTCAGCGGAACGCGAACGCGCGTATGCAATAGTGCGCACAACTTGAGCCTCCCACTGGCCTATAAAAGCCACTCTGTGCCATGACCAGATTGCTGCTTTGTCTTTCAGCTCCCGTGTGTTTCCTGCTTGTATCCTGATTCTTGATTACCTGTTGTGACCGGGATTGACCTAGACCTGCTCTGATCTCTTCCTGCATCTGACCCTCAGCTTGCCTCTCGGACTTCTCCACTTGCTTCCTGTCTACGGATATTGCTTCCTGTCTCCAGTGATTGACCCTCAGCCTGCTCCTGGACTTTGCTATTGTCTTCAGTGCTCGACCCCCGGCTTGCTCACAGACTTTGCTTCCAGTTACCTGTGTTTGACCCTCGGCCTGTTTACGGACTTTGCTATCAAGTCATCAGCCTGCTTTCAGACCCGCTAACAGTCCTTTGCACTAGACTGTTTTTGCCTATCTAGAGACTCTTACTAGTCAACGGTGTTTGACCACCAGCCTGTTGTTGGATCAGCTGTTCATCCTCCTTCTTGAGCTTCAGCATCTTCCAGTCCTGCACAGCTGTCTCCCTGCCAGTGACCTTCACGCAAGATCTGCCCAGCCTGCTTTTGACGCGTGCCTCTTAGTGACCTTCACCCCCTGTACCATCTCCAGGAGTGGAGTGCGCTTAGTCGCAAGAGTTTACCGCTCTCAGCATCTCGGCTTCGGTGAGTACCCTTATCTGACAGGGACAATTGGATGCTCAGCTGTTCCATGGCCAGGTGTGTGTTATTCCCTCATTATCCCATTTACAAGGAACAGATAAAAGGTCCAGAGTTCATTTCAAGTGTGCTATTTGCATTTGGAATCTGTTGCTGTCAACTCTCAATATGAGATCCAAAGAGCTGTCACTATCAGTGAAGCAAGCCATCATTAGGCTGAAAAAACAAAACAAACCCATCAGAGAGATAACAAAAACATTAGGTGTGGCCAAATCAACTGTTTGGAACATCCTTAAAAAGAAAGAACGCACCTGTGAGCTCAGCAACACCAAAAGACCTTGAAGACCACGGAAAACAACTGTGGTGGATCACAGAAGAATTCTTTCCCTGGTGAAGAAAACACCCTTCACAACAGTTGGCCAGATCAAAAACACTCTCCAGGAGGTTGGCGTATGTGTGCCAAAGTCAACAATCAAGAGAAGACTTCACCAGAGTGAATACAGAGGGTTCACCACAAGATGTAAACCATTGCTGAGCCTCAAAAACAGGAAGGCCAGATTAGAGTTTTCCAAACAACATCTAAAAAAGCCTTCACAGTTCTGGAACAACATCCTATGGACAGATGAGACCAAGATCAAGTTGTACCCGAGTGATGGGAAGAGAAAAGTATGGAGAAGGAAAGGAATTGCTCATGATCCAAAGCATACCACCTCATCAGTGAAGCATGGTGGTGGTAGTGTCATGGCGTGGGTATGTATGGCTGCCAATGGAACTGGTTCTCCTGTATTTATTGATGATGTGACTGCTGACAAAAGCAGCAGGATGAATTCTGAAGTGTTTCGGGCAATATTATCTGCTCATATTCAGCAAGATGCTTTAGAACTCATTGGACGGCGCTTCACAGTGCAGATGGACAATGACCCGAAGCATACCAACCAAAGAGTTTTTTAAGGGAAATAAGTGGAATGTTATGCAATGGCCAAGTCAATCACCTGGCCTGAATCCAATTGAGCATACATTTCACTTGCTGAAGACAAAACTGAAGGGAAAATGCTCCAAGAACAAGCAGGAACTGAAGACAGTTGCAGTAGAGGCCTGGCAGAGCATCACCAGGGATGAAACCCAGCGTCTGGTGATGTCTATGCGTTCCAGACTTCAGGCCGTAATTGACTGCAAAAGATTTGCAACCAAGTATTAAAAAGTGAAAGTTTGATGGATGATTGTTAATTTGTCCCATTACTTTTGGTCCCTTAAAAAGTGGGAGGCACATATACAAACTGTTGTTATTCCTACACCGTTCACCTGATTTGGATGTAAATACCCTCAAATTAAAGCTTGTGGTGGTGTATAGAGCCAAAAAGATTAGAATTGTGTTGATGTCCCAATATTTATGGACCTAACTGTAAATGGCGTTAAACTGGCAGTAACGCACACAAAACTATATGGCGTTAAACTGGCAGTGACGCACACAGAAGCAAATGGCGTTAAACTAGCAGTAACCCAATACTTTAAGGGCTCTTTCACACGGGGTGGATCAGTGATGATCCGCCCCGTGAACACCCGCTCCGCCGATCCCCGCTGAGCAGGAAAATGACAGGTCCGTCGCTGCACACTGTGCAGCGACGGACCTGTCAGAGCGCCGCTCTCCCCTATAGGGGATCGGATGATGACGGACCGTAGAGTCCGTCGTCACCCGATCTGATCCGAAAACGGATGGAAAAGTAGGGTTTTCCTCCGTTACACTTTTCGAATCGGAGCGGGCCGGATGTCAGCGGACATGTCACCGCTGACATCCGACGCTCCATAGGGATACATGTATGTCCGTTTTTCATCCGAAAACGGAAGGATTAAAAACGGACATACGGATCCTCCGTGTGAAAGAGCCCTTATACTGTGGGGCGGGAATGAGCCATGATTGGATAAAGTCATGATGACAGTGTCCAATCATGACTCTGACAGTGCTCTGTGCCCTGATTGGCTGAAGCTTTCACTGCTTCAGCCAATCGGGGCTTGCAATACACTGTTCAGCGCTGCAATGCATTGTGGTCGGTTCGGGGGGGCCAACAAATGGTCGAACGACCTGTTTGTTCGGATGTTCGCCGAAAGACCGGACAACGAAAGTTCGGCCCGAACTTATGCTCGGGCCAAACCCTTCGCCCATTCCTAATGACCAGATTGCTTCTAACAGTGGGAGTGAATTAAAAGTGGATGATTAACCCCTTCGCACCTAAGGGTAAAACAGTTACTTTAAGTGACAGTTGCGCGGTTGTGCGACACTGTACCCAGATAAAATTTATGTCCTTTTTTCCCACAAATGTGCTGCGTACACACGATCGGACATTCCAACAACAAAATCCTGGATTTATTTCCGACGGATGTTGGCTAAAACTTGTCTTGCATACACACGGTCGCACAAATGTTGTCGGAAATTCCGAACGTCAAGAACACATTGATGTACAACACGTACGATGAGCCAAGAAGTTCAATAGCCAGTGTGGCTTTTCTGCTTGATTCCGAGCATGTGTGGAATTTTGTGCATTGGAATTGTGTACACACGATCGGAATTTACAACAACGGATTTTGTTGTCGGAAAATTTGAGAACCAGCTCTTAAATTTTTGTTGTCGGAAATTCCGACAACAAATGTCCAATGGAGCCTACATGCGTTCGGAATTTCCGACAACAAGCTCACATCGAACATTTGTTGTCGGAAATTTCGACCATGTGTATGCGGCAATAGAGTTGTCTTTTTATGGTATTTAATCACCTCTGCGTTTTTTATTTTTTGCACTATAAACAAAAAAAAAACGACAATTAAAAAAAAAAACAATATTTTTTACTTTCTGCTATAAAACATATCCAATAAAAAAAAATTGAAAAAAAATCATATTCTTCATAAATTTAAGTTAATATGTATTCTGCTACATATTTTTGGTAAAAAAAAATTCCCATTCTATATATCTCGTATATTGATTGGTTTGCACAAAAGTTATTGTGTCTACACAATGGGATAATTTTTTATTTTACTAGTAATGGCGGCGATCAGCGACTTATAGCAGGACTGCGATATAGCGGTAGACATTCTGACACTAACGGACACTTCTGACACATTTTGGGAACCAGTGACATTAATACAGTAATTAGTGCTAAAAATATTAATGACACTGGCTGGGAAGGGGTTGAAGGGGTTGTAAACCCTTGCCGTTTTTCACCTTAATGCATTCTATGCATTAAGATGAAAAACATTTTTTAATGCAGCAGCGCCCAGCTCCGGCCGGTGTCTCATGTCCTGATTGGATAGATTGATAGCAGCGTAGCCATTGGCTTCCGCTGCTGTCAATCAAATCCGATGATGCGGGCGCCGGGGGCGGGGCCGAGTCATACATTCGGCGGCTATGGACGCCGAATGATGGACTCGGGAGCACGCCCGCAAGGTAACCCCCCCGGGAAAGCGCTTCTCCTAGGGGTTATCTGATATGGGGAGGAGCCGCGATAGCCGCTGGGGGGCCCCAGAAGAGGAGGTTCGGGGTCACTCTGTGCAAAATGAGCTGCACAGTGGAGGTAAGTATGACATGTTTGTTATTTTAA
The DNA here is from genome assembly GCA_037952925.1 of Lithobates clamitans. Taxonomy (NCBI): domain Eukaryota; kingdom Metazoa; phylum Chordata; class Amphibia; order Anura; family Ranidae; genus Lithobates; species Lithobates clamitans. The sequence continues at coordinate 6,613,913 of JBBGZY010000896.1, read as the reverse complement.
AAAAAACAAACCCTTACAATCACATTAAACATCTAGGGCAATCAAAGGGTTAACTGTGTGCCTAACCAGTGTTCATGAGTACTATGTGTGGTGCTTTTACTAGGGGAAGAGATGGAATTTATTCCCTGCTTTGCAGGGACACAAATTTCATCCCTCCCCCCCGTCAGAGCGGCGATCTGCTTTGTTTACATAGGCAGATCGCAGCTCTGTCTCTCTTCCTGACGATCGGTGGGTGCCGGCGGCAGTGGCGGCTGGTGGGCTTTTCTTTTGAGGGGGCGGCAAACAATTACCCCCCCCCGGGCAGCCGTTGGCACAGCACTACCACCCCCTGGGCGGCTGGTGGCGCGGCACTACCACCCCTCCACCATGGGTGTCTGGAGGTCCGGCACTTACCTGATCTAGGTGGTGGGCTGTGGTGACCTCCAGCACGGTGAACCCGTCGTGTGGGCGGCAGGGTTCAGCTCCAGTGTCCGCTCCTCCAGTGGCTTCCTCCGCCGTGTGTCTCCTCTCTCTTCCACCTAAGCACTAGGCATCCAATAGGATCGCCTGACACTATGGCCAGTCGGGAAACAGGTCTCACAACCTGCCTCATGATTGGCGGGGAGCAACTTTAGTGTGAAAATAGCGAAAATTAATTCACTGGGTGGGCTCGAAGAGCAGTGCTCTGAGCCCACCCTTTTTTGAAGCCTTTTAGAGCCTCTGGCTCTAATCACGTGCTTAAAAAAACACTCCCCCCCATTGGAATCCATAGTCTGGCACCCTGGTATGTAGATCAGGGGGCCAGACGCATGGATAGGGGGGGCGGCGCCTATGCACCCTCTGGGTACGGGCCACCACTGGCTGGCGGACATTGAGTACCTGACAACTTCCACTGTGTATAATGACAAAATGTCATACAAAACGTAATAATTATAAAATTTGCTTTATTATTAGAAAAATTAGGTGATCCGAAGCAGGGGTGCCACCCTGTAGCAGTAAAACTACTATAGGTGGTCCGGAATCGGTGAAAGCATGACATGTTGGGTGTTTATTTACTTGAAGTAACATCATTTTTCATATAGACAGAAAAAACCCACTCCAGGTGTCTGAGCCACAAAATCTCCTCCCCCGATCAGACCTATCCACATACATGCAACAACAACGAAGGCATGTCTTTACAACGGTCCTTTCGGAAAGCAGAGAGCTTGATGGCAAAGGAAATCAGAGCTTTTTGGGACATTAAAACCCTCACACAATACCTCACATTAGAGCACATACCTCGTGGATTGAGGATTAAGAAATTTCCCACATCTGAGCTATTCGATGACTGCATGAAAAAAGACTGGACAGATACTTTATCAGCGTTCTCGTTCAAACTCATACAGATAATTATCGGCTCAAAAACTAAGGATTTAGAGTGACTACAGAGCGACATATCCACAATCCAGCGTGAACTAACAAAGCTACAAGGTCACAATAAGTTCTCTGAATTTGATGATAGAATGAGTAGAAAACTCAATAAATTGGAAAGAGATATCATTGCTGGGAAAAATGAAAAGATGAACAGGGATCGGGTCGACTATGAAAACAATACCGCCTACACATGGAGAAAACCTACCTTCAGTCGCCCGCGCAAACATCGCTCCAAAAAGTGAATCAGCTTTTCGGATCAAGAAGGCGAGTCTCTTAATGATACAATGGCAATGACTGCATTTTTTTCTTCCCCCGAGACAACAAGCCGCCAAGGAGCCAATAATCATACCCCCAATTCACAGCCTTTAAACCAAGGGGGTCGAGGTTTTGGCAAGAAGAAAAAACAGAGCAGAAGAAGACAAGGAGAGGGGGCAGGAGACACTGAACACAGCGATGGGAACAAATACCATCTGCGGAAGCAACAACTGTGATGCCTGTTAACGTCCTTAATCTATCTCAGCGGGATATGAAAGATGCAGAAGTTTCTCTGCTATCAAAAGGACTTAATTTTTGTCCAATTAAACAATTTGATTTCTTTAGTACCATTCTGGACATTAACAAATTTGTCTGTTCCCTGACATTGAAAAAACATTATTTCGGAGTATCTGAAACTCTATGCGATTAAACAGGGGAGGGTGAGACATCTCTTTCTCCCTCTGATAGAATTGGAATCTGAATCAGTTCCTTGCCACGTTGAACCAAGATCTTTATCGACAAGGATATGGATCTTTTTCAGAGACTAATCGAAGGGATCTGACTCACCTTGCCCGAAAGACTGTGGTGAATGACAAACACAACAATCTCACTGTAGATGAAAAAATAGCATTTAAAGTTCTCAAAGATGATGACAGTATAGTCAATAAAAATGCATACAAGGGGGTGAGTGGTCATCATGGATAGTGAGGCTTATAAGATCGAGTTCATACGCCAGTTATCTGACTCCGAAACATACACACGCCTTAAAAGCGATCCCACACAACCATTTATGAAAGAATTATCATCTTTATTGGACAGGGGGGTCATGGCTGGCATTTTTTCAAGTAAAGAAAGAGAAACGTTCACCCCAGAACATCCAATCAGGCCTTTCTTTTATTTCCTACCTAAAGTACACAAGGGGTATAATGGGATGTAATCTCTTACCAGGCAGACCCATTGTGGCTGGTATAGGCTCATTAAATTAACATTTAGGCCAATGGATTGACCATCAATTACAGCCTTTAGTGGTCACACTCCCGGGCTACCTCAGATTCAAGCCACCCTAAGCACACCCTAAGAGGAATTCCTATGGGACAATTCCTGTGACTAAAACTAATCTGTAATGGCAGGGATTACAAACGTGAGGCAGAAAACATGTTTAAACGCTTTGAGGATAGAGGTTATCCCAGAACAATCCTATATAGAGCTATGAAAATTGCTGATAACACCCCACGGGAGCACCTACTAAGAGATGGTATAAGAAACAGAATAAGAAATAGATCATATGCAAATTCATCTTTCCAAACCCCTGTCTTTTCCACCCCTTTTCAGCACTGAGTATAACAAAATTAAAAACATTGTTCTAAAATACCTTATTTATTGGCGCACGCACTTTTTTCCCTTAAAATCAGGGGGAAATCGTGGGTGCGTGTTATACACCGATCCCCCCCGCTGTCTGTGGGCAAGAGGAGCGCCGCCGTCATTAACCGAGCCGACTGTACTGTGTACTCGTGTACTCGGCTCTGCTAGCAGTCTCCTAGCCTTTACGTCACACCTTTGGACCGGTGTTGTGTCCATCATAGGAGCCGGGCCAAGGGGCGGGGCATAGGCATGACTGCAAGCAGTGCCGAGTAGCCGAGTACACAGTACACTCAGCTCGGCTCGCTCTATGTCGGCGGCGAGAGGAGCCGAATATCTTGGTGGCAGCGGCAAATTTAAAAACCAAACATGCTGCAATTTTGGGCAAGGCTGCAGACGGACACTGGGCAAGGCTGCAGATGGACACTGGGGAAGGCTGCAGATGAAGGCTACAGGTGGACACTGGACAAGGCTGCAGGTGGACACTGGACAAGGCTGCAGATGGTCACTGTGCAAGGCTGCATTGATGGGCATTTAAAGTGTAAGTTTTTTTCCTTAAACTTCCCTCCTAAACTTGGGGTGCATGTTATACGCCGATAAATACGGTATTTGCTGGTTTTATCTCATGATCCCATTTATGCTGAAATTCTTTCTAAAGGAGTAAAAACCGTATCACGCAGAGCCCCCACTCTGGGTATGACCCTGTCACCCATTCTATACACAAGTAAACAACCATGACAACATTGGCTGCAATTTAAAGGCACCTTCCGTTGTGGGTCCAATGGGTGCTCATGTTGTAAACATGTTCTAAAGGGAGATACCATCCAAGCTACCGCTATGAAAAAATCGTCAAGAATTACATCTTTTATTAACTGCAATACTATATACCTGGTGTATGTCATCACATGTAAGTTATGCCATATACAGTATATAGGTCAAACGACAGGCAGGCTGCGTGATTGGCTTCAAGATCATCTATATGACATACAAAAGGACCACAATACCAACGTGGCCAGACACCGGAATGACATACACCAGAAAGATGTCTCCAGTTTAGTCATTCAGGGTGTTGAAAAAATAGTGTTACCAATTAGGGGAGGAGACAAGCTTAAAATCTTATGTAAACGTGAGGTTTACTGGATCTTTTTCTTTAAGACTCCTTTCACACTGGGGCACTTTGCAGGTGCTACAGCGCTAAAAATAGCGCATGCAAAGCGCCCTGAAAGAGCTGCTCTTGCGTCTCCAATGTGAAAGCCCGAGAGCTTTCACACTGGAGCAGTGCGCTGGCAGGACGCTAAAAAAAGTCCTTTGGAGCGGTGAAGGACTGGTGTGTATACCGCTCCTCCACCGCTCCTGCCCATTGAAATCAATAGGCAGCGCGGCTATACAAAGCAATTTGCAGGTGGTTTTAACCTTTTCTCGGCCGCTAGCGGGGGGGGTAAAAGCGCCCTTCTAGTGGGTGAATAGCGCTGCAAAATTGACCGTAAAGAGCCACTAAAAATAGCGACGCTTTACCGCCAACGCACCCACCTCCCCAGTGTAAAAGGGGCCTAATACTAGAATACCGGCAGGTATGAATTTCGTGTGGGATGTCACTCATTATTATGAGTAAACCCTCATGTTGACCCTTTTGGGTATTTACACAGGTGAGTCTTCTAACCTAAAGGGGACACAATCAAGACATCAGCAATCGTTTTCTACGATCAAATTCGTATTTTTGTCAGTGTCAGTGGCTTTCTATATCACCACATCAGTTAGATCATCCTAAAACGCTTGGCACACTGCATGTACATGTATGTGTATACATAGAATCCACATAATATACACCACGTTTTATGCTGGTATTCTTTTTCATCACATCTATATCCTTTCCTTTTCTCACGTCTCCGCATGTGTATATAAATTTTCTCCCTCCGTGTAACCAAATAATTTAACGTACTGAAGATTAGAAGGCAAATGAAAAATGGCAGTTTTATTGGAGAATCTTTATATTCAACAATGGGTAATGAGTGCTCCTCTTCTTGCTGGAGGAATTTTTGTGTTTTAAAAAATGGTTTCCGAATGTCCGGCAAATTACACCAAAGATACGTATATTTATTTTTTGATGTTGATGCCATTTCCTGCAGAGATTCCCTCAAGAGTTATTTTTCCTCCAGCAATAATGAAGTTATGTACATATGACAGCACATGTGTTCTGTTTTTTTTTAAATGTCTTTTGATGGTTTTGCTTCACACTCATGTTTTTAGATGTCTAGGTATATATTCCCCTACCGGCAATTCTAAACATCATGAAATGTACACATTTAAGTAATGACCTGGGCTTTATTGTCCAAATTGTATCAACATAAGGAAATCTTTATGACATCCATGAAGTCCTTGGTCTCAGTAGATCTATTGCATTATTAATCAGAGTCAAGTTGCGAATTGTAACAGGAGTCTGTCAATTTGTCAATCTTTCAATTGTTCAATCTTTCAATCAAGCCCACTTTGTATGTATTGGCATGTATATATAAACCATTGTCATTTGTTTAAAGATTTAGCTATAAGTAAGCACCAGTAGTTACGGTGTGAAACATGTTAGCGATCTATTTTATCATTTGCTGTATGGATTTTTACTAATAAAGATATTATCATTGGAGTGCAGCCATCTGGTTTGAATTTTTTCTTTGTATCATCTTTCATATGTTACAAAAAAATTTGGTTATAAATTGTGTTTTTTTTTAAAATTCATTAAAGTGTATTTTTTCCCAAAAAATTGTGTTTAAAAAGCCACTGCACAAATACCGTGTTACATAAAAAATGCAACCGTCGCCATTTTATTCTCTGGGGGAAAAAATAAAATAAAATAATTTTCTAGCAAGAAAAACACAGATTTTTACATATATGAGAAAAGTGTCAGAAATGGCCCAGTAGGGAAGTGGTTAAATATTTTTTTTCAATTTTATTTAAATAAAAATGTATTACATTTTTTTTTTCTTTTTTAAAGTTTGACCAGTGTTACCATACTACTCTGGGGAGGTAATCAGACTTTTTCTTTTTTTTTTTTTTTGAGCATTATGATTCCTTATACCAATGAATTTTACTGTTATATGCAACCATTTTTCTGAATGAAATATATTCATTCAGTGTTTACTATTGTGATTATCTGTGATTGGCCTTGCCTGTACAATGTGATCACTGTGACCAATAACAGAGATCAACACAATAGTACACAATAAATGGCATGAATGGACACCACATCCATTGTGTACAATTGTCATCAGGGCTGCTGATAAGGCAGTACAGCGAGCCCTCCTGTACTGGGACCAGGCCTCATCAGCTCAAAATGGGGGCCCCGGGCACCTGTTGAGCAGAAGGGCCGGCTGTACTGTCTTATTGCAGACACTGATCCTCTTCTGCCTTCCTCTGGAGCGCTGCCAGCTTCTCCTTCTCTCCCTCCCTCCGGCTGCACTGCAGAGGGATTAGTCCAAGCACATGCGCTCCTTCCATCTGCTGTCCAGGCTCCCCTGTGTGCCCCTTTCCCCCACAGCGCTGCCGGCTTCCCTCCTCTCCCGTTTGCAGCTGTTTCGGGCACACAGGGGGATGTTTCAGGATGGAGAGCGGGGGAAGGGGCAGTAAATATGTAATTTACTGGCCCCTTTCTTTTCTGAATAAACAAAGTGATTGATCAGTAACAGTCACTCCTGTGTCTATTCATCACTGAAGCATAGTAAACTGTGTTTACTATGCTTTTGTTTGTGAATGAGCAGGAAGCCTCAGAGTGCTGCCTATTCATTCATCTGTGCAGCTGAGGCTGCAGAGAACGAGATTCATCAGTACATGTCCTCAGTCATTTTTAACCAAAGGAGGGGGGCCCCTGTCAGGTAGGCTGTATGGGGCCCCGTGATTTCTAACAGCAGCCCTGATTGTCGTGTAATCTGCTGTTATTGCTCACAGCGATCACATGGTACTGGTAGCGGCCTGGTACACTGATCTGTCAGACAGACAGATCGTGCCACAGCGAGGCCTGGTGGGTGTGCGCGAGGCGCGTTCTGGGGGGGTGGGGGTCTGGAGGAGGCAGGGAATAGGGAGGGAGGTAGGGGGGCAGGGTCACTGCACCATGGACAACTGGGTTGTATTTGCCCCCTGGGCCAAAAGTTGCCCTTCAGCCCCTGCTTAAAGCTTAGTTTAAGAGTACATTTTAGTGATGGTCAGCCGATGAGATTTTGGGGGCCTCAACTGCAGCCCCTGACACACCAACAGGTTGTGCATATTATTTAGTGCTAGATATACTATAGGAGATGGTCAGAGACTGCAGACATACTACAAAAGATATTCAGAGAATACAGTTATACTACAGGAGATGTTAAGAGACTGCATTCTTACTACAGGAGATGTTAAGAGACTGCATTCTTACTACAGGAGATGTTAAGAGACTGCATTCTTACTACAAGAGATGTTAAGAGACTGCATAATTACTACAGGAGATGGTCAGAGACTGCAATAATGCTAAAAGTGATGGTCAGAGACTGTAGGAACTAGAGACAATTATGGTATATGAGACAGCTTGAAACCATAAATTCCATTTACAAATCAGTGCAGCCACATTTGTTCTCCCTACAACTCACTAAAATTGCACTGCTGTCACATTATAAATTACCAAAAGCAAGATCAGTTATAAGATATCAGAGAAAAAATATGTGAAAAGACCTTTGTGAAAGGACAGCAAGACAAAAAATAATGTGTTAAAGGAAAAAACAGTTTGTCTAATCTGATGAAGACTTTCCTTCACTGGTCTGAGATAATGATGATGCCCAGAGGCTGCACAATAATTATACAAGGGTCTCAAGTAGCCTTTAGGCTGCAGATTGAGACTGAACCAAGTGTAAAGTATGGTATAATACAAACTGAATCTAGCCTCTCTGATATGGGGGTGCAGTAAAAAATGTTAGGAGTGCAGAGGATAGGTAGTCAGCAGGGCAGTGTACAGAGGGTCAACAGGACAGAGGATAGGGTCAGCAGTTTGAAGGGTAGTGTACAGAGGCCATTAGGTTGTAGGGCAGTGTACAGGGGGCAGCAGGGCAGTGGACGGGGGGCAGAAGGGCAGAGGACAGGATTCTGCAGGTCAGATGACAGAGGTCAGCAGGACAGAGGTCAGCAGTGCAATGAACAGGGGGCAGCAGGGCAGAGGACGGGGCAGCAGTGCATTAGACAGGGGGCGGCAGGGCAAAGGACAGTCACAGGGGCCAGTAGTATAGTGGACAGGGGGCAGCAGGGCAGTGGACAGAGGGCAGCAGGGCAGAGGACAGTCACAGGGGCCAGCAGTGTAGTGGACAGGGGGCAGCAGGGCAGAGGACAGTCACAGGGGCCAACAGGGTAGTGGACAGGGGGCAGCAGGATCAGTCACTGCAGAGCTCCTTCTCTCCACACAGCATTTAACTGAGACTGACAGCCTCCATCTGCACAGTGTATAGCTGGCTGCTGCAATGCTGTTCCGATCTGGGGATCTCTCTGGTCACAACTGCAAAATAGCAGGCAGGTACACACTTTGCAGATAGAGGCTGTCTGTAAGGAATCCGATCTCACCTATGTTCTGTGTGGGGAGGAGGAGTTCCGCTGAGTGCCCTGTGCTGACGCTGTGTACAGTGTGGGTAGGGTCACCACCTTTTCTTCAAGCCAAACCCGAACACTTTAGTGGCCTGGAACACCTTTGGGTGCCCCAAGGAGAAAAGTAATGTGGTGAGCATAGTGTGCAGTGGGTGTGGCCAAATTGCTTTACAGGCATTTTAGCTCTAAAAATAGCGCCTGTAAAGTGCCTCTCCTGTCACCCCAGTGTGCTTTCATACTGGAGCGGTATGCTTGCGGGACATTAAAAAAGTCCTGCAAGCAGCATCTTTGGGGCGGTTTAGGAGCGGTGAATACACCGCTCCCAAAAGGCCCCTGCCATTGAAATCAATGGCCAGCGCTGCCGAAGCGCCTGCAAAGTGCTTCGGAAGCGGCACTCTGCGGGCGCTTTTAATCCTTTTTCGGCCACTAATGGGGGTTAAAAGTGCCCCGCTAGCGGCTAAAAATTGCAGCTAAAACGAGGGTAATGCTCCGCTAAAACTCGCGGTGCTTTACCGCTAATGCATCCGCCGCTTCAGTGGGAGAGTGGCCCTAGTGTGGGGTTGTGAGGAGGAGCTCAGAGGGCTGGGCAGATTAAAGGCAGCAGCAGCACTTCCATTTTCCAAAGTAAACCTTCTCTTACTTTTCTTCTAGTAGGTCTGGACCCAGTGTCATAGCTAGCACATCTGGCACCCGGGCTGGTAATTTTTTTTTGCACCCCCCCCCCCAAGAAAAATGGTATGTGGCAATATAGTAGCGCCATGCCAATGGCTCCAGCTCAGGAGTGCGAGTCCGCGGACAGCCAAGGCTCTCGTGTACATTGCTAGATCGAGAGAGGGCTCAGGTAAGTATTAGGTGTGGCCGGGGGGGCTGCTGCACACAGAAGGTTTTTTACCTTTATAGAATGCATGAAGAATAAAAAGCTTGTGCCTTTACAACCACTTTAACAAAGAATGTGCTGTACTTAGAATGCTGTAGTCAGATGTAAGAAATGTAACCCACAGTGAGGGGAATTTATCAAAACTGGTGCAGCCAGAATCTGGAACAGCTGCACATGACAACCAATCAGCTTCTATTTTCAGCTTGTTCAGCTTTGAAAATGAAAGCTATGAGCTGATTGGTTGCCATGTCACCGCTGCTCCAGATTCTGTCTGCTCTAGTTTTGATAAATTTCCCTAAGGGCTCATTCAGACAGGTGCTGAGACAGGTCCTGTATGCTGAGCCACTTTTTGCTACATCTGCATCCACCAGAGAGCTTCACATATAGAAGTGGGTGCACAGATCCGAATGAAGACACTATGCGTCCGGATTCATGCATCCCTTCCTGTCTGCATTCAACTATGTCCATGCAGCTGCTGCGTCCCAATTGACTTTGATTAGACTGCCTGCACAGGGATGCACAAAACACCAAGTATCCCCAGGCGGTACACAGGTCACAGCAGGTCACAGGAGTGCAAAACAATCTGCACTGCTGTGATCCACAGGCCGCCCTATAAAAAATAGTTCCAGAGCAATGCTTAGCAACAGTAGTTGAAGCGTCACTCTGGAATGCCTTTCTATAGTGCGGGCGGGAGGAGCAGAGTGATTCAGCACTAGTGCACCTGTGCAGTCTCCCTCCTATTTGATTCTCCAGTATTTGGCAAACTATGCAGTGGGCGCTGCCTGTCCATTACACTTGATCGCAGTGACACCCTTAGAGCAGCAGTTCCCAATGCGGGTGGGTGGCACCCCTGGCAGCGCCCCCCCAGATGCGTCATCCAGGGCAGGCGCCCCCCTGCCCCCCCTAGTTTCGGCCCTGTCTGTACCTCAGGTACTTTGTGTCCTCTCCTGAGTCCTGTACCACTCCAACCGCCGGCATCTTCTGTTTTTAGTCAATTGTTCCAGATAGCAAGAATAATGTGCCACAAATTGGTGTCAGTGTTGAATTGTAAGTCTGGTAACTTGCTGCACATTTTAACTGGCAAGTTGTACACTTGCAGAGCACTTGAAGTTCTAGTTCACACTTTTCCAATTTGTAGCAAATTTGCATGGCAAGTCTCTAGCAAGAGCAAAGCTGTAGTGGAGAGTCTACTGGAAGAGCTTTGCAAGTCTACAGCATGAAAATTCAGCCCCAGTGACCCCTGTGGTGGGATGACTATTGCACAACATAACTAAACCAGAACTTGTAGAAGACTTGCAAGGGAAGGGTGGAAAAGGAAGCGCCACCTGAGTGTTGTATTATAGGATGCTTTAACGACACAAAGTAAGATCACACTTACAGGAAAAAGGGGTTAAAAAGGCTCATCTGTATATATGTGGTCCATGGTATGTTCCTCAGATCCTGATCCAGATGGTGCTGCAGGGATGCAGAGCTGCAGATCGTTGGTTATCGACCAGGGGCTCGTCCTGTGGCCGTCAGGAAGAGCCTGGGGCCGGCGTGAAACGCACGTGGAGCGTGCGTGATGTCACGGATCATCCAATCACTTCCAGGAAAACACTTCCGGGGGAGGGCTTCCACCAAGGAGAGAAGCTATGGATTGGCTACTGCTCCTTCAATAGGCCTGAGTGGAAAGTGTCAGCAATGTGCTATTTATATGCCAGCGCTGTGGGACAAGTCCCAGTGCTGGCCAAAAAGGCACAATGCTGACAGTGGCCAGCAAAAGGCAGTACAATATGCAGTATGCAATAAAAGGGAAAGAACCGATTAATACATTAATAAATATATCTAAATGTAAAAAAAAAATAACATTTAAAATAATCGATAGATACGTTTGTAGGTAATTGGCTGATGGTCAATAATGGTCCATGATTGGTAATTATTATGGTGTGTATCTATGTTTAAAGCTATATGCATATATTGTATTATGTAATTAAAAGGAAGTGGTTAGGCATTCGTGTTAGGAGGGCACAAAAAGGCATGTTAGTCATAAGAATGCGTACCCGCGCACGGTCGTGCATAGGTGTATAGATATATACAAATACGTAGCTAAAAATGTAAGGAAAGGAGTGTAATAAAGGGAAGCTATATTACTTGCTGTTCTTATCACTATTGTACTTACTTTGGCTGTGCGAAATGGGGATATCTGTAAAAACGAACAAAAGAGGGGGGGAGGGGTTTTGAAAAAATCATATAGTGGTTAGTTAGTTGAGTGTATGCACACAGATAAAACACGTACGCGCAACTAGCATGCATATATGTATGGGCGGATGAGTGGCAAAAGTACATTCTCAGATGTGCGCGTACCCATACATCATGACAAAAAATGAAAAAAGATGAAAAACCTAAACAGCGAGGTTACATCTGTTGGGGTAGTCTCATGAGGAGACGAGGTAGCTCATAACAGTGTATGCACCTCGATGTCCTCGTTTAACCCCCCAGGTGTTAATGTGCCCAAGGAGTAGATTCAATATGTTTCTTGTTGGCACAAGCATTTATAACGCTCGGCCGCAGAGTATGTAGCTGGAATCGACTCAATAACCCAAACACCTAGACCAACCGTAGATTGGCCGTGGTGTGTTAGGAAATGTTTAGGGATGCTGTGGTGGTCACAGCCTTTTTCGATAAAGCGCCTATGTTCACCAAAACGTGCCCAATTCTTTCATACACTATGACAGCTGCCACCATCCCAGATGGGTCAGTAATATCCCCCGCAGCCAGTTCTGCCGCCTTCGGAGAAACTGTACCAGAGACTCAGATTATGACATCCACAGCCAACTTTTGTCTAAGTAATTCAAAGACAAAGGATATCCTACCCCACTTATAGATGCAGCTTTCAACAATTACCGCAGTCTACCCACAGGCTCCAATAATCCCTCATCTACCGTCAAACAACCAACCTGTTTCATCACACAATTTGATGACAAATATAGGAAAATGGAAAAAATTCTGGCCTCACATTGGTCGATTCTGTTAGAAGACCCTCATCTAAAGATCACAGTCGGCACCAAACCCAAAGTGGCATACAGAAAATCTAGAAACATAAAAAGCAAAATTGCACCCAGTAGAATTAAGTCTGTTCAACCAACCTCATCACAACCTGTCCTCATACCCCTCAGAGGGATGCACCAATGCAAAATACCCCTCTGTTTAACTTGCCAGTTCGTACATCATGGCCAAAAAACCTACACTGTCAAATAGGGGTGCAACGGATCGTCACCGATCCGTGATCCGAACGGGCCAGGCTGTTCGAATCGGCACACCCGCGATCCGCGGCCTCGGGTTTTAGGAAAGGCCGCGGCTTCGGCCTAGCTCCGGAGCCGCGGCCATCTTGGTACACCCGGCGACGCTCAGCTGCATGCCTCAACTCGTGGGTCCGGCGGCTGGCTTGGCGGCGCCGGCTTCTCTTGACAGGTCAGACTAACAGCACTGTAATGTATACAGTGCGGGGGGGGGCGTGTGGCTGTATTACAGTGGAGGGGGGGCGTGTGGCTTTATTACAGTGGAGGGGGGGCGTGTGGCTGTATTACAGTGGAGGGGGGGGCGTGTGGCTGTATTACAGTGGAGGGGGTGGCGTGTGGCTGTATTACAGTGGGGGGGACATGTGGATGTATTACAGTGGGGGGGACATGTGGATGTATTACAGTGGGGGGGACATGTGGATGTATTACAGTGGGGGACATGTGGATGTATTACAGTGGGGGGACATGTGGATGTATTACAGTGGGGGGGGGACATGTGGATGTATTACAGTGGGGGCACATGTGGATGTATTACAGTGGGGGGGACATGTGGATGTATTACAGTGGGGGGGACATGTGGATGTATTACAGTGGGGGAGATGTGGATATATTACAGTGGGGGGAGATGTGGATATATTACAGTGGGGGGAGATGTGGATATATTATAGTGGGGGAGATGTGGATATATATTTTTTTTGTTGATCCGAAAATGATCCGATCCGTGACTCTGATCCGAGGAACGATCCGAACCGTGAATTTTTTGATCCGTTGCACCCCTACTGTCAAAGGGAAAAATTATACCCTAGAAGAATTTTATAGCTGCTCGACAGATTTTGTCATATACTGTCTTACCTGCCCCTGGGAACTATTTTACGTTGACAGAACTCAGAGCACCTAGGGCACATTTTGGCAAACATAGGCGCTTTATCGAAAAAGGCTGTGAGCACCACAGCGTCCCTAAACATTTCCTAACACACCACGGCCAATCTACGGTTGGTCTGGGTGTGTGGGTAATTGAGTCGATTCCGACTACATACCCTGCAGTCGAGCGTTATAAACGCTTGTGCCAACAAGAAACATATTGGATTTACTCCTTGGGCACATTAACACCTGGAGGGTTAAACGAGGTTATCGAGGTGCATACACTGTTATGAGCTACCTCGTCTCCTCATGAGACTGCCCCAACAGATGTAACCTTGCTGTGTAGGTTTTTCATCCTTTTTTCATTTTTTGTCATGATGTATGGGTACGCGCACATCTGGGAATGTACTTTTGCCACTCATCCGCCCATACATATATGCATGCTTGTTGCACGTACGTGTTTTATCTGTGTGCATACACTCAACTAACTAACCACTATATGATTTTTTCCAAAACCCCCCACCCTCCTTTTGTTCATTTTTACAGATATCCCCCATTTCGCACAGCCAAAGTAAGTACAATAGTGATAAGAACAGCAAGTAATATAGCTTGCCTTTATTACACTACTTTCCTTACATTTTTAGCTACGTATTTGTATATATGTATACACCTATGCACGACCGTGCGCGGGTACGCATACTTATGACTAACATGCCTTTTTGTGCCCTCCTAACACACATGCCTAACCTCTTCCTTTTAATTATATAATACAATATATGCATATAGCTTTAAACATGGATACACACCATTTTAAAGAGCTCATATATGTTTTTTGAAAAAATATGTTTTTTTGTCTTTTTAAAATATTTTTAAAATATTTTGTTAAAAAATTTATTTTTAAAAAATATATTTTTGAAATAGTTTTTTAAAAGTATGATCTAAAATACGATTAATTTCATGCTCACTGAGTGTTTATATATATATTAGTGCGGCCTTAGTATTTACCAACTACTAATAATTACCAATCATGGACCATTATTGACCATCAACCAACTACCTACACACGTATCTATCGATTATTTTAAATGTTATTTCTTTTTTACATTTAGATATATTTATTAATGTATTAATCGGTTCTTTCCCTTTTCTTGCATACTGCATATTGTATTGCCTTTTCCTGGCCACTGTCAGCATTGTGCCTTTTTGGCCGGCGCTGGGACTTGTTGTCCCACGGTGCCGGCATATAAATAGCACATAGCTGACACTTTCCACTCAGGCCTATTGAAGGAGCAGTAGCCCCGAGCGTGTAGCCAATCCATAGCTTCTCTTACCTTGGTGGAAGCCCTCCCCCGGAAGTGTTCCTGGAAGTGATCGGATGATCCGTGACGTCACACTCGCTCCACGTGCGTTCCATGCCGGTGTTCTGCCGAGAAAGTTCCTCTAGGCGGATAAGGACCCTCCTCTACTGCGCAGGTGCAGCGCCTGCGCAGTAGGAGCCTGCGGAAATAGCCGAAGTGAAATAGAGAAGAAATCAGCTGTACACGGCACCTGTAAGAGGGCCCCGCGCGGGCTCGATTCGCTCGCCACGCTTCGGGCACGGCCTCGCTTCGCTCGGCACTTTTTTATTCCCCCTCTAGGTCCACTTGGATGGTGGGGCTTCAGCCTGGACCTAGGGCGCAGGCGCCGTGTACAGCTGATTGAAGATTTTCAACTTCGGCTATTTTCGGCGGCTCCTGGTCATTCGTACTGCACAAGCGCAACGCTTGCGCAGTACAGAGGGGACCTTATCCGCCGAGGGAACTTTCTCGGCAAGACACCGGCCCCAGCCTCTTCCCATTTTGCACAGCCAAAGTAAGTACAATAGTGATAAGAACAGCAAGTAATATAGCTTCCCTTTATTACACTCCTTTCCTTACATTTTTAGCTATGTATTTGTATATATGTATACACCTATGCATGACCGTGCGCGGGTACGCATTCTTATGACTAACATGCCTTTTTGTGCCCTCCTAACACGCATGCCTAACCTCTTCCTTTTAATTACATAATACAATATATGCATATAGCTTTAAACATAGATACACACCATAATAATTACCAATCATGGACCATTATTGACCATCAGCCAATTACCTACACACGTATCTATCGATTATTTTAAATGTTATTTTTTTTTTACATTTAGATATATTTATTAATGTATTAATCGGTTCTTTCCCTTTTATTGCATACTGCATATTGTACTGCCTTTTCCTGGCCACTGTCAGCATTGTGCCTTTTTGGCCAGCGTTGGGACTTGTCCCACAGCGCTGGCATATAAATAGCACATTGCTGACACTTTGCACTCAGGCCCATTGAAGGAGCAGTAGCCAATCCTTAGCTTCTCTCCTTGGTGGAAGCCCTCCCCCGGAAGTGTTTTCCCGGAAGTGATCGGATGATCCGTGATGTCACGCACACTCCACGTGCGTTTCACGCCGGCCATAGCCTCTTCCTGACGGCCACAGGACGAGCCCCTGGCCGATAACTTACGATCTGCAGCACCATCCGGATCAGGACCTGAGGAACATACCATGGGCCACATATATACAGAAGAGCCTTTTTAACCCCTTTTTCCTGTAAGTGTGATCTTACTTTGTGTCATTAAACCATCCTATAATACTACACCATACCTCCCAACATTTTGAGATGGGAATGAGGGACACCTACTACCAAACGTATGTAGGCATAGGACACTCCTCCTTCCACACCCCCTTAAAGGAGAATTAACCAAAAAAAAGGTTAATTAAATCCACAAGGGCTTTTTTTTTATCACTACCATTCCTTTATATTGGCTTGTAAAATTTACAAATGCAGCAATTTAGAATTTGGATGAAAGGTTTAGCACTGGGAAACACTTTTTGAAAGATAAAAAGTGCATTTTATATACAACTTTATTGATCAGGCGAAAATGAGGGACAAATGAGGAGGAAAGAGGGACAGAGGGACATTGCTCCAGATCAGGGACAGTCCCTTGAAATCAGGGACAATTGGGAGCTATGCTACACTCAGGTGGTTCTTCCTTTTCTACCCTTCTCTTGCCTACTACAGAGTCAGTTCTCTGAGGACAGCAGCCGCCATTTGACCAGCCATCATACTTGCTTAACCCTTGAACTGCCAGATACCTGCGTAACCCTTGAACTGCCAGTTTTATTGCTATGGAGTAATTGCCTAGCTAGTTAACATCCCAAGTATTGTATGCACTCTTGTATTTGCGCTTACAGTTACTACTACTTCTTTCTGTAGAAGACTTGCAGAATGTTGGCCAAGAAAGTTGATCTGAAGTTATGCAATGCAGATTGTGCAACAAAATTGTGAAGCCTGGCAAGTTTAGCAATAGCTTAGCAAGTCATTTTTAAACTTGCAGCACAATTACTTGCTATCTGGACTGGTTGGCTAGGGAGGGGTGAATTAGTGCTATGCTAATTGCTAAGGAAGCGGTGGAAAGCAGAGCAACTGTAGCTAAAGCAGTATATTTGATAGATCAGCAGTCCCTCCCTCCTTCTCAGCTGGGCAGCACTATTGGTTTCCCACACTGTGTGCAGTATTATTATGGACATTCGCGGAAAGCTGTAAAAATTACTGATTTTTATAAACTGTCCCTGAATTTACAGATGGTTGGTAGCCCTGTTGCTGAGAAAGGAATCAACAGTGCCAACAGTTGAGAGACAGCCTGTTGGCCTGAGGAGTTGGCCCTGATAATGGATGTGGAAGGTTTCTGGCCAAGGACAGGGTCAGCTGGGAGAGACAAGCTGCTGGCCAAAGAAGGAATCAGAAGTAAAGATGGAGTTGGAGGCCAGGGACAATCTACTGGGACTTCTTATGGGGCTACTGTTGGGACTTTTAGGGATCCAAGAGGCAGCAGCCTAAACTTACCACTCATCTACCAAGGCAAATTTAAAAATTTTCATACATGCCAAAATCTGCATTTTTTGCTGAAAAATTACATTAAACCCCCAAACCCCCAAACCATAATATAATTTCTGAAAGCAGAAATCCTGGAGGATAAAACAATGGTAGTTGCACTTATCCCAACTGTTATCCCAAAAGGAAAAAAAACAAAAACATTCCAGTAACTGCTTAACCACTTGCCGACCGCAGCACATATATATATATATATATATATATATATATATATATATATATATATATATATATAATACTGCACTTTGCAAGTGGTTTACTGGGATTATGGCTGAAGATATCAGCCATAACCTCAGTATTGTTTTTTGCCGCCGGCGGTTGGCTTTCTCATGAAACCATTCCTAAGAGCTCATGAGCCATGGAATGCTTTCCAAAGCGGCAGGAGGGGACCTCCCCCCCTCGCAGGTGTTTCTCGGGCTCACCGTTTCCACCGGTTCGCCTGAGTAATGATCAGTGCGGCCGGCTGCTCCCATAGGTGATCAAAGAGTAGATTACTTCCGGGGCCAGGCTGGAAGTAAATTTATTTATTTAAAAGATCTTTTGCTTTTAAAGGTAAAGAAGAGATCTGGGGTCTTTTTGTTCCCAGATCTCTCCATAAAGAGGTTCTGTCATCCTTATTTCTATTACAAGAGATGTTTACATTCCTTGTAATAGAAATAAAAGTGATAAAAAAAAAAAAATTAATGGGACAGTGTAAAAAAATAAAATAAAAAGTAAAATAAATAATAATAAAAAAAAAGTAAAGCGCCCCCAATCCCTCCGTGCTTGTGCTCATAAGCGAGTGCACACGTAAGTTGCGCATGCATATGTAAATGGTATTCGCACCACACATGTGAGGTACAGTATCTCCGTGAACTTTAGAGCGAGAGCAAAAATTCTAGTGCTAGACCTCCTCTGAAACTCGAAACCAGTAACCTGTAAAGGCGTTTAATGCGTCGCCTATGGAGATTTTGTAGGTATTGTAGTTTTTCGCCATTCCATGAGCGTGCGCAATTTTAAAACGTGACATGTTAGGTATCTATTTACCCGGCATAACATCATCTTTCACATTATACAAAAAATTTGGGGTAAATATTCTGTTTTGTTTCTTTAATTCATTAAAGTGTATTTTTCCAAATTGCGTTTGCAAATCTGCTGCGTAAATACTGTGTGACATAAAAAGTTTTCCATTTTATTCCCTAGAGTCTCTGTTAGAAAAAAATGTATAATGTTTGAGGGTTATAAGTAATTTTCTAGCAAAAAATACTGATTTAAAATTGTAATAGAGTGCAAGAAACAAGCCTGGTCGGTTAGTGGTGAAAAGTGCTAGGTGGAGTTAGACTTTAATTTCTTAGTCACATATGTAAATTTACATCTACCAATCTATCTAATCCTCTCCATAGATTGACAATGCTGCTGTCCAAGGGTCCAGGTTACCAGGTGAAAATAAATTAAACATTTTTTTTTAAATAAAACAAAAGCAGCCACCACATCAGTGGAATTGAAAGCTGTAATATATTTGTTTTTGGTTTTAGGTTTAGATACACTTTAAAGGCATAGTCCACTTTAATCCATGTTTCATCTTAAGCCAATATTTAGAATGTAACATAAACCATGATCACATTCCTCAACCCTCATTTTCAAAATCACTCTTCTCCTTACCTGAATCGCATTATTCTTCTTTTTGGTACTGGTTTAATTTCAGCACGGCTGTGTGTGGTTCCGCCAGAACAGCTGCTTTGTCCATTTATGGGGATCAATGAACATACTACAAGTCCCATATGCCACCACAGGCGCTGCAGCCAGGCAGTGACGTCACCACAATTGTAGTCCATTCACAACTTCCCCCAGCCCCGTAACAGAAGGTCCATACCTATGTATGAACCTGGGGCCAGGGGTGAACCATGTTAGAACCTGTGCATTGATTTGCAGGCCTAAATACACATTTTTATCATCATTAGTGCATTTATTACATTTTTTTCAAACGGTGGACTATGCCTTTATTGATGGAGAGCTGTGCAATGGAAAGATCCGTTGTTAAGATCCTTGTCAGTATAACAGAAAGCAGAAGATTTTCAGTTGTAATAAGCAGCACTGAAATTGTTTTCCATTGGTATGTACAGTATTTATCTTCATTTCAGGAGCCAATAACTAAAGATGTTTTTTTAAATGACTTTAATGAATGAATAAACCAAGGAAACAGTGCTTGGGAATCTCCTAGAATCCCACATCTAACTGAGGTTAGATTCACTTCAGTCTTCTTAATTATATTAGTGGAGACTTGATAAAGAAAAAAGAAGACACTGCATTCCATGTTAAGTAACTTTTTTTTGTTAAGTAACTGGTTTACCTATTCATCCGGGCATGGGGAACCCTAGCCTATTTGCTCAGAGGGCAGATACGTTTCTCAAAGCAACCCCCTTACCCCCACACGCATAGTTCTGTGCTTCCTCCTAGGGTGCCAGACATGTAGGTGAGACCAAGTCCCTAAAACACCCGTCTTCTATTTTAAGAGGTGGATTAAAACATTTTTTCCTGGTGCCTCCATGGAAGCATACCTGTGATAAGCTCCGCCCCGGACTCCTCCACTCAGGATAGTTAATACATTATAAAAAAGACAACTCTACCCCCCAATAGCATTCTCCTTTTTTTCCTCATACCTGATCGATAGTCAGTGCGGGTCCTTTACCTCTGCCTCAGGCAGTTTCCGTCTGGGTTCAGGCCTCTCCCAGACACGGTCCCCTGTCTTGGGCTGCTAACAGCGCTGGAAAAAAAAAAAGGGAGCCCCTTCTCAGGGTCTTTTGGGGCAGCAGCGTTTCCTAACTTGGAACATACAGTCCTGCGTTTAATGGCTAAGCTGGTAGTCTCAGTGGGGGCAGGTAAGGGCTTCCTTTTTACCTTTATGTTTTGCTTATATCCTATCTGTGCTCCGGTCCTGTCCCTTCACCTTCTGTGTCTGTGCTGCGGTGATAGTGAGCACCATGGCGCGAACGCGCCGATATAGTCTGTGTTTTCTCTGCCAGCGTAGCTGTCGATTGGCCGGGCGGCGTTTCCGGGGCGCTTGGCGCATGCGCGGGCATCTGCCGCTCGCGGCGCCATCTTGATTATGGACAAATCTACGTAGGTTTGCCCTTAGTTAGGTTAAGAGTGTAGGAGGAGGCTTAGTGAAAGGGGGATGGGTGTTCCCGCCCCTCCTTGCACACTTTAAAGGCTCAGGATTTTCATTATAGCCTTAGGCTTCCCCAGCAGATCCAGCCTCTTGGGTGCTCTCTAGTACAATCTCGTATATGGTGAGTACTCTTTTTTTTTTTGGAAGCTGTAAATTATCATAATAAATAAAAGGGGGAGGGGGTTATGTTTTCTGGTGGTAGTAATGTTTTTTTTCTTATATTAAAAAAAAAAAAAATAATAAAAAAAAAACAAATAAATAAAAGGGAAGAGAAGAGGGGGAATTTATAATGAGAGAATTTATTATTTTTTTTTCTTTGCGATTGGGGGGAAGGGCTGTCTTCTCCCCATTCATTATTAGCTTTCCCTTTTCCCTTTCTCTAGTGTTTGCTCTGCTGCTTGTCACCCTTAGCCTGCCCCCACGGTCATGAGTCAGCCGCCGTCAGATCAAGACCCTCGATTTCTTAGGTAAAGGTTCGCACCTAATTGAAAAAAAAAAAAAAAGGAAAAAGAAAGAACTTTTTTATTTTTGTTTTTGAGCAAAAGAGTGCCTTTACACTGTTACTCTCGTTTCAGCCCTTTACGCCAAGACATGTCTAATAAGGCCCCTTTCACACGAGGCGGACTTCCACGGAGTCCGCCTCTGTCCGCCGGCTCAGCGGGACATCTCCCAGTTGATCTCCACTAAGCTGGCGGATGACAGGTCCCTCTCTGCTCACTGAGCGGGGAGGGGCTTGTCAAGAGCCACTGCTGCCTATGGAGAGATCGGACGAAAACGGACAGCATGTCCGTTTTCATCAGATCTTACCCGATCCGCCAGCGACGGATCCGAACGTAGAGGCATCCGTCTGTTTTTAGCGGATCGGACCGGGTCGGATGTCAGCGGACATGTCTCTGCTGACATCCGTCTCTCCATAGGCTAACATGAAGTGCCCGTTCAGGTCCGCCGTCAAAACTGACAGGCGGACCTGAACGGTCCGATCGTGTGAAAGGGGCCCTACTTTGTCAAAATGTATTAGAAATAGTAAACAAAAACACACGATCGTGTGAAAGGGGCGTAAGACTTCTGGCCATCACAGTGGACAGTCCCGGCCAAGCTCCAGTCACAGTCGGTCGACTAGTTCCCAACACCATTCTGATGGAAGGTCGGCATCTAAAAAACGTCGGTCGCCTAGTCCTTCCAGATGGGAAAGTTAAAAAAAATGCCGAGCATGTGGTGCAACCCCGATGCCAGATAAACTGATCTGCAAAGATTGTCTTCGAGGTTATGCTGATCAGGAAAGAGCTGAAGTCCAGCAGGTCACGGATTTAATAAAGAAAGTGGTAAAAGACTCATTAGCTGAGCTAATGAACTCATCTTCCCCGCAGGTCATAGCGAGTGATCAAGTGCACCCTTCGGAATCATCCCTGCCTGGCCCATCATCAGCAGTGGCCGCATCAGTGCCACCTCCCCCGACAATGGGGGATAATGACGTATCAGAGGATTCGGAGGAGGAATCAGAGCCTTCGGGCTTCAGCTTCTCTCTAGTACAACCATTTGTCTCCACGGTCAAACAGGCCATCGGTTGGGAGGAGGCGGAAGAGCCACCTAAGAAGGCCAAGTCTTTTTTTCTGTTTTTAGAGAAAAAAACTTTATTTTTTTCCCTTTATGGAAGAAATAAAGGATCTGATAGAAGAGGAATGGAAAAAGACGGACAAACGCTTTTCCCTAAACTGTCTTCAGAAATTGTATCCATTAGCAGAGTCTGACTCGGTTCTCTTGGACACTCCTCTGGTGGTCGATGCTGCAGTGGTACGCCTAGCAAAAAATATCACCCTTCCTATGGAGGACTCAGCCTCCTTTAAAGATCCCGTTGGATAGGCGCATCGACTCAGCCATAGCATTAGCTTCAGTATCTAATGCCATCAGGGTCTGGTCTGAGAACATTGAAGTGGCCATTCGTCAAGATGTTCCGAAAGAGGATATCATTAAAGCACTAGAGGAACTTAAGTTATCTGCAGACTTCATGGGAGAAGCAGCAATTGATTCAGTGAGGTATTCAGCAAGAGCAATGTTGCACACGATTATGGCCAAGCGGGCTCTATGGTTGAAACCTTGGGCAGCCTCCAAACAGAGTTGGTGCAAGATCCCCTTTGACGGGAAAGCTTTGTTTGGAAATAGGCTAGAAAAGGCAATTTCTCAGGTGACTGGTGGAAGATCGGGATTGCTTCCCCAGGACAGGAGGGTTAGGCGTTCGAGTTTTCACCTCTAAATTCCAGCCCTCAAGAAACAGAAACTTTTCTCACTTCCATCAAGGCAGAGATACCAAGAAAAATTGAAGAAGTACCTAGGTAACTTTCAAACAAAGTCAAACAAATAAAGAAGTCTTCCCAATCCCCAGGAGGGAACGAAATCCTTTTGACAGAAAGCCACTCCAGCCGCCCCCAGTCAGGGCCAGGCTGAAGAAATTTGCCGAAGTCTGGTCTAGCCAATGCAAGGATCCCTGGGTGGTATCCATCGTCTGTTTCGGACATTTTTGGATGTTTCTAGATCACCCCCTGTGAGACCCTTTTGTCCCAACAAAACTACCTACTTCTCCTCAGGAAGCGGAGGCTCTGCAAAGATATCTTTGCCTACTACAGACGCAGCAAGCAGTAATTCCTGTCCCGCCTTCAGAAAAATTCACAGGTTTCTATTCTGTTCTCTTTCCCCAAAAAGAGTGGAGAATGGAGACCGGTAGTGGATTTGAAGAGGTTAAATCTTTACGTTCACTTAGAATCATTCAAAATGGAGTCCTTGCACACCATAATCCAGATGGTCCAACCGGGGGACTGGATGGTCTTGGTGGATCTTCAGGATGCCTACTTTCATGTTCCCATTCTGCCTGCCTTCCAGAAATATCTAAGAGTGGAGGTGGGTCCCATGCACCTCCAGTTCCAGTGCCTTCCTTTTGGCCTGTGCACATCCCCGAGGATAGTCTCGAAAGTACTGATCCCATTTCTGGCACCCCTCAGGGAAAGGGGGTTGCAAGTTTTCCATTTCCTGGATGATATCCTGTTGTTAGCCCCCAGTTCAGCACAACTTCTGGAGCACAGAGAGGTTCTCCTGTCTACTCTGAAGAAATTTGGATGGTTGGTGAATACAGAAAAGAGTCTCCTGACTCCAACCCAGGTAATGATCTATCTTGGTGCCCTTTTCAACACCTCAGCCGGAACAGTGTGCCTTCCTCCCCAGAAATTGGCTGCTATTGTCCAGAAGATGTCCCATGTAAGAACACTTTCTCACCTGTCAGCGTCAAACTGTATGAGTCTAATCGGGACTATGTCATCCTGCATCCCAATGCTACCATGGGCTCATTGGCATCTGAGGATTTTTCAGGTGGGCTTTCTGGCTCAGTGGAAGAGGAAGTCACTATGCCAGCGGATCTTGATCTCAGTATCCATGAGGAGAGGTCTCCTCTGGTGGTCGAAGAAGGATCTAATCTCAAAACCCTGTCTTCTTTAATGTCCATCTTGGACCATCCTAACCACCGATGCAAGCTTGTTGGGTTGGGGAGCACTGCGATCACCTTGCAATACAGGGGAAATGGGACTTTGCCACAAAGGGAATAGTCTCCAACATCTTAGAGTTAAGAGCAGCCTATCTAGCCCTGGTGAATCTGAAAGATCATCTTCAGCAGAAGTCGGTCTTAATATGCCTAGACAACAGGGCAGCAGTGGCGTATATTCAAAGGCAGGGGGGAACCCACAGCATACCTTTGCTGAGGGAAGTAGAGCCCATTATGTTGTGGGCTGAGAAGAATCTGTTGGATCGGAAGGCGGTCTACCTGCCGGGCCATCTGAACAAAGAGGCACATTATCTGTCTCGTTATTTTCAAGACAACAACGAATGGTCTCTTCATCCGGCAGTCTTCGACTGGATCTTGAATCTACAGAATCCTCCAGAGATAGACCTGTTTGCCTCGGCAATAAATGCCAAGCTACCACGATTTCTTTCTTGCCTACCTCATCCTCAGGCGGAAGCAGTGGATGCCCTCTCGAGTCCATGGAATTGCAAGATAGCATATGCCTTCCCTCCCAGGCCCTTGATCTCGAGGTTTCTGCTCAGATTGTTGAAAGAACCAGTCAAGGTGGTGACAATTCTACCATACTGGCCGAGGAGGCCATGGTTTCCCTGGGCAATATCCCTCAGTACGTGTCGGCCTCTCAAGATTCCAATTCTACCTCAACTTATCTCACAAGAGAGATTTGTGCATCCATCCCCTCACAAACCGATCCGTCCACTGCTCTCCTCCTAGATTTTTTCCAATCTGGCCTGGACCTTGGTCTCAGTCTAAGTTCACTCAAGGTTCAAGTGGCAGCTATTTCGGCAGCTACCCAAAAAAGATGGGCAGAAGAGTCGATCACCGTTCAATTTTTCAGAGCAGTTAAAAAGATTCATCCTCCAGTAAGGCGATCTTTTCCTGCTTGGGACCTGCCCTTTATCCTGGACTGTCTGATGTCTCAACCTTTTTTCCCTCTAATAACTGCTTCAATATGGAATTTAACGCTCAAGACAGCCTTTTTAATTGCGGTAACCTCAGGAAAAAGGGCTTCAGAGTTACAAGGGTTAGGGGCAGAAGATAAACACATTCCTTTCTTCCCGGATAGAGTGGAACTAGGGACAGTACAAGGTTTTGTTCCAAAAGTTTCTTCTCGGTCCTCTCTATCAGAAACTTGGGCGCTACCTACTTTTACGGATCCACTCTCAGGCGCTCTGCAAGAATTGGACATTGCCAAGGTTCTAAAATGCTACCTACAAGCCACAAGTCCGTTTAGAGCATCAAACAGATTGTTCGTTCTGCCTTGGGGCAAAAATAGGGGGAAGGAAGCGACTCCAAGAACGATCACCTCCTGGATTTGCAAGTTAATCCAAAAGGCGTATAGGGCTAGAGGGATGGATCCTCTGGCGGTGAAGGCCCACTCAACTAGGGCAGTTTCTGCATCATGGGCGGCAAGGGCCAATGTTTCTCTGGAGACCATTTGCAAAGCGGCCACAAGGTCATCCCCAAACACATTCATGCGTCATTACAGGATTGACCCAGGGGCACTTACTTCAGTAGAATTTGGAAGAAGGGTGATTGAGTCAACTCTTGTGTTGCCTTATTAAAATTTTCGTATGAGCATTACCCACCCTGTTGTTATCTATTCATTTTTATCACAGGTATGCTGCCATGGAGGCACCAGGAAAATGGAAAATTGTATCATACTTACCGTAATTTTCCTTTCCTGGTGCCTATCCATGGCAGCATACATGCCCTCCCATGGTATTCAATGTAATAGGAGAATGCAATTGGGGGGTAGAGTTGTCTTTTTTATATTGTATTAACTATCCTGAGGGGAGGAGTCCGGGGCGGAGCTTATCACAGGTATGCTACCATGGATAGGCACCAGGAAAGGAAAATTACGGTAAGTATGATACAATTTTCCGTTTTTTTTACAACCTCATCATCTTTTTAAAACAACAGCCTGATGCTGATGGTTGGGTTCATAGTAAATTAAGTCAGGGGATGGAGAGGTGTTGATTTTTTTTTTTTTACTTAATGCGCTTCAAATGAAATGAAATAAAGAGAAATAAGGGGGTTGCCATTGTTGTTTTGAAAATGCCAGTTGCCTGACTCACTACTTGTGAGTCTCTGACCCAGAACAAGTATACAGCAATAAAAGTTGAAGTGAAACCAGAACTTGTGTTCTGCATACTTATTCTAGATTGATCGCTTAAAATATTCAAGCCACTGGATCAGCAGCACAACCAGACAACTAACTAGCACATCAGAACAAGACAATAAAGTTTTTTAACCCCCCCCCCCCCCAAAAAAAATAGAGATCCTGGTCCTTTAAAGCAGATTACACAGCACAGTGCTTGTGCTGTGTAATCTGCCACCCTCTAAACTGTAAAAAAAACCTCCCTGAATCTGCCACTTCCTGTATGCTCTCTCTAATCTGACCACAATAACCAGACTACTCAGCCCTGATCACTGTGGTCAAAGTGCATCCCTCTGTCATATGCTGCCCTGCTCTGCTCTCCTCTCCTCTCTCCCCCCTGACCCCCCTCCTTCCTGCCTGTCAGCGCCCGCCCTCTGTCTCCATCTCCGCTTCGCCCCCTCCCCCCGCCACTATTATTGAAAATACAAAACCTAAAAGTGTAAATCCATTCTAAAAATGAGCAGTGTAAATAGCTATTTAGAGCTGTCCTCAGGCTGGTCACGTGACTCGTGGCCGCTTTACAGCTCCGAGACAGGGCTTCTGCGGGAGGAGCCGAGCGGCTACGTGATCTCACAGCTGATGTCAGAGGGTCCCTCCTGCAGTAGCCATGTATCGGAGCTGAAAAGCGGCCACAAGTCAGGTGACCGGCCTGAAGACAGCTCTAAATAGCTATTTACACGGCTCATTTTTAGAAAGGATTTACACAGTGTTGTATGCCAGCCTCTAATAGAGCGGCTGGCAGTTTTAAAAAAAAAAAGGCTTAACAAACACTTTAATGCCCTGTACACATGGCTGGATATTGATCGGACATTCCGACAACAAAATCCTAGAATTTTTTCCGACGGATGTTGGCTCAAACTTGTCTTGCATACACACGGTCACACAAAGTTGTCGGAAAATCCGATCGTTCTAAACACGGTGTCGTAAAACACGTACGTCAGGACTATAAACGGGGCAGTAGCCAATAGCTTTTGTCTCTTAATTTATTCTGAGCATGCGTGGCACTTTGTGCGTCGGATTTGTGTACGCACGATCGGAATTTCCGACAATTTTGTTGTAGGAAAATTTTATAGCAAGCTCTCAAACTTTGTGTGTCGGAAATTCCGATGGAAAATGTGTGATAGAGCCTACACACGGTCGGAATTTCCGACAACAAGGTCCTATCACACATTTTCCGTCGGAAAATCCGACCGTGTGTACAGGGCATTACAATGACAGTCTATATATTCCTTTTAGTGGGAAAAAAATAACAGTAGATCTGAGCCTTGTGAGCAAGATTAACCCTAGGCTCACATTTCTGCATTTTTGTGGCCCACTTTTGCGCAGGCACAGCAGCTCATTCACTTGAATGGACTGCCGTGCCTGCGTTTCCCGCAGAAAACGGTGCAAGCATCTTTTTCAAAATGCAGCCCACAGGGAAATTGCAGGGTCATTTTGACATGCGATTTTCCTGTAGTTCCCGCACCTGCAAATGTGCTGTGTTTTTCAATGTGTGGGCATGCCATTCACAATGAATGGCAGACCCGTGCGTTTTCTCACAGCAGGGTGTTTTCACTGTTGGTGGTTGCAGGTTTGGGAATTGTTGCGATTCCCGCACCCGCAGCCACACACATAGATGTGAAACAAGCCAAGGCCTAGTTCACACCTATGCATTTTGCTTTTGATCCATTTCTGCAGTGCTTTTTGCAGTGCATTTTGCGTTTTGTCAGAAATATGTTTTTAAATGCATTTTTTTTACGTTTTTTTTTTTTTTATGGATTTTGCTTTTTTTTTCTTTAAAAGGGAGGTGTTTTTGTTGTTGGGCAGATTAAAAAAAAAACACAAAACACATAAAAAATGCATCAAGAAATGCACTACATTTCCGCAGTGTTTCCATTGAAGTCTATTGAACCAAAAATGCAGTGTTGCATTTTAAAAAGTCCCTGACCCTTTTCCAAAAACGCAGCAGCTGAAAAACGTATAGATGTGAACATGTCCCATTGGAAACCATGTTAAATGGACTGTAGTGCGTTTCTGCAAAACAGAAAATGCACTAGGTGTGAACCAGGCCTTAAGGAGCTGATTGGCCAGACTTTCAAGGCCCACTTACATTTGTGCATTGTGATATAACAACCGGAATGCACCAGGTTAGTGAGCCATGTGTTCATTGTGAATGTCACTCTAAAACACTCTACAGTAGAGCACAACACACAAGGCACTACATCACACCACAACACTTTACTGTGCATTGTGCTGTGCTGCATTGCTAGAAAGGTAGGGTTGCCACCTGTTTGGGATTCATTACAGGTTTTGAATCATGTGTCCGGGTTTCAGGTGGACTGAAACCCGGACACACGATTCAAAACCTGGCCTGTCCTGCATTATTCAGACAAGAATGTGGCTCAGAACAGGGCCTGACAGTTGGGTGAGGGGGCACTACTGCCACATTACTGCCACATTACTGTTCTCTTTGGAGCACCCAATGGTGTCCCAGGTCTGTTACAATTCTTTAGTGTATACTAAAAAAAAAAAAATTGCTGTGCGTCGGGTTTGGCTTGAAGAAAAAGTGGCAAACCTATAGAAAGGGTTTACATTTTTTCCATCCATTGCAGTGCATTTATTATGAATGGGATGGTGCACATTTTCAACACTGCAAACAATTTCGCTAAAGTATGAATTTGGCCTCAAAGGTTTACTTGTCTCTATCTACAGTATAACATAGAGATATAACATGATAAGCTACAGTGTCTTAGATGTGTTTTAAAAATACAGAAAGGGGAGATAATGTAAGGCTGAAAAGGAGTAATCATATAGCAAAAACACAGTTATTTCATAGGTTAAAAAAAATAACTTGTAGATAACCTTATGTGACAAAATACAAAATTAAGATGTAGTACCTTTTTTAAAGTTAGACTGCTGTATTAATTATATCATTGTCCTCTTAGGGATCTGAATACCAATGCTTGTTAGTAATGTTCATCAAAACACTGATGGCACTGCCACCTACAGTAAATGCAAGGTTTGTAAGAAAAGCAAAATAATCTCTTGCCCTTTAAAAAAAAAAAAAGAAGGAAAAAAAAGGTGTGACGAAAATGCTCCTTCCGCAAACAGTTTGTGTGGGTATGATGAGTCTTATGCTCCAACGTAGCTTGGAAATATATAGCAGAAGTGATTTTTACAGAAAGTTCCATCAGGTCAAAGGAGTAGTCTTTACAAATGGGCAGTTAAGGGCTCATTCAAACAGGTGCTCAGCCTTGTACATTGGGAAGAGCCATTTGTTTACTTTTTATATTAGCACTGAACTGCATGCAGGCAGCCCATATAAAGTAAATGGATGCGCATTCGCCGCACAGACAGCCTGCACAGCTGAACTGCCAGGTAGGCAGGGATATGTGTATGAACATAGATCCAAAAATATATGCATGTATAAAATATAACAATCAAAAATGCATACAATGCATGCAATGTATACAAATGCATGTATAGCCAAAACCTTTATTTTTATTTTTGGATAGAGTAGAGGAGGGTTAAAACACGTTTCAGGTTTCCTGTCCTGGACACAAATCTTAGTTTTTTCTGGAACATTTGTCTCCATTGGAAGATTTCCCATCACCTCCTGCACACATGACAACTGTAATGCCCTGTAAACACGATAGGATTTTCCGACAACAAAACCATGGATTTTTTTCCTACGGATGTTGGTTCAAACTTGTCTTGCATATGCACGGTCAAACAAATGTTGTTGGAAATTCCAAACGTCAAGGATGTGGTGACGTACAACACGTACGACGAGCCGAGAAAAATGAAATTCAATAGCCAGTGTGGCTCTTCTGCTTGATTCCGAGCATGCACACATGACAACTGTAATGCCCTGTAAACACGATAGGATTTTCCGACAACAAAACCATGGATTTTTTTCCTACGGATGTTGGTTCAAACTTGTCTTGCATATACACGGTCAAACAAATGTTGTTGGAAATTCCAAACGTCAAGAATGTGGTGACGTACAACACGTACGACGAGCCGAGAAAAATGAAATTCAATAGCCAGTGTGGCTCTTCTGCTTGATTCCGAGCATGCGTCAGAATTGTGTACACACGATCGGAATTTCCGACAACGGATTTTGTTGTCGGAAAATTTTAGATCCAGATCTCAAATTTTGTTTGTCGGAAATTCCGACGGAAAATGTCCGATAGAGCCTACACACGACGACAAGCTCCCATCGAACATTTGTTGTTGGAAAATCCTATCGTGTGTACGGGGCATAAGATTCAGGTCTTCTGTCTTGGTCAGTAGAGAGGGTGAATCTCCCCATCAATGACCAGGCAGTCAGTAGGCAGCAAAAAAACTCAGCAGTCTAAAGCCTAGTACACACTAGTAGTAGTTTTTGTTTCGTTCAACCCAGCAGGGCTGAATGAAAAAAAGCTGACAGCTTGGGAGGAGCCGCTGTACTGACAATCCGATGTTAGTACAGCGATCTCCCCTGCTATTCTATTGGGTTCTGATAGGGGGATGTCCTCCCCCACCAAAAAACTCCATTGGCTGAAAGCGCTGATCGGGAGCCGATCTGCAGACCTTTTCGGTCATGTCCCGCTTGGCCGGCTTCTGTTGGGCCGACTCCAGTACACACAGGCCGAATGTTGGCCGGTTTCTATTGAACCGGCCAGGGCTGCCCAATGTTCAGCCCGTGTGTACTAGGCTTAAGGCTACATGTACACTAGCCTACCCTGACTGTGGCCATGGGAAAACGCAAACCGCGGCAAAAAAGCAAACCACGTTTTTGGAATGATTTTGCTGCATTTTGCGGTTTCCCACGGCCGGCGGTCAAAACGTTCCTATTCTGAATGCAATTCTGTGTTCTGGAGAGGGAGGTTTAACCTCACCTAAATGCCGCAGCTCCTGAAATTTGCTAAAAGCCCATGTGTACATGGACACATAGGCTTTTATGGAGGTTTTAGGAGCTTTGGGAAAAAAGTTCCTAAACACAAGTTTAGGAGCTGCTAGTGTACATGAAGCCTAACCCTTTCCTACTTTATCCACAGAGGTTTCCTTTTTACATACACATTTTAATGCAATGTTTGCTGGTCACCAACCTCTCAATAACACAAAATTGATCATGAGGCTCTGCAAAATTATTCAGCAATTAAGGGGCCCATATACTTTTGACCACCAAGGACCCTTAAGCTGGGTACACACTATAAGATAAATGGAAGAGAAATTCTGTATGAGGAACGATTGGTCGATTATCTGATCATTAGTATCGTGGTTTGGGCAGCCGGTTCCGAAAAACAAAGGAAGATGCAAGCTCTAAAATTTTTATTGTCTGTGAACACAATGTCTGATTTTTGCTCAATGTGTACAGTAAAAGTACGGAAATAATCGAATATAGAAAATTGCACATGATCAGAGGCAAAGAACGACCCAGGAGAAGGTGGCAACAAACATAGAGATCATACATGAGAAAGAACATTTGCCTTTTTTGTTTGAGTATTTTCATACAAGTCAATACCATTGTCGGTTACAGCATGATACGCACCTTCATGGAAAATCGGATGACCGTTTGTCCCATTTTCTTAATGTGTACCCCACTTTAAATAACTCCTGCTATGAACCTGTAAAATGTTTTAGATGTCTGACAAGAGCAACGCAGGACTATAGTCATACGTAGGGAACCCAACCATGACTCATCTTAACAGTTATTCTATTAATATGCACTCTATGTAACTAACCGGATGTGACCATGTCCTGTCCACCACTCAAACAGAATATTTCCCAGGAATATTATTGCACATCATAATGAACTCTACGTGACTAGTGCAAAAGCAACAGTGTGCAATTATAGCAGATAGCATTTACAGTGCCTTGAAAAAGTATTCACACCCCTTGAAAATTTCCACATGTTGTCATGTTACAACCAAAAACGTAAATGTATTTTATTAGGATTTTATGTGATAGACCAACACAAAGTGGCACATAATTGTGAGGTGGAAGGAAAATAAAAAATGGTTTTCAAATTTTTTTACAAATAAATATCTGAAAAGTGTGGCGTTCATTTGTATTCAGCCCCCTTTACCCTTAACTAAAATCTAGTGGAAGCAATTGCTTCAGAAGTCACAGCAAGGAACACACCAGACAGGTCAGGGATAACGTTGTGGAGAAGTTTAAAGCAGGCTTTGTGGAGAAGTTGTGGAGAAGTTTATACCAAGCTTTGAACATCTCACAGAGCACTGTTCAATTCATCATCTGAAAATGGAAAGAGTATGGCACAACTGCAAACCTACCAAGACATGGCCATCCACCTAAACTGACAGGCCGGGCAAGGAGAGCATTAATCAAAGAAGCAGCCAAGAGGCCCATGGTAACTCTAGAGGAGATTCACAGCTCAGGTGGGAGAATCTGTCCACTATTAGTCATGCACTCCACAAATCTGATTCTTATGGAAGAGTGGTAAAAAGAAAGCCATTGTTAAAAGAAAGCCATAGGAAGTCACGTTTGCAGTTTGCGAGAAGCCATGTGGGGGACACAGCAAACATGTGGAAGAAGGTGCTCTGGTCAGATGAGACCAAAATTGAACCTTTTGGCCTAAAAGCAAAACACTATGGGTTTGATTTACTAAAGGAAAATAAACTGTGCACTTACACTCTGTGAG
Organism: Lithobates clamitans; assembly: GCA_037952925.1. Taxonomy (NCBI): domain Eukaryota; kingdom Metazoa; phylum Chordata; class Amphibia; order Anura; family Ranidae; genus Lithobates; species Lithobates clamitans. Next base: position 6,580,846 of record JBBGZY010000896.1, on the reverse strand, counting down.
AGCAGTTGCTCCAGAGCTTAGTAAATGAGGAAAAGCTCTGCTGAATTCCATCATCCAATCATATGCAAGCGAAAAGGCTGTTTTTTAAATTTTCCTTGCCCGTGATTTGGTATTCTTTGCAAAGTGAAGCTTTACCTCATTTACTAAGCTCTCTAGCAACTGCACTTGCAGAGTGCAATTGCACTTTGCAAAGTGCAATTGCACTTTGCAAAGTGCACAGTCTATTTGCCTTTAGTAAATCACCCCTATGTGTGGCAGAAAACTAACACTGCACATCACCCTGAGCACACCATCCCCACCGTGAAACATGGTGGTGGCAGCATCATATTGTGGGATGATTTTCTTCAGCAGGGACAAGGAAACTGGTCAGAGTTGATGGGAAGATGGATGGAGCCAAATACAGGGCAATTTTAGAAGAAAACCTGTTAGAGTCTGCTAAAGACTGGAGTCTTACTCTGAGCACACACGATACAGGCAGCTACGAAGCATGTAGACTAGGCCACCAGAATTGTTGGGAAATGGCCCAAAGGAGTTGATTCTTCCCAGGGTGGCCAGCAGCCTTGGGAGAATGGTGAGTCTAGAGCACGGCAGTGCGCAGACTCTCTGGGACAAAGCAGCAGTCACAAGGTTTCTCAGGAGGAGCATGGACCTGAGCAGCAAGAATTCTGTCACCCAAAGGAGAAGTAAGACTGGTGCAAACCATAGCCAGAATACGATCAGGAGGAATCACAGGGACCAGAACTTCCAAGACTCCATCTTGGAAGTGGAGGAAAAATGTTGTGACAAAGCGTCAGCCCTTACATTCTTAGTACCGGGTAAGAATGAGACAATGTAATTGAAACTTGACGAGAAAAGAGCTCATCAGGCCCTTCTCGGAGAGAGGCATTTAGCCTCAGACAAGAATGTGAGATTCCTATGGTCAGTAAGAATGAGAACCGGCACAGTGGTACCTTCGAGGAGATGTCTCCATTCTTTCAGGGCTAAATGATTGCTAACAGCTCTCTGACACCAATCTCGTAATTGCATTCAGCAGGTGACAATTTCTTGGAAAAGTAGCCACAAGGATTCATAGCGCTCTCAGAGGTAGGACGTTGAGACAGGAGGGCACCAACTCCAGTCTCAGCATCAACCTCAAGGATATAAGGTAACGTAGGATCAGGATGTGCCAACACAGGAGCAGAAGCAAAGCAGCCTTGACACTCTCAAAGATCTTAATGGACTCCGGAGACCAATTCTGTGGGTTACTGTCCTTTCTGGTTATATCAGTCAGGGGCTTGACCAGAGACGAAAAGTTACGAATAAACTTTCAATAACAGTTGGCAAACCCAAGAAAACGCTGCAGAGGACGTAAACCCACGGGTCTGGGCCACTGTAGGACTGCTTAAAGTTTCTCCGGGTCCACCGAAAAACCAGCAGTGGAAATGACATAAACCAGGAATTTAACCTGTTCACGATGGAATTTGCACTCCTCCAATTTACAAGAGATTGTTCTGTCTTAGTTTCTGAAGCACACGACAGACATCTATGTGGTGGCTCTCCAGGGACTTGGAAAATATGAGGATGCCATTGGGATAAACTACCACACATAACTGCAACAAATCTCGGAGGACATTGTTAATAAATTCCTGGAAAACTGCCGGGGCGTTACAAAGGCCAAAAGGCATTACGAGGTATTCATAATGGACTGTTCTGGTATTAAACGCAGTTTTCCACTCGTCGCCCTCCTTAACCCTCACAACATTGTATGCCCCTCTCAAATCAAGCTTTGTGAAAAACGTTGCTCTCTTGAGGCGGTCAAATAACTCTGTAATCAACAGAATCGGATAGGGATTCTTAATCGTGAAACGATTGAGACTCCTATAATCAATGCAAAGTCTCAGTTCACCACTCTTCTTCTTCACAAAGAAGAAACCAGCACCAGCAGAAGACGAGGATTTGCGGAGGAAACCTCGAGAAAGTGCGTCTGCAACATACGCCTCCATGGCCTTATCCTCCAAGACCGACAAAGGGTAAACCCGGCCACGAGGAGGTATGGCACCAGGTTGAAGGTCAATCATACAACCGGTGTGGAGGCAAACTACCGGCTTGACCTTTGTCAAAGACATCACTAAAATCGCGGTACTCCTCCGGCAGGGAGGAGAGTGAAGAGGTGCACAGGACCTTGGCTACCTTCTGGAAGCATGTCTTACTGCATTGTGTCATTGCTGGCAATTTGACATGTTAAAACGACCCGATGTGAACTTGGGCTCCAGGAGTAGAGAAATACTTTAACCACTTCCGGACCGCCCACCGTCGTTGTACGTCGGTATTTTGAAGGAAGGTATCGTTGTTATGGCAGCAGCAAGCTGCCATAACCCCGGTATCCTCTTTTCCAGCGGGCGGTCCGGTTTAAGATAAAAGTGGTCTCTGCAGCGGATTCGCCGCAAGATCACTTTTATCGGGGGCGGGAAAGGAGCCCTCCGCCGCTTACCAGAGCCGTCGGCAGCGGCTGAGGCGATTGCGTCTGTCCCCTGCCTGGGTATGGAGACAAGTGAGGGGAAGATGGCCCCCACCCGTCTCCATATCACTGCAGGGCGGAAGCAACGTCAAAACGTCACTTCCGCCCATAGCTCTTAAAGGGCCTTTTTTTTTTCTTTTTTTTTAAATAACAGATTTTTTTTTATTGCATTTTAATGTATATATGAGATCTGAGGTCTTTTTGACCCCAGATCCCATATTTAAGAGGTCCTGTCATACTTTTTTCTATTACAAGGGATGTTTACATTCCTTGTAATAGGAATAAAAGTGCCTCTTTTTTTTCTTTTAAACAGTGTAAAAATGTAAAAAAAAAAAAAAAAAAAGGTAAAATAAATAAAAAAAAACAATTTTTTAAACGTGCCCTGTCCTGACGAGCTCGCGTGCAGAAGCAAACGCATATGTGACTAGCGCCCACATGTGAAAACGGTGTTCAAACTACACGTGTGGTGTCGCCACGATCGGTAGAGCGAGAGCAATAATTCTAGCCCTAGACCTCCTCTGTAACTTAAAACATGCAACCTGTAGAATTTTTTAAATGTCTTTTAAATGTCGCCTATGGAGAATTTTTAAGGGTAAAAGTTTGTTGCCATTCCACGAGCGGGAATTTTGAAGCGTGACATGTTGGGTATCAATTTACTCGGTGTAACATTATCTTTCACAATATAAAAAAAATTGGGCTAACTTTACTCTTGTGTTATTTTTTAATTAAAAAAAGTGCATTTTCCAAAAAAAGTGCGCTTGCAAGACCGCTGCGCAAATACGGTGTGACAGAAAGTATTGCAACGACCGCCATTTTATTCTCTAGGGTGTTAGAAAAAAAGTATAATGTTTGGGGGTTCTAAGTAATTTTCTAGCAAAAAAAAATGTTTTTAAACTTGTAAACAACAAATCTCAGAAAGAGACTCGGTCCTTAAGTGGTTAAAGCCTTGGCAACGCCAGATGTCTCTCAGGGTACAAAAGGTGGTGAGGCTTCTGGCTGTCTTTTCCTGCATCGAGGTACTGCTTGGAAAATCTTCTACAAAGAAAATAAGTGCTTGCATAGAGAATAACTATTCTTTTTTTTTTGCCAACTGTTCATACTACATTGTACATTACAATACACGTGGTGCCTCTGAACTATAAGTACATGCCCATGCGTGTGTGGGTGTTTCTTTCTATCCCTGTGTCTCCACTCTGTCAGGAGAATTGGCCCATGAGGACCTGGAATGCACACGCTGGCGATCTCTCTCACTGCAGTCTGCCTATGAATGGCGAGTGTACATACACCGTTTTATTTGAGGCATCATCTTTATTATGTCCCATTCCATTCCACCACATCCTGGTACTCTACAGCATCTGCTGTCACAAGGGTTGATTTTTAAAGGCCAGAAGTATTGTAGGTAGCCTTCCTCTTGGTGTCTCCACAGTATGGATCCGAAAGTGAAGTAAACATGGTTGCCCTATAGTCAACTGCCAATATCCTAGAGCAAAGGGCTCCTCATCCAGCAACAAAGGTCTACTCACCTCTACTAATAGGTAAGGTGAGCTTAACTAGACAACATGGCAGCAGCCTATAAAGCGCAAAAGCATGGGTGCCTGTTAATTGCACCAACTTCAACAATGGGATTCTTTGATATTCAGGGCAGAACAGCATCTGGAAAATGAAAATAACAAAAACAAAAAAAAAAAAACCATAGGCAGAATATGGAGGTACACTGATTTCAGTACAGTGAGTAGTCTTTATTTTCATGTTTTCTTATATCTGTCATCTTTCTAAAGACTAGGTAGGCTCATTTACCTCTCTCTGGAAAGTTCTCCTTTCAATGCTCAGTGGTAATGGATGACATCAATCATTTGTGGTATGTATCCCCGCCCCATCTGCTGAATGCACCTGTACCTGGACAGTAATGCTTACATTTGGAACACAAATAATGTATCCAGTCCTGTCTACAATGATCATTTTGGACAAATTGTTTTCTCCATTTCGTCTTTATGTACTGGTAACCATATTCTTTGTTTGCCTGCCCATACACCCTTCTCTAGTTATACCCTATTTGTAGATGCCAGGAAAACAGACAAAGCCCTTGTGTTCCTTTTTTGGTTTTCTCCATGATGCTTGTATTCACAATTTTCAAGGATACTTATATAAACTGGTTCTCCAGCATCTTGGGGGAAAGCTTGGGTTAAAGGGGTGGAGCACAATCCATTCATGTACTGCCCCGCAGAAGGAAAATCACAGTGGGCACTAAAAGATTTTCTATTTTCAGCACTGTGATTAGCCTTTATCATGCCCCTTTAGGACCTAGTCAAAGGTAAACTTTGCACTAATGCAGCATTACAGCCCTCAGCAACCCAGGTTACCAGGTGAACTCATCATTCATTACTGTTGTTTAACCTGAGCAGATCTTCTGTTGCTAGGAACCTTGTTATACTCTATAAATCAATTTTTAATCTATAGTAGGAATATTGTTATACGGGATTTATATAGCTTTAACAGTTCTTCAAGACAAGAGGGTTAGGAGGCCTCTGCTCGTGAGAGCTTACAATCTAACAGGGAGGGTCAATTGATGCAACAGGTAACAAATATTTGGGGATGAGCTGAGAAAGTAAAAGTTAGTTATTAGGCAGAGGCGGAATAAGCTTCCCTGAAGAGATGATTTTTTAGGGATCGCCTAAAGGCAGACCGAGTACGAGATAGCGGAACAGATTAAGATAGAAAGTTCCAATGGATGTGAGATACTCTGGAGAAGTCTAGAAGGTGAGCATTGGAGGAGGTGATGAGAGAGCTAGAGAACAGGAGGTCCTGGAGGGAGAACGATTTGGGTGATATTTTGAGACAAGGTTGGGGATGTAGCTTGGGGCAGAGCTATGCACAGATTTGTTTGTAGTTATTAGGTTTTTGAATTTTATTTTTTGAACGAGCAGAAGCCAATGGAGGAAATAGCAGAGAGGGGTGGTGAAGGTTGAGTGGTGGGTACAGCAGAAGAGCCATGAAGCACTCATGAGTGGGGCTAGCTTGTATAGAGGTAGGCCAATGAGGAGGGAGCTGCAATAGACGAGATGAGATAATAAGAGAGTAAATTAGTATCTTGGTCGTGTTATTGGTTAGGGGCATATTTTAAAAATGTTACAGTTGTGAAGGCAAAAAGGTTTATATAGTGATTGGATGCAGGGCTGAAATGAGGGACCATAGTCAAGGAATATACCTAGCACCCTGGTATGAGGATCGGAATGATATTTAGATTATTAAACTTAATGAAAAAATCAGGGGAAGAAATATACTGAGCTCAGTTTTAGAAAGATTTAGCTTTAGGAAGTGGCATGACATCCATACTCATAGGTCAATTCTAATATACCACAGGTGAGAACTTTGCGGAAGATGTTTTCCAGTTGTAAAATGTATAGTATATTAAACAGCACTAGAAGTAAATAGAAATATACAGTATAATGCAAATATATCCAAAACAAGAAATAGCAGAAAAGGTTATAAGGCTGTCTGCGGTTTAAAAATAACATAAATCTAAATGGCACTAAGACAAATAAAAGTACGACTATAAACATGCTAAACTTTACAATTTATTAGGTAGGAAAAAACTCTTCTTTTATGTACATGAAGACTGTATAGTAATATCAACCAAATTTCATAAGGGGAGCATGAAGTACCTGAAAAAAGCCTAATATATGCAACATTGTGAAACAAATAAAATTCTGAGGGCAAACCAATCACTAGTAAAAAAAAAAGATATCTACAACAATATTCAGGGGTAGTGTTTTTTTTTTTTTTTTTTATAATATTTTTCTTGCATTGAAAGTTACTTATATATTTATCTTATGCTGATACTGGACTTAAATTGTGTCTATAACCAAAAATTTTTTTTTTCGGATGAGTAGGAATCAGTAACAACTCGTAAGGCTTTGTCCTCTCTGGGAAGATCCACTATTTGTTCTGGTGACCATTTTCTGATATAGGGGAAATCTTATAAGGACACTTACTCCATTTCCAAAACATTTGTTGCATGAATGTCAGAAACGTTTGTGTAAATTGAACAAAATGAATGCCTGTATTGTTGGCTCCATCTAGTGGCCAAAATACAGTATAGTATTCTGAAATACCTCAATAAAGAAAACAATACCTCATTTTGGCAACTAGATGGAGCTGGCCAATGCAAGCACTTAATCTCTTAGAATAAAAATATTGAACAATTTAATTCGACTTGCACGAATGCTTCTGACATTCGTGCAGCAAATGCATAAATAGCCACTTAAGACTGTTGTCCTAAAGGAAATCTATCCTCACACTAGAAAGTTTTCCTTTAACTTCTAGCCATATGAGGACAGGGGACAATTGTCTAAGAGGTGATTAATCCCACAATTTTTGCAGAATTTACCTCATTTTTCTCTTGTGTATGTGGACTGAAAGCGGCATGGTGGGATACAAAAAAAAAAAAAAATCTGACAGTGATTTTAAAGACCCACTTTGGACAAAATGTACCCACTATTCTTCCTTCTCATCCTCCTCGAACCTATCTTGCCAGGATTAGTGGATTGCGCAACCTTGTGAAGCCAGTCCAGGCTTCTGCTGTTTTTGGGTAGGCAGACTACTAAACTATCACTGAAATGGCCCACTGAGACTGTCACCCAGCCCCTATCCCTCTTCCTATTTCCCTCCACTGATGTCAGCCTTCTTGATCCTACAAGGACCCACTCACTGGCCATCCAATAGAACTGTCAACATCATGCAGGCTGTGACATGGGTACCCACAAAAGGACACATGCATGAAGTAAACAGAAGGTGATGCATGAAGTAAACAGAAGGGGGAGAAGAGTCAGGCCAGAACATCATGTGACTGCTGCTACAGGCAAGTAAAAAGAGCTTTTAATTTGTTATTTTTTTTAGTACAGCAATTAGTTGGAGGCTGGTGGGCAGGGGATGATTTTATCCTGGAGTGGGGGTTTAATCATCTCCTACTCTATTCCAAATGAAAGAAGTTTTAACTATAGATACACTATAATAAATAAATCTTTTTAAATATGGACATCCAATGGTATGTCTTAGGTCAACTGTGCTCTTAATGTTTCCATCCTTGCAGGAAGAAGTGCTACCATTGCCCTGGTAAGTTCCAACTCTGTTTCCACTGATTTCACAGCTTCCTCATCACTTGCACAGTATTCTACTAGGAATGTATAGTAATTTAGAGATGTCTGCATGTTCTCCAGTTGTTTCTTAAGATCACTGGAAATTAGCTTTCCATAGAGGCGTGCAATGTGGAACTTGGCTACCAAAGCAGGACGGAGAACATCTTCTTGCAGCTTCTCAGGGAACTTCTTATCTGATGGGTTTCTTAGGGAGTCCAAAAACATCTCGTAAAATTTGATTGCAGATTGTGACAGGCTGTTGATTTTTTTTATTGTGTGAGAGTCCATCTCGTCTAGCTTATTACCAATTGCTACCTTTAAATCCATCATCTCGTAATAAGTGTCAGCCAACTCAAACTGAAGCTGTCTACAAATTAGGAGATAGTACTGTGGGTTTAGCTCCATACATAGCGGTTCCAACATATCTATCCTACGTTTATGCATCTTACAACGCCGCTCATAGTCTTCCTCAAAGAAAGCCAGAACCTTAAACAGAACACTGTGGTCCTGGATAACTTCAATGTGGTCTGTAACATGTCCATCCAGCTGAAAGTACTCTTTGGCTTCATTTATATAATTTTGCCCCACTAGAAAAACCTCCCTGGCTTCTTTAAAGTCTAGAGGAAGCGAGCAGACAACTTTTTCTTCAACAGCTAAAATAGAGTCGTATATGTCACTTGATCCGAAGAGGACAGCCTTCTTCCTGCCCTTCTCATTTTCATCTTCTTCTTTTCTACGTTTAGCCTTAAGTTCTCCTTGAAGCTCAACATCAATTTCACCTATGTTGTCCTATTGGGAAAAAAAAGGGGAGTATAATGAATTTTAGAATGTAAAGAAACCTACAGTAAAAACACAATCATTAACAGATATATCTGTAGAAAAACCATCAATCCATCTAAAATAAGCTACTTGTTACGTGTGGTCTACATTTCAATATGAGATTTTTGCATTTCTCAAATGCTACAGATACGCTCAAATCAGAATGAATAACTAAAAAAGTAATCAATATAGTTTGCACTTATTTTTATTTTTATTTTTTTTAGGGAGTTTTGGGAACTCTCTACCTAAAGCTGATGAGCATGAAAATACCCCACAATACTCTCTCCACACTCTTCTTGTTACTCATGCCTTCCAGAGCAAATGGAAACCATTTGCCAGTGGCAGGAAAAGCCAACAAACAATCAGTGTTGGAATCAGATCAGCCAAAAGGACTCCAAAGACATAAGCAGAGGTACATTTAACAAACTTATTATTGTCTGTCTTCCATTTTAGCAAGGCTTTGTATCAAGGCTATTGCGCTAGTTGCCTTTTGTACATATAAAACATATTACCTATATCATTCAATTTTAATTTTCTCAGAGACCGGATTTATGTCCTCATTTTATTCTACTTCATGACTCCTTCATCCCAAAAATGACTAATTATTTTCTATAGGGGAAGAAATAAGAAGCCTTCATATAAAAATGTTTTTCCAGGCAGCCTTTAGGGCTGGTTCACAGTACGGCAGGCACATCTTTTAAAATCGATCCACACCAAACCTGGTACTGAGGTACCATGCATTTTGGCAGCTGCAAATGCATGTTTGCTAGATGCTTTGTGGTGCCAGTAATGATTAACTACTTCTCGACCACGCTATAGCCAAAAGATGGCTAAAGCGCAGTCATCCAGTTCTGGAAGGGCATCCATGAATGTCCTCCTAGAACCATGCCCCCCTGGGGTGCGCATCTGGCCCGCTCTGATCAGTACAGCCTATTAGTGCAGCTTCATCAGCACACATCAGTGAAGGAGAAAAATTACTTTTTTTCATATTTCGTTTAGCAAAAAATAAAAACCCAGCGGTGATTAAATGTCACTGGAAGAAAGCTCTGTCTCGAAAAATTATAAAAATGTCATATGGGTACAGTGTTGCATGACTGCGCAATTGTCATTCAAAGCTGAAAATTGGCATGGGCAAGAATGGGGGGGTATACCTGGTATTACAGTGGTTAATGGCACCTGCACGCATCTGCAGACCACAGCGCATTTCCATGCCATGTAGGAAACTCGCGCTGAAACGCACGTTTCCCGCACCACAACTGGTGTGAACGGGTTCTCAAGCATTTGAAAATTAAATACATCCTTTACTGTAAAATGTATTTGATAAATGAATAAGTTACCTCAAGTTTCTTACGTGCATCCTGCAATAAATTAATGCAATATTTCACCCAGCATCTGGCTATTTGAGCTCTTTTTTGTCTTAGTTGATCAAGGCGCTCCTGTTCAGCTTCATCTGTTAAAAAAAAACAAAAAAAAAGAAAACATATTGTGAAAGTTAGTCTGGATTTCAACCCTAGCTCGACATAGTAAAGTGGTTGTAAAGGCAAAAGGTTTTTGTTTTTTTACACCGTAACCACTTCAGCCTCAGAGGATTTGGCAGCTCAAAGACCGGAGGACTTTTTACAATTTGGCACTGCTCTGTTTTAACTGGCAATTGCGTGGTCCTACAATGTTGTACCCAATCGAAATTTGAGTCCTTTTTTTTTCTCACAAATAGAGCTTTCTTTTGATGGTATTTATTTGCCTCTGCGATTTTTATTTTTTGCTATATAAACGGAAAAAGACCGAAAATTTTGAAAAAAAAAAAAAAATCTACTTTTTGTTATTAAAAAAAAAAATTTTAGTCATACATTTTAGGCCAAAATGTATTCAGCCACATGTCTTTGGTAAAAAAAAATAATGTCAATAAGCGTATATTTATTGGTTTGCGCAAAAGTTATAGCATCTACAAACTAGGGTACATTTTCTGGAATTTACGCAGCTTTTAGTTTATGACTGCCTATCTCATTACTTGAGGTGCTAAAATGGCAGGATAGTGCAACCCCCCCCCCCAAATGACCCCATTTTGGAAAGTAGACACCAAAGAAATTACTGAAAGGCATGTTGAGCTCATTGAATATTTTATTTTTTTTGTCACAAGTGATTGAAAAATGACACAAAAAAAATAAATAGAAAATTTACACAAAGTTGTCACTAAATTATATATTGCTCACACATGGCATGGTTATATGTGGAATTGCACCCCAAAATACATTCTGCTGCTTCTCCCGAGTATGGGGATACATCATGTGTGAGACTTTTTGGGAGCATAGCCGTGTACAGGCCCCCGAAAACCAATCGCCGCCTTCAGGATTTTTAAGGGTGTAAATTTTTGATTTCACTCCTCACTACCGATCACAGTTTTGAAGGCCACAAAATGCCAAGATAGCACAACCCCCCCCCCCCCCCAAATGACCCCATTTTGGAAAGTAGACACCCCAAGCTATTTGATGAGAGGCATGTTGTATCCATGGAATATTTTATATTTTGCCACAAGTTGCGGGAAAATGAAACATTTTTTTTTTGCACAAAGTTGTCACTAAATGATCTATTGCTCAAACATGCCATGGACATATGTGAAATTACACCCCAAAATACATTCTGCTGCTTCTCCTGAGTGCGGGGATACAACATGTGTGGAACTTTTTGGCAGTCTAACCACGTATAGGACCCCGAAAACCAATCACCGCTTTCAGGCTTTCTAAGGGCGTACATTTTGATTTCACTCCTCACTGCCTATCACAGTTTCGGAGGCCATGAAATGCCCAGATAGTACAAAACCTCCCGAAATGACCCCAGTTTGGAAAGTAGACACCCCAAGCTATCTGCTGAGAGGTATGTTGAGTATTTTGCAGATCTCACTTTTTGTCACAAAGTTTTGAAAATTGAAAAAAGAAAAAAAAAACATTTTTCTTTTCTTTCTTCATTTTCAAAAATAAATGAGATCTGTAAAATACTCACCATGCCTCTTAGCAAATACTTTGGGATGTCTACTTTCCAAAATGGGGTCATTTGGGGGGGGGGGGGGGGGGGGGGGTTGTGCTATCTGGACATTTCAGGGCCTCCGTAACTGTGATAGGTAGTGAGGAGTAAAAATAGGATTTTTATTACAGCTTACCTGTAAAATCCTTTTCTTGGAGTACATCATGGGACACAGAGCCTTAAGTAATTACTTAATGGGTTATAGGCCACCTTCAGGTGTTGACACTGGTAAACCCAATCAAAAGGAAGTTTACTCCCCTATATAACCCCTCCTTCCAGGAGCACATCAGTTTTTGTAGCAAAGCAATATACTTGTATCCCAAAAGAGGGACGGGACCTCTGTGTACCATGATGTACTCCAAGAAAAGGATTTTACAGGTAAGCTGTAATAAAAATACTATTTTCTTTATCATACATCTGGGAGACACAGAGCCTTAAGTAATTACTTAATGGGATGTCCTATAGCAATGCCACATGAGGGGTGGGAGAAAACAACCCGCAGGGTACACCCAGACTTGAGGATCTATACTGTTCTGCTTGCATCGCACTGCGCCCGAAGGCAATATCCTCATATCACCTTACATCCACCTGACCAGACCAAGTTGTGGCCTTACAGATCTGAGCCATGGAGGCCTGATGACTCACTGCCCAAGAAGCACTAACCGCCCTGGTAGAGTGTGCCTTAACTTCAAACAGAGGAATCTTACCCCTTAAATCATAAGTTTGAATTATCACTTGCCAAAGCCACTTAGCGACAGTGAATTTCGATGCTGCCTGTCCTTTCTTAGGGCCCACCGGCAGAATAAATAAGACATCAGTCTTATGAATCTGAGCAGTTTTCTTTAAATAGATTTTCACTGCTACTCACCACATCAAGACAATATAGTGACTTTTCTTCTCTGGAACATGGTTTTGGAAAAAAACGATGGCAGGACAATATCTTGGTTCAGGTGAAAACCTGAAATTACTTTTGGCAAAAAGCCTGGACGAGAGCATAACACCACTCTGTCCTCATGAAAAATCAAATATGGCTCCTTACAAGAAAGAGCAGCCAATTCTGAAACCCTCCTTGCTGAGGATATAGCAACCAAAAATACCAACTTCTTTGTCAGAAGGACTAGGGGAATCTGTTGTATTGGTTCAAATGGCTGTTTTTTGTAACACAGACAAAACTAAGTTTAAGTCCCAAGGGTACAAGGGAGGTTTGATGGGCAGATTAAGCCGCATCAGCCCTTGTATAAAGCCAAGGCCTAAAGAATGAGTAGCAAATGGTCTTTGAAAAAAGATCTATAAAGTTGAGACTTGCCCTTTAGTAGTACTTAAGGCCAATTTCATTTCTACCCCTAATTGTAGAAAGGCAAGAATTCTGCCTATGATATATCTCCAAGGGTGCCAACCCTTGGATTCACACCAGGAAACATAAGCCTTTCAGACTCTATAATATATAGTTCTGAAAGCTGGCTTCCTAGCATTAATCAGGGTAGAGATAACTGACCTGGAAAGCCCACGTTTCTTTAGAATGTGGGTTTCAATAGCCAAGCCGTTACATTTAGAGACCGTAAGGAAGGATGGAATATCGGTCCCTGAGAGAGCCGATCTGGCTGTAGTGGGAGGGACCATGGGCCCTCCACCGCCATCCTTATGATTTCTGCGTACCATGACCTTCTGGGCCATGCTGGTGCCACCAGAATTATCAGCTTTCTTTCCTGCTTGATCCTGCAAAGAATTCGAGGCAGCAACTGAATAGGGAGAAATGCATAGATCAGTGAAAACTGATCCCATGGGGTCACTAACGCATCCGTTCCGCATGCGAATATATATCCCTTGTTCTGGTCACAAAGTTGACCAACTTCATGTTGAACCTGGATGCTAGAAGATCCACGTCCGGAGTCCCCCATCTTTGACAAACAGCCCGAAATATGTCGGGGTGAAGAGACCATTCCCCTGGGAATAACTGCTGGCGACTTAAGTAGTCCGCCTACCAATTCTCTACTCCCGGAATGAAGATTGCAGAAAGGCATGGAACATTCCTTTCTGCCCAAGTTAGAATATGGTTCACCTCTTTCTGTGCTGAGAGACTCTTGGTGCCCCCTTGGTGATTGATATAGGCCACAGCTGTGGCATTGTCGAATTGAATCCTGACAGGACAATTCCGTACCCTGAAAGTCCAGGCCTTTAGAGCCAGATGTCCTGCCCGAATCTCTAGGATATTGATGGGCAAGAATCTTTCAGTTCTTGACCACTGTTCCTGGAACAGTTGTCTTTTCTACTACTGCTCCCCAGCCTGAGAGGCTGGCATTCGTCGTTACCACTTTCCAGATGACTGGTCTGAAGGATTTTCCTTTCAACAGATTCTGGGTTAATAACCACCAATTGAGACTTTAAGCCACTCTTGGGGACAGCCGCATTGGTAAGTCTAAAGCTTGAATTGTTTTGTTCCAAGCAGATAGGATACTGTTTTGCAACACTCTTGAATGGAACTGGGCATAGGGAACTGCTTCGAATGAAGCTACCATGGTTCCTAGCAACCTCATGCAGAGGCGAATGGAGGGATTGCCATTTGACCTGACCCTCCGCACCAGCTCACTTATGGAATTGATTTTTGCTTGAGGCAAGAACACCCTTTCCTGGGCTTTGCTTATGATCAGACCCAAGAACTCCAGCCTTTTTAGCGGTATTTAAGGAAGATTTCTCTAGGCTGAGAATCCAACCCAAACTTTTCAGATAGTTGGTTGTAGCGTGTATGCTTTGCTCCAAACGAGTCACTGATTGATCTATAAGTAATAGATCATCTAGGTACGCTACAATTGTTATGCCCTGTGCCCTTAACCTGGCTAGAGGTGGGGCCAGCACTTTGGTGAACACCCGAGGTGCTGTGGCTAGCCCGAAGGGCAGGGCTACGAATTGGAAATGCTGCTGTTCTTCGGGGGAGGGGGACCTAGTACGCTTCCTATCCATTTGAATGGAGGATGCGATTAAAGCCGCTAATCTTTCTACCAGATCCTGAAGGGAGGAGGAAAGGACATCTTCAGTCACGTATACAGGTGCTGAATGTGAGAGGCAACTACACCATCAATTTGCTCCAATGGCTCAACCTGAGTTGCCATAATTGGTAATTCAGGCGAGGATGACAGCATGGAAATACAGCTGGAAATCCCAATGCCTGGGGGTGAAACCTTTACTCTTGGCTTTTGTGGTGTCTTTTTTGGCAGGCATAGTCTTAAGTACAAAAAACAGAGGCGCTATACACACACAAAATGCACAAAATCGCTGAAAATAGTCATGACTTTTTAAAGCTGCTATAAAGTTCAGCCTAGTGCTGGAAGTGTCCTTCCTGTATCAGGAATGCCAGTTTTGCAACCCATACGTGTCCCACAGCTCGTGTATCCCTGTGTGCAGGCAGCTTGTTTCCTCCTCATCAGCAGAGGAGAGACTTACACAGTTGTATATCTATCTGCTATTAGCCTGCCGTGTGTCCTCGTGGACATTTCACGGCACCTGTGTTAGGCCCCGTCCCCTCCGAAAATATTCCACCCCTTTGTTATTTAAATTGTTTCCGCCGCCTGAGAGCGGCGTTTGTCGGGTCCCAGACCCAACATGAGGGGGGGTGTTAGAGCCTCCTGCAGTGAGGCACAGACATGTGAAAATACAGCCACAGTAACAGACTTTAGCGGTAAAACAGCGGGACCTTCCACATCCCCCACGGCGCCGGGGGGGGGGGGGGGGTTGGGCTGCAGTCCCCCTAACCCTCTGGTCCCATCAGGGGAAAAAAAAAAAAAAAAAGAGACATTTTTTGCAGATTTTTTTACCTTGCAAAAATCTCCTTCCACAAGCTGAGCAGCCAGACACGGAACTGAGCAAAGAGTGAGACAGTAGAGTAAGGTATGGGCATAGACTCCATCTAGTGGAGATTTTTAGGCATGACAACATATTTTCCTTAAATGAAAGAAAATGCATAGATGTTTTTAATATCTAAGTTTTCTTCCCTTACCTTCTCCTCAGCACAGGATTTTGCTTAATTAACAGAAAATCCAACTTTCACTCATCACGGCGGGTTACATTTAGCAAACCTTCAAGGACTGGTTAGGTAAGAACGGGGGGTCCAACTGCCTTGGGCCTTGTATAAGCACCCCATCAGGAAGCTTGAGGTAATGTAATAAGACCTAAGCCCATGGTTCCTGGGGTCCAGCCCTACAAAGAGAGGCATTACAGGCAAAACCTCGTGCTTCGGATACGAGGTCCCAGGTACCGTCCACTTTAGGCCTCAGTGGAACTTATGGATGGATCTGGCTTCTTTTTATGGAGGAATTTAAATCCAGCGTGGATCCCTCCCGGAGCTCCTCAGAGCACTTCTTCACTCGTGATCAACACCTTAGACACTGGCGAAAAAACTGATGTGCTGCTGGAAGGAGGAGGGGTTATACAGGGGAGTAAACTTCCTTTGATTGGGTTTACCAGTGTCAACACCTGAAGGTGGTCTATAACCCACTAAGTAATTACTTAAGGCTCCATGTCCCATGATGTACGATAAAGAAATCACAATTTTACGCCCTTAGAAAGCCTGAAGGCGGTGCTTGGTTTTTGGGGTCCTGTATGTGGCTAGGCTCCCAAAAAGTCTCACATACGAGGTATCCCTGTACACAGGAGAAGCAGCAGAATATATTTTGGGGTGTAATACCACATATAACCATGCCATGTTTGAATAATATATAATTTAGTGACAACTTTGTGCAAAAAAAAAAGTGTAATTTTCCCGAAACTTGTGACAAAATATAAAATATTCCAAGGACTCAACATGCCTATCAGTAAATAGCTTGGGGTGTCTACTTTCCAAAAAGGGGTAATTTGGGGGGGGGGGGGGGTTGAACTGTCCTGGCATTTTATGCACAACATTTAGAAGCTTATGTCACACATCACCCACTCTTCTAACCACTTAAAAGATAAAGCCCTTTCTGACACTTTTTGTTTACATGAAAAAATATTTTTTTTTTTTGCAAGAAAATTACCGTATTTATCGGCATATAACACGCACTTTTTTCCCCTGAAAATCAGGGGAAAATCGTGGGTGCATGTTATAGGCCGATCCCCGCCGATTTCTGTGTCATCGGAGCGATCGCGGCAATTGCCGCGGTCGCCGCCGACATACACAGCCCTGGGGAGATTAAAAAATGGCGCCGAGACTGCAGGGAGCCGAGATACACATACTCGAGTGTTCTCGGCTTTTTCCGGCGCCGCCGTCACGCCCAGTCCCGCCCCTGGACCTGTGTTATGTCCATCATAGGGCGTGACTGTGAGCGGCGCCGAAAAAAGCCGAGAACACTCGGGTATGTGTATCTCGGATCCGACAAGAGCAGAGATACACATACCCGAGTGTTCTCGGGTTTTTTCGGCGCCGCTCACAGTCACGCCCAGTCCCGCCCTATGATGGACATAACACAGGTCCAGGGGCGGGACTGGGCGTGACGGCGGCGCCGGAAAAAGCCGAGAACACTCAAGTATGTGTATCTCGGCTCCCTGCAGTTTCGGCGCCATTTTTTGAATCTACACCGAGTGCACAAAGCTGCACTGACATGGCTGGACTGGGGTAGACCTGCACTAATGAAGCTGCACTGGGGCAAGGCTGCACTGGGGCAAGGCTGCACTGGGGCAAGGCTGCACTGGGGCAAAGCTGCACTGACAAGGCTGCAGTGACAAGGCTGCACTGACATGGCTGGACTGGGGTAGACCTGCACTAACGAAGCTGCACTGGGGCAAGGCTGCACTGGGGCAAAGCTGCACTGGGGCAAAGCTGCACTGACAAGGCTGCACTGACAAGGCTGCACTGACACTGAAAAGGCTGCAGATGGACAGATAAGGCTGCATTGATGGGCATTTTAATGTAAGTTTTTTTTCCTTAAACTTCCCTCCTAAAAATGTTTTTTCCTTAAAATTCTTTCCTAAACTTGGGGTGCGTGTTATACGCCGGCGCGTGTTATACGCCGATAAATACGGTACTTTGAACCCCCAAACATTATATTTTTTTAAAGCAAAGGCCCTACAGATTAAAATGGTGGGTGTTGCAATTTTTTTTTCACACAGTATTTGAAAAATCGCTGCGCAAACGCAATTTTTTTGGGAAAACACACCTTTTTAAACTTTATTGCACTAAAACACACTACATTGCCCAAATGTTTGATGGAATAAAAAAGATGATCGTATGCCGAGTACATGGATACCAAACATGACATGCTTTAAAATTGCGCACAAACGTGCAGCGGTGACAAACTACATACATTTTTAAAAGCCTTTACAGGTTACCAGTTTAGATCTACAGAGGAGGTCTACTACTAAAATTACTGCCCTCGATCTGACCTTCGCGGTGATACCTCACATGCATGCTGCACTTGCTGTTTACAAATGACACCAGACCGACGCTTGCGTTTGCCTTTGCACATAAGCACGGAGGGGCAGGGGTGCTGTTTTTTTTTTTATTATATTTTTAAACAGTTCCTAATTTTTTTTAATCATTTTTATTGTTATCTCAGGGAATGTAAATATCCCCTATGATAGCAATAGGTAGTGACAGGTACTTTTTTTAAAAAAAATTGGGGTCCATTAGACCCTAGCTCTCTCCTCTGCCCTCAAAGCATCTGACCACACCAAGATTGGTGTGATAAAATGCTTTGCCAATTTCCCAATGCCGCTGTTTATATCCGGCGAAACCTAAGTCATGAAATGCTTGAGGTTTCCGGTTTCTTAGGCCATAGAGATGATTGGAGCCATTCTGGTCTCTGATCAGCTCTATGGTTCTATGGTCAGCTGGCAGAACCACCAGCTGCATTCTCGGGTTCCCTGTTGGGACAGGAGAGCCAGAGAAAACCATGGAAGATGGTGGGAGGAGGGGGGGACGTTCCCTCCCACTGCTTATAGAAGTAGTCTAGAGGCTAATTAACCGATAGGATTGCTTTTAAATGAAAGCCGACTGCTGGCTGAAAAGAATGATACCAAGATGATACCTAAACCTGCAGGCATCATTCTGGTATAACCACTCAAAGTCCAGCAACATACCAGTACGTTGCTGGTCCTTGTTGGGCATATATTGTAATGTACTTTTTTTCATGCAGCCTGTGGGCTGAACGAAAAAAAAGATTGATCAGTGGTTATACCATTTTTTTTTTAACTGTGGTGGTAAAATCACCTCCGACAGCGCTGGAGGCACGGCTTTACGTATCGTGGGTGCAAACACTGTTGCTGTCAAGATAAATAAACCCATGCTGCAGCTGAATGGCATAAGTGCTAAGCAAATGATGGTTAACAATAAAACAAAGTAACATTACAGTATAACAGTAAGACTTACCATACCTGCAAAGTAAACACAATAAAACATAGTCAAAATAAAACATTTTTTAACGCAATCTGTGCCTAAAAAATATATGCCAAAGCATGGGGGCAATCTGCCCCTAATTGAAAAAAGAGCCTTCGCGCTACTACAAAAAATGTGTCTTAAAAAAGCAAGAAAATAAACACACAAATAAACAAGTGCTAATAAAATTGAAATATACACCGAATTAAAACACAAAAACTATATGTGTATACAAAGTGTATAAACTACAAATAAAAAGTGCTAATGTAAATAAACCTGCTGCAAAACCTATTCATGTTCACAATACACAAAACAAACATAAATAATAAACAGTGATCTTGCGCACTGGTGTATTAGCACTCAGCCTAAAGAACAGGCTGACAATAATGTGAAAAAAAAAAAAATTAATAATAAAGTCCAGAAAAATGGTCAAAAAATGGGGAGCGGTGAGTCTTCACAGACTAGACGGTTGACAAAATGAAATATATAATGACAGGAGTCCATACACAGATGTAGGTTAATATATCAGTAAGGTGACCACTTCTCCAGTATGTCAAATCTTAAACTCCCATCCCATCTGTAATATATATCCAGTAGAAAATGAGCTTACAGAGCTCTTACCTCAAATCTGTTTATAAACAGCATCATATCGGCAGCCTTTGACCTTCTATTCCTCCACTAAGGCGTCTCTGTCTTTAAGTGACTCTCCAGGTATCATGCACCGAATGTTGAGATTAGGTGATGGACACACCGTGTATATTCCCCAGGTTTTCCTGCACCACACTCCAGGCTCTCCCCCTTTTTTGTCATTGTTCTGAACAAACTTTTATTATGTCCTGATTCCTGGCAGGGCAAGGTTTAGCTCATCTAATGATTCCATAATCAAAAATGTGACTAAAAAGTGGCATGCTCGTTTAATAATTGTCCACGCACAAGTGGTACCCCTTTCCGAATGAGGGTGACACCAAGTCCCACATTATCTTACCAGCGCTCCCCATGTAGCCTGGGCAGTTCTCCGGCTCTACGTGACCATCTCTTCCCTCAAACCATAAAACTATATGTATAGCCTGTGGCCCTGTCACAGAGCTTATACATCTTGACCCAGTATCTGGCACGCTTGCCAGCGCTACCTATGTAGTCTGGGCAGTTCTCTGGCTCTACGTGACCATCTCTTCCCTCAAACCATAAAATTATATGTATAGCCTGTGGCCCTGTCACAGAGCTTATAAATCTTGACCCCGTATCTGGCACGCTTGCTGGGAAGATACTGTTTGATAGACAAGCATCCAGAAAACTTAATCAGGGACTCATCAACGCAGACAACTTGATCGGGACGGGAGTAAACAAGGCTGCAAAACATTAGTTTACGAATTTTGTAGAGCCGATCAAATCCAGGGTCACCCCGAAGACGACAGAGTTCATTGTCATTGAAATTCATGAGCCGCAAGATCTGCTTGTATCGTGTCCTGGTCATGGAGGCATATGGTGAATTTGGTAATATGACCACAACTCACTCTTTTTAGTTACACCCATGAGGAGGGATAGGCCCAGAAAGGTCTTGAATTTGGAAACCGTAATTGGTTTCCAATCTCTGGCAAGGGTCAGCTGGGGATTACCGGCGATGAATTGACCAGCATACAAATTGCTTTGGTCCATAATAGATCTTTAGAGATCTTCGGTGAAAAACAGCAAATAAAAATCAAGTGACGTAAAATCAACTGTTTCCACCTGAATTATGGGTTTGCCAGTGAATGGTGGAAGTATGGGTGCTGCAGAAGTGGTGGGTTCCCAATTAGGATTGGCGAATGTAGCAGGAAGGGCACTATGGGCTTGACGGGCCTGTGTTTGTCTTCTTCTTGGTGGCAGCGGGACACTACTCCTGCTTGCCACCTCGCCAGCTTGAACTGCACTTAGGGACTCGCCACGTCACCACGTATTACTGCAGGGCTGGATGTATGACCAGGATGTACTAGGTCGCTGGTGCTTGCCAGTTCACCAGAAGGATGAGCGGCACTAGTACTGGCTCTCTGCTCCATACGAGGGACCTGCGGTTCTTGCAGCTCAAAGACAGCAGAAGAAGATCGGGGTCTGGTACACCTGACCTTGGCAGGGACCACAACTCCGTCGTCAGAGCTATCTGTCAGGGTGCCGTTGCTGTCTAAAGGTTCATATTCTGAGCCTGAATCTGACAGATGAGTGACTTTCTCTTCACTATCTGTCATGCTCAGAAACGTGTAGGCCTCTTCACTAGTGTACCTTCCATTTGACATTTTGGTCTCTAAATTTACTGGTACACTAGTGAGACTCACAGGTAAAAAAGCACCTGACTGTCAGCGACTGCTTCAAATACTGCAAAAAAAAACAACTTAGCGTTCGCAAGGATCAGGCCTGACTCTGTCAACGCTGCAGTTATGTGTTTTTTGACAGTGATCGATTGATACTATACTTGGGTGGGCTGGGCTGGGCTAAACGCAGGTGCTAGCAGGTATCTGGGCTGATCCCACTAACACTGCTGGGGACGCTAGTATAGATCTGATCAGATATCAATCCGTTCAGACCCTATACTACTAAAGGGAGGTGTATGGTGCGTGTGTGGGTGTTAGCGGTACTGGCACTAATCTGACGCTGCCTGGGGCGACGCAGACCTTATCTGACACAAAACCTAACTTTGATCACCCGCCGGGTGATCAGGGGGTTAAACCTTTATTGGGTAAAATACGGCGGGTGCCCTGACGCTATAAAAAATAAACTAGCTAAACTGCATCACCGTGACACTTATACTGTGATCACAGGTAACAGGGGGTAATCAAGGGGTTAAACTTTTATTGGGAGGGGGGTCCCTAGACCTATCTGGGCCCAAGACTAATTACCCTAACACTGATTTTTGTCACTAATGACACCAGTACAGCGATCAAAAAGAAAAAAATCTGATTGCTGTACTAGGTGACACAGTGACAGGTGGTGAAGGGGTTAACTAGGGGGGGGTGATCGAGGGAGTTAATTGTGTGCCTATGTGACCTGGCGTTAGTGTAGTGTTGTGCAACTCACTTTTAGATGCTCTCTCCTCTCTGTCTGGAACGGAAAAGAAGGACACGAGGAGAGACCACGTCCCTTCCCCTGTCAGTGTTTACAGTTACACAGACAGGGGAAGGATCTCATTTGTCAGGACCGATCACCAGGTCCAAGCCAGATATTACTGGCCTGGGGATTGATCGGTTCCTGATCGAATCCGATCGTCGCAGCCAGCCTAGCGCAGAACGTATTCCTACGTGATTTTGCGCGGCTGGTCCGGAACTGGTTAAAGTGGTTCTAAAGGATAAAAGTTTTTTTTACCTTCCTGAAGGTAAAGAACCCTTCTGTGTGCAGCATCCCTTCAGACACCTTCCAATACTTACCTGAGCCCCATCTCAATCCAGCAATGTGCACAAGAGCAGCTGCTCTCCCCCTCCTTATTGGCAGAGACACAGTATGAGCCATTGGCTCCTGCTGCTGTCATTTACAGCCAGTAATGAGGAAGTGGACACACAGAGCAGGACTAGGGAGAAAGCATGCACTAGTGCCCCCATAGCAAGCCGCTTGCTATGGGGGTACTCAGCGGAGGGGAGAATCCCAGGACGCTGGCGGGGGACCCGAGAAGAGGATTGGAGCTGATCTGAGCAAAGCCATTACACAGAGCAGGTAAAACAAGTTTGTTATTTTAATTTAAAAAAAGTTAAAGGCTTATTATCACTTTAAGAATAATAAGAATAAGGGACACCAGTTCATTTAGGCCTCATGTACACTGCTGCTGGTAAACGGACGTTTAGGAGCAGTTGGGCATTTTTTTCAACTCCTCCTGAACCCTCCTCTATGTTATCTTATCAGTACATGTACACAGGGTCGTTTATAGTCGTTTCTAGGCAGTTGTGTTTAGAGGTTTTTTTGGAACCCAAAAAAATGCATTCAGAAGCTGTGTTTAGAGGCATTTCAAAACGCCAAACACAGCTAAACGTGGTAACTCGCATTTAGTTGCGTTTCGTTTACAGGCATTTTTCATTCTTGGCTATTTTGAAAAAAAATAATAATTTTTTTTTTCTTCAAATGCTTCTAGATGCAAACGCAACTAAACGGCCGTTTTTAGACGCCGGTTTCTAGCTGTCAAGTTAAATAGTTCAGGAGAGGTTGAACAATGTCCCGTGTACATGAAGCCTTATGCCCCGTACACACGGTCGGATTTTCCGATGGAAAATGTCCGATCGGAGCGTGTTGTCGGAAATTCCGACCGTGTGTGGGCTCCATCGGACATTTTCCATCGGATTTTCCGACACACAAAGTTGGAGAGCAGGAGATAAAATTTTCCGACAACAAAATCCGTTGTCGGAAATTCCGATCGTGTGTACACAAATCCGACGGACAAAGTGCCACGCATGCTCAGAATAAATAAAGAGATGAAAGCTATTGGCCACTGCCCCGTTTATAGTCCCGATGTACATGTTTTACGTCACCGCGTTTAGAACGATCGGATTTTCCGACAACTTTGTGCGACCGTGTGTAGACAAAACAAGTTTGAGCCAACATCCGTCGGAAAAAATCCTAGGATTTTGTTGTCGGAATGTCCGAACAAAGTCCGACCATGTGTACGGGGCATTAGAATTTAGCACTTGAAATCTAGTTTCCAGCAAGCAATCAAGAAATACGTTTACATTAATCCCACTATAAAAAGGTCTAAATATGGATTCATCATGCAATTCTGCTTCAAGTACATGCGTTATCTTCCCTCTACTGGAGAGGGGTAGGTTGGAAGAGTTAGAAGCTGATGGGGGACCTGGAACTCAAACATCAAATTCTTCCCTAATGGCTGCTGAATGGCGAATGCAAGCAGATGTTATACATAGTTTATACAAGAGGAGTATATTACCAAACTAAGAACATACCTTCTTGAGCAGCTTCAGGGGAAGGAGTCTGTCCAGATTTGCTGAAGATGACATTGGCCGCAGCAAGACAGTGCCTGGATTCCATGTAACATTGCTGTGTTTATAAACAGAATATTGGTTCAGAAATGTTAGAACTGTGTCAGATGGGCTACACTGGTTACAGTATTTAAAGAGGTTGGGACAGCTAATATAAAAAGTCTACTACCAGGCTAATAGCAAGAGGCCATATATGGGAAAAAAATTATATGCATCTACCCATCTCTCTCTAATATATATCTTCTTTTAGTAAACAGATGAGGAGTCAATTAACCCATGCCCTCTTATTTACAGCCAATGCAGTGCCTTATAGCTGAATTTTATAAAAAATACTGGACTTCAAACAATTGGCTAGGATGGAAACACAGTAAACACAGGACCCTTTAACTTTGCTACATGTTTTAAAATGGTAAAGTGGAGTCAGTGGTGTTCTTAGACAGCACCAATCAGAGTAGCTCTGTGAGGGCCAATAACAGATTTCAACAGCACTAACGTTTACATTTGAGAGCCTCCCCATACTCTCACAATACAGGAAAGTTGATCAATAAATGTTTAAATGAATGTAAGGTAGGCAGCAGGAACTTTGATTATTTTGCTGAATTTTAATGTGGAACCATTTTTAACTCTCTGGATTGCGTTCCAGAAATGTTTGACAGATGGTGACGAGGCAATTTGTTGCCTCCTCGCTGCCTGTTTTAACCCTGCAAATGCCACACCACTACACTGCAACCGCTTGCACAAAGAAAAAAAAAAAAAAAAAAGGAAGAATTTAAAATAAATAATACTCATTCAAAAAAGTACCTTACCTTTCCCAGATAGTACTGTGATAATGTGGCTGCATTGATTGCCCACTCCACTGGGTTGTAGCCATCATATTCCAGCTGCCTCTGAAGGGTTGTATGACAGTACTGAGCTGACTTCTCATCCTGCTTCAAATGTTTGTAGACTTGCGCTAGATAGTACATTGTATGGGTGTATACACGCTCAAATCTGAAAAAAAAAATAAAACAGCCACCAAGGTTATTGAACGATACAGTTAAAGTTAAACTTTACCTTGTTAATGCAAGTCAAAGCAACAGATACACCTAAATGCCCCCCAACTTGTACATTATTCTCTTTTCCTCCACTCTCCCAGCACCTTAGCCTGCTGCCTGTAGTGAAGAAATAGCGTTTACCTCTGAATAGAAGGATCACGCGACTCTCAATCCCTTCTACTCACAATGCAATGCTTGGCAAATAAGCAGCCAATTACCATGCCCGAGCATTGTCACATGGGGGCAGGTAGAATGTCCTTAGCCCTGTGCAAAAGATCAGATTGACTCTGTAGCTTCTTCTACATGTTCCTGAACTCCCAAATGTAATTTTACAGCAAAGAATTCTAAAGTACAAGTTATCAACTGTATTATAGTTATAATCCTATAGGAGGTTAGGAGGTGTGTGTATATTGCCACTCACATAGTTTCATTTTTGCAGATCAAGCACCGAAGAGGTTATGGCTACTTCACAACCAGTGCTGCCTGGATTATCCTGACGTATTTTGCCATATTCTTATCCTGATTTTTGATGGGCGACCAGCATGAACAGGGCCGCTGATAAGACAGTACAGCCAACCCTCCTGTACTGGGCCCGGGCCCCATCAGTTTAAAAGAGGGGCCCGGGCACCAGCTGACCAGGAAGGCCAGCTGTACTGCCTTACTGCAGATACTGATCCCCTTTTGCCTCCACCTGCAGCGCTGGCAGCTTCTCCTCCTCTCCCTCCAGCTGTGCTGCTGGGGGATCAGTTCTAGCATCCGCACCCCCATACTCCTGCTTTCCGCCCCGCCCCCCCCCCTTGGTGTGCCCCTTTTCCCTGCAGTGCTGCTGGCTTCCCTCCTCTCCTCACCTGCAGCTGCTGTGGGCACAAAAGAAGGTGTTTCAGGATGGAGAGTGGGCAAAGGGTAAATATGTCATATAATAATGATTTTAGTGTATTTTTAAATATCATTTTCCATTTTATAGGGGGGTGCGGAGAGGAGGGAAGTGGGGCCCTGTCAGGAAGGCAGTATGGGGCCTCGTGATTTCTAACAGCAGCCCTGAGTGTGAAGAGTAGTATATGGCATTTATGCTGTATTTCAAACACTAGAGCTGATAAATTGGTGCCATTTTTTGAATCAGCCATTCAAATATGCCCAGGAACAGGTCCATTATTCCAGACACCAAAATGTGTCTTTGCCTGTGTTATCTTCTTACATGGTAACTGAAAGTGGGTAGGTTATATTAGGCAGCACGTGAACATGTTGTCCTTCAAGTTGAGGTGTTGAAAGCAGAAAAAAAATTGACATTACAGTTTGTTGTGTATGGGGCTGTGTAGCCGCAGTCAGGGCGCCAATACTGACCCGTGTCCACAGCCAAAAGGGCCTACAGTGTGCACATGAGCCTCAGAACTGGACCACAGAGCAATGGAAGAAGGTGGCCTAGTCTCATGAATCACATTTTCTTTTACATCATGTGGATGTCCAGTGCATGTGTGCCGTTTACCAGAGGAAGATATGGCACCAGGATGCAGTACGGGAAGAGGGCAAGCTTGCAGAGGCAGTGTGATAATTTTGGGCAATATTTTGCTGAAAAACTGGTCCTGCCATTCATGTGGATAATATTTTGACATTACCACCTACCATATAATGTTGCTGATCAAGTACAACCCTTTATGGACACAGTATTCCCTGATGGCAGTGGTCTCTTTCAGCAGGATAATGCACCCTGCCACACTGCAGAAATGGTTTGAGGAACACAAATTAGAGGTGTTGCCTTTGCCTCCAAATTCTCCAGATCTCAATCTGATCGAGCATCTATGGGATGTGCTGGAAAAACAAGTCCAATCCATGCAGACCCCATCTCACAACTTCCAGGATCTGCTACTAACGACTTGGTGCCAGATACCACAGCATAACTTCAGAGGTCTAGTGCAGTCCATGCCTCAACGGGTCAGAGCTGTTTTGGTGGCAAAAGAGGGATGTACTCAATAATAGGTGGGTGGTCATAAAGTTATGGCTGATCAGTGTATATTGTCATAATGTAATTTACTTTTATTTATTGTATGTGGTTGGATAGGAAAAATGAAAAAGGGTTAACTACTTGCCCAATGACCAAGCCTGAAACATGTAGCAGGCTGGACAAGGACTGGGCACTGCAAAGAAAAAAAAAAAAAAAAAGGCAGCTAAAATATTCTTGCATCTGTGACTTTGGAATGTGCGATAGTGGTGCTCTATTGGTTCTGTCATTTCTGTTTTCAGCCACTAGGTGGGGTTGTATATTCTCTTCAGTGAGCTGACATCTGTATGTTGAAGTTGGAAGCTATAATTGACTATTTGTTTCTCTACACTACATTCTTTTGTGAGAGTTTATAGAACATGTATGCTTGAATGCATTCAAATAAAAAAACTTTCTTCTCATTAAAAAATAAATACATTTTTGTATCTGCTGTCTAATTTGTTTACACCATCATGAAGGTAAGCGGGCATGGAATAGGTGACTTTATATATACAGGGGGTCCCCTAGTTACAAACATCCGACTTACAAACGGAGGGAGACAACAGGAAGTGAGAGGAAATCTACCCCTAGGAAGGGAAATTCACTCCTGTAAGAGCTATTTGGGGGAAAAGGTACCTCTACTGATGCTTTATCACCAAGGCTTGTTTCCACAACAACCCACAATTTTCAAAATCCAATTTTCATTGGGACAGAAAGTGAGGTGAAATCTTCTGAACAGGGGCACAACCAGCAAAACAAATGTTACAGGGGTGTTAACCCTCCCTATGCTATCAAAAACGCTTAAAAATAGTTTTTTTGGCTCGAGCTACACTTAAAAGATGTGCCTGTTCCAACTTACAAACAGATTCAACTTAAGAACAAACCTACAGTCCCTAACTTGTTTGTAACCCGGGGACCCCCTGTAATGTTATTAATGCTTTAAAAACTAACCTCTTTGATCTTTCCTGCTCAGTGAGCTTCTGCTCCTCAGGTTTAAAGTGTTCATCGGGATCAACTGGGGGCTTGCCAATCTGAGAAATAAAATGTTGGAACAAAAGATTAACATACATTTTAATGCTATGTGTGTTTCTACATAGAAAAAAAATGGATGATAAAAAAACAATTTATGGCCAGTTTAAAAAAATAGGTTTTGAAAATATTCATTCAAACCAAGTATAAGCAGGACAAAGAATATTATAAGAAAGAGAGACTTACTTTTTTCATATACTGAAGATATAAAGACTCAGCAGATTCCAGGTATTTCTGTCCAATGATGATCTCTCCTCTCTCAGCCCAGAGAATTCCAAGATTATTCTGGAAAACAGAAAAATATCTTAAAATTACAGCAAATCCTGTAGAATTATGCAAGGCCACAAAATATCCATCAGATTAGTCTTCACCGCTGCATATAATAGAATACTACAAGGTGACTGCAATAAAGAGCTGTTGAATCTATTAAAAGAAAACATTGGCTCAGTTTAATTTAAACAGTTTAATTTAAGGTACATGTGTTCCAACCCCATGGACACTGAAGAATTTGCACATTCCTTTTTCCACCTTAGCTCCGGAAGGTTTACCCCCTTTATGACCAGGCCATTTCTTACTACTTAGCACTCCGCTACTTTAACTGGAAATTCATGTGTCGCTGTACCCAAACAAAATTTTGCATCATATGTTCTTTTTATATAATTTCTTCATAATTTATGCCAAAATGTATTATGCTACGTCTTTTAAAAAACAATTCCAATAAGTGTATATTGATTGGTTTGTGCGTCTACAAACTATGGTAAACACACACACACTCACAAAAGTGAGTAAACCCCTCACATTTTTGTAAATATTTTATTCTATATTTTCATGTGACAACACTGAAGAAATTACACTTTGCTACAATGTAAAGTAGTGAGTGTACAGCTTGTATAAAAGTGTAAATTTGCTGTCCCCTGAAAAAAACTCAACACACAGCCATTAATGTCTAAACCGCTGGCATCAAAAGTGAGTACACCCCTAAGTGAAAATGCCCAAATTGGGCCCAAAGTTGTCAATAGTTTGTATGGCCACCATTATTTTCCAGCACTGCCTTAACCCTCTTGGGCATGGAGTTCACCAGAGCTTCACAGGTTGCCACTGGAGTCCTCTTCCACTCCTCCATGGACGACATCACAGAGCTGGTGAATGTTAGAGACCTTGCGCTCCTCCACCTTCCGTTTGACGATGCCCCAAAGATGCTCAATTGGGTTTAGGTCTGGAGACATGCTTGGCCAGTCCATCACCTTTACCCTCAGCTGTACACACCTGAGCCTGGATGTGGGCGGAGACACCACTCTACACCCTGCACACACATGAGCCTGGATGTGGAAGGAGAAACCACTCTACATAGTGCACACACCTGAGCCTGGATGTGGGAGGAGATACCACTCTACACAGTGCACGCACCTGAGCCTGGATGTGGGCGGAGACACCACTCTACACATTGCACACACCTGAGCTTGGATGTGGGCAAAGACACCACTCTACACAGTGCACACACTTGAGCCTGGGGGTAGGCAGAGACATCACTCTACACAGTGCACACACTTGAGCCTGGGGGTAGGCAGAGACATCACTCTACACAGTGCACACACCTGAGCCTTGACATAGACAGAAGAGCAGCGCTGAATAGAGGAACTGCTGGAGTTAACTTTCTAAGGAAACCAGCAACTGATTGGTTGCTAGGTGGTCCTAGCAACCAATCATTAGCTTGTTAATATGAAAAATGAACTCCAGCAGTTCTCGCCCTCTGTTCATCGCTGCTGTCTTCCCCTCTGCATGAGTAAGGCAGGAAGGGGCAGAGCTGGGGTGGGGGCTGTCTAACATGCAGGGGTCCAGAGCTGTGGAGGGGGGCTATGTAACATGCAGGGGGCCCAGAGCTGTGAATACTGGGCTGTGTAACATGCAGGGGCTTAGAGCTGAGCTGTGGGGGGGCTGTGTAACATGCCGAGGTCCAGAGCAGTGGGGGTGGGCGCTGTGTAACATGCAGGGGTCGAGAGCTGCGGGGAGTAGGTGAAATGTAAAGGGGCCCAGAGATACGGGGGGCTGTGTAATGTAAAGGGGTACAGAGGTGAAGTGTGGAGAGGGGGTACACAGTATAAAAAAAAATTGGGGAATGCTGAGGTATGCAGGGGGCACAGTGGGGTGTTTTTACATTTTAAAGTTGGGGGGGGGTGCCAGATATAGGATCTGCCCCGGGTGCCAAATGCTCTAGGTACACCTCTGCACACACTTGAGCCTGGGCGGAGACAGCACTCTACACACCTAAGCCTGGGCTTGGGCGGAGACAGCACTCTACACACCTAAGCCTGGGCGTGGGCGGAGACACCACTCTACACACCTGAGCCTGGACGTGGGCGGAGACACCACTCTACACACCTGAGCCTGGACGTGGGCGGAGACACCACTCTACGCACCTGAGCCTGGACGTAGGCGGAGACTCCACTCTACGCACCTGAGCCTGGATGTGGGCAAAGACACCACTCTACACATCTGAGCCTGGATGTGGGCAAAGACACCACTCTACACACCTGAGCCTGGATGTGGGCAAAGACACCACTCTACACACCTGAGCCTGGATGTGGGCAAAGACACCACTCTACACACCTGAGCCTGGATGTGGGCGGAGACACCACTCTACACACCTGAGCCTGGATGTGGGCGGAGACACCACTCTACACACCTGAGCCTGGATGTGGGCGGAGACACCACTCTACACACCTGAGCCTGGATGTGGGCGGAGACACCACTCTACACACCTGAGCCTGGATGTGGGCGGAGACACCACTCTACAC
The DNA here is from genome assembly GCA_037952925.1 of Lithobates clamitans. Classification (NCBI taxonomy): domain Eukaryota; kingdom Metazoa; phylum Chordata; class Amphibia; order Anura; family Ranidae; genus Lithobates; species Lithobates clamitans. The sequence continues at coordinate 6,550,253 of JBBGZY010000896.1, read as the reverse complement.
ACCTGAGCCTGGATGTGGGCGGAGACAGCACTCTACACACCTGGGCGTGGGCGGAGACAGAACTCTACACACCTAAGCCTGGGCGGAGACAGCACTCTACACACCTAAGCCTGGGCGTGGGCGGAGACAGCACTCTACACACCTAAGCCTGGGCGTGGGCGGAGACAGCACTCTACACACCTAAGCCTGGGCGTGGGCGGAGACAGCACTCTACACACCTGAGCCTGGGCGTGGGCGGAGACAGCACTCTACACACCTGAGCCTGGGCGTGGGCGGAGACAGCACTCTACACACCTGAGCCTGGGCGGAGACAGCACTCTACACACCTGAGCCTGGGCGTGGGCGGAGACAGCACTCTACACACCTGAGCCTGGACGTGGGCGGAGACACCACTCTACACACCTAAGCCTGGGCGTGGGCAGAGACAGCACTCTACACACCTGAGCCTGAATGTGGGCGGAGACAGCACTCTACACACCTGAGCCTGGATGTGGGCGGAGACAGCACTCTACACACCTGAGCCTGGATGTGGGCGGAGACAGCACTCTACACACCTGAGCCTGGACGTAGGTGGAGACACAGTCATGTGACAGGCGGTATCTCTCCAGGAGGCGGGTCGCTTTCACCAGGTGCTCCTCCCCGGCAGACATCTCCTCGGTCTCGGTGTGGTTGACTCCCAGGCGGTATTCTATGACAGCCCGGCGTGCAGCCAGCATGCTCTGTGTATCCTCGTCCTGTGCTTCGTCCTCCTGCCGCTCCCCGCTCTCCTCCTCCGCCCCCAGCAGAGCTCGCACCTCCCGCAGGAGCTCCCGGGCCCGGTACTTAGAGCGGTAGGGCTCATTCTCCGGATCATCTTTGGACTCCACTTCGGAGGCAGCGATTGCCCTCTGGTACGTATCACACACTCGACGCCAGTGATCGGCCATCTTGCAGAATTGCAGTGACGTCCGCAGAACACGGTATAGCAGCAAAGACAGCTCCTACCGGCACTGCGCATGCGCTGTTTTATTTTAACCCCTGCAGTGGGATTTTGATGCGCGCGCACCTGCCAGACAACTTTGTATGTGGATGGCGGTTCATCCCCCTCATCTCCAATTGTAGCAGCCTGCACTCCCCGGTGTGGCCTTTATTGTCAATAAATATCATAGATTTTGTAATCTCCTGTATGTGTATGTGATTGTGATGGTAGTGGCCATTGGCTGTAATTTGTGCCTGAAGTATATATTTGTGTATATACACGGATCAGCCATAACATTATGACCACTGACAGGTAACGTGATTGATTAGTGGATTACGAAGGATGAGCTCAGGCGTATTCGCAACAGCACGTGCAGAGCCCGCCAGGAAGTCGGTACCGGGGAGCGCTTATCGCAAGCAGTGAAACTTTTTCCTGATCCGCAGCTGCAAAGATTGGGAAATGTCTCACTGCCTGCGATCAGCGCTGTGCAGTGCTGAATTCCTGGTGTGCTCTGCACGTGCAGTTGCGAACATGCCTGAGCTCATTCGTACTCCTTAAAATGGTACCTGAAAGTCAGTGGGATATATTAGGCAGCAAGTGAACATGTTGTCCTTGAAGTTGATGTGTTGAAAGCAGAAAAAAATGGGCAAGTGTAAGAATATACTTTGTAATGACCAGATGGCTGGGTTATTATTATACAGGATTTATATAGCGCTGACAGTTTGCACAGCACTTTACAATGTGAGGGTAGACTAAGGTGACCAGATTTTTAAAATGAAATCTGGGGACATATTTTTTTTTTTACTAGTAATGGCAACAATGGACGACTCTTTGCCCGTCGCCGCTGCCGCCGCCCGCCTCGCAGCCTGTCAAGTCTAAAGCCCCATACACACTATCAGATTTTCTGATGATTTTTTCCTTCAGATTTACCAAAACCTAATAATATGAGGTCAAACCTTAGGAGTTTCAATTTGTATGCAATCAGGCAAGGCCCTTGCACTACATGGTTTTGGTAAATCTGAAGACAAAAATCAGCAGAAAATCTGATAGTGTGTGTGGGGCTTTACTCTTCAGGCCCCGGCTACTACTGGGTGGGGAGCAGAGGAAGATCACTCCACCAGGGAAGGCAAGAAGATAAACAGGCAGGCGGCTGGCCAGGACTTGAGCCAAGGCAGAAGAACATGCGAGTGGAGCTGAATGGGCATGCGCCCGAAACTGAAGAAATAGTCCCTCCGCTCCGACCAGCACATGATCATCAGAAAGGGGCACAGATAATGGAAAAAAATAAACCCCCATAAGCTAGTAGGAGCGGCAGAGGAGGGGGGGTGCAATTCAGATTTTTATTTTTTATTCTGCACAGGCTGTCTTTGAAATTGCCCCAGCCCCTGTTCAAATCCAATCTGGGGACAAAACTGGGGACAGACTTGGTCCGGGGACAGTGTCCTCAATCCGGGGACTGTCCCCAGAAACCGGGGATGTCTGGTCACCCTAGGGTAGACAGTACAAATACAATACACTTTAATACAGGAGGAATCAGCAGGCCCTGCTCTTTAGAGCTTACAATCTAAGAGGGAGGGTCAAGAGATACAAGAGGTAATAACTATGGAGGATGTGCTGATGGATAAAATAACTGTACAATTGTTAGGTGTGGCTAGGATAGGCTTCTCTGAAGAGGTGAGTTTTCAGGGATCGTCTGAAAGTAGACAAAGTAGGAGATAGTTGAACAGATTGGGGTAGGGTATTCCATTCGTTGGGAGAGGCTCGGAAGAAGCCCTGGAGGCGAGCATGGGATGAGATGACAAGGGAATTTTGGGGGGAAGGAGGTCTTGGGAGGAGCGAAGAGGACGATTTGGTTGGTATATTGAGGCTAGGTTAGAGATGTAGCTGGGGGCCAGGTTGTGGATGGCTTTGTAAGTTATTGTTAGTATTTTGTAGAGCTGCACGATTCTGGCTAAAATGAGAATCACAATTTTTTTGCTTAGAAGATAGATCACGATTCTCGCGGTGTAACATCATCTTTCACATTAAAACAAAAAAAATTTGGCTAACTTTACTGTTTCGTTTTTTTTTGTTTTTTTTCATTGAAGTGTATTTTTTCCCAAAAAATTGCATTTTAAAGACCGCTGGGCAAATACAGTGTGACATAAAATATTGCAGCAATTGCCATTTTATTCCCTAGGGTCTCTGCTAAAATATATATAATGTTTGGGGGTTCCAAGTAATTTTCTAACAAAAAATACACTGTCATTTGTGTTTGTGCTGTCATTGGTTAGAAAGGGGCGTATCTTGGAGATGTTACAGAGTTTGAGGCGGCAAGCTTTGAACAGCGATTGGATGTGGGGCCGATGGGGTAGCTTAGAGTCCAGGATTACACCTAGAACCTTGGCATGGGGGGACAGGTTGATAGTTGAGCCATTGATTTTGACAGAGAAATCAGGGGAAGTGGCAAGTGGGGGAGGAAATATCATGAGTTCGGTTTTGAATAGGTTGAGTTTGAGGAAGTGATGTGACATTGACGCTGATATACCTGTTAGTAAGAGCATCTCAAAAACTGCAGCTCTCGTGGGATGTTCCCAGTCTGCAGTGGTGAAGACTGACAAAAATTAGTCCAAGGATAGAAAACCAGCAACAGGGTCATGGGTGGCCAAGGCTTAGTCATGTATGTAGGGAGTGAAGGCTGGTCTGTGTAGGCTGATCCAATAGAAGAGCTACTGGAGCTCAAATTGCTGAAAGTCTATGCTGGTTTCCGATAGGTGTCAGAACACACGGTGCATCACAGTTTGTTGTGTATGGGGCTGTGCAGCCCCAGACCGATCTGCATCAAAGCTTGTCAAAATCCTTGCAATGTACCCAGAGAAGAATGTTTTATTCTCAACATAAGTTGAGTTACTCTTTAAGGGCTAGGACTTTAAGGAAGTCCTCTCTGTCATTTAAAAAATGCAGCATCTATTCTGCCAAGGAGGAGCTTTTGTTCCGTCAGAATTGGTAACGGAAGTGACGTTCTGTCGCTGCCATCTTGCTATACCCCGCACTCCTCCACATTAACGATACACGGAGAAGGAGGGCAAGTGAACATCTTATTACACCCACCGGAGTTTTGCACTTCACAGTTATTTTTAACAGGAAACGGAGCATATATGGTGAAATACAGTATTTGGAAATCCATTGGACTGTTTACATGTTGAATTATAAAAGCAGTTCTGTTCTGTCACATTAGCAAACCTGTGAGATTAGCAAGTTTGCCGCTGCTTTTAAAATTCAACATCTAAGCAGTCCGTCGGATTTCTAAATACTGTATTTCACCATATATGCTCAGCTTCCTGTTAAAAATAACTGTGGTATGCAAAACTTCAGTGGGTGTAACAAGATGTCTGCTTGCCCACTTCTCTGTGTATCTTTACTGTGGAGGAGTGCGGGGTGTAGCAAGATGGCGGCGCCGAAACATCACTTCCGTTACCAATTCTGACGGAACACCGTTAGAACAGTGATTATATCATATCATCTCCTCTCTCTACAGTACACTATAATCAAACTACACTTCCCATCGTGCTTTGAGAATTGCAGTGAATGTGGGAGAGTACACTAGGCCTGTACATGTTAAATGTGAACAAGCCCACTACAACATAAATCACACCCCTCATTCTGCAGGCAGTCACACTACTTAGTAACACACAACAGGATAGGTAGGTTATAGCCTTCTAAGTGCAAAGTATGTTTGTGCTCTCCCCCTCCAGCCACAACAGGAGATAAACATATTGCCCTTACTTGCTTTATGTAATCATTACCGAACTGTAGACACATGCCCATAATGATATATTTTACCCGCTGTAATTCAGTATTAGAAATATTCCTCCTCCTGTTGTAGCTTTGAGATCTTTCTAACAGCGATCAGTGTCCATAAGGGCTGCCTCAGTGCAGCCTCATCAGTGCCTATAAGTGCAGTCTCATCAATGCAGCTTATCAGTGCCCTGCAGTTCAGTCTCATCATTGCAATTTATTAGTGCCCATCAGTGCTGCCTTATCAGTGCAGCGTATCAGTGCCAACTCAGTGTCCATCCGTGCAGCTTATCTGTGCTCATCAGTGCCCATGAATGCAGCCTCATCTGTGCCCATAAGTGCACTCTCATCAGTGCCCATAAGTGCAGTCTAATCAGTGACAATAACTGCAGTCTATTCAGTGCCCATATGTGTAGTCTCATCTGTGCCCATATGTGCAGCAGGGATCCTTAGGAGACATCGGCCAGCCAAATGACAGAGCCGAGATCTCCCACTGTGGCAGATCTTGTATGTGAAATACTGGTCACCGTAAAGTCCTCTCTGGACCGGCAATGGGCCAGTATGCTGTCTATCACAAAGCCGGTCCAGGAGGCGGGACTTTATGGTGACTGGCGTTTCACATACAAGATCTGTCACAATCCTAATGATCCCTGCTGCAATGACAGATAACAAGCGGCTGTTGGGGTGGTGATATGGCTTCGGGAGAAGAAGTGCTGGCAGGGAGCGGAGAACACCACCTCCATGGACGGTACAGACTGGGGGTCTGTGAGACCCCCCTTGCCCACTACAGCAAGTAGGGATGGAAGTACAAGTCCCTGCTTGCTGTGTATAGAACTACAAATTGGCTGTCCCAGGACCGGTGGCTGGGGGTACAGAAGGAATAGCAGCCACCAGTCTTACAAACAGGAAATCACAGTGCAGTAAAGGTTTTACTTCAAAATCATCAGGCTATTAAAAAGGAATTACTGATCTCAAAAGAAGATGGATGGCATAGTTGGTGAAGGTAGGAGATCAGCAACAAGGACATTCTTCATTAATTCATCTGTTAACCCCATCTGTGGGAGGTGGTTGTACTGATAACCTAAAACGTTCTCATTGGACAATGTATGATTGGTTCATAAGGCTTAGTTGCACAGTCTGGGAGGTCAAGCCTGGTCAAGACAGGAGCGGCAAGGTCAGTGGATGTTCCCCAATTGGCACAGGGTATCAGCGGTGGCCTGAGTTATAGAAAAACAGCAGGATGAAAGGCCGATCAACGGAGTATTCCCGAGGCACTTCTGTTCCTAATCAAATCCCGGCCACACCCCCCTACATATTGTAATTTGTTTGCCTTTTCTTTATACTCTGCCGTGTCCATATAGAGGTCATTTTTTCAATTTTGTTTTGCTTCTGTGTATAATGATACCCAAAACCTTGTTTTCACATGATTGTTCGAAAAAACTAAACCGTTCTTCCATAAGATCTTTATCATCTAGTAGACCATCATTGGGACCCAATTCCCACAGCAAAAAAAAAAAAAGCAGATACGGGTTTGGTGGGACATGGCAACCTTAGAAAAATTTGTGGAAGAAAGCATGACACTAAGCAGGCTGTGGTGGGAATTAGGTCCCAACAATGGGACCTAAAGTTTTTTAGAATTACGCTTTATTTGACCCACGCTCACTAGGGTTCAAGAAATCTGGTGAGAATCCATTGAGTCTAATTTATGAGGAAGATAAACCCATAAGACCCCTTTCACACTGCCAGCGTTTTTCAGGCGGCGCTACAGCACTAAATATAGCACCTGTATAGCGCCTGAAAAAAGCGGCTCCATTCACTCCAGTGTGAAAGCCCGAGGGCTTTCACACTGGAGCGGTGCGCTGGCAGGGCGTCAGAAAAAGTCCTGCCAGCAGCTTCTTTGGAGCGGTGAAATCACTGCTCCTCCACCGCTGCTCCCCATTGAAATCAATAGGGCAGCGCTGCGATATCGCTGGCAAAACGCCACTCCGGCGGCATTTTGCGGGCGGATTTAACCCCTTTTCGGCCGCTAGTGGGGGGTTAAAACCGTCCCGCTAGCGGCCAAATAGCGCCGTTAAAACGACCGTATATCGGCGCTAAAAATAGCGCCGCTTTACCGCCGATGCCCGGGGCGGCTCGGTGTGAAAGCCCTCTAAATGCTTTTTAAGCACTAGTGTATGAGACACAACTGAATATAGAAATAGCCCTTAACTGCTTCTTAGATAATTGTGTCCTTACATGGAGTTTACACATCTATACTAATATTTTTTTTGTACTCAATCTATTTTCATTAAATTTTCGTTAACAGAGAAAAAAGGTACAAAAAGAGAAGTAAAAGTTAAAAGGGAGAATACAAAAATCGTTCAATATCCATATTTGCTATTTTCTAAACTTAAACATATATAAAATGTAATCCTATATATACATTTGTTTTTTTTTCTCAGAGAAAAGGTGCAGGAACTCGCCCTCCTCCCCTAGGTCATGCCTGTCTCCACCCCTACCCGCCCCTAAGACCCTACCCGCCCCTAAGACCACCACCCTTTTCTCCACCCTTACACACCTCCTGGCACCGCCCCCTTTAGAGAACAGGGAACCAAGCATAATTTGGGGGGGGCTATACAAGTAATTTGTATGAAATTTGTTAATACAAAAGCAACGTAGTAAAATTTACAAAACATTGGAAATATCCAGCAATTACCAAAGTAAGCTCAGAGGCACTTCCAGATGATTTTAACAGATGCATATGCAGCAAAAGACATCCCCCCCTTATCCAGCAAGAGACATCCCCCATATCCAGCCAGAGACATCCCCCATACAGCAAAAGACATCCCTTATACAGCAAAAGACATCCCTTATACAGCAAAAGACATCCCTTATACAGCAAAAGACATCCCTTATCCAGCAAGAGACATCCCTTATCCAGCAAGAGACATCCCTTATCCAGCAAGAGACATCCCTTATCCAGCAAGAGACATCCCTTATCCAGCAAGAGACATCCCTTATCCAGCCAGAGACATCCCTTATCCAGCCAGAGACATCCCTTATCCAGCCAGAGACATCCCTTATCCAGCCAGAGACATCCCTTATCCAGCCAGAGACATCCCTTATCCAGCAAAAGACATCCCTTATCCAGCAAGAGACAGCCTGTATCCAGCAAGAGACATCCCTTATACAGCAAGAGGCAGCCTGTATCCAGCCAGAGACATCCCTCATCCAGCCAGGGACATCCCTTATACAGCAAAAGACATCCCTTATACAGCAAGAGACAGCCTGTATACAGCAAGAGACATCCCTTATACAGCAAGAGACAGCCCGTATCCAGCAAGAGACATCCCTTATCCAGCCAATGGCATCCCTTATCCAGCAAGAGAGAGCCCGTATCCAGCAAAAGACATCCCATATCCTGCAAGAGACATCCCTTATCCAGCAAGAGACAGCCCTTATCCAGCAATAGACATCCCATGTCTAGAAAGAGACATCCCTTATACAGCAAAAGACATCCATTATACAGCAAGAGACATCCCTTATACAGCAAGAGACATCCCTTATCCAGCCAATGGCATCCCTTATCCAGCAAGAGACAGCCCGTATCCAGCAAAAGACATCCCATATCCTGCAAGAGACATCCCTTATCCAACACTGAATAATTAACTAATCAAAAAAGCAATGCCTCCATAGGAAAGTAGGCTAGCACATTGTACCGCAGCTCTTCCTGACAGCTGCAATTGGAGCCAAAAAGGAGCAAGCGATCCAGTCTACAGAGAGAGGCGGAGTACAGATGATATCACTCTGCCTTCCTCTCTGTAAGGGCTGCAGCAGAAGCTCTTCCGGCTTATGCGGCCGCCAGCTTACTCTGCGGCTTGTGACCTAGGAAAGTAAAAGATATAGAAATAAAGTTCTCCCTCACTACCTTTGGCAGAGGTGGCGGAACGCCATTGCAGGTGCATTCCGCCAGAAAAAAGCCCTGTATATATATCTATACATGTCCACATAGACTGTATCTCCTCCCTGTCTTATAAAAATATGAATGTCATCATTTTATTTTCTATTCAACCTGTGTGGGGAGGTGGTTTAGTTCACAGTATTATACCATTGGAGGGTATCATCCATTTTACATGCAACTAATCAAAAAATAAAGTAGTGGGACTTTAAATATACCTCCAAGGGTTAATGGCACAGAGATGATTTAAAATGACAAATCTTTATTTTTGTACCTTTTAAAATAATTATGCAAGTATAAAACATACTGTATATAAACAGACACCAGTGCTATTGCTTATTTGTGTAGCAAGAGAACTTAAACTGTAGAGTCCTCCAAGGTCGATGCATTTCAAGAGAGAGTCCACTTCATCAGGATCTCAATGTGAAACATGGATAGTCACTAAATCACTATAACTTCATCCACCATTACCACCTTATAGCTGCCAACCTCCTAATGACCAATGGCATCATCAGTTGATAAGGAGGATGTCAGTCGCCTGTATAGCATTCCTGTTTAACTCTCCCCTGCCTCTTTCTTTTAGCTTTGGAGTCACATTAGTTAAATGATGGAGAAAATCTGAGGAAGAAGAGAAACATTTGAATATTAGTCAGTACCAGTTTGCACCTCTAACATTGGGTCTCGTACATGTGTGGATGTTGCTGCTTTATGTAAGACTATTAGAATAGTGTTTACATTTTAGAATGGGGTGCCTCACGACTGTCCATAATTTTAAAGGGTGCTTCGAGATTGCCCATAATTTTAAAGGGTGCCTTGACTAAAAAAAAAGGTTGAGAAACAATACTCTAGAGCAGGGGTGTCTAACTCTATTTCATTGTGGGCTGCATAAGCAGTGTAGTTGCCCTCAAAAGGCCGTTTGTATATGGGTTGCACTATGTACAGAGTGCAGAGTTCAGATTTACATCAGGATTATGCTGCGTACAGAGTCCAGGGTTCATTAGTGCGCTACGTACGGAGTGCAGGGTTCAGGGGTGCGCTATGCACAGAGTGCAGGGATTTAGGAGTGCGCTATGTACAGAGTGCAGGGAGTCACTGGTGCGCTATGTACAGAGTGCAGGGAGTCAGGGGTGCGCTATGTACAGAGTGCAGGGAGTCAGGGGTGCACTGTGCCCAATGTGCAATATCTCATTTCCACCCCTCCTTCTGGGTTCGCGAGGCTGTAATTGCTTCCACAGGTGTTTCAACAAAGTACTGAGTAAAGGGTCTGAATATTTAAAACGACTGTAAAGGTAAACATTAAAAAAAAAAATAAAAGGTTTCTACTTACCTGCTCTGCTCAATGAAATTGCACATAGTGGCCATGAACCTCCTCTTCTCGGGTCCCCCACTGGCGCTCCTGCCCCCCCCTCTCTGTCCAGTGCGCCAATGGAAAGCTGCTTCCTATGGTGGCACTCGTGCATGCTTGCTCCCGAGCCCTGCTACTGCGCCCATTGACACAGACAGCGGGACTCGGCCCCACCCCCTGCTCCCTTGTCACTGGATCTGATTGACAGCACTGGGAGCCAATGGCTCCCGGTCCCCCAGCAAAGCTAGCGAGACTGGGAAGTGAGAGGAGAGAAGAGATGTGCACAGCGCTCAGATAAGTAAAAGAAGGTGGGTGGGATGCTGATACCTAAACATTTTTTAGGTAAACAATGTTTAAGCTTTGGAACCACTTTACGTACATGTGTTGTTGCAGTTTTTTTTCTTTTTATTAAATTCACAGACATTTCTGAAATTCTTTACACTTTGTCGTTATGGGGTACCGAGTGTAGATTGATGAGAAAAAAATGAATGAAAGTGGTAGTAAACTAATTTTTACTAAATAAGGCTTACCTGTAGGTACAGTGAATATCTCCTAAACTTGTGGTGTTTACGGATGTTTCTGGCGCATGCACTCTGAAGGTTCGGCATACCGTGCCAGATCTTCAGAGCTTCGTGCCGGAGCCGGCGTGACATTATTGCGGTTCCAGCCAGTCACACAGCTGGAGCTTGCGAACCTGGAAAGAAGACTGGGGAAAGATGGAAGTCCTGTCAGTGGTGTCCATGTGCCGCTTGAGAGCTTCGTTCTAAGGTAAGAATTTCATAATGAGCTAGTCTGCGATGCAAAATAGCACGTTATGCCTTTGCCTTGCACCGGATTTTTTTTTTCCCACTTGGTGCAGTTTACTACCGCTTTAAACAACTGTAGTATCAGGCTGCAGGCCTATCAGTATCAGACTGTAGAAAGAGGTCTCCCCACCATTGAGACCTGCAAACAAGGATTGGTGAGAGAAGGTCCTCAAACACATTTTACACAAATCACAGAAACATACAAATATTGCTATTTTACATGTCCTAGGACATCCAATAGGGGATATAATTCTTCCTACTCTGTCCTTCCGTTGATGCTTGTTTCAATCTATCTTCACCTATAAATGTTTCTTTTCTAAAATATCACCTTACAAACACCTCTAGAAGGATTAACGGACCTAACCAAGATTCACCATCTGTGCACCATCAAAGAAGGGCCCCAATTAAGCTAGCAAAAACTAATAGAAAAATGACATTTGGGGACAATCTCCTCTTGTGTTAATTATTAGCACTTGCCTCACTATTTATTATATTATATATCAAAGCCTTGCATGCAGCTTTGCTTTAGCAGGGCCATCCCTGAGTCTCAGAGGTAACTTATAAGTAGGGATGAGCCAAACACCCCCCTGTTCGGTTCGTACCAGAACATGCGAACAGGAAAAAAGTTTGTTCGAACATGCGAATACCGTTAAAGTCTATGGGACACGAACATGAATAATCAAAAGTGCTAATTTTAAAGGCTTATATGCAAGTTATTGTCATAAGTGTTTGGGGACCTGGGTCCTGCCCCAGGGGACATGGATCAATGCAAAAAAAAGTTTTAAAAACGACCATTTTTTCAGGAGCAGTGATTTTAATAATGCTTAAAGTGAAACAATAAGAATGTAATATCCCTTTAAATTTCATAGCTGGGGGGTGTCTATAGTATGCCTGTAAAGGGGCGCATGTTTCCCGTGTTTAGAACAGTCTGACAACAAAATGACATTTCAAAGAAAAAAAGTCATTTAAAACTACTCGCGGCTATTGCATTGCCGGTCCGACAATACACATAAAAGTTCATTGATAAAAACGCCATGGGAATTCCCCACAGGGGAACCCCAAACCAAAATTTACAAAAAAAAATGACGTGGGGGTCCCCCTAAATTCCATACCAGGCCCTTCAGGTCTGGTATAGATTTTAAGGGGAACCCCGGCCAAAATTAAAAAAAAAAAACGGCGTGGGGTCCCCCCAAAAATCCATACCAGACCCTTATCCGAGCACGCAACTTGGCAGGCTGCAGGAAAAGGGGGGACAAGAGAGTGGCCCCCCTCCTGAACCGTACCAGTCCTCCTCCTCCTCCTCCTCCTCCTCCATCTCCTCCATCATCTCCTCCATCATCTCCTCCTCCTCCTCCATCATCTCCTCCATCATCTCCTCCTCCATCATCTCCTCCTCCATCATCTCCTCCTCCATCATCTCCTCCTCCGTTCTCGTCCAGCATCATCATCTCCTCCTCCGTTCTCGTCCAGCATCATCATCTCCTCCTCCGTTCTCGTCCAGCATCATCTCCTCCTCCTCCGTTCTCGTCCAGCATCATCTCCTCCTCCTCCTCCTCCTCCTCCTCCTCCGTTCTCGTCCAGCATCATCTCCTCCTCCTCCTCCTCCTCCTCCTCCGTTCTCGTCCAGCATCATCTCCTCCTCCTCCTCCTCCTCCTCCGTTCTCGTCCAGCATCATCTCCTCCTCCTCCTCCTCCTCCTCCTCCTCCTCCTCCTCCGTTCTCGTCCAGCATCATCTCCTCCTCCTCCTCCTCCTCCTCCTCCTCCTCCTCCTCCGTTCTCGTCCAGCATCTCCTCCTCCTCCTCCTCCGTTCTCGTCCAGCATCTCCTCCTCCTCCTCCGTTCTCGTCCAGCATCATCTCCTCCTCCTCCTCCTCCTCCTCCTCCTCCTCCGTTCTCGTCCAGCATCATCTCCTCCTCCTCCTCCTCCTCCTCCTCCTCCTCCTCCTCCTCCTCCTCCTCCTCCTCCGTTCTCGTCCAGCATCTCCTCCTCCTCCTCCATTCTCGTCCAGCATCATCTCCTCCTCCTCCTCCTCCTCCTCCTCCTCCTCCTCCGTTCTCGTCCAGCATCTCCTCCTCCTCCTCCTCCTCCTCCTCCGTTCTCGTCCAGCATCTCCTCCTCCTCCTCCTCCTCCTCCTCCTCCGTTCTCGTCCAGCATCTCCTCCTCCTCCTCCTCCTCCTCCTCCTCCGTTCTCGTCCAGCATCTCCTCCGCGGCATCTTCTATCTTCTTCTCGGGCCGCTCCGCACCCATGGCATGGGGGGAGGCTCCCGCTCTTCTCTTCATCTTCTTTTCTTCTTCATCTTCTTCTCTTCTTCATCTTCTTTTCTTCTTCATCTTCTTCTCTTCTTCATCTTCTTTTCTTCTTCATCTTCTTCTCTTCTTCATCTTCTTTTCTTCTTCATCTTCTTTTCTTCTTCATCTTCTTTTCTTCTTCATCTTCTTTTCTTCTTCATCTTCTTCTCTTCTTCATCTTCTTCTCTTCTTCATCTTCTTCTCTTCTTCATCTTCTTCTCTTCTTCATCTTCTTTTCTTCTTCATCTTCTTCTCTTCTTCATCTTCTTCTCCGGGCCGCTCCGCACCCATGCTGGCATGGAGTGAGGCTCCCGCTGTGTGACGCGTCTTCTCTTCTGAAGGTTCTTAAATAACGGGGGGGCGGGGCCACCCTGTGAACCCGCCCCCTCTGACGCACAGTGACTTGACGGGACTTCCCTGTGACATCACGGGGAATGCCACAGGGAAGTCCCGTCATGTCCCGTGCGTCAGAGGGGCCGGGGTCACCGGGTGGCCCCCCTCCCCATTATTTAAGAACCGTCAGAAGAGGAGACGCGTCACAAAGCAGGAGCCTCCCACCATGCCAGCATGGGTGCGGAGCGGCCGGAGAAGAAGATGAAGAAGAAGATGAAGGAAGATAGAAGAAAGAAGAAGCATTTAAATAAAGGAATTGTCAAAAACTGTCTCTTGTCATTTTTAACATCTTTGACAGTTTTTTAGTGAAATGGTAGGGGTACTTCTGTACCCCCTTACCATTTCACAACAGGGAGGGGGCTGGGATCTGGGGGTCCCCTTGTTAAAGGGGGCTTCCAGATTCCGATAAGCCCCCCGCCCGCAGACCCCCACAACCACTGGCCAGGGTTGTGGGGATGAGGCCCTTGTCCTCATCAACATGGGGACAAGGTGTTTTGGGAGGCTACCCCAAAGCACCCTCCCAATGTTGAGTGCATGTGGCCTGTTACGGTCCAGGGGGGGTGGCGCGCTCTCGTCCCCCCTCTTTTCCTGCGGCCTGCCAGGTTGCGTGCACGGATAAGGGTCTGGTATGGATTTTTGGGGGGACCCCATGCCGTTTTTTTTTTTAAATTTTGGCCGGGGTTCCCATTAATATCGATACCAGACCTGAAGGGCCTGGTATGGAATTTAGGGGGACCCCCACGTCATTTTTTTTTTAAATTTTGGTTTGGGGTTCCCCTGTAGGGAAGTCCCATGCCGTTTTTATCAATGAACTTCTATGTGTATTGTCGGACCGGCAATTCATTAATAGCCGTGAGTAGTTTTAAATGACTTTTTTCCTTTGAAATGTCATTTTGCTGTCAGACTGTTCTAAACACAGGAAACATGCGCCCCTTTACAGGCATACTATAGACACCCCCCAGCTACGAAATTTAAAGGGATATTACACTTTTATTGTTTGACTTTAAGCATTATTAAAATCACTGCTCCTGAAAAAACGGCCGTTTTTAAAACTTTTTTTTGCATTGATCCATGTCCCCTGGGGCAGGACCCAGGTCCCCAAACACTTTTTATGACAATAACTTGCATATAAGCCTTTAAAATTAGCACTTTTAATTTCTCCCATAGACTTTTAAAGGGTGTTCCGCGGCATTCGAATTTGCCGCGAACACCCCAAATTGTTCGCTGTTCGGCGAACTTGCGAACAGCTGATGTTCGACTCGAACTCGAAGCTCACCCCTACTCGTGAGTATAAAAGTTAATTGATTCAATCAGAGGTAACTTAGCTCCCCTAAGTTGTACCATTCGTGTAGGACTCTGTTTGGACTCTGGTGGTCCTGTTACAAGTCAATAAGGATGAGCTCAGGTGTGTTCGCAACTCCACGTGCCCGTGCCAGTGTTGCCAACCTACCAGATTGAAATTTCCTGACACAACAACCAAAATTTACTGGCACAGCCAATTTTTTGCTGGCATTTTCAAAAGTTACTAAATTACAGTTTTAAGTGCAAATTTGAGTGTTTAGGCTACAAACAAGTACAATATGCAATTAGCAATATGATTTAAGGTAGATAATAAGGCAAAAAAAAATTTCTTATTTTATTTTCGATATAGTAAGTGATTAGCTCAGGGACAGGAGGGCAAGAAATTAGAATGGGTGGGCACACACACATGAAATTGACTCTCACAGTGACACTGACAGCAGTGTGCAGCAGCACAGATGATAATGACATCTCACTGACACATGTCCTCTCCTGAGTCACAGCGACAGTCTCTTTCCAAGCCAAGTGGTCCCTCCAGTCTAAACGGCACTGATGGTCCCAGTCCCAGCCTGCTTTACTCCCATACCGCAGACCCGCACACGAGGCTCTGGCCGATCTGTTTGGCTCCATTGCACCATGACATCACATGACATGTTCAGGCACCACCTCTGCCAGAGCCGCCCGATCACACTGTAGCAGGCAATTGGATGGTCCTAGCCGGCTCCAGACCAAGCCGAGTGACACAGCCATATATTTTACTGGCAGGAGAAAATTGCCTGTTTTTTACTGGCTACCAGTAAAAATACTGACGGTTGGCAACACTGGCCCGCGCCTGCCAGGAAGCTGACACTCCGCAGCGCTAATCGCAGATAGGGAGACATTTCTCGATCTGTGAAGCCGCAGATCGGGTAATGTCTCACCACCTGTGATTAGCGCTGCGGAGTGTCACCTTCCTGGCGGGCGCAGGCACGTGGAGTTGCAAACACAACTGAGCTCATCCTTACAAGTCAAGTTATAAATGTGGTTGGAATCTGATCCCAGTCAGATCTTGGATGTGTTTCTGTATTATGATCAGTCTTCCAATGCCAGGTGTGAATCTTATCAAAGCTGCTGCAGTAATATATGCAAGCCACACCCACTTTCACTAGCCACACCCACGCTGCACATTCTACCCTTGTAAGAGATTGTATCTCACTAGCAAGTATCAAAGTGGGTCTGTACACATGTTTGATAGTTACAGTGCAGGTTTATGTATGACATCAAGCTAAAGGGCCCTAAGGGGCGGGGCAAGACCAGGCCTTGCCGTCTAGGGGGCGGAACTCCAAGTTAGCTGACCAGCGTTCTACTAGCGCTCCGACCGATTTAACGCACATGCGCACTCCGGGATCAGTCAGCTGGGTAGGCGTTCCCGGATCAATACATCACGCGGTTACCGGGTCAGCTGACAGGTCACGCGGTTCTCGTGGCATCAGGCGGAGCCTGCCCCCCGTGTCACGTGACGGCGGCGGGTGGAGCTGCTCGGTTGATGCGGAGGGATCGGTCCGTGGTGTGAACATGGTGAGTGTACGGGTACATGTGGAGGAGGAGGGTGGGACGGAAAGGCATGGCGGCGGTGGTGGTGGCTGGAGAGGCGTGTATATGAGGCGGGAGGTGTCAGGGCCTAGCAGTGCGGGACACCCGGCTGGATCTGTTATTACTTCACTCACATCTGTCTGACAACTCCACACCAACTTCTATAAGGAGCTCCGTGCGGTGCAGGGATAGGCCTGCTTGTCATAGGAGCCTGTGGCCTGCCAGGGTCAGGGAGAGGGCGGGCTGTGCAGGCTCTGCAAGTTCCTCAGTGCCAATGTATGGAGACTGCTATGAGCCAGGCTTCTCGTAGGGGACACAACCACCTCCCTGACACTCGCTGAGGATCCAACTTTGTTATTGGGATTCATAGGCTGACAGCAGGCTCTTTATTTGTATACAAAGTCCTCTTTAAGATGGGAAAACCAACCTCTTGCTGACCATGTAATGTATAGGTTTGGTGGCAGCTGTGGGGGGTGCGCCAATCTGTGACCGATGGTACCGAGCTCTCTGCTGGCCGTCCGGGCTCCCAATTATGTCATCACGTTGACAGCCAATCGCAGGGATCCTATGATCAGGAAGTCTCTCCCTCCTTCTGGCATTAGGATTCATGTAACCTGTATGGAAACCCTACACTTCTCTTATTGGTTCTCTTCTTGGTGTTTTTTAAATTGTGAATACTCCCCTGTCTGGTCCCTCGCCGGCATCATCTACTGACTACCAGTCTTCGGGCCTCTTCATTGGCTGGTGGGGAATGACATCACTCCTGCACATGCGCAGAAGCTAGTCACCCCAGGACTGTAAGCTGAGCTGCCCAATGCGCAGGCGCTGGTCATCCCGGCACTTTGAGCTGAGGTGCCCATGTGCACGAGCTCGCCCCAACAGGTTTTGCTCCACCCCGGAGCTTAGTCATGGGGATCACTCTGGCACTAAAAGAAGAGGATCAGGGCTGCTCTGTGAAAAACCATTGAACAGAGCAGGTTTGTTTTTATTTGTATTTTTTTTTTTTCATTCCAATTTTTAGAACCACTTTAATGTGGCCTCCTCATCTAAGCTCCAGTAAGCTGCAATACTTTCGAGGCATCTTGGGTAAGGGAAACGGCAGTGAAGCCTTCTGGCTTCACAGCCGGTTTCCTACTGTGCTGAACTTTCTGAATGGTCCCGCAATCTTCTGGGACCTGTGTGTGTGTCCCAGTGGGCTGTGGGGGTGAGGAGGAGGGGCTGGACATTGTCTTAGATCCCCGTGGGAGTCAAAACCAGGTACCTGTTACCCGGTGGAGCTCCACTTTAAGGATCCAATCACACCAGAACATGGTATGGGAAAGACCCGTTTTCTGCACCACACGGGAACCAGCTGCTCTTGTTGGACACGCACAATAATGGCACTCCAAAAGACATCTAATGATTGCAGCACGTTTGTGGCCACCAAATTTCATAGTATCGCAGAATCATACAGTTTGATGTGGCGCTATTTTTAAGTTGCTCTTGCTGTACTTTTCAGCATTCTTGTGCATTTGGCAGTCCATTGAAAAAAATGGGCTGTCAAAAATGGAATGCTCAAAAAACCTGCAGGCCACTCTGGTGTGAGCCAGCCCAAAGGTCCGCAAGGGAGAAGATGATCACACGGCCAAAATAAGCATCCTTATCTTTGTGTAACGATTTCTGACTGGAGCCTAATGGCATATTTAGGGCTCATTTTTACAGGTGTCTGAGGGTGCACTAACACTGGGACTGCTTTAACTGTACTGTGCCATCGATCAATTGCACCCACATCGAACTATACGGACGTGTTGTGGGCACACTTATATTAACTGCTGCGTAAACTGTTGGCGCTATATAAACCCTATAAATATAATAATAATTAACCAGTGATCCTTGCTTCAATCCATAGTCCTCCATGGAGACTTCACTGCTCCCGCACAGTTTGCACTCACACTGAGGCAAACTGACTATAATTGAACCATGCCAAGGACACCCTCCTACAAGGGGTCCCGGGTGTGGTTTGGAGCACTCACTACACAGACTAACCCAAGGGGGTGAGTGGCACCTAGGACCAGTTAAAATTACTAGTGTGAGTGCACCCTAAAATGCCACATATGGCTTCTAGTTTTGTACACATCTAAACACAGCAGTATAGGAAGCAATGGAGCCATGCATGTCTGCAGTGTGTAATCACATATAAATGTGTGGAAACAAATGTAAAGTCAGTAGATTTGTTCATATCTAAACGCACATATTTATGCAGGGTCTTCTGCTAGTTTTGCCAGCAAGAACCTCCATTCCAGGCAGAATATGTGCATATAGCAGTGTGAATGAAGCCTTCCTGTCTGGGATATACTTCTACTGATGGTTGGATTTACTGAAAAAACATAAACCTTCCACACTATTGCAGTAAGAAGTACATGTGATGGGGGGAGAATAGAAGCACAGATTGTGATGTAAATGGCAGATCAGGACTTTTACTGGCTACAAACACACAGAATGCAGCTGGGAGCTCCTGAGATAACACAAATGTGTATTCTGGAGTTCTAGCAGCCAGCAGTACCCTATTGCATCAAGCTGAACGCAACTTCCTGTGCCCTTATGTGCTCCTACAGTTCTCATTTTCCATCTCGGCTTTTATCTAACTTTGTATAAATAAAATTTGCATGTATTTGTAAAAGAGGCATGCTACAAGTTTTATGAATAGATCACAACAGCTAGCTGGCAGGTCTCTGATGATGAAAGCTAGCTGAACCCTAATGCACGTCAATTAGGACAACACCCATGTATTATAAGAAAGTTTACTTGTGCAGTTTTCAAATCTGACCTTCAGGCAGTGAATGGAAATTTATAAAGCGGTACTAAAGGCTAAACATTTTCTTTTACCTTCATGTAGTCATAGCATTACTGTAAAATACCCCAGTACATTCACCCCCAAAATCCCATAACAGCCTGCTGTCCATTCTCCAAACTTCCTGTTTATTTTTATTGTGTGTGTGTGTGGTTTTTTGTTTTTTTTTATTTATTTTTCTTTCTTTTTTTTTTTTTTTTTGTGTGTTTTGTTATGCAATATATAAATTAGGGATGAGCCTGATTTTCGCCAAACAGCGAACATTATGCGGTGTTTGCGGCAAATTTGAAAGCCGTGGAACACCGTTAAAGTCTATAGAACGTTAACATGAAAAAACAAAAGTGCTTATTCTAAAGGCTTGTATGCAATTTATTGCCATAAAAAGTGTTTGGGGACTTGGGTCCTGCCCCAGGGTATCAATGCAAAAAAAGTTTTAAAAAACAGCTTTTTTTTTTTTTTTTTATGAGAGCTGTGATTTTAACCACTTAAGGACTAAGCCTCTTTCTGAGATTTGTTGTTTACAAGTTAAAAACAGTTTGTTTGTTTTTTTGCTAGAAAATTACTTAGAAACCCCAACATTATACTTTTTTTTTTTTTTTTTTTCTAACACCCTAGAGAATAAAATGGCGGTTGTTAGAATACTTTCTGTCACACCGTATTTGCGCAGCGGTTTTGCAAGCGCACTTTTTTGGGAAAAAAGACACTTTTTTTAATTAAAAAAATTAAACAACAGTAAAGTTAGCCCAAATTTTTTTTTTATGTTGTGAAAGATAATGTTACGCCGAGTAAATTGATACCCAACATGTCACGTTTCAAAATTGCGCCTGCTCGTGGAATGGCGACAAACTTTTACCCTTTAAAAATTCTACAGGTTGCATGTTTTAAGTTACAGAGGAGATCTAGGGCTAGAATTAGTGCTCTCCCTACTGATCATGGTGATACCTTACGTGTGGTTTGAACACCGTTTTCATATGTGGGTGCTACTCACGTATGCGATCGCTTCTGCACGCAAGCTCGTCGGGACAGGCGCGTTTTAAAAAAAATATATATATTTTTTTATTTTTACAGTGTGTGTTTTTTTTTTTTTGTTTTTTTTTATTGTCAATTTTAATTTCTATTACAAGGAATGCCCTTTGGGTCTTGTATGAATATTAAGGGGAACCCTGAACCAAAAAATTGTGTGGGAGTCCCCCCAAAATCCATACCAGGTCCTTCAGGTCTGGTATGGATATTAAGGGGAACCCTGCGCCAAAAAAGAAAAAAAATTACGTAGGGGTCCCCCCCACATCCATACCAGACCTGATTTTAAGGGGAACCCTGCGCCAAAATTTAAAAAAGAAATGGCGTAGGTGTTCTCCCCAAAATCTATACCAGACCCTTATCCAAGCACGCTACCTAGCAGGCCTCAGGAAAAGAAGAGGGGGATGAGAGAGCGTGCCCCCCCCCCCCCCGAACCGTACCAGGCCACATGCCCTCAACAGGGGGAGGGTGCTTTGGATGGGGACGAGGGCCTCATCCCCACAAACCTTGCCTGGTGGTTGTGGGGGTCTGCGGTTGGAGGGCTTATTGGAATCTGGAAGCCCCCTTTAACAAGGGGAACCTCAGATCCCGCCCCCCCATGTGAATTGGTAACGGGTACATTGTACCCCTACCATTTCACAAAAAAGTGTCAAAAATAGTAAAGGAGACAAGTCCTTTATTAAAAGATAAAAAAAATAAATAGATGTCCCACAATGTAAATCCATCTCACGCCGCCGAACTGAAAAAAGAAAAAAAAAAGCCACAATTGCTCCGCCTACATGGGAGGCTCCTGCCGAGTGATGCTTCTTCTCGATGACAGCTGCTATATAGCTGAGGGCGGGGCCACCTGGTAGCGTAAACGGGTGACCCCCCCCCCCCCTGATGTCAGAGGTAGGGGGGGTTGCCCGTTTACGTCACCGAGTGGCCCCGCGCAATTGTCATTTAAAGCGACTCAGTGCAGTATTGCAAGAAATGGCCTGGTCATTAAGGGGGTAAAACCTTCTGGGGCTGAAGTGGTTAAACCTTTACGAGTATTGTGCATTATATTTAAAATCATATCCATGAAAAAAAAAAAAGTGTCTACTATGGTGCACAGGAAGATTTTAAATACTTCCCTTGTGGAGGCTAATTATAAGGTATTGTCACAATGGTACCTTGTACCCACAAGGTTGGCAAAAGTATCTGGATGCATCCCCTCTCTGATATAGATATATATATATATTATTCTCCCTTCCAGCCTTCATATAGCTCATTGTCTGACTCCTAGTTAAAATGCCCATATATCCCACTTCTGGGTGTATTTATTAAAAATATATAGTACCTTGAAAAAGTATTCATACCCCTTTGAAATTTTCCACATTTTGTCATGTTACAACCAAAAACATAAATGTACTTTTATTGGAATTTTATATGATAGACCAACACAAAGTGGCACATAATCGTAAAGTGGAAGGAAAATGATAAATGGTTTTCAAAATGTTTTACAAATAAATATGTGAAAAGTGTGGTGTGCATTTGTATTCAGCCCCCTTGAGTCAATACTTTGTAGAACCGCCTTTCACTGCAATTACAGCTGCAAGTCTTTTGGGGGATGTTTCTACCAGGTTTGCACATCTAGAGTAGGGCTGCAGCTAACAATTATTTTCATAATAGATTAGTTGGCCAATTATTATTTCGATTAATATCCTTAAAAGTGTGATGTATAATTTAGTTAATATGTAAAGTTAAAAAAAAGGCAATTTTATTCTTAAATATCTCTATGCAGTGGTAAATATAAATAATCAACTATATGGTTAGAGAGCAAAATATCTAATCCACTCTGAGAATAACAGACAGAAGAGATGTACTGTATATACCAGTGATGGTGAACCTTGGCACCCCAGATGTTTTGGAACTACATTTCCCATGATGCTCCTGCACTCTGCAGTGTAGTTGAGCATCATGGGAAATGTAGTTCCAAAACATCTGGGGTGCCAAGGTTCGCCATCACTGGTATATACTATTAGAGGAGATGGTGTTAGGAGAGATATACTGTGTATATACTATTAAAGGTTTAGTCTGGTAAATATCATCAGACTTTAAAGTGGGGTTCCACCCAAAAAAACAAACCTATCTAAAAAATTCTAAAAAAAAAAACAAAAAAACATTTGGATATTTTTTTTTTTTTTACTTACCTCTAAATGCCTGTTGCTAGGTGGTCCATCGTAGTCTGCCTGTCCCTTAGCCTGGGCTGGTGACATCACTTCCTCCTCGGCACAGGAAGGGCTCCGCTCTGCTCCCTCCCTCCTGTCAATCATCTGGGACCCAATTCAGGTCCCAGGTGATTGAGCGGCCAATCACGGCGCACGGCGCCGCTCGCGCATGCGCAGTGGGTGCCAGGCTGTGAAGCCACAGCCCGGCGCCCACAGTTGAAATGCCGACGAGCGGAGGGGGGAGACGAGCGGGGCCTCGATCCCCCGCATCGCTGGACCCAGGGACAGGTGAGTGTCCAATTAAAAGTCAGTAGCTGCAGTATTTGTAGCTGCTGACTTTTAATTTTTTTTTTTTTGGACGGCCCCCCTGGGTGGAACCCCACTTTAAGATAAAAAAAAAGTTAGACTGTTTTGCAGATTTTCAAACAGAACTGTAATATATTATATGCTGGCCATACAAAAACAATGTCTTCCTTCAAAAAAAAAAAAAAAAAGCTCAATTTTGAGAACGTTTGTTCGATTTTCGAATCGTTAGTGGGTTCAAACCGACGTTCGTTTTCAACCACAGTGACAGGAAAATTTCCTTTGTTCAAAGGAATATTCAGACAGTGTAGGTGGTTTTCATTCAGAAATTGCATTCCTTTTAAAACAGAATGTTAAAAGCAAGTGAAAATTTCAAACATTCTTTCATTCAGCGAATGTACAAAGGTTTTTCATATGAATATTCTCATCTGAAAATTGATCCATGTGGCCAGTATAAGGCTCGATGCACACCTATGCAGTTTGCTTTTGATCTGTTTCTCCACTGCTTTTTGCTGTGTGTTAAGTACAGTATAGATTGGCCCACTAGAAAGGTAAAGAAAACTTCTGCCTTTAGAACCACTCGCTTCCTGCCAACGACTACATGTCCTATGAGGCATTGCTCCTCACACATTCACAAGTTCAGGCACTTACTGACATGTATTGATGTACTGAGCTGTATGTGTGCTGCACTGTATTTCCTGATATGTAAACAAATAAATAATGCATTCTGTATGCAGGCCAACTAATCGGCTGGCTTTATCGATTATGAAAATAGTAATCGCTTCATTTCATAATCGATTAGTTTCAGCCCTAATCTAGAGAGTGACATTTTTGCCCATTCTTCTTTGCAAAATAGTTCAAGCTCTGACAGATTGGATGGAGAGTGTCTGTGAACAGCAATTTTCAAGTCTTGCCACAGATTCTCAATTGGATTTAGGTCTGGACTTTGGGCCATTCTAACATATATGCTTTGATCTAAACCGTTCCATTATAGCTCTGGCTGTATGTTTAGGGTGATTGTCCTGCTGGAAAGAAGTCTCAAGTCTTTTACAGATTAACAGGTCTTCCTCTAAGATTGCCCTGTATTTGGCTCCATTCATCTTCCCAATAACTTTTTTTTATTTTTATTTTTTTATTACCGCCCCATTAACTCTGACCAGCTTCCTTGTTCCTGCTGAAGAAAAGCATCCCCACAACATGATGCTGCCACCACCATGTTTCACGGTGAGGGTGATGTGCAGTGTTAGTTTTCCACATCACGTAGCGTTTTGCTTTTAGGCCAAAGAGTTACATTTTGGTCTCGTCAGACCAGAGCACCTTCTTCCACATGTTTGCTGTGTCCCCCACATGGCTTCCCGCAAACGGGACTTCTTATGGCTTTCTTTCAATAATGGCTTTCTTCTTTCCACTCTTCCATAAAGACCAGATTTGTAGAGGGCACGACTAATAGTTGTCCTGTGGACAGATTCTCCCACCTGAGCTGTGGATCTCTGCGGCTCCTCCAGAGTTACCATAGGGCCTCTTGGCACCATGGACCTCTTGGCTGCTTCTCTGATTAATGCTCTCCTTGCCCGGCCTGTCAGTTTAGGTGGATGGCCATGTCTTGGTAGGTTTGCAGTTGTGCCATACTCTTTCCATTTTCGGATGATGGATTGAACAGTGCTCTGTGAGATGTTCAAAGCTCTGGATATAGTATATATAAATATTTATATATAAGTATATATAAATGTATTGTTGTTCTAACCCTGCTTTAAACTTCTCCAGAACTTTTTATCCCTGTCTGGTGTGTTCCTTGGCCTTGATGCAGTTTGTTCACTAAGGTTCTCTAACAAACCTCCTGAGGGCTTCACAGAACAGCTGTATTTATACTGAGATTAAATTACACACAGGTGGACTCTATTTACCAGTTAGGTGACTTCTGAAGGCAATTGGTTCCACAAGATTTTAGTTAGAGGTATCGAGGGGGCTGAATACAAATGCACACCACACTTTTCAGATAAATAGTTTTCAAACTTTTTAAAAAATACATGTCAATTTTCTTCCACTTCACAATTATGTGCCACTTCGTGTTGGCCTATTGCTTAAAATTCCAATAAAATACATTTGTTTTTGGTTGCAACTTGACAAAATGTGGAACATTTCAAGGGGTATGAATACTTTTTATTTATTTTTGGCACTGTGTATATATATATATATATATATATATAATTTATTTATTCTCTAATTTTAGTTTAGCTTTAGTTTTTGTTTTGTTTTTTTTGTATCCCCTGTCATAATGGGGTTTAAAAAAAAAAAGCCTGCTATGGCTACTAAATGTCTTAGGCCTAGTTCGCACCTATGCGTTTTTTTTGGTGCTTTTGGCAGAAACGCACTAAAATTCATTTAACATACCGTAGTTTCCTATGGGAAAAGTTCACATCTACGCTTTTTATCAGCCGCTGTGTATTTGGAAAGGGTCAAGGACTTATTTCCAACACTTTTTATTTGGTTCAATAGACTTCAATGCATGTAGTTCGATTTACGTTTTTTTTTTTTTTTGTTTGTTTTTTGTTTTTAATCTGCATAACAACCAGTTGGCCATAAAAAGTACAAAATGCAAATCGCAGTAAAACAGCGTATGAAAAAACCCAAAATTCACAGCAAAAAGCAAACTGCATAGGTGTGAACCGAGCCTTATGCTCACCATACATGTATTGATTTTCAGATGAGAATATTCATACGAAAAATCTTTGTAAATTCCCTGAATGAAAGAATGTTGTTTGAAAATATCACTTGCTTTTAACATTCAGTTTTTTAAAATGAAGGTAATTTGAACGAAAACCACATACACTGTCTGAAAACTTCTTGGTCAAAGGAATTTTAAATTCTGAACCTTCAAATTTTCCCATCACTGTGGTCGAAAACTAATGTCGATTTGACCCCTCTAACGATTAGAAAATCGCACAAGCGTTCTTAAAATTAAATTTTTTTTATTTATTTTTTTTGGGAAAACATTGTTTTGTGTATGGCCAACATAAGTGACAGCAGGCGCAGGGAGCTTTTATCAAGCCACCTGCCTATGACCAGGGAGTCTCATACGTAATTACTAGTTCTGTCTGAAAATCGGCAAAATGGTCTTTAATTTTTATTTTTTTTTCTTTAAAGCAGAGTTCCGCTTGCAAAAAAAAAAAAGAAATTAAAAGTCAGCAGCTACAAATACTGCAGCTGCTGACGTTTAAAATAAGGACACTTACCTGTCCAGATCGCCTGGGATGTCCTCGCCTGAAGCCGACCTGTCCCTCGGCTCCGGGTGGAGTCGCCGGCATCTTAAGTAAGGGAATCAGGAATTGAAGCCTTGCAGCTTCACAGCCTGTTTCCCTACTGCGCATGCGCGAGTTGCGCTGTGCTTTCTGACTGGTCTTTTCTGTCTTCTGGGACCCGTGTGTCTCCCAGAAGACAACGGGGGGGAGGACATGTCGTAGATCGCCACGGATACTGTGTTGGATGCCTGTATTGGACAGGTATCTGCTCCCCCCTGAAAGGTGCCAAATGTGACACCGGAGGGGGGGGGGACCGGATAAGCGGAAGTTCCATTTCTGGGTGGAACTCCGCTTTAAATTTGAAAAAAATTTGATTTCAAGTTACATAGTAGGTGAGGTTGAAAAAAGACACAAGTCCATCAAGTCCAACCCATGTGTGTGATTATGTGTCAGTATTACATTATGTATCCCTGTATGTTGCGGTCATTCAGGTGCTTATCTAATAGTTTCTTGAAGCTATCAATGCTCCCCGCTGAGACCACCGCCTGTGGAAGGGAATTCCACATCCTTGCCGCTCTTACAGTAAAGAACCCTCTACGTAGTTTAAGGTTAAACCTCTTTTCTTATTTTAATGCGTGGCCGCGAGTCTTTTTAAACTCTCTTCTGCGAAAAAGTTTTATTTCTATTGTAGGGTCACCAGTATGGTATTTGTATATTGAAATCATATCCACTCTCAAGCGTCTCTTCTCCAGAGAGAATAAGTTCAGTGCTCGCAACCTTTCCTCATAACTAAGATCCTCCAGACCCTTTATTAGCTTTGTTGCCCTTCTTTGTACTCGCTCCATTTCCAGTACATCCTTCCTGAGGACTGGTGCCTAGAACTGGACAGCATACTCCAGGTGCGGCCGGACCAGAGTCTTGTAGATTGGGAGAATTATTGTTTTATCACTGGAGTTGATCCCCTTTTTAATGCATGCCAATATTCTGTTTGCTTTGTTAGCAGCAGCTTAGCATTGCATGCCATTGCTGAGCCTATCATCTACTAGGACCCCCAGGTCCTTTTCCATCCTAGATTCCCCCAGAGGTTCTCCCCCCAGTGTATAGATTGCATTCATATTTTTGCCACTCAAATGCATTATTTTACATTTTACTACATTGAACCTCATTTGCCATGTAGTTGCCCACCCCATTATTTGTTCAGATCTTTTTACAAGGTTTCCACATCCTGCGGAGAAGTTATTGCCCTGCTTAGCTTAGTATCGTCTGCAAATACAGAGATTGAGCTGTTTATCCCATCCTCCACATCGTTTATGAACAAATTAAATAGGATTGGTCCCAGCACAGAACCCTGGGGAACCCCACTACCCACCCCTGACCATTCTGAGTACTCCCCATTTATCACCACCCTCTGAACTCGCCCTTGTAGCCAGTTTTCAATCCATGTACTCACCCTATGGTCCACGCCAATGAACCTTATTTTGTACAGTAAATGTTTATGGGGAACTGTGTCAAATGCTTTTGCAAAATCCAGAAACACCACGTCTACGGGCCTTCCTTTATCTAGATGGCAACTCACCTCCTCATAGAAGGTTAATAGATTGGTTTGGCAAGAACGATTCTTCATGAATCCATGCTGATTACTGCTAATGATACCATTCTCATTACTAAAATCTTGTATATAGTCCCTTATCATTCCCTCCAAGAGTTTAAATACTATTGATGTTAGGCTAACTGGTCTGTAATTCCCAGGGATGTATTTTGGGCCCTTTTTAAATATTGGTGCTACATTGGCTTTTCTCCAATCAGCTGGTACCATTCCAGTCAGTAGACTATCTGTAAAAATTAGGAACAACGGTCTGGCAATCACTTGACTGAGTTCCCTAAGTACCCTCGGATGCAAGCCATCTGGTCCCGGTGATTTATTAATGTTAAGTTTCTATGTCTGGTATTTACCGGATTCAGCCTCCTAATAGTATATACAGTATATCTCTTCTGTCTTTTATTCTCAGAGTGGATTAGAGATTTTGCTCCCTAACCATATAGCTGGTTATTTATATTTACCACTGCATATGGATATTCAAGAATAAATTTGCTTTTTTTTTTTCATAACTAAATTTTATACACCACACTTTTTTTCACACTTTTTTTTTTAAAAGGTTATTATCCAATTAATCGCAACAATCGGCCAACTAATCTATTATGAAAATAATCATTAGTTGCAACCCTAATATTTTTTATAATTGTATGATACGATTCCCTTTAAATGAAATTGTGAATAAATGGATAGAGGCAGGTGTGTATGAGTTAAAAACTGTTTACAACTTAAATTATCTGCTGCTGCCACTGCTGATCTAAAACAAGTGAATGATTAATTCAATAATTTGTTCCTCCATTGTAAGAAGGGTCTGGTTCACCAATGTAAACACTACTACACGGTTTACATTTGTGATTGCTCATCAGTGATTACATGCTGTCTACTTGGAGGGGAATTTACAACGGCTGGAGCAGTTGTGCATGGCTGCCAGTCTGCTTTCATTTTTACAGGCTAAGTTCATAAAAGTACATAAAATAACAAACGCTCATCTTTTTGCAATTTAAAAAAAAATGTGCATTTTATTATTTTTTAAAACCGGAGCCTAGAAAACGGTGTCAAGCTCCTGCAAACACTGCCGACAGTTATGTTGCCCGTACCTTTGTACGATAAAAAACAAACACTTACAGCGCTGGTAAAAAAATATAACCACACCATGGATATGATACTAAATCAAAAGTGCTCTGTGCAATGTTCCTATAATCATAAATCCAAAAAGATATGAATAAAGTGCTAAAATACGTACAATATATGCTAAACACAAACCAATTACTAGTTAATGGATTACTAATTTGCTAATTCGGCCCATATGAAGTGCCAAATGAATGTGCAATAGGTGCTAAACACAAACCAATAGTGAAAAACAATATAAAGTATATGTTGGAAGAATAAGTGAAGTTAATAATAGTGGTAAATAGTCTCAAATGCCATCAGCTAGACTGCTACACAGGGTTTTAGGGGCGATCTCACTGGAGAGAAACAAGCATCTCTTCACCTATGCTGACAGTCAATCTCCTGGAGTTCTGCAGTATGATGCCTCTGATGTAGATGTGATATGAGTAGCAGATGAGTCATATACTTGTAGATGTCCACCATCGAATCAGACCCAAAAGGCAAAGAAAAGTGATATGGTGAAATATTGCGGAGAAAGAGATCACTTGCGCATCATAGCGCTACTCACAAGATCCTAGGTTGCAAACAGGCATATCAGAAAACTTCCGCGATCGCCGCTAGAAGTGTGCGTTCCACGGGAACAAGCGTCACTGGTTAAGCGTGAGCTGGATGTTTCGTCGACGCGTTTCTCCCCCAGGGCGTCATCAAAGACACTTATGTATTTGGTTTAATTTGTCACGAGCGCTGCATTATTATATATATATATATATATATATATATATATATATATATATATATATATATATATATATATATATATATATATATATATATATATATATATATATATATATATATATAAAATACTTTTTCCGTACCTGTGTACGGGCTGTCATTGCGGAGCTGTAGGCAGAGTGAATGAACTATGGGTATGCTGATTGGCGTGCCCGCAGTTCATTCAATCCAGCACATCTGCTGCAGTGGATGATGGTGCTTGTAGTTTATTCAATTGCAGCCGCTACATTCATTCACAATTTCCTGTGTGATCGGAGCCCCACTTGTTGCACTGCTTTAAAAAATTGACAGTGGGTGTGGTGAGAGGAATCCCTGCTCAATGTCACAGAAAGGGAGGGGAGATTAGAGGGGGGAAGGTGCAGGAGCTGTAACATGTTTCACTCTAAAAAGGGGTGGAACTTGTTCCATAGGTGAGGGCCAAGAGAGCCTCTGCTCTTGTGCACATCGCTGGATCGAGATTGGGCTCAGGTAAGTGTTTAGCGGGTGCTGGGAGGGGGGGAACTAACATGTATGCATTAAGGTAAGAAAAACTTCTGCCTTTAGAACCACTTTAATGCATTCCCATTTCCAGAATAAATTACTATTTTGGCTAATTGAATCCATTAACACTTAAATGCTTGATGTGCCTAAATGTGTGTACTATACGTGGGTTTTTTGGTTTTTTTTTTTTTTTTTTTTTTTTAAAGCATCTTTTCTCCTGGCATTCAGAGGGGTTGAACAGACCGACCCCCTGTACGCATGAGGCCTGATATGGAGATAATGAATGTATGTGTACCATTTCCCAATGTGTAAACAATGTTCTAGTAACCAGCACATGAAGGAAAAGTATAGGACACCATTGCTGATCTGTTCTGACATTGGCAACGTCTTGTCTCTTTGGCTAGAATATATTTGGTTACTGACCTAGGACAAATATTTTATTAGTCAGAACTCCTGATCTGTATACATGCTCTAGGTCAATGATTAAAATGTAGAAGCTAGTGAATCTACCAGGTGACCACCGTACTTTCCTTTTTAAAAAGGAAAATATGAAAAAAACACAATAATAACTAGACTTTGACTAGCAACCTCTTGCTTCCTTAACAAACAAACATAAGGTTAATATGACACATTCAGTTAAAATTAAAACATATTTACCTTTTGTTAACAATACATTAATAAAAAAACTAGAGCTAAAAAAACTTGGCCAAGAAACGACATCCTTCTGGTACGAGTGGTTGCCTATGCATATCAAAAAAACACATGTAAATAATGTTGGAAAGGCTGATCAAAAGTCCATACATAGGCAGAATAAATTCATATTAGTGGACATATATTGGTACATTAGGTGGAGCTTCTACGACCCAATGGGCATATGTCCATTGTGGATTAACAGCACACAGGACACACATTACATTTTATATATGGTTTATGGCCTGTGGGCTTTGAGCCCACCTTTCAGACCCAGTTACCTGTAGCCCCATATGAGACTTTTCATATTGATGTACTTTTTGGAGCCTGGTTACCAATATCTATGAAATATGGACTGATGACTTTCCACACATATGGCATGGTGGATAGTAACTGTAGGGGGCTGACTTTATGGGGTTGATTTACTAAAGGCAAATAGACTGTGCACTTTGCAAAGTGCAGTTGCACTCTAGGTGCAGTTTCCCCAGAGCTTAGTAAGTGAACAGAAGCTCTGCCGACTTTCATCATCCAATCATGTGCACGCAACAATGATATATATATATATATATTTTTTTTTTTTAATTTTCCTTGCACATGATTCGATATTCTTTGCAAAGTGAAGGTCTACCTAATTTTACGAAAGCTCTGGAGCAACTGCACTTTCAGAGTGCACGGTCTATTTGCTTTTAGTAAATTTAGTAAATTAACCCATAGACTAAGCCCCATATGGTTTCTTATCCACCATGCCATATGTGTGGAAAGTCATCAGTCCATATTCCATAGATATTGGTAACCAGGCTCCAAAAATTAATATGAAAAGTTTCATATGGGGGTGCAGGTAACTGGGTCTGAGAGATGGGCTCAAAGCCCACAGTCCATAACCCATATAAATGTGCTGTTAATCCACAATGGACATATGCCCATTGGGTTGTAGAATCTCCACCTACAGTGCGGATATATGTGAGGTCCACAGATGTCAAGCAATATATAGGGTGAATGATGAGCCAAATGCCAAGCACTCAGACACAGCATAGGTGTGTAAAGGTAGTATTATATCAAGTAAGATGGTGTGGAGCCTCTACTCACTATTCCGGTATGGACACTGGTGTAAATGCAGTACATAGGTGGAAGCAATGGGCAAGGTTGATCCAATATAAAGCACAGCAATCACAGCACCAAATAGGAATATTATTAGATCCCAGTATAGGAGACCACGTGGTAAACAGAAGCCTTGCTAATCCATTCATGCATGGAAGATCAAAATCTACTTATCAGTCTAGATTTGTAGCAAGAAACAAAACAGCAAAGTGGTCCAGGGACAGGGTGAGCTTTTATTAGGGTTAAACTTCTGTTCCAAAGGGGGAAAAAAAAGTAGATGCCATCCTAGGTTTTTACTTCTGAGGGAAAGATTTTACATCCTAAAAAAATGTAGATTTTCAATCTTCAGAAAAAAAAACATCTGAGCAGGTAGATATTTATCAATGCAATTTGCCATCTCCAGTTAAGACTAAGCTAATCTCTTCCCCCAAAAATGACCCCTCTAGGTCTTATTTAACGTTATTTTGTGTTAACTGGCCTTTGCTAGTATCATGCAGAATAAGAATAGATGGGCAGTGCATGCTGAGTGTGTAAATGATAGTACCGGCCAGCTGACCACTTGACAGGTTACAAGAACCACAATTTTCTTCTGACTGTAATGACTTGCATTTTTTTTCCTCTGCGCGCTTGAACAACTCTTGTCCAGATGAGTCCTCTTTAATGTTCACTATTTATTTTGTTCTACAGAGCTTTCTAAGTGGCTTTTTTGGTCCGATTTGTGAGATTGAAGTTGTACTGAATGATGCAGAAACCAGGAAGCTGTCTGAGATTAAAACGGAAGAAGGAAAACTAGAAAAGCACTATTTGTTCTACGATGGTGAATCTGTAGCAGGAAAGGTATGGTTTATGGTGTTTTATTTTTTGTATTTTGCATTGAATTCTACACTTTATGTAGTTTCCCTATAATGTAAGCTTATAGTGCTGCTGTGCGGTGTGTGGGGGTGTTTTTTTTTTTTTTTTTTTTTTTTTTTTTTTTTTTTTTTTTGCAAAGCATGCAGTTAGCCATAATGCATTGCACTTGTGGCAGTAAGTTCCTGTTTTCTTTGCTGATTTGTCATGGACCATAAATGTATGCTCATCAGTATTTACTTATCTGTCTAGGTCAATATTGTCTTCAGGCAGCCTGGTAAAAGACTAGAACATCAAGGAATTCGTATTGAATTTGTCGGCCAAATTGGTAACGATTGTCTACTTTTTATATGATTCTGAATGTTGAACCTTTTTTTTTAATTTATGTATATGGCAAGTGTATGAAGGTATGAAACAATTTAGGCTGCCCATAGATGAGATATTATTTTTAAAAAAAATTATCAGGTCTCCAAAGAAATTCAAATATCCATTCCCTGCAATAGAAGAAAACGTATCTCTCTGGCTGACCATGTCTCCTACCTTCCCTTTGGTTTTAGAGGCAGCCTCAGCCAGTCTCAGCAGTCTGTTAGACCCCTTTCACACTGGTGCTTTTCAGGCATTTTTGCGCTAAGAATAGCGCCTGTAAAGTGACTCTCAAGCCACCCCATTGTGAAAGCCCGAGTGCTTTCACACTGGGGCTGTGCGCTTGCAAGACAGGGAAAAAAATCCTGCAAGCAGCATCTTTGGTGTGGAAGCGGTGTATACACCGCTACTAAACCGCCCCATCATTGAAATCAATGGGCAGCGCTGCCGAGTCCTGTAGTGACTTTGGGGTTGATGGAAGAAGCTTGGTGTGCAGTTGAGAACACAGGTTTCCAACACTCCTAAAAGAATGTTGAATGTCAGAGACTGACAAAGGGTGCAATGTTAAAACAGAAGGAAGGTAGGAGACATGGGGGGTTATTTACGAAAGGCAAATCCACTTTGCACTACAAGTGCAAACTACAGGTGCAAAGTGCACTTGAAATTGCACTGAAAGTGCACTTGGAAGTGCAGTCGCTGTAAATCTGAGGGGTAGATCTGAAATGAGGGGAAGCTCTGCTGATTTTATCATCCAATCATGTGCAAGCTAAAATGCTGTTTTTTTTTTTTCCTTGCATGTCCCCCTTAGATCTACAGCGACTGCACTTCCAAGTGCAATTTCCAGTGCGCTTTGCACTTGTAGTTTGCACTTGTAGTGCAAAGTGGATTTGCCTTTAGTAAATAACCCCCATGGTCTGCCAGAGTGGTAAGTGCTAACTTCTACTGCAGAGAGCTGACTTTTAACTAACGTATAGCTTCTAATCCTTGTGCGTTTGAGCATGATACGGGCATACATTGTCTAAAATATTGTAATTAGGTATTTGGTGTTTTGTTTAAATTATTTTGTAATGAAGTGTATACAGTATGCATATAAAGCCGAAACTTCATTTTTTTTCTTTTAGTTTAGTATAGATTTGGTGGGATATATAGCCTGCCAGGTGTTTGTTTGTTTTTTCTCTACTTGTCCTAATGACCATTGACTTGTAATTAGAACAAGAATAGAGGGTAAATCTTCTTCCAATGGGGGCATTTGTGCCAGTGACAAATGTCTGAGGCTTTTCCTCACTTCTGTTGCATGTAGGGGACATAAAGCGAAAAGTATTCTTAATGGGGCACTTAAAAAAAATCTCATGGGTGTTTACCTCTCTACTCTTTTACAAACAAGTTTTGGCTAAACATGGCCTAGTGGGAATGTCTTATCCACTGCAGGAGCTGTACTGGGATTACAGTGTTTCTATAGGCTGCATTTACTTTAGTGATAAAGGCAGACCCTACTATATACAGACACAGAACACAGTACAGTAGATCTGTGTGCTACAGAATTTGGGTCACCTGCAGTATGACCATCATTGTGTTCAGCTGTAGGTTGTGGCAGTAATATGTTTGGCTGAAAGAAGTGCAGCTGCAGACCCAAAGGTAAGTAACCAGATGGTGTGTGTGCTTTATCATGCCTACCTCCACCCAGCATTAAAGTGGAACTATAGGCAAAATCGAAAGTGACATATATGATGTCTGTCAATAGCATTAATGATATTACCTGTTGATCCTTCCCGTTAGTCTGTAACTTTTTCAAATTCATATACCACACCAAGCTGTCCGGTAAAAATGGTAGAGGGATATGAAACGCCATTTAACACACTGACGAGTGCTTACAGTGGTCAGCTTTCATTCATCTAATTAAAGCCTTTATCCCAAAAGGTAAAAACAAACTTTCTGTAACTGCTCAAAAAGCCTAATGTCAGTTAACGCTATGCTTTCTACATGTTGACTGTATTGCTTTTCAAGGGTGGCTAGGTAACTTTTCCATAGTTACAGTGGAGACCTTAGTATAGCCACCCTAAGCCATTTTATGTTCACTCTTTACAGATGCACTGGACTGCCATTAATTTTTAACCCCTTAGTGCTAGCACTTGGCTCCACCGATAACTGTGCTGGGAGCGCGCAGGGCGTTCGCTCTCAGTACAGCTGTTTTTGCAACGTTGCACGCAAATATGCGGCTGCCCAGTGCCAAGTCCCACCCACCGAGAGGCTGCATATTTGCGTGCTGTCGGCACCAAGAGGTTAATGAAACACCCACGCATCTTGGGAACCACAGCAAATCGCATAGTGCAAAACCACCATGCAATTTCCCTGCAGCCGCGTTTCTAAAAAGCTGCAGGCACCTCAACCCCCCCCCCCTTTTTATTTTTTACTTATTTTATTTTTTTTGGTTGCGGGAAACTCAGGAACAGCAGCCCACTCAAATATGCTGTCGTGCCCACACAAACCTGCACAAGTGTGAACCTAACACAGGAAATGTGCTACTGGCTGCGTCACCAGATGAAAAAACCCTAAAAAAGAAAACATGCAGCTTTTGGGTTATAATAAAATACACCTTTTTAAATTGTTCTGTGCTTTTAACTTCTAAAATCATGTTTTGCATAAAACGTAGAAAGTCTTACACAACTTTATACAGTTTTTTTACAATTTTTTTTTTTTTTTTTTTTTCTAGAACTTTTTAATGATAAAAGTAATACACACGAGTTTGTCAACCTTGTTAAAGAATTAGCTTTACCTGGGGAGCTGACACAAAGCAGAAGTTATGACTTCGAATTCATGCAAGTTGAGAAGCCTTATGAATCCTACATAGGTTCAAATGTTCGATTGAGGTATGCGTCCTTATAAATATTTATTTTCTTATTGGTTTCTCTTCAAACACTTTAATGTTTGTTCTTGCCTGGGGCTCTTTTGTTTTGAAGGTACTTTCTTAAAGTCACAATAGTGAGGCGCCTTTCAGACTTGGTGAAAGAGTATGATCTGATTGTTCACCAACTCGCTACATACCCAGATGTCAATAACTCCATCAAAATGGAAGTTGGAATTGAAGACTGTTTGCACATAGAATTTGAATACAATAAATCTAAGTAAGTATTCTGGCTACTGGGGCTAAAGCCTAGTACACACCATCCATTTTTGTTTTGTTGAACGAAAAAAAAACTGACAGCTCTGGTCGGAGCCACTGTACTAAAAATCCAATGTTAGTACAGCAATCTCCCCCTCTGAGCTATTGTGTTCTGACAGGGGAACGCCCTCCCTCCAAGAGGACACTCGGGTCAGCTGATCGGGAGCCTGTTGGCTGCTGGTTTTCCAGCATGCTCGTCCGACAGAAGCAGTCCCTGCTGCCATACACATGGGCCGAATGTTGACTGTTCTTTATTGAATCGGCCAATGTCGGCTGGCATTCGGCCCGTGTATACTAGGCTTAAGGATAGGTATATACTCAAAGGGAGTTTTCACATGTTCCCACTACATACCAAGGGGTCCATACAGCTTATTGTGTGAAAATGCAGATTCTAAGGACAAAACTCCATTTAGCACCTCTGTACAGCTACCCTAAAGCCCCATACACACTATCAGATATTCTGCTGATTTTTTTTTTTTTCCCTTCAGATTTACCAAAACCATATACCGTAATATGAGGTCAAACCTTAGGCGTTTCAATTTGTATGCCATCAGGCAGGCCCTTGCACTACATGGTTTTAGTAAATCTGAAGACAAAAATCAGCAGAAAATCTGATAGTGTGTATGGGGCTTTAGTCGAGCCTGGAGCTAGACCTTCCAGCATGAATTTATTGTTCCTCTGGTTGTGCTCTGCTGTGGCTGTTGCTATTTTAATCAACAGCAACTGTGTCCTATACTACATAGATTACATGTAAACACTGTAACGTTAGGGTGAGAAATCTGCACTGCAAATGTGTAACCTATTTTTAAATATACTGGCCTTGTGTAGGTGCATATAAGGTGTGCGTGCTTATGTGTGGGGTTTAGATAAAATCTACCTGCTTTAGGGAAAGTATATTATTTCTTTCTCGGACATCACGGGACACAGAGCCACAGTAATAACTGATGGGTTATGTAGGTACCTTTAGGTATTGGACACTGGTCACACCCTAATCAGGAAGTTCAACCCCCTATATAATCCCTCCCTTCCAGGGATACCTCAGTTTTTACGCCAGTGTCTTAGGTGTTGGACGTGTAAAGATGTCCTGTGCTGAAGCTCCAAAGGGAATATCCTGATATCCTATACTGGGGCAAGCCAGGCGAACCGGATCCATTCAAAGTGTCTTTTCATGGCCGAATTGGATGGTACCTGGGCCTCGTGTCCGAAGAAACAAGGTTTTACCTGTAATGCTTCTCTTTTTAGAGAGCTGGACCCCGCAGATCAGAAAATGGCTTTAAACCTCCTAATTTCTGGCTGGGTGCTTTACAGGGCCAGAACTGCAGGATCCCCCTATTCGTAGGGGGCCCCAGTCTCTGATGGTTTTTTCAAACGGAGCCCACCGTGAGAGGTGAAGATTGGGTCTGTGTATACAGCACCCTGCGGCTGGATAAGGTAAGAGGAGATTCCACAGAATTTTAAATTCTAGTAGGTTTTTAAGGTAGATGCATGCTATACCTAGTGTGACCACCGGGGGCTGCCAAGAGCACATACCTTCTCATGCTGTTTCTGTCTCAGCGTTCCACGCTGCACAGCTCTTCCGACCGGCTCCAGGTAGGATGGGATGGACGGATTTCTCCTTAGGAATGTTCCCCCCCCAGGCCAAGGGGAGGCTGCAGGTGAGCTGTAAAGCGGTTTTTATACCGCACTGTCGCCGCCGCCGCCAGATCCCATTGCTGCTGGCCTCTCTCCTTCCTCCTCCACCCCCAGCCTTCCTCCATGCTTACTCCAGAAAGGTCGGGGGGGGCGGCAGAGGGGGGGCGGGGCATCAGCACAGCGTCAGCGTGCTCAGACGCCCACAGTGTCAGAAGCATGGCTACTTAAAGCACACTCTACAGGTGCTCTGAGCCTTGGAGGGACACAGAGCTGACAGTCGCATGTAAGGTGGGACACAGGCATTCTCCTAGGCTGCATTTACTAAGGTAACACTGGACTGGGCATTTGGTAGCAAGGCTTTTGCCAGACTACATTGCTCAGCAGTCAGTGTTCATTTTGGATACCTCACACCTTGTTGCTTTGCACTATGGGTAGAAGAAGTTCAAGCACCCCCAGAACCAGAGACACTAGGGGATCTCGTTCAGGTTCTGAGGACCCCCTGTCTGCTACATCCTCCCCCCCTGAGGGGCCAGGGACGGCTGGACAGGGAGAGCCGTTGGGGTCTGGGGCTATACCTGCTTCCGGCACTTCAGCCCCTGTATACATTACACAAGAGGTTTTTTCCTCAACCATTACTGGGTTAGAGGAAAGCTTAATAGCCGTGATTACAGCTTCACTCAGTGCAAGAAAACGTACTAGGCCTTCCTCTGTTTCCCAAGACCCTCAAGCAGAGGAGCTCTGGGATAAAGGAGATGAATCCCTTTCAGAGGATCAGGATGGGACAGATAATTCCTCTTCGGAGGAATGAGGTGGAGAGGGACCCTCTGCGACTTCCCAAGAGGAGAAAGTCTTAGTGCAGATCCTTACTGGATTGGTCCGCTCCACATTTAAGTTGTACCTGAAGCTGTTAAAGAATCCTCTTCTGCTTTGGGGTCACTGAAACCTTCCCAAGCAGCACATGCTTTTCCTGTTCATAATTTGCTTGAAAAGCTCCTTTTATTCTAAATGGGACCACCCAGATAAGCGATTTCTTCCACCGAAAAAGTTTTCAACACTTTATCTGATGGAAGAAAAATTTCCATTGATGCGGCCATTTCCTCCATAAATAGTAGTCTGACTTGCCCTGTAGACAACGCTCAGATGCTCAGGGATCCTGTGGATAAAAAGATGGAATCCTTATTAAAGGATGTTTTTTCCTTAGCAGGATCAGTGGCCCAACCTGCAGTAGCAGCGATTGGAGTCTGTCAATACTTAAGAGACCATGTTAAGCAGGTCATCAAAGTATTACCTGAACAACAGGCCCAGGGGTTTGCTAAACTTCCAGCGGCCTTATGTTATTGACGCTATCAGAGATTCTATCGTGCAAACCTCTCGCCTTTCACTTAGGTTGGTGCATATGCGTAGAATCTTATGGTTGAAAAATTGGTCAGCCGAAGCACCATGTAAGAAGCTCTTGGCTGGGTTTCCTTTTCGTGGTGCAAGGTTGTTTGGAGAAGACTTGGATAACTATATCAAGAGAATCTCTTGTGGGAAAAGCACTCTCTTACCTGTTAAGAAGAAGAGTAAGCGTTCCTCTTTCAAATGGACTTTCCCCAGCGCCAGGGGCATCAGCCTCCAGGCAGTCACGACGGCCCCCCGTCTGGGGCAAGAAACAAGAGTCAACCCCAGGAACAAAAGAAGTCCTGGGGGAAGAAGTCTTCTAGACAAGACACTAGGACCTCTTCATGAAGGAGCGCCCCCACTCGCTCGAGTGGGGGGAAGACTGCTACAGTTCTCAAAGCTCTGGCAGGAGGACTTCCAGGACAGATGGGTAACCTCCATGGTAACCTTAGGGTACAAATAAAATTGGAAAAATTCTGTGAGCCACAATGATCTTATGCCTTGCTTGTGCTACCTCCAGCTGCATGCGCTAATCACGCTTCATATAACGTCCATAGGATAAATTTACAAGTTATGCGCTGCGCTTGGGTAACCCCAAAACAAAATTAATAATAACCAACTCTGTGCTTACTAGTGTGATAATATT
The DNA here is from genome assembly GCA_037952925.1 of Lithobates clamitans. NCBI lineage: Eukaryota > Metazoa > Chordata > Amphibia > Anura > Ranidae > Lithobates > Lithobates clamitans. The sequence continues at coordinate 6,510,492 of JBBGZY010000896.1, read as the reverse complement.
AAATACAAATAATATGAATGTTGAATAAATAAGGTGTGAAAAAACAAGTGCTTGTTACACCATAAATTAGTGCTTATTAGTGCTTGTTACACCATACATAGTGTCTTAATCAACATAAAAAGTGCTTAGTGCTCAATATACAGTAACCTGCTTTTCTTAAATGAAAAAACTAATAAATAATTTAAAAAAAAAAGTTCTCTTTGGCACTCTAAATAGTGCGTGCAATAATGTCCAGCAGTGATAATAAAACAATGCGTGCAGGTGGTGTTCAGCTGTGACAACAATCCAACATCATGCCGAAGATATCCTGAGTGCTACAAAACATGCTCCTGTGCTCCTTCGTGACCCCCTTAAGCTAATGTGCTCACCTCAGAGCGTGTGACTCAGCTTCTACCCTGAGTCCAAATATGCTTTGGAGCCACCCCTGGGCTCAGTCTCAGTGTCTGCTGCACTCCTCCAGCTGGAAACAATGTGGCTCCATACATAGAATGAAAAGGAAACTATATAGTTTAATATAGTCATACTTTTATTAAAAGAAAACTCTCCCCACACCGGGGTACTCACATGGCACTGGTGCGTCAGTGCACCATACTATAACGGCTTTCTATGCAAAATCAGTGGAAGTTTGGTGCGGTATGCTGTGCTGAGACCGCGCTGATGTAAAGTCCGTGTCAGTCTCTCCGTCCTGGCCCCTCCCCAGGTTACTGTATATTGAGCACTAAGCACTTTTTATGTTGATTAAGACACTATGTATGGTGTAACAAGCACTAATAAGCACTAATTTATGGTGTAACAAGCACTTGTTTTTTCACACCTTGTTTATTTATTCAACATTCATATTATTTGTATTTAATATTATCGCACTAGTAAGCACAGAGTTGGTTATTATTATTTTTTGTTTTTGGGGTCACCCAAGCGCAGCGCATAACTTGTAATGTTAACCTTAGGGTACAAGCTGGAGTTCCAAGAATTTCCCTCTCCTCGTTTCCTCAGATCAAGTGTTCCCAGAGACCCAGAGAAGAAGCAGTCGCTCCTCCTAGCGCTAGAACGACTTTTGTCGCAAGAGGTCATTATGGTGGTTCCCACAAAGGATCAAGGATTGGACTTCTATTCCAACCTTTTTACGGTCCAAAAACCAAATGGGGATGTCAGACCCATTCTGGATTTAAGGGATCTAAATCGATTCCTAAGGATTCAGTCCTTCCGCATGGAATCAATTTGGACAGTAGTCTCCATCCTGCAGGGAGGAGAATTTTTGGCATAGATAGACATCAGAGATGCATATCTACATGTGCCCATTTTTCCGGCTCATCAGAAGTTTCTACGCTTCGAGATAGGAGGGCGCCATTTCCAGTTCGTGGCTCTGCCTTTCAGGATAGCCACTGCACCTCGAGTGTTCACAAAGGTCTTGGCCCCTCCTCTGGCCAGATTAAGGGCTCAGGGTATGACTGTCATAGCATACCTAGACGACCTGCTCTTGATAGACCGGTCGGTGGCTTCCTTGAACGGTAAAGTATCTGGAACATCTAGGTTGGATCCTCAACCTAGAAAAATCTTTCCTAAAACCAGTAAAAAGACTGGAGTATTTGGGTCTGATCATAGATACAAGCCAGGTGAAGGTATTTCTTCCTCAGGGAAAGATCACTGCTTTAAGGGAGCTGATTCTGACAGTCAGGACCAAGAAGGGTCCTTCTGTCTGCCTTTGTATGAGGTTGCTGGGAAAGATGGTGTCTTCATTCGAAGCAGTTCCCTATGCTCAGTTCCATTCAAGACTACTGCAACACAGTATTCTGTCGGCCTGGAACAAGAAGGTTCAGGCATTAGACTTTCCGATGCACCTGTCACATGCGGTGCGTCAGAGCCTCAATTGGTGGCTCATACCCGAAAACCTGCAGAAGGGGAAATCCTTTCTACCGGTTACCTGGACGGTGGTAAAAACAGATGCCAGTCTGTCAGGTTAGGGAGCAGTTCTGAAACAGTCTGTGATCCAGGGGCTATGGTCCAAGACCGAGAGGACCTTACCCATCAACATTCTGGAGATCCGGGCGGTATACCTAGCCCTAAGAGCCTGGGCTATCAGGCTACAGGGTTGCCCGGTCAGGATCCAGTCCGACATTGCCACAGCAGTGGCTTATGTCAATCATCAGGGAGGCACCCGGAGCCAAGCTGCTCAAAAGGAGGTGAACCAGATCTTAGTCTGGACAGAGATGCATGTGCCATGCATATCGGCAGTTTTAATTCCAGGGATAGAGAACTGGCAGGCAGACTATCTAAGTCGCCAGAAGTTACTCCCAGGGGAATGGTCTCTGCATCCCGACGTCTTTTTGGCCATATGCCAAAGATGGGGGGGTCCCAGATGTAGATCTCTTTGCATCCCGATTCAACAAAAAGATTTGTGGCAAGGACGAGGGATCCTCTTGCATGCGGGACGATGCGTTGGTGATTCCATGGCATCGGTTCTCACTGATTTATGCATTCCCACCTATTCTGCTACTGCCACGACTCCTTTGCAGGATCAGCCAGGAAAGGAAGTCGGTAATTCTGGTGGCCCTCGCTTGGCCCAGAAGGACTTGGTATGCAGAAATAGTAAGGATGACGGTGGGTTCCCCGTGGACCCTGCCGGAACGCCCAGACTTGTTATCTCAAGGTCCAGTGTTCCATCCTTCCTCACAAACGCTAAATTTGATGGTTTGGCTATTGAGACCCATGTTCTGAAGAGTCATGGGCTTTCAGGTCCTGTCATATCTACCTTGATCAATGCAAGGAAGCCAGCTTCCAGAATGATTTACCATAGAGTCTGGAAAGCTTATGTATCCTGGTGTGAATCCAGGGGTTGGCATCCCAGAAAATGGGTAGAATTCTTGATTTTCTACAATTAGGATTAGAGATGAAGCTGGCATTGAGTACCATCAAGGGCCAGGTCTCGACTTTATCAGTATTGTTTCAACGGCCACTTGCTTCGCATTCTTTGGTCCGAAACTTTATGCAGGGGGTGATGTGTCTTAATCCTCCGATTAAGGCACCTCTAAACCCCTGGGACTTGAACTTGGTTCTGTCAGTGTTACAGAAACAACCTTTTGAACCAATACGTCAGATTCCTTTTGTCTTGCTGACAAGGAAACAAATTTTTCTGGTAGCCATCTCTTCTGCTAGAAGAGTATCAGAATTGGCAGCTCTTTCCTGTAAAGAGCCTTATTTGATTATACACAAGGATAGAGTGGTACTGCGCCCTCATCCTAGTTTTTTACCGAAGGTGGTTTCAGATTTTCATCTAAACCAAGACCTTGTTCTGCCTTCCTTTTTTACAGATCCCTATTCTTCGGAAGAGAGGTCACTACATTCTTTGGATGTAGTAAGAGCAGTCAAGACCTATCTGGGAGCAACTGCTCAAATTTGCAAAACTGGTGTTTTGTTCGTGCTGCCAGAGGGTCCCAATAGAGGACAGGCAGCGTCAAAAGCTACTATTTCTAAATGGATTAGACAATTGATTATTCAGGCTTACGGTGTGAAACAGAAGATTCCTCCGTTTCAGATCAGGGCACGTTCCACAAGGGCTATTAGTGCTTCTTGGGCAGTGCATCACCAGGCCTCTGTGGCTCAGATCTGCAAGGCTGCAACCTGGTCTTCAGTTCATACATTCACCAGATTTTATCAGGTGGATGTGAGAAGGCATGAGGATATCACCTTTGGGCATAGTGTGCTGCAGACAGCGGTACATGGTCCTCAGGTCTTATTGCACCCTACTTGGTTGCGATTTCACCCCCCCCCCTCAGTTGGCATTGCTTTGGGACATCCCATCAGTTATTACTGTGGCTCTGTGTCCCGTGATGTCCATCGAAAGAAAAGGATTTTACAGGTAAGCTGTTGTAAAAAATCCTATTTTTTGTAACCCTGCACTACCCCAAAAAAAGCATACTTCTAATAACAGTAAAATCTATTGGAGGTCTTTAGTCATTATCCATGTGAATTCAGTCAGTGGCTTCTACAGCGTGATCTTTTGTTTTAGCTTTTCTCTGGATGGTTTATACCGGGACATTTGTTATAGGAATGCTATTGTGAAATTTATCGGTTGATGTTGGTATGAGGATATTTATTTATTGGTGTTTTCCATCTTTTTCCCAGATACCACTTAAAAGATGTTATTGTGGGAAAGATCTACTTCCTACTGGTCAGAATAAAAATCCAACATATGGAATTACAGTTAATAAAAAAGGAAATTACTGGAATAGGTAAAGGGGGTGTGTGTGTGTGGTGTCGTGTCGTTTTTGTTCTTTTTTCATTAAAGTTTACAGAGCAGCAGATATTATTTAATTGGATTTTAATGGTGCCAAGAGAAAAATAGAACAGTTGATATATAAAACTTCATAGTTTATTTGTACATGATTAAATTCAGACCAATAAAATCTAATGCATGCAATGTTTATGGTCAATTGTGTGTTTTACATAAACAGTGATGACGTGGCATCTGTTCCTGACATGTTTCGATGATTAGGGTTTCTTCAGGGAATTTATAAACCACTACTGATATGTAGGCTAAATCAAAAGACAAAATATTCAATCTTTTGATCAATTATACAATACAGATTATTGCATTCTTTTCCAGATGACAATTTTGTTTTTATTATTCACTCTGTCCAGCCATTCCATGCTTACCCAATTGGCCGCCTATGGTCACCAACCAAACTGTCTGCACAGTTTAGGGAAGAGGGCGCCATATGGCCACAGAAGGCACACCAAGACCAAGTTCAGATAGACAAATATCCATAAAGTGAATATTGATATCTGATGGATATAGAAATTAAATACCCGCCATGCAGGCTAAAATAGCCTGGTAACATACTTGCACAATGTGTAGATTGTAAGGAGATTAATTGAGCGCCTGGTTTTATAACCAAAGCCGATACCCAGTGTAAGCCAACAAAGCAGGAGGTGAACAATCATATTGTGTGGTGCCATATGTCAGGTAACTTCAAGCATCCACAGCTAATGGCTCAGCATTAATCTTTATAAAGAGAACAAAATTGCTTTGTAATTTATATTAAAATTATATATTATTTATTCTAAAGTCTTTTGGGCACAATTGCTAATTTGTTACTGTTTAGCCCAGCAATGCTGTCTAAGTCCTATTAGCTACACTGTACACACACTGCATGTCAAATGAACAAGAGTAAAGCTATCTGGCAAGGATTTCTTCAGCTATTCCATCAAGTAACATTGAAACATCACATTGTAACAATTCAGTACTAATAACAATGAACCCAACCAGACAACTGTGCACGTTACCTGCAAACATGCTGTTACAATGTATAGGTCGCCCTTGTGGCTCCAGCAGAATGGCTGCTGGAGATGCCTGCTTTGTGTCTCCCACTCGGCCGGTGTCTGAAATGTATGTGCTGATGCGCATGCGCCGAGGTCCAGATCCTGGAGCTGACTACATCACTCAGGAGGCCTTGTTGGTCCGCCCAGTTGGAATGGCGCTGACAAACAGGAGGTGTGCCTCCACAAATGGGAGCACATCTACACCTATGCAAGCAATGGGCTCACCCCTGAGCGGCTCATTATAGCTTGCCTTGCACTAGAAACAAATTTTATTTCATTTAGGTTCACATCTGTGCATTTTAGGTGTGTTTTACATGCTTTTAGACGTGTTACGATTGAACTTTTTATATAGCAGAATTTTTTTAATGCACGCCCCCTTAAATGCACATGTGCGAACAGGGCCTTGGTGAGGGCCAATGCTAATACATTGTACTATACTGAAAAAAAAATAACGGGATGAGGGGGGCAGTAAGATAATATACATTTTTTTTTTTTTTTTTTTTCCCCAGCTTCTGTATTGCAGGGGGTGATTGTGCCATCCTTCTGCCACGATCCTTTGGAGTAGCCCAAATCTCGATGATGATGCAGCATATTGCAGAATCATCTTTTAGCAGTATTTGGGCTATTCCGCATTTCCTGGTATCTCTCCAGGAGGATGGCAAGATCATCCTTGCCTAGGTGCTGCTGTGGAAGGGTAAGGTGTATCTGAAAGCAAAAATAAGATATAAAATAGCTAGATGTAAGCCCACATTCATGAAGCAGTGATCACTTAATTCAGTGGCTCCTTCAGGCAAGGTTAGACAAATTTGAAGTGAAGGTGAAAACTAGTGTTTTCTTGCCCTGACAGCAATAGGAAGGACCCAGCCTAGTTAAAAGCCAGTTGTAGTTGTTTTGCTGCATTGGCTACCCATTTCCAGGAATGTACAGCTCAACGTGCAAGGTGTGTTTTAGCCAAGTGTAAAGAAAATATTTGCATCCATTTTTGTGTATATATCATTAAAGTAATCCTGGGAATCTCAGGTCTTCTAAACCTAAAAAGCGTAGTGGCTTCTCTTTTTTTCACAAATTCATTAAGACAGGAAGATGGCATTTGGCAAACATAGCTAAATAAATTCTCTTACTAGTATGCTGCTGTCAGTGGTACAGGAATCCACGCCTGTATCAGAAAACTCAATTTTGCCAATCAATCAAGTAAACAAAAAATGGGTTTTTAATGACCTAGGTAGTAGAGCTGCATGATTCGCGGAGAAACGTTATCGCGATTCTCCGCCTGCCACGATCGCAACTCCGGATTTGAACGATTCTGACCATTAAGCAAATTGTTCTCAGCTTAAAAGTGAAACGTCAGTAAGCATGTTTCTTCTCTGGGACAGCGCACCACCACAAGCGTGACTGCAGCAGTGAGTGGCACTGGCGAAATGTGAGCTGCTATACTGGTTTTTTTTGTTTTTGTTTTTTTAAGAATCGGCAAATGCTTTTTAAAGTGGAGTTGCCATTTAAAAATTTTTAAAAAACATTAAAAGTCAGCAGCTACAAATACTGCAGCTGCTGACTTTTAATCGGATACTTGCCTGTCCCAGGGTCCAGCGATGCGGGGGATCGAAGCCCCGCTCGTCCTCCCCCCTCCGCTCGGCGGCACTGGCATTTTAACTGTGGGCGCCCAGCTGTGGCTTCACAGCTGGGCACCCACTGCGCGAGCCGCGCGCCGTCACTGGTCCCGTAATCATCTGGGACCGGTCACAAGTTCCCGATGATTGACAAGAGGGAGGGTAGAGAGGCGATCTCCCTTCCTGCGCCGAGGGAAATGTCAACAGCCCAGGCACCGAAGGAGGCAGACTACGAGGGACCCACTAGCAACAGCCATTTAGAGGTGGGTAAAAAAAGAAAAATTTCTCCAAATGTTTTTTTTTTGGGGTGGAACTCCACTTTAATCTCTCTCTCTCTCTCTCTCTCTCTCTCTCTCTCTCTCTCTCTCTCTCTCTCTCTCTCTCTCTCTCTCTCTCTCTCTCTCTCTCTCTCTCTCTCTCTCTCTCTCTCTCTCTCTCTCTCTCTCTCTCTCTCTCTCTCTCTCTCTCTCTCTCTCTCTCCATTGCTCTCAATCAATCTCTCTCCTAAAAAAAAAAAAAAAATTAGGTTGCGATAATCGTGTTCTTTTTATTCTAAGCAAAAAAATTGTGATTCTCATTTTGCCTGGAATCATGCAGCTCTACTAGGTAGGGGCTGCTGTAGTAGTCAGTGTGGACCCAACCACTATTGTGAATGAGCTCTAATTTGACAGGTGACAGATTCCTCTTCCATTAGAACCTGCTTTTTATCCAAATATAATTTACAGCAGCTGCCACAGAGGAATTATTGAAACCACAGTTTAAAGAGCTGGTCTTTATCAAGTTGTAGTCTGTTTCATGCAGAACCCCCTGCAGGAAAAAAATATTGTGGTTGATTGATTGTTTTTATGAGAATCCTGCATGAGAATTCTATTAGGGCCCCTGCCAATGGGTGTTTGGTTACATCAGATTTGTTTTGCATCCCGCAAAAGCTATGCAAAACTTTAAAGCAGCTGAAATGCAGGTCAATGGAGATTGTTCTAAATTATAATAAACTTTTTCAAACTGAAGCCAACACAAGCCCAAAGCCTATGAACACAGGGCCTGGAATTTGTTCAGTACTGTGGAACATGAATAATATAATATTTTATTTTTCAGGTCCTAGTACTACAACTGAAACAGAAACTGTTGCAAAATATGAAATTATGGACGGGGCACCTGTAAAAGGTAATATTCTTGAATTGGTTATTACTTTTGAATAGACTTTGCATTTATGTGGTTTTTAAAGGGCCACTGTTTCCTAACATTAACCAAAGATCTTTACTTGTGTAGAAGTAGTATGTAAAAAAAAAACGCTGTGTGCCTAACTGAGCGTTGTCAGACAGTCGTGTGCAAAAGGTCTAACAGTGCTTATAAACACCGTTCATGCTAGAACGATACAAAGTAGCATTGTTGCCTTTTTGTATTTTACAGCTTTCATCTGCAGATCAAAGGGATAATTGGTCTGCATATGATGGTTAAAGCAACCTGACAGACAAAAAATGGGGAAAAAAAAATGAACACCCTTAGTAACCCTTAGCATACCCTATTCAGGCCTAATTAACTTTTTTTTTTTTGCCCTTAAAAAAAAAAAAATTGAATTACAGTTCGTGTTTTGACAGAACATCCACTTTGAGTAATGGCAAAGTTAATACTGTATGAAAAGGCCCATAGTAGAAATGTAAAAATTGCTCTGGTCCATAGGGGTATACAGGTGCGAGAGCTAAAATGTCATATATTGAACTGCTTTGATGGCAGATGCAACCATAGGACTGCAGTATTTAGGCAGTTTGTTCAAGATTAAAATGTGTATATATATATATATATATATATATATATATATATATATATATATATATATATATATATATATATATATATATATATATATATATATATATATATAATATTTTTTTTTTTATCATACTTGCCTAGCTAGAAGCAACATCTGACCAATGCTGCATCCAGCATCTCCCACCAGCTCTAAGACTGAGAACGAAGCGATCAAACACTGCTGATCGCTCTGTTCTCACAGCTCTGAGCAGAGAGCTAGTGATGCTCTGCCTCCCACGCTCACTGGAGCATTGGGCTGTGGAGGGGGCAAGAGCGGGCGGCTCAGACTCTCAGTGGCTTGCTGAAAGGTGGTGCCGGTCTAGGGATGTGGGCGGATCCTGACGTGTGTGTGTGTGTGTGTGTGTGTGTGTGTGTATATATATGTCCCAAGCCTGGACTGGCTCTATGACATCAGCTGACAGTAGGCTTCAGCCTGCTGTCTGCTGATAACTGGTCACAGGACTGCAGAATGAACTGCACTTCTGTGATCCACAGGAGAAGTACAGCCAAATGAGCTTTGATTGATTGGTGCAGACATGGAGATAATAAACTTTGGACGGCCATCGAGCAACAGTTCAGCCCTATTCCATTGCATAAGGCGCTGTGGTGCCTTGCAGTCTTACCAGCATCTCTTGGGATGCACCCTACTATAGGCCCCACACTTGGGGTGGGTTCCAAGGCTTGCCGGACCTTCAAACTCTCCAATACAATTGCCACTGTTCCCCATTTTGGGGAACCCTGACTTTCCCCCAGGCACAGAGCCCAGTCTATTTCGTAATCTTCTTGAGAGAGGATGTTTTCAGGCCTCTCATTTTTTTTGATATCTGATACTTGGCCCATGGTTTCTATGTTAATGCAGTGGGGTGGTCGATACGGATTACATTTTTGGCAGGCGCTACAAATAAGTCATTACTTTCGCTCCCTGGGACCACCGGCGAATTTTAGATGCCAGCAAACAACGTTTGAATCGTACTGCGAGGACAAAGGCCCTCTCCCTTGTACTCTCTCTAAGATGTACGCTTTGCTAATAACACCTCAGGATGATTTTTTGATGCCAGATTTTAACAAATGGGAAAGGGATCTTAATAGAAGCTTTACAACTGCCCAGTGTCAGAACATCATCCATCTTTCCCTAAAATCATCTATTTGTACGCGTATTCAGAAATCTAATTATAAATTACTGTGTTGGTACCGTACTCCGTCAGTTCTTCATAGGTTCTATCCAGAGGCCTCAGAGCATTCCTGGCGATGCCAGAAGGGACAGGGAACCATATTCTATATCTTCTGGCTATGCTCGAAGATTAAACGGTATTGGTCGGAAGTTCAGAAGATTTCTCAAAAATGTCACTTCTTCCTGCTCCACAGCTCACAAATTCTGACTGGGACATATAGGAAATCGATACTCTGTCACTTGGTTGATGCCGCTAAAGCCTATATTACTATGTGCTGGAGGGACCCTAATCCTCCTTCCATTGCTATGTGGCTTAACAAAGTGAGCAGTATCCATGCAATGGAAGATCTAATGTTTACGGCTCAGGACAGAAGGGAACAATATACCAAAACATGGTCGTATTTGAATGTTTGTAAATTCAGATGAAGGGAAGTCACTCCTGGAGAGCTGCTCTGGGGATTGAGGTCCTCCTGCTCTTGTTCATGTTTGTTTTTTTTTTGTTTTTTTTGTCAATACATGTGTGCAATCCATCACCCTGTGTGGTTGTTTGTTTGTTTTGTTTTTTTTTTTCTTTTTCTTTTTTTTCTTTTTTCCTCCCTTCCTTCTTCCTTTTTTGTTTTATTTTCTTTGAAAAGGAAAGAGCTGAAGGGTTCAGCCAACCAAACTCCGATATAATATTTTTAGGGGAATCTTTAGTTCTAGAGATGAGAAAATAATGCGGGTGTTAGTGAGGTCAGAATATAGTATTTCTGTGAACTGCACTATAATGTGGTGTTTTGAAATGTCGTTGTATTAAGGGATATAATGTATCTATTTTGTGGAATACTGTTTTGTTGAATGCAGATTTGTTTTGTATAAATAAAGAATTTAAAAAGTCAAAAAAAAAAAAAGGTAGTTATTGCTGTGCCGATTGGGGAAGATCAAGCCTAACTATTGTCCTGGCGACAGAATGTGATGGGAAATCCAAAATTGTACATTTGTTACTGGACCAGAAGTAGAGAGGATATCTTCCAATGGGGACATCTGTGCTAGTGATAATTTTCAAAAGTGGCCATTACTTTCACTTTGGGGAGACATAAATAAAGGGAAATTGTTAAAATCCTATGTTTACTGGACAGTAGTGAAATATATCCAGTGGGAGATGGCCATAAAACCTGGCAGAGGTTCTACCCTTCCGATTTGGCCTTAATGGATGAATTTCTGTCTAAACCTTTTACGCCATTTGTATGTGTACCCAAATATGTTAAAAGAGAAGTCACAAGTGAGTACACCCCTCCCCATTTTTGTGAATATTTTATTATATCTTTTCATATGACACTTTGCTACAATGTAAAGTATTGCGTGTACAGCTTGTATAACACTGTAAATTTGCTCTCCCCTCAAAATAACTCAACACCCAGCTTTACATTGTAACAAAGGACCATTTCTTCAGTGTTGTCACATGAAAAGAAAAAATAAACGATTTTAAAAATGTGAGGGGTGTACTCACTTTTGTGAGATACTGTGTGTAAGATCTCTATCGCACACACTCGCCTAGATGGATGCTGCATCTGTCCCCTACCACCTCTGCACTGAGAACTGAGCAATCAAACACCGCTGATTGCTCAGTTCTCCCTTCTGCCCTGAGCAGAGAATAGTGACTGTCACCAGCGCTTTGCTCTGCTCCTCCAGCGCTCACTGGAGTGCACTGGGCTGTGGAGGGGGCAGGAGGGGCTGGCTCAGTCTCCCAGCGGCTCGCTGATAGGCTGAGCCAGCTGCCAGTCCAGGCATCTGGGTGAATCCTGACCGTAAAGTCGGGATCAATCCAGAGCCTAGACCTGGTGAGCGGGCTGAAAACTGGTCACAGGAGTGCAGAACAAACTGCATTCCTGTGATTTTTAAAGTTTCAGCAGATTTGATGGCAGGACCATCTAATAATTGGCCTCGTTTTTAATGGAGATCATTTTATCTTTAACATGTTATAGCCTGCAGCATTGCAAGAGGCACGCCTTTTGGATTTCTCTTTAAATCTAATTGTGTTTTACAATATTGTTTAGGAGAGTCTATTCCTATCCGGCTGTTTCTGGCTGGTTATGACCCCACACCCACAATGAGGGATGTGAACAAGAAGTTTTCTGTGCGCTATTTCTTGAACTTGGTCCTTGTCGATGAAGAGGACAGAAGATATTTCAAACAACAGGTAAAGTTTGGTGTTTTAATGATGAGTTTCACGGCTGAGGGAGCTGGCATGTTCCCCTTTGTTTCTTCCGGGTTCATGGCTCCGGTGTTGTGCACGGCCAGAGCCGTGATGACATCACTCCCGTGTGCTGGAGTCTTCCGGTCCGGCAGCATCTGCTGGACCTTCAGAGCACATGCGCCGCTGACTTCAGCGGCTGCATGCAAGGTGAATGTCTCCTAAACTGTACAGGTTTAGGAGCTATTCGTTTTACCTACAGGTAAGCCGCCTTATAGGCTTACCTGTGGGTAAAAAATGTGCAAGCAGGGGTATACAACCGCTTTTATGAGTGCTTTTGCCTTTTTAGAATTTTAAAATGGGAGTTTATTGTCGCCATATGTTGAGTACTTCTTCTTTTTTTTTTTTTTTTGATTTAGAAAACCTTAAGAGCCCTTTCACACTGAGGCGGTTTGCAGGCGCTATTGGGCTAATAATGGCGCCTGCAAACCGACCCGAAAGTGCCGCTGCTTTGTCTCCAGTGTGAAAGCCCCGAGGGTTTCAGCTCTTGAGCGCCACCCTTTGGGCACCTTCCGCTAATGTCGTGTTTTGAGCATTGATTCCGAGCATGCGTGTTTTGTACTTTGGACTTTTGTGTGACAGACTTGTGTACACACGATATGAAAATCTGACAACAGACCGCTGTCCGATGAAAATTTACTAGCCTGCTATCCAACATTTTGTTGGTCGAAAAGTTGGACAACAATTGTCTGAAGGAGTGTACTAACGGTCGGATTTTAGGCAAACAGTCTGTCATCACACAATTCCCTGCCGAAAATCCAATCGTGTGTACGAGGCTTTACATGTGTCAAAATGCAAGTCTGCTAATATCCAAACAATTGTAAAGTGCAATCAGACCCCTACTACAAGGGCACAGAATTTGTGTAATTACACTGATGATTCCCATCACCCCCTGCCAGTCTTTTAGTGAGTATAAAACGAGTTGGGAAAATAGGGGCAACTACAGTATATGTGTAAATACAACACTTCTAAGGTTTTAATCTTTTATACAGTATCTAATGCAATGAATGTTTTGCTGTTCTCATTTAAATAGGAGATAATTTTGTGGAGGAAAGCACCTGAAAAGATCAGGAAAAGAACAAATTTCCACCAACGCTATGATCCCAATGATCCGCAAGCATCAGCTGACCAGCCAGAGATTTAGGAGTTTGTATAGCCCACAAGAGATGAAGGACAGAACCAGATAGAACAAGGCCAAATCTCCCACTGTTTACCTTCATCTGATACTGCTGTTCATTATACTACACTAAACATTCTGCGGTTCTATATGTAATTCCACTTGTACATATATAAATACCAAGTGCTTTTGCCGAAACACTGGACCTTTCTCAAACTAGCATTTTATATAACTTTTAATTTTGGGATTCTGCATTGAACATGCATCAAGCTAAAACAGGCGTCTCACTTTATTTTCATGCATGTTAGGCTGATGTAAATGATAACGAGAGCCTTAATATTGTGTCTCTTATCCACTTGCATCATTCATTTTGCTGGAATTCTATCTTTATTTTGTTTTGAACAGACAGGTTTTGCATCACTGTGAATCATCCCAAAATTCCTAAGATTCACTTTGGAAATGAAGGCTTTATTAAACATTTTGAAGACATCACACTGTGTGTTCATTTTATTTAAAGCTTGTCACACGTGCCACATTTTTGCTTTTGTTTTTTTCTTCATTGTTGATAGTAATGAAAATCCATATAAAATACATTTTTGTGTCTTAAGACAGTAGTTCTAATTACTGTATGTATAACAGCCTCTGGGTTTAGAGTTGTCACATTTAAAGGTGAATCTAATATTATCCAATCCAGCACTATCCATATGTAGCATGTACCTCCCGGATGCTTGCAGGTCATGACCTTCCCCTGAAAAGGCCAGAGTTCTATGGCTTCACTTTTTGTCCATTACCACGATGGACAGCCTCACTATATAGTAATAAGAATAAGAGGGGCTAGACTTGCAACCCATTAACCAAGAAAATCATTTCATTTTGGGTTACCCAAGTACTGGTAGTGCTTCCTGACTGAGAGCCGATTTGCAGGCATGTAGAATTGCCCAGTATGTGGTTTTGATAGCACAGGATTAGTTCTTTGATCCATGCCTGAGCACTGGACATACCGGAGGAGAAGCGTATATCTTAGCTGAGCCTGGTCCATAAAGTAACTGATTGCCAACAGCCTTTTTACCCCAAGGAAGTGCTGTCTGAATATTGGACCCATCTACGCAATGTACCCAAGAGTGCTTAAATAATGGAAGTACCTATGATGTAGTTGTTGCTATCTGCTTTCTCTACACTTTTGTAAATGACCGTGAAGTGTGTTTATACCCTTTTGCTCAAGAAGTATCTCCATGGTGAAGTATCGCTTTTTTTAAAGAGACAACTAACCTAAAGTCTAGGATTGAATATGAATATGAAAAGAATTTCAGGAGGTATTTACACAATTTAGGCCACTGAATTAGATTTAAAAATACTGCTTGTATACTACCTGATAAATGTGTGGGGTGTTGCATCTGGAAGATTCACCTACAGTGAATGTTTGGTGATTGTGCTCCTCTTTAAATGAGCTCGTTTTGTGCTTTCACTACTTATTCATTATTACAAGATGCACTGCATTGTACTGTCATATCCAGATACACTGGTTTGGTCCTGCAGTGTCGGACGCCTTTTTTTGTTTGTAAAGGAATATTAGTAGTTTTGCCAACTGAAGCCAACCTGAAATGAACTACTGTTCAGTCTGTTACCCACTTTGGAAATATCTGGAACCTGCCAGCACTAACAATTTGTTTAACTTGTTTTATCAATTGACTTTCCTTGTCAACCTGCTTGCATTGATAGCAGAAAATTGTAAAAAAAAGTGTGCGATTTTGTGAATGGAAGAAGAATATGTGCATATTGTTGGATACTGAAAAATATTGGAGCCAGTAGGTAGTGTTGCCTATTGAAACCAGTCATTTCTTTTGCAGTCTCTCTCTCTCTCTCTCTCTCTCTCTCTCTCTCTCTCTCTCTCTCTCTCTCTCTCTCTCTCTCTCTCTCTCTCATTCTCTCTCTCTCATTCTCTCTCTCTCATTCTCTCTCTCTCATTCTCTCTCTCTCATTCTCTCTCTCTCATTCTCTCTCTCTCATTCTCTCTCTCTCATTCTCTCTCTCTCTCTCTCTCTCTCTCTCTCTCTCTCTCTCTCTCTCTCTCTCTCTCTCTCTCTCTCTCTCTCTCTCATTCTCTCTCTCTCTCTCTCTCTCTCTCATTCTCTCTCTCATTCTCTGCAGCTCCCAAAAACAAGCACACATGTTCAAATCCTGTAAAACCAGACTAGGCTGTCTATAGCAAGAAATCCCTTATTAAACCTAGCACCTCCTTTTTGTTTTGCTAAGAAACCAGATTTTATACTTCAAATTTCTGCACGATCTTGGTTCATAACAGGCTAAATTCTCAACAACAGAATAGGATCCTAAAAAAAAAAATTTAATTTTTTTTTTTTTTTTTTTTTTTTTTTTTTTTTGAGCCCAGTGAGATTTGAAAATTGACCACATGGGTCAAATAAGGATCCTTATCCTTGTGCTAAAGCTTTGTAAATTACTTGACTGTGGTGGCACTGTGGTTTTGCCAGCAAGCAGGATTTTGCTAAACGCAGCGGACCTGCAACGGGTCAGTGTAAAGAGTTCCATAGGATTACATGGTCACACGCTTTTCTTCTAAAATAATGTATGAGACCATGGAGTGAAAATTGCTATTCCTTCAGACACAATGCCCAATGTGTTTTTAAATGTATCATCCGATTCTGACCTCATGTACTGTTTAAAGGAAAATCATTGTCAATAATAATAATAATAAACAATCATACATATCACCTATATTCTCTTGAAACAATAAATCTGATTATTGTGTTTGTTTGTTTTTTTTTTTGTGTTTTTTTTTTTTTGTTTTTTTTTAACCCAGCATATTGTCAAATATCCTCGACTGTTTTTGGGTTTTTTTCTGTTCAAAATATTTTTCTTATTCATAGTATATATAAATTGCTTTACAATATTGTAAAAGTATTTTATATTTCCATGTTTTTGAGGCAAAATACTCCTTAAATAAAATCTTATAAACCCAATGCTTTGTTTTCAGTGTATTTTGTTTTTACAGCTGCAAATTCTGGTAAAGAATTCAGCGCTTAAAGCGGAGGTCAGCCAAATTTTTATTTTTTTTTTAATGTATGGACACTTGCCTATCCAGGGAGCCCGCGATGTCGGCAGCCAAAGCCGTTCCGTCCGTCGTCTCTTGGCTGCTGCCGCCGCCGTCCTCAGTAAGGGAATAGGGAAGTGAAGCCGTGCGGCTTCACTTCCTGGTTCCCTACTGTGCATGCGCGTCCTCTCTGGTCCCTGCTGTGTTCTATGTCTCCCAGAATACAGCGGTGGAGGACAGTGTAGGCGCCGGAAGTGGCATAGACCTGTCTGTATTAGACGGGTATCTGCTCCCTCCTCCCCCTGAAAGGTGCCAAATGTGACACCGGAGGGGGGGAGGAATCCAAAAAGTGGAAGTTCCATTTTTGTGTGGAACTCCACTTTAATGGCCATATAGTTCCCTAAAGATCCAGTACCAAGGAAAATGGTGACCCAAAACTCCCGCTTTTGAGGTTCCACACACAATTTTTTATTTATTTTTTATTTCTGTATGGCTATTTGCCAGCAAGCTTTGTTGTCCCCTCCCTAGGTAGTCTGGACAGTTGGAGGGCTCCAACGTGCTATCTTTACCCTTGTAAACCAGAAAACTCAATGTATAGCCTGTTGCCCTGTCATAGAGGTTATACATCTTGACCCCATATCTGGCACGCTTGCTGGGGAGATACTGTTGGAAAACAGACGGCCAGAAAATTTAATCCGGGACTCCTCAATGCAGACATCTTGATTGGGGATAAACAAGAGTTTAAGTTGTTTATGAGGGGCAGAATTTTATGGATCCGATCATGTTCAGGGTCACCCCGCAGACGACAGAGTTAATTGTCATTGAAATGCATGAACCGCAATATCTGCTCGTATCTAGCTATGACAGCAGAGAACACGGGCATATGGTGAATTGGGTCAGTGGCCCAATATGACTGCAAATCACACTTTTCTTAGTAATGCCCTTGTTGAGGGATAGGGCCAGGAAGGTCTTAAATTTGGAAACTGTTAGACTTCCAGACAAATTGTCTGGCAAGGGGTGAATTTGGGTTTTGGGTGTTGAATTGACCAACGTATAAATTGCTTTTGTCCACAATCGATCTGTACAGATCTTCTGTGAAAAACAGCTCAAAAAATTCAGGGGGTGTTAAATCTGCTTTTTCCACCTGAATTCCGGGTTTGTCAGTGAATGGGGGAAGTACAGCGCTGCAGAATCTGTGGTTTGCAAGCGCATCAGGAAGGGCACTATGGGCTCTACGGGCCTGCGTTTGAACTCTTGGCTGCGGGGCACTACTTGTGCTAGCCACCGCACCAGCTTGAGCTACAGTTATGGGACTTGCCAGGTCACAAAGTGTACTGCAGTGCTGGTTTGTCTATGACCAGGATGTACTAGGCTGCTTGTGCGTGCCAGTTCACCAGAAGGTTGAGCGGCACTAGTACTGACACTCTGCTGCATATGAGTATCATGTGGTTGTTGCACCTCAGCAACAGAAGAACGGGGTCATGTATGCCTGATCTTAGCAGGGACCACTACTCTGTCATCAGAGCTATCTGTCAGGGTGCTGCTTGCTACAGGTTCAAATATTATTATTATTATTATTATTATACGAGATTTATATAGCGCCAACAGTTTACTCAGCGCTTTACAATGTATAAGGGGGACAACACAATTACAGTACAGTTCAATACAAAAGGTACAGGAGGGCCCTGCTCGTAGAGCTTACATTCTAAAGGGAGGGGGTGGTGGTACAAAAGGTAATAGCTGCAAAGAATGATTTGATGGGGGTGGCTCAGGGACAGTTATGTGGGTGTGGGATAGGCTTCCCTGAATAAATGAGTTTTCAAGGATCTCCTAAAGGTAGACAGGGTAGGGGCTGATCGGACATACTGGGGCAGGGAATTCCAGAGGATGGGAGAGGCTCTGGAGAAGTCCTGAAGGCGAGCATGGGAGGAGGTAACAAGGGAGCTAGAGAGCAGGAGGTCCTGGGAGGAGCGGAGGGGGCGATTTGGGCGATATCTGCAGATGAGGTTGGTGATGTAGATGGGGGCGATGTTGTGAATGGCCTTGTATGTTATGGTTAGCATTTTGAATTTTACACGGTGGGGTAGGGGAAGCCAGTGAAGGGATTGGCAGAGAGGAGCAGCAGTCACGGATCGATTAGTGAGGTGTATTAGTCTAGCAGCAGCATTCATAATAGACTGAAGGGGGGATAGCCTGCTTAAGGGTAGGCCATTAAGGAGAGAGTTGCAGTAGTCAAGGGGGGAAATAATCAAGGAGTGAATAAGTTGCTTTGTGGTGTCATTAGTCAGGAAGGGTCGAATTTTGGAGATGTTGCGGAGGTTAAGGCGGCAGGATTTAGCCAGTGATTGGATATGGGGGCTGAAGGAGAGGTCAGAGTCAAGGATTACACCCAGGACTCTGGCATGTGTGGAGGGACCAATGGTTGTGTTGTTGATATTAATGGTGAAGTCACAGGAGGGGGACCGTGAAGGGGGAAATATAACAAGCTCAGTTTTAGAAAGATTAAGTTTGAGGAAGTGGTGTGACATCCATACCGATATGTCAATCAGCAAGTTTGAGATCCGTGAGGAGATAGTCGGGGTGAGTTGGGGAGTGGAGAGATAGATCTGTGTGTCATCAGCATAGAGATGGTATTGGAAGCCATGGGAGGTGATCAACTGGCCCAGGGAAGAGGTATAGAGTGAGAAAAGGAGAGGCCCAAGGACAGAGCCTTGGGGTACCCCAACAGAAAGAGGAAGGGGAGCGGAGGAGATGGAGTTGTAAGTGACGCTGAAAGTGCGCTGAGATAGGTAGGAGGAGAACCAGGATAATGCAGAATCACGGAGGCCAAGGAAGTGTAATTTGCTGAGGAGCAGCAGGTGCTCAACTGTGTCAAAGGCAGCAGAGAGGTCTAAAAGTATGAGTATGGAGTAGTGGCCATTGGTTTTGGCAGTTATTAGGTCATTGGTGATTTTTAGTAGGGCAGTTTTTAGTCGAATGTTGTAGGCGGAAGCCAGACTGCAGGGGGTCGAGAAGGTTGTTGTCCATGAGGTAGCGACTCATTTGGTCATGAACAAGGCGTTCGATGAGCTTGGAGGCAAACGGGAGAAGGGAGATAGGTCTTAAGTTATTCAAACAGGCGGGGTCTAATGAGGGTTTTTTGAGTATGGGGGTAACCAGTGCATGTTTGAGCGGGGAAGGAAAGGTGCCGGAGGAGAGGGAGAGGTTGAAGATGTGGGTTAGGGAGTTGAGGATAGAGTGGGAAGGTGGTCGCAGTAATTGAGAGGGGACAGGGTCCAGGGGACATGTAGTGAGGTGGGCCATGGAGAGGAGTTTATCAACTTCTTCTGTGGTAACTGGGCAAAAGGAGGAGAGTATTGAGTGTGGTGTTGGACCTGATATGTTGGGTAGGGGAGGAATTTTAATGCTGGATATCTCCTTGCGAATTGTGTTGATTTTGCTATTGAAGTGGTTGGCAATATGTTGAGCGGTAAGCAAGTTGGTGGGAGGGGGCAGTGGGGGTTGAAGTAAGGAATTAAGGGTAGAAAAGAGTTGATGAGGTTTGGATGAGAGGGTTTTGATGAGAGTGTTGTAATAGGTTTGTTTAGCAGTGTGGAGGCAGGAGTTGTATTTGAGAAGGACAGATTTGTAGAGGGTAAAGTCTTGCAGGGATTTAGATTTACGCCATGCTCGCTCAAGAGCACGGCTGCGTCTCTTGAGACTTCTGGTGTCATCTGTTTGCCAGGGTTGTGGCAGATGGGGCCTGGTTCTGCGTGTAGAAAGAGGAGCAAGTACGTCAAGGGAGGATGACAACGTGGTGTTGTAGATGCAAGTGGTTAGGTCTGGGCAGGACAGGGGTGCGATTTTGTCATAAAGGCCATCAGTAGCAGAGTGAAGAAGGGAAGGTTTGAGGTTGCGAAGGTTCCTGCGGGTACTGGTTTGTGGGTTGGCAGCATGGGATATAGGAGACAAGGAAAGTGTGAAACGGATAAGGTTGTGATCAGAGAGAGGAAAGGGTGCGTTGGAGAGATTGCAGGGAGTGCAGCGATGGGAGAATACAAGGTCAAGAGTGTTGCCGTTGGAGTGAGTGGTGGTTTGTGTCCATTGTGTTAGGTTAAAAGAGGAGGTTAAGTTGAGTAGTTTAGAAGTGGTAGCATTATTAACATTGATTGGAATGTTAAAGTCACCTAGGATGATGGCAGGCACTTCAGATGAGAGAAAATAGGGTAGCCATGCAGAGAAGTCATCCAGAAAGCGTGACACTGGTCCAGGAGGCCGATAAATGACTGCGACCCTCAGACAAGCTGGAGAGAAAAGACGAATGCAGTGCATTTCGAAAGAGCAGGTGGAAAGAGAGGGAGGTGTGGGCAGTACCTGGAAGGTGCATTGTGGGGAGAGGAGAAGTCCGACACCACCTCCTTTTCGTCCACTGGGTCTGGTGGAGTGAGTCCAGAGAAGGCCACTGTGGGACAGTGCAGCTGGAGAGGTAGTATCAAATTCCTGGAGCCAGGTTTCAGTTATAGCAAATAGATCAAGGGATTTGGAGAGGAAAAGGTCATTGACAGAAACTAGTTTGTTGAAGACTGAGCAGGCATTCCAGAGGGCACATGAAAGAGGGGGGCTGACTTGTGGAATCAGGGGAATTGGGATGAGAAGGTTGAAGTTACGACTACTGTTGGAGGAGGTAGATGGCCGATCTTGGCGTTGGAAATTGGGTGTGGGAGGGCCGGGGTTTGTGAGATGTCCCCAGACATTAGGAGTAGTAGGAGGGTGAGGGTGGTAAGGCGGGAGTGGGATTTATAGGAGGGCAGATGCTGTGGTGGAATGGACATGGTAATACTGTGTGGGCTTAGAATGAGCAGGAGGTGGTAAGTGGAGTAATATTGAGTGGGCAGAAGAGAGGGAGATATGTAAAGGTTGGGGGAAGGAGAGGGGGGGTAAAGACATGAGAGTTTGAGGAGAGAGGACGTTATAAAAAAGATTAGTGTGAGCATTTTAGAGGGTGGGGACAGGCTAATAGAAGGAAGGCTGAGGAAAGTTAGTGAATGAAGTGGAACTTCCTGCAAAATAGCTGTGAAACAATAATGTCTGTACTTACTTTTTTTTGTAGAAGTGCCTTAGTCAAAGTGCCCGTGTCCAAGTGCCAAACACTTGTTGCCGGCGTGACACTTATACTGAGTACTATATCGGACAGTGAGGACTCCCTGCTCTTTTCTGTCGCCTGTAGGCCTCTTCACTAGTGTACCTTTTCATTTGACATTTTGGCCAATAAATTTATAGGTAACTAGTGCGACTCGCAGGTAAAAAATGCACCTGGTTGTCAGAGGATGGTTTGTATCGCTACAAACTAACTTCTAGTGCATGCAGGGATCAGGCCTGACTCTGCTAAACGCTGTGGTTTTGTGTGCTGTGTTTTGGAAGTGACAATGATCTTCTGATACTGCACTTCGGTGGGCTGGGCTGAGGGGCTAAACGCAGGTGCTGGTAGGTGTCTGGGCTGATCCTTCTAATCCTGCGTTTTTGGGGACGCTAGTATAGATCTGATCAGATCAAAGATATTGATCTGTCCAGACATTATTCTAGTAATGGAGGTGTGTGTGTTAGCGCTACTGGCAATCAAAGAGTTAAATCTGACACTTTCTGGGGTTGTCTCTAACTGATGCTAAGACCTAACTAATGCTGATACTAACTAGCGTCACTCGTGACACCAATGCAGTGATCAGAAGAAAAAAAAAATCTGTACATTATACAAATGACACTGTGACAGGGTTAACTGGGTAGTGATCAAGGGGTTAAAACCTTTATTAGGTTTAGGGTACTCCCTCATATATCTCCTAACACTGATTAGCATCACATGTGACACCAATACAGTGTTCAGTAAAAATATGTACATTGCTGTTGGTGACACGGAGTGAAAGGGTTAACGGGGGGGGGGTGTGATCAGGGGGTGAAATATGTTTACTAGGGTTAGTGTACTCATGGTGAGATGCTTCTTTCGTGACTCTGGGCAGCCCTGCTGCAGTATATGCAAATAGAATTCTTGAACTTGCTGTAACCACGTCCATTGAAGGACACAGGAAGTCATTCCTGTTTAGTTGATACTGCCGCCCACAGGAGGATTGGACACCGACAAACAAAAAAACAGGATGACCCTTTCCACTACCAACATGCCTCTGCTTCGTAGCAAGCTGTAATTTAAGCATATTTACACAGGGGTGGGACCTATGTCCCTCCAATGAACTTGAAGAAATGGATACAGTGAGCACAGAATAATCATACAGCATTTGATGAGAATGGATTAAAAGAATCAAAAAGTCATCAGAATCCATATGTAGCCTTAAGCCTTCATAGAGCAGTAGATCTTCATGTCTTATTCCATCATGTACAAGAGTGGTTCTGAATGTGCATGGCAAAAAAGGGAAGTTCTTGGTTGTAATACTATCTTGTCCTTAAGTAAGACCAGAAGGGGTTCCTTGCAAGGTAAGGGTGCCGGTTCATACACTCGCCTCACAGAGGTGATTGGCTACAAGAGATGCCACCTTATCGATAAAGATAGGGAAAGGAAAATCTCAAGGATTCTTTAAATGTAGGTAAATCCAAAATAAATGTTACAATGGACAAGTGGGCTCCCTAAATAGGATCTAAGCAAGGCTAACGTTCTAAATAAGAATAGCAAGAAAAGAACCAGACTTGATGGTGCTGAAAACAAAGTTCTTCCCCTAATTTATCCACAAGAAAGGGAAGGCACCTTGCATTCATTGTTGGCCTTCCTAACCTTCATCACAAATATGTTAACCTATAGAGGAGGAAATGCTAAGATTATGGTATACAGATTGCAAGGAGTCATCAGAATATCCACTGCTAGAGTGCACCTGCAGAAGAACTACTTCATCATGTAGATGAGTCAGGACATTAGGGGGGTTCACATTCTGTGTTTTATCCTGGGCTGTCTTACAGTTTTTTTGTTTTGTTTGCCAGTGTCCAATCCTCCTGTGGATGGAAGTGTAACCCAAAGGTGAATGGTTTCCTGTGTCTCTGTATGGACGAGAGAAAAATAAAATAAAAGTATACATACCTTTTTTCCAGAGGTGTAAAAAGAAGTAATCTGGATGGCCACACTTCAATGAAAATGTCTTTATTAATGACAGTCTATAGAGCAAAGGAATAAAACAGATCTCTAACGCGTTTCACACTGTAACTACTGGTGCTTACCCATAGCTAAATCTCTCTCATAAGGAGCTTACAATCTAAGGTCCCTAACTCACAGTCATACATAGTAGGGCCACTTTAGGCAGGATCCAATGAACCTACCAGCATGTCTTTTGGAGTGTGGGAGGAAACCTGAGTAAACCCACACAGGCACAGGGAGAACATGAAAACTCCAGGCAGGTGGTGTCATGGTTGGGATTCAAACCAGCGAACCTTTTTACTGCGAGGTGAAAGTGCTAACCACTACACCACTGTACCGCCCAGTACATCCAGTACAGCTCTGACACCCTCCATGATGTGGATGACATCTGTTGGTAACGCATCAAGGCTTGATGTGTTGTTCTTTCTGGTGAGTGAGTACCCCTAAGGGGAGTGTGATGCACGGCTTAAGGATTCTGGTGTGAGGTGAACATCTTCAATACCACATTAGGATCACCATCTGTCTTTCACTTTTTTCTCGTGTTGATTATAATATGAAAGCTGGTCATAATAAGTAATGACGGTAGCGCTGCTTTAGTAATCAAGGGGAATTATTGAAGCACCTGTGGACATTTTACTATATTGCAAGGATAATTCAGTTGGTTGCAGGCTGGTCGGTAAGTTGAGCTGGGAATTTTCTTTGCTAATGTTTGACTAACCCGGAAGGTTGATGGAAAAGCACTGTTCTGATCTGCATACTTGTTCCAGGTCAATAATGTAGATCAGAGGTATCCAAGCTATGGCCTGTAGGTCAGGTCTAACTGCAGGTGACCAGAGATCCATGTACCCCCCTCCCCCCAGCATTCACAGGGGGACAGAGCTTTCTCATGCCACTACTACAGCTGCTCTGCAAGTGTGTAAGGTAAGGTCGGACTCTGCTGTAGGGGCATTCTTGCCTATATTCCCATTGCATACGTTCCTGGAAACAATGCTCATCAGTAGTGGGTGCTTCGTCACATGCCTGACAAAGGGGTCCTGTGTGGCTTTGAAATTTTGCACTTATCCTTGTGATGTGAGGTTTCTGCAAAAAAAACTTTTGGACAATATCTGAGGATCCTTGGTGTTAGGGGTGCAAAGGATCGTCATCGATCCGTGATCCGATCCGCGGAGGTTGATCCGATCCGCGGAGGTTGATCCGTACAGGACACCTCTGTGGCCTCGGCCATAGGAAAGGCCGTGGCTTTGGCCTAGCTCCGGAGCGGCGGCCATCTTGGTACACCCGGCGGCCGTTTAGCACGTCGAATGACGGAGCGATCACTTGTAACAAACCGGCGTCATGTCATGACGGTTCCTCTCTCTCCCCTCTGTGTACTGATCTGTACAGTGGAGGGGAGAGATCGGACGGCAGCAGTGCCAATACTCTGCAATGCCCTGCCAATACTCTGCAATGCCCTGCCGCAATACCCTGCTGCAATGCCCTGCCAATACCCTGCCAATAGGGAGATTGTAGATATTACTGTGGGGGAGATTTTTTTTTTGTTGATCCGAAAATGATCCGAACCGTGACTCCTGATCCGAGCCGTGAGTTTTTTGATCCGTTGCACCCCTACTTGGTGTGTAAATCAGTTTACTGCATCAGATCACACAGCAATTGCAATTGGTTGCCAGAGGTTACAGTCTATCATTACTGCTCGCTAACTGGTTGCTAGAGGTTACAACACATAACTTCTGCTTGCTAATTGGTTGCTAGAGATTACAGAACATCATTACTGCTCGCTGATTGGTTGCGAGAGGTTACAGCACATCATTACCACTCACTGACTGGTTGCTACAGATTACTGCACATCATTACCACTCACTGAGCAGTGGCGCAAGCCCAAAGAATTGAGCAAGTAAAGTGGCACATTACTACACATACAGGAGATGGTCAGAGAGTGCAGACATACTACAGGAGATGGTCAGAGAGTGCCTACATACTGCAGGGGACAGTCAGAGACTGCCTATATTACTGCAGAGATTGCGAACATACTGCGGGGGGCGGTCAGAAACTGCGAACATACTGCGGGAGATGGTCAGAGGCTGCAGACATCCTGCTGGGGACGGTCAGAGACTGTAGACATACT
Source organism: Lithobates clamitans (assembly GCA_037952925.1). NCBI lineage: Eukaryota > Metazoa > Chordata > Amphibia > Anura > Ranidae > Lithobates > Lithobates clamitans. The sequence goes on along the minus strand of JBBGZY010000896.1, from coordinate 6,484,957 downwards.
ATAGGGGACGGTCAGAGACTGCATATATTCTGCGGGGGACGGTCAGAGAGTGCGGACATACTGCGGGGGGATCGTCAGAGACCTTTCAGCAATGCACAGCTTTACATTTTACAGAGTAACAGCTCGGGGTTTAGGATAGCAGTCAAGCAGTCTATGGGGGGAAGAACATACCTGGCCAGCTGGGCTCACCATGCCCTTTCAGAGGTCTGGGGACAGGGCTCCCACACAGCTCTGCGCTCCTACTACAGCCGCTCCCTCCTGAGCATACAGGCTGCATGGAGCAAGGTCAGAGCATCAGTGGAGCTTCTGGCCCTGCCCCCAACCTCTGTATTCCCCAGCAGGGAGGGGGCAGGCCCGGGAGCTCCATTAAAACTGATTCAGCTCCATGCAGCCTGTATGCTCAGGAAGGAGCGGCTGTAGTAAGAGCCGAGAGCTGTGTGGGAGCCCCGCCCCCAGACCTCTCAAAGTGCATGGTGAGCCCAGCTTGTCAGGTATGTCGTCTGCTCCTACTATAGCCGCTTCCTCCCAAGCAAAGAGGCTGCATGGGGCAGGGTCAGAGCGTCAGTGGAGCTACCGGCCCCACCCTCTCTCTGCTGGCTGGGGAATACAGCACTGCTTCCCATGTCCCTGGTATGCTCTGCGGTGCCATCATCGAGGCCCCAATTTGCAGGCAGCGCGGGCTCAAGGGGTAGCTGCTTTGTGCCCCAAAACAAAGAGTTGGGCCCGGGGCAGCTGCCCCTTTTGCCCATGTTAAAGACGACCCTACCCAGCGTCCTCCTTGTCAACTGATGACATCATTGGTTGTTAGGATGCTGGTGGCTAGAAGGTGTAGTGGTGCATAATGATTACCTGTTGCTTTGTGTAACTAAAAAGCAGGCTTGATCCATGCGCTGGCTTGTATACATTTTTTGGTATTTTGCCAAGGCACCCCTGAAGAAACCTGAAGGCACCTTGGTTGAAAAAGGCTGATGTAGACTGTTGTCGACCATTGAAGCCAGTGGAACAGCCTACAGCTGCTGTTTTCAGCAAAATGAAAAGCCAAACACCGTACACACTTTTCTCCCAGTCCCTGTTGTACTTACCTCTGTGGGTGGTACTCCCGCAGACGGTGCAGTGTCCAGGGATTTAACTCTTTCTGCAGTGATTCTGGGACAGATCAGAGCGATTCTGATTGTTTGGCGCTGACACAGAGCATCGCTCTGATCCATCCCAGAAGCACTGCAGAAAGAAAGGGGAAAAGAGCAGGGATTTCAAATCCCCAGACAGCTGTGTGGTCACTGACAGCTCATCACTAGGGTTGCCACCTGTCTGGGATTCACCCAGGCAGTTTGGGTTTTGAATCATGCGTCCAAGTTTCAGACCACCTGAAACCCAGACACATTATTCAGACCAAACTTTGGCTTCCCAGCAGGGTTGCTGGCTGCAGTTGTCTAAGCCGAGAGTGACTGTTACACTCTCTTTGACACTGCACAAAGCCAGCACTAACAGTTCCCCCCCCCCCACACACACACACACACACACACACACACACACACACACACACACACACACGGAGAGAGGGCTTGATCTGCTCCTCTTCCTCCCGCCCCTACCCCTCTGTGTCTGCCCACACTGCTATTCCCGGTGCTGTGCCTCAGAAAAGGAAAGTGGGGGTGGGAAATTTGAAGCCCAGCAGCCACAGATATATCTGGATGAGAGATGTCAAGGGGTGAATGAGCTCCCCATCCATCCCTGTCTGTGACTGAAGTCTCCTCCCCCCCCCTTCTCTCTCCTGCCCCTGAGTGAGTACACTATAGTAAAAAAGGATCCTCAGAGCACCCCTTACATCAAAGTTCCCCTCTTACATCAGAGTCCTCTCGTATCATCAGAGTTCTCAGTGTTCCCCTTTAAATCAGGGTTCCCAGAGCATCCCTTATGTCAGGGTCCCCGGAGTTCTCCCTTACATCAGAGTCTGCAGAGTCCCACCTTACAGTGTAAGGGAACTTTGCGAGTTCAGATGTAAAAGGGTAACTGTGGATTCAGGTGTAAATGGGGAACTTTGTGGACTCTGTTGTAAGGGAGAGCTCTGGGGACCCTGACATAAGGGATGCTCTGGGAATCCTGATTTAAGGGGGAACACTGAGAACTCTGATGGTACGAGAGGACTCTGATGTAAGGGGGGACACTGTGGCCTCTGGTGTAAAGGGGAACTTTGATGTAAGGGGAGCTCTGAGGATCCTGATTTACCTTAGTGTACTCACTCAGAGGCAGGAGAGAAAAAAGGGGGGGGGGGTAAGGGGGCAAGAGAAGTGTAAGGGGGGGACTCTTGTGATTAACTTCATATGATTAGAAATTTTATTTAATCGCAAAATATATATATAGTTTATACTATTAAAAAAATTGCTGTGCTATGCTTAAGTGTTTGGGTTTGACTTGAAGAAAAGGTGGCAAGCCTACTGATCACCCACAGAGGTAAGTACTGCGGAGGCCATGGGGGTGAATGCTAATTCACTTTTCATTGTTCTGAAATGGTGAACTTACATTTAAAGGTTATTATAACAATGAATGGGAGAAGCTCGCACAATACTGTATATGGAGATAGGCTATCAGGGATCGTCTCTGGAATCCTTTTGTTTTCTAATCACACATTGTGATGTTATGTGGACTGAATAAAAGTTTGTTAATGTACTAATAAAAAAAATATATGTTTATGGACATGTTAATATGTGACGTATACAATGTTAATGCACCTGTGGACCATGATCACCTATCACAGCTCATTAAATCTTTATGTATTCTGAACTCACTGACCTGTCAATGTCATTCAGGCATACCTTAGGTCGCCTAAATGTGGGGCCTCTCAGAGGGGCCTTCTGCTAGTGACGCCATCAACAAGCGACTGTGTCTGTCATGCTGCTTCTGCTGCGGATGTGCGGACAGTGATGGCAGGGAGTGTGTTCGGTGCTGAGCAGTCCGTATGAGCCCCGTTGTTGTGTGTCCCCCGCAGTGTGCTCCGTCATGTTCATGCAGAGACTGCCCTTCCTGGCCCGGAGCTGCCTGAAACCGGCGACCCGGAGCCCTCACCTGCGGGAGGTGGTGTGCAGCTCGGTGGCCGGGTGTTCCAGGATCTGGTCAGCCTGCAGGACTGTATCTGATGGCAACGGCAAACCTCTGGACACGTCTCTGTTCATCCCTGTGAATATCCGACCGACAGACGTTCCAGAATCAGACATTGGGGCAGAGCTCACCCAGCCATTAAATAAATGTAAGGGGAGCAATGGATCACTCAGACATTGAGGATTGCGGGGGGCCCACACTGTCCTGTATTCTGCTGAGATCAGGGACATTGGGGTGATGAGGATTGTCGAGGGGCCCTCACTGTCCTGTATTCTGCTGAGATCAGGGACATTGGGGTGATGAGGATTGTCGAGGGGCCCTCACTGTCCTGTATTCTGCTGAGATCAGGGACATTGGGGTGATGGGGATTGTCGAGGGTCCCTCATTGTCCTGTATTCTGCTGAAATCAGGGACATTGGGGAGATCTGGGGTCCCTCATTGTCCTGTATTCTGCTAAGATCAGAACCAATGGGTGCTTCAGACACTGGGGATGTGGGGAGTGTTGAGGGGACTTGACTGTGCTAGTCTGCAAAATCAGGAGCAATGGGTGCTTCAGACACTGGGGATGTGGGGAGTGTTGAGGGGACTTGACTGTGCTAGTCTGCAAAATCAGGAGCAATGGGTATCCCAGACCTGGGTATTAGGGTGATGGGAAGAGCTGAGGGGCCCCCATTTGCCTAGATTCTGCTGGGATCAGGAACGTTGGGTATCCCAGACTCAGGCATTGGGGTGATGAGGAGTGCTGAGAGACCCTCACTGTCCTATATTCTGCTGAGAGCAGAACCAATCGGTGCCTCGGTCACTAGGGATGTGGGGAGTGCTGAGGGGCCTTGACTGTGCTAGTCTGCTAAAATCAGGAATAGACTCAAACTGTGGGGTGATGAGAGTGCTAAGGGCCCCTGCACACAGTCCTGTATTCTGCTGAGATCAGGAACGAGTATATCAGGCATTGGGGTGGTGGAGAATGCTGAGGATTCCGAATTGTTCTTCATTCTGCTGAGATCAGGAGCAATCATTATCCTGGTATATTTAAACTTTTGACTAAAGATAGCAGAATCCTATGGATTTAAAAGAGAAGTATAGCCAAAGCTTTTTTGCCCATGCTTGCATTCCGGGTCACAGGAGTGCACTTACCTTTGCTCTTCTGTGACCCAGAGACAGTTTATAGCAGGCTCTGGAAGGATCCACGACCATATTATCTGGATCCACCCAGCTGATCGCTGGCGGAGAGAAGTGGAGAGTGGTGACTGACAGTCACTGCTCGCTGCTCTGTGAAAACTGAGAACTGTGTGATCAGCGGTCATGCAATCGCTCAATTCTTGGACATAACGTCGACGGGGGACAGCTGCAGCATGGAGAGGAGTATGTATGTTTTTTATTATTTAGCCCAAACTTCTCATCTGTCATGCATTGGGTTTCTGCTGATCAATCCGGACAAAATTGAAAAAAAGAATTGTATGCTCAATCAGCCATTGTCCTCTGATGTTATTTGAGGACCTCGCAGGCCAGATCTGTACTTTCCTTCTAAATCCCTTTTACTGCAGAATGGGGAGGCTTGTAATGACTCAGTGACGGGTCACCAGGAATGCCTTGCTTCCAGACCTATTGCTACATGTGTGCATGGCTTGGCAAATACTGGTTATAGATCCCCCACATGCCTGGGGCTTCTTGTCTGTATGCTTGACATTTTATTTTTCTTCCTATACACAATTTACCCAGCACTGTTCTTAGCTCAATGCACAAACTTTCTTGCCCTGTGCAGTCCTGTGTTCATGTAAAGTGTTAAGTTGTGCTGATGATGCTATGGGGAAAAATGAAAAGGAACTTAAGGCGGCTTTATTGTTGCCTTCTCTTTGCTTTAGACTGCTAAATGGAGCAGAGAATTACATGGAGCGTGTTTTCCTTGGTACGTTGCAGCTAAAAGGTACCTGTAGGTGAATGCCACTTTAGTTTCCCTGTAGAGAGGTGCAATACTTCTGAATCCCGGGGCACTTTGTAACCTTTCTCAAAGCTGTCCTCCTCCCATAACCTCCTGCTCTCTAGTTCCCTCGTCACCTCCCTCCATATGCAACTTCAGGATTTCTCCACAGTCTCCCCAATCCCCTAATCCTTTTTATGACAATCTTTTCAGTTCTCCTTGATGCCTCAAAACATATCTCTTCAGGGAAGACCATACTGCCACTACCTAAAAACAAAACTTTTACTTTCTCTTTTAGCTTATCCTTCACAGGTATTACCTTCTGTATCCCTTGTCCCTCCCTTTTTTAAATAGTAAGCTATCACAAGCAGGGTCTACCTAATCCTCCTGTGTTGAATTGTATTGTAACTGCACTAATGCCGTATAAATCCTGTATATAATAATTTTTGAGCATGTAATTTAGTTGATCATCTGCTCCACATCCTTTCCCATCTTACTCACCCATCGCTTATCATAGGTGAGCTCACTGGCCAATAGTAAGACAATGGGTGGTGCTGGTCAAAAAGTAGCACACCAGGGCGCTCACAAATTGGGGGAGCTTGCCATGCTAAGAAAGGAAACTAAAGTGGTATGTAGACATCCTAGAGGTGCCTACTGTTCCATGAAAGCGCCATTTTACCAAGGCAAAAATCCCACTTCTGGTTCCTCTTAAAGTATTACTATAGGCAAAGCTTTTTCTTTAGTTTTGGATAGAATGGAGACGGATTAGAACCCCTGTCAGTTTTTAATGCTGTCTGGGCCCCCATTAGAATCACCCTCTCTGTCCTGTTTACCATTATCAGTGAAAGTGAAAGAAAATCCCACATTTTAGGTTGTCCCCAAAAAGCAATAGAGGGGAAATCCTAAAATGGGGAAACTAGTTATAATTATAGCATTCCGTTAAAGCCCCATCTCAGGAGCCTCGGGACTCTCTCTCCTCATTAGCTGAGACAACAGCAGTAGCCGTTGGCTCATACTACTGTCAATCACAGCCAATAAGGAGAGAGCAGGGGTGGAGCCGAGGTAAGCTCCATGTGTGAATAGACTCATGGAGCAGTGATTCAGGAGCTAGCCTGCTCGGGTGCCCCTATAGCAAGATGCTTGATTATGGGGGCAGGATCACAGTCGCGGGATCTGAGTAGAGGAGGATCGGGCTGCTCTGTGCAAAACTATTCCACAGAGCAGGTAAGTATAACTTGTTTAAAAAAAAAAACACACAAACCTTTAATATCACTTTGATTTGCAGGGATTTCCTCTCACTTCCTGTTTGGTTATGGTACAGGAAGTGAAGGTGAATCTCCCCCAAAAAAATAAACCAACAGGGGTTATAACACTCCCTTACTCTATCCTAAATGGAAAAATGTTTTGCCTATAGTTCTACTTTAATACTCTGTTTTTTTTTTAACTTTCTGTGTCCTTTTGTATGTAATATCATTGGTGTATGTGTGTTTAATTGTGCTGTACACCGTTGCCTGGTGTATGGGTATGAGTCAAGAGATCTTATTTATGACAACTAATCTGGAGATGCTCCTATAGTAACTCTAGTGTTCTCCATTAATATACATGATTATTTGCATTTTTTTTCAACGTGTTTTTATATGGACAGTTTGAAAGCATTACATAACCATTTTCCAAGTATAATTGTTAAACATCTTGTTCTGATGCTATATTGTGAGCCCAAAACCATTTGGGACTTCATTATGGAGTAAAATCCAAAACCACAACTTGTTGCAGGCAATATGGAGGCATTATGGAATATGCAGGCAATATGGATACTTCACTAATAACACTACTTTTGATCTTCTTTTGCTCTAGCTGAAGTTCTCAAGTTTTTAAACAAATTTTACAGAAGAAAAGAAATACAAAAGCTGGGAGCAGAAAATGGGCTTGATGGTAAGAACTGATGACAGAGTTTCTTTGCAGGTATGTTGTGTCTGTAGTAAAGCCAGGATGTTACAGGGGGTGAGATGCTTTGAAACCCAAAAATATATATCATGCGGCGCTGCCAAAGCAAAAAAGAAAATGTGAAAAAGGTGTGCTACAATACACCTCTCCGCACAAAAAACAGTAAGCAAATAGAGAATCTATGCAGGCAAGCTCTAAACACTAAAACAAAAGTGTTAATTAGCATCATCAAATCTGAGGGAATTCCAAGGGCAATCATTTACATATATCCAACTCAAAATTATATAATTGTAGTATCCATGATGCTTTATGTTTGAGCTTCCTAACAAAGCTAAAACAAGTAGAAGCAGATGTATGAAATGGACTTGAAGGGAGAGTGGTAACTGCATGCAATGTGAATGGTGGAAGAACATAATTGATGTAAGGAAGGAGTAGAGTGTAAGTATATAGCGTATAAGTAGAAGAGGACGGAGTTGGTACAAGCATATATGGCATCATTGCTCGCATACAAGAATGTGCAGAGAGCAAAAGCGCCGAGTCATTAGGGAGGTTAGGAGTCTGGCCCACAGGGAGACCCCATACACATCAACATCGGGTACTTAAGACTAGCATTTTCTGTTTCTGGTTAATACAATGCTATATAAGGTTACTAGACTACCCATAATATTGACCACCCTATTTTTGGCTTTCAGGAAAGGCATATGAGGTATCTCTTCCAACTCTCCGCCAGTGTTAATTTTGCTTTAACCACTTGCCTACAGGGCACTTTCACCCCCTTCCTGCCCAAGCCAATTTTCAGCTTTCAGTACTGATACAATTTGAATGACAATCATCACACAGTCTTGCAACACCCCAAACAAAATTTTTATCAGCTTTCTTTTGGTGTTTAACCACTTCAATACAGGGCACTTTCCCCCCTTCTTGCTCAAGCCAATTTTCAGCTTTCAGCGCTTTCGCTGTTTAAATGACAATTACACAGTCATGCTACGCTGCACACAAACAACATTTTTATAATTTTCTTCGCACAAATAGAGCTTTCTTTTGGTGGTATTTAATCACTTCTACGGTTTTTTTATATTTTGCTAAACAAATTAATAAAGACAGAAAATTTTGAAAAAAAAAAATTTTTTTTTCTTCGTTTTTCGGTTATAAAATTTTGTAAATAAGTAAGTTTTCTCCTTCACTGATGGGCACTGATGAGGCTGCACTGCCGGGCACTGATGAGGTGGCACTGATATGCGATGATGGGCACTGATAGGGCGACACACATGGGTGGCACAGATGGGCACTCATGGGTGGCAATGATGGACACTGACATCATGTGTGGGCACACATTGCCACCAGGAGTGCCATACCCGGTGGTTATCAGTGGTGGCCATCCCTGGTGGTCCTGGGTGGGCATCCGGGGGGGCTGCTCTGATCAGCACAGACCCCCCCCCCGTCAGAGGAGCAGCCCATCGGTATCACAGACCCGTACCAATGTGTGCCTCAGGGGGCATGCGGGAAGCGCGATCACGAGGATGGCATTGATGTCCTCCCGGCAATGTGAGCCCACGCTATAGCCATCTTTTGGCTATAGTGCGGGCGGGAGGTGGTTCAAAATCTGATGGTCAAGGCCTTTTTATGTCTTGGCCAATCATCATATATACAATGTAGGAGAGCCTGCCAGAGGTTCTCAGGGATATCCTTGTGAAATAATGTTATAAGGAGACAAAATACCTTGGTCCTGAAGGCAGCAGCAAGTTAGCATGTCTGTCAAATGTGCAGCATGTCCCTACAGTGGCACAACCCTAAAAATGCTTAAATACAAGTGCAGGATTTTGGTGGGAGAATTGTGAGGGAACCGTATACCATCACATCATCACTTTGTAGGCTTCTTCTGCATTAGTAGCATGAAGGGAACAGGAGGCCACATTATGCCAGACAGAGAGACAATTGCTCCTCTGACTTATGCCGCGTACACACGGTCGGACTTTTCAGCTACAAAAGTCCAACGGACGCTGACGGACTAAAGCTGGCTGGTAATCCGATCGTGTGTGGGCTTCTCCGGACTTTCAACGTACTTTTTTAGCCTCAAATCCGACGTACTTTAGATTTGAAACATGCTTCAAATCTTTACGTCGTAACTACGACGGACCCCGAAGTCCGCTCGTCTGTATGCTAGTCCTACGGACAAAAACCCACGCTAGGGCAGCTATTGGCTACTGGCTATCAACTTCCTTATTTTAGTCCGGTGTACGTCATCACGTACGAATCCGTCGGACTTTTGTGTGGTCGTGTGTAGGCAAGTCCGTTCGTTAGAAAGTCTGCAACAAGTCCGCCGCAAGTCCGCCGAAAGTCTGTCGGACAGGCTGTCGGACTTTTGTAGATGAAAAGTCCGACCGTGTGTACGCGGCATTAGACTTCTTAAAAGTGGTTGTAAACGCTTACATGTACTCATTGAAGGGAGTAGCCTCAGGTGATGCACGGAGCTATAACAAATCCTCCTACAAAAGTTGAACCTGTTTATCTGCAGCCCTCTCTACTCTACAGCTGTTCAAAGTACAGACTTTTATACAGCTTTCAGAAAGCGGGGAGTGGAATTTACACTCTGCAGAGCTCAGTGACGACAGCTGAGAGTGGATTTTAAGGGAAGGGACACACCCCCTTTAACACACACAGGAACAGAGCCGAGACTGTCAATCACAGGCTGTATGCTGGAACTCCCTCCTGTCACCTTTTTACCTCTTGGTATTGGGAAAACTTGTCAGAAGTGACTCATGCTGATAGCAGAGGAATGAGGCAGCAGTGAGAAATTACAGTTGGTGCTCTGGATTGAGACAAGTACACACTGTAGAGGGGTATGCTTTGTTCATATTTCATATCACAAGTTTACAAACACTTCAAGGTCAAGACTGACAAAACAAGTTTATTCAGCTGTGAATATGTGTGATCAGTTTGGGGCCCCCTGGGATATATAGACAGGCCTAATCTAAACAGGCTATAGGCTTTGTTTCGTGCCCCTATATTTAAAAAGGGCAGTGTTGTTTTTTTCTATACTGAAATCATTCTGTTGCTGGGCTTTCTTATGTTCTTGACCGGGAAACAGTGGATTGTTTCATGAAGTGGTACACCAAGTAATGAGAAGGAAGCACGAAAACTTTCATTTAACAAATTCCCCCAGGTTGATGTCATATAGCGTCGGGGATTCCCTGCAATGTAAAAGTCATCATAGCGGCTGTTTAAAGCACCTCCATCCCCTCCTGGCTCGCACGCAGAAGCGAACGCAAACCTAGGTCACGTCCGCATATGTTAACGGTGTTTAAACCATGCGTCAGGTATCGCCATGAATGTTAGAGTGAGGGTACAAATTCTAGTACAAGACCTCCTCTGTAACAGTAACCTGTAAAAATTTTTTATAGCATAGCCTAAGGAGATTTTTAAGTACCGAAGTTTGGCGTCATTCCACGAGTGTGCGCAAATTTATTTGGGGTAAATATTGTGTTTTGGTTTTTTTTTTGTTTGTTTTTTTTTTTTTAAGTCATGAAAGTGTTTTTTTTTCCAAAAAAGCAAATACCATGTGACATAAGAAATTGCAATGACTGCCGTTTTATTCCCTAGGGTCTCTGTTAAAAAATATACATATCATTTTTGGGGGTTCTGAGTAATTTTCCAGAAAAAATATTTTTTTTTTATATGTAGGAGAGAAATGCCAGAATTGGCTTGGGTGGCAAGTGGTTAAATATATCCATAAAGGTTATAAATCCACTTTGTGTTCACCAAATGCCTTTGCAAACCCAGAAATGTCCTTGTAAAATAACCATTCCTATGATAGACATAGCCTGTATAAAGAGTAGCGCTGTAGGTGGGACCTGCATGTTCACCTATTACAGGCTGCCAGTGGGGCAGATACAGGACCAGTCAGCCTGCACTAGAAAAGAAAGCAGCAGTGACTGCTCTTTATTGCAGGATGCCCCTTCAAGAGGCGACATACATGAGCTGTTTTATGCCGGATTACAGCACAGATTTTGGAAGAAATACAAAGGACACTATATTTGATTAGTTATACAAATGCTTCTTCTATTTGGACAATATTTTTTTAGCCCAAAGTCCAGCTATAATTTGGGGTTGATGAAACAGACTGTTAACTAGGAAAAAAAGCTGTAGTAGCCTTTAATACCCTGTTGTTGCTAAATGCATGACCATTCTAAAAGGCAATGCAGTGACGGATTGAAATTTGTTTTAAAGGGGTTGTAAAGAAAGAAGTTTTTTATCTTAATGCATTCAGATAAAAAGCCTTCTGTATGCAGCCCCCCCCCCCCCCCCAAGCCCCTCTAACACTTACCTGAGGTCCCCCTCTGTCCACGAGTGTCTCAGCTATCCGAGATTCTTCCTCCTGATTGGCTGAGACAGAGCAGTGGCGTCATTGGCTGTCGCTGTTTTCAAAGTCAGCTAGCCAATCAGGGGAGAGAGGGGGCCGGGTCGGGGCTCTGTGTCAGAATCGACACAGGGAGCTGTGACTTGGCTCGGGTGCCCCCATAGAAAGCTGCTTGCTGTGGGAGCACTGAACAGGAGGGAGGGGCCAGGAGCCCAAAAGAGGGACCCGAGAAGAGGAGGATCCGGGCTGCTCTGTGCAAATCCACTGCAACAGAGCAGGCAAGTATAACATGTTTGTTATTTTTATGGGGGAAAAAAAAGAGATTTTACAATCACTTTTTTTTTTATGACCAAGTGTCATTTTGCATTGGAGATATATAGGATAAGCATATCTGCACACACAGGGAAGATCATGTTTGGTTTATTTACTGTTAATTGGTGGCTCTGATAGTAAATGTTGATCTCTAAGTATTATGTTGTCCTGTCTTTACAGCCCGCCTGTTTCATCAAGCGTTTATAGGCTTCCGAAGATTTATTATGGAAAATGACCCTTTGCATGTGGATCTGCATATCGTTCTAAATGACATTTGTTGTGGAGTTGGTATGTACTGATGTACTGATATTCATTATTTTTTTTTATTTATTTATTAATAGGTATGTATTGATTTATACAAAGCCTTGTTTGCTTTAGTTTTTTTGGTAAAATGTACTAGCATAACTTAATTTGCATCAACAAATAAATAAATGCCGCTCCTGAAACTGAAACTTGAAAGTACAGACTGCTAAATCCAATTACATTTACTTTCTCTAGGGGATATTTATTTATTTATTTATTTTTGTTTAAAGGAAATTTTAAGTATGAAGTATTTTACTTTTTAGTATAAAAAGCCATACAGCTGTAGGTAACTCAAAAAAAACAGGTTAACATTGTACGTTTACTTATGGTAGGGGTTTCTGCTGCTAAACAATGATTTGCTACTTTGCAAGGAGATGTACAATCAAAAATGTCTTTAAAATTCAATAATATAGCATATTTTGTAGGGGTTGACTGATTATCAATGCGGCCGATATTCACTTTTTTTTTTTTTTTTTGAAGCATCGGTATGGGTCAAAAACATACCAATGTTGCTTCAAGGAGTTTTACCTGCAGCCTCATGCATCACCCCGATACTGTTCTTTAGAGCGGACGGTCAGCTTTCTTTGTAAAAATCAGTTCAGAACTGAAGTTGTGTAATAAAATGGAATGACACAGGAAAAAAGTATTGAATGCATGAGGAATGGGAGGTGCAAAAATTCATGAAAAGCCAAGACACCAACTAAATTTGTCAGTAATTTGAAGGCAATCCTGCCCCTTGTCAGTGCAAATTTAATATCAGCTGGTTCAGTCTCAACTGACTGCCTATAAAAAAAAGTGTCTCATTACTGAGGTGTCGTACAAGAAACATCTCATGATGGGTAAAAGCAAAGAGCTCTCTCAAGACCTTTGCACCCTTATTGTTGCAAAACATACCGATGACATTATTTACGGAAGGATTTCAGAACTTCTGAATGTTCCAGTGAGCACTGTTGGGGCCATAATCTGGAAGTGGAAAGAACATCATTTCATCATAAACCGTCCACGACCAGGTGCTCCTCGCAAGATTTCTGACAGGATTGAAAAGAATTATCAGAAGAGTTGTCCAAGAGCCAAGGACCACCTTGTGGAGAGCTTCACAAAGACCTGGAATCAGCAGGTACAATTGTTTCAAAGAAAACCAATAAGTAATGCAATCAACCGCCATGGCCTGTATGCACGCTCACCATGCAAGACTCCATTGCTGAAGAAAAAGCACGTTGAAGCTCATTTAAAATTTGTTGCACAACATTTGGACAAGCCTGTAAAATCCTGGGAGAATATAGTCTGGTCAGATGAGACCAAAATTTAACTCTTTGCCATAATACACACCATGTTTGGAGGTCAAATGGCACTGCACATCACCCCAAAAACTTCCCTATACCAACAGTGAAGTTTGGAGGTGGGAACATCATGGTGTGGGGCTGCTTTTCAGCATACGGTACTGGCAAACTTCATGTCATTTAAAGAGTAATTCCACTTTTGTTGAGAAAAAAAACCTTCCCTTCTGGGTAATCTACATACATTGCAAGGATTATAACAACCTTTGTTGCAGATTCCTACCTTTTGTTATACTGAAGTAATCCCTGTTTGTTCCTCTGAGCCTCAGTGCTGAGTGGTTTAATGGGAGTGGTTTCATAATTAACTATCAGCTGTGCACCTGAAGGGCTCTAATGAGGAAATCTGCTGGGCCTGCATCTCTTTAGACGTGTTACTACTGGGAGTGTCTCACCAAAAATTACATTTTTGTTGCAGGGTTTGCTTGAAATCTGACTTGTATCTTTGGCTCACCAATTTTCCCAGAAGTCTGCCTATCACACAAGCAGGAAATGATGTTTCTGGGGAGTGGTAGGTACACGCTCTGTGTACAGAACGACTCCAGGTAGCTATATTGCAATGCATTCTCAGAAAATTATAGTGGCTGCAATTGAAAAGGAATGGTAATTTTTAATAATATTCTATCACAATATGACTTGTGTCACAATTGTATACGTTATATTATTTTTCCACTTCGAAAGTGGAGTTACCCTTTAAGGAAGGATGAATGGAAAATTATATTCTTGATCAAAATTCAGCAGGACAATGATCCCAAACACAAAGCCAAGGGGACTCTCGATTGATTTCAAAGAAAGAGAAAATAAAGCTGTTAGAATGGCTCAGCCAATCTCCTCACTTGAATCCAAGAGAAAATCTTTGGAAAGGACCTATGCTCACAGGTGTGTTGCTGTGATGGAAAGAACTAAAGCTCAGAGTTCATAGAAGAGAGGCCCCCGGAACCTTCAAGATTTGATGACTCTGTGGAAGAATGGGCCGAATCACACCTGAGCATGTGACTAGTTTCTCCATTCAGAAGGCTTGTCATTACCAACAAAGGATTTTGTACGAAGCTTTAAATACATTTCAGTTAGCGTGTTCAATACTCTTTCCCTGTGTCATTCCATTTTATTACACATAACTTCATTTCTGAACCTATTTGTTTTGGTTTCTTGTTATGTATGGATTGGATGTGTTGTTACTGACATGTGGTGAAAATTTTATGTCAATAGCACCCTTAGAAATATATTTACCTAGAAAAATGGTGACGTGTTCAATACTTATTTGACCTGCTTTATAAACATCCTTTCAGATTCATTTTGCAACCTGTAGTTGCAGGTAAAGAAAATGTGAAGCTACTATTATTATTATTATTATTATTATTATTATTATTATTATTATTTTTATTATGGAAAGCATTATACTGCTAAATAAAATGCCGTGCTATATTAAGATTATCAATGTGAAAAGGCACATATAAAATCCATAAATATCTTAGTGCAAACCGTGCATAATATTAAATATAATATATAAAATGTCCATTGTGCTGGCAAATTAAAACAGATGAAAAGTGCCACACTATATTGAAGTAATCAATGTGATATGACACGTATAAATAAAGCGCATGAATGATTTAGTGCATAATATTAAAGCTTTTCCACACAAAAGTGGAACTTCCGCTTTTCGGAACCCTCCCCCCCTCCGGTGTCACATTTGGCACCTTTCAGGGGGGAGGGGGGGTGCAGATACCTGTCTAAGACAGGTATTTGCACCCACTTCCGGCATAGACTCCCATGGGAGTCTATGCCTCTTCCTGTCGCTCCGCGCTGTCTCCTGGGAAACACACAGCTCCCAGGAGATAGCAGGGGCAAGTTACAATGCGCAGCGCGACACGCGCATGCGCAGTAGGGAACCAGGAAGTGAAGCCGCAACGCTTCACTTCCTGATTCCCTCACCTAGGATGGCGGCGGCAGCTGCCGAGAACCGAGCGGGTTCTCGGCGTCGCCTGCCGACATCGCTGGACCCTGGGACAGGTAAGTGGCCATTTATTAAAAGACAGCAGCTGCAGTATTTGTAGCTGCTGGCTTTTAATAATTTTTTTTTTTTTTTTTTTGGCGGTTTAGGTGGACTCCCTCTTTTAAATAATGAAATAAAAAATGTCCATTGTGATGGTGCTGCAAAGTTGACAAGGTGACAACAAACTTGTGCTCCCTCCCTGTGTGAATCTGCTCACCTCAGGGCATTTGACCGCACACCTAAGTTTGGTCAAAAAACGCCTGTGAGCCACCCCTGGGTTCTATGTGAATGAAGCTCTTTGGGATCCTGAGATGTCCAGCAGTAAGTTCCTCCGTCCATATATAAAAATAAAGTCTAAAATGGTGTTTTATCGTTTTAAAAACCTATTTTATTTATAAAACATCAATCTTGGTACTCGCATCTTCCAGATGCTGAAGCGCTCCACTCTAGCAGATAAAAGAAAAAATAGATTATATAACTTGTCCATTCGCAACCTGCTGCCTACTGCACCGTCCTGTCCTGTCCCCTCAATGTGTCATATCACATTGATTACTTCAATATAGTGCAGCATTTTTCATCTGTTATTGTTTTAATTTGCCAGCACAGTGGACATTTCATATACCGTATTTATCGGCGTATAACACGCACTTTTTTCCCCTTTAAAATCAGGGGAAAGTCGCAGGTGCGTGTTATACGCCGATCCCCTGCGATCCCGAGCTGTCACAATTTTAAAATCGCCGACCGCGATTTGAAAATGGCGCCGCCGGCGCCGAAATACACCGAGCCGGTCCTCGGCTCTTTCCGGCGGCTTTCGTTTACTTTCGTTTACTTTCGGCTCCACTCGTAGTCCCGAGCGGAGCTATCTGAACCTACTCGGCTAGGTTCGGATAGCTCCTCTCGGGACTACGAGTGGAGCCGAAAGTGAACCAGAGCCGCCGGAAAGAGCCGAGGACCGGCTCGGTGTATTTCGGCGCCGGCGGCGCCTTTTTTTAAATCGCGGTCGGCGATTTTAAAGCTCAGGACAGGGGATCGAAGCGAAGGCTGCACTGGGGAAGGCTGCACTGGGGAAGGCTGCACTGGGGAAGGCTGCACTGGGGAAGGCTGCACTGGGGAAGGCTGCACTGGGGAAGGCTGCACTGGGGAAGGCTGCACTGGGGAAGGCTGCACTGGGGAAGGCTGCACTGGGGAAGGCTGCACTGACATGGCTGCACTGGGGAAGGCTGCACTGACAAGGCTGCACTGACAAGGCTGCAATGATGGGCATTTAAATGTAAGTTTTTTTTTTTCCCTTCAACTTCCCTCCTAAAAAATTTTTTTTCCTTTAAAATTCCCTCCTAAATTGGGGTGCGTGTTATACGCCGGTGCGTGTTATACGCCGATAAATACGGTATTATATGTTTAATATCATGCACAGTTTGCGCTAAGATATTCATGCATTTTATATGTCTTTTCACATTGGTAATCTTAATATAGCACAGCATTTTATTTTGTTTTTATATATTTATGCACTTATGAGATTGTGATCAGTGCCAGCAGCTGTATCAATTAAGAATGTTATAAGTCATTAGTTTGGTTTGCTCGAAAGCTCATTCAGTTTATAAGCATTATACTGCTAATCACTGGTGCCAGGCAGGAGTCCTGCAGACTGTCAGTTTAAGTTGTCTGCCTGTAAATTGTACGACCAGGCGGTTTCACACTATTAGGAAGAATCGACGAACTACCACAGCGCCATGGTAGTTCATTGAAAACTAAAGCCGACAGCCGCAAAGGACGCCAGTACTTGTAGTTCGTTCATTCACAGAAATCTTTGTGGGAAGAGCCCTGCAAGTTAGAACTCTTTGGAAAAAGTGCAGGAGCGGGGACATGTAACATGTTCATGAAGGTGAACTTATCCTTTTAAGTTAGAGAAATATTCTATGTCGGAAACTATACTGCTGGTGTATTAAAATCTTTGGTTAAGAATTAGCTTTTTTATTTTTTATGTAGGTCATGTTGATGATCTTTTCCCTTTCTTCATGAGACATGCCAAACAGATCTTCCCCATGCTGGACTGTATGGATGATCTACGAAAAATAAGTGACTTGAGATTGCCCCCAAATTGGTAAGGATCCTTGCTTGGAGACAGACATGTAAAAACCATTATAGTTGCTAAAATACAAATTAAATGACTACTAGCATGTAACTGAGGCTTTAGCCCCAAAAACACGATTTTCCTTGCTGCTGTTAACATTTTTGTTTTTACCACCTGTAGGTATCCTGACGCAAGAGCCATTCAGCGGAAGATCATTTTCCATTCTGGTCCCACAAACAGTGGGAAAACCTACCATGCCATCCAAAGATACCTTGGTGCCAAGTCTGGAATATACTGTGGCCCTCTAAAGCTGCTTGCACATGAGATCTACAAGAAAAGCAATGATGCTGTAAGACTATTGCATATTCCAGTCAAATTGTTGTAATCACCTCTGTAATTCAAAAAGATATATTTCCTGATCTGGTAAAGTTGCAATTATCTGTGCGTTGGATTAGGACTGTACAGTTGATTCTGTACAAGACAGAACATATCTTGTTTGTTAAATTTGCTCTAATGGGGAAAAATTCAAATTTTTTTGATTTTCAGAATCAATGGATGGACGTTCTGCGATGTTGTCTTTTACTCCTAGCCATTAATATTGTGTGCATCAACTGAGTCTGTTAAAACCAAATAAATAGCTAGTATCAAATATGATTTTACAGTGTAATGAGTTAACTTCCTTGTACGCCAAGCTTAAAAGGGGCGCTATGCTTGCACAAAATAGATAGAGATCTATCTATATATCTCTCGCTATATATATATCTATATCTCTTTTACTGTGTGTGTGTGTATGTATATGTATGTATATGTATATATATATATATATATATATATATATATATATATATATATATATATATATATATATATATATATATATATATATATATATATATTCGTGTGAAATAGTGTTTCTGAAGTAAAAAATCTTTTTTTTGTTTTTTGCACAAAAAAGTATCATGCTTGCCTGCTCTGTACAATGATTTTGCACAGAGCAGCCCCAATCCTACTCTTCTCAGGTCCCCACTGGTGCTCCTGGCCCCTGCTTCTCATCCAGTGCCTCCATAGGAAGCTGCGTCCTATGGGCGCACTCGTGCGGGCTTGCTCCTGAGCCCCGCTGCTTGCGCCCATAGACACAGACAGCGTGGCACGGTCCTGCTCCCTCGTCACTGAGTTTGACAGCAGCAGGAGCCAATGGCTCCTGCTGCTGTGGATCTGCTCTATGAAGAGGGACAGAGCAGCGAGAGCCGCTGCTTTTGTGCAAATCACTGGATCACGATGGGCTCAGGTAAGTAATAAGGGGGGGGGGGGTTTATTACCTTCATACATAGAATGCATAAAGGTAAAAAAACTTCAGCCTTTAGAACCACTTTATTTTGACAGATGTTTCTTTAGAGGAGACATCAAAGGGTTTTTGACAAGTGCATGAGAGCTAATGATATTTGACTGAATTCTTTGTACAGCACTAAAGGATTATGATTATACGTACCTACTTTTTTTTTTTTTTTCCCTACCCAGGGGGTTCCTTGTGACTTAATCACAGGAGAAGAGCTGATACATGTAGATCCAGAGGGAAGGCCAGGCAGCCATGCGTCATGTACAATAGAGATGTGCAGTGTGAATACACCTTGTAAGTAATCAGCGAGTGCCATGGGTTTAAAATTTGCAATCAATACAGTTAATTCTACCATAATTTGTAGCAGTTGGGAGACTATCAAGCAGGTTGTGTGATATCTGGAAATCTAGCCAGCCAATAATACATGGTAAGAAAAATGAGACCAAACTCCTTTTATGACTGGGGATTTTCTGGTCTGAAGGTTTGAACTAAGTTACACAGCCACACGTCAACAAGCACACGTGTACACATTCATGTTTCTGCATGCCTCTGTGTGTACTCCTGGATGTACACTTTTGTGTGAGCTGAGCGCCTGAACAGACATCCGGGACCAACATTGTCACATGCTTCCCCATACCTGGAAGTGCAGGGTATTGTTCCCTCACCCCCCAAAGGAAAGAAAAGTGAGTTTGAGCTGTTGGTGGGGCCAATGCCAAACTGGTACATCGCATTAAGATCTGCTACTAAGCAGGATATGGGAAACTTGTTAGCTCAGTAGACTTCACTGAATCACAATATATATTATACTATATCATTTAATATTATATTGTGTAATATATAGATCTTAATGGCTGCTTTGGTCTTCGCTCATAATGGTGATTTTTATGTCTAGCATTTACTTTGTTTTTTTGTTTTATGCATTCTCCTTTTAAAGAATATTATTTTTTTTTTTTTTTACAATTTTAGATGAGGTGGCTGTAATAGATGAAATTCAGATGATAAGGGATCCTGGCAGGGGCTGGGCCTGGACCAGAGCACTCCTAGGTAAAGCTGGAGATTTTAGTTTATGTAGAAAATCTAACTCTGTTTCTCAACTGTCACTGAAAATAATCATGGCTTTCTGTCTTCTTTTTTTGTATGTACCAGGACTTTGTGCACAGGAAATTCATATCTGTGGAGAGGCTGCTGCTATAAAACTAGTGACTGAACTAATGTACACTACTGGGGAAGAGGTGGAGGTAATGATGTTCTGATTGTCCTATATGCAGGAAAATTGCACAATGTGGTTCTGTTTAACATTCTTTCATTTCATAAGAATGACTTGATTTCTTTCTCTGGAATAAACTTTAGAACAAAAGACTTATGCCCCGTACACACGGTCGGATTTTCCGACGGAAAATGTGTGATAGGACCTTGTTGTCGGAAATTCCGACCGTGTGTAGGCTCCATCACACATTTTCCATCGGATCTTCCGACACACAAAGTTTGAGAGCAGGATATAAAATATATATAAAATTTTCCGAACAAAATCCGTTGTCGGAAATTCCGATCGTGTGTACACAAATCCGACAGACAAAGTGCCACGCATGCTCAGAATAAATAAAGAGATGAAAGCTATTGGCCACTGCCCCGTTTATAGTCCCGACGTACGTGTTTTACGTCACCACGTTTAGAACGATCGGATTTTCCGACAACTTTGTGTGACCGTGTGTATGCAAGACAAGTTTGAGCCAACATCCGTCAGAAAAAATCCTAGGATTTTGTTGTCAGAATGTCCGAACAAAGTTCAACCGTGTGTACGGGGCATAACTCCACCTTTTAGACCATGTTACATGTTAACTAAACTTTTAAAAGGTTTGGCGCTACTCACAAAGTGAAAATTTAATATTATTAGTGGAAACCAAAACCACCTATATAAACCTTTAAACATAAAATGAACAGTGAGTCCATCAAAAAAGTCCTCCAATCACTGTGCCCTTATAGTGACATACATTTTCTCCTACCATTTGAGTGTTCCACCACGTGTGAGAAAAGTGCTCACTCACCAACTAAAAATTACCAGTAAAGGCCTCAATGATTCTTAAGGATGCTCAGTTGGAATTCTTTTGGATCATTTTTCAGGACAAACATGGTATAAATCGAGAGCACTCAGACATTCCAGCTAGAAAACTCTCTCAACCAATGTACTAATTCACACGCTCAAAGACGATAAAATACTTTTATTCAATATGGGGAGTAAAATAAGTGATTGCATTTACATTTAAAAGGTGTTTAGGTAATTTGAATAAAAATAGAATAAAAATACTACACCACTTTACTACACTTTAAGGGGCAGCTGCACCATTGTTTCTTAGTCACATATACATCTTTCTCACAGTTTTTTTATGTTGCACCCATATTTAGGGTGTAACATGGTGCCAAACCAAATCCCCACCCCGGCAGCATGCGGAGGTACTTTTCCCAGTCCATCGCGCCTGCCCTGCTCTCTGACTGAAAGTCTGTACCTCCGTGTGGACAAGGAGCTGGAGAAAAAGGTGGCAAAAGCCTCTGCACCTCCTCTCTTCCATGTGCCCCCATAGCAAGCAGCGTATTTTTTTTTTAATTCTGGTTTTTAGTTTAGTATTTCCTTAAATACCTGGCATTAAAATCACGCACAATCATACTGTAAATTGAACTGTAGTTAACATGCCAGCTCAAATTATTTTAATTGCAGAGCTGCTCTAGATATCTTGCTTTTTCTGTAGAGACATGTATTCTGGAGCTTTCGTATTCGCATTGCTTCAGCACAGATAGAGATTGCTTACACTATTTTGGGCATGCAAGGCTTCATATACTGTACATACAAAGTCTTTCTGCAATTAAGGTTTGTAAAGTGATTGCATCAACATGTATGAACAGCATACCAGATGTTCTCCTAAAGGTACCGCACTTCATTGATCTGGAGAAAGCTTGTGCATTTTGTGTTCAGCCCACCTGATGTGCACATTATTCTGGTTCAGTGACTCAAGAAGTTTAAAGCACAGAGAAGCATGAAAGGTCTTGATACTGGTCACATAGATGACAACCGGATTGTACGATTCCTTAATCTAGTGAGGTAAGACCGATGTCTTTCCTTGTGTGTTGTCACATAACACACAATCCAATTCAGTGACTAGCTAAGCTTTAGGCACAGTTTGGCATAACAGGTATTGAAACTGGCCACATAGGTTACAGCTGGATTGTACAATTAATCAATCTGGTGTACAGATATCTTGCCATATGTGGTGTGACATAAATCGCAGTCCGGTTGCAATTATTGGTAATATTTTCTAAAGCAACAGTGCATGTGATCTATTGTGACTGCACAGTGACACCTCATTCTTTGTGATAGTAGGAATAAAGAATCTCTGTCTTTTTGCTGTAATTGTATAATCCATTTGAGATCTAGCTCTATCTATCTCTAACGCAAACGTGTGTTTTTTTTTTAAATATTTATTTGTTCATTTATAAATGTAGTTTTATTTTGCATATTAAAATTGTGGTTGATATAGAAGTGTTTTTTATCTTAGGTGCGGAATTATGATAGACTGACCCCGATTAAGATTCTGGATCATTCTCTTGGATCCTTGGATAACCTCCGGCCTGGAGACTGTATAGTCTGCTTTAATAAAAATGACATCTACTCTGTAAGCCGCCAGATTGAGGCTCGGGGATTAGAATGTGCTGTGATATATGGAAGTTTACCCCCAGGTGAATATCATTTTCTTGTGTTGTCTTCTTGTAGACTGCAACAAGTTTAAAATCATACTGGACTTCTGTAATCGCTCACATAACATCTTGCACAGTAGGATATGACTACAAGCTTTTTAGGCTTTGTTTTGCACAGTGCTGTGCATCTAATGTGCTGACTGAAGCGCAAATCGGATGTGACCTCAACAGTGAGCTGCTGTTTATTCAGTATGCATTCACAGTGCTGGCCAAGCTATATTTTTCTGACTGCAGTGGTAGAAAATCAGATCAGGACATTGTAAAGTTTCTGTCAAGGGTGTCTGAATTACAAAACTAGCTGAACAGAGTACATTTTTAGCAGATGAGTGTTCAAACATATATCAGCTGTGTATTTAGTGGTTTGCCTACATTTTCTTTCAATGTAAGCTCTAAGGAGCGGGGCCCTCTGATTCCTACTGTATTAAAGTGTACTGTATTTATACTGTCTACGTTCAAGTTGTAAAGCGCTACGTAAACTGTTGGCGCTATATATATCCTGTATAATAATAATAAATGCAACACCACCATGTTACATCATCAGAAAATGCAAGAACAGGCACAAAATGGAAAATTGCCATCAATAACCTCAAAAAAAATAAAATTTATTTTGTGCGTGTCCTGCTTCTTGTATGTTGGGAGAGTCCTCTAATTCATCGTTTCTGCCCTTCCCTTGTAGAGACATCCCTGCTCACCAATGACTAGGTTTAGTCTAGGCTTAACTCTCTAAAAAGCTGTATCTCTAGGGAACAACCTGATGTCTCTTATCTATTTAAAATGCTATATTGATTTGTATGCTTCACTACATCGTTATCGGTAGGGCCCCTTATTATAGAAGGACTGGGTGTCACCTGCATGTTTCTTTAAAATAGAAAATTCACACTTCATTGCAAAAAATAGTTATTTGGAAAACATCTATACTCCTTTTATAGAGGTTATATCTGTATACACTTAGGCCTCATTCACAGCAACGCATCTCTTTTGCGTGACAGCAGAGGGCAGCTCATTTACTTGAATGGACTGCCCTATGTGCAACAAACGTGGCAAAGAAATTAACACACCTCTTGCAGGCCGTGAACCTCGTGACAAAACCCACATATGTTAACTACTTTTGGGGTGCCACTAAGCATTAATGGCACCGCAAGTGTGATGCGTGTTTGTAGTTAGTTTTTTTTTTGAGTGTTTTCGAACTGTGCAGGTGTGAATGGGGCCTTGCATGTAAAGCATTTGGTATCTAAAAAAATAATTAAAAAGTAAACAAGCAAGCCCATGGTAGTGTTATGCTCTCCCCACTCTGCCCCTGACCAGTCTGGGCATTCTGGACCCTTCTGGAACATTATCAAATAGACATGTGCACTGACAAAAAATTTGTTCGTTTTCATTTCATTCTTTCTTTTGCTTTTTCAGAGAATTCGGAAATCCGTATATTCAAATTTTCAAGATTTTGAATTTCTGAATTCCTAATTTTGGAAATTCGGAAAGTCAAAAATTCGAACATCTGAAAAAAAAGAAAATCAGCAAAATTCGAAATAACTATTAAATTATAGGTATTGGAATTTCCTTTCAAATTTGGCTGTTTGTGAACGTAACGAATACAAATTTATCTGAAGTTACAAATTATCCAAAATAATGAATGCCGCATCTAAACAAATGGAATGGAACAAATTAATAATAAAGTTGTATTATTATTATTATTGTTTATTATTATTAGATCATTATGTTCCATTCGTTTTAGATACGGCATTCGTAACTTCGGATAAATTTGTACTCGTTATGTTCACTAACAGCCAAATTTGAAAGGAAATTCCAATACCTATAATTTAATAGTTGTTAGTTCAGATTTTTAGGGTTTTTGGATTTTCATTCTTTTTGAATTTTCAAAATTTCAACATTTTCGAATTTCTGAATTCCTGGAAATAAAAAATTCGGAAATTTCGGATTTAACAAATTTGTCAATTTGTTAAAAAATGAATTTGGAATTTCGGAATTAACAAATTTTGTCAAAATTCGTTAAAAAAAATGAATTCGAAACTAAATGAATTGCACATGTCTATTATCTAACCCGCAGGTTTCTTCTTCTCCCACCTAGTCCTGCTCTTCCTTCCTTTTTTCCTTCTCCCACCTTTTTCCATCTTTTCGCCAGAGTTTTGTAACAGATCTCTCTCAGGACTTTGCATCTGTCAGGAGCTGTACATATAATATCAGGTTTTATTCAGTCTGCTTTACATTGTAAATTAAATACACATATTAAGTGTGTGTTATTTATTTTTTTAATTTATTTTTTAAGGGACAAAACTTGCGCAAGCAAATAAATTCAATGACCCAAATGACTCCTGTAAAATTTTGGTTGCCACTGATGCCATTGGAATGGGGCTGAATTTGTGAGTATAAGTTCATACTGCTCCATACTGTGTTTATAAACCTGGTTGCATAAGTTGTTCCTCATTAGAAAAATGATTTGGCATATCTGGGAACAGTTTATTTCTGGACAGACTTGTAGGTGAAATGCATTTTACCATGTGTTGTGAGGGATGTCGTCTTGTACACCTTTGGTCAGAATTGTAACATAAACTTCTATGTCCAGGGTATAACCTCTTCCACCAGTGTCAAATGTTTGGGCCTCTGAAGATTTTAGCTTCAGCTATTTATTTAAACAGTAAAGGTTAAAGTGTTACTAAACCCAGGACCCTGCATTCACTATACAGCATCTGGTCTCCCACAGAACATGGAAATGCAATTATTTTTCAGTAAATATAAACTGCTAAATACTTTTTCTCATCAGCAGTATATAGCAGTCCTGTGACTTCTATTAGTGTCCGGTCGAGCACTGGTTGAAGCTTGTATGAGGAGTTTTCATTCTTCCCTGATTGTCCCATGAGACTGCAGGACCCCTGATTCTGTCTGGACAGTGCTAATTGGCCCTGTGCTGATCACATGCACCCTCCCAAGAAAGAAAAAAAAAAACTCTCTAGCAATACACACCAAACTGAACATGTGCAGAATGCCCCCAAGGCTCTCTACTATCAGGAGATGGATTGGGGACTGTGTCAGAAGGGGAGAATCAGAGAAGACAGGATCAAACAGCCTTTTTACACAATGCAGAGGATTAACCCTTAGGTTCCACAGTGAGTATAACGCGCATGCTTTACTACATATACAGACTGATTTTACTGTTGTGGGTTTAGTAACACTTTAATGATGCTGTAAAAAATGAATGGTATATCCAACTATAATACAAGATGTTATTCTTGGGCCTGAAACATGGGACAGATGTGTAGAACCTTACTTGAGGTCAAAAAATGTTGTGCATACAGAGGTATTGTTGATAGCTGGGCTTAGTCACAGTTCAAACCATGTATGGGTAGTCTGACTGTACCCGAGTTGATCGATCAACTTGAGTACAACCAGCCTGCTGGAATTTACACACGATTATCGCTAGCAATATTCACTGTCTTCTCCCGACAGGGACGACTTCAACCCTGAACACAATCTGCTTTCAATTCCACACTGTTGTCTTTGTTAATCGAACAGTGACGCTGCTGGGGCGGGGGTGCACTCTGCACATGCATTAGGATTTGAACAAGGGAGTACTTCCTCCAGTGATGCTAAGGGCGGGTTCCAACTGTATAGTGTCCTAGCAACAGGACTGGGCACAGATGGGGACAGGACTGGGCACAGGTAGCTATGGGAGTCTTTCAGCCAGGCTTCTGGGGAGGGGGGCACAAATGACTTGCATGTATTGCGTTTACATTATTCAACATTTTTAAGGGCTGCACTGCAGTATTAAGTAATTTTAAGACAACTTTTTAGTACATAGTATGTCCTGATCAAACTAAGAGGTGTACAGTGGTGATACTGTAAATATTAATAAATGAGAGCAGTCAAGAGTGCGTCTCCAATTTATTGATTTGCTTTTGTTTGTTTTCCCATAATTACTTTTTTAGGAGTATTAAAAGGATCATATTCAATTCCTTGGTTAAACCAACAATGAACGAGAAAGGAGGAAAAGAGATGGACACCATCTCCACTTCCCAGGCCCTGCAGATAGGAGGCCGAGCTGGCAGGTTTAGCTCTATGTATAAGGATGGAGAAATCACCACCAT
Organism: Lithobates clamitans; assembly: GCA_037952925.1. NCBI lineage: Eukaryota > Metazoa > Chordata > Amphibia > Anura > Ranidae > Lithobates > Lithobates clamitans. The sequence continues at coordinate 6,458,446 of JBBGZY010000896.1, read as the reverse complement.
GCTCCAGAGTGACCTAACACTCCTAAAGGAAATCCTAAGCAAGCCAGTTTCTGATATCCAGGTAAGCCATTTTATATTGTAAGAATTGTAGTGGTTTTGTCAAAGTGTTAATAAATACAGCAGCTCCATTAATCTGAAGTAGCTGCAGCAATGGGGGGGGGGGGGGGGTGTTACAGACACTTCTGGTTTCTACAGCAGTCGGGAGTGCATGTAAATACGAAAAGCCAACTGTTGGACTCCCAGTTGTGCGGTATACCCTCCCCCAACCCCCCTATGGCCCAGATAAGACAGTGGGCTCCATTCACAGAACCAGATTGAATGCAGTATTTAGGTCTGATCCCACCCCCTTGTGACAACGTTGGCCAGGGGCATGCTGAGTCAATGGCGTCGCAAGGGGGTAGGGTCACACGACAACGTCACCGGATGGCCCCATCCCTTAGTTATCCTGCCGACCAGCTGCCGTCGTTATATAGCGGCAGGTTGGCACGGCTGCGCAAAATGGCGTAGATGTACGTTAGCCGCTTTAAGAGCTGTGGGAGGCGTGTGCGCTGCCAGCCACGATGTCCGCGGGCCACCCGCGATCGCTCCACAGAGAGCCAAAACGGTGATCTGTCAATGTACAGACAGATCCCCGTTCTGACAGGGGAGGAGAGAGAGATCTGTTGTTCCTAGTGATCAGGAACAGCGATCTCTCTCTTCCAGTCAGTCCCATCCCCCCACAGTTAGAAACACCTCCCAGGGAACACAGTTAACCCCTTGATCGCCCCTAGTGTTAACCCCTTCCCTGCCAGTGACATTTACACAGTAATCGGTGCATTTTTATAGCACCGATCGTGACATATAGACAGTATAACTTTTGTGCAAACCAATTAATATACACTTATTGCAATTTTTTTTTCAAAAAATATGTAGAATACATATTGGCCTAAACTCATGAAGAATTTTTTTTTTTTTTTTTGGATATTTATCATAGCAAAAAGTAAAATTATATATATTTTTCTTTTTCAAATTTGTCGTTTTTTTTGTTTTATAGTGCAAAAAATAAAAACCACAAAGGTGATCAAATACCACCAAAAGAAAGCTCTATTTGTGGGGTAAAATGGACATACATTTTGTTTGTGTACAACGTCGTATGACCGCGCAATTGTTAGTTAAAGCCATACAGTCCCGTATCGCAAAAAATGGCCTGGTCAGGAAGTGGGTAAATCCTTCCAGGGCTGAAGTGGTTATTTAACCATTTCAGCCCCGGAAGGTTTTACCCCCTTAAGGACCAGAGCCCTTTTTACAATGGTAATTGCGCGGTCATGCAATGCTGTACACAAAGGGGTTGATTTACTAAAGGCAAATCTACTCTACACTACAAGTGCACTCGGAAGTGCAGTCCCTGTAGATCTGAGGGGAAGAGCTGAAATGAGGGGAAGCTCTGCTGATTTTATCATCCAATCATGTGCAAGCTAAAATGCTGTGTTTTTATTTTGCTTGCATGTCCCCCTCGGATCTACAGTGACTGCACTTTCAAGTGCAAAGTAGATTTGCCTTTAGTAAATTTTCTTTTGGTGGTATTTGATCACCTCTGGGATTTTTACTTTTTGCGATATATACAAAAAAAGACAGACAATTTTGGAAAAAAAAATTTTTTGCTATAATAAATATCCAAAAAAATAATATTTTTTTATTATTATTTATTAAAAAAAAAACAATAAACATTTAGGCCTCAAGTACACTGCTGCTGGTAAACGGACGTTTAGGAGCAGTTGGGCGTTTTTTTTCAGCTGCTCCTGAACTCTCCATTTTATCAGTACATGTACACAGGGTCATTTAAAGTCATTTCTAGGCAGTTGCATTTAGAAGCTTTTTTTGGAAGGCAAAAAACTGCATTCAGGACGGATGTTCACAGGCATTTGAAATGCCAAATGCCTGTAATAGCTTGTAAAGACTGTAACTCGCGTTTACCCGCGTTTTTTGTTTACAGGCGTTTTTTCATTTTTCGCAATTTGAGAAACGTTTTTTTTTTAAACGCTTCTAAATGCGGCATGTAAACGCCGCAAAACTGACGTTTTAAACGACTGTTACTATCTGTCAAGTTAAATTGTTCCGGAGAGGTTGTAAAAACGTCCTGTGTACATGAAGCCTTAGGCCAAAAATGTCTTGGGTAAAAAAATAAATAAGCGTATATTTATTGGTTTGCGCAAAAGTTATAGCGTCTACAAACTATGGTACATTTACTGGAATTTACGCAGCTTTTAGTTTGGCTGCCTATCTCATTTCTTGAGGCGCTAAAATGGCAGGGCAGTACAAAACCCCCCAAATTACCCTTTTTTGGAAAGTAGACACCCCAAGGAATTTGTCACAAGTGATTGAAAAATGACAAAAAAAATACCTTGGGGTGTCTACTTTCAGAAAAGTGGTCATTTGGGGGGGGGGGGGGGGGGTTTGTGCTATCTTGACATTTCATGGCCTTCGAAACTGTGATAGGTAGTGAGGAGTAAAATCAACTATTTACACCCTTAGGAAGACTGAAGGCGGTGCTTGGTTTTCAGGGTCCTGTATGCAGCTAGAAAAATAGTCTCAAACATGTGATATTGTACTCAGGAGAAGCAGTAGAATGTATTTTGGAGTGTCATTTCACATATGATATCTGTGAGCAATATCATTTAGTGCAGTGGTCATCAACCCTGTCCTCAGGGCCCCACTTACAGACCATGTTTTATGTATTACCTTGGGGAGATGCAGACTAGAATACTGCAATCACTGAGCAGCAAATAATATCACATGTGATGTATTTCAGTTTTCTTGCAAACCTGGTCTGTTAGTGGGCCCTGAGGACAAGGTTGATGACCACTGATTTAGTGGACAACTTTTTTTTTTTTTTTATTTTTTTTTTTTTTTTTTTGGTAATTTTCCCAAAACTTGTGTCAAAATTATAAAATAATCCATGCACCCAACATGCCTATTGGCAAAAAGCTTCAGGTGTCTATATTCCAAAATGGGGTAATTTGGGGGGGTTTTGAACTGTACTGGCATTTTATGCACAAGATTTAGAAGCTAGAAAATTACTTTGAACCCCCAAACATTTATATATATTTTTTTTTTTGGAGGAGGCCCTACAGCAGGGGTAGGCAGCCCCCGGCACTGGTGCCGCAAGTGGCACGCAAAGCCTCTTTTGCCGGCACTCGACTCCCTCCCCATCAGCAGAGCAGCGCAAGGAAGACACTAATGCATTCCAATTTTTAGAGTTCCCCATGCTGCACCTGCACAAAGGGGGAGGCACTGTGCCCCCACACATTGTAAAAGATGGGAAACATTGTTTGGTTCTCTAACTTTGCTGTAGCTGCGATCATCAGCTTTTGTGATTTGGAAGAGATTGGGTGCAGTTCTGCTGGGGGGGGGGTCCCTGTTTCCAGGAGGACTGTAATTGGCTATTGCTGAGACCAATCACAGTCCTGCTAGCCCCGCCCACCATCTGGAGGAAGATGACTCGCTTGGTTGCCACTACCAATCTCAGAGAGAAGGGATTTCACTGATTGAGAAAACCACAATCAGGTGAAAGTTTGCGGAATTACTCTTGAGCTTCTGGGAACTTTGTTGAAATTATTCCTGAACCTTTGCATTACTACTGAACTCCTGCACTCTGTGTCCCTTTAAGCCACAGCCAGTATTCAGCACAATGAAAATCACACCCAACTTTTGCTTGAGAGTTGGATCTGCAGAATGAGTGTGCCAGGACAGGTAGATGTGTCTCATCTCTGCTTCCTTTCACCACTCTGCATATCATAGATGAGAAGAGGGTACAGCAGTGGAGTAGATGAGCAGAAGGGTACAGCGGTGGGTAAAATGAGCAGGAGGGTTTCAGAGGAGGAACAGAAGAGCAGGAGGGTTCAGCAGTGGGGCAGATGTGCAGGGAGGTACAGTGGTGGAAGAGATGAGAAGGGGGTTCAGCAGTGGGACAGAAGAGCAGGGGGGGTGTAGTGTTGGGGCAGATGAGCAAGGGGGGTACAGTGGTGAAACAGATTTGCAGGGGGGGCAGTGATCTGAGTTGTGAAGGTGCAGGAATTGGGGCTGATCTGAGGTGTGAGAGTGCAGGATGTTAATTTCTCACTACTAAAGTAGTTTACAGCATTTACTTTATAAAAAGTCCTTTTCGTGATTGAGAGTGTGAAGTTGCCTTTTTTTGTTATAAAATCGGCACGCTCAATTTCTTTGAAAACATTTTTCGGCACACTGTGCTAAAAAGGTTGCCTACTCCTACCCTACAGATGAAAATGGTGGGTGCTGCAATTATTTTTGCACATAGTATTTGCACAGCGATTTTTTTTTTTTTTTTTGAAACGCATTTTTTTGGGGGGGAAAAAAAACACTTTTTTGAATTTTAATGCACAAAAACACTATATTGCCCAAATGTTTGGTAAAAGCAGCGGCGACAAACTGCATACATTTTTTAAAAGCCTTTACAGGTTACTTTTCTTACACTTTAGATTTACAGAGGAGGTCTACTGCTAGAATTACTGCCCTCAATCTGACTGCTATGATACCTCACATGCATGGTGCAATTGCTGTTTACATACAACACAAGACTGATGCTTGCGTTCGCCTCTGCAAGTGAGCACGGGGGGATGGGTGCTTTAAATTTATTTTATTTACACATTGTCCCTTTTCATATTTATAATTTTTTCCTTTATCATTTTTATTATCACAGGGAATGTAAATTTTCCCTATGATAACAATAGGTAGTGAGAGGCACTCTTCCCTCTTCTCTTTTTTTTTTTTTTTTTTTTTTATTTATTTTTTTTATTTGGGGTCCATTAGACTCTAAATCTCTCCCCTGCCCTTAAAGCATCTGACCACACCAAGATGGGTGTGAAAAGATGCTTTTCCAATTTCCCAATGGTGCTGTTTATATCCGGCGAAACAGAAGTCATGAAATGCTCGTGGCTTCTGGTTTCTTAGACCTTGGAGATGATTGGAGCCGTTCTGGTCAGCTGGCGGAACCACCGGCTGCATTCTCGGGTTCCCCAGTGGAACAGGAGAGCTGGAAGATAGCGGGAGGGGGTGTTCTCTTCCACTGCTTGTAAAAGCAGTCTTGTGGCTAATTGGATGCTAGGCTTGCTTTTGCATGAAAGCCGACCGCCGGCTGAAAAAAAATGTCAAGATGATACCTAAACCTGCAGGCATCATTCCGGTATAACCACTCAAATTCCAGCATTATACCAGTACATCGCTGATCCTTGTTGGGCATATATTGTAATGTTCTTTTTTTTTTTTTTTTTTTCATGCAGCCTGTGGGTTAAATGAAAAGAGAGAACCTAACAGATTTCTGTACAACGATTGATCGGTGGTATGCCCACCATGGGAATACCGCCCTGCATTCACCCACTTCCAATGATGGGCATATTTGCACTGTCCTCCCTTTTTTTTTTTTTTTTTTTTTTTTTTTTTTTCGTTCAGCCCATAGCATCGATCGATGTGCATGAAGAAATCTCTACCAAGGAAAGTAAATAAAAATATATGCCAAAGCATAGAGGCGATATGTCCCCCATGTCCGCCCCTACCCCTATGCTTCGGCATATATGCTCTTTTTTTTAACTGTGGTGGTGAAATCACCTCCTACAGCGCTGAAGTCACGGATTTCCGTATCGTGAGAGCAAACCCTGTTGCTGCCAAAATATTGAAATCTGTGCTGCAGCTGAATGGCGTACCTGCAAAGAAAACAAATGTTAACAATAAAACAGTTACAGTACTGTAAAACAGTAGGACATACCTGCAAGGCAAACACAATAAAACAGTAACAATAAAACAGTATAGCATAGAATACAGTAAAACAGAGCAGAAAAATAGAGAGAACAACAATAAAACGACAACTATTTTTGCCTTTTTTTTTTTTTTTTATTATATAATTTTTTCTTTGTGTTTTCACACTTTTATTATAACTTTGAATGTTCCAGCTTAGGGTCTCTCACAATGCGATGGCCATCTAACATCTTCTGAGACCCTGTGTGAAAGTGTACCCTAGTCCAATACTCCACTAGTGAGTGGTAGTGATGGAAACCGCCCCCAATGCAGAGACCAGGTTCGCCAGGACAGGAGGGACATCTTTTTTGGGGTGCTCGTTCGGTAGGGGTACCAGGAAAGGCATCCGGAAAATGCCTGTCATGCAGCCGGCTCACTGCACACTGCATCTGGGTTGTGAATTTTGGCCACAGCACCTGCTAGATACAGAAGGGCTGCAATGACCTCTTCCTGGAATTTTAGGAAGGATCCAGTTCGTCCAGACGCTTTGTATAGCACATAAGCGTTGAACAGAGCCAATTGGAAGAAGTATAGACACTTTTTTTTTTTTTTTTTTTTTTTTTATATACCAGCGTCTGGCTTTATGGGCAACTAAGTACAGCCCCACCATCTGGTTGTTGAAGTCCACCCCTTCCATTTTACGGTTGTAGTTGTGGACACAGAAGGGCTTCTTAGCACAAGTCGCTGTAGGAATTTGGACTGGAGTATCTGGATGAATGGAAGACAGAACGAAAACGTTGCGTTTGTCCTTCCGTCTCACTGCAAGTAATTCATTGGACCTCAAGCAGGCTCTCTCCCCCTGACTAAGTTGAGCATTTACAAGCTGTTGGGGGAAGCCCCAATGATTAGATCGCACGGTGCCACATGCGCCAACTCCTGACTGATAGAGGTGTCTAAAAAGTGGCACGCTTAAATAAAAATTGTCCACGTTTAAATGGTACCCCTTTCCAAATGAGGGTGACACCAAGTCCCATACAATCTTGTCGCTGCTCCCTATGTAGTCTGGGCAGTTGGGGGGGCTCCAAGGTGCTATCTTTCTCTCGTAAACCAGAAAACTCCATGTATAGCCTGTTGCCCTGTCGCAGAGCTTATACATCTTGACCTCCTATCTGGCACGCTTGCTGGGGAGATACTGTTTGAAAACAAGACGGACAGAAAATTTAATCAGGGACTCATCAATGCAGACATCTTGATCGAGGATAAACAAGGTTGAAAATTTTTCGATGAAGTGGCTTACGAGGGAGCTGATCATGTTTAGGGTCACCACGAGTCCATTGTTATTGAAATGCATTAACTGCAATATCTGCTTGTACCTAGCCTTGGCCATGGCAGCAGAGAACACAGGCATATGGTGAATTGGGTCAGTGGACCAATATGACTGCAACTCACGCTTTTTAGTAATGCCCATGTTGAGGGATAGGCCCAGAAAGGTCCTAAATTCGGGAACTGTTATAGGTTTCCAGCCAAATTGTCTAGCAAGGGGGGAATTTGGGTTTTGGGCGATAAATTGACCAGCGTATAAATTGCTTTGGTCCACAATAGATTCGTATAGATCTTCCATGAAAAACAGCTCAAAAAATTAAAGGTGCGTTACATTTGCTGTATTCACCTGAATTCCGGGTTGGTCAGTAAATGGGGGAAGTACAGCCACTGCAGAATCTGTGGGCTGCCAATCAGGATTTGCAAGCGCATCAGGAAGGGTTCTTTGGGCCTGTGTTTGAACTCTTGGTGGCTGTGGGGCATTACTTGTGCTAGCCACCACACCAGCTTGAACTGTGCACTTTGTGGGACTCGCCGCATCACAAAGTGATACTGCAGTGCTGGTTTGTCTATGACCAGGGTGTAATAGGCCGCTGGCACTTGCCAGTTCACCAGAAAGTTTAGTGGCACTAGTGCTGACACTGCTGCATACACGTATCATGTGGTTGTTGCACCTCAGCAACAGAAGAACGGGGTGGGGTATGCCTGACCTTTAGCAGGGGCCACTACTCCATCGTCTGAGCCATCTGTCGGGTTGCCGCTCACTACAGGTTCAAATACTGAGCCTGAATGACAGTGAGGACTCCCCGCTCTCTTCTGTCATGCTCAGCATCCTGTAGGCCTCTTTACTAGTGTACCTTTTCGTTTGACATTTTGGCCAATAAATTTATAGGTAACTAGTGCGACTCGCAGGTAAAAAAAAAAAGCACCTGGTTGTCAGTGGACTGTTTGTACCGCTACAAAAAAAATAAACTGCTAGTGCTAACAAGGATCAGGCCTGACTCTGCTAAATGCTGCGGTTTTGTGTGATGTGTTTTGGAAGTGACAGTGGAATGAAAGTCCAAAGAAAGAAAGCTGACGTGTTTCGAGGGGTATCCCCTCTTCAGGAGAAGAGGGGTTACTCCTCGAAATGTGTCAGTTTCTTTGGACTTTCATTCCACCCAAGTATACTGGCCAGCAAATCTTGTTGGATGATGCAAATGATGGACTTTTTACTATCTGCCTGATTTTAACACTCGTTTGTAAGTATGTTGTTCTACTTTTAATACATTTCAGTGTTGCAAAGGTAATGTGCAAGGTTGGTGCACCCTCTGTCCTTGTTTTCTTATCATTTCCTTTTGGGTTCTCTGCTAAAAAGAATATATATTTTGTTTGGGGGTTCTAAGTAAGTTTCTAGCAACAATACAGATTTTTACTTATAAACAACAAATGTCGGAAAAAGGCTGGGTCCTTATATGGTTAACAGAACTCATGTTAAAATTATGCATTATCATTTTGTACATCTTTACAACACTTCTTTTACATCCTCCAGGCTGCAGGGCTGCATCCCACTGCTGAGCAAATAGAGATGTTTGCGTATCACCTCCCTGATGCCACGCTGTCCAATCTCATAGTAAGTATCTGAGATTAGGATTTTTGAATAATGTCTATGTACATGTAAGAAGGGCTGTACATACTGTATATGTACATACTGTATATGAATTCTTTGTAGTGGGAGGCTGGCATCTGTATCATGCTTAGCTATTTTTGTGCAGAATAGCATTTACAGTCTCCCTTTTGCTTCTCCTTTTCTTGTAGGACATCTTTGTAAGTTTGTCTCAGGTTGATGGACGTTATTTTGTGTGCAATATTGAGGACTTCAAATTTGTAGCTGACATGATCCAACACATACCATTAAACTTAAGGGCACGATATGTGTTTTGCACTGCTCCAATAAATCGCAATCTGCCCTTTGTGTGCACTTCGCTGCTAAAGGTGAGTAACTTCCATATAGAATGGCACGTGTTCTTTGCTGTTCATATCTTTCCCTTTTTCGTTAGTTCACCCACTTTTAAAGTTGGTGCATGATTTGGTAATCTGCAGAAATTGAGGTTTCTGAGTTGCCAGTAACAAACAGGTTGTGGAGTCTGGGCATACACTGTGTGAGCGCTGGTTGGAGGAAAGGCACACACCCCCACCCCACAGAGGCAGAGGAAAGAAGAAAGTTGCAGTATGAATAGACAAGAGCTTATATCCCCCCTGCAACAAATTTCTAGCTGCTTTTATATCCTGTGTCAGAACTTGTCAGAAGTTACCATGCTGATAACAGAGGAACGAAGCAGCAGAAAGACACGGGAGCTTTGGAAAGAATGGGGTTTACAACCACTTTAATGTTTATGGTATATGTTGGCTGTTTGGCTATGTTAAAGAGGAGTTCCAGTCAACAACAAAAAAAAATTAAGTCAGCAGTTACAAATACTGCAGCTGCTGACTTCTAATTGGACACTTACCTGTCCCTGGGTCCAGCGATGCGGGGGATCGAAGCCCCGTTCGTCTCCTCCTCCGTTCAGCGGCGCCGGCATTGCAACTGTGGGCGCCGGGTTGTGGCTTCACAGCCTGGCACCCACTGCGCATGCGCGAGCGGCGCCGCGTGCCGTGATTGGCCGCTCAGTCACCTGGGACCTGTAATGGGTCCCAGATGATTGACAGGAGGGAGGGAGCAGACCTGAGCCCTTCCTGTGCCGAGGGGGAAGTGATGTCACCAGCCCAGGCACTGAAAGAGGCAGACTACGAGGGAACCCCTAGCAACAGGCATTTAGAGGTAAGTAAAAAAAAAAAAAAAATATCCAAATGTTTTTTTGTATTTTTTTTTTTTTTTTTTTTTTTTTTTTAGGATTTTTCATGTAGTTTGGTTTTTTTTGGGTGGAACCCCACTTTATCATTTCCCCGTTTTTACAGTTTGTATTGTTAGGGTAATAAGATCAGGAGGGGAATATCTTCCTGTGGCGTATAAAGTCCCGTATATACTCGAGTATAAGTCGAATTTTTCAGCACATTTTTTTGTGCTGAAAGTGCCCCCCTCGACTTATACTTGAGTCAAGCACTTTTCTGCAGCAAAAAATTTCATTTTCCGAACCAACTTTGGGGCCCCGTATCTCAGGGCCACTTGGTGCTAGGAACCCCAAATTTGGTGTGCAAACCCAGTGGAACTGGTCCCACAACATATCCAAAGATAAAGTTCCTAGCACTAAGTGGTCCCGAGATACGGGGCCCCAAATTCGGTTCGGAAAATGTCATTCTCTGCTGAAGAAAAGTGCTTGACATTTTCTGAACCGACTTTGGGGCCCCATATCTCAGGACCACTTGGTGCTAGGAACCCCAAATTTGGGGTGCAAACCCAGTGGAAATGGTACCATAACATATCCAAAGCTGGGGTTCCTAGCACTAAGTGGCCCTGAGATACGGGGCCCCAAAACTGGTTCGGAAAATGTCATTCTCTGCTGCAGAAAGGTGCTTGACATTTTCTGAACTGATTTTTGGGGCCCTGTATCTCGGGGCCACTTGGTGCAAGAAACCCCAGCTTTGGAAATGTTATGGTGCTAGTTCCACTGGGTTTGCACACCAAATTTGGGGTTCCTAGCACTAAGTGGCCCCAAGATACGGGGCCCCAAATTCGGTCAACTGTGTCCATCTGCAGCAATGTCATTTCAGGACCCTTTGGGTTCAGAGACCCCAAATTTTGGCTGCAGCTAGGGGGCATCTGGGAACCCTTAACTACCAAGTTTGAAGTTCAGGGGACCTATGGCTGCAAATAGGCACAGTGATGCTGCAAATGGGCATTGTTGACCCTCTTTTCCACTTACAGTAGCTGTACATTTCTCACCCTCGTCTTATACTCGGGTCAATAAGTTTTTCCCATTTTTTTTGTAGTAAATTAGGGCCTCGACTTATACTCGGAACGACTTATACTCGAGTATATACGGTATGTGTCTGAGTTGCAATAAACGGTTATTCCTTTAGAGTTTACCCAGCATCCTCTCTGTGTACGATGATTGGAGTAAAAAGGGCTGGTATTAGCTCTCGGTCTGCTCGGAACGGTTTGGAGGGCAGGAAGCACTGTTTGGCGAAAGGAAGCACCTAATCGGGTTGCCAAGCGGTTCCCTCAGATACTCTCCATGGATTCTTCCCCAACTGTCCTGACCTGTTATAAGGGCCAGTGAACTTTTTAGAAATCTGTCATCGCACATGGAGGGCTTACTTCACATTGTGTGAGGAAGGCAAATTATTTCCTGGAGGGTACTCTGTGGAATGTATCCTGTCTTTTCTCCAGTCTGGATCAGCGCTTGGCCTTTTCATATTGTCATGTTGGTGAGAGTCTTTCCCTGTGTTCCATAGGAACAAGGTTGTTTTTAGACCTCTGCTCCCTTTGCCCTGCTTCTAATTATTCCAAAACCTTTTCCCTCCATTGGCTGTGGAAAGTGTAGTGCAGGTTTACCTCTCAGCCACTGTTTCTATCTGTTGCTCGGATATTCTCTTTGTCTTGCCAGAGGGTTCTCACTGGGGCTCCTTGTGTCTTGTTCCACCATTGCTAGGTCAGTTAAGCAGGTTATCTCTAATATTTATGCCTTGAAAAGCATGGTTCTTCTTTTTCATGGTAACATGACTAAGTCTTTCGGTGCCTCATGGGTTTTTTGGCATCAGATGTCTGTTTATCAGATTTGCAGGGCTAGCTGGTCTTCTGTTAACACATTTGTTAGGTTTTACCAAGTTGACATTCAGGCTTCTGTGGACACCAGTTTGGGCACAAGGTGCTCGCCAAGTTGGGTGCAGATTCCTGTTTATTACTTTGTGGGCCTAATGGAAATGTTTGCTGTGTTGGGTACCCCACAGTAGTATTGCTTGGGAACGTCCCAGTGCCTATGGCTGGTGGAGCTTGTGTCCTGTCCTCTATGATTAGGAAAAAGGATTTTTTTTTTTTTTCTACTTGTAAAAAATTTCTTGGAAATACACTACAGGTCTCAGGCAACCCTACCCTCTGCCTGGTGTTTTTCCTCTAATTGCTTGCTACAAAACCAGGGCTGCTGAGAGTTGGAGGGGTTATATGGGCTGTTCAAAGTTCTGTTTGTCAGTCACCTGAAAGTGGCTGCATATTACCCTGTGTGTAGGAATATTGGTGTGTATCTTGTACTGTACTTCAAGAAAAGTATGTTACAGGTAAGTCAAAAATCCTTTATTTTTTATTTTTTCTCTTCTTGTCTAGTTTGCGCGACAGTTCAGCAGAAATGAGCCTCTAACTTTCCAGTGGATCTGTAAGCATGTACACTGGCCTGTTTCCTCTCCCAAAAGCATTAAAGACTTAATGCATCTGGAATCTGTTCATGATATCTTGGATCTCTATTTGTGGTTAAGGTGAGTCCAGTTGCAATTCGCTAATCAGAGCAAGAAGAAATCTGGTAGTGCCTTATGTAAAAAATGAATAAAAATTAAAAAATCATCCTGCATTCTGCTGCAGGATGTTAGTTGTAACTAATTTTGTTTTTATTGACATGAGTCCTCGAGGTGCCTTTTTGGCAAAAATATTTACAAAGATTTATAAAAAATGTCTTTTGCATTGTCATTATGGAGTATTTGTAAAATTGTGAGGAAAATTAATGAATTTAATCCATTTTGGAATAAGGCTGAGCCTGCAACATAACAAAATATGGAAAAAGTGAAGCGCTGTGAATACTTTCCGGATGCACTGTATATTGCTTGGTCTGTAGGAAAGTTATAGAGTCCACAAACTATGTTGTGTGTATGTATGTATATGTGTGTGTGTGTGTGTGTGTGTGTGTGTGTGTGTATATATATATATATATATATATATATATATATATATATATATATATATATATATATATATATATATATGTGTGTGTATGTGTGTATGTGTATATATATATATATATATATATATATATATATATATATATATATATATATATATATATATATATATATATATATATATATATATATATATATATATATATATATATATAATATAATATAATATATTAGTACCGTATATACTCGAGTATAAGTCGAATTTTCTCCCTTCGCCTTTCAGGACAGCACCTTGGAGAGAGCGTAGCTCCACCTCTTAGACAGGAAACACTGCGTGACAACGCCCCTTTAAAAAGCAGCTGCTTCCACCATGCCATCAGTTTTAGTGTTTCCTCCGCCATGGTGGAAGCACTGCTTGGGGAACCAGAGGGGCTGCGCTCTCTCCAAGGAGAGGGTTTTGGCAGGACCTCCACGTTTGGGTACTCAGACCAACCCAGCTCCTTCCCTTACGTGAGGAGGGTGCTCCGGTGTCCTTTCCTTCTCCGGCTCACAGGAGTAATGGTCTGCCGGAAGTTTTCCACCCGGGGTGTTCGGGGGGCCGCGGTTGTGCTCAGTAAGAGCGTCCATGCCAGGCCTCTGCATGGCGGCGCCGAATCCCGGACAGCAGGTGATGCCAGTTCCGGTGGGCGGATACTTCCGGCGGGGCGTAGCAGCGATTGGTTCCTGCTGCTGGAACGCAGGAGGAAGGGGCGGGTCCTCTGGCCGGGACTTCCTTTTGTTTGGCACATGGAGCCTAGTACACAGTGCAGCAGCTGCGGATTGCACTATGGAGACAGCGGAATCGTCAGCAGCAATGGCGGATGCAGGCGCCCAGGTTCCCGGCCAGGCCCAGGTAGGAGAGGTGCGGTGGCACCTCTTTCCTTTTATATCACTGGGTGTTTTATCTTTGATGTGGTTATTCAAAACCTGCTGCTGTCTGCTATGGGGTAACAGTTTCCATTAGCAGTTCAGCAAAGGAGTGAGACTCTGGGCACTTAGGGTGTTGGCTGGAGGTACTACTTTTCTCTGAAGCCTTAGTTCTAAAGGACCTGGGTTTTTCTTGTTTCTCTGTTTCAGAAAGCTACTGCCAAATCAGAGAGAACAGGGAGAAAGTGCCCCTCATGCAAAAATCCTTTAAGGGACTCTTGGCCCAAACCACTGTGCAAATCCTGCATTGTGGATTTAGTAAAAGAAGAATCCTCACAAGAGTGCAAAGAGCTCTTATCTTCTGTGAGGAAGGAGTTAGCAGAGGCCCTAGGGACAGTGCGTTCCCTTGTAAAGCACGGCCAGAGTTCCAGCCAAGAGCAGAGTTCTCACTCCAGTTTCCCTCAGTCCACTTCCAGACAGGTGGAAAGTGAGTCGGAGGAGGAAAGGGAAAGCATTCCACCCTCAACCATTGATTCTGAGGAGGAGGAGGTGGAAGAAGAGTCAAGATCATCTAGATATAAGCTGTCACTTGAGGAGGTGGATGAATTACTCAAGGCAATTTATACTACCCTGGAGATCCAGGAAGAAAAGGCTCAGCTGTCTGTGCATGACAAGATGTACCTGGGGCTGGAGGAAATTAAACACAGGGTGTTCCCTGTGCATAAAGTGTTAACAGACACTATTAAAAAGGAATGGAAGAACCCAGAGAGAGGACAGTTTTTTTCTAAAACCCTCAAAAGGAGGTTTCCTTTTGAGGAGAATGAGGAACTATTGTGGAATAAAAAACCAAAAATAGACGCTGCCTTTTCTCAAGTATCTAGGAAGACTGATTTAGCTTTTGAGGACATGGGTATTCTCAAAGATGCTATGGATAAGAGGGCAGATGGGCTACTGAAGAAAGCCTGGGACTCATCTCTAGCTAATCTTAAGCCAGCAATGGCGGCTACGGTTGTGGCTAGGAATCTGGAGTGCTGGTTAGAGCAACTTAAAAATCATGTTGTGGCAGGTACCTCCAGAAAAGACTTATTGGAGTCCTTCCCTACCCTGCTTAAGGCAGTAAAATATATGGCAGATGCCTCTGCAGAATCTATCAGGATGTCAGCCAGGTCCTCTGCGCTTGTTAACTCAGCAAGAAGAGCACTCTGGCTAAAGACCTGGTCAGGGGATTCAGCTTCTAAAGTAAAACTGTGCGGAATTCCCTTTTCAGGAGACCTGATGTTTGGGCCAGAACTAGAGACTGTCCTTGACAGGACAGCAGACAAGAAGAAAGCTTTCCCACAGAAGAAGAAAACGGTACAGCAGAGGAAAAATTTTCGTCCTTTTCGACAAACCGATAAGGAAAAGGACCACACACAAAAGAGTCCTTTTGTTCTGGGGTTAATCAAAAAGGGTTATCAATTGGAATTCTCACAAAGCCCCCCAAGTCGGTTTTACATCACAAACCTGCCAAAGGATCGGGAAAAGGCTCTGGCCATGAAGTCTCTGTTACAGGAACTGATGCAACAGAAGGTCATTTCCCAGGTTCCGAAAGATCAAGAGGGGAAGGGGTTTTACTCCCACATTTTTATGGTCAAAAAGCCATCAGGAAAGTTCCGCCTGATTCTCAATTTAAAGGTTCTAAATCGATCCATAAAATACAAAAAATTCAGGATGGATACGATTTTCTCAGTAAGGAACTTGCTAACCCCCAAATGTCATATGGCTTCCATCGATTTGAGAGATGCCTATCTCCATATACCAATAGCGCCCCCATCACAAAGGTTCCTGCGTCTTGCAGTCAATCTGGGGGGAGGGGAGATTTGGCACCTGCAGTTTCGGGCTCTGCCTTTCGGTCTTTCCTCTTCTCCCAGGGTATTCACAAAAGTGATGGCGGAATCTTTGGAGCCCCTGAGACTGAAGGGGATTTCAATAGTACCCTATTTGGACGATCTGCTACTGTTTGCAGACTCAAGGGGTCAAGTAGAGGTCAACCTACAGACAGTTCAAACACATTTAAGAGGTTTGGGATGGCTTCTCAATCTTCAGAAGTCAAACCTAATTCCATCTCAAAGGGTAAGGTTTCTGGGGTACGAAATAGACTCGATAGAACAGAGAATTTTTCTACCCCAGGAGAAAATAGAGAAGATGCAGTTGACCCTGATAACACTTCAATCCAACGCAGAGATCTCTGTAAGACAAGCCATGTCTGCTCTGGGTCTGTTGACAGCAGCAATTCCTTCGGTACAGTGGGCCAGGTTGCATTCCCGTCCTCTGCAATCGGATATCCTGATGAATTGGTCATACCAGGAACCTCTGGAGAAGAAATTCAACTTGGGGGCAAGAGCAAAAAGGTCTCTCTGGTGGTGGAGGAACCTAGGAAACGTTTCAAAAGGGCTTCCTTGGGTCTTTCCGGTAACCAGAAGGCTGACTACAGATGCCAGCGCCTGGGGATGGGGAGCTCACCTGGAAGAAAAAACGGTTCAGGGAGTTTGGACCAAACCAGAAGCAAGAAGATCTTCAAATTGGAGAGAGTTAAAGGCTGTTCACTTAAGCCTCCTCTCCCTCCAGGAATTTCTAGTGAATCAACATGTCCAAATATTGTCAGACAATATGACGACAGTATTATATTTAACAAAGCAAGGGGGCACAAAAAGCAAAACCCTAATGGGTCTAGCGCATCAGATCCTAAGATGGGCAGAGAACAATGTGGCCTCTCTATCAGCAGTCCATCTAAAGGGGACGGAAAACACCTTAGCAGATCTCCTCAGCAGGAAAGAAATAAGGGAAGCAGAGTGGTCTCTCAATCAGGAATTATTCGAAAAGATTTCCAAGAGTTGGGGTCATCCCCAAGTGGACCTCTTTGCAAAAGAGGAAAATGCAAAAATACCAGTCTTCTTCTCTCTTCAGAGACAGGATCAAGCTCTCGGAGTAGATGCGTTAGCTCACAAATGGGACTTCCATCTGTCCTACGCTTTTCCCCCGTTCCAACTGATACCAAAGGTGTTAGCCAAATTCAGATTGGAGTCCACGGAGCTAATATTAATAGCTCCTTATTGGCCAAAAAGACCCTGGTTTTCAACCTTGATGAACCTCTCAGTGAAACCTGCTTGGAGATTACCAATCAGGACAGACCTGTTGAGTCAGGGCCGAATTCTCCATCCAGATCCAGCTTACCTCAAACTAACAGCTTGGTTTCTGAAGAACAAATCTTAAGACGGAAGGGTTTATCAGAGAGGCTTATTTCTACCCTTCTTGCAAGTAGAAAAAAAGTGACGAGAGACATTTACTTTAAAGTCTGGAAGATCTATAATTCTTGGTGTTCCAGTAAAAACTTTGATTTTCGTACCACATTTTCAGTTTTGGAATTTCTTCAAGAGGGATTGGAGAAGGGGTTAGCAGCAAGTACGCTCAAGACGCAGGTAGCTGCTTTATCAGTTTTTTTGGAAAGAACCCTGTCAGGGGAACCTTTTAATAATCAGATTTTTTAGGGCAATGGCAAAAGTAAAGCCTAGACCTGTTGTTAGTTTTCCCAAATGGGATTTATCTTTAGTTCTTCAGGGTCTAACTATGGCACCGTTTGAACCCATAGAAGAAGCATCATTACGTTTCTTGACGTTAAAGACTATTTTATTGGTAGCAGTAACTTCCGCACGTAGAATTAGTGAGTTACAAGCCCTTTCAATTAAAGAGCCCTTCATGAGATGTCTACAGGATAGGGTAGTCTTAAGGACGGATCCAGCATTTCTACCAAAGGTGGCTTCAGTTTTTCACCGTACACAGGAAATCATTCTCCCTACTTTTTGTCCTTTACCTTCGGGAGCAGGAGAAGAAGCTTTCCATACCCTTGATGTCAGGAGGTGCCTGCTTAAATATCTGGAAAGAACAAAGGAAATCAGAAAGTCATCCTCACTCTTTGTTTTAATGGAAGGTACTCACAAAGAAGGTAAAGCTTCCAAAAGCACCCTTGGAAGATGGTTAAAGCAGGCCATCAAAGAGGCATACATATCTTTGGGTCTGGAACCTCCGGAAGGGGTATTACCTCATTCTACTCGAGCAGTGGCGGCATCATGGGCAGAAAGGGCTGGGGCATCTCCTGAGCAAATCTGCAAGGCTGCCACATGGTCCAGTTTTTCGACCTTCATAAGGCACTACCGCTTGGATCTACTATCAGCCTCGGACCAATCATTTGGTAGGAAGGTTTTGCAGGCAGTAGTCCCACCCTGAAGTAAGTTTCTCGGTTATCCTCTCCAAGGTGCTGTCCTGAAAGGCGAAGGGAGAAAACCTTAGTTAGACTTACCGGTGACGGTATTTCTACGAGCCTTTCAGGACAGCAGCCTACTTCCCTCCCTTGGTTATCATATGTAAAGTATAATTATAGGACCTGGTAATTGTCTGATTATATTTTCCAGCATGTCGGAGGATTTCTCGGTAACAACTGATGGCATGGTGGAAGCAGCTGCTTTTTAAAGGGGCGTTGTCACGCAGTGTTTCCTGTCTAAGAGGTGGAGCTACGCTCTCTCCAAGGTGCTGTCCTGAAAGGCTCGTAGAAATACCGTCACCGGTAAGTCTAACTAAGGTTTTTCAGCACATTTTTTTGTGCTGAAAGTGCCCCCCGCGACTTATACTCGAGTCAAGCACTTTTCTGCAGCAAAAAATTTCATTTTCCAAACCGATTTTGGGGCCCCGTATCTCAGGGCCACTTGGTACTAGAAACCCCAAATTTGGTATGCAAACCCAGTGGACCTAGTACTACAACATATCCAAAGCTGGGGTTCCTAGCACTAAGTGGCCCCGAGATACGGGGCCCCAAAATCAGTTCGGAAAATGTCATTCTCTGCTGCAGAAAAGTGCTTGACATTTTCTGAACCGATTTGGGGCCCCATATCTCAGGGCCACTTGCTTCTAGGAACCCCAAATTTGGTGTGCAAACCCAGTGGAACTGGTACTATAACATATCCAACTGATTTTTGGGGCCCTGTATCTCGGGGCCACTTGGTGCTAGAAACCCCAGCTTTGGAAATCTTATGGTACTAGTTCCACTGGGTTTGCACACCAAATTTGGGGTTCTTGGCACTAAGTGGTCCCAAGATACGGGGCCCCAAATTCGGTAAACTGTGTCTATCTGCAGCAATGTCATTTCGGGACCCTTTGGGTTCAGAGACCCCAAATTTTGGCTGCAGCTAGGGGGCATCTAGGAACCCTTAACTACCGAGTTTGAAGTTCAGGGGACCTATGGCTGCAAATGGGCACAGTGAGGCATGCAAATGGGCACAGTGATGCTGCAAATGGGCATTGTTGACCCTCTTTTCCACTTACAGTAGCTGTGCATTTCTCACCCTCGTCTTATACTCGGGTCAATAGGTTTTTCCCATTTTTTTTGTGGTAAATTAGGGCCTCGACTTATACTCGGAACGACTTATACTCGAGTATATACGGTATGTATGTGTGAAACTCGATCATTCCTGATGTAGTGACGGCCTATCGTTTCTTGAGGCCCAAAATGCCAGAACAGTACAAATGCCCCCAAATGACCCATTTTTGGAAAGTGGATAGATCAAGGTATTTAGTAACAGCCATGGTGAGTTTTTTTAAAGTGGTAGTTTTTTGTAACAATTTTTAAAAAAACGTATTAAACCGAAACACAGGTTTTTTCACAATTCAAAAAAAAAATTACATACTGTCACCAGTGCAGTACAGCATTATCAAATAACTGGTGTGGCGATGATCAGGGATAATGACTGTATGAAAAAAAATGTATATTTTATTTATCACATCTTTTTTCTTTTTTTTACATACAGTGCCCAGAGCAATACAGCAGTGATCATGATTTTTTTTTTTTTTTTTTTTTTTTTTTTTTTATTCTACACACTATGATTTGCTTATAACAGTGAA
The DNA here is from genome assembly GCA_037952925.1 of Lithobates clamitans. Classification (NCBI taxonomy): domain Eukaryota; kingdom Metazoa; phylum Chordata; class Amphibia; order Anura; family Ranidae; genus Lithobates; species Lithobates clamitans. The sequence goes on along the minus strand of JBBGZY010000896.1, from coordinate 6,438,757 downwards.
TTTCACTTATAAGCAACCATTTTTTTTTTCTGAATGAAATTCACCAATTTGGTGTTTACTATTGTGACTAGCTGTCATTGGCCACAGCTAGTTACATGGTACAGATGGGCTTTGATTGGCCCTGTCTGTACCATGTGATCACTGACCAATCGTCGATATCAACACTATAGTACACAATGAATGACATGAAACCAAGCCATTCATTGTGTACAAATGGCATGTGATTGGTCACAGCGATCACATGGTGTCGGCAGCAGGCCGGTGAGCACGGCCGATCCTGGGAGGTGGTTATAGACACGTGCGCACAGGATAATAGGTCTCCCACCCAGCTGTCATTTTACACTGAATAAAATTCAGTGTAATATGGAAATTTGTTGGTTTGGAGAATACCCCCAGGAGTGCCATTTTCTGCTTCTCAGATTAGTGATTTTCTGAGAAGTCTACTAAAAGATGCAAGTAAAATTTTAAGCAACCCCTACAGTAGGAATTTCATTTTTGGTTATGTAAGGCTTGCTATCTAAGTTGCCCGTTCACACCAAAAAAAAAAAAGTCCTCTGGATGCGTAGCTACTGTTTTTTTTTTGTTTGTTTTTGTTTTTTTGTTTTTTTATGCATTCCGGTGTATTTTTGATGTATTTCCGGATGCATTCCAGATACTTTTTTTTGCTTTTGCCCTGTGTTTTTTTTGTTTCCTTTTTTACACTGGACTGGTGTCTGGTGCGTTTTTATGCATTTTTATGCTTTTTAACATGTTCCAGTACAGTTCTGTGCAGGAAAAAAAAAGCAGAATGTTGTACTTTTTTATTTTTTATTTCCTGGAACTCAAAAGCACTGTAATGCACTGCACTGTTGTGAATTACGCCATCGGAACCCATATAACCTACTTTCCAATGCCTTTTTGATGCAGAAAAAAAAGCACTGCACTACATGTGGTGTGGACGGGCCCTATGCAGATAGTGCAACTGACCTCATTAGAACACAGTGCATCAGGTGATTATAATGAAGGTTTACCTTCCCATTCAGGAATCAGTCTTGAAAGGACTTGGTGAAGTAAACAGTATTTTCTTCAGAACAGAAAAAAGGTAGGAATTTGCAACAAAATTTGTTTAAGGGCCAGATCACACCAGGAATCGCACAGGAATGCGCTGCACATTCCTGTGCGATTTGATCCCCTTTATTTTGAATGGGCTGAATTCCAGTAGACTGAACCAAAAGTACTGCATGCACTGCTTTAAAAACGCACTGCAACCGGATTGCATGTACATGTACTTCAGCTCGGGCAAAGGCATTACACTCAGGTGTGAATAGGCATAATTGAAAACCATGGGATTTTGGATGTTGAGCATGAATGGGGCCTTTTATTTTTGACGCCATCATTTCATAATTTCTTCTTTTTTTTTTTTCTACCCAGTTACCGTTTTATGGATATGTTTCCACATGCTGGGCTTGTAAGGTCCATACAAAAAGAGCTAGATGCAATTATTCAGAATGGTGTTTATAACATTACTAAACTCATCAGAGCATCAGAAGCTGCATCTAGTCTTCATGTGATGGAGGGCACTGTTCTACCTCGTGAGGCACCTACAGATGAGAACTCAAGAACTGTACAGAAGGGGAACAGGGGAAGTAGGCGGACTCCAATAAATTCAGAAGTACAAAGTGGGTCCCTCACCTCCAAGTTAGTTAAGGATGGACTCCTTACACCAAGCATGCTAAAGCAGCTTCAACAAGAATGGTTGAATCGCCAGAATGAGCATGGAAGCCACACTAGAGGGACATACTATGATATGGACAATTTTAAGAAGACAAGAAAGAAGAAATAGTGCCATTTAAACAATTTTTATTTTTTTATTGTACAAAATAAAAAGATTGTATATCAAAGTTGTTCAGTTTTTTTTATTATGACATCATTTTCAAGTGATCTCCTGTTTTGAATGATAAGTTTTAGTTTTTGTTATTGGGAGCCAGGAAAGCATTGCACCAGTGATCAGTAGATAGTGGGTGCAATGCAGGGCTCTTGCAGACTGTGTGTGTAAGCTGTCTGCCCATACATCATATGGACAGGCACTTACACACGAACAGGAGGCCTTAATGAACTACCTGCTAAACAGCACCATGTTAGTTCATTTAGAGTGATAGGTGTCCCGTGAGCCGCACATAAAGGCAAAGCCTGCTGTGTGATAGTGAATGGCAGTCTCACACTGGACCCCCGTCAAGCCATGCATCCAACGCGTTTCATTTCGCCCACCGGAACTTACTCATGGGGATAGGGTCTCCAGGTGGAAGGGGAGATTAAATGCATCATCGGCCACCACTCAGTGAAAGAATGAATATCAGGTGTGTGAAGGGCTGGTCATAGAGGTTGTGTGTTTAAGGAAGTGCATACACAGAGCAACCATAGAAAATCTGGTTGTAAGGAGGTTTTAAATGGCCAGCCTCTTGCAAAGTGTAAGCAAAGAAACAAGTGTGCAGGAGTCTAATAAGGCCAAAATGGAAATATTCTATGTGCTCGGTGCGTGGCCTGGCAGGGGTCCAGGCTGAGACTGCGATTCACTTTCACACAGCAGACTTTGACTTGATGTGCGGCTCCCAGGACACCTATCACGCTCTACCATTGCCTGGAGCATAGACGAGCTCCCTTCCTGGCCAGCACTCACATCAGTGGGCACAGGACTTCATTCCCTTACAGCCTGAGTGGCTCACACATATCTTGCTTTGTCAAGGTAGTTCATTGAGAACTACAAGTTGACAGCCGCAAAGGCACCTTGTAGCCTTTTTTTCTGGGCCTTTTGGAGGTTGGTCCTGTGTTGCCCACCCTCACTTTGACTGCTTTTGGATGTCCTGACTATATGGGAATTACTATGTTCCTCAATGCAAAAAGAAAAAGGGATTTCTGTTACTAAAGTAAAAAACCTTTTCCAGCAGTTTATTCAGGAACACCGTTCCCACCCCTCTGTATTTCTGTTCATGCTCTTGGTATTGTGGGCTACGAACTGGAGTATGCTGGTTAGAGGAAGGATTACTGTATACTAGGGTTGGTTTACAGTTTTTCTGTTTTGCTAGTGTCCAGTCTTTCTGTAGGCATCTGTATCTGAATTCCTGTGTCTCTAAGTGGACTTCAAGAAAACTATTTTCCAGCAAGTAAAAAAACCTTTTTTTTTTTTTTTTTTTTTTTAATGTTCACATATTTGTAGGTAATATACATTATTGAACTGCATGTAGAAAGTGCTTGTAGTTCACAGATTTAATACAAGGATATTTCATGGCTAAACACTAGATTTTCTGTATATTCTTATGGCATTGTGTCTGTTTACTCATTGCCTTGTACTTTGTCCTCTAAGCTAGACTTAGGCTTTTGATTAGGTCATTAGACCTTTGTGTTGATGCTCAATAGATCTTACGTGAGCACAAAGGCTAGTCTGCCTTAGTCTTGTATTCCAGGATAAGCGTGTTCTGTATTCCACAATAGCTGTTCTACACTTCATATGAATGTCATACTTGCGCAGTGAGGCTGATTGCCTAAAGTATTTAACCACTTCAATACAGGGCACTTATACACCTTCCTGCCCAGACCAATTTTCAGCTTTCAGCGCTGTCGCATTTTGAATGACAATTGCGCGGTCATGCTACACTGTACCCAAACTAAATTTTTATCATTTTGTTCCCACAAATAGAGCTTTCTTTTGGTGGTATTTGATCATCTCTGGGGTTTTTATTTTCTGTTAAAAAAAAAAGAAAATTTTGAAAAAAAAAAAAAAAATCCTTTTTTTTTTTTTGTTTGTTACAAAACTTTGTAAATAAGTAAGTTTTCTGCTTCACTGATGAGGTGGCACTAATATGCGGCACTGAAAGGTGGCACAGATGGGCACTGAAAGGCGGCACTGATGTACACTAATGGATGGTACTGATTGGCATCCCTGGGGGTCCATTGTGGGCATCCTCGGGGGGGCTTCGCTGATAATCAGAACAGACCCCCCCTGTCAGAGGAGCAGCCGATCGACTCTCCTCTACTCGCGTAACACAGACGCGAGTGAGAAAAAGCCAAACAACGGCTCTTCCTGTTTACATTGTGATCAGCCGTGATTGGACACAGCTGATCACGTGGTAGAGTCTCCGTCAGACTCTTTTCCTAGATCGGAGTTGTGGTGTGTCAGAATGACACACCGCAACAACGATCGCCGCAATGCGTGCCCCCGGGGTAGTGCAGCAGCTTGATATCCTGGCGACTTCATTTGATGTCCGGTCAGGATATCGCAACCACTTTGCCGACGTCATATTGCTATATGGCGGGTGGCAAGTGATTAATGTTCACACAAAATAATCTTGTGTTCAAAGTCACTTCTTTATTTGTCCAGTTGTGTGAAAATGAAATCCCTGTTTACCTATTTTCCTGCGTGTAAATGAATAATTGAAGTGAATATTTGCATAATTTTTGTGAACATTCCTAAAGTGGTTGTAAAGGCAGAAGGTTTTTTATCTTGATGCATTCTATGCATTAAAGTGGTTGCTAAGCCACGTTCACATCTTCATACCATCTCCTCTGTGTTCTAATCCTGTGTGCCCCTGTGTGAGTGATATATAAAAAAAAAAAAGCCTGCTATACCTCATTTCACAGCTCTTCTCAGCGATCACATGATCGGCTGGCTTTATCCCCCCCCCCCCATCTGATGCCGCGGGGAGGGCCGAGATTTCCCTGCTGACATCACTCAGGAGAGGAGAGAGAGCCAGCCCATCGTGTGATTGCTGAGAAGAGCTGTGAAATGAGGTACAGTGGAACCTCAGATTGCAAATAACGTGGTTTACGAGCTTTTCGCAATACGAGAAATTTATTCAGTTTTTAAAATCCTGACTCTCTTTGCGAGCATTGTCTCGCAAGATGAGCAGAATTCAAGTCGCTGGGGTGTGCAGTACCGCATTTGGCCAGAGGTTCAGGGGTGCCGGTGACGCTTGGAGATGCTCGTAAACACTCCGTTCTCAAGTGTCTCTGAGCGTTTCCGGCGCCCTCACACCTCTGGCCACATACGGTACTGCACAGACAAGCAGTGGCTGTGGAACGGATTATCTGAGTTTCCATTTGTTCCTATGGGGAAACTTGCTTTGATATACGAGTGCTTTGGATTACAAGCATTCTTCTGGAACGAATTATGCTCGTAATCCAAGGTATTACTGTATAGCGGACTTTGATTTCTAAAAAAAAATCAGTGGGCGTGCACTCCACGACTATGGAGCCGTTGCGTGTGACCTGTGGCCGCAATGTCCGCCGGGCACCCGTGATCGCTCCTGAGAGAGACAGAACGGAGATCTGTCAATGTAAACAGACAGGAGAGAGGAGACAGATCTGTTGTTCATACAAAGTATTAACAGCGATCGGTCGTCTCCTCTAGGCATTCCCATCCCCCCACAGTTAGAATCACTCCCTAGGACACATATTTAACCCCATGATCGCCCCCTAATGTTAACCCATTCCCTGCCAATGACATTTGTCCCAAAAAAGTGTCAAAATTGTCCGATCTGTCCACCGCAATGTCGCAGTCCCGCTAAAAATCGCAGATCACCACCATTATTAGTACAAAAAAAAATGCCATAGATATATTCCCTATTTTGTAGACGTTATAACATTTGCACCAACCAATCAATATTATTACGGTTATTGCGTTTTTTATTTTTACCAAAAATATGTAGAAAAATACATAATGGCCTAAACTGAGAAAGGAAAGTTTTTTTTTTTTATTGTTTTTTTTTTATTATAGTAAAAAATATTGCTTTTTTTTTTCAAAATTTTGGTTTTTTTTGTTTATAGCGCAAAAAATAAATACTGCAGAGGTGATCAAATACCACCAAAAGAAAGCTCTATTTGTGAAAATGTCAATTTTGTTTGGGTACAGCAGCGTTCAACCGTGCAATTGTCAGTTAAAGTGATGCAGTGCCGTATCACAAAAAATGGCCTGGTCATTAAGGGGCAAATCCTTCCGGGCTTAAGTGGTTAATGAAAAAAAACGAGATTTTAGTGTCACTTTAAATTCTTTTGTAACTCAGTTTCAGTCTGTAAAGCAAGCAGGATATACTGTAATCGGAATTAAATTCCACTTGTCAAAGTCTCACGTACAATTTATATTTCAACAGCTATCTGTATGAACAGTTGCAGATTTTCAGGACAAACCTTCTGGGTTTACCCCCTTCATCAAGGTCCAAGCAGTACCCAACCTGGAAGGGGGTACACCCTAAAATCTTGTCCTGAAAATTTGGATGTTCGTGCAAATAAAAAAAATATCACGGACAGTACTCCATTGTTCTTGATACAGCTGCAATATTCAGTACTGTCCATTAAACTTTTTTTTTTATTATTTATTTGCACCATCACATACAGTACTCAATAGTGCAGATGTTGATGCGTGAAATCAAACTGAAAAAAACAATAAAAAAAACTAGTTTGATATCATGCAATTGCAAGGAGAGCAAACACAGCAGAGTGTATACAATAGGCTTGTTCTGAATAATTATGGCCACTAGTACACTTAAGGGGGATGGAGCCCTGACTAACTGGTAAGACAATTACCTTTTTTAATATCGGCATTTCCAGATCATTATCATGCTCTGCTCGTTCGGTCAGTTCTTTTTGTGTATCCTCCAGGGCATGTGGAGTTTCTCATGCAAAGATGCATTACAGAGAGTGTTATAAAAACAGTTCTATTTGGGGGATCCAGTTATATGATAAATGGTTGTAGTATATAAAAATTGTTTTGTTTTTTCTTTTTATATTTATAAATCTGCTATGTATATTTTTTTTAATCAAATAGATACAAACCGTTTGCAAAAGTAAACTCAATATGCTAAGTCAGGGCTTGACAAATTTGCTTGGAATCTAGGAGCCAGCTAAAAAGGTTAGGAGCCAGGTTTTTTTTTTTTTTTTAAACGACTGACAGCTTAATTTTCAATATAAAAATTAACCAATCTTAAATTTACACAGAGACGACTAGAACGAATGTGACTGCTTTTATTTCCTGCCATGCAGGGACACAAGACCACCATATTCCCGCTAAGGATCCAATCAGGTCCGCCTTTAAAACTGACAGGCGAACTTGATCAGACAGCCCGTGTGAAAGGGGCCAAGCAGGGAGATGACAAATAATAAATTCATTTTCTCAAGTCGTCTTCCAGGACGGCACCCTGAGAGATGACTGGTCCTCCTGACAGGAAACACAATCAAGAAAGAGGTTAAAAACCCCGCCCCTCCCTGCACTCCTCAGTTTTTGATTGTGTTTCCCCACAGCGAAACAGTTTGTTTTTTTCTAATAGACTGAAGGCCGTGGGCTGGAAGTCTCCCCCTGGGCGCCAGACTGCAGGTTTTTGGAAAACCTTTGGGTTTGGTAGGGCTTGCCCTGCTCGGGGGGGTTTGTTCCCCTATTTTTCTCAGGGGGGCAATGAAGAGCTCCCCATGAGAACTGGAGGACCCTGGGCACTGTGAGTCTCCAGAACTCCAGGGACCATGTTCCTGCTCCCACCTCTCCTTACCTCATGGTTTCTAGAGAGGATTTGCCACATTCTGCCTGTTTGAGCTCTATCCTGGGTCTCCTGGCCGCCTCAGCGCCGGCGGCTGTGTGTAGTATCGGCGCCATTTTGCGGTGGTCATTTCTGGGAGGAAATGACGTCACGGCCGCCCGGTTACTAGAGCACGCCGCCCACAGAGGAGGAAGTGGCCTCGGCAAGATGGCGGCGGTGTTCGGAACGCCGTGAGGAGCCAGCAGCCGGCTTGAATCACAGGTACCAGCAGTAATTCCGGGCGTCAGAGGCAGCGTCAGGCAAGGAGCAGGCGTCCACTACTCACTCACTGCAATGGAGCAGGAGGAGTTTTCAGCCGTTGTGGAGGCCACCGGGGGTGAGTCTATCAGGCTGGAGGAGATAAGGGAGGGGGTGCCCCTCTAGCTTTTCCCTCATAAGAGATCTCGGTTTAAGTGTTACTAGTTAAATGGGCTTCTTGTTTTTGCAGATACAGAAACCCAGAGTGTTGCCAGTAGACCGAGACCCAAAAATCCTTCCCGTTCCAAGAGGTGTGGGTACTGCAATGATAAACTAACTGCAGAGCACACCAAGCCGTTCTGTTACAAATGCATTCATAAATTATCAGGGAAGGAGACTTCTGAGGTTATGAGAGATTTTCTCTCAGTACAATCTGAGATGTTATCCACACTTAAAGCCTTCCAGGCTAGCCTTAATGCTAGGCAGGATAGCAGAGAAGGCTCATCCTCTCAGGAAAGTGCTTTTTCTAATATTAGACAGGCGAGCACTACTCAGAAACCGCCATCTTCTCACGATTCGGAGGAGGAGGCGGAAGAAGTGGAAGGTCCCTGCCATAGTCTCCTTGAAGAAGGGGAAGACGCAGATGATAGCCAGGAGGAAGGGGAACACTCCAGGCCAGGCAGACATATCTTCTCAACAGATGATATGGAGGGCCTCCTAGGGGCTATTTATGCTTCTGAGGAGATCCAGGAGCCGGAGGCTCAGACTTCTGTACAAGATAGGTTGTATCAGGGGTTGTCTAAGGCTCAGTCTAAAGTGTTACCTATCCACCAGTCTCTGAAAGACATTGTTTTAAGAGAATGGAAGGAGCCAGAAAATAAACTTCAGAAGTTTAAAACCTGGAAACGCAGGTGTCCGTTTAAGGAAGAGGAGCAGGAGAAGTTTTTTAAACTTCCCAAACTAGATGCATCTCTGGCCCAGGTTTCTAAACAATCTGACCTGTCTTTTGAAGATGCAGGTAACATCCGGGACCAAATGGACCGTAGGTCAGAGACCCTTTTACGCAGGGCCTGGGAGGCCAATGCGGCTACTTTAAGTCCGGCTTTAGCTTCAGCTTGTATAGCCAGGAATACTAACATGTGGCTGAATAAGCTGACTGATCATGTGTCGAGTTCTTCCAAGTCCAAAGATCTTTTGGATTCCTTGGAAGTAATTGGTAAGGCAGTAGCCTTTCTTGCGGATGCGGCAGTGGAGTCGGTGCGGACTTCAGCTAAGACAGCCGCGCTTCTCAATTCTGCCAGAAGAGCCATATGGGTTAAGACCTGGGATGGGGATCATACCTCTAAGACCAGGTTATGCGGTCTTCCTTTTGAAGGATCTCTCCTGTTTGGTACAGGGTTGGATCAGACCCTCTCCAGATCTACGGAGAAGGGAAAGAAATTTCCGGTTAAACCTAAAAAGGCCAAAAAATTTTTTCGAGGCCCCCAGGTCAACAACCGGTTTAAAGACCGTAAGGAAGGAAAGAAGTGGGGTGTTGGTAAAGCCAAACAGAAAGGAGCTCTCCTTTTCTCCGGCCCCAAAGTCGCAGACAGGGATCCTAAGTGACGCCAGCACCAAGGTGGGAGGGAGGCTGGCACAATTTATCCCACAGTGGGAGCAGGTAGCCCAGAGCCCTCTGGTCCTTCAGTGGATAAGAGAGGGCTACGGGCTAGAATTTGCTTCCAGGCCCCCACAGACTTTTCTACTGACCTTTTTACCCAGAGAAAAGCCAAAAGCCATAGGACTCATGGAAAATATCGAGCAGTTGGCGAGTCAGAGGGTCATTCTCCCAGTTCCGGCGGATCAGCAGGGAAGGGGTTTTTATTCCCACGTCTTTGTTGTTCCAAAACCGTCCGGGAAATTCAGGTTAATCCTGAATCTAAAGAAGTTAAATACCTTCCTGCGATACAAAAGATTTCGCATGGAGTCGGTCTATACGGTCAGAAAACTTCTGTTAAAAGAGGTCTTCATGGCTACCATAGACCTGAAAGATGCATATCTGCATATTCCCATTCTACTGCAGCACCAGGTATTCCTTCGCTTTGCTATCCGCACAGATCTGGGTACACAGCACTGGCAGTTCCAGGCCCTACCATTCGGACTGGGAGCCAGTCCAAGGGTGTTTACAAAGATCCTTGCAGAGGTCATCTCCTACCTGCACCTTCAGGGGATTTCCCTGATACCATATTTAGACGATCTGTTGGTCTACAACCTTTCCAGAGAATCCCTTCTCCAGGATCTGGACAGGGTAATATCCACCTTGAAGTCCCTGGGGTGGTTGATAAGTCAGGAGAAATCCTCTCTGATTCCTTCCCAGACCAAACTCTACCTGGGTCTGTGGGTGGACTCGGTAAGGCAGAAACTGATCCTTCCGCAGGAGAAGATAGAAGCACTGATTGCTTCAGTGTCTTCAATCCGGCACCAGAAGGTAGTATCCAGAAGAGTGATCATGAGGATTCTTGGTCTTATGACCTCATGTATCCCAGCAGTACCTTGGGCCCAGTTCCATTCAAGACCCCTGCAAAACTTCCTTCTATCCTCATGGGATGGAAAGAAGGAATCCCTAGATACTCTGGTGACCATCCCTCTAAGAATAAGAAATTCCTTACTTTGGTGGCTCAACCCCCAAAGGTTGGGGACAGGCCATCTTTGGTTCCAGCTTCAGCCGGTCAGAATAACGACCGATGCGAGCTCGTGGGGATGGGGGGCCCATCTAGACGAACTGCAAGCTCAGGGTGTGTGGGACACACGACAGAGAATTGCGTCTTCCAATTTCCGGGAATTGTTAGCTGTCAAGGAGGCTCTAATAGCCTTCGAGGGCAGGATCAGGGGGAAGGAAGTTCAGATCCTCTCCGACAATTCCACAACAGTGGCCTTTCTGAACCGTCAGGGAGGTACACGGTCGCTTCCCCTAATGTCTCTGACACAGGAGATTCTAGAATGGGCGGAGCAGAGAATTCTGTCCATTTCTGCGGTACACATAAGGGGAGTTTTCAACATAAAGGCAGACTTCCTCAGTCGTCAGACAGTACAGCAGGGAGAATGGGAGCTAAACCCTGAAATTTTCACCATGGTCTGTCAACAGCTGGGTACACCGGAGATAGATCTCTTTGCCCGCAGGGAAAACAGGAGAGTCAGGAGATACTTTTCCCTCTGCAGGGAACGAGGGTCCGAGGGGGTGGATGCATTGGCTCAGGAATGGGATTTCAGTCTGGCTTATGCGTTTCCTCCCTTACCTCTGATTCCAAGAATCCTTCAAAGACTGAGTCGGGCCAGGGGCAATTTGATCCTGATTGCCCCCTGGTGGCCCAAAAGGTCCTGGTTTCCCACGTTGTGGAACTGGGCGGTGGTGCCTCCGGTTCAGCTTCCAGAACGTCAGGATCTTCTGCTTCAAGGCCCTCTTTACCATCCGAACCCCGGGTTCTTCAGGTTGACAGCCTGGCTGTTGAAAGGGAGTGCCTGCGCAACAAGGGGTGTTCAGAGAAGGTGATTGACACCCTGTTACTGAGTAGAAAGCCGGTAACTAGACGCATTTATGCTAGGGTCTGGGGGGCTTTTTCCCGTTGGTGTGAAGCGAGAAAAGTTCCCCAGAAGCAAATACCTGTTATTTTAGACTTCCTACAAGAGGGAGTAGACCGAGGTTTAGCCACCAAAACTCTGAAGGTTCAGGTGGCGGCCCTGTCTAGTTTTTTGGATGTCAGATTAGCCCTAGATCCTTTAATTAAGAGATTCTTGTCGGCTAGAGAGAGACTTTCCCCGGTGCAAATGAAGGAATTTCCACCTTGGGATTTATCTTTAGTCTTGGAAGCCCTGACCAGGGCACCTTTTGAGCCGTTGGCTCAATCTTCAGTCAGATTGATTTCTTTTAAAACCGCCTTCCTTCTGGCTGTTACTACAGCCAGAAGGGTGGGCGATTTACATGCTCTTTCTATGAAGGAGCCTTTTTTCCACCTGTTAGAAGACCGAATTATTCTCAGGCAGGACCCTTTGTACCTTCCCAAGGTGGCTTCACGCTTCCATAGGTCACAGGAGATTATTTTACCCTCCTTCTGTCTCAATCCACAGAACGAGAAGGAAAGGGCCTTCCATACGTTGGATGTCAGGAGATGTCTGTTGCTTTACCTAGATAAGGTTAAAGAGTTTAGGAAATCTCAACATTTGTTGGTTAGTTTTTGTGGAGTTCGAAGAGGCAAACAGGCCTCTAGAACGACCATTGCTAGATGGATTAGACAGGCTATTGCCATAGCTTATGAGCATTCAGGTCAGACGGCTCCAACTAATCTTAAAGCTCACTCTACAAGGTCTCTGGCAACCTCTTGGGCAGAAAGAGCCGGAGCATCGGCAGATCAAATCTGTAAGGCAGCAACGTGGTCAAGCCAGAACACGTTCCTGAGACATTACAGAGTGGAACTGCTGTCACCCCAGGATCTGGCCTTCGGCAGAAAGGTCCTGCAAGCGGTGGTCCCGCCCTAAGGTAGGCCTGAGCTACTTGCTCCTCTCTCAGGGTGCCGTCCTGGAAGACGACTTGAGAAAATGACCAGTTACACTTACCGGTAACAGTGTTTCTGGGAAGTCTTCCAGGACGGCAGGCCTACTTCCCACCCGGTTTGTATTTTTATATAGTGGTACATTGGAGGTGTTTTTGTTTCACTTTCATGCACTGGTGTGGGTCAATACTTTTGCACAACTGAGGAGTGCAGGGAGGGGCGGGGTTTTTAACCTCTTTCTTGATTGTGTTTCCTGTCAGGAGGACCAGTCATCTCTCAGGGTGCCGTCCTGGAAGACTTCCCAGAAACACTGTTACCGGTAAGTGTAACTGGTCATTTTAATGAACCACTTCCTTCCCGCAGGACGACTATATACGTCCTGTCTTTGAAGAGAAATACCGTTGTTATGGTAGCAGCTAGCTACCATAACCCCTGTATTCTCTTCAAGAGCCGGCGGTTCTCTTTCAGATAAAAGTGGTCTCTGCAGCAGATTCGCAGCGAGATCACTTTTATCGGCGGCAGGAGAGGGCCCCCCCCTACCGCCGCGCTCCGGTGCCCTTCACTGCTTACCGTGGCCGTCGGTAACGGCGGAGGCGATCCGAATCTGTCCCTGGCCTGACATGGAGACAAGTGAGAGGAAGATGGCCCCGCCCATCTCCAAGTCATTGCAGGGCGGAAGCGACGTCAAATCGTCACTTCCACCCATAGCTCTTAAAGGGACATTTTATTATATTTTTTTTCAAATGACAATTTTTTTTTTTTTTTAAATGCATTTTAGTGTAAATATGAGATCTGGGGTCTTTTTGACCCCAGATCTCATATTTAAGAGGTCCTGTCATGTTTTTTTTTCTATTACAAGGGATTTTTACATTCCTTGTAATAGGAATAAAAGGGACTTTTTTTTTTTTTTTTTTTTAAAAGAACAGTGAAAAAAAAAGTTAAAATAAGAAAAAAAAAGAAATTAAATGTGCCCCATCTCTTGTAATAGAAATAAAAGTGACACCATTTTTTTTTTTTAAACAGTGTAAAAATAAAAAATAAAAAGTAAAATATATAAGAAAAAAAAATAATTTTTTAAAACGCGCCCCGTCCCGCCGAGCTCGCTTGCAGAAGCAAAACGCATATGTGAGTAGCGCCCGCATATGAAAGCGGTGTTCAAACCACACGTGAGGTATCGCCACGATCGTTAAAGCGAGAGCAATAATCCTAGTCTTGGACCTCCTCTGTAACTCAAAACATGCAACCTGTAGAATTTTTTTAAACGTCGCCTATGGAGATTTTAGAGGGTAAAAGTTTGTCGCCATTCCACGAGCGGGCGCAATTTTGAAGCGTGGCATGTTGGGAATCAATTTACTCGGCGTAACAATATCTTTCAAAATATAAAAAAAATTGGGCTAACTTTAGTGATTTCTTATTTTTTAATTAAAAAAAGTATTTTTTCCCAAAAAAGTGCGCTTGTAAGTCCGCTGCGCAAATACGGTGTGACAGAAAGTATTGCAATGACCGCCATTTTATTCTCTAGGGTGTTAGAATAAAAAATATATATAATGTTTGGGGGTTCTAAGTAAAGGGAAGGAGATGAGCAGGCAGTGAAAACAGGCAGGGGAAGCTCCATTAGCATTGGTGGATGTCTTGTAATACCAACGGCCACCACCAGAGGGCGCCCGATTGCAGAAGGAACCATAGGACTGCAGTAGGCCGCGAAGCCGGGGCCTCAATTACCGGCGCGGCCCAACGCGATCGCCGGGAGGGGGGGGGGGTGTCGAACAGACACAGGACACCCCAGCTGTGCTGCCCCAGGCGCCAGGTCGCTAATTCTAGTCGCAAATGCGACCTGGCGCCCGGGGTTTGTCGAGCCCTGTGCTAAGTGGTCAGCACTTCCGTCTGGCAGTACCAGGGTTGACGGTTTGAATCCCAACCACGACACTACCTGCCTGGAGTTTGCATGTTTTGCCTGTGTGGGTTTCCTCCCACACTCCAAAAACAGTTATAGGTTGACCTCCCTGGCGGTATGATTATGTCAGATTTTTGCATCTCAAAGCGGTACAATTATTTTGCATAGAAATTTGGCATTTTATATTGTGGGCCTGTAATTCTTAGCAATAACACACTTAAATCTGTCCAAACAAGAGTCTAGTAGATATCCTGGGTATGATGAAGTTTGAAACACAAAATCATAAATTATAATAAATATAATTATAAAAAATAATAATAATAAAATTAATTTCCCCACGATTCACTATCGCTCAATTTTCCAAGTGTTTTAATTTACTATCGCTGTTTTCTAGCTGGTCTAAAACCACTTTTGACGTAAAGGGACACTTTTTGGTTGCTATGGACAATCTCCAGTTTCCAGGCAGAAATAACAGTATATATTATATAAAACTGCATGCAGGGAATTGGACAAAGCACTGGGGACAAAAGGGATGTGAAATAATTTCATTCAGTAATGTAATCTGTAAGATTACAGTGTACTGTATGTATTATGATTTTTCACTTTTTTGGAATTTGCCGCCAGGCTCCACCACCGTGCGACGCTCGCAGGGAACGGAGCCCAGCACAGAGAGGCTTCGGGCGGAGGACAGAGCCCACGGACACAGCGGGGGGATATCGCAGGATCCTGGGGACAAGGTAAGTAGACCGCACCAGTATCCTGCAATGCAATCCGGAGTGTGGCTCGGGGTTACCGCTAATGGTGCTGAAATTTAACCCCGAGCCACACTCGGGAGAACCGTCAGGGAGGTTAACTGGCTCCAGTTTAAATTGGCCCTAGTATGTGTATGAATACCCTCATCCAGAGGTGTCCAAATGTGTATATCTGGTAATTGCATCCACAACTCAAAACCACAGATGGACCTATTGTACCACACTTGACCAGTGTTGCAGTTGCAGGTCCCATGCGGCTGCAACAGAGGCAGTGTGGTTATTTTAAATGATCTATTAACGTAAAGCACATGTGTTGCACTGTGGCAGCCCATTCATTTGAATAAACTGTCTAACGTACCACAGAATGGTGCATGCACAATGCACTGTAGTGCGTTACATTGCATTGGGGTGCATGCATTACACTAACGCACGTAACACATTTTCGCAGCAGTCATAAATACTCCTGTAGTGTCACATCCTAATGTCTGATGCAGTAAAAATTTTATCTCCTGCGAAGATTGTGAAGATGTTCTAAATGTAGCATAGGCAAATGTTGTAACGCCTACTACAGCTTAATCAATATCTAGATCCCAAGCAATAAACCCTACCCAGGAACAAAGTGTTAATGATTGAGCCAAAGTGAATCATTGTAGCCTTTGCCTTCACTTTTTTTTTTTTTTTTTGTCATTGTAGCAGTATTGGTAGCAGAGTTGATTGTAGTCACTCCCAGCCTACAGACTTCAACAGACCTAACTAGTCTTTCTACTTATTGGAAAGATTTTATTTTGCAAAAATGTTTGCTGTACATTTGGTATCATTTTGGCTCACAAAGCTTAAAGAGGATCAATTAAAAAAGGTAAGGATTTTAATCTAACACTTACCAGTTTATCTATTTATAGCATGCATATGAAGTGTGTGTGCGCGTGATAGGGGGGAAAAAAACACTTGCATGTTTGTTAATAATCTGAATGGAGCATGCTGTATTCATGTAAACGGACACACTCATCATTGTCCTTTAGGCAATGTTTCTAAATTTGATGAAATTACATTCACTTAGAAGAAAGTCAATGGCATTGAGAAACTAGTGGCACAGAGGCGGTTCACTTAGCTTTGTGAAGAAAATGCAAGAACGTGCATAGAAGTTGTCACAGCTTCATTCGTTCACTAAACTAAATGAATATTTACTGTACAATGTGAACATGCTCTTACCCTCTTGGGAATTCTCCCCAGTATGTACCAAGTATTACATGGCTTAAAGTGATACTAAACAAACACTGTTTAATTTACATTGTCCTTTGTCTTTCTGTATGTGGATGATGACACTAATTATTTTAATAATAAAAAAAGAAAAAAATCTGGGACTTCCCTTCTCATTGCCTGAGACAGCAGCGTGGCGCTGTCGATCAAAATCAGTGAGCCAATGTGGGGAGAGAGGAGGGGCGAGGCTGGGCTGCGTCTCCGTGTCTGATGGACACGGGGAGCCTCGGCTTGGGTGCCCCCATAGCAAGCTGTGGGGGCACTCAACAGGAGGGAGGGCACTTGTGCAGGCCTACTCCCTAGCTGGCTCTGTGTGTCTATAGACACACAGAGTGCAGCTCAGCCCCACTCCCGACTTCCTCCTTACTGGCTGTGATTAACATCAGCAGGAGCCATCGACCTGTGAGGGGGACAGCCGCTGCTCTTGTGTACAGCTCTGGATCAAGATCGAGCTTGTGTAGTACAGGTAAAAGGGGGGGGGGGGGGCTGCACTCGGAAGGTTTTTTACCTTAATGCAGGGAAAGCATTAAGTTAAAAAGCCTTCAGCCACTTATTTCAGCACTTGACATAATCTTACAATTTCTTACATTATGTAAAATTGTTGTACATGTAGACTAAAAATTGTGCCCAAGTATTGAGTAAACACGTGTGCATACTTAAACTTTGTTCATATTGTAGAAATTGAATGAGCACAATACTACAATAGCACTACATATGTTACAGGTCATACACTTCAGGCAGAAGAGGGCACTGTTTATCCACAAGGCACTTTCTAATAGTGATATATCAGGCACTTACAGGCCAATGGGAGAGTAGCACTTCCCTTAGATGGAACGTTGTTATTGCTTGGGTCACATTGCAATCCCCAAATAGCACAGTGCCACCTTAAGGTTGGAGGATATACTGCAGCCCACACCTGCCCTATATACAGATACTAGAAACACACTATGCTAGTTGTTGGTATTATGTTTGTCCTGTTTATTTTCCACCACAATCATCCTTGATATTTAAAACACACCTGCCCCGGACTACCTTTTTACTGTTATATTATTAAGCAAGATGAGCAAAAATAAAGTGAATCCTTGAAATTGCATCAATTAAATTGTCACTTGAATTATATAAAAAAATAACTGATTATTTACTGTAAAGTCTTGATTAACTTTTTCCTACAGGTTGACCGATTTCTGTACCATATGCGTCTGACAGATGACACCTTACTGGATATCATGGCTCGTTTTCAAGTTGAGATAGAGAAAGGTCTGAAGAAGGACACAAACCCAACAGCATCATTGAAAATGTTGCCCACTTATGTCAGGTCCACTCCTGATGGTTCAGGTAGGTGGTTAAAATAAAGACACTTGCCAATTATATTTTAACTCCTGGAAGTGGATTTTATTTCTGCTGCTGGGATTGATTGTGGTCTCTGACCATGGCAAGAAGGTTAGTTTTCTGCACACACAACTGTGAGAGCCATGGATCTGCTGTGGGCTGTATATTTTGGTTCCTGCCCTCTAAATGTTTCTCCAAATATTTCTATAGAGGAACCACTGGAGGGCTAGTTACACTATTACAACAATTTTATTGAAGATAGAAACCTTTACATTATGCAAAGTTGATGCACTGTAAACTATACATATCTTGTGGGTTTTGTTTCGGCCATCTCTGTTTGTGTAAATGTATATTGTTTGTTACCTGTGTATTACAGAAAGAGGGAATTTCCTTGCTCTCGATCTGGGTGGCTCCATGTTCAGAGTTCTGAAAGTGAATGTGTCTGAAGATGGAAAGCAGAATGTACACATGGACAGTCAGTTTTATCCAACTCCCAGTGATATTACCACCGGAAATAAAACAGAAGTAAGTTGACCTAGGAGTCGCACTTAAAGTCTGCCCATTGGTGGAGCCTTGGTGGAACTCTGTGAAATGTTTGGGGATCGTTAAGTTCTTGTTATCTTTAATGGATCGTCTGTGTTCTCCAAATCTCTTGCGTAATGTCCTGGTGGTGCGGCCTAAATAAAGTAGGTTGCATGGGCACGAGAGGCAGTTTACCAGTAATTCAGTGGAACAGTTGAAGAATTGGCCAAGTTGAAATGTTTTATCCTTAGTAGTGAAATGTTTTTGTTTGTGCTGTACGAATTTGCAAGGTACAACTGCCTAACCTGCAAATTCGTACAGCACAAACAAAAACATTTCACTACTAAGGATAAAACATTTTAACTTGGCCAATTCTTCAACTGTTCCACTGAATTTGTGGTATACTGCCTCTCGTGCCCATGCAACCTACTTTATGTAGGCCGTACCACCAGGACATTACGCAAGAGATTTGGAGAACACAGACGAACCATTGAAGATAACAAGAACTTAACGATCCCCCGACATTTCACGGAGTTCCACCAAGGCTCCACCAATGGGCTGCGGGTCTGTATTATAGAAGCCATCCCGAACAATCTCCCTCGAGCTGAACGCATCAAACGTCTGTGCGAGAGGGAGACCTTCTGGATATACACCCTAGACTGCCTAAAGCCAGGAGGCCTTAACGAAGAGATCGAAACCCATTCCATTCTATAAACTCCCTAAACACTTCCGTATCATCCGCATTCTCCCACGGCCATATCCCCTTTAAACTCCCCCCCCCCCCCCGTTGTAAACACCATACACACAACCTTCTTTCCCCACAGTTACCCCACCCTTAACATTGCCCTCCGATTATACCATAGTCTAATTACCACCTGCCCCCGTACTTCTTCACTATACTCTATAATTAATCCACTGCATATGTGCATGCATGCGTATGCATATGTGCTTTCACTCATGCGTTTGACGCTTGCTGCATGCATGTGCACTTGCATATGTGCTTGCACTCATGCGTTTGACGCTTGCTACATGCGTTTCCACATGCTTTATACCCCTCCCCATTTCTCACTTCATTCTCATCATCCTTGCCATTTATATTCCTTACCATATTTATTTCCCCATAATATTCCCTCCATGCATTTATCATTTATTCCTTCCAGCCATTCATATTTTTCACCCATCTGTCACCTATAATCTATTAACTATTTCATTTTTTCCATTATCTCCCACTGCACATAATTTTTACATATATATATATATATATATATATATATATATATATATATATATATATATATATATATATATATATATATATATATATAGTGAATGTATGTATATTCCTCTGTTTTTGCTTTTTTTTAATTATTATTATTTTATTTTTTATTTTTGCATTTTTTACTTTCTAATACTTTTTATTCCTATTTATTTTTTCTATATATTTTTTCATATATTCTAATATATTTTTTAATAAAAAATGTTTTCTTATTTATTTTTTTTATATCTTTTATATATTTTTGTCACAATTTTTTATTTTTTATTTATCTGCACAACCATCCCTTATCCTCCAGTTTTCTCACGTACTTTCCCGCATTACTTTTCTTCCTTTCATTATTATTTTTTTCATTCTTATTTTTTCCATTCTCATCCCCCCCCTTCACCTCTTTTTTTTTTTTTTTCCCACCCTGCCATACAATCCGCTTTTACACTCCCTTGCGAGCCACATGATCATTCCATTTGTCTACCTCATTACAACTCCCTTTGCCTTACTACGATTGCACCAGCCTGCGTGTGTCTGACACACACACCAACGCTGCTTGACAGATCAATCCTACTCTGCACCCACCCGCCCCTTCCCCCTCCCCTTTTCCCTATATAATAAAGACTTGTCATGGCCGTCACACACGCCTGATGAAGGAGCACGCATGCTCCGAACGCGAGCGCTACGGCCACGCCCCCCTGCTCTCCAGCATCTGTCATCTCCACCCACGGAACTACATACCTCGGAGCTTCGGACGCCACCGGAAGCGGCCGGGGAATGACTCCTCCACAGCCTGGGGTCCACCGGATGTGATCTCATGATAAAGAGTAACCTACATGCCTGTTTTTATCAGCCTAAATGTGAGTGCATATTTTAAACATTATTAAAGTCTTTTATACACACTACTACCCTTAGAGCGGCGCTGCTCTTTTTTTCTGCTTGTCTTCCCCACAGAGTCCCTTCTGCTCTGAGAAGCCGGCTGCCGCCTACCCCATCCATCTGAACCCAGTACTGTAGGTCCAACGACCACCTCAACGGTTTGCCTCTTGCAAACACCACACTTCCTGATCCACACCACTGTCCCATTTTTCATTTCAATAGTAGCACCTGTCAGCGCTCCATTTCCTATTTGTTCCAGCTACAGTTTTTGTAGCTGCTGACTTTTAATAAACACAAAAATTGGTGAAACGCCGCTTTAACGGCACACCAAATGCATAGGATAACACACATTTTGCCATGTGAAAAAAAACAAGCGACAAACAAGGCAAAATGCATATTTAAAAAAATGTGCAGCCCACGTCAAAATGTCCCATAAGCTGCTTTGCCACATGTAGTGCAGCCCATTAAGCTAAATGGGTTGCTCTATGCGTTTTGTGGGGAAAAACGAGCAAAGAAATGTACAGTCCCACTATGCTAGGTGTGAATGTGGCCTGAAAGTGGTTTCTTAACACAAGAGCAATAAGGCTCCATTCACATGTGTATGTTTCTGAACGCATGGCAAACTGCTCAGAAAATGTATGCTTTTCCGTGCATTTCAGAACTGCGCTGCAAATGCAGCAAACAGCATGTTAAAAAAAAAAACGCACCATGCCTCCGCTCAAAAAAAAAAAAAATTTGGTAGCATCTTAGCTAAAATGACTGGGCTGTCCTATGCGTGACAAGCAAAAAACTGACAGGCAGACCCTATCAGTCCACCTGTGTGAAAGGGTCCTAAGATGGGTAATAATTGTACACAGAAATCTTATGAAACTGTGAAAATATTCTAGGTGTGCTTTCATTCACAGAACAATTTTTAAATTTTTTTAATTTTAAATGTTAAAATTTATATTCATTCCTAAACTCAAAGCAGAATATTTGCAAACTGACACTTTGTATCCTTTTAACTTACTGGCCAGTGCAGAGTTCCATCATTGTTGTTTTGTACATTGCTAAAATACCGCCTGCCTACTGGCAGGTGATAAATAACAAATGTGTGTGTTCTTTAGTGAATTGACTTTAAAAGAGAAGTATGGGTTTGGGGTTTTTTTCCATAATCATACTTACCTAGGTGAATGCAGCATCGGTCCCCTGGTGCCTCTACACTGAGAACCGAGCGATCGAACATCGCCGATGGCTCGGTTCTCACAGCTCTCCAAGCAGAGAGCTGCTGACTGTCAATCAGCAGCTCTCCTCTCTGCTCTTCCCCTCCTTGCTCACTGGAGTGCTGAGCTGTGGAGGGGGCGGGGAGTGGCCGTCTCAGGTTCTCAGTGGCTTGCTGAGAGGCTGAGACGGGTATCAGTCCCGGCACCTGGCAGATCCAGACTTTTTTTGTTGTGATGACCCGGAGCCTGGACGGATTTCTGTGACCTCAGCAGAGAGCGGACTTCTGCTGAAAACGGGTCACAGGAGTGCAAGACGAATTGCACCCTGTGATCCATAGGAAAAGCCCATCCAAACGAGCTTAGGTTGGACTTCTCCTTTAATGACTCCTTTAACTGGCTGTGAAGGGCTTAACATCATGGGCAATCAAAGGGTTAACTGTGTGCATAGCTGGTGTTTTCTTACTGTGGGGGGGGGGTGCTTGTACTAGGGGAAGACATGGATCCATGTCCTTGCTTTTCATGAACACAGCATCCCATGCCTTCTGTACTGACAGAACGGGGATCTGCCTTGTTTACATAGGCAGACAGCCATTCTATCCCTCTTTATTGAAGGATCGGTGAGTGCCGGCGGATGTGGAGCCCATGGCACCCGCCGATCAGCTCCCGTTGTGTATAATCACAATGAGATTGATTGTGCACACTTGTGCAGGGACTTGTGAGAGTCCCTTTCTCAAAGCAACATAATAGGTCCTTTTTTTGTAAAATAGATTTTATTGTATGAAATCTCATCCACAGAGGTTTTTAATGCCAATGAAAGACAATCCCAAGTATCAGCATGCTACTATGCAGCTTATTTAGGGTGCTCAAGATAAGATCTGGTGGAAACTATGCATTGAGATTACCTTTTTGAAAGGCCTTTTGGGGGTCCAGTTTCTTTGGTTTGAAATTCCTGACAGCCGAGGGCCAGAGAATTAATGGCAGGACAGCCTAGTAAAAAGAGAAAATAGCTCAACTGAAGATAGAAATGAGAAAAAAAAAGTTGATATGGGAGATAATATAGATTCACTACTGCCATGGTATGCTATAAGGCCTGCAGCATTTCAGTCCCTGGTCCTATTGGGAACCTAGCAAGGCCCCTGATGGACATACATTTACATGCTTCACACCATGTACATGTATGGCAATGCATGCCTAGCATTGGCATTTGCACCAAATGGGCTTTTCAGGGGTCAGCCTTGCCTGAAATCAGTGCTGATTGGTCTTTACCAGTATCATGTGACTAAACCTCCCTTTGCCTATCCAGCTTGTCCTGTGACTATTTTTTTGGATTTTCAGCTTCTGACCTCATCTGAGCTGCTGCACATTTATTCCCAACCCCAGCCTGATCCTATGGCTCGGTTTGCTGACTTTGTATTTAATGGTCTGCATGTTGTTGTCCCTGTCCTGTGATTGATACCAGGGAGGGCCCGTCCATTAAGGGCGCATGGGCGCCACCCCCTCTATCACGCCACCCCCCATATGTAAAATGGATAGATTCATGCATAGTATGAATCTATCCATGGCCACCCCCTATTCAGGCGTCTGGCTCTTTTTTGGACCCCAGGCCCTTGAATTACAGCGGCGGTGGGTGTTTTTTTTTAAGCACCTGATTAAAGCCATAGGCTCTAATAAACTTCAAAAAAGGTGGACTAGTGGTGCAGAGCATTGCGCTCGGAGCCCACCCAGGTGTGTTAGAAAAGCAAATGAATAACAGTAAGGAGGGGTTTGGGTTCCTGGGAGGACTGGGCCGACTTCTCAGTCGATAACCAGTACTATAGAAGTGATGGACTGCACCTAAATGAGGAGGGTACAGATCAGCTGGGAATGAAGATAGCCAAAAATTTAGAGGGGTTTTTAAACTAGGGGATGGGGGGAGGGTCCAGAGGTAGCGATAGTCAGCACGGAACATATTCCAGAGGGTAGTATTGGGAGCATTAGTGGTAGGTTGACCAAAGCACATAAACCCAAGGTAAGTATAGTAGTAAGTTCTAGTTGCAATCTCGTAACACCAAATAAGAGGATAATATGCGACCGGTCTAAACTACGTGGCGTGTTCACCAATGCCAGGAGCCTGGTGGACAAGATGGGTGAACTAGAGATACTGTTGTACGAGGAGGATTTGGATTTTGTGGGAATTTCAGAGACCTGGTTCAATAGCTCTCATGATTGGCTGGCAACCATTCAAAGGTTGCCAGCCAATCCTTGCGATACCCTTTATCGCAAGGATAGAGACTGTAAAAAAGGGGGAGGGGTATGCCATTTGTTTTGCTGTCTGTGCCCCTGTTCAGAAGATTTCACCTCACTTTCTGTCCCAATGACAATTTGGATTTTGAAAATTTTGGGTTATTAGGGAAACAAGGATTGGTGATAAAACATCAGTGGAGACACCTTTTTCCCATATTAACTCTTACAGGAGAGAATTTCCCTTCCTAGGGGTAGGTTTCCTCTCACTTCCTGTTGTCTCCCTCCGTTTGTAAGTAGGAGTCGTTTGTAAGTCAGATGTTTGTAAGTAGGGGACCGCCTGTAAATGTGAGAGATGACATCACTAAGGGAGCTAGGGAGGAGGTGGAATCCTTATGGGTAGAGCTCCAAAGGGATGAAGCTAAAGGGAAAATAATACTGGGAGTATGCTATAGGCCCCCTAACCTGAGGGATGAAGGGGAGACAGATCTCCTATCACAATTTGGATTAGCAGCAAGGATGGGAAGTGTTGTCTTAATGGGGGGTTTTAATTATCCAGACATAGACTGGGTGGAGGGAACCACGCATTCATCTAAGGCTTGCCAGTTCCTAAATGTCTTGCAGGACAATTTTATGGGTCAGATAGTACACGCAACAACCAGAAATAAAGCTTTACTAGATCTACTGATTACCAACAATACAGAACTGATCACAGATGTGAAAATAGGGGGCAATTTAGGTAACAGAGATCACAGTTCAATTGGCTTCAGTATAAATCACACAAATAGGAAACATAAGGGGAATACAAAGACACTGAATTTCAAAAGAGCCAAATTCCCTAAACTACAAACCTTGCTAGAAGCCATACATTGGGATAAAATCTTAGGAATAAAGAACACACAGGAGAGAAGATGGGTTTGCTTTAAGAGCATATTAAATAAGGGCATTAGCCAATGCATCCCATTGGGTAATACATTTAAAAGAGCGAACAAAAGTCCTGGATGGCTTAACTCCAATGTAAGAATGCATATACAAGCAAAGGAGAAGGCCTTCAAAAAATACAAGGTTGAGGGATCATTATCAGCATTCAGACTTTATAAAGAATGCAACAAGAAATGAAAGGGTGCAATAAGGACTGCTAAGATAGAACATGAAAGATACATAGCGGAGGAGAGCAAAAAAAATTCCAATAAATTCTTTAAGTATATAAATGGTAAAAAAGGGAGGACAGACCATATTGGCCCCATAAAGAATGAGGAAGGACATCTGGTTACAAAGGATGGGGAGATGGTGAAGGTATTGAATTTATTCTTCACCTCAGTCTTCATGAGGGAATCGAGGGGCTTCAGTAACCAAAACTGAGGGTACTTGGGGAACTCAGTCAAGTAATTGCCAGACCATTGTTCCTAATTTTTACTGACAGTCTACTGACTGGAATGGTACCAGCTAATTGGAGAAAAGCCAATGTAGCACCAATATTTAAAAAGGGCCCAAAATACATCCCTGGGAATTACAGACCAGTTAGCCTAACATCAATAGTATGTAAACTCTTGGAGGGGATGATAAGGGACTTATATACAAGATTTTAGTAATGAGAACGGTATCATTAGCAGTAATCAGCATGGATTCATGAAGAATAATTCTTGCCAAACCAATTTATTAACCTTCTATGAGGAGGTGAGTTGCCATTTAGTTAAAGGAAGGCCCGTAGACGTGGTGTATCTGGATTTTGCAAAAGCATTTGAAACAGTTCCCCATAAACGTTTACTGTACAAAATAAGGTCCGTTGGCATGGACCATAGGGAGAGTACATGGCTTGAAAAGCTACAAGGGCGAGTTCAGAGGGTGGTAATAAATGGGGAGTACTCGGAATGGTCAGGGGTGGGTAGTGGGGTCCCCCAGGGTTCTGTGCTGGGACCAATCCTGTTTAATTTGTTCATAAACGACCTGGAGGATGGGGTAAACAGTTCAATCTCTGTATTTTGCGGACGATACTAAGCTAAGCAGGGCAAGAACTTCTCCGCAGGATGTGGAAACCTTGGAAAAAGATCTGAACAAACTAATGGGGTGGGCAACTACATGGCAAATGAGGTTCAATGTAGAAAAATGTAAAATAATGCATTTGGGTGGCAAAAATATAAATGCAATCTATACTCTGGGGGGAGAACCTCTGGGGGAATCTAGGATGGAAAAGGACCTGGGGGTCCTAGTAGATGATAGGCTCAGCAATGGCATGCAATGCCAAGCTGCTGCTAACAAAGCAAACCGAATATTGGCATGCATTAAAAAGGGGATTAATTCCAGAGATAAAATGATAATTCTCCTGCTCTACAAGACTCTGGTCCGGCCGCACCTAGAGTATGCTCTCCAGTTCTGGGCACCAGTCCTCAGGAAGGATGTACTGTGAATGGAGCGAGTACAGAGAAGAGCAACAAAGCTAATAAAGGGTCTGGAGGATATTAGTTATGAGGAGAGATTGCGAGCACTGAACTTATTCTCTCTGGAGAAGACACGCTTGAGAGGGTATATGATTTCAATATACAAATACCATACTGGTGATCCCACAATGGGGATAAAACTTTTTCGCGGAAGGGAGTTTAACAAGACTCGTGGCCACTCATTAAAATTAGAAGAAAAGAGGTTTAACCTTAAACTACGTAGAGGGTTCTTTACTGTAAGAGCAGCAAGGATGTGGAATTCCCTTCCACGGGCGGTGGTCTCAGCGGGGGGGCATCGATGGTTTCAAGAAACTATTAGATAAGCACCTGAACGACCGCAACATACAGGGATATACAATGTAATACTGACATATAATCACACACATAGGTTGGACTTGATGGGCTTGTGTCCTTTTTCGACCTCACCTACTATGTAACTATGAATCGCCTCTCCGCCAATCAGAAAGCGTGTGTCTAATACCCGTCACCTGATTGGCTGAAGGCACAGGTGATCCT
Source organism: Lithobates clamitans (assembly GCA_037952925.1). Taxonomy (NCBI): domain Eukaryota; kingdom Metazoa; phylum Chordata; class Amphibia; order Anura; family Ranidae; genus Lithobates; species Lithobates clamitans. The sequence continues at coordinate 6,412,225 of JBBGZY010000896.1, read as the reverse complement.
ATTAGACGTCTAGCAGAAGGGAAAAAGAGACGCATGGGAAGCATGTAGGACACAGGAGCTGTCGCCTGACCCGCTGCCCATCCCACAGCTCGCCGCCATCACCCGCTGCCTGACCCGCCACCAAGATGGGGTAAATGCTGGTCAGACGGCGGGCGGGGGGGGTTACAGTGAGGCTGCATATGATGGGGAGCAGTGGCTGCATATAATGGGGCGCAGTGGCTGCATATGATGGGGCGCAGTGACTGCATTTGATGGGGCGCAGTGACTGCATTTGATGGGGCGCAGTGACTGCATTTGATGGGGCGCAGTGGCTGCATTTGATGGGGCGCAGTCGCTGCATTTGATGGGGCGCAGTGGCTGCAATTGATGGGTTTTTTTTCCAGCATTTTTCAGGATTTTTGAGTTTGTTTGCACTCCCCAAAAAATGTTGAGCACCAGCCGCCACTGATACCCAGCTGCTTATCTGTTGCCAACTCTGGCCTGTGTTCTGACCATGCTTCTGCTTCATGGTCTGCCATCCACTGGTTTCCACTACTTCTGTGTTCTTGTCCGTAGAAACACAAGCAATCATAAGTGTTAATAAACCTTGTAAAATACCACAAGTATGCATGCCACTCCATTACATTTGTGCCACCTATTTTATCACTAAAACGTGCTTGGACTAGAGGTGTAAGAGGGGCTACCCAAAAAGAGAACACTGATAAAAGAAATTAAAATGTAAGCACTAATTAGCAACAACATTTATATAACTCTTTGGATTTATATACAGGTTGTGTAAAGAGAAGAAAATAAAAAAAAGAGAAGGAGAGAGGTCATAGACATTGGATGAGATCATGTCGTGGATATACAGTAACGATTGCATTGCATTTAGTGTCAGTTCCCCAATGGAGGTTGCTTTGACACTAATATAGTACCCTTTCTAAATGTTTTGTTATTATTGATTACAGCTTTTTGAATATGTTGTTGACTGTCTTGGTGATTTCATAAAGAAGAGACAAATAACAGAGACGCTTCCACTTGGATTCACCTTCTCATTTCCATGCCAGCAGACCAAACTAGATGAGGTAGAGTATTTGCCAACATTTAACAGCTATATATACACAATTCCTAATGCAATAGTGGGCCTTTCCAGATTTATATGTGAGCATTACATTTTTTTTCACTTCCCAGGTGATGGATTTTTTTTTATAGAACTGCCATCCAATTAGTTGTAGTTAATATTTTAAAACAAGCTTTTAAAATCATATATTCATGATCAACACGTTTATCTACTCTTATATTAGTTGTAGTTTTTCTAAAATATTCAGATGGTGTTAGATTTGTGTCAATTCAACACATTTTAAAGTCAGATCACCTGAATGTGCTCTCTCCAGTATATGTGTAGGAAGAGCCTGTGTATCTGCATGTTGTAAAGCGATACATTCATAATAATCAGCATTATGAATGTTGCTATAAAAGCAATATTTTTATTCTGTTATGTTAAAAGCATCACAGTAGCAGATATGCAAAGTAAACATTTTCAATCAGAATAATGCATTTGGACCTTCTGGGGCTTAAAACAAAGATATTAAAAAATCAAAAGTAGCATTTTATAGGTCGACACCTGTGCTAGTTAACCTGCGTCACATCCCACTATTAGCCCCCGTTCACACTGGTGCGACATGGGATTTACAAATCGCAACTGAAGTCTCATCTAATGTCTTCCTATGGCACCGTCTTAATAGGTGCTTTTTAAGTAGCAGGATTTGAAAAATAGTTCCTGCACTATTATTCACGATTTCATGTGCGACCTGCATTGATATCTGCGAATGAATTCACACAGATGTCGGCAAGCCGCAGATGAAATCGCACTGTCCTGCTGCTTTGAAATCGTGCTGAACTAGTGTGATTTCAAAGCCGCATTTAGTGTGAATGGGGCTTAAGATCATTAAAATGCACCTGGGATCTATCAAATATTAGGAATGACTGGAGTAAATAGCGATCAGTAGACTCGAGATACTAATTGGCAACAAAGTATAAACTTTATTACAATGTTACGGAACCACAAGAATAACTACAGCAAATTTATACATGATGATCGATCCTAAGATACATCTATCTATAGCAAGTAATCCATTCCATTTAAGCTACCAAATATACTGTATAATGGAATATTCTCTACTCTTATCATAAATGCTTCTTTCTAGATTTTAAATGGTAATAAAGTTGTGTGTCCATTTCAGATCATATACTTAACAGAACAATGCTTAAAGGTGTTTATAAACCTTCCTACCTGCACCTTGTGTTTTTCATCTTCATAAGATGTGCATTGTTAATGTCGTTTAATGGTGTAATTTACTGGTCTGTACACTCAGTCTATAGTAGAGTAAATCTGCACATTCCTCTGTTAGCATTTTCTGCTTGCTTGCTAACCTGAAACATGCTGCATGGCACTGCACAGGTTATTGCAAGAACTGACACTTCCTGTGAAGAAACTGCATTTTCTACAATCCCTGTGTCTCTGAGTCTAGTGCTGTTCAGGTGGGAGCTTCATAGTATTTTGATCTGACACAGACACAAGCAGGCAGTCAATAACAAGAGAACTCACCATGCAGTCTTTCATTACATTACCTCTCCCACATTTGTAATGCAACACAGACGAAATGGTGAGACATGGGTTGCGACTCAGAACTGGAAGTTGTCTTGTCCCTTTTAACGTACAGGGACAAGCTAGGTAAATGAATACATGGACATAGGAGAATCGACCAGCCATGACACTACTGTAGCCACAATATATAAGCCCAAGGTGAGGTGTACAATGCCTTTAACTTGCTTTGTATTATTAATCTGTAATCTCTGTGGTTTATTTAAGGGGGTCTTGATTAACTGGACAAAGGAATTTAAAGTGAAAGGGATGCAGGGAATGGATGTGGTGAAGACATTACGCAAAACACTGAAGAAAAAGAAGGTACAGTGATCATTCAGCATGGTTCTTGATATAATTATTGCTAGGATATGTCATTATACATTATAAGCAATGCAGGCTGAAAATGAGGCTGTTCTTCATTTTCTGAAGTAGTATTAACCAATTTCATGCACAGTAACTTGCTTTTGGCTATTTTATTATGTCACTGTTTAGAATTATGTACCAAATTTTCTGAATACCCCTTACTGTCATAATCTCTAAGGGGCCAAGTCCAACCCCTGAAAAACAACCCCACACCATAATCCCCCTCCACCAAATGATTTGGACCAGTGCACAAAGCAAGGTAAAATAAGGTCAAAGCAAATAAGTTCATCTCTGTCTTATCGGACCACAGGACATGGTTCCAGTAACTCATGTCCTTAGCCTGCTTGTCTTCAGCAAACTGTTTGCCGGCTTTCTTGTGCATCATCTTTAGAAAGAGGCTTCCTTCTGGGATGACAGCCATGTAGACCAATTTGATGCAGTGTGCGGCGTATAGTCTGAGCACTGACAGGCTGACCCCCCCACCCCTTCAACCTGTGCAGCAATGCTGGCAGCACTCATACGTCTATTTCCCAAAGACAACCTCTGGATATGACGCTGAGCACGTGCACTCAACTTCTTTGGTCGACCATGGCGAGGCCTGTTCTAAGTGGAACCTGTCCTGTTAAACTGATGTATAGTCTTGGCCACCTGGCTGCAGCTCAGTTTCAGGGTCTTGGCAATCTTCTTATAGTCTAAGCCATCTTTATGTAGAGCAACAATTCTTTTTTTCAGATCCTCAGAGTTCTTTGCCATAAGGTACCATGTTGAACTTCCAGTGACCAGTATGAAAGAGAGCAATAACACCAAATTTACCACACCTTCTCCTCATTCGCACCTGAGACCTTGTAACACTAATGAGTCACATGACATTGGGGAGAGAAAATGGCTAATTTGGGCCCAGTTTGGACATTTTCACTTAGGGGTGTACTCACTTTTGTTGCCAGCGATTTAGACATTATTGGCTGTGTGTTGAGTTACACTGTTATACAAGCTGTACAATCAATACTTTACATTGTAGCAAAGTGTAATTTCTTCAGTGTTGTCACATGAAAAGATATAATAAAATATTTACAAAAATGTGAGGGGTGTACTCAATTTTGTGAGATACGATAGATAGATAGATAGATAGATAGATAGATATAGATATAGATATAGATAGATATATATATAGATATATATATCTCTATCACGTAAAATAAGTATTGAACAGGTCACCATTTTTCTAGGTAAATGTATTTTTAAAGGTACTATTGACATGAAATTTTCACCACATGTAATTCATACACAATGCAACCCATGCAATTCATACACACAAAGAAACCAAATAAGTTCAGAAATTAAGTTAAGTGTAATAAAATAGAATGGCACAGGGAAAGAATTGAACACGCTAACTGAAATGTATTTAATACTTCTTACAAAATCCTTTGTTGGTAATGAAAACTCCACGATGCCTCCTGTATGGAGAAACTAGTCACATGCATTGCTCAGGTGTGATTTTGGCCCATTCTTCCACACAGTCTTAAAATCTTGAAGGTTCCTAGGGCCTCTTCTATGAACTCTGATCTTTAGTTCTTTCCATAGATTTTCTATTGGATTCAAGTCAGGTGGTTGTCTGGGACTTTCTAGCAGCTTTATTTTTTTGCTTTGAAACCATTTGAGATTTTCCTTGGCTTTGTATTTGGGATAATTGTCTTGCTGAAATGTCCACCCTCCTTGCATCTTCATCATCCTGGTAGATGGCAGCAGATTTTTATCAAGATTGTCTTCGTACATTTTTCCATTCATCCTTCCTTCAATTTTATGAAGTTTTCCAGTACCGTATGCTGAAAAACAGCCCCACACCATGATGTTCCCACCTCCAACTTTCACTGTTGGTATTGGGGTGTTTTTGGGGTGATGTGCAGTGCCATTTGACCTCCAAACATGATGTGTATTATGGCATCCAAAGAGTTTAATTTTTGTCTCATCTGACCAGACTATATTCTCCCAGGATTTCACAAGCTTGTCTAAATGTTGTGCAGCAAACTTTAAATGAGCTTCAACATACTTTTTCTTCAGCAGTGGAGTCTTGCATGGTGAGCGTGCATACAGGCCATGGCATTTGAGTGCATTACTTATTGTTTTCTTTGAAACAATTGTACCTGCTAATTCCAGGTCTTTCTGTAGCTCCCCACAAGTGGTCGTTTTGGACTCTTCTGATAATTCTTTTCACTCCTCTGTCAGAAGTTTTGAGAGGAGCACCTAGTCTTGGCCAGTTTATGGTGAAATTATGTTCTTTCCACTTCCAGATTATGGCCCTAACAGTGTTCACTGGTACATTCAGAAGTTTTTATAAATCCTTCTGTAACCAATGCCATCAGTATGTTTTGCAACAATAAGGTTGTGAAGGTCTTGAGAGAGCTCTTTGCTTTTACCCATCATGCTTCTTGTGCGACACCTTCGTAACGAGATGCCTTTTTATAGGTGGTCAGTTGAGACTGAACCAGCTGATATTAACCGCTTGCCGACCAGCGCACGCCAATTTACGTCGGCAGAATGGCACTGGTAGGCAAAAGGGCGTACAGGTACTTCCCCTTTAAGAAGCGGTGTTGTGGTCTTCGTGACCGCGGGTTCCGCGGACTCTATGTCCACCAGGTGCCCGCGATCGTGTCACAGAGAGGAAGAAGGGGGAGATGCTTTTGTAAACAAAGCATTTCCCCGTTCTGCCTAGTGACAGGACAGAGGTCACTGCCCTCTGTCATCGAGAGCAGTGATCACTGTCCTGTGTGTTGAAGCCCAGCCCCCTCACAGTTAGAATCACTCCCTAGGACACACTTAACCTCTTCACCGACCCCTAGTGGTTAACCCCTTCACTGCCAGTGTCATTTACACAGTAATAAATTGCATTTTTATAGCACTGATCGCTGTATAAATGACAATGGTGCGATAATAGTGTCAAAAATGTCCAATCTGTCTGCCATAATGTCGCAGTCCCGTTAAAAATTGCAGATCGCCGCCATTACTAATAAAACAATTTTTTAAAATAAAAATGCCATAAAACTATCCCCTATTTTGTAGACACTATAAATTTTGCGCAAACCAATCAATATACGCTTATTGCGATTTTTTTTTTTTTTTTTCTTTTTTACCAAAAATATGTAAAAGAATACATATCGGCCTAAACTGAGGGGGGAAAAAATGTTTTTATATATTTTTGGGGGATATTTATTATAGCAAAAAAGTAAAAAATATTGTGTTTTTTTCAAAATTGTCGCTATTTTTTTGTTTATAGCACAAAAAATAAAAACCACAGAGGCGATCAAATACCACCAAAAGAAAGCTCTATTTGTGAGGGAAAAAAAGGATGTCAATTTTGTTTGGGTACAACGTTGCACAACCGCGCAATTGTCAGTTAAAGCGACGCAGTGCCGAATCGCAAAAAGTGCTCTGGTCAGGAAGGGGGTAAAATCCTCCAGGGCTGAAGTGGTTAATTTGCACTGACAAGGGGCAGGATTGCTTTCTAATTCCTGATAGACTGATAGCTGGTGTCTTGGCTTTCCATGCCTTTTTGTACCTCTCTTTCTTCATGTGTTCAATACTTTTACCCTGTGTCATTCCATTTTATTACACATAATCTAATTTCTGAACCTATTAGTTTTGGTTTCTTTGTATATATGGATTGCATGGGTTGTTACCAACATGTGGGGAAAATTTCATGTCAATAGTACCTTTAGAAATATATTTACCAAGATCAACTTGGGTACATTAAGCCTGCTCATACATGGTTGGAATCTTGGCTAATCCCTGCTGAACCAGCCGAGATTCAAACTATGGCCAGTCTATGGCCAGCTTTACACAGCCTCCACAGTCCTGCTAGCCTGGAATCAGAAATCAAATCCTTTTTGCACATGTTTAGAGCTTAATTACCCTGTGATGTGAGGAGAAAGACAGAAGGGAGGAATATTTTTTGTTTTTCCTGGCCAGCATAGTCGAACAATTGGACATATCAGAATATTTGTTTAGGCTGAGTGCAAATCACCTCTAATGTTTTAAGCTCCAGCAATTCCAAGATGAAAACGATTTCATATTCCAGAATAATGACCTATCCATAAGTGTTGGCTGTCCCAAAACCAAAATGCACCGACAGAGCCATACGTGCTTCTGATTTCAACATGCATTCTACATTTTTTTGTTCTAGATTCCAAATGTGGAAGTCATGGCCATAGTCAATGACACAGTGGGAACAATGATGACATGTGGATTTGATGACCAGCTGTGCGAAGTTGGAGTCATTGTAGGTAATTAACATTGATGTTCAAATTGTGACAAGGCTACAGTTATTTAATGTAATTATGATACCCATACTTAGGTCAATGGGACAGGCTAGTTCAATTATAATACATCCTTTGCCAAAAGAGAAAAAAGGCTGATAATGGAGCCGATAATGGAGCCGAAAATGGGACGGGGCCTTGGCGGGGGCAGTGCTCTGCCCCCCGCCCCTGGTGCCGCCCGTTACGGTGGTGTTGTATAGCACAGAAGAGAGGAGAGCCGCCGCCTGGTTGATTAGAGCGCCGGGAACATCACAGCTTTCATTTTATTAGCTGTGTTCCCCGCCGCGCACCGTCACATACAGCCCGCCCCCGTGCCCCCCGCCACTTACCAGAGCCGTCGGCAGCGGCGGAGGCGATCCGGACCTTCCTGTGGCTGTGCATGGAGACGAGTGAGGGGAAGATGGCCCCTACCCGTCTCCATACTATAGCAGGATGGACGCAACGTCAAAACGTCAGCTCTGCCCATACGTCTTAAAGGGCCTTTTTTTTGTTGTCATTTTTTCAAATGACCAAATTTTTTTTTTTTTTTTTTATATTGTATTTATGTCCAAATATGATATCTGAGGACTTTTTGACCCCAGATCTCATATTTAAGAGGTCCTGTCATGCTTTTTTCTATTATAAGGGATGTTTACATTCCTTGTAATAGGAATAAAAGTGACCCATTTTTTTTTTTTTAAACAGTGTAAAAATTAATAAAATCAAGTAAAATAAATAAGAAAAAACGTTTCTTTTTTTAAAGTGCCCCATCTTGACGAGCTCGCGCGCAGAAGCGAACGCATATGTGAGTAGCGCCCGCATATGAAAACGGTGGTCAAACCACACATGTAAGGTATCGCCGCAATCGTTAAAGCGAAAGCAATAATTCTAGCCCTAGACCTCCTTTGTAACTCAAAACATGCAATCTGTAGAATTTTTTAAACGTCGCCTAAGGAGATTTTTAAGGGTAAAAGTTTGACGCCATTCCACGAGCAGGCGCAATTTTGAAGCATGACATATGTTGGGTATCAATTTACTCGGTGTAACGTTATCTTTCACAATATAAAGAAAAAAATTGTGCTAACTTTACTGTTGTCTTACTTTTTAATTCAAAAAAGTGATTTTTTTCCAAAAAAAGTGCGCTTGTAAGACCGCTGCAAAAATACGGTGTGACAAAAAGTATTGCAATGACTGCCATTTTATTCTCTAGGGTGTTAGAAAAAAAATGTATAACGCTTGGGGGTTCTAAGTAATTTTCTAGCAAAAAACTTGTTTTAACTTGTAAACACTGAGTCTGAAAAAGAGGCCTGGTCTTTAAGTGGTTAACCATAAACCTTTAACTATTAACCCAAACACTGACCTTAACTTAATTCCTATGTAATGTATTTACCTTATCAGGTGCTGGAGCTGTCCAGGCTAAAGGCACCTGATCCTTTACCAAGATATTACTACAATGCGTAGATCTCCACACTGAAAGCTGGTGATTCACAGTATGAGAATGTGTTTGCTTTTAGCATTTCTCAGATCTCATATAACATATCATTTTTGGAATAGAGGTTGGTGTCTTTGTGAAATTTCTCCTTTATTCCTCTGCAGGGACTGGTACCAATGCTTGCTACATGGAAAACCTGAGTAGCATTGACCTTGTTGAAGGTGATGAAGGGAGGATGTGCATTAACACAGAATGGGGAGCATTTGGAGACGATGGATCACTGGAAGATATTAGAACTGAGTTTGATAAAGAAATAGATTTAGGATCTGTTGACCCTGGAAAACAGCTGTAAGTAGGTCATATTTATTTCCATTCAACACAGTTACATCAGAATTGGTATACTGCACTAGACCAACCAGTTTTCTGTTAATCCTGCTTTTCCTTGTCTGGTTTTGCAGTATTCAAAAGACATATGTACTTAATTTTTGTAACATTTAAATACACACATAGTCACATATAGTAGGTTTTCAAAATTCATAGCACCTATCATTATGTGCATATGTTTACATTGTACCATTATTTTGAATAGAGCTTAAAGTGAACCTGTCACAGATCTGGACAATTCAATCATAGAAAAAATGGACTGATTGTTCTAACATGCCATTTGCTTATACTGTGAAAAGGTGTTCTTTATATATGTAGCTTTACTGAGATCCCAAGGCCCCCTAACTATGCCGATGGCTACTGGCATGTTCAAACACAGTCTGTTAATGTTGGCGTCTGTGAACTCCCATTGGAAGGCTCTTTCTGAGTGGTGGCAAAGAATATACAAAGGCAACTAAATCTCTCAGCAACAGGCATCAAAACACTGTAAATTCTGGTGGCTAAAAGGACTCTTGCCACAAGTGCATGTACAAGTCCATGCTCTAAGGGCCAGACGAGGGGTTATGCCACATACGATAGGGATCCCTTCACAAGCAAATTTTTTTTCAATCCTCTCGACAGCATAGTAAATTGAAGCTCTGTCTATAGTCTTTGTCCCTCAGGGGCAAGTGATTGAAATGCAGATCAGTCCTTCTTTCACAGGGGTCAGCAGCGCATCTCTCAGCACAGGAGTACAGCAGCTCTCATTCTGCAGCTCAGTCCACCACTCTGCAGCTCTGTGCACACAACACTCCACTCAGCATGCCATAGTATAATCCTCTGTACAGCACAGCTAACAACAAAGTTTCTTCACCCAGCACCCACCACCACTTCATGCCCTCCTCTCTCATCTCAGCACAGACTTTGTTAGCCCATGAGTGGGGTTAAAAAGACTAAAGTCTAGAGTCAGGCTCCCAAAAAAGATGTCTGTCATATCTTCTGTACTGGGGATATTTCTCTCTGTCCTCTAGCACCCATGGGTGGAGCCAAAGTCCAGTCAGCAAGATCCTGACAACCCAATTCCTCTCCACCCCTCTCCTGGCACCTGTCCTTCAAGACCAGGCAGGGCAGGAGATTCACCATGCAACTTGTAATAATACAGAGGGTGAATTAAAGGTGCCACCAGTCGGGCTATACATGCTTAGTCCTCATTGCCCAGATTTGTGACAGATCTACCTTATTTTGTTTTTTCTTGACACTTATTTTTTTAAGTGGCAGTAGGAACAAAATGTTGAAATATTGATCTCCTAGGTAGCTGGTAGATGTTACTGTTCATTGTCCAATGACTCTGAATCAGACAAGTTTAGATATATGGAATGTTTATGGGATACAGGTACCCATTCCAGATTTTTCAGTCCACATGCGAAAAAACTCTAGCAACAGCATTAAAAACATACAGCCAAAAACATTGCTCTGTCTTATGCCCCATACACACGATCGGATTTTTCGATGAGAAATGTTCGATGGGAGCTTGTTGACGGAAATTCCGACCGTGTGTAGGCTCCATCGGACATTTTTCGTCAGAATTTCCGACAAACAAAATTTGAGATCTGGATCTCAAATTTTCCAACAACAAAATCCGTTGTCTTAAATTCCGATCATGTGTACACAATTCTGACACACAAAATTCCACGCATGCTTGGAATCGAGCAGAAGAGCCGCACTGGCTATTGAACTTCATTTTTCTCGGCTCGTCGTACGTGTTGTACGTCACTGCGTTCCTAACGTTCGGAATTTCCAACAAGATTTGTGTGACTGTGTGTGTATGCAAGACAAGTTTGAGCCAACATCCGTCTGAAAAAATCCATGGATTTTGTTGTCGGAATGTCCTTTCGTGTGTACGGGGCATTACGGATACAAATATAATACGGTAGACATAGATCACCATATGAACACCTTTGTACATATGACCTTGTATGTGTATCTGAGAATAGATGTATTTCTCATACTAATGAAACCACAAAACAAAACAGAGGGCGCACCAACCTAATGCATTATCCTAAAACCATAACTTAAAGTGGAGTTCCACCCACTTTTACAACTCTTCAGCATCCCTCACTAAACTGTGCACTGTAAACAAATTGGATATTTTTTTATTTTTTTTCTCAGCACCTACTGTATATCTGCTGTATTCATTTTTCACTTCCTCCTCCCTGGCCGCGGCCCATCGCATCATTTCCTGTTTGCAATGCCTTCTGGGAAGGGGCGGCAACTTCCTCTGAAACTGCCATTGCTATGGAAACCTGACCTGAAACATATTACACTGCTTGTGCTGCACTGAGCATGTGCGAGATCTGCAAGGATGAGATCCAGGAAGAAATACAGTCTGGCTTCAGATGCCCACACTTAAGATGGCCACGGCCTGCTGTAAGTTTATAAAATAACAAACTACTGCTATAAACTAACAAAACAGACCTTAGTTTACAGACTAGCTTTACTAGAATACATTAAGCTTATGTATTATAGGGGTATTTTTATTTAAAAAGTATAATTTTGGGTGGAACACCACTTTAATATAAAAGGTAGTAATATACTCGCAAAATGACAATTGTCATTTTGCGAGTATAAAAGCTTATCACAAAGAACAGCGCCATCCACTCCATAGTACATCATGCCACACGTTATGATGTACTGTCGCCTGGATGGTGCTGTTCTTAGTGATGAGCTTTAATATAACTGTCATTTTGTGAGTATAATACTTACCACCTTTTATATTAATAAAGTTACGTCTTTAGGATAATGCACTAGGTTGGTGCGCCCTCGGTTTTGTTTTGTGGTTTCAGTGGTTCCAGACTTCCCAGTCTTATGAGGGCAGCAAGGCGAGACTTATCCATGAAAGCCAGGATGGAATTATAGTGTTTTGATATCTCTGGGCCCACTCCCAAGTGCAGGCGATTTTGTGTTTGTAACATTTCTCATACTAATGCTTACTTGCTAATTACATAGTTTTATGAATAATATACTGCACTTGCTTATTCGTAAAAAGTCAAATTTTTAGTAAATTACTTTATGCTGATGTAAGGGTTTTGTACATCCATGTGCCATACAGATCTAGCTCCCTGCCAGATCACTGTCTGTCTTTATTATGTTTTGAGGGATGTATTCTATTGTCTGTTGAATGGCAGATTTGAGAAGATGATCAGTGGTCTGTACATGGGAGAACTTGTCCGACTTATTCTGCTGGAGATGGCAAAGAAAGGTCTTCTATTTGGTGGAAAGATCTCAACGGCTCTCCGTACCAAGGGCACGATAGAAACCAGCCATGTGGCATCCATGGAGACGTAAGCACGTTTATTAACAACTGCTGTTTGCAGTAGTAATGTTAAGCAGTGTCTAAGGAGATTACCAATAGTTTACATCAAAAAACGTTATTAAAATTGATTAAATAAGCTCTACTTTTTACAGTCTCAAGTGCACATAGACATAAGACAGTCTGGTGAAGTGATTATGACACTTTGCACTCACTATGTAATCTGTACTTACTTGGCCAACCAATCGGGTAAAAGGGAAACACACAAGTTTTTCAGGTATTTGCATTTATCAGTGGTTGGGTTTTCTGAAGATCAACCTACACCTATGGACCCCTAATAGGAAATATATGCCTTTATTGTGTGTTTAGCAAGTACTGTACATTTATAATGAAAATTAATGTAAGTCTTATCATTTCTATTATCAGGAATAAATAGGAAAGGCCATAGTGTTCTAAGATTATTAAGAAAAAACACACTCCTCTTTGTGATGCTTCGTTGTTGTTCCTCCAAATATGATATATGAATAACTTTTGCTTCACTATTACAGATACAACGAGGGGCTGTATAACACCAAGCAAGTATTGCTTGACCTCGGACTGGAGCCATCAGAAGATGATTGCATTGCTGTGCAGCATGTTGCCACCATTGTGTCATTTAGATCAGCCAATCTGTGTGCAGCTGCTCTGGCTGCAATACTTACCCGGCTTCGGCAAAACAAGAAGTTAGACCGGATGAGGACCACTGTTGGAATGGATGGTACAGTCTATAAAACTCACCCTCAGTGAGTAATACATTGTATATTCAATATTAAATGATACATATGTTTTCCTTCCTACTGAGGTTGTTCTAAAACCTTAATTTTGATGTGACTAAGGCTCGGTTCACACAGGTGGCCAGGAGGGGGGAAAGGGGGTGATAAAAACAGGTGGTTGATCTGTTTTTACTGACCGCAGCATGGTGCTGCTCTGGTACATACACATTGGCAATTTTAACGCTTCATGAGTTTGACAGGCAGCACTGCCAGTGTTTTTCTAACATGTAAGTGAACAGTGGCCATGCCGCAGCCACAAGCTTAATGCTTTGTTCGCAGTTGTGGTGCTTTCCCACAATGCAAAATTGCTTTTCAGCAATAATCAAAAAATGTAAAAAAATAAAGGCATCATGAGGCGACAATATTGGGTGATAAACACTACTGGTAGTGTGAAAGGAGAATAAACGTGATTACTGTAATTTAAATGAGAGAATGTTCTAAACATCCTCCTACTCATGCTTTCTCCGGAGGTAGGATCCGTTTGCCGTGTAGCACCTTTCAGCCAATCACATCTTTCCACCCAGAGAGGCTAGCATTGGAGATATCAACTATTCTCCTTAACTATTCCTTGTCTATTTTTCACTATTCTTCCTGTGCAAAAGCTTTTATATTGGCCAAAGCATGATTAAGCAGCTGAATAGTTAATATATGTGTGTAGCTTTAGGTTTACCATATACACTATGTGCAGTCATCTCAACAAGAGCAAAATGTTATAAGACATCAAGTTATCTCCTCTTATATTTCCAGAGTGCTGGGATCAGCTGCCACTTTCTTCTCTCTGACATAGACAATGACAGGAATCATGCCTGGTGACAATCCTGATATAAATATTTTTTCCTTAACGTAAAAAAAGAACCATTGCCACCTTGGCTCTTTTAGATCACATTATCAAACATTAAAGTCTGTCTTTTTCACAGCATTGCTCATCAACCCTACACATCTTGATAATCACTTGAACTTCACAAGACATATTTAAATGAGATGCATTTTTTTACTACAGACTGCATATTTACTACAAATGTTTAGTGACAAAACCAACAATGCAGGAGAAAAAAAATGTGTAAAAAGAAGTATACCAATAGAATGGGATATAATCCCTGCTATCAAGAGATTTGTGCCTGTCATGTCGTGCACATCCCATTCTGCCTGCTTTAAATCTTAGGAGGCTTACTTAAAGGAAATTTTTTACTGAAATGTTGTGAAAAGGGCTTTGAACCGATGAATAGACTGTTGTGGTACATTTATATGAGCAATGACAACCAACTCCTTGTAGGTTGCTGGAGCTAAATTAGGGTTCCCCAATTAGAGGTTACTCTGTTGCTCACACTCCTTGTATAAGTTGTATTTAATAACTGCATTGATTATTATGTACCCGCTCCCTAGTTGTCAAGGTCTAAGTAATGTACCAAGGTGCTTAACTGGTGAATGTCCAGTCACATGCTACCAGATAATCCTATGTGATTACTTTCAAAATGTAGCATTTGGGTTATACAAAAAAATTATGCTACCCATGTAACCTACTCGGTGATTTGGTTTTTCAGATATGCTAAACGGCTCCACAGGGTGGTCAGGAGACTGGTCCCCAATTGTGATGTACGCTTCCTGCTTTCAGAATGTGGCAGCGGGAGAGGGGCAGCTATGGTTACAGCAGTGGCTTGTAGACTTATGACCCAACGCAAGGAGATTGATGAAGTACTAGACATGTTCCGTGTCAGTGATGAGAAACTTGCAGATATTAAGCAGAGAATGTTGACTGAACTAAAATGTGGACTTCAGAAAGAAACTCATGACAAAGCCACAGTGAAAATGTTACCAACATATGTTTATGGAACACCTGATGGGACAGGTACGTATTCTACTACTGTCCATGATGTATGAAATTCCACATGGGTGTATTTCTCTGGGTTTTTCTTTTTCTAATTTCCAGTCCCCCAGAATTCCCAAAAGATCAGCATTTCCCTCTGCTGTTTCAAGGACAAAAAAAAAAAAAAAGCTAACCCCCAGGCAAACAGCTAAATATACAGTCGAAAAAAAAACAACAACCCTTATATCCCTTTTAGACAGCAGGTATGGGTTGGTGACCTGATTTATCTTTACTGCAGTTATGCAATACAGCTATGTCACCACCCCACTCACCCTCCACAGCTTGTGATTGGGCAGAAAACGTCTCTCTTGCTCATTCTATTGCTCTCCTTACGTTAACATGTTCCTTGTCAGCCGATGCACATGTAGCATACCTGATTGACTCTTAGTACTGTCCTCTATTGGTTCTAATGCGTAGGGCAGCCTTTATCAACCTTTTTTTTTTTTAAAGTATTCTTTATTCATTTCTCAAATACAAAACATACAGTTAAACCTTACAGCTTTCATAGTTTCCCCCAGTTATTACATTCAACCTTTCATGTATGTCCCCTGTGGGGCTCTGCCCACACAGCCATGTCATTGATTCACAGATCCCTATGAAACTGAACTACAAGTACTACAGCCTTTGCGACTACTCTAGGTAGTTCATCTAGCTTCCTGTCATTGATTAACTGCCTGCCCGTATTGGAGGTATGGGCAGACAGCTATACAGACAGTCTGCAGGACCATGGCATTAAGCCCACAATATGCTTTACAGGCCCCTAAAAAAAATAATAAATGCATACATTTTTAATGGTAAAAAGATGTATTTATTATTATTTATTTTTTTTGTAAAGGTGAACTTACCCTTTAAGCCACCAAAGTTAGAGAGATCCTGAAAACATTTACTGTTGTGGGTATGATTAAATATTCGAGTTGAGAAACCTTGCTATAAGGTAAAGTATTTAGCATGTATAAGTTTATTCATGATGTTCTGAATATCTTGTACTCTGAATGATCAATCCACGTTTAAAACTACTGTATAATTAAAAACTCCATTGAGGGAGCTTGTTGAGGTGACATCACTTCTTATAAGTTTAATATTACAATTCTGTTCAAATTCTCATTTTTTGTTCTCAATATTTTAGGGTAGCATCCAAAATATTGGTGTTCCATTTTTTTGGGACCTAAAGATTCAATTTTGCACAATTTTGGGAGTCCAAAATGTAAGAAATGCTCAAACCAGCCTGCAGACCATCAATATAATAAACAGATTTAATTAATTTAGCACTGCTAAATCTGATTACAATAACATTATTGTACAAGTCAGTAATGGGTACAAAATATATTACAGAGAAAGGAAATTTTCTGGCTTTGGATCTTGGAGGAACAAACTTCCGAGTATTGCTAGTGAAGATCCGCAGTGGAAGAAGGCGCTATGTGAAAATGTATAATAAGATCTTTGCTATTCCTCTAGAGATAATGCAAGGAACTGGAGAAGAGGTAATTGTACAAACTGCCTGCATGTTATACAACCAGTCTTATTGTGAAGCTACAAGATAAGTGACACATCGAGGTTGATTTACTAAAGGCAAATAGGCTGTTCACTTTGCAATAGAATTTGCACTTTGCATGGTATTTTTCCCTTAGCATGGTTTGAGGTGAGGCTCTGCTGACTTTCATCATCCAGTCATGTGGTTGGGCATTCTTTGCAAATTTAATTTTTACCACATTCACTGATGTAGCCGACAGCGGACCACAGTTATCTGACACTGCAGACTTACCCTCTCCTTTCTTGGACTGTCTCTGTGTTCCTCTAGTGCTGGGCTTGGATTACATGCATCATCTTCCTTAACCAAGCAGAGGGCATTGTGAGAACTTGTTGTGAGTGTGGTATGGAATCTTAATAATACATATGGGGAATTTAAATTAAGATCTCAGTGTTGTTTTTTTTCAGTGCCTCCAACCTCATGGTAAAATTGTGAACTTTGTTCAGATAATCAGTAACATACCACAATAATTTCCTGAGTTCGTTAATCTATGGAGATTTCTTACCAATGTATAAGTATCCCCAAATGAAATTAATAAGTAAATAATTTGCTTTTATTAATTTACAAGTATAATTACTCAATTTCATACAGAACTGGGATTTCTGGTGATTAATATTTCATACACCCTATCAAAAACATCAACACAGCAATAAAACAATTTTCCTAATATTTTACAAATAACTCAGGGGGAGCCCAAATGGCTATGACACAACATGTCTAAGTTTTGGGTCATATACATGTTTTGGCTGTTTTTAGCCACCTGTCCCAAATCTTATCATAATTAGATGGTCACCCTCTATGAGAATACATTAGTTTCTTGTATGGCAGAGTATGATTGATTTCTATCAGCCATTGTAAGAATTCCGGTGGAGTAGGTCTCATCCAATTCCTGGCTATGACTTTACGAGCGGAGAAAAGTGCTTTGTGCAAAAATATTTTAGTGAATTTATCAAGGTCTGGATCCGGAAAAATTCCAAGGAGACAAAGCTGTGGCTGGAGTGTAATGGGGGAACCCATTTTATCGTGTAGAAACTGTACCACCTGTGCCCAGTAGGCTTGAATTTTAGGGCAGTGCCACATTAGATGAAAATAAGTACCAGTTGCTTGATCACACATTTGGCAGGTAGTAGATTGATTGCTCTTATATTTGGAGACTCTAAGGGGGTGTGAGATATGCTCTGTCTATTATAGAAATTTGTGTTAAACAATCCGATAGTTTAGGAGACACTAATTTACACATGTCTAGAGCGTCGCTCCATTCAGCATCCTCTATAGAGCCCACCTCTCCCTCCCATCTGGACTTCAACGCATAAGCTGATGTAGTTGCCTGTGGGAGTGTTAGCATGGTGTAAAATTGGGAGATTTCTTAGGGTCAGGGCATTTTACGGCCGCCAGTAGAGGATTATCGTTCAAGACTATGTCATCCAAGGGGAACTGTGTATAAAAGGCGTGACGTAATTGTATATATCTATAAAACATTTGATTTGGCAGTACAAATTCAGTTTTTAAACTATCAAAAGACTTCAATTTTCCTTTATAAGTGATTTGAGACAAACTATTCCCCTTGAACTCCACACTCTATTGTCCTGAATAAGATTAAATTCTGGTAAGGACGGATTATGCCAAAGGTGGGTGCAGCTATGAGGTGACATAATATGTAGTCTGACCGAGGCCATCCCCCACACCTTTCTATACTGGTATAAGAGAGATCTGCGATCATTCTTTTGGCTCTCATCCCCTCCCCCACCCGTTATCGATACCAAGGGGTCTAGGGTCGGCCGAGTCCACTTTGGACAAAGGGAGTGAAGAAATCTATCCCTATCTACTTTATCAATATGAAAAATTTGTGAAAGTTGGACTGCAAGGTAATAAGCATTAAAGTCAGGTAGTGCCATTCCAGCAAGATCCGTTGGGTGTTTTAATTTATGCCAAGGGAGCTTGTGCCTGTTATTGCCCCATACCAACGGTTTAAGGTGAGCCTCAAGTGTTTTGATATGCTTAAGCACCAAGTACACTGGTGAATGCCAGAGCATGTAAAGAATTTTGGGTAACAAGACCATTTTTATAAGATTTATACGGCCCATCACTCCCAGTGGGAGACGGTCCATGCCTGTGTCTTCTGTCTAAGCATTTCCTGCAATGGTGTAATATTAAGTAAGGTGTAGTCTGATGGGTTTCGGGTGGCTCGTATTCCTAAATATTTAATGGTGTCGTCTCTCTGTAAGGGAAGCAATGCCCTATCTCTGGGTTGTGGAAAGCTATCTAAAGGGAGTATCTGGGATTTGTCCCAATTGATCCGGGGCCCGGAGAATGCGCCAAAGCGCTCTATAAGGGCCAAAGCTAGGGATAGGGAATTACCTGAGTCGTCCAAATACAGTAGGGTATCTTCGGCATATGTACTTATTTTTTCCATAATCTCCCCCCTCTGTAGGCCTACTATTCCCGGATGCTCCCGAATGGCTATTGCAAGTGGCTCTGCCGCCAATGCGTACAGCAACGGAGGAAATATTAATTTATTTAACAGAACTGCTAGATTGAATGGGGCGATAAATACTTTCCCTGGGACCACAGTAGCCAAGTTTGTTGTAATACAAGTCTATACCTAAATTCACCCAGGCACAGCTTCAACACTCACAGCCTATACAATTAATGTGGGAAAATGATTAGTTATAAAACTACCCTGCACACTGTACATGATAAGGTTAAAACATAAACTGTAAAATACAATCCCTACAATTTTGAGAGGAAAAGGTTAATTAATATCAGTATGGTCTGTATCTTACCACAGTTTAAAAGGGGAAGATATCTGACAAATTACAAGTATTTCGATTAGTTCCAGTAGCAGAGTCCAGCGAGATGGGGAGTGGTCATCTGTCAGCAGGCTCCTTGTTCATCTAGGTAGTGTATCCGGCTTGTGGGTCATATGTGTTCTCTTTTTATTGGGTGCAGTCCAATTGTTGAATTGGTGCCTTCCCATCTAATGTTTACCATCTCACGATTGGGCTGTCCTCATTCTCACCCGCCCATTTGTGATCATAGTAAAGGTGTAATCAGAATATGATGTCTAGTGTTATTATGAAATGTGTTTTAATCATGTTTCATGTTAATGTAATATGGCAATTGCCAGCTTTTTCTGTCCCCATATTGTGTACCTTGCTGGCTATAAGAAGTCTCTACCTATCCAAATATATGGAGATTGAAAGATTTATGGAATTAAACATCACCTTTAAACCATAACAGACTGGTGCCAAATCCTTGTCGAATACACGGATTACAATACACATTGATTCAGGCTGGGTTCACACTGGTCCGACAAACGCTCCGACATTGGGAGCTCATGTCGCATGACGTGTGAAATGTAATGTTTCCCTATGGGAGCCGTCCTAACTGGTCCGACACAAGTCGTTCCGACTTTAGAAATGCTCCCTGTACTACTTTGGTCCGACTTTGATCCTACTTCAGCCTATTGACTATCATTGAAGTCGGATCAAAGTCGGATTGCCGTCTCGCATGATCCGACTTCGGCACGCGACTTGTGCTCAGATGATCTTGAGGGGGAACTCCGCGCCAAATTTTAAATAAAAATCCGGCATGGGTTCCCCCTCCAAGAGCATACCAGGCCCTTGGGTCTGGTATGGACCTTGAGGGGAACCCCCTACGCCGAAAAGGCGGCGTGCGGGGGTCCCCCCCAATCCATACCAGACCCTTATCCGAGCACGCAGCCCGGCCGGACAGGAATGGGGGTGGGGACGAGCGAGCGCCCCCCCCCTCCTGAACCGTACCAGGCCGCATGCCCTCAACATGGGGGGGTTGGTGCCTTGGGGGAGGGGGCGCGCTGCGGCCCCCCCAGCCCAAAGCACCTTGTCCCCATGTTGATGAGGACAAGGGCCTCTTCCCGACAACCCTGGCCGTTGGTTGTCGGGGTCTGCGGGCGGGGGGCTTATCGGAATCCGGGAGCCCCCTTTAATAAGGGGGCCCCCAGATCCCGGCCCCCCACCCTATGTGAATTGAGTATGGGGTACATGGTACCCCTACTCATTCACCTAGGGAAAAAGTGTCAATTTGAAAAAAAAACACTACACAGATTTTTAAAGTATTTTATTAGACAGCTCCGGGGGTCTTCTTCCGACTTCGGGGGTCTCTCCGGTTCTTCTCCGCGCTCTCCGGGTCTTCTGCCGGGCTCCTCCTCTCTCTTCTGCTCTTTTGCCGCTCTTTTGCTAAAGAGGAGGAGCCCGGTCTTCAATCTTCTGCCTTCTGCCCTCTTCTCTTCTCCTGATGTTAACACGACGCTCTCTGGGGCTAGAATGCTCTCTGTGCGCTCTGCTCTGACTTATATAGGCGGTGACCCCGCCCCCTTAAGCCGTCACAGTCCCTGGGCATGCTGGGACTATGACGGCATACGGGGGGCGTGGTCATCGGATGATGACCACGCCCCCTAAAACGTCACAGTCCCAGCATGCCCAGGGACTGTGACGGCTTAAGGGGGCGGGGTCACCGCCTATATAAGTCAGAGCAGAGCGCACAGAGAGCATTCTAGCCCCAGACAGCGTCGTGTCAACATCAGGAGAAGAGGGCAGAAGGCAGAAGATTGAAGATTGAAGACCAGGCTCCTCCGCTTTAGCAAAAGAGCGGCAAAAGAGCAGAAGAGAGCGGAGGAGCCCGGCAGAAGATCCGGAGAGCGTGGAGAAGAACCGGAGAGACCCCCGAAGAGAAGAAGGCAGCAGACCGGGCTCCTCCTCTTTAGCAAAAGAGCGGCAAAAGAGCAGAAGAGAGAGGAGGAGCCCGGCAGAAGACCCGGAGAGCGCGGAGAAGAACCGGAGAGACCCCCGAAGTCGGAAGAAGACCCCCGGAGCTGTCTAATAAAATGCTTTAAAAATCTGTGTAGTGTTTTTTTTTAAATGACACTTTTTTTCCTAGGTGAATGGGTAGGGGTACGCTGTACCCCATACTCATTCACATAGGGTGGGGGGCCGGGATCTGGGGGCCCCCTTATTAAAGGGGGCTCCCGGATTCCGATAAGCCCCCCGCCCGCAGACCCCGACAACCAACGGCCAGGGTTGTCGGGAAGAGGCCCTTGTCCTCATCAACATGGGGACAAGGTGCTTTGGGGTGGGGGGCCACACTGCGCCCCCCGTGCCCCAAAGCACCCCCCCATGTTGAGGGCATGCGGCCTGGTACGGTCCAGGAGGGGGGGGGGGCCGCCAGCTCGTCCCCACCCCCATTCCTGACCGGCTGGGCTGCGTGCTCGGATAAGGGTCTGGTATGGATTTTAGGGGGGACCCCACGCCGATTTTTTGGCGTAGGGGTTCCCCTTAGATCCATACCAGACCTAAGGGCCTGGTATGCTCTTGGAGGGGGAACCCATGCCGGATTTTTATTTAAAATTTGGCGCGGAGTTCCCCCTAAAGATTCATACCAAACTGTCGGGCATTGGCGGGGATCCAAGTCGGATCCCCGTTCATTGAAAGTCGGACACATGCCGGCTTCATGTCGCAGGGCAAAGTCGGATCCAAAGTAGGACGGCTGTCGTGTCGCACCAGTGTGAACCCAGCCTCATACAAAATGTGTTGCAACATTGTAATTTAACATATTAGATATAGATATAGATAGAGATAGCTATATATATCTATATCTATATCTATATATAGAGATAGAGATCTCTATATATATATATATATATATATATATATATATATATATATATATATATATATATATATATAGATAGATAGATAGATAGATAGATAGATAGATAGATAGATAGATAGATAGATAGATAGATAGATAGATAGATAGATATATACACATATGATATATTATTATTATAGTGGCTACTTAAGCTGTTTTAAAATATCATTTGTTATTTCATGAGCGCTGGGGGGAGGTATCAATCGTTTGTTTGATTATTTCTCATTGATTAGATATATATATACATATATTCTTAGTTCTGTTTCAACTTGTGGCTGGAGCCTTTCTGGTGTGTAATTAACGGGTGTCTCTGGCATTGTCTGGGGCCAGGTAAAAGTTCTTGATAGACTTCAAACTAGACATGTGCACTGCCAAAAAATGTGTTCGTTTTTTTCCTTTTTTTCAGGTCATTCGTTATGATCGCAATTCGTACATTTGTACATTCGTATATTCGTATATTCGTACATTCGTAAATTCGTACATTCGTAAATTCATACATTCTTAAATTCGTAAATTAGAAAATTCGTATATTCATAAATTCGTACATTTGTAAATTAAAAAATTCGGAAATTTGTAAATTCGAAATTTGAAAATCCAAAAACCCCAAAATTCGAAAATCTGAAATAGTAACTATTAAGTTATAGGTATTGTAATTTCCTTTCAAATTTGGCTGTTAGTGAACGTAACAAATACGAATTTATCCGAACGTATGAATTATCCGAAATAACGAATGCTGCATCTGAACAAATGGAACAAATTAATAATAAATAATAATAATAATAAAGTTTTTATTATTATTATTATTATTATTATTATTATTATTATTATTCATTACATTCCATTCGATTGGATACGGCATTCGTTATTTCGGATAATTCGTAACTTCAGATAAATTTGTATGCGTTACGTTCACTAACAGCCAAATTTGAAAGGAAATTACAATACCTATAACTTAATAGTTAGTAATAGTTAAGTTATTATTAGTTAATTATTATTTCAGATTTCCAAATTTCTGAATTTACAAATTTACGAATTCACTAATTTATGAATGTACGAATTTACAAATGTACGAACGTACGAATTTACAAATTTTCGAATATTCAAATTTACGAATATTCGGAAAAATTCATTAGACGGGTTTTCGTTAATTCGGATATTTCCGAATTAACGAATTTGTTGAAATTCGTTAAAAAACTAATTTGGAACTAAAGGAATTGCACTTGTCTACTTCAAACCACCAATTCACCATTATCGGCTGCGTTTGAGTTAAGCAGATACCATTGTCCAGGTTCCTGCTTGGTATATGAGTTTGCGTACGAATCCCCCACCTCTCACCTGTGAGCCTAATTCAATCAACAGTTCCTCTGGGGGGGGGGGGGGGGGTGTAACGCTCCTCTGGTCTGGAATCTCCTTGACTGAGTATTTTATGAATTAGAAAAATGTTTATGTATCCCGGCCATGACAAACTGTAGTCTCCTGAACAGACATCATTGTTCAGCAGAACTATCCCTGGACTACATCTCCTAGCAGGCCATCTGCTCCAGGCAATGAACTCTAGGGGAGGCTATAAAAAGGTCAGCAGATCAGGCCCAAAGGCTCTTGCTTCCCGGTTCTCAAGTAGACATCCATCCACTGCTGTGTGAGAGGACAACGGCCTACCACGCAGCAACACTGCTATCCCAGCTCCGACCCAGGCGGGTCCAATGCCGCTTGCTACGTGAGGGGCACCACCGCAGCGTCACTGTAAATAGCAGGATCAGAAGACTCGCGGTCCAAGTAGCCAGACTGTCATCTCCACACGTTTTGCAGAAAGAAGAATCGACTTGGATCACTCTTCAGGAGGTTCCTACACTGTTCTCCAGTTTGGTGAAAGGGCATCTGCCCACTAATTTAATCCTTGCCACCATCATATTTCACAGGACACTGTATATTGACACCTTACATCTGGAATTGCCCTATAATATTTCACAGGACACTGTATACAGACACCTTACACCTGGAATTGCTTTAAGGATTACTGCTGGCCAGGCTCAGCTGCTTTGCCTTGACTACATATTACTGTGCCACACTCGGAATCCTTGTTTTTTGAGCTCCAGCTTGCCGGTGAAGATCATTGCAAGGCCTTGCTTCCTGGATACTGCTATTCTATTGCTATTTAAAGGGACGCACTACTAATACCTATATTACCACATCTCTCATTAGGATTAAAGGTATAATTGCCCGGCCTGGGGTTCCCCTTTGGCAGTGATATTATAGACAGCAACCAGTAGCCTTTCTTAGAGATCCCTTCATTTATTGTCTGTTCTGTATACATAGGTGAATGGACACTGGTAAACAAAGACTTAGACAGGAGGTGATCCCCTATATAGAAGAAGGAAGGTTTCCCCGTATTGGGGTTTTTTGGCAGCGCAATAATGGATATAGACTCAGTTATAAGAAGAAAAAATATCACAATTTTTATTCAGTAATGATAAACCATCAAAGTTAAAAGACAATGAGCTTCAGTGGGGATTGTTAAAAAAGTGAGCTGAACATACATTAGCAGACATTTGTTCATAATCATAACTTAGAACATGAACATTAGACCTGACGCGTTTCAACCCCTACAATTGGGGTCTTCTTCAGAGGTATAGTCTGCTGGGGAGAACATGAAAATGAAAATGATATACATATATATGTTCCATTAATATAATATAGTATAAGCTACATTGACTATACGATATTTTAGTACAGTATAGTTACCAAATATAGGTATGTTCAACAAAGAAATGCAGATTCCCACATTTCATAATACCCCTGATCTTGTGGTGGCGTTCTTTGGCCCACTGATCAGTTGTGACCACTTCCATGTGGATCCCTATTTATTTATTATTCCCTGCTAAACCTTCACCACAGGTGTTCTTGTGTTCTCCGGCCGGTTTTTCCATTTGACGGACGGTGTCCAAAAAGTGTGACCTCTCGTAAGCCACGCTATACCTCGCTATCCTGGTCTGGGCCGCGGCAGTGTCAGGGGTGGTTGGAGCCCCCCACTGGAGAAGAGGACAAAGCAACTCACTTTTTAAGGGATCTTCATGTGGGAATCTGCATTTCTTTGTTGAACATACCTATATTTGGTAACTATACTGTACTAAAATATCGTATAGTCAATGTAGCTTATACTATATTATATTAATGGAACATATATATGTATATCATTTTCATTTTCATGTTCTCCCCAGCAGACTATACCTCTGAAGAAGACCCCAATTGTAGGGGTTGAAACGCGTCAGGTCTAATGTTCATGTTCTAAGTTATGATTATGAACAAATGTCTGCTAATGTATGTTCAGCTCACTTTTTTAACAATCCCCACTGAAGCTCATTGTCTTTTAACTTTGATGGTTTATCATTACTGAATAAAAATTGTGATATTTTTTCTTCTTATAACTGAGTCTATATCCATTATTGCGCTGCCAAAAAACCCCAATACGGGGAAACCTTCCTTCTTCTGTTCCAGCTTTTAAGGGGTGAGCAGCAATTTTCTTCTCCCTAGTGTCCCCCCTATTCTTTTGTGATCCCCTATATAACCCCTCCCATACAGAAAGTACATCAGTTTTTTTACCAGTGTCTGCAAGGTGGATGGGCATGTTTGTTTGAGCTCTCTGAGCTCCAGGTCTCTAGTCCCACAAACGGTTTTTAAATGAATCAAAGGATTGACCGATCGGATCCATTTGACACAGGCTCTATATGCTTAGATAAATGGTACCCGAGCCTCGCAAAGAAGACTCGGGATCCTGCGAGGTTTTGCCTGTAATGCAACCTCCGGGCGCTGGACCCTGCGAAATGGAATCCTGGACACCACAGCACTAGGGCATTTTTGCAGGGTGCTGTACAGGTCCAAGGGAGTGGACCCTAAACATGAAAAGGGTACCCAGTCCTTGAAGGTCCTCAAGTGACAGGAACCCGCCTTGATGGGTGAAGATTGAGCTCTTATTTTCTGCCCTGCGCCTGGACGGGTAAGTGAAACCCCCTTATTTACTTATTGTGGTGTGTCCCAGTGATTGTAACAATCAGTCAAGCTAGCTAAAGGCTGGACACCTGTGTGCGGTGACCATATGGGACGTTTTGGGTTAGCTGTGGGTGTTTGCAAAGTGTACTTGCTTGTGTCTGGCTGTTTTTTTACCTGTATGATGGCACACGACGGTGCGCCATTTCGCCTTGGTTCGCCATGGCACATGTGCATTCGCAAGAGCACTGCTGTGCTCACTAGCGGCCATGGTGCACGCGGCTTTGTCATAGGCGTTGTGCGCACTTGGAGCCGCGCACGCGCTGTAGCCTAAATCTGGGCGCAGGGAGATTCGCGTCATATGCAAATACAGCTGCGCCTGTTTGCCAGGACCACACACGTGCGCACGCATGCGCAGAACATCCCGGCGCACAGCCAGCTTATTTAAGCTGTATATGCTAAGCATGCGATGCTATCAGAAGGCAGCTGTGGGACACAGAGCAGGCTCTGAACCAGGCGTTTTCAGCGGTTCATTTCTCCTTAACCAGGTCATGTGAATCACCAGTTGTTGCTTGGCAGGCTAAGGTGCTTGGTGAGCCCTATTAAATGGTCTCCCTTCTGAGGTGTGTTAATACTACATCCAGGGTACTCCCTTTTTGTGGCTTGTAAATGTCTTCAAAAAAGATGAGTGGGACTAAAACTACAGAGAAGGGCACACCTGTGTCATCAGTAGCTCCTGATGAACCTGGTCGTATCCCTAGTGCTGTATCCTGTGAAAGACCAGAGGCTTCCGGGCAATCTAAGCCGCTGCGCCTATCTGGTATTGTGCCTACAGTCAACGCTGCTGCTTCACCCTTTATCACCAGGGATGAACTGTCCTCGGCCCTAGCCGGGTTAGAGCACAGGATTGCTGGCACGATTGCCTCCATCCAGCAGGGTGGCAAGAATCCCCCTCCCCTGAGCCTCCTAGTTTGTAGCAGGAATGGGTTGAGGATGGGCAAGAGCTAAAAGCTCAGTATTCTGTGGAGGGCCTGGCGGATGAGTCTACTTCTGAGCAATCTGGACAAGAAGATATCCGGTTGGTGCCTGCCTCTGTCACAAAGGCTTTTGATTCAGACTCTTACTGAGATGGTTCGTTCTGCCTTTAAGTTGCCTCTTGCAGAGGTGACTGAGCCCCCCTGGTCCTCTTTGGGGTCCCTGAGGCCTCTTCAGGCTGCGCAGGCTTTCCCCTTACACTCATTGTTGGAACAGGCAGTGTATTCTGATTGGGAACATCCTGACAGAATTTTTGTTCCTCCTAAGAGGTTTTCCCTTTTATATCCCATGAATGAAAAGTTCATTAAGAAGTGGAGCATGCAAGCCGTAGATTCAGCAGTCTCTTCCTCAAAAAAGAACTTAACTTGTCCAGTGGATAATGCACAGGGCTTGTTGACAAGAAACTGGAGTCATTATTAAAGGCTTCCTTTTCTTTGGCCAGTTCAGCTATTCAGCCAGCTGTTGCAGCAATTGGTATCTGCTAGTCCGTAAAGGATCAGGTCAGACGGCCTGACAGGAGAATGATCTTGCTGAAAATAAGACGGATATTCCTCGAGCACTGTGTTTTGCTGTTGATGCCTTAAAGGATTCAATACAGTAGGTTTCTCGTTTGTCTCTCTTGTCTGTACATATGCGCAGACTTTTGTGGCTTAAGAACTGGTCAGCCAAGCTTCCTTGTAAGAAGTTTTTGGCAAGTTTCCTCTTTAATGG
The DNA here is from genome assembly GCA_037952925.1 of Lithobates clamitans. NCBI lineage: Eukaryota > Metazoa > Chordata > Amphibia > Anura > Ranidae > Lithobates > Lithobates clamitans. Next base: position 6,384,220 of record JBBGZY010000896.1, on the reverse strand, counting down.
GGAACGTTTGTTTGGTGATGATTTTTTAAAACCTCAGGGACTACTTCCTCAGGTGCCTCAGCGCCAAGGCAGTTCCGCCACCAACAAGGCGCTAGAGCCAGGGGCAAGCCGCAAGGCCAGGGCCAGAAAAACCAGTGGATCCAAAGCTATTCTAAACCTGGCACCAAGCCCTCCTTTTGAGGGGACGCCCCCACTCTATCGGGTGGGGGGAAGGCTGCTGCACTTTGCGGACATTTGGACAACAGTGGTTCAGGACAAGTGGGTCACCTCGACTATATCCTGCGGTTACAAGCTGGAGTTAAGGGGGGTCCCCCCCCCAGAGATTTCTAAGATCCAGCGTTCCCTCGGGTCCTCCAAAAAGAAACCTACTGTTTCAGGCACTACATCATTTAGTGCATCAAGGAGTGATTGTACAGGTTTCTGTATCCGAAAGGGACGCAGGGTTTTATTCGAACCTGTTTACGGTTCAAAAACCAAACGGGGACACAAGGCCCATTTTGGATCTAAGATCCCTGAACCAGTATCTATTAATCCAGTCCTTTCGGATAGAGTCTGTCCGCTTAGTTGTAGCCTCGCTCCAGATGGGAGACTTTCTAGCCTCTATCGATATAAAGGATGCATATTTACACGTACCTATCTTTTAGCCTCATCAGAGGTTCCTGCGATTTGCAGTAGAGGAACGTCATTTTCAGTTTGTGGCTCTACCCTTTGGGCTTGCCACAGCTCCCCAGGTGTTCACAAAGGTCCTAGCTCCAGTTCTGGGTCTTTTAAGGTCCCAAGGGATCTTGGTGCTCGGGTATCTGGACGACCTCCTGCTCAGAGATCACTCACTACAGGCTCTAGAACAGGGCATAACCTGCACAGTGCGGTATTTGGAAAGCATAGGTTGGGTCATAAATACCGAAAAGTCAGCCTTGAGACCAGCTAAAAGTCTGAAGTATTTAGGTCTGGTCCTAGATGCGGTCCAAGCAAGGGTATTTTTGCCACCTGTAAGGATCTGTGCCCTGAAGGATCAGGTGCGTCAGATAAGGGGCACCAGACAACCCTCCAATTGGCTCTGTATGAGTCTTCTAGGAAGGATGGTGTCCTCCTTTGAGGCAGTGCCCTATGCCCAGTTCCATTCCAGGCCTATACAACAAGACATCTTGTTGGCTTGGAACAAGAGAAGACAAGCCCTGGATTATCCAATGTTCTTATCTCCTCGGGCGCGCTTAAGCCTAAGTTGGTGGTTGCAGGATCAAAACCTGCGAATGGGAAGATCCTTCCTCCCAGTAACATGGAGAGTACTGACCACAGATGCCATTCTCTCAGGCTGGGGAGCGACCCCAGAGGGGCTCACAGCTCAGGGGAGATGGTCGGGGACAGAACAGAACCTGCCCATCAACATCCTGGAGTTACTGGCAGTACATCTGGCCCTACGGTCCTGGACAGTGGAGTGTCAGGACTGCCCTATCAGGGTTCAGTCCGACGATGCCACTGCAGTGGCCTATATAAACCACCAAGGCGGTACCAGGAGTCGTTCAGCTCTGAAGGAGGTGAATCACATACAAGCCTGGGCAGAGGGACATGTACCGATTCTATAGGCAGTCCATTTCCTAGGAGTAGAGAACTGGAAGGCAGATTATCTCAGCCACCAGCAGATCTGCCCGGGGGAATGGTCCCTACACCCAGGGGTGTTCCAGGAAATTTGCCAGCGTTGGGGATGGCCAGAGATCGACCAATTGGCATCCAGGTTCAACAACAAGATACAGCAGTTTGTGTCCCGAACAACGGATCCTCTGGCAATCGGAGCAGATGCTTTGGTAGTTCCATGGAGCCCAGTACTCCCTGGTTTATGCTTTCCCCCGGTCCCTCTCTATCCACATTTGTTGCGCAGGAGAGGGGGTTCCAGTCATTCTGGTGGCACCAGCCTGGCCCAGAAGGCCCTGGTTCCCAGAGATTGTGAGATTGGCAATAGACGGGCCTTGGACACTTCCACGCCGCCCTGATCTACTGTCTCAAGATCCTATATTCCACCCCAATTTACAGTCTCTAAATTTGACGGCATGGCTATTGAAGCCGGGGTGTTGAAGGACCGTGGCATCTCGGGACCAGTGGTGTCTACCCTAGTGAGTGCTAGAAAAGCTGTCACTAGGAAGATCTATCATAATGTCTGGAAGACTTATATTGCTTGGTGTGAAGCCAGAAAATGGCATCCTCCGAAATACGCGATTGGGAGAATTCTCTCTTTTCTACAGTCACCTGTGGAAATCAAATTGGCTTTGAGTACAATCAGAGGTCAGATTTTGGCCCTGTCAGTATTCTTCCAAAGACCTTTAGCCTCCCATTCACTGGTCCGAACCTTTTATGCAGGGGGCAACTCGTTTGCTTCCCCCCATTAGGTCACCTATGTGTCCTTGGGACTTGAACTTGGTGCTGTCTGTGTTACAGAAACAACTATTTGAGCCTATCAAGGAAATTCCATTAGATGCTGTCATGCAGGCTAGCCTTCCTGATGGCCATCACCTCGGCTAGAAGGGTGTCGGAGTTGGCCCTTTCATGCAGGGAACCATACTTGATCATTCACCATGACAGGGTCGTGTTACGACCAGTTCCATCCTTTTTTGCCAAAAGTGGTGTCAGCCATTCATTTGAATCAGCACATTATTTTGCTGCCTTTTTTCTCTCAGCCTCGTTCAGGGGAAGAGAGACGACTGCATTCCTTGGACGTTGTCCGGGCAGTCATGGTTTATTTGTCTAGATCTGCGGCGATATGAGTATCGGACTCCTTTTTTTGTTTTACCAAAAGGACCCAAGAAGAGGCAGGCAGCTTCCAAAGCTTTTATTGCCAGTTGGGTCCGTCAATTGGTTATTTAGGCCTATGGTCTGAAACATAAAGCTTCTCCCTTTATGCTGAGAGCTCATTCTACCAGGGGTCTAGGAACCTCCTGGGCTTTTCGCCATCAGGTATCCGTGGCTCAGATTTTTAAGGCTGCCACCTGGTCTTCAGTGCATACGTTCACAACATTTTATCAAGTGGATGTTCGAGCAGCCAAAGATTTGGCTTTCGGCTGCAGTGTACTGCGGATTGCCGTTTAAGGTCTGATGGCTATTGTTTGACAGAGTGTCTCCCTCCCCTCAAGGCTATTGCTCTGGGACATCCCAGTAGGTAATGAATATTAGCCTAACTCTGTTTCCCATGATGTATGAAAAAGAATATAGGATTTATTTGTCATACTTACCTGTAAAATGCTTTTCTTTGAGTACATCATGGGACACAGAGATGCCTCCCCTCTTTTTCGAGGATCCAGTGCTTGCTACAAAACTGATGTACTTCCTGTATAGGAGGGGTTAAATAGGAGATCACTTCCTGTTTAAGACTTTGTCTACCAGTGTCCGTTCACCTAGACATGGGGTATAACCCAGTAGGTAATGAATATTAACCTAGCTCTGTGTCTCATGATGTACTGAAAGAAAAGGATTTTACAGGTAAGTATGATGAAAAAATCCTTTTTTAATTGCCTTAGGGGACCTTTTCAGCTGAGTCTTGGCTGTTTATCCAGGACTTTAGCTGATTAATACCCTGTTACAAGACTCTTCTCTTGAATAAGTAAAACCAGAGAGAGCTAATTAATCTGCATTGTGTCAGTGTGTTATTTAAAGGTATACACAACATGTCTGAACCTAGAGTGTCAGGAGGGCAGGAAAGTTCACAGGGTCAAGGTGGCACATGAACATGCAATTCTAAGCAACCCCCAAAGGGGCATTGCTACACTAAGCTAGGGGGGGGGAAATACCCTTGCAAAGTGAAGAGCCTGTTTACCTTTATCAAATCGACCCCATTGTCTATCTTGATGAGTCCATTTTAAACTTGTAACAACTAGCAATGAGTAGCTGGATGCTTTGGTGGCAGGATGTTAATAACAATGGCTTGTATATATTTAGTAGTAATCCATTTTTATTATTTATTTTCTAGCTATTTGATCATATTGTGGAATGCATTGCAGAATTCTTAGATTATATGGGAATTAAAGGTGCTCCATTGCCATTGGGATTTACTTTTTCCTTTCCATGTAAACAAGATCGGATTGACAAGGTGAGTCTCACTGTAAAAAACATAATTTTTCATTTTTCGATTTTAGAGTGGGGAAGGGTTACTAGTGCACAAGATTTCTCTTCCACTTCTACTCCTGGTGTCTGATTCTACCTGGAATCGAAAGCAAGGGTAAATGTTATCAACAGGAAAAAGGCAAATCAAAAACACTTTTTTTTAAGTAGGGATGGGAGGATTTTATCGCTGTCTTTGCGCCTGTGGAGAGGTTTCTCGTAACTTTCTGTCCTAGCGACTGGTGCCACCTGGGACATAAAATGGGGAAAATCTCCCTAATGAGCGCACTAGAATAGAAATACAAACTTTCCTCACTGTAGCAATGGCATAACTAAGAGTATAATGACTGTTTTCTGCATATATAAAGAATAAACATGACATTAAAGAGTATGTAAACACTTCACAATTAACTTCGCTTTGATTCCTTTTAGTGTGTTAAATTTTTTATATCCGTTGGAAAAGTAAAAAAAAAAAACTATTGATCTTGCTAGATCTCTGCAACATTTTAAACCTAATCTAACCCTGTAAAGCAAAAATCCCTATACTTGCCTATTCTGGAGCCAATCTGGTCCCAGCATCAGCTGTCAGCGGTGGCTTCAGTGTGTAGGCGTGTGCAGGAGAGGCAGCCGACAACGGAAGCCCCATAGTAAGTCTATGGGGGACGTCACTTCCCAGCCATTTCACAGCCGTTGTCAGTACTCTCTTGCACATAGCTTCTGCCACTGGAAACTGGATCGGCTGCAGAATAGGTAAGTACAGCGATTTTTGCTTTACAGGGTTAGATAGATTAGCTTTAGAATGTGGCAGAGAGCAGGATTAGAGTTCATTTTTGCCTGGACTTACACTTTAACTTTTAGAACCACACCTCTCCATGTTATGGAAAAGAGCAAAGAGGTGGGGTTCTGTTGTTCTGTACAGTGAGTATTGTCACCCTAGGTTAGCAAGTGTGTTACTAGCAGATTCACCAGGGGAAAATAAAGTGAAAAAAGCTTTCATAGTCACCACATCTAAGGCCTGCCTGGCAAGTCTCAGTGTATTTATTTTTTGTTGTTGGGTTTAAATATGTGAGACTGCATTTTTTTATATTCTTCCTCTCATAATTTTACAAATCTCAGTACACTAAGCTATAACAATTGCTGTTTGCTGATTTTGAGCCACGAGAGCTGAAAATAATTTTGAAACGCTACCCACATAGGAGCCGCTGAATAGGGTGGGTCCTCTGTTCTTTCTCTCAACCTTTTCAAGAACCTCAGCACCTCTGACACACCAGGTTGAGTCTACAAACATACAATAATCACCAAAAGTAATACTTTAATACCCAATAGTAGTTCTACATCAAAGAAAACAGGCACCAAACCAGGTTGGTAACTAGGCAAACATAAAATAGATTAACAATGGATAATAACACAATTTAGCATACAAAGTGAATAACAATATGGTCTAGGCATAAAATAACATTTGCCATCCAGATCAGCTTAAACAGTAGCAAGGCCACCACAAGTGTAGCAGTGAGTAGTAGTAAAGCTTAATCTACAGAGTGCTGGAACTATACTGCTAGAGCGCATTTATGTTGGTGATGCTAGTCCTAGACCAACTGGGTATGCACTGTCCAAAAAAAAAAAAAAAAGGAAGATGGTAGCAAAGGGGACTTGCAGAATAATTATCAAGGGAGGGGCAGTCTTTTGAGATTTTCTTCTGAAGGCTATCGTTGGTGCACTTAACGACAGTCCCAGTTAACTTGCAAGCAGTATAGGTACAATATAGGTATGGTAAAGTATCAGCAGAGGTGCAAGGTATATGTGATTCAGATGCCGTAAAGTTTTGGTTTAATACAGTTTAGGGTTGGTATAGGCCCAATCTAGGTTTGAAATAGAGTATGGAGTGCAGTATGGGTTTTGTAAGGATTGTGTACACTTGGTGTCCTGCTCTCAGTGGCTCTGTCTCTGCTAGCAGTATCAACAATGGGCGAATAGCCCTCTAACCAGTCCCCAGGATGCTACAGTGACCTCTTGCTATAGAAGGGGGGGCCCCTCGGTCTCTCCTCTAAACCCTCTGGCAATCAGCGGTGGAAAGCGGAGGGTGATATGTAGCCAGTAAAGATTCAGCAACAAAGAGTTCACTGAGCTGCCAGCTTCTTTAAAGTGAATATACCATATTGGGGGATGGAACTTCCCAGCCTGCACACCAGCTTCTAAAGTCTGATTAAGCAGTTGAGCTGGGTGTATGCTATTTTTCTCTGTTGAGTGGATGCTCCAGTCTCCCTGCTGAAGTGGTGCAGGTGCTGTGATGTAGGCGGTGCTGTGCTGTCCCCAGGTATCCTCACTCCTGGTCTCAGGCTCAGATCTCTGCTAATATGGTCTCCAGTTGACAGACAACTATCCAGACAGAGCTGCACTCCCTTGGTGCTAAGAGGAAGAACTTTCCCCAACAGTTTCAAAAAAATCCTCTCTCCAAGACTCCTACTGCACAGTGCATATTGGGGTCCTTAGTGTAACCATTATAGTGTAGCCATTATATGGCTGCCATTTCAAACTACAACTTTCAGCATTTTCAGAGCTCCACTTAGGATTCTATAGGCTTGCTTGGCTTTTGCTCTCCCCCTGCTGGCCAGAGGAGAGTGGTGCAGCATAACATCAATATCTCAGTCGAGGGGAAAAAGAATAAGGCAGTGTTTCCTTCTCCATATTGCTGTAGCCCAGCACCTGGCTACAATTACATGGATAAAAATAATCATTGTGGCAAATAACACGAGTTATTGCTTAACGAATTTAGTATTTTTTCCTTATTCAAGCTTTTTATTTTATTAGGAGTAGTAAAGAACTTGTATATGCGTGCAACCAACATGAACACAAAAACTGTAGATTAAAAATAATAAATGATCTGTGGTAATATTCAATTATCGGAAACAACCATTACAAATATTACGAAGGAAAAAGATGGGGAGTAGATAGTTCAGAAGAGTGAGCGAAGGGAAGGAAGAAGGGAGACGGGAAAGATAGAAAATAGCAGAGGCTCAGTGGTAGGAGGAGTGGAAGGGGAGTTGGTCAGAGAGAATTCACAGACCACAATTGCCATGAGGTATGAGGGTAGAAACCATCACAATTCCAGTATACGGCAATCAACGTTTTTTAGTAGGTAGTGGGAGATCCACAGTTTCCAGACTCAATGAAAAGTTGGCATGTAGCCCTGAAGTCTTGCTGTTAACTTCTCGTTTAGCAGTATCAATTGCATTTGAGATTTAACCTCCGACACGGACAGGTGTTCGGACAGCCAAGCTGAGTTTAGTCTTTTTTTTTATGTTATTGAGTAACCTAGAAAATGAGTTGAGTTACAGCATGTGCACATGGTAGATTTTTTGGAGAAGAGGTGCCTTGTGAAAGGGAAGCCTTTATCGTTTAGGGTGATCTTTTGAGAATAGGTGCCCTGTGAAAGGGAAACCTATATCATTTAGGAAAAGTTATAAATAATTGTGTCTGCACTAGAAAATATTAAACCAAAACCAAAAACAATAAATTATGCAAATATCAATAATGAAGAAATGTGAAAAAAATACCAATAAACTATATCTTAGAGAACTTTTTTTGGTCTGCTCCAGGCCACCTGTTGATTGCAGTTGATATCTGAGCAAGTGGGAGGTCAACACCTGCATACCTTTTAGAGCCCAGGAGTGGCTCCTATGCGTGTTTTGACATAGTTTAGGTACTGTGTCACACGCTCAGAGGTGAGCGCATATGCTGTTGGGGACCACTGGAGAGCACTGAAGCATGCTATATATCTTTTTGCACACGGTTTTGGATGAGCATGATGGATACCACTCTTAATGGACACTATATTTATGCACTTGGCGTTGGCTAATTATGAACTTTATGAACTTTACATTTCACTTTATTGAAAGAGTGAATAATCTCTTGATATTTGAATCAGCACTTAGATTGTGTATATGCATGTTGCACTTTATTTATTCATTTATTTTTTTAAATCATTATTTTATTGTTATTTGACATAAACAAACACAAAAAAAGAAAAAGAGAGATAACAAAACATATCCATATATAAAAAAAAGAAACGTTTGTGCAATCGACCTCGCAGAGTCAAGTAAGTACAATAAAACCACCTGATTCGTTTAAGGCAAAATATGATCAGGATGTTACAATCTCAGACCACATATCAAGTCTAGTAATGTGTGTCGGACGGGGAGACCCTCCAATATTTTTAAGGCTACTGAAGCCTCCATTTAATCTATCAGCTCACCGGAACCTTTTTTTTTTGAGAACCTGAGTTAGTTTTGAGCTGGGAAGGTAAGTCTTTTATCTGAACAGCAAATAACTTAACCTTCGACCAGCGGATGAGGCGAAGGGGGGGGCCCTAAGGCCTCTATCATACCACCCTCCACCTCCATCCCACATAAAGGGGCCGTTAAGTAGTAACAGTATGCTTGACAGATAGGGACTACTGTGATTACGCTACCCATAGGGCAGCTTCACGTGAAGGTCTCACCGTCCGTCAACTTAAAATCAATAACACAATCCACTGTTTATAAAATAAACCGGATAAACAGGAAAGAAAGGAGAAAAGAAAGTGGAGGGGGAGGGAAAGGGGGGAGCAGGATGAAACAGGCTAAACATACCTGTGTTCTTTAGGGACGTGCCATCTGTGTCCACGCCAGGCGCACCATAGCACATGCATCCGTCACATCCATCGGGGCCAATCCACAGCAACTACTCAAATTCCGATGTCCCTACCTTTCGGCACCTACTGATCTATGAGCTTTTAGTGAGGGATCTGTTAACTCTAATAAAGCTGCATCCAAGCTGGATGGGACCCAACGTGGGTCTGGGGAAAATTCATTCCAGGGTGCCCATATTGCTAGGTGTTTCTCTCGCAAACCTCGGCAGGTCGCTATCCACTCCTCTGCCTCACGTATTGCATTGACCCCTGCAATCCACTGTTCCCTTGTAGGGATGTTGTACTTCTTCCAGTAAATTGGGAGAAGTCGTCTAGCTGCATTCAGCAGGTGTGGTAATACACTTTTTTTATATTGTAGTGAAGATGCGGGCATATGTAATATGAAGTGCTCAGGAGAGAAAGGAACCTCCAGTCCTAATATAGTTTTTATCTGCTCTTTTACATCTTCCCAGAAGGGCTTAATTATGGGGCAGGTCCACCATATGTGCAAAAGAGTTCCCCGGTGCCCACATCCTCGCCAACAGCGATCCGATACCGAGGGGTAAATGCAAGCTAAATCTGCTGGCACACGATACCAGCGAGACATTATTTTATAATTCGTTTCTTTGGTACGGGAGTCTACGGAGGATGAATGTGTCATATAATAAAGATGGTGCAGTTGTGTATCTGTAAGTTCGTGTCCTAGATCAGCTTCCCATTTACGAATATATGTGGGTTTCGTATGGGGGTCCGCCTCTCCCAAAAGTTGATACAGCTCCGACACCATGTGAGGAACTGGCTCTTCATCTGTGAAGAGGCGTTCAAAAGAAGTGGGTGTAGACGGGTCTCTAATCAGATGAATATGCTTCTCAAAGAAGTGGTGCAACTGCCTGTATCTCCAAAAATTGAGTTGTGGGCCCTTGCGTCCTACTGGTAAACTTTCATAGCTCATGAGTTTACCATCCTTTTATGAATTTACCGCAGCTAGCGTTCCCATCATCTAGCCATGGCTCAAAAAATGCCATTTGTTCGCCTGGAGGGAACCATTGGAATCCACCTAGCGGCGCCAGCGGGGATATAGGGGGAGCTAGTTTCAGCAATAAGTTTGTTTTGTCCCAGACCGACAGAACCTGAGTTGCCAGCAGGGAGGTTGATTCAGAAAGCCCCCTACACTCTCGCGGCAACCACGGAGCGTAAGCCAAGTTTCTACCAGCCAGGCATTTCTCTAAGTTAACCCAGAGTTTAGATTCTGTATGGAAACGCCAGTTCAGAATTCTCTGAAGGGCTACAGCGCGTTAATAGCGTTTTACGTCTGGGATACCCAAACCACCTATCTGCTTAGGCCGATTTAACAGACGCAAAGCTATCCTGGGCTTTTGTGAGTTCCAGATGAAATTTGAAAGCATTTTGGCCAGCTGATCAAAAAATGTTCTGTGTAGGGGGATCAGTAGCATCTGTAAGAAAAACAGTATGCGGGGTAAAACATTCATTTTTATAATATTTACGCGACCGAGTCACGTAAAGGCAGTCCACGTCCACCGCGAAAGGTCGTCTCTCACCGTGGCCAATAGTTGTGGGTAGTTGGTCATATACAGGGTGTCAAAACGATTGGTTAGTCGTATGCCTAAGTATTTTAAGTGGGACGAGGTCCAAGTGAAGGGGAAGGCCACCTGAAGGTTTGTTGTCAGTTGGGGAGATAAGCATAGAGGAAGAATCTCCAATTTAGAGAGGTTAATTTTAAAATTGGATATTGATCCAAAGATCTTCAGTTCCTGCATTAGGTTAGGCAACGAGATCAGGGGATCTGATAAGTGGAATAAAATGTAATCGGCATAAGCCGATAGCTTGTGCTCCATATTTCCCACCTTTAGTCCCTTGATATTCTGATTGGATCTCACAGATCGAAGAAGTGGCTCCAATACCAAGGCGAACAGCAGGGGTGAAAGAGGGCATCCTTTCCTCGTGCCATTGCCAATGGGGAAGCGAGATGAGAGAGTCCCATTAACTTTGACCTGTGCGCAGGGTGTAGCATATAATGCTAGTATGGATGTCAGCATTCGTGGGCCTAAACCTAATGACGTAAGTACCGCTGTCAGATATGACCAATCAACACGGTCAAACGCTTTTTCTGCGTCAGTGGATAAGATCAAATAAGGTTGAGGATCTGGACGGGTGCGTGCCCAATGTATAAGTTGTATTGCTCTAAGGGAGTTGTCTCTGGCCTCTCTACCGGTTATGAAGCCTGTCTGGTCAGGATGGACAATATTTGGTACAATGTGTTTGAGTCTATTGGCTACAATTTTTGCTAGGAGTTTTATGTCTAAATTGAGAAGGGAGATGGGGCGGTAGCTCTGGGGGACGGTGGGGTCCTTGCCCTCCTTTGGTATCACCGTAATGTGTACCAATAACGCTTCCGAAGGGTTTACGGCCCCTCCTGCTATGGCATTAAAGTATTTACACATAGGTGTAGCTAATAAGGAAAAGAAGGTCTTATAGTAGTCTTTAGTGAACCCATCTGGGCCAGGACTTTTCCCATTGGGCAAGGACTCCACCATCGCCCCAATCTCCGCCACCATAATTGGGGTTTCTAAGGCTGAGGACTGTTCTTCTGTAAGTGGTGGGAGACCGCCCGAGGACAAATATTTTTGTATCGCATGTTGTCTAGTTTCTGTCATAGCAGTGGGTGTCTCTGAGTCTAAATTATAAAGTTTGGCGTAATAGTCTCTAAAGCTAGAGGCAATCTTGGAAGATTGAACCACTGTCTCCCCCGAAGCCGATTGTAGTTTATGGATACATGTCTGAGCTTGTCGTTTTCTAAGTGCTCGTGCTAACATTCGTCCGCATTTGTTACCATGCTCATAATATTTATGTGACATATATCGGAGCTGTTTCTTTGATCTGTCTATCTAGAAAACGAAGGAACAGCTCCCGCAAGTCAGTAAGTTGCTTTAACGCTTCAGGGTTCCCATTCGCTTTATGCTGGAGTTCTGCCTTTTGGAGCACAGTGTGTAGTTTCAAAAAGTCAGCCTGCCATTCCTTTTTTAGTCTAGATCCCTGAGAGATCAATTCTCCGCGTGCTACAGCCTTATGGGCCTCCCACACCACCCCCTTACTCACTTCTTCTGTCGAATTCTCTCTGAAGTAGTAGCTCAAAGTGTCAGAGACACTCTTCACCACCGCCTCATCGTCGAGTAGATTACTGTTCATTCTCCATGTCCACATTTTGTGTCCTCCTGAGGGTAAAGTAAGAGCTATATGAACTGGGGCGTGATCTGATATGGTAATGTTACCTATTCCCGCCTCTTGTAGAAATTCTAGTGTGGTGCGATCCACATAGATATGATCTATACGAGTGTAGAGGTCATGTACTTTGGAGTAATAACTGTAGTCACGGTCTGAGGGATGTAGTATCCTCCAGCAGTCTAGTAAAAGATGTGATTGAATGGTCTTACGGAAGTGTTTTAGAAACGCGAAGGAGTGGGGGGATCTCTTATGAGATGTATCTACCAAGGGGTCTGGGCTCACATTAAAATCGCCCCCGAGAACCAGAAGGCCCTCCCTAAAGTCTGCTAGCAACGCTAGAGTAGCGTCAATGAAAGTGAGTTGGTTGGTGTTTGGGGCGTAAATTGAGGCAAACGTGTATTTCTGTCCTGCTATGTTTCCTTTCAAAAAAACATATCTGCCCTGTGGATCTGTTTTGTTTTCTAGAGGTTGGAAAGGACAGGATTTGTGTATTGCTATGGCCGTACCTTTAGATTTAGGCGTTGGTAATGTGCTAACAAACCACTGGTTAAAAAGATGTGTAGGTAATCTAGGGAGCGATTGGGGTGTAAAATGGGTCTCCTGGAGGAGGACCACCTGTGTCTTCAACCGTTTGAGTTCTCTCCAAAGTTTACTCCGTTTATGTGGGGAACAAAGTCCCCTAACATTATAAGAGCTTACCTGTAGAGATGCCATGAAGTGGAAGGGGTGATGGTGCGGTGCGGATCTCGACGATGCGCCCAGCGTGGACAACGAGACAACCTATTGTTCCTGTAGAGGGATGGGATGGGAAAAAAAGAAACAGGGATAAAGGAAAGGAGGAAAAAAGAGAAACGTGAGATATATGTAAAACCAAAGCGGTCATAACCACTTGAACATAAATAACATCTATGAGTCATGTCTAGGGCCCCGTCCCCCGGAGGGGAGGGGGGTTCAGAGCTCAACTCAATATCCCAATAGGGAAAAATACCCTAAAACTAAAAGGGTGGCCTACGGGGGGGGGGGGGGGGAACGTGAGCCAACAATGAACAAGGTCGAAGCGGCCTCCAACTCCTCTCACCGCATCTGACAATATTTAACTTGTAAGGGGAGCAGGTATGTTACCTGTTGTGCTAGGGGATTGTTTGAGGAAAAAGGAATAGAGGGATCTATCGGGGGTAATTAAAGTGCAAGCAACGCCTGTAGAACAGTGTGTCATACGGCTGAATGTGGATTAATCAGAAAGCTAGATTAACAAAAAAAGGGAAAATGAACTCGGCTCCACATCATCTATGGCCTAGAGTCTGACCTAGAGTCTAAAATGCAACCTTTAAGTGATACTCTTTCTTATCTCTGAGGCTAATGCCACTAGTCTCTAGTGAAGTCATGTCCAGTGGAGGTGTCAGACTGATGTCTTCTGCGATCCCGTCGGCGGCTCTTGCGTCTGGCGGGTTGCCATGGTTGGAGTGTTGGTAGTTTGGCCGTAGGGAATTCTAGCGAGCTTCTCCAATCCGGAAAGTCCACTGGATCTAGGTCTAGAGAGGCCAGAAAGTTTGGTGGATCATCTTTGGTACGGAGAGTCACGGTTCTGTCCTCCTTTGTAACTTAAAGAAAAAAGGGAAAGCCCCAACGGTATTTTAAGCCCGCATCTTGGATAGCTATCAGGAGAGGGCGAAGAGATCTGCGTTGTAACAAAGTGCGTCTCGAGATGTCCTGATAAAAGGCCAAGCGTGCACCATCAAAATCGAAGTATGGCTTTCCTCTCATTTTCTGCGTGATACGGTCCTTAAGTGTATATCTGTGAAGTTTACATATAATGTCTCTCGGATTGTTAACGTCTTGGGAGGGGGCCTTCAGGGCTCTGTGTGCCCGGTCAATTTCAATAGTAGCTGTGGCGGGCAGTTCTAGAATCTCTCTAAAGATCCCTTCCAGAGTGGGAATAATGTCCTTAGCCCCAGTAGCTTCAGGTAGGCCTCTGATTCTTATATTCGCTCTGCGACTGCGATTTTCTATGTCGTCCAACTGACTGAGTAAGGCCTCAATCTGATGACTTTGTGTAGCACATTTATCTTGCATCATGGTAATAACTGGAAGTGTTTCCTCTAACCTCTGCTCCAAGGATTCCACCCTGCCCCCTAAGTGAGTTGTATCAGCCTTAAGTTGTGCTATGTCTTCCTTCAGGGCCTTCTCTACCCTGTCAGCAAAGCGTTCTAGGTCTGCTTTAGTGGGTAAGGACCAAATATGGCGTCTGATGTCCGGTCCATCCAGGGGGTCAGGGGCTTCTAAGTCACCATCCGGTGTGGAAGGCGCTTCTGGGGAGGTCGGGGGGATCGATTCACTCACCGATGCAGGGGATGGTATGGGTGAGCCTGCCGTCTGGTTCCCACGAGGAGTGGTGTGTTGTGAGGCTTTGGAGATTTTTGCGTCCTTCGTTATCGGCGCCATCTTTGGAGCCTCGCGGCTTCTCCCGCTGGGTCCGGAGAGGAACGAATCAAGCTGTCCCTGTCACGTTCGGTCATTCCTCAATGGCTGTGAGGATGCCCGGTTCTTCTGCGACATCTATAGCGGCGGATGGGGTTGGATTGCTCTCCCTGTGCGGTGATGAGGTGCGGCGGTGAGACGGAGCGAGAGGAAGCACGTCTTCACCCTTCCATGGCCAGGACAGGCCCGCACTTTATTTATCACAGATTGATAACACTTATTATTGTTAAGATATAGTTTATTGGTATTTTTTTTACATTTTTTCATTTATTGATATTTGCATAATTTATTGTTTTTGGTTTTGGTTTATTATTTTCTAGCGCAGACACAATTATTTATAAATTTTGCTATACACACGGATATGAAACGTGATTAGTGTTTGCAGCTTGCCTTCAATAGGAATTTACTCTAGAGGCATTAACCCATTTGTGGCTCGCAAGACCTTTCTATATTTTGTCTATATCATTTAGGGTCATCTTGTGTAACCATGAAGAGTAAATGGTTTGGAGATATTATGTTACTAATGTCACAATTAAGTTGGCATATATAGATGTAAAATATTGCAATTTATGTCTTTTTTTTTAATACTTATCTATTGGTGAAGTACTGGCCATAGACAGGTAAATATTTCATTAAGGGTGAGGTAACCCCCTACTCAACTTCAAAAGTGCTGGAACTGACCATTTTTTAGTTGACCCCTGCCAGGTTGTAAAGTCTGTGTGTGTAATAGCTAGTGCTGCCAACCAGGGGCGTTGCTAGGGGGTGGCTTTTGGGGCTATAGCCCCGAATCTGAGGCCAATAGCCCCGAGTCTCTGCGGGAGTCCCCAAGGGGAGGGGAGGCTCTCTGGGGACCCTTATGTAAGTGGGGGGGCTCTCTGGGGACCCATATTTAAGGGGGAGGCTCTCTCGGGACCCTAATGTAAGCACGCCTCTCTGGGAACCCTGATGTAAGTGGGGGGGGCCTCTGGGTACCCTGATGGAAGGGGGAGGCTCTCAGAGGACTCTGATGTAAGGAGGAGGCTCTCTGGGGACCCTGATGTAAGGTGATGTAAGGGGGGCTCTCTGGGGACCCTGATGTAAGTGGGGGTCCCCAGAGAGAGATATACACCTACACGTATATTACTGTATATAAATGTGTATGCCCGCCCAAGCGTATGACTTTCTTTACTACGCTGCTATGGGCTCTAGCCCCAGATCTTTTGTAGACCTAGCAACGCCCCTGCTGCCAACAGTCATAAGCACCTAGTGCCACCCTCAAGGGTAGCGCTACACTGTCTGCTGCTCCACTGAGTGTTGCAGTTTGCAGTTTTTTCATTTGGCAATAAATTAACCAATAAATTAACCAAGCCGGATAAAGAAGCACTCATAACTGACACAAGTTCATACAAAATACCTGCTAATTATGACTGCCCAATATCGTTCCATTCTGATATTCCATTTATATCTGCTTTAGGGAACGTTGGTGGGATGGACAAAAGGTTTCAAGGCCACAGATTGTGAAGGGCAAGACGTAGTAGATATGTTGCGAGAAGCCATCAAGAGGAGAAATGTAAGTGATCTCAGTTTTGTAAACCTATTTGATAACAAATAAAGATAAAGGCTTATCACTGGACAGTAATTTTACAATGCTCAAGGAGCATGCAGCACACTCCCATGTTCCTTTCTGTTTTGAAGGAGTTTGACTTGGACATTGTGGCCATTGTCAATGACACAGTTGGGACAATGATGACCTGTGGGTATGAAGACCCAAATTGTGAGATTGGACTCATTGCAGGTAATTACACTGATCATCAATAAGTTCCTACAATTAAGAATGTGCTGTTATTATCTATCTGGAAATGGCTATTAATCATACAGGACAAATGACTAAAATAAAACTATTTACTTTTTTTGACCATTAAAAATGTACTTAAGAAAGCTGGTGGTCCGTATCGGCAATGCTTATGGTTGTTTTTTTTCTATTAGACATACCTCAGAAGTATCTTTTCATTTTAGTATCCAATAGGTCCAGTGACCATGCATACCACACAAACAGGGAATTTAAGAGCTGAATACTATGTGAAAGCTATATCAGAGATCCAAACCTTCTAGGGATATGGTAAGGTTGTCATGCAGCCTAGACTAAGACTTCTGTCTCCTTCCTGTGGTCCGATCTGCAAACATGGTGTGTTGAGGGTCAAATCTGGCATATATAGGAGGTCTGGTCAGGTGTTGCCTGCTTATATAGTCCTGGAGACATTGATAGTAATAGTTTGAGAGCCTCACACACATGCTAATGTAGCCCACCAATTATTGCATCTTCCATCCAGACAGTTAGATATTCAATTGGATATCTGTTTAGCTTAAATGTCAGAGGCAGCCCAACATGTGGCCATCATCTCATTTCACTCTAACAATACCAACGGAGTTGAACTGTCCAATTACTGTACATTGGTAATTCACTGGAATATGTTGTGTGTTGTACTGTTTAACCTAAAATTAATGTGTATTCCTCAGGTACTGGTAGCAATTTGTGTTACATGGAAGAGATGAAGAACATTGAGTTTTTGGAAGGAGATGAAGGGAGAATGTGTATAAACACAGAATGGGGAGGTTTTGGAGACAATGATTGCCTGGCTGACATCCAAACCCAGTATGACAGACATGTGGACGAGAAGTCACTGAATCCAGGAAAACAAAGGTAACATGAATGTGTTGTTCTCATTGTAATATTGCATTGGTATACTGTTACCAACATTAAAGGTCATGAATAAGCAAGCCCACACTAATGTAGATGTTTGATTAAAGTGAGGAACCAGTTTAGAAAAGTAATTAAAAAAATACTTGTGTTCAAGTAGATGTTATCTCATTAGAGGGAAGCAAAAGGGTACATTCAATGTATTAATTCTTTGCATAAATACTCTGTCCTTTATGAGATTAAGAAACTGCGCTTTCTATGTCCTCGATAAGATTTAGCTGCTATTTTGATGGGATGCATGTGAAAAGCAATAAATACAACTGTAAATTAAAAGGTTTTATTCCAGATCCCTCAAAATGGTGCATATAGCATTTCAGAAACAGAACACAAATAGACGTGCTATTACTTACAATTGTCCACCTAGAATAACAGGAGATGGATGCTGTAACAGTTATACAAATGTGAAAAACATTAGTGTTAATGAAGATAAGTTTATCAAGTTCCATGTACAAATTACTCCTCGTTTAACGACTTACCTGTTTAACGACCACTCGGACTTACAACCAGCTCTCCCCACCCGAACGACAGGCTGTACCTCATTGTATTGTACAGTACAGTACCAAATTTTCATTTGTATTCTGTACTTATGCAAATTAAAACAAAGTTATTGAGCTGGAGACCTTTTTTCACAATACAATAGAGTAGTTAAGAATGCTTAAAATATTGATTACTTGTGGCTCCTCGTTTAACAACCAATTCGTTTAATGACTTGGTCATTCGAACGGAACCTGGTCGTTAATTGAAGAGTACCTGTAGTCAGGTTTATTCTCTTATAAAACTGTTATATTTGCCATACAGACATTTAATTTAATATATATGTTTCCGCTCTATACAGATATGAAAAGATGACCAGTGGCATGTACCTCGGAGAAATTGTGAGACAAATTTTAATTGACCTAACTAAAAAAGGTCTCTTATTTCGTGGTCAGATATCTGAAAGGCTAAAGACAAAAGGCATATTTGAAACAAAATTTTTGTCTCAGATTGAAAGGTTATTATCATTATCAAGTATCTTTTTACTAATGTTCAAATGCTTAATTGATTAAACATACAGTATAACATGTACATTCAGGCAAAACATATTTTTTTTCTGGTTTAAAATAGAGTGGGGAAGCATTAGAACTCCTGTTAAGGTTTTATGTTTCCCTAATAAAAATAAAGAATTCTTTTGACTTGTATCTTAGCAGTGCAGTTGTATTATTACAGCCTCTAACTAGCACACTACAGGTAGTGAAGTCCCTATCTTTCTGGCCTGTTTTTTGTATTTTTTTGTATTCACTCATGTCCCCATAGACCATAAAAATTCCTGATGGGAAGTCTGGGTTCCTTAGGACAGGAGTCAAGCGGGAGGTCTGAGGAAAAAAATTATCAGATGTGTTAACATGTGTACCCTTTTGTCCCTTTTATCTATACTTCTATCTGGCTTCTTGTTCCATTCCATCTTTTTGTCATCTTCTCTCTGGGCCCCCTTAAATAAAGCAATGGACAGTGTTTGTTTAAAAGTTGGCCCAGTATTTTCATCCCTAGTGTCTTTGTTTTCCAGTCCCAGAGAAAATTGATTGATCTCCATTAGGAGGTTTCCCTAAAGCTGTAAAATGGTAAATCTCCTTCAGTTTCTGTCCTTGACAATGCAGGAAGATGCATCACAGCACAGGGAGATATGTAAGGACTGTGTAGCAGGTGAACAAAGCAAGGGTGGAGAACAGTTGAAACCTGAATATGCATTTATACTGTGGTTTTTAACATTATTTTTGTGTGCTCTGAACTGCGGTACTCCATGTAAAATTTTGTATGTATTGACCAGTTGAATGTGGAATCAGATATTTAAGTGATTCCTTGATATAAATCAGTATAAATGTACATACTGTAGAAGATCAGTTTATTCTCAGTCACATAATGTTTACTTCCAGTATTACTTTTTAAGACATGAGGATTGAGGTTGGTTATGGTTTACTGAGGATGTGTGGCCCGAGTGGAAAAAAAATTAAACAACTAATATATTAAGCCTTTTTGCTGGACACTGTTTTTTGTACCCTGACCACTTTAGAACACATATCAAGCTTTAGGAAACGAAGTCAAGTTTCCTTTTTTGCTTCTCTTTGCAAGCCTTTAGACATGCTGCTACAAAATGTAATAGTGGGCAAATGAAGCTATTGGGCCTAAGTTATATGCTTGTGGTGGCATGTCTGTGCTTTGTTCAGTTGTATACTTTGACTATACTGTTTACATCTCCTTGTATGTATAGTTCACCAAAACCCTATATGTATTTTTTTTTTACCCAGTGATCGTCTAGCCCTCCTTCAAGTCAGGAAGATCCTGCAGCAGCTGGGTTTGGACAGTACATGTGATGACAGTATCATTGTAAAGGAAGTTTGTGGAGCTGTATCAACAAGAGCAGCAAAGTTATGTGGGGCCGGGTTGGCGGCTGTTGTAGATAAAATAAGAGAAAACCGGGGCCTAGACCATCTCAAAATTACTGTTGGTGTTGATGGGACCTTATACAAATTACATCCACAGTAAGTTATTATTATTTTAATCGATTGCATATGCAGAGAACAGCAAACAAATATTCATAAAAAAATGTATAAGTTAGGCGTTGCAAGCATTATTGGTATGCATGAAGTTTGACATTTTCTGTGTTCTGTACTATATAACATATTACAGCCTACTTTATGCCACAGTTGGGGTTTATGGCACTTCAGAGAATTTCCAGTATATTTACCTTTACTCAGAAAGTAAATGACATGAATCATAAAGTGGCAACCATTACAATATAAAATATATGGGTATCCCTTAGAAGACTAATTTGGAATTTTTATAGGACTTCCTTGTGTAATATTTTTACTTCTACTCCCCACAGATGATGCAGCATAGTTAGCCAACAAAGGCTCCAAAATACCACCAAATCTTCAGTTAGAATGATAATCTGACTGTTTCATTGTATTGGTCAGTGATGATTTTAAATATATCATGACTTGACAGCAAGACACATCATACTGCCACCACTGCAAGCTGACATTTCCAAAGTTTTTTGTACATCAGTAATCTCACTACAGCCTAGCAGATAATTAATAGGTGTGCACTGACAAAAAAAAAGTTTTGGTTTCATTCTTTTTTTGCTTTTTTCAGAAATTCGAAAATTCGCATTTCCGAATTTTGGATTTTCGGATTTACGAATTTTCTAATTTTCTAAAATTCATATTTCCGAATTTTCACATTTCCGAATTCTCGGAAATTCGAAAATCTGAAAAAAAGAAAGAAAATCAGTAAAATTCGAAATGACTAACTAATGATAACTATTAAATTATAAGTGTTGGAATTTCCTTTCAACTTTGGCTGTTTGTGAATGTAATGAACACAAATTTATCTGAAGTTGCGAATAATCCGAAATAACAAATGCCGCATCTAAACAAATGGAATGGAACATAATAACAATAAAAAAGTTCTACTATTATTATTGTTTATTTTTTTTAGATCGTTACATTCCATTCGTGGCATTTGTTATTTCGGATAATACGTAACTTCGGATAAATTCGTACTCGTTACGTTCACTAACAGCCAAACTTGAAAGGAAATTCCAATACCTATAATTTAATAGTAGTTATTTCGGGTTTTCGGATTTTCATTCTTTTGAATTTTCAGATTTTCATTCTTATTTTCGGATCTTCAAATTTCTGAATTTCTGAAATTTCGAATTTGCGAAATTTCAAAGTTCGTTTTCCTTCGTTTTCGTTCTTTTTTTGCTTTTTTCAGAAATTCGAAAATTCAAATTTTCGGATTTCGAATTTTCCAATTTCCGGATATTCGTAAATTGAAAAATTCGAAATTTCGGAAATTTAAAAATTCAGATTTTTGGAAATTGAAAAATTTGGAATTTTGGAAATTGAAAAATTTGGAATTTTGGAAATTGAAAAATTTGGAATTTTGGAAATTGAAAAATTCGCAATTTTGGAAATTGAAAAATTCACAATTTTGGAAATTGAAAAATTCAGAATTTCCCAAATTGAAAAATTCTGAATTTCGGAAATTTTGGAAATTGAAAAATTTGGAAATTTGTTAAACTAATTTAGAACTAAACGAATTGCACATGTCTAATAATTAAGAAGCCATCTAAATCATTTAAGAAACAGGCATTGAATATGTCTATATACTGTAGGTATTAACAAATGCTTGTCTCTTCTTAGTTTTTCCAGGATTTTGCAAGAAACCGTGAAGAAACTGTCACCAGAATGTGATGTGACCATCTTGCTATCTGAAGATGGGAGTGGGAAGGGAGCAGCGCTGATTACTGCGGTGGCCAAACGTTTTCACAGACAAGGAGAAGAGGATAAGAATTCTATTGGCCTAAACATGTAAAACGTAACCGAAAACCAAAAAAAGCCCCTCCTATTTATTGTAAGCCAGAACATGTGACAGCAGTCTGGGGAACCTGTTGGCTTTTAGGTCCATCCCCAAGAATTGCCTTCAAATTTCTGTGGCTCTACAACTATTGGAGAAAGGTATAAGTGCGTACCAACGAGACATAGATGTTGCAAGTATGACACAAGAAGATATACAAACTTTATCAACACCCTCTCGCCACCCCCCCCCCCCTTTTTTCCATTCTCTGCAGTCATTGGTTGCTGGAACTGCCTAACAAGACTTCTTTGCCACTGTCTACTGCCTTAGGACCCATTCACACCTGTGCATCAAGCTTATGTGCTTTTTTTTTTTTTTTTTTTTTTTTGCATAACAGCATAGGGCAGCCCGGTCACTTGAATGTGCTTCCCTTTATGTGACAAACATGCCAAAGTAGCTCCAGCATGTTTTTTGCGAGCCTCGCTTGTTTTAGTGCGTTCTGATGCTCAAGAAAATGAGTGCTTGCTAGCCATGATTGGGGTGGCAGTAAGTACAATTAGTAAGAATTGGGGTGCCTATAAGAATGAATGGCACCACAAGCACGTCACTCATTGCTGGAATGTGCAGGTGTGAATGGGGCCTTGGTTTCTTTTCCATCAAGTATTGTACATGTAAGGTGGCAAAACTACCTTTTGCATATGGAATTGTTTGGGAAGATACTGTCACGGACATGGCCAGAGCGGAGGCTGTTGGAGAGGACTGTGTGCAAGCCTGTTGCCCACCGATTATGGGCCCTAGCATTTGAGGTGAATGAGAAATCCAGTCTGAACTGTATTAATCGGACTCAGTCATGTATATATTGTATGGGGACTCCTTACTGTATATTTGTGTCCCTGAAGAGGGAGGGGGGATTCCTCCAGCAGCCCCCTGCTGATAAGACTGATTCATTCTGCTGGGACACATCCTGTGAGGAGATGCTGGTGTTATCAACATGTGTTTATGTTAATTGAGAGAGCTGATCACATTAGCCACCAGCCCTGGCTAATAGACGAATGGTCTAGGCTGAGGAGGGGGGAGATTGTTGTTTGTATTGTTAATTGTATTAATGTGTGAAGCTCAGTGCCCACAAGACTGTCATCTGGTCTGGGTACATTTTGTAGTAAATTAGGTCATGTTAATTAGGTTAGCTTTGAGTCATCCCTGCTGTATAAAGGTCTGTGAGATCTCAAAATAAAGGTAGTTCTGATGTACTCCAAGACTGGTGTTGTCTAGTTCTTGGGGTTCCTATAGCCAGATCCATTGGACTCGTGTTCCAGAACTTAGGAAGCAGTATATGACGGAAGCACTCAAGCGGAGTGTGGGGCGTTCCGTGACATTGGTGGCAAGCAGCGGGAAAGCTTCCTGAAGTCTGAAGTCTGGGACATCCAAACCTCCAACTGGATCCAAGATCAGCATAGCAGACTTCAGTCACCCCAGCGGAGATATGGACCTGGCATCAGAATTCCCGGGGCTGCTGCGGATCATCCTTTCAACGTACACCAGGACTGTGTCTGAGGATGAATACCTGGAGCTCAGGCAGCTGATTCGGGTGGAGCTCTGGAATGCAGCCCTCCGTCTCGCTGGTATAAAACAGGGCAAGTGCTTTCCAACCCAAGAGCAACGGGCCAGTGACCAACGGGCATTGCGGATGGCATTCCTGGGAGAGCAGCCCCAGGAGCAATGGGTGACTGAGTTGGACAGGTTGGTCCAGCAGGAGATCGAGCTGGACAATCGTTATCGGGCTCTGCAATGGCACGCAGAGGAGGGATATTTAGGGGAGACAACAGAATGCTCTCCGGAGGGATATGACTTTGGCGGCCCTGGATTGCTGTGGGAGAACCTTACAGATCTTTTTATGTTTGGCGATGAGGGGGAACCTGACCTTGAGGACATGAGAGACTATAGAGAGTCTATGCTCGGTCTTGCAGGGATCTCAGAGCTCAAACCTGATCTGGACCATTTGCTAAGGAAGGAACAGCATCTGGAAAGGGCATACAGGAAACTGCTAGAACAAGTTCAGCAGCATGCCAGAGAATCGGCAGTGGAAAATCCGGAGATTGCCGTCCCCAAACCTGAAGTGCTGACAACAGGGCAGAGCTCTGCTAACCTCTGCCCAGGATTGATAGCACCTTCTGGGTTCCATGGACAGGAGATGATGAACCTCTATCCCCAGACATCAGTTGCAGAGACATGGGATTTGATAGACTTTTCTGCTGAGGAAGAACAACCTGATGAGCCTCCAGCAGAAGAGCTGCTATCAGGGCCAAAGTTCACTGTGTTCTGCCCCGCACCAATAGTGGCTTCGGCCTTACTGAGAGAAGAGGTAGTCAGCCTTTCTCCCACAACACTGACAGGGACATGTGATTTTCTGCCAGCAGCATCTATGGAGTTAAAACAAACTTCTCCAGCTGAAGATCTGGTAACTGAACAGAGGGTCCAAGACCTCTGTCCCACACTTTTACCAATTTCAGAGACTGGGGATTTAATAGACGTTTCTGTAGAGGAGGAACCACCTGGCAAACTCCCAGCAGAATTGCTGGCAACCGGACAGAGGGTCCAAAACCTCTGCCCCACACCTGCAGCAATTGTGGAGGCCCAAGGTGAGGAGGTGGCAGTCTATCACGAGCTGCAGATCAGGATCCAAGGAGAGAATGCAGTCATCACCTCACAACTGCAGCTTGATCTGGTGTCGGTTGATGGGGCTTCAGTCCCCACCTGTATACCCCAGGAATGCTGGGCAGTCGGCCCAGATCCCCAACAGCAGGATGGAGTGAGCCCAGTCCCCCTGTCTTTTCTCCAGCGGCAGAAAGGATTCCAGGGAGAAGGGCCAGTCCGGGCCTCTCCCCAGCGGCAGATATGTTCTCTGAGAGAGGCAGAGGATGACTGGGTGAGTAATGCACTGTTTGGGATGATTTGTTTGGGGTACTGTGTGGGTACAGGCAGTAGAGGACTGGAGCTGTGGACTAACTTCGGAGTCAACCCGTCTGGGGTCTCCTCCTGTGTTAGTCTCCTGCCGAAAGGGGAGAAATGTCACGGACATGGCCAGAGCGGAGGCTGTTGGAGAGGACTGTGTGCAAGCCTGTTGCCCACCGATTATGGGCCCTAGCATTTGAGGTGAATGAGAAATCCAGTCTGAACTGTATTAATCGGACTCAGTCATGTATATATTGTATGGGGACTCCTTACTGTATATTTGTGTCCCTGAAGAGGGAGGGGGGATTCCTCCAGCAGCCCCCTGCTGATAAGACTGATTCATTCTGCTGGGACACATCCTGTGAGGAGATGCTGGTGTTATCAACATGTGTTTATGTTAATTGAGAGAGCTGATCACATTAGCCACCAGCCCTGGCTAATAGACGAATGGTCTAGGCTGAGGAGGGGGGAGATTGTTGTTTGTATTGTTAATTGTATTAATGTGTGAAGCTCAGTGCCCACAAGACTGTCATCTGGTCTGGGTACATTTTGTAGTAAATTAGGTCATGTTAATTAGGTTAGCTTTGAGTCATCCCTGCTGTATAAAGGTCTGTGAGATCTCAAAATAAAGGTAGTTCTGATGTACTCCAAGACTGGTGTTGTCTAGTTCTTGGGGTTCCTATAGCCAGATCCATTGGACTCGTGTTCCAGAACTTAGGAAGCAGTATATGACGGAAGCACTCAAGCGGAGTGTGGGGCGTTCCGTGACAGATACCAATAGTATATTCTTGTTATGGCCATGTAACTTTCTGTACATATAGTTTACTTACAGTAAAGAAAATAATAAAACATGAGATTAAACAGTACTTTTATCCATTTCATTTATTTACTGTAGTTTACTGTCTTATGGTATATTTTATGCTATTTTAATGTATTTTATTCAGCGCCAAATCTAGGGTGGTGCTGAGGTAGGCTGCACACCCCAGATTTAAGTCTCATCCCCCCAGAACCAGTGGTTTTTGCAGGGCCATCCCTATAATAGAGCACTGAAGCCCAGCCCAACCCAGCCCAGTTGAAGCACAGCAGCCACTGCCAGCGCATTGTTCAGCAGCCCCAAGTGTAGGACACACTGTTTTCCCTTGCCCTGTTCATTAACAGTGTGTGAATGTTTTGGAGGCTCCACTCACTGTTAGTGGACAGTCTGTCTTCCCGTATTGGCTGCTATGAGCATTTCAGACTTACCATCCTGCTGGAGATGAGTGGCAGAGGCATTACAAGGTGGAGCCCTGGCTGGTCTGAATTTGATAGTCAGAAGTTTGGATGCACCGTTACAGTGAATCACCATATGGGACACTGATATCCGTACTGGTCACTGCTGTGGGCAAGAAGATCATATCCATTGATTCCATTGATTTTGTACCAGGAAAACCTTGGAGTACCTTCCCTTAGATAGTTTTCCATAATTCCTGGAATTTAGCTTTGTATGGATGATTTGAAGAACAGCTATTTTATGTGGATGTGTGAAAGGCTACATCTTGTAAACTAAAATGGGCTGCAGTGGCATGCCAAAGTTGAAGGTATTTAAATTGCCAGGCATCACAAATGTTTTATTTCCATTTCAATAGATAGGGTTTGAAAGTACCTTGCAGGTATAACTGATGGACATATCTGAGCCCTACTTTAACCCACTGAGATCTGTACAACTGTCAAAAAGTATTGAAGCCTTGGTTTATACCAGATGGGGTTGTTAGGAGATAAAGCTTTGGTTTTTGTGGAAGTAACTGCTGATATTTTTTCAAACTTTTAAGAGGCATAGTCAAGGTAGAAGTGGTATGCATGGTTTGTCTATGAATAAGATTTGAGAGAGGTTCAATGCCACCATAGCATATACACCAGTTGAGAGGCAAAGTAATATCTTTGCAAATCTGGAATTACCAAGACACCCTGAGACATTGAGAGTTGTAGCATAGAGAGGGAGAATATATACTATATTAGGGAGTGATGTTTGTTTGCTGAGTGCAGAAAATGCACAATCCTGGAATAACACTGAGAAGTAATGAAAAATTTTGTTTGCAGAGGAGGCAGAGACTGCTGCTGAAGTGGGCTTCATTTTGAGTGCTGAACCTCCACACTGTATCTGCGTTCACTGCTAAGTGTGCAATGTCTTTTGGGAGGACATACGCAGTCTTAATTATGCAATTTGTGTGGGGGGAGCGTGTGACTGCAGGCTGAGGAGTCAGGAGGAGAAAATGAAGGATGTGTGCTGCAGGAGAGATACAGGAAAAAAGACCAATGTGTGGTGCTGGAGGAAGGATACAGGAAAAAGACCAATGCATACCTCCCAACTTTTTGAGATAGGAATGAGGAACACCTATTAGCAAAAGTATGTAGGCATAGGACACACCCCCTACCATGCCCCCTTAAAGGAGAATTGTAAAAAAAAAAAAAAAAGGTAAACCCACAAATGCTTTGTTTTATCTCTACTATTCCTTTATATTGGCTTGTGAAATTTACAAATGCAGCCATTTAGAAATAGGATGAAAGGTTTAGCACTGTAAAACCCTTTTTAATAGGTAGTGCATTTTATATACAACTATATAGATCAGACCAAAATGAGGGACAAATGAGGAGGAAAACGGGACAGAGGGACATTGTTCCAAATCAGGGACAGTCCCTCGAAATCGGGGACAGTTGAGAGCTATGCCAGTGTGTGTGTGTGTTTTGTAAGAAGGATACGGGGGGATGACCAGTATGTGTGTACTGAAGGAGGTATACAGGGGAAAGACCAATGTGTGTGACCTGGTGGAGTAATACAGGGAAAGACCAATGTGTGTGTATGTGTGCGCTGGAGGAGGGAAACGAGGGAAAGACCAATGTGTGTGTGTGTGTGTGTGCACGCACGCTGGAGGAGGGAGACACCAGTGTGTTTGTGTGTGTGTGCGCTGGAGGGACACAGGGGAAAGACCAATGCGTGTGTGTGTGCTGGAGGAGGTATACAGGGGAAAGACCAGTGTGTGTGTGTGTGTGTGTGTGTGTGTGTGTGTGCGCGCGTGCTGGAGGAAGGATACAGGGGAAAGACCAATGTGTGTGCGCTGGAGGAGGGATACAGGGGAAAGACCAGTGTGTGTGTGTGTGTGCGTGTGTGTGTGTGTGTGTACGCACGCACGTGTGTGCTGGAGGAGGGATACAGGGGAAAGACCAGTGTGTGATGCGTGTGTGCACTGGAGGTGGGATACAGGAGAAAGACCAGTGTGTGTTTGCGTGCTGGAAGAGGGATACAGGGAAAAGACCAATGTGTGTGTGCACGTGCTGGAAGAGGGAAACGGGAGAGACCAGTGTGTGTGTGTTGGAGGAGGCATACAGGGGAAAGGCCAATTTGTGTGTGCACTGGAGGAGGGATACAGGGGAAAGACCAATGTGTGATGTGTGTGTGCGCTGGAGGAGGGATACAGGAGAAAGACCAGTGTGTGTTTGCGTGCTGGAGGAGGGATACAGGGGAAAGACCAATGTGTGTGCGCTAGAGGAGGGATACAGGGGAAAGACTAATGTATTTCTGCGCGCTGGAGGAGGCATACAGGGGAAAGACCAATGTGTTTGTGTGTGCTGGAGGAGGCATACAGGGGAAAGACCAATGTGTTTGTGTGTGCTGGAGGAGGCATACAGGGGAAAGACCAATGTCTGTGTGCGCGTGTGAGTTGGAGGAGGGATACAGGGGAAAGACCAATGTGTGTGTGAGCTGGAGGAGGGAAACAGGAAAAGACCAATGTGTGTGTGAGCTGGAGGAGGGATACAGGGGAAAGACCAATGTGTGTGGGCGTGCACTGGAGGAGAGGGATACAGGCGAAAGACCAGTGTGTGGATGAATACAGGCGAAAGACCAGTGTGTGTGTCTGTGCGTGCGCGCTGGAGGAGGGATACAGGGGAAAGACCAATGTGTGTGTGCGCACACTGGAGGAGGGATAAAGGGGAAAGACCAGTTTGTGGAGGGATACAGGGGAAAGACCAATGTGTGTGTGTGTGTGTGTGTGTGTGTGTGTGTGTGTGTGTGTGTGCGCTGGAGGGGGCATACAGGGGAAAGACCAATGTGTGTGTGCGCGCTAGAGGAGGGATACAGGTGAGAGACCAGTGTGTGTGTGTGCACACGCTGGAGTAGGGATACAGGGGACAGATGTCAGGGCTGGGCTCAGCCCTTCCTTCTCAAAGCTGGCCGCTCAGCTGTCAGCTAATTGCCAGCTCTTTTCTCTCCACAGTGACTCACCTGTTGATGATATCCTGCTCGTCAGTCCTGCCTACTTAAGCCATCCAGACCAGATGATCTCTGCCTTCGCCTTGGTCACATCTCTAGAGATGCTCTCCTGTGTTCCCATTAAAGACTTGCTTGGCTGACATTCCTTCTGGCTCCAGGTCCTGCTTGCTGTTCTACTACGCTCAACTCTGGCTCCCTGACGTTTTGGCTTGTCTGACTATGCGTTCCGGTTCCTGAACTCTGGCTATGTTTTGACTATGTTTACCTTTTTATTATTATTATTAAAGAAGTGTGATTTAACTGTACTTCTGTCTGTCTGATTCGTGGTTTCTGACAAAAGACCAGTGTGTGTGTGTGCGCGCGTGCGCGCTGGAGGAGGGTTACAGGGGAAAGACCAATGTGTGTGTGCGTGCATGCTGGAGAAAGGATACAGGGGAAAGACCAGTGTGTGCGCACGCACGCTGGAGGAGGGAAACGGGAAAGACCAATGTGTGTGCGTGCATACTGGAGGAGGGAAACGGGAAAAACCAGTGTGTGTGTGCACTGTACGAGGGATACAGGGGGAAAGATCAATGTGTGTGCTGGAGGAAGCATACAGGGGAATAACCAATGTATGTGTGCGCTGGAGGAGGCATAAAGGGGAGAGAGCAATGTATGCGTGCGCTGGAGGAGGGATACAGGGGAAAGACCAATGTGTGTGCGCACTGGAGGAGGGATACAGGGGAAAGACCAATGTGTGTATGTGTGTGCGTGCTGGAGGAGGGATACACGGGACAGACCAATGTGTGTGTGCGCTGGAGGAGGGATACAGGGAAAAGACCATTGTGTGTGTGTGAGCGCACTGGAGGAGGGAAACAGGGGAAAGACCAATGTGTGTGTGAGCGCACTGAAGGAGGGAAAAAAAGGGAAAGACCATTGTGTGTGAGAGCGCACTGGAGGAGGGAAACGGGAAAAACCAGTGTGTGTGTGCACTGTACGAGGGATACAGGGGGAAAGATCAATGTGTGTGCTGGAGGAAGCATACAGGGGAATAACCAATGTATGTGTGCGCTGGAGGAGGCATAAAGGGGAGAGAGCAATGTATGCGTGCGCTGGAGGAGGGATACAGGGGAAAGACCAATGTGTGTGCGCACTGGAGGAGGGATACAGGGGAAAGACCAATGTGTGTATGTGTGTGCGTGCTGGAGGAGGGATACACGGGACAGACCAATGTGTGTGTGCGCTGGAGGAGGGATACAGGGAAAAGACCATTGTGTGTGTGTGAGCGCACTGGAGGAGGGAAACAGGGGAAAGACCAATGTGTGTGTGAGCGCACTGAAGGAGGGATAAAAAGGGAAAGACCATTGTGTGTGAGAGCGCACTGGAGGAGGGAAACGGGAAAGACCAATGTGTGTGCGCTGGAGGAGGGATACAGGGTCAAGACCAATGTGTGTGCTGGAGGAGGGATACAGGGGAAAGACCAATGTGTGTGAGAGCGCACTGGAGGAGGGAAACAGAAAAGACCAATGTGTGTATGCACTGGAGGAGGGATACAGGGGAAAGACCAATGTGTGTGTGTGCGTGCTAGATACAGGGAAAAGATCAATGTGTGTGTGTGCTGGAGGAGGGATACAGGGGAAAGAACATTGTGTGTGTGTGTGCGTGCTGGAGGAGGGATACATGGGAAATACCAAAGTGTGTGTGTGTGTGCACTGGAGGAGGGATACAGGGGAAAGACCAATGTGTGTGTGTGCACTGGAGGAGGGATACAGGGGAAAGACCAATGTGTGTGCGTGCTGAAGGAGGGATACAGGGGAAAGAACAATGTGTGTGTGCGCTGGAGGAGGGGTACAGGAGAAATAACAATGTGTGTGCTGGAGGAGGGATACAGGGGAAAGACCAATGTGTGTGTGCGCTGGAGGAGGGGTACAGGAGAAAGAACAATGTGTGTGCTGGAGGAGGGATACAGGGGAAAGACCAATGTGTTTGAGAGCGCACTGGAGGAGGGAAACAGAAAAGACCAATGTGTGTGTGCACTGGTGGAGAGGGATACAAGGGAAATACCAATGTGTGTGTGTGCGTGCTGGATACAGGAAAAAGATCAATGTGTGTGTGTGCTGGAGGGAGGGATAAAGGGGAAAGAACATTGTGTCTGTGTGCTGGAGGAGGGATACAGGGGAAAGACCGATGTGTGTGCGCGCTGGAGGAGGGATACAGGGGAAAGAACAATGTGTGTGCGCGCTGGAGGAGGGGTACAGGGGAAAGAACAATGTGTGTGTGTGCGCTGGAGGAGGGATATAGAGGAGAGATAAATGTGTGTTTGCTGGAGGAAGAATACAGGAGAATCTTATCTTTGGTAAAAATAACCCAAATCGGTGGATATTATTTGGTCTTTGTGAAAGTTATAGAGTCCACAAGCTATGGTGCCAATCTCTGAAAATTGATCACACTTGAAGTACTGACGGCCTATGTAATTTCTTGAGACCCTAACATGCCAGAAAAGTACAAATACCCCCCAAATGACCCCTTTTAGGAAAGAAGACATTCCAAGGTATTTAGAAAGATGCATGATGAGTTTTTTGAAGTTGTCATTTTTTCCCACAATTCTTTGCAAAATCAAGATTCTTTTTTTCTTTTTTCACAAAATTGTCATATAAGCAGGTTATTTCTCACACGCAGCATATGCATACCACAAATTACACCCCAAAACACATTCTGCTATTACTCCCGAGTATGGCTATACCACATGTGTGAGACTTTTACACAGCGTGGCCACAAACAGAGGCCCAACATGCAGGGGAGCACCTTCAGGTGTTCTGGAGTGCCCAGGCCAATTCTGACATTTCTCTCCTACATGTAAAAATCATAATTTATTTGCTAGAAAATTACATAGAACCCCAAAACATTATATATATATTTTTTAGCAAAGACCCTAGAGAATACAATGGCGGTCGTTGCAACTTTTTATCTCGCACGGTATTTGCGCAGCAATTTTTCGAACACGTTTTTAAAAAAAAAAAAAACAGATTTGTGCTTTCAAAAAAAAACAAAACAGTAAAGTTAGCCCAATGTTTTTACATAATGTGAATAATGAAGTTATGCCGAGTAAATAGATACCTAACATGTCACCCTTCAAAATTGCACACGCTCGTGGAACGGCGCCAAACTTCGCTACTTAAAAATCCCCATAGAAGACGCTTTAAAATTTTTTACTGGTTACATGTTGTGAGTTACAGAGGAGGTCTAGGGCCAAAATTATTGCTCTTGCTCTACCGATCGCAGCAATACCTCACATGTGTGGTTTGAACACCATTTTCATATGTGGGCGCAACTTACGTATGCGTTCGCTTCTGCATGCGAGCACACGGGGACACGGGGAAATTTTTTTATTTTTTTTATTGTTCATTTTACTTTATTTATTTTAGTTTGAGGCTTTTTTCCAAAAAATACATTTTTTGATCACTTTTATTTCTATTACAAGGAATGTAAACATCCCCTGTAATAAGAATATGGCATGATAGGTCCTCTTTACAGTGAGATATGGGGTCAATAAGACCCCACATCTCACCTCTAGGTTGGGAAGCCTGAAATTGAAAAAAAAAAAAAAAAGATCCTGGTTTCGATCGTAGCGGTGAGTCGATAGAAGCACCTGAGGGCGGCGAGAGTGGGGGGCATCCCCTCTCGCCTCCTGTAAAAATGATCAAGCAGTGGAACAGCCGCTATGATCATTCTCATGGTGTAGGGAATCGCCGGCTGAAAAAGCTGATATCTGCACCCATCATTCAGATATCCCCGCACAAAGTCAAGGACGACGTATGACGGCCGGCGTGCGGGAAGTGGTTAAAACACTTTTTTTTTTAACACAAAGTTGTCCATTTATACAATATTTCTAACACATAGCATGTACATACCAAAAATGAAACCCCAAAATAGATTCTCCTACTCCTCCTGAGTACAGCGATACCACATGTGTGAGACTTCCACAGCCTGGCCACATACAGAGGCCGAGTACAGCCGAGTATGGCTGAGTATGGCTGAGCATGGCAAAGTATGGCTGGGTATCACCGAGTATTGCAGAGTATTGCGGAGCATTGTGGGGTATTGCGGAGCATTGCAGACTATTGCGGAGCATTGCAGACTATTTCGGAGCATTGCAGACTATTTCGGAGCATTGCAGACTATTGCGGATCATTGCAGAGTATTGCGGGGTATTGCAGAGTATTGCAGAGTATTGCAGACTATTGCAGAGTATTGCGGGGCATTGCACAGGGTCATTGCAGAGTATTGCACAGGGTCATTGCAGAGTATTGCACAGGGTCATTGCAGAGTATTGCACAGGGTCATTGCAGAGCATGGGGGGGATGGATGTGACTGTACATGTCACTGAGCTGCGCTGTGGGTACTACACATCCAGCCCACAGCGCAGCTCCCATCCGATCTCTCCCCCTCTGTACCGATCGATACAGAGAGGGGAGGGAGGAACCGGCGTCATGACATGACGCCGGTTTGTTTACATGTGATCGCTCCGTCATTTGACGGAGCGATCACATGGTAAACGACCGCGATCAGCGGCCGTTTACCGTGATCAGTGATGGTCACGGATGTTCCTGTGTGCGCGCCCCAGGGGGCGCGCGGGAGCAGTTTTCTGGAATTACGTCATATGACGTGATCCCAGAGTTATCCAACCGCCCTGCAGCCGTCATTTGGCTATGGGGCGGTTGACAAGTGGTTAAGCGGTCTTGCCTAGACACGGTCAAACCAAAGTCTGACTGTCCAGAACGCGGTGACGTACAGCACGTACGACGGGACTAGAAAAAAGAAGTTTAATAACCGGTAGCCAATAGCTTCCGTCTCGTACTTGCTTCAGAGCATGCATAGTTTTTGGTCTGTCGGAACAGCATACAGACGAGCGGTTTTCCCGATAGGAATTGGTTCCGTCGGAAATATTTAGAACATGTTCTATTTCTAGGTCCATCAGAATTTTCGAAAAAAAGTCTGATGAGGCATACACACGATTGGAATATACGATGAAAAACTTCCGTCTGACTTTTTCTGTCGGACATTCCGCTCATGTGTATGCGGCTTTACACATCGCAGACGTTGCTCCATCAGACGTTATAAAAAGTCTCTAACCAGACGACTGCTAAATGCAGCAAAAATCCTGATTCCCAGACACTGGAAATGGAAGTGTGCTCCGTCAATCCCTGAATGGTTTTGCTCCATAGAGGATATTTACCATATGGAGGAAATGGTGGCCATTGCTAGGGAATCCTCTGAAAAATTTAACACATTGTGGTCACCTTGGCTGGTGTTTCGGTATTCTGACCATTATCTGCAATTAAACACTGGGTGTAATCCCCTCTACAACACTGGCTGCCATCTCTTTTCATTTACAGAAGGCCGTATCACTGACTGACTGTCCCGCTTGTCAAGTGTCACATGCTTTTTGTCCCACCTGGATAAGATGAGTCCCACAGTGGCTCCATTGGACTGCTATAACCTTAGATACCCTCACTAAGACTCCTTATCGATTATTTTCTTTATGTCTCATTTTACTTTGCTCTACTGGTTTGTGGCCTATATTATTTGCAAAAGTTTCTGCTAACAGACTATATACTGTAATACACCTTCTTGCCCATGTTATATTTGAAACCAGTTATTCTTGATTCTATGTGGACCTATCCACAACTGTTATTAATGTTTTGAACTATTTTACATATGTACTCTTTAAAGTATCTAAACTGCTTTCTCTTCAATAAAAAAATTTTATTGTAAGAAAAAAAAAAAAGATGTAACAATTTTGAAAAAAAAACCTTTTTTTACTTTCTACTATAATACATATCCAAAAATATATAAAAAAATATTCATCACTTTAGGCCAATATGTGTTTATTCTACATATTTTTTGTAAAAAAATTAAATAAATCGCAATTAGCGTATATTGATTGGTTTGCGTAAAAGTTATAGTGTCTACAAACTATGGGATAGGTTTGTGAACTTGTGTTTATTTTTTATTGTTTTTACTGGTAATGGCGGTGATCTGCGTTTTTTTTTTTGCGGGACTGCGACATTGCGGCGCACAAATCTGACCCTAAGTGACACTTTTTGGGGACCAGTGACATTATTACAGTGATCAGTGCTAAAAAAAATGGGTTCCCTGGGTTTGTTCCAACTGTGTGGGGGGTGGGCTTACTGGGACAACACAGAGATCGCTGTTCCTGATCACTAGGAACAGCAGATCTCAGTGCTGTCCCCTGTCAGAACAGGGATCCCCATTCTGCCTCTGTACCGTGATCACAGGTGGCCGGCGGAGTCCGGGCAAACTCCTACA
The DNA here is from genome assembly GCA_037952925.1 of Lithobates clamitans. NCBI lineage: Eukaryota > Metazoa > Chordata > Amphibia > Anura > Ranidae > Lithobates > Lithobates clamitans. Next base: position 6,349,165 of record JBBGZY010000896.1, on the reverse strand, counting down.
TCTCATGCACAAGACCGACTTACAGGTACGTCAGTATGCGCAGCCGAGCTGCCTTGCCACAGTATATATGCAGAAGGTGGTCGGCAAGTGGTTAATTATCATGTAGCTCTAACCCCGCAGGGGCCATTGCTTAGGATGGAATCCTCTTCTTTGCCTCAAACTCTTTATGATCTTCAGCCCTCTGATACAGTAGGTTGAGTGTACAAAGCATGCAATATCACAGAAAATCACTCAAAGTAATACTTAGTACCCAGTAGTACTACTACATCAAAGAAAAGAGGCACTGAACCAGTTGGGAAAGGTAAACTTAATAATGTCACCTGATGATATGATTGGTAACAAAGTAAACATAGAAATGGATTAACAATGGTAATAACACAATTTAGCATACATGGTGGTTAGTAATAAGGACTAGGCATAATATGTCACTTGATGTCCAGATCAGCGTAAACACTAGCAAAGTCACCCAAAGTACATTAGTGAACAGTAGTGAAGCTTAAATTACTGAACACTGGAACTATACTACCAAAGTGCATTAATGGTGACTCTGCTAGGCCTACACAGACTGGATGTGCACTTTCCACAGAAATGAAGGAAAGGGAAGAAGGAACAGTAGGTGGCTTGCAGGATGGTTTTACGGGGCAGTCCTTATGATGTTTTTTTGCCGGCTATCATTGGGGTCCTTTAAGAAGCATTGGTGCACTTAATGGGCGTTTTAGTAAACCAACATGTGGTATAGGTGCAGTAAGGGTGCTATATACTTTATGTCCTGCCTCCTGTAACTCAGTCCCTGCTAGCAGTGTGTACAATGGGCAGAGAGCCCTCTCACCAGTCCCTGTGGTGCAGCTGTAAACTCTTGCTGTAGAAAGGGGGGCCCCCCTTAGTCTCTCCACAGACTGCCTCTGGAGATTTATTGGTGGGAAGTAGAGGGTGAGAGGATGTTGTGGTCTCCCTGCGGCAATAGTGCAGATGCGATCACTGTATTCTGTGCTGCCATAGGGTATCTCCTCTGGTCTGGCCAGTATACAGCAGATTTACTCTCATTACTTCCCTCAGCACCAATAAAGAAAGCCTAGCTGAACAGTCTCAGAAAAGAAGCTCAACTGTTCCTCCTTGCCCCAGTGTCTTGGGAATTATAGTGTAAATGGTTCATAAGCTCCACAATATGGCTTACTTCCTGGACTTCAAATCCCATGATCCTCAGCATGCTGCATAGGATCCATAAGCTTTTCTGGCTATAGTTCTCCCTCTGCTGACTAGAGGTGATAGTACAACACAACATTCAGCATTACTATTAGTTTACTTTCACTTTCTGCTGTTAATAGGGAAATCTCTCCTTCTCCATTTTTACGTAGTCCAGCACCTGGCTTCAAAGTGGAGATTTTGCCATGAAGATCCTTGTTCAGGCACTTCCTGTTATGGGGGTTACAACTGTTTTCCATTTGTGCTCATATGTTGTACGCTTGTTCTGCACCTTGTGGAGAATAAAATCAGCCACCTCTGCACATATTGCACAGGTATGGTCTCCTGTTGACATTACCAGAATGTCTGTACTGACTACGCTGATTGCTCTACTGTCATTTAACCACCCACCCCCAGCTGCCCCCATAGCAATGTAGCCTCACTATTTCAGCCACCCTCTTATTGGGGAGATCCTGAGGGCTGTGATCTAGTGCAAGTTTGTAGCAAAGTTAACCAGGGTTCCTGGCCCATGAGGAGCTCTGATAAATTTTAAATAATGCAAGCACCAAGCCAAATGGTAAAAACAAACTTATTGTCCTAAAATAAATGAAAGGTGAAATATTAATGATAATAATATACTGTATAATTAGCAATAAGGGCAAGGACTTTTGCTGTCCATATCAGCATAATGCCGCCTGAGGTGCAGCTGTGAGCAGTAAAGACTTGAACTATAAACCCCCGGAAAACAACTGTCAGAGTGCAGTAATGGTGGCTATACTAGGTCTTAAACCATCTGGTAAGCACTGTCAAAATTGAAGGTGTGGGAATATGAGCCAGAAGTGGTGTGATGGGGTGGACAGGATATGTGATGGGGCAGTTCTTAAGATGTTTCTTCTGCCAGCTATCGTTGGGGCCCTTTTAAGAAGCTTTGGTTCACTTAACGACAGTCCTAACTTTCCTGTAAGCATTTAGTGTAGGCTGTTAGAACCACTGTGTAGCATTTGTATAAGTGCAGTATAGATCTAGTACAGGTGTTGCAAAAGATGGTGCGCATGCAGCACATGGGAAGATGTAGTTGGTGTCCTGCTTTCAGTAACTCTTTCTATAGTAACAGTAAAAGCAATGGGCCGATAGCCCTCTGATCAATCCCAGGATACAGCTGTAAGCATTTTTGCCAAGGATGCCCCCTCTGTCTTTCCCCGAAGCCTCTAGCAAACAGCGGTGTGAGCGGATTGTGGATGAATGCTCCAGCCTCTCTCTGTGGCAGCTGAGCAGGTACTGGTGGTGCAGCCGATGTTATTCTGTACCATGTCCTTGCTCTCAGTCACAGGATCCAGCACCCAACCCCCCCCACCTCGGGCAGGACACCCCAGGGTTTAGGAGCACACTGACTGAGGTCCCTGCTCTTCCAACTCCGGGCGCCAAGACCCGTGAACTCTCCCGGGCAAAACAGCAAAACTCCTTCTCCACTCCTCCTTGGTCCAAAGCTTTTTTTGTGATTTGTAGTTTAAAGCGGGGGTCCTCCCACACCGCCAAAAAAAAAAATATTAAAAGCCAGCAGCTACAAATACTGCAGCTGCTGACTTTTAATACATGGCCACTTACCTGTCCCAGGGTCCAGCGATGTCGGCAGTCGATGCCGAAAACCCGCTCGGTTCTCGGCAGCTGCCGCCGCCATCCTAGGTGAGGGAATCAGGAAGTGAAGCGTTGCGGCTTCACTTCCCGGTTCCCTACTGCGCATGCGTGAGTCATGCTGCACATCGTAAGTGGTCCCCGCTCTCTCCTGGGAGCTGTGTGTTTGCCAGGAGACAGCGCGAAGGGACGGGAAGAGGCATAGACTCCCATGGGAGTCTATGCCGGAAGTGGGTGCAAATACCTGTCTTAGACAGGTATCTGCACCCCCCTCCCCCCTGAAAGGTGCCAAATGTGACACCGAAGGGGGGGAGGGTTCCGAAAAGCGGAAGTTCCATTTTTGTGTGGAACTCCGCTTTAAATAGTCATCTCACAAGTGCAGCAGCCGCTCCATTGGTCTACATTTGCCAGTGTGCATAGCAATAGTCCAAGTCCTTTCTTCCTTCTCACTGATTGGCTCCTGCTGCTGCCAGGAGGGGGGGTGGGGGGAGTGAGCGGGGGAATCCATACAGAACCCACTTGACTCACAGAGGGGAAAATAGGGAGAGAGCGGAAAGACACTTGCTCACAGCCCTAAGTCACAGAGTGGAGAAAGGCAGCCCACAGTGCAGCGACTCTCCTCTGGGTCTCCCAGCATAAGGGAGAAGGGGGGGTCGCACAGAGCAGCCGGCTACATATAGCTGACACAGAGACAAATAGGCAGAGAGCATTCAGAGAGCTCACTGTTGGAACTGAATTTTTTTTTTATTACATTATCACTCCCACATTTGTTGGTTGGCACCATTGCCATCAATGCAGCAGCCTCACCGATGCCATCAGTGCAGCCTGATCGATGCCCATCTGCAGCCCAGAGGGGACAGGGAGGGGGGCGGGACGAGCGCTGATAGATTACATACAGTGAGAATCTCCTATAATAGACAGAACAGTGGTCCAATGGAGGCCCAGGAGACGGGAGTTCCTATTACAGAGGCTGCCAAGTAAACAGGAGATTCTCACTTTATGTAATCTGACGGCGCTCGTCCTGCCCCCCATCCCTGTCCCCTCCGAGGCAGCTAAAACTGAAGTATTGGCGTATAACACGCACGCACTATTTGCACCCGATTTTCATGGTGAAAAAGTGAGTGTTATACGCCAATAAATACAGTACTTACCTGTCTTCTAGAGCCAGGTCTCCCAAAGCTTATTTCATATTTTATTTTTTGTGACAGGGTGTGTATTTCCTTTTTCCAACATTGGCATTTAAAAGTGTCCCTTTTTTCATCAGCAATTTGGCAAATATACAGGCCTGATAAAATGGGATATGGCAGGCAAGATCCCAGTTATTACACTTGGTGGTCCTTTAGCATTGTGTACACTATATTGGGACAGATGGCCTAACACCCTACAAATACCCATTGTGAATGGTTAGGTTTCTGATTAGACAGATTTGTAGTTAGGACACTGAGCCTGTGTTTCCCAAACAGAACTGATCATAAGATAATAATTGCAAAACCCTCAGGCCCAGTAAAGTTCCTCAGCACTGGGCATGAGTCTTGTTGTTATAAATTGTATTCACAGCGAGGATGAAATCTGGATAATTTGCAAGGTCATTTATTTTATACAAAAAGGAAAATGCCATTCCATGAAAAGGGCTGAACAGCTGAATTGTTAAGGAATGAACTCTGCCTATTCAATAAGGTCACTTTGAACCAAACAAAATGTTATTTCCAGACTGATACTGTAACTGACTGGGTTGTCTTTGAGCTGTGAAAGACTCGGGAAAACGACAGGTTGTCATATGTCACAGAAGGTAGGTGGCCCTTCTTGTTAATTATTTCTAAACTGTTTATAGTGGTCACTTCTTTAGACACAAACATTAAAAAAATTCAACATTATTTTTAAAATGTATCTTGAAATACCCCTAATTAGTTATGTTTTCCAGACTTCCAGGCAGTGGCGGCCAGTCCATAACAGGCGCAGGGGTGCTGCCCACCTGGTTTGCATAATCTAATCATAGAACAACTTCTTTTTAAATAACTGATAATGACTAACTTTTTTTTTAACATCTTAAAATTAAAAAATGTTAGTCATATTATCATTTATTTAAAAATCATTTGTTCTATGTGTGTGGCTGTGCAATGTGCGGGGCCCCGGACTAATAGGTTTCAATTAGGTCCATCATTTTTTTACAAGCACATGATTAGAGCCTGAGGCTCTAATTGGCTTGTTATATGTTGTCCTTGGTGCACCCAAACCCTCCCACTTTGTGATTTTAGCGATATTCGCCATCGGTTTCCGCCTTCTCGGCCAATCAGGACAGGAGGCTGAAGATTTGGAACCCGGAAAGACAAGGTTAACACAGAAGCAGCGTCGCCGTGTATCAGGGGAGCCGTGACCACTTTATGGCTCAGTTTGTAGGGCAAGTGCAGACCAGGAGAGGTTTGTTCGCACCCCCCCCCCCCCCCAGCCGCCACTGCCACTGCTTCCAGGTAAGATCACAATTTTTGATTCTGTACTTTTGTACTTTCAAAGTGACAACTGCATGAAATGTTCATATTTTTTTAATGACTTAACCTAGATTTTGTATGTTGTATAATCAAATTGACTTGCGATATTGCACAGAAATTCTTAGCAAATCAAAACGAATAACTGCTAGAAATGTGCTTGCAAGAAGACATTTACCTAAAATGATAAAAGAACACCTGTCCTTAATTACAAATTCACCAGGGACTGATATAGCGGTTGGCGAACATATCCCCCTCCCTCTCCTGCTGTGTCAATAAACTAATGTAATCACTGCAATTAGTACCAGAAACTATAGCACACAGCCCTATTGTGACCAGACACAGTGTGTGGCTCAGGCAGTAGGGCTGGAAGAGCAAGGGGGTAAGGAAGGTCTGTGATGAACATGTTATAGGCCTTGAAGCTAGTACATGCAGACCCCAGGTTACAAACAAGATAGGTTCTGTTGGTTTGTTCTTAAGTTGAATTTGTATGTAAGTTGGAACAGGTAGATTTTTTAACTGTAATTCAAGGCAAAAAAGTTTTCTTACGTTTTTTGGATAGCAAAGGGAAGGGTTTATTTTGCTCTCTGTGCCCCTGTTCAGAAGATTTCACCTCACTTTCTGTCCCTGTGACAATTGGATTATGAAAAATTTGGTTTGTCTCCATGTAAAAAAAAAAAAAAAATCAAAGCTGGCTTTGAAGAGCTTAGACTTTCTGCACACCGATCCACCCATTCAAGCCAGTCTTTTTCCTATTTCTAGCTAGCTACTATGAAGGAGTGAGGGGTATTGGTGAAGGACACAGGCAGCAATGAGAACCATGCCGATTAGAAAACTGAGTCTGGGTAGATTTTGGGCTCATTTAAGTAGCTATGTCAGGCAGCCATGTGCATGATGTCGCTGTTATGAGAATTAGTAAGAGATCGGCTACAAATGCTATTATTATATAAGGTGCTGGCCACCAGAATTTATGGGGAATTGTTTTAGGAGTAAATATCATAAATGGGGCTATTATTAGATCTACAACACATGTCACTGGCCATCAATGCAAGTGCTAAGTGCCCTAGTAAAGGTCACCAAGGTTGGGAGTTGAAATTTCACTGGATTGCATACTTGTTCTGTGTCAGTAAATCAAAAAGAAGTGAAGCAAGTGCAAGGATGAGGATGACAGCCCAAGAGTTTGCACCTTTATAAGCAAGCCAGCAACCCGCAAAGGTTTTCTGGCAGTTTTGCTTTAAAAGGAAGGGCCATCCAGGGAAAAGCAACAAGCTCTTTTTCTAGCTTTTCTAATAATACCTTCCCTGCAGCCCTGTGCTGCCCTGTTTGCGTGCCGCCCCCAAGTAGAAAACCCTGTATAAGCTCAATGTCAGTCTGTGTTTATGTTTACATAAGGCTAAGGGCCCCCCTCATGGATGCTCAGCTGCCATGCATTGTACAGTAAGAAGAAGGGAGAATCTCGCATGCATTTACATGGGATCATCTAGAGGGCTTCAGCAGTGTACTAGAGATATAGACAGGAACAATGAGGCTGGGTACTGCATGTTATGCAGTAATTGGGGGGGGGGGATCAGGAATGTAACAGTGATATTTAACTCCATGGGGTAGATTTACTAAAACTGGTGCACTCAGAATCTGGTGCAGCTGTGCATGGTAGCCAATCAGCTTCTAACTTCGGCTTGTTCAAAATTAAGCTTTGGAAATAAAACCTGGAAGCTGATTGGTTTCTATGCAGAAGTGAACCTGATTTTGCACTCTCCAGCTTTAGTAAATTAAACCCTCGTGTGACAGGTTTGCTTTATGAAACATCACCAGTTTTCCTGGACTAGCAGAATTGGATGGATCATCTGAAAATAGAGGATTAATATTGTCAGATCTGGAATTTGGCTTGACAATAGTGTGACTTGCTTTTTGTCCCACCTTGTAACTCCGGTAAGTTTCCATGTCAATTCTTAAAAATGCATATATAATTAATATATTGTCATGCATACGTAAGTGAAAAATACAGATGAGTATGCCCATTATCACTGATTATTATTACAGACCATTACTGACTAATTGGAAATTAAAATTCCAATTTTTACATAAAAAAGCTCTCAGTGCTTTTATTATGAATAATCAAAGTCATTAGCACCCCATATTGTGGCTTTGTTACTTTCCAAGTATTTTTTGAAGTTGTTCTTTTTTCGTTAATCGTTGTTAGTTTGCACTACATTATCATGCATTATTAATAAAGCAGAGACCAGGTTCAATGCTATGCATTCAATGTCCTATTCAATGGGAAAAGAAAAATGCTCACCGCAGTCACACATCTCTAGAGAATGTCTGTAAGAAGTGTAAACTCTTCTAGATTCTGTATGATTACACAAGCCAGTACATTACATACCGGGAATGAGGCTGAGAACCCCATGCCTAAATACTTGGTCATTAGGTAAAGGGTATGTTCACACAAGTTGATTACTCACTGGCTTCCTGGTAGGGAAGTACCCCCACACTAATCTCAGTTTATTCCCTACTTCCATGTGTGGGCTTATGCTACATAGGAATCTTCATTACTGACATCACAGTTAGGTTTTAAGCCAAGCTCAGATAAAATACGCAGTAATGGGCAGAGCCAAAAATCCCAAAGTGCCCATCAAGGTGGTTCCTACACAAATCTGCAAAGTGCTATTTGCATCCAAAGACAAAACCCCAATCATGGCAAAAAAGTTTGGGATTCCCATGACTCTAATGCCCCGTACACACGATCGGACTTTCCGACAACAAAACCCTGCATTTTTGTTCAAAGGATGTTGGCTCCAACTTGTCTTGCATACACACGGTCACACAAATGTTGGCCAACAATACCGAATGTAGTGATTTAAAAGACGTACGTGATATCTCCATTACGAACGCTAGTTTTACAAGACCGAGTGCTTCCAGCTCGTACTTGATTCCGAGCATGCTTGGACTTTTGTCCGATGGACTTGTGTACACACGATCGGAAAGTCCGACAACAAAAATTTGTTGGCGGAAAATTTGAGAACCTGCTAGCCAAAATTTGTTGGCGGAAAGTCCGACAACAAATGTTCGATGGAGCATACACACAGTCAGACTTCCTGCCAACAAGCTCACATCCAACATTTGTTGTCGGAAAATCCGATCGTGTGTACACTGCATAACAGTCATAAACATGTGGAAGAGTTTGCAAAATTAGAATCCACTGCTCTAAACTTATCACAGTTATGAATGATGGGGATGGGCACAAACCCAATACATCCTCCGACTGACTCCCAGTGATCCACAGTCAGTGAATTTTCTGATTTGTCTGCTTTAGGGGATCAGCTTATCTGCGTACTGGCAGCCACATCCCAGATTGAGAAATAAAGTGATCCCAAGTTATATTTAGAGATCTAAGCAGCTCCACCATTAGAAGAGATTTTACGGCCTGCTTTACAATTTAGGTAAAGGAATAAGCTGCTCCCAGTTCCTTGATTATTTTATGAAGGAATAGGCTTAGGACCACAATCAATATAAAATACATATTATTTAGCAATTTCCAAAAAATGGAAACTCCCTATATGCATGTGACTCCAATCTGTAGTAATATGTGTAGCCAAGTCCCAGGTCCCCTTTGGTCTAATGAGAACCTCCAGAGTTATGGATAGCTGACATCCTTCTATGTAGAGTGGGTTACGAGGCATGGTGGGTGTATTTTAATGTAAGGTAGATTCATGGGCGCCAGACACTTCTTGAATGCAAAGAGATTTATTGTCTCTTAAACAGAACTGTGGGAGAGAGGGTTTAGGGCCAGGACACCCTTTAGTAGGTTCAATGTTAATAGGCAGCCTCTGAGACTTCTATAGGTAGACGGCCATGCAGGGAAAGGCACCCAGCCGGACACCACAGCTGCATGTGTAGACACGCTGTCTCCTATAGCAACAATCGAACAGTTTCTAACAAAGGTTACAATGAACTCTTTCACTTCCTCTACAGTCTCCTATTGTAGATCTTCACTCAACTAAGCTCCCAGTCTCTCTCACTAGACTTGCTGATCCACTGCCACTGGATCCCCTGAGCTCTTCCAACATTATTGCTCAGTATCTTCCTCAAGTGTTACCCCCACTTCCCTGCTGGGTCCCTAGCTTGGCATCCAAAATACTCCTCAAGCGTCACCTCAATGGCCTGCTTGGTCCCTAGCTTGACACACAAGGCTGCTCTGCAAGGGACCGAGCAGGCCAGTGGGGTAACGCTTGAGGAGTATTTTGGATGCCAAGCTAGGGACCCAGCAGGGAAGCGGGGTGACACTTGAGGAAGATACTGAGCTGACTGGGTCCCTGGTTTGACTCCTGCTGAAGTTTCCCAATTCTTTACCGTCCCCGGTTGGTGAGAATACTGCTCTGGTACTTGGTTCAACTACTCACAGTGGTCCTCAGTAACAAGGTGGATGGTCCCTTAGTGGCAACAGCTTCCCCTCTACCTCCGACCACGACAGGTTCTCTGGCCGGCAGAACCGTCACTTCTGGCTAGACTGCAAGCTGCAGTCCCAACCCTACGCTGCTCTCTTGCTTCTGGATAGTCCCTCAGACAGCCTAGCAGCCAGATGTCCCTGGGATAGGCCTCAGGCTCTGGCCTAGCAGCCCGGGACAGCACAACACACGTCCACCCAGACAGCTGTCCAGGTGGCACAGAACCCTGATCATCTCACCTCACCCAAATAGGCTCTCCCAGCAGGCCAAGGGACCCAAGAAGATCCCTGCCTATTGGCTGAGATACCCCATCTATTCCTAATCTATTCTTGCAATGCCCTTGTCTTATCTAATGTCACCAGATACCCGGCCATCTAGTGAGAGAAGAGAGAAGTGCAGCAATTCCAGAATTAGGGTGGAATCAAGTGATCTCCTATCAATTGACCACGGTAACAATACCTGGCAGGTAAATTTACTAGCAACCCTGCCTAAACATCAAGGTGCTACATATGGAAGTGGCACAACCTCATGCAGTATCTCATGGGAAGCCCTGTTTTGCTGACATTTGCAGTGCCTAATGAACTAAGCATAAGAAAATAAAATAGTTTATATAAAAAGTAAATATTTTATGATCTTACAAAATACCAGATTTCAAAAGCTGAAGGGACTGGAGATCCATTTTAAGAAGATTACTTCTTTTCCTAAAAGAGCGAGCCCTTATCTCACTACAAGACACTTTTAACATTTATTGTAATTTTGTTGTCTTAAAGAAAAAAAATAGCAATATTAACTACTATGAGTAAACAAAGTGTAGGTGCCTTAAACTGATGTGAAAAAAAAATTTCATAGCCTAAGTCAGCATTAGCGGTATTACAGAGACCTGACAATGTCACTTATCAGATGACACAATTAGTCTTCATGCCGATTGTGTCACTAAATTATGTATGATAAGTATATCGATTTTGTGACACTTGTCAGAATCAATGAAAAATAGACTATTAGTTGACTATAATAGTGCTATCACAGAGACTAATAAATAATAGACTAGTCTGATGGCAATTGTAAATATGGACTCCCCATAATCATTTAACACTTGTTGCTATAATCTGTGGCCTGTAAAAGGAACATAAAGCTTGTAAAACTAAGATTCGCTAACTATTATTCAGCTGTCCAATGAGAGTGCAGTTACTGGATACTAAGCCGTTGTCATTGGACAGTAGAATGGCAATGGGCATAACCATGAAGGCAAGAAAGGTCAGGCCCCAGACCCCCTTTAAAACTAAACTAGAGAGGAACAAAGAAGAAGCTTTGTGGTCATCTTGTGATGTCTACTCCTAGGAATGTTCCGCCTATTTAAAAAGCATAATAGCCAATAACCACTTGACTTTCGAAGATTTAACCCCCTTCATGACCAGGCCATTTCTTGTGGTACGGCACTGCGTTACGTTAACAGACAATTGCGCCGTCGTGCGAGAATGTACCCAAATAAAATGTGTCCTTTTTTCCCCTACAAATAGAGCTTTCTTTTAGTGGTATTTGATCGCCTCTGCGATTTTTTACTTTTTGCGCTATAAACAAAAAAAGACTGACAACTGTGAAAAAAAAAAAACAATATTTTTTACTTTCTGCTATAAAACATATCCAATAAAAAATTTTTTAAAAATCAAATTTCTTCATCTATTTAGGCCAAAATGTACTCTGCTACACATTTTTGGTAAAAAAAATTCCAATAAGTGTATATTGATTGGTTTTTGCAAAAGTTATAGTGTCTATAAACTATGGGTTATATTTATGACATTTTTATTTATTCATTTACTTTATTAGTAATGGCGGCAATCAGCGACTTATAGTGGGACTGTGAAATTGCGGCGGACAAATCAGACACTGACACTTTTTTGGGAACCAGTGACACCAATACAGTGATCAGTGCTAAAAATATGCACTGTCACTGTACTAAGGACACTGGCAGGGAAGGGGTTAACATTTAGGGTGAACAAGGGCTTAAATGTGTGGCCAACATGTTTTACTATGTACTGTGTGTTTTTACTAAGCAATGTGCTGTTATTTACTTCCTGTAAAAAACAGCATATTGCTGCTGTCAGAAAAGAGCCCTGTGTTTGTTTACCTACACAGGGCTCTCTTTAGTAATGTCCGGAGCCCATCGCCCGGTTGTCGGCGACCAATCAGCAGCTGGCACCCGCTGATTAGTTCGTGCTGCAGCCAATCGCAGCACAGCCGGGGCGGTGTGAGTGTGCTCCCTAGCCTAGCGCATGGATTATGTACTCGGTCCGTGATCCTGCGCAGGAGATCCGCCTTGCCGCCATATATGTACTTATATGGTCTGCAAGCGGTTAAAGGATAACTACGCCCAAAAACAAAAATTTAATATATTTCAGCCTAACAGTCATTAGATGTGGTGACTGCATTAGTTTTCTTATTTAATGCTAGGGACAATTGCAGAAGGTACAAAACATGCCTGTTAATCTTAAGAGAAACGCCATGTCTTTGTCATTTCCTGTGAGAGTTGAATGCATAAAATATTATCTTCATTTTGTCATCCATTACTCCCATCACCCACGTGTAATGGAGATACCCAAAAGCAGATGTTTTTTTTTTTTTTTTGCAAATCCTTTATTTTCCAAAGAAATCTGAGTTTAACAGTCAGAGTATGCACTAGTGGCAGATAACAGAATCAAGTATCAAAAAAGGGTCACACAGTCAAAGTTATACAAGTTTTATAATTGAATATCTTCTGCCCATTCTATCCCTTGTCTATATCTGAACTTTATGGGCCTGTACCCTTCCTCTGGTGTTTTCCATTAGTTTATTAAGTTCAAGACAAAAGGAAAAGGCGCCACCCACACAGGGTGAGTTGGTATCCCTATATTGCTAATGTACTGAATAATGGAAAATTTATATCAAATACTTACCGTAATTTTCCTTTCCTAAAGGACTCCATGGCAGCCTACGCGTGGGTTAATCCCCCCCTCTCATACCTCATAGGACCCTTCTCCCATAAATCTTTGCTCGGGGCCAGAGGCCATGTTCCATAATTTAGCCTACTCCAGCCACTGGGAGGGAACTCCTGCTGCCATGGAGTCCATTAGGAAAGGAAAATTACGGTAAGTATTTGATATAAATTTTCCATTTTCCTGACAGACTCCATTGCAGCCTACGCGTGGGAAATAACTAGCCATACACCCCCGGGTGTGCAGAGTGCTGGACAAAAGAAAAAGGTTTAATTGCCACCATCAACAGACAAGATACGTAAACCAAATTTAACAGAAGATAACAAGGCTGGCTCTAAGCAGTAGTGTGCCAACGTTAATTTAAGAACACGAGGCCGCCTTGCAAATAACTTCTGGAGCCACGTGACGTGACACCGCCGATGATGAAGACACACTTCTAGTTGAGTGAGTAGTCACCGCTTCTTGAAGGGCCAAGCCCTTGGCTTTGTAAGCCCACTGAATGGCTTGAACCATCCTTGCTTCAATAGATCTGGAAGAGGCACGCATTCCCTTACCCAACATAGAAATTAAAACTACCTGATCAGGGAAAAAAAAAAAAAGTTAGAAATGGCTCCTTGCATCCCAGAGAGCTGATTTCAGAGACCCTCTTGGCCGATGTTATAGCCACCAAGAAGGCAACTTTTAGAGAGAGTCATTTGATAAAGGACTGATCTTCATGTTCCAACTCTCTAACGACTGAGTAAGAGGGTGTCTAGCCCAGGAAACACCCGTAAAGGCAGAGATTGCAGAGACTTGGACTCGCAGCGAGCTGACTGACAATGAGTGATCCAAGCCCAATTGTGGGAAGCCAAGGATATCATGTATCTTTGGGTTATTGCAAGAACCTGCAGTGGAAGAGGTTTAGTCTGAAATATCTCCAAATCCTCTGGTAAACCCTGTTGGTGCCTGCTTTTCTGGCATTTAATAATGTGGAGATTAGACATGTGCACACTGAAATATTTCGTTTTGGAATTTCAATTTCGTCCAAAAAATAAATTTATTTAGTTACTCCCGAAATTCGTTAATTAATTAATTAATTAAGGTCGAATCTGTCATTGAAGGCTTATGGTGTCTGTCGAATGTTCAAAGAAGATTCGACGGAGCAGCTAAACTGTACGTGTACTTTTCCGGTCGAATTTTCAGCCTACGAGCTAGCTGTAGTAGAATTCGAATGTTGTATGACTAGTAATAATTATATTTATTCATTATTTTACTAGTCAACCAACATTAGAATTTTTCTATAGCCTATGGGCGGATGCATTTGACCGGAAATGTACGAAATGTACGAAAATAAAGCATTTGTCTATGTCGGACCTTTCGGTTTTCGTATTCTGCACTTTCGTTATCGTTTGTTAAAACGATAACGAAAATACCTGAAATTCGGACGAAAATGCATTCGGACAAAAATGAATGCACATGTCTAGTGGAGATGGCCCTACTTGGACAGCCTAGGGCCTCCAACCTACCCCTCTCAAGAACCAAATCAACAGATAAAGATGGGCCAGGCATGGATGTAGAATTGCCCCTTGTGATAGGAGATCTGGTCTGGAGGGTAGAGGAACTGGGACACGAAAGCTGAGTTGCATCAGCAGTGGAAACCATGGCCTGTTTGGCCAGTATGGGACTATTGCCACTATCTCTGCTTCTTCCATCCTGAACCTCGACAGAAACCAGAGAATGATAGGAACCGGGGGAAAGGCATAGGCCCTGTGGAACCGCCAATAGCCTGTCAGAGCATCTACCCGAAAGCCTGGGGACACAGAGACCTTGTGTAGTATCTCTCTAGTCTGAAGTTGCACGGGGAGGCAAACAAGTCTACTTCCGGTATGACTCCCAGGGACAGGACCCACCTGAAGACTTCGGGGGGGAAAGTCCACTCGTTTTCCAGATAAACCCTTGACAGAAAATCTGCCTGAACGTTCTGGACTCCAGGGAGATAGACAGCTGTCAGGTTGGCCAGGTTTTTCTGGGCCCAGATCATGATGGGCTCTACTTCCTTCGACAGGGAGAGACTGCGAGTACCCCCCTGTCTCTAGATGTATGCGACTGCCGTCATGTTGTCCAGTCTTAGGAGGACTGAGGCTTCTGCTGTTAAGTGGTGAAAGGCCTGCAGAGCGCTGAACGCTGCCCGGAGTTCCAGAACATTGGAGACTATCCTGTGAGAGGGAAAATTCCATATGCCTTGAGCTACTTCTGTCAGACAGAGAGTGAGCCAGCCCTTGTTGCTGGCATCTATAGTAATGGTGACCCAAGACACAGGTGCGATGGAGTGACAATTGAGGAGGTTTCTCTGTTGTAGCCAAGGAAGGCTCTCCCGCATGGATGAGGTTATTCGGATAGAGTGATCCCGAAGCCCTGGATTCCACTTCTGGAGGAAGCCCTTCTGGAAGGGCCGCATTTTCCACTGAGCCCACTTTACCATGGGGGTTGTTGCCACCATGGTGCCGACGATCTTTAGGCATTGAGAGGCTCGGAGATGAGAGGACGACATTGCAAGCTGAACTCTGTCCCAGGTCACTGGAATTTTTCCAGGGGTAACGAGATGGTGCTCTTGATAGTGTTGAAGTGTGCCCTGAGGAATATCAGGGACTGCGTAGGATCCAGATGGCTCTTTTCCAGATTCAGATGCCAACCGAACTTGAGTATAGTGGAGATGACCTGGGATCTGTGGATTATCAGGTCTATAGACACAAGCCAATCGCCTGGTTGGATTGCTTGACTGATCGTGAGTAGTGTCTCCATCTTGAACTTCTCCTTCTCGATAAAAGAATTCAAGTAGGTTAGGTCTATAACTGGCCTCCAGGAGCTGTTTTTTTCTTCAACACCATGAAGAGGGGCGAGTAGACCCCTTGAAACCTTTGGTCATCTGGAACTGGAATTGCAGCGCCCTTTAGCCATAAAAGAGCGTGCATTGGACAGGAGAATTGGCTTTTTCTCTTCAGAGAGAGGCAAGGATGCCAACTCGCTCTGTCTGGGCAGGCGCAATATCATAAAGACTTAGGGGCTTCTTGTCCACTGAAAGATGCCCCTTTTGAAAACTTCTGGCCTGAAGGCTGTTTTTTCTTCCAGGTCTTCCTGGAATTATCCCTTGCTCTATCTGAACCTTGCCTGGGCTGTGTTCTCTTCTGGCCACAAGGCACGCCGTGACAGATGACTGCATGATCCGAGCCACCAGGCGAATTATGTCTAGAGAAGCCTCACCCAGAAAAGCCGCCGCCAACCTTAGCTCATGAATAGGTGAGCTCCTGGCCACTTCTTCCGAGATGCTCCTCAGAGAAGCATCTACCTCGTCCGCCCAGACTTCCAATGCTTTAGAAAGAGGTGCGAGAGCTAGAGCTAGTTTGCAGGTCATGCAAGGCAGTTTGAAAATAAAAAATGAAAAATTAAAGTCTTATGAGAAACAGGAGTGACAACAGGCATGAGAGAGCACATAACAAACCGCCCCACAGCATGCCTGCATCAAAAAAACGTCGCCACCTGGTGGCGGCCAATCGCATGCGCGACCGCCGCCGCCATTTTGGCATAACCGCGCCTGCACAAACCCAGCACGCAATCTTCGTTTGCGGCTTGCGGATGCGCAGACAGGTCCTGGTGACTATCTGAAACGGCGAACTGGAACGCAGCTGCGCTCCAGCCGCCATGGCCACTCACTGGAGCTTGATAGAAAATAAGGAGACACACAAAACACAGAGATACGGCCACCATATAAAACAAATCTTTGTACATTACCACCACCACAGCATGATCCGGACCAGAACCTGGGACTGGGGAGCTGTTTGCTCGACCCATCGCACGTTTACAAGGCCTCCCGCTAATAGCTTGGACGTTTGGCCATATTGCCGCTTGCCTGCCAATGGCCAGGTTAGTAAACTCTTCATGGTATCACATCATATCGCCCATGTCCACCTGCTAATAGCTAGGATTGCTAGCTAGGATTGCTGGACTTCAGAGAGGATCACCGCTAACCACCAACGTATCACCGTGCACACCATCCGCCAGGCCTGGATTACAGAAAACTTCATGAAAAGGTAAGACTTCATCTTGGTCAGAGGCGGCTCTTTAATTAGGCAAATTAGGCAATTGCCTTAGGCCTCGCCCCCTTAAGGGCCTCGCGGGCCGCGGCTGCCTAATTTGCCTGACATTCTGAATCTGACAAGATGGATGGGACTCGGGAGTGCAGGAAATAACCCCCCATCATTAAGTGACCGTGTTGTGAACAATAGAACTGAAGCCGGCAGTGTGGGGTGAGCGAGCCTCAGCCGAGCACTGTCTGCACCGCACGAATGACGCCGCCGCCTGTGTGAGCTGATGACTCTGAGCCAGCTCAGCCAGGCTCCGCAGACGGCTCTCGGCTCAGGCTGCAGCATCCTCCAATAGCATGCTCCACCGCCGCGGCGCCGTCCTTTTAGCCTGCCCCCCCTAGTGCATAGCGGCGGGAGTTGTAGTTTTTCACAGCACAGAACAGACTTGGCTCTCTGGTGCCTGTGCTGTGCAGAGACTACAACTCCCAGATTGCACTGCAGCCTGCAGGGAGGAGCTTGAAGAAACATCACCTGTCCAGTGTCCAGCTTCTCATGCTGCCTAGTGCCTTTAGAAGGATAGGGGACCGAGGAGCAGGTATAGTGTATTGTACACACAGGAGGAGAAGTGAGCATTCAGCTGCTGCAGGAGGAATATAAAAAGTTCAATTCCACTATATGCAGCCACCCACCGCTCCTCCTATCTAACTTCTTCTGCACCCCCTGTGCTCTCCGACCCTCATTGTGCTCCCTGGCTCCTCCCCCAGTGCTCTTCATTTCCCCCTGCTTTCCCCTCGCATTCTTTCTGACTCCCCTCCTCTCAAGCTCCCCCGCACTCTCCAGCCCCCACCCAGTGCTTTCTGCCCCCACAACCCCAGTGCTCTCCAGCTCCTTCCTGTTCTTTGCCCCCTCTCCTGCTCCTGCCCAGTGCTGTCACAGACTGGGACATGGAACACAGGAGGGTCTGAAGACAGGGACAGGGCTAGGGATCTCTCTCACCCCCCCTTTCCCTCACCCTCCTTTCTCTCACCCCTTGTCTCTCTCCCTCGTACCACCCCTCTCTTTCTCACCTCCCTCCTCTGTGTCACCCTCAGACTCTCTCACCCCCTCCCACCACTCACTCCCTCTCTCCCCTCTTTCTCTCCCCCCTCTCTCCCTCCCCCCTTCTCTCTCCCTCCCCCCTTCTCTCTCCCTCTCTCCCCCTTCTCTCTCCCCCCTCTCTCTCCCCCTCTCTCTCTCCCCCCTCTCCCCCCCTCTTTCTCTCTCCCCTCTCCCCCCCTCTTTCTCTCTCCCCCCTTTTTCTCTCTCCCCCCTCTCCCTCCCCCGCTCTCTCCCCTCCTCCCCTATCTCTCTCTCTCCCTCTGCTCCCTTCTCTCCCCCTTTCCCCCCCTCTCTCCCCCTATCCCCCCCTCTCTACCCCCTCTCTTCCCTTCTTTCCCACCCCTCCCCCTCTCTCTATCCCTGTCTCTCTCCCTCCCTATCTCTCTCTGCACTGTGTTGGGATTCCCCCACTCTCCTTCCTCCCAAGGCATGGGAAATTCTTAGAGGGGTAGGTTGCCACCTTGCTGGGTCCCAGATGTTTTATTGGCTGCATATGTCTGATGGGTGAGGAGGGTGCCCTGGAAGTGGTGGTGATGAACTGTGTGCTAAATACGTGCATCTTTCTGCAGCCATTTTAATTGCTTGAATTTTTTTTCCCATTATGGGCGTGAGTGGGGCCTCATGTGTAAAATTCGCCTAAGGCCTCACAAAGCCTAGAGCCGCCTCTGATCTTGGTCCTAGGAGGAGGACAAAAAAGGAACATGGCCTCTGGCCCATAGCAAAGATTTATGGGAGAAGGGTCCTATGAGGTATGAGGGGGTGGGATTAACCCACGCGTAGGCTGTCATGGAGTCTGTCAGGAAACTGACATTATTCAATACACTGGCCTTTTTTTTTTTTTTTTACAATAAACATGGTGTTTTTTATTGAAGAGTAAGTTACATACAGTGTACATACATAAACAGTACAGTTGCATTATGCTCGGTGTACAGTTAAGAAGTCCATACAGAGGAGGCATCAGGTAGAGTATACATATGTAATACATCTTGCTAGACATATGAACATGGAGGTACATTAAAGCTACATCACACATCCGCTTTCTGTTATGTTTAGAGTCTTTCAAAATTCACAGGTTACTAGATATACTAGTCAGGTATTGCATTGCATGTAGAGGCATTGCCCAACCAGGTGTCCCAAATTTGCCATATTTAGCAGGGCAGCCCCTATGGGCATATATTTCCTTCATATATGGCAAAACATTATTTATGGCCGAGATCCATTCCTGGAGTGTCGGAGGCGAAGGCTGCAGCCATTTCCTGGCTATCAGTAATCTGACCATAAAGAGTGACTCCTGGAGGAACATTTTATGGAACTTATCTAAGTCAGGGTCTGGGAACACCCCCAGTAGACACTGCTTGGGATATAGTGTTAGGGGGGAGCCCATTTCGTCATGAATGAATTTTACTATCTGGGACCAGCACTCCTGTATTGCTGGGCATAACCAAAGGAGGTGAAAGAACGTGCTGGAAGGGCAATCACATCTAGGGCATTGTGAGTTCTGATTGGGCTTGTACTTGGCTAAACGGAGGGGAGTCAAAAAGGATCTGTGCATAATATATAGTTGTGTCAGGCGGTCTGAAAGTTTGACGGGGACCTTTTTGCAGGTATCTAAGGCATCTTCCCACTCATCACAGTAAACATCCGACAAAAACCCCACTCCGTGGTCTAGCCACAATTCATGACCTGGCACTTTTTATAGTTCCCCCAAGGCCGGGTTGTCCCAGAGGTGGGTGTGAGAATGAGTGGACGGCACCTTAAGTTTGCATTTTACCACTTCCCAGATTCTACAGTGATGGTATAGCAGTCCCTTCCTATTGTCTAGTCCACTGGTGCCTCTAAATATAATCCGGAAGGGGTGTGTGAATCTACGTCCAAAAGAGGAACCTACTAGGGATAAATAGCGTTCTTTGTCATGCTTGTTTAAGTGAAAGAAGTGGGATAATTGCGCCACCAGATAGTAAAGATTAAAGTCGGGCAGTGCCACCCCTCCCAACTCCGATGGGTTCTTCAATGTCTGCCATGACAGTTTGTGGCGGCCCGCTCCCCAGACAAAGGAGTTAAGGATAGCCTCAATGGATTTAAATATCCTCAAAGGTAGGTAAAGCGGGGCATGCCACAGGACATATAAGAATTTGGGGAGGAGGACCATCTTAATCAAATTTACCCGGCCCATCACTCCAAGAGGCAATTTGGCCCAAGTCTGTGTTTTAGATTTCATAGAGGCTATTAAAGGTTCTATGTTGAGGCAGACATAGTCCTCCGGGGAACGGGTCACCACAATACCAAGATATGTCATAACACTAACCCTAAGAAGTGGGGAGCTAGTCTGCACCTCTGTAGGGACACTCACATCTATCGGGAAGATCTGGGATTTGTCCCAATTAATCTTCAAGCCTGAGTATCTGCCGAAATTTTGAATCACCTCTAGAGCTACCTGCAAGGAAGGGCCCGCATCTGCCAGGTATAGTAACATATCATCTGCATATAAGCTGATTTTTTCCAGCAGATTTCCATGGCTCATCCCCTTAATACCCAGATGAGTTCAAAGAGACGAGGCAAGGGGTTCTACCACAAGTGCATACAGTAGGGGGGAAAGGGGACATCCTTGCCTCGTGCCCCTGGAGAGAGGAAAAAGATCAGAGGTTTTCCATTGACCAAGACCCTGGTGCATGGGTTTTGATATAATAGTCTAATCCACTTAATGAACTTAGGCCCGAAAGCAAATTTACTAAGGCATTCCCAAAGGTATGCCCACTCAACTGAGTCGAACGCCTTTGTGGCCTGCAAAGTCATGCTCAGCTTGAATGTTCATATGGAGTCTGCGTAAGTTATAAACCCAGTTTGGTCTGAGTGTATCAGCGCGTGGATGACTTCATTCAGGCGGATCGCCAGGATCTTGGCCAAGATTTTAATGTCCAATTGAAGGAGGGTGGTAGGACTCAGGGAGTTCTAAGTTCTTGCCAGGTTTGAGAATTAATATT
This sequence comes from Lithobates clamitans, assembly GCA_037952925.1. Classification (NCBI taxonomy): domain Eukaryota; kingdom Metazoa; phylum Chordata; class Amphibia; order Anura; family Ranidae; genus Lithobates; species Lithobates clamitans. The sequence goes on along the minus strand of JBBGZY010000896.1, from coordinate 6,328,314 downwards.
ATATTTGCCTCAGACATGGAAGAGGGCAGAGTCTCAGATTCGAATATATAAGAAAATAATTCACGAAGTTTGGGAATTAGAGTCTCACTATAGGTTGTATAAAATTCCAGGGGTAATCCATCTGCTCCTGGAGCTTTGGATGGATTAAGCAGGGAAATCGCCTTCGTGATTTCATTTTCAGTAATGGGGGTGTCACGTATACCTCCGACTCTCGTATACCTCTGACTCTCGTATACCTCCGACTCGGGAACCCCTGGTAGTGATGACAGGGGCTCGGGAGTGCGAAGGGGCACAAGTGCCTGACTGGAGGGCTGGAGCAGAGAGCTGAATCAGGTAGTCAGCTGGGAGGTGTCCTGTAGTCCGGCAGCAGGATGTAGACAGCAGGGAGGTGTCTTGTAGTCCAGCAGCAGGATGTAGACAGCAGGGAGGTGTCTTGTAGTCCAGCAGCAGGATGTAGACAGCTGGGAGGTGTCTTGTAGTCCAGCAGTAGGAGGTAGACAGCAGGGTACAGGCAAGCCGGGTCAAACACAGGCGGGCAGATCAGGTACAGAAGGTAAATCCGGGAGAGTAGTCAAAGTCCAAAAGCTGAGATCAGGGCGGGCAGAAAACGGAGTGGTCAAAGTCCAAAAGCCGGGATCAGGGCAGGCAGCAAACAGAGTAGTCAGGAATGGTCCAACAGGTATCAGGTAGCAAATGCAAGTAACAGGGCACAAGGGGTCTTCAGGAACGCTGTAGACCGGACAGCAAGGCAGCAGTGGAACAGTCCTCTTTAAATAGCCCCTTTAGCGCCAAGTGCTGTCACAGGGCGCCGCTATTAGCGCTATTGCGCATGCGCGTACGTCCATTCGCGCTATTGTGCATGCGCGTACGCACGTTAGCGCCATTGGCGCTATTGCGCACGCGCGAGCGCCGGATGGCGCTTCTGTGCACAGGCATTCCTTTAAACTTTAGTTTGCTGGGATATTTGCAAGAGGGCTTTTCCTGACAGGGGGCCTCTAGCAGTTCGACTTGGGGTAGAGTAAGTGAGGGTAGTTCTATGTCTGATAACAATGATACTATCTCTTCTGTGGGATTGCCGGTGGTGGAAGAATATAGAGATGTAAAGAATGAGCGGAACCACCCCGGCTACCTCCTCGGGGTCTGTCACCAACTTGCCATCAGCAGTCCGGAGTGACACCACCGTGGGAGGTCTATGATCCAGGTGTGCTAGGTACGCTAGCAAGCGACCCGCCCTCTCTCCACATTCGTATTGTCTTTGCTTATTATAGTAAATTTTCCTGCCAGCTTTCTCAAAGTGTAAATTATTTACTATTCTAGCCTGCATTTTTAGTTGATCTGCCGTGAGTGTAGAAGGGTTGTCCGTAAAATTATTTTCTACTTCTACTAAAGATTGTTATGCTTGTCTGAGCACCTGAGAGGATGTCTTGCGGTATCGGGAGATGCGATGGGATAGGATTAGGCGGGCATGGGATTTAAAAGAATCCCATACCATGCCAAAAGGTGCCGTGCCTTTGTTTGTCTGGAAGAAGAAATCCCACTCAGATGCGGCCTCCCCCTTCAGCCAGAACGGGTTGAGCTTCCAGTTATATGTCGTGGGGGGTGAATTAACCTTAAGTTTGATCCAGTATGGGGCATGATCTGACAGAATACGTGGACTAAAGCCCACCTCTCCCAGCAGGGGGGAGAGGGTGCGTGATATCAGAATGAGGTCAATACGTGACATGGTATTGTGTGATGTAGAGAAGCATGAGTATGCTCTGCTCAGCGGATTGCGGTATCTCCATGTATCTATAAGTGCCAGGTCAGTGAGGGTTCTTCCAAACCTAGTGTATGATTGGGACGGATCATCACGAGGGGTCACCGAGACACGATCCAGCTCCTTATTCATGACGTTATTAAAATCGCCTAACCACATAGCAGGCACAGTAGGGGATTGAGACATAAATGCCAGCCCCTCATGAAGGACATTAAATTGAAAAGGAGGGGGTATATAGAAAGCCAATATTAGCAATTCCAAACCATTCAACTTAGCATGCAGAAATAAAAACCTGCCCTGGGGGTCAGACTTGAGAGTTAGTAACACAAATTGCACCGTTTTCGCCACCAATATAGCAATACCCCTGGAGTTAGCAGAGTGTGGAGCTTGGTATAGCCATCCTACCCAAGGCTTTTTTAGCGACATTTGAAGCTGACCCGTAAGATGGGTTTCTACCAGCACCATGAGATCTGCACACTGTGCTTTAAGATATGAGAGGACTGCTGTCCGTTTAGCCCTTGCCCTGATACCCCTCACATTCCATGTAAGACATTTAACCTCTAACATGCCATCTATCCGGGAGAATAGGGTACCAGGCGATCGTCGTCCAGGGCGCCACAGACCATCTTAAAATCAGGAGGGCCCGCGTCACCCCCCACCAATCCCCAAAAATGAGTCTTGTAGGGTAGGGCAAACGATTCTGGATAACATGTCGCATGTCTAAGCTACTTAGCAACCTAACCCAATGCAAATCGACTGCAAATTCAAACATACACCATAATTTGTTACTCTTCAGCATATGGTACATACCAAACATTAAACCAGTCAGAACAGCCTGAATGGAACTGTAACAACACTCTAGCATACCCGGGTAAGCAATGCATCCAGTAAATAACAAATGCAGTTTGCTGGGACCAGGCAGACCAGGGAAAACATACTTGTACTAGAAAATAAACGTTACAGTGCAATTGAAAAACAGCGGGATCCGTGGGGATACCCCCAACTAGGGGAGCGATATTTCGCTGTAAAACAAGCAGTAGCAAAAAGAGTGGGACTACTGAATTGGGGGACATGGTTCCCAAGGTCCCTTTTCCAGGTGTCAGAACGGGTGACCACTTGCCGCGAGGTTATCGGGAATCAAGTTGTGCAGCATGTTTACTCGCTGGGTATCTGTCCAAGGCCCCCCGGGGGGAGCACGGGTAGTTTAGGTGGGGATATATGAACACGGGATGTCAGGATCCTCGGAGGGGTACAGCAATCGAAGATGATGTTGGCACGAGAGGCCGAGGGGTAGGCAGTCCACATAGGAGAAAGGAGACTCGTGCACGTATAACATAAAGGGGAGGTAACAACTGATGTTAGCGGTACAGTACCTGTATGCAGCAATGAGTTTGAACTTTTCAGAAGGCATATATCCATCCAGGCTTGCATCACTTTGAGCGCGGTGTACTAAGGGTCTGATATGATCAGCCGGTTCACAACCCGGCGCCGCCTTGTCCTCCAACCAGGCGAACACTGCCTCCGGTGTGTTAAAAAAGTAAGCACGGTCTGCACCAACCACCCGCAGTCTCGCAGGGAAGAGCATCGCGCAGGTGTAATGGCGGATCCGTAATTGGCGCTTAGCTTCTGTAAATAGGGCCCTCTTCTTTTGGACATCCGCCGAAAAATCCGGGAACACCTTGACCTCGATGTTTTGGAAGGGGATGTTGCCCTTTAGTCTTGTAAGCCTGAGGACAGCGTCACGGTCTCTGAAATTGAGCATTTTAGCAATAAAAGTTCTCTGTGGCGCACCTTGAGGAGGAGGTTTTGCCGCCAGCCTATGCGCCCGTTCCACCACAAATGAGGTGGAGAACTCCGTTCTCCCGAAGGTGCTGATAAGTACGTTTTCCAAAAAAGAAGGGGGGTCAGAGCCTTCAGAGCCTTCGGGCAGGCCAACAAATCTTAGATTACACCTCCGCAGACGGTTTTCCATGTCGTCTTGTTTGGCGAGCACCATGTTAAGTTGATGCTGTAAGCGCTCAGTGTGAACTTGTAATGGCGGTAGTTCGTCCTCTACATTACTGATGCGGGTTTCCGTCTCTGTGACCCTGTCTCTCTGTTTTTGCAGGTCCTGATGGATTAGTGAGACATCGATCTTAACTTCTTCGATTTTACTCGTCAGTGTGCTCTTGCAATCTGATATTGCTTCCAGCACACGTGCAGTGTCCTCTGCGGCCGGGTCTGTATAAGAGGAGGAACCGGCGCCATTTTCTCCCCCGAGCTCCTTGTCCGTGTTCCGATATTTTGCCAGTTTGGCAGCAGGATCTGTCTTCTGCTTCGTTGGTGACATGATCCCCGCGTGCAGGAGGAGATAGGAAACCCAGAAGTAAGCGATGAGTAAGTAGTTTCAGGTTCAGGATATGTGTATATGGATTGTAGGCTAGCGGAGCTCCCGACTTTCACTCCTCACGCCATGCCGGTCCAGGCCACGCCCCAATACACTGGCCTTTTGACTTGATCTGACCAACCCTCTTTTTTTTCTATACAACAAACCCAGCTCTGCACATTATGGGTGGTCATGAAAGAAACATTATGATTTTGAAGATGAAAACAGACATGTTTGAAGTCCAGCATAGGTGCCAACCATGGTTTCCTCCATAAATTGGAGGGAGCTTCCCCATGCTGGGACAGGAGTATGTTCTTTGCAGGATTGCAATTAAATGCAATATATAGAATTTTTGTTTTTGGGTTTAAATATGCCTTAATGCCTCTCTTTATTAAAGTGGTACTAAAGTCAAAACATTTTCTACCCTAATGCATTCCCTGCATTAATGTAAAAAATTTCCCAGTAGTAGTTGTAGCTCTCAGAAATCTCCAGGGATTTGACACTTGGGGACTATGAAGCTAATAAATGTCTGTGTGAACAGAGGCCTCTGTGACATTTCTACTCTATATAAACAGCTTCCCAAAGGACAACTGTAAACGAAAATCCCATGCAGCCTTTTCAGTCTCTTTAGGTACACTGTTATATCAAAGATGCAGTATATGCTGTGTTGATAAGCCAGCACAAAAAATATCTAACAGACTCCTATATGCTCCTGATTTACTCCTAACATTAGAAGTAAAATTTCAAATCATGGTAAAGCTGAAAACCAGCCTGTCACAGCCACTTTATTACTATAATATGTAGACTGGCAGAATATATATTGATTGGAGCTGAGTGAGTTGACAGTTTTGTGTCATAATGTTTCTTTTGCGCAGAATTTTTTTATGCATACATCATATGTGTATAGGGATATAATTTGTATTCTGTTTTAATGCTCATGTGTGAGTATTATGATTTTGGCCACTAGAGGGCTTAGTGAGTCAGTGAGAGTCATGATTCATGACATGATCTCAGTCTTGATTTTCAGGATTTCTATATATAAACCTTATTACAGGGAAACCGTTATACTAAGCTGCCCATCCTGAAAGCTGCCCTTACCCAACACTCAGAAGTAGCACTAGTTACATAGTCAGCTTAAAAAAGATGCATGTCCATCAAATGTATCCAAAGCTGAACATACACTATACAATCTGATTGTACAATTATTATTATTATTATTATACGAGATTTATATAGCGCCAACAGTTTACTCAGCGCTTTACAATGTATAAGGGGGACAACACAATTACAGTACAGTTCAATACAAAAGGTAGAGGAGGGCCCTGCTTGTAGAGCTTACATTCTAAAGGGAGGGGGTGGTGGTACAAAAGGTAATAGCTGCAAAGAATGATTTGATGGGGGTGGCTCAGGGACAGTTATGTGGGTGTGGGATAGGCTTCCCTGAATAAATGAGTTTTCAAGGATCTCCTAAAGGTGGACAGGGTAGGGGCTGATCGGACATACTGGGGCAGGGAATTACAATCTCTGTATTCTCCTTTAAGCCTGGTTCACACTGGTGCGACATACACTCTGACTTTGAGAGCTCATGGCATGTAAAAATAAATGTTTCCCTATGAATGCCATCTTAACTGGTCCCACTTGTGTCAGTCTGACTTTGGAAAAGGTTCCTTCGCTACTTTGGTCCGACTTCTGTTCGATTTTAGCCCAAAGAATTGAGATTTCCTTTGGATCTACCGACAAGAATATAGAGAAAGAGATCTGCCTGACTAGATAGTTTAGTTAGGTCCCTATATTATATAGTTTTGGTAAATCTATGGTAATTTTACGGTCAGATTGTAACATGTATAGGGAGCCTTAGGTTTACTAAAACTATGTAATATAAGGACACACCTTCACAATCCATTAAATTGTATCAGGCAGATCCTTGCACTACATAGTTGATGTTGGATCTAAAAAAGATTGTACAATAAAATTGTATAGTGTATGGTCGCCTTTAGATATGCTCTCTGCATACTTCTGCAGTACCAGTCCCAGGGGCTGCTTTACTAAATTGTGAAGTTGAAGAAGTATGTGGGAAAAAACACACATACAGTACTTACCTCCCTGCTGCAGCATCGGTGTGGTGCTGCAGCTGTCCCCCCCGCTGGGTATAAGCCCGAGGACTGAGCGATCACATGACATGACTGCTGATCGCACAGCTTTAGGTCTTCATGAAACAGAGAGTGGTGACTGTCAGTTACAGCTCTCCGCTCTTGCCCCTCCAGCACCCACTGGATTGCCAGGCTGGAGAGCTGAAGCTAGCTATCTGGCAGCCGGGTGGATATCAATAATATGGTTGGGCTCCTTCATATATACAATAATATGGTTGGGATCCTTCATATTAACAATAATATGTTTGGGATCCTTCATATATACAGTAATATGGTTGTGACATCAGCCGAAAACAGGCTTTAGCCCGCTGTCAGCTGATTCTGGGTCACAGGAGAGCAAAAATTAGTGCACCCCTGTGACCCAAAAGAGAAGTAGGGCCAACAAAAATGCTTTGGTCACACTTCTCTTTTAAAGTGGTTCTAACCTGCAACAACAAAAAAAAATTGTCTCCCTGCAAGTTAATGTCTTAATGTGCTAGTATGCATCACATTCTAGCACATTATGAAAGACTTACCTGAAAACGAAGCCCGACTGCGGCACGCTGTCACCACTGACCCGGGCTTCCATCCTACCCGGTCTTCCTTCCGGGTTTGTGGGCTGCGGCGGTCTGATTGGCTGAGCTGTGATGTCGACATGGACCCGTCACAGCTCTCTCAATGGGCAGCATGCCATTATGGGATGCATACTAGGATTGAACAGTGCTCTGTGAGATGTTCAAAGCTTGGGATATTTTTTTTATAACCTAACCCTGCTTTACTCTTCTCCACAACTTTATCCCTGACCTGTCTGGTGTGTTTCTTGGCCTTCATGATGCTGTTTGTTCACTAAGGTTCTCTAACAAACCTCTGAGGGCTTCACAGAACAGCTGTATTTATACTGAGATTTAATTACACACAGATGGACTCTATTTACTAATTAGGGGACTTCTGAAGGCAATTGGTTCCACTAGATTTTAGTTAGGGGTATCAGAGTAAAGGAGGTTGAATACAAATGCACGCTACACTTTTCAGACATTTTTTTTGTAAAAATTTTGGAAAAACATTTATTAATTTCCTTCCACTTCAAATAATGTGCTACTTTGTGTTGGTCTATCAGGACAATTACCCTAAACATACAGCCAGAGCTACAATGGAATGGTTTAGATCAAAGTACCAGTATATTCATGTGTTAGATTTGAAAATGGCTGTTCACAGACGCTCTCCATCCAATCTGACAGAGCTTGAGCTATTTTGCAAAGAAGAATGGACAAAAATGTCACTCTCTAGATGTGCAAAACTGGTAGAAACATCCCCAAAAAGAGTTGCAGCTGTAATTGCAGTGATAGGCGGTTCTACAAAGTATTGACTTGGGGGGCTTTCAGATATTTATTTGTAAAAAAATTTTGAAAACCATTTTCCTTCCATTTCACAATTATGTGCCACTTGGTGTTGTTCTATCCTATAAAATCCCAATGAAATACATTTATTTTTTTTGGTTGTAACATGACAAAATGTAGAAAATTTCAAGGGGTATGAATACTTTTTCAAGGCACTGTATCATTTAAGGCATGCCTTGAATGTAACCATTTTGGGAGACGGTTAAATCGATTAATTTATTTCTGCTTAAAGCAAAACTAAGGGCACTATACTTACCTCCTCTCTAATGGTTGGAGGTTGGCGAGAGGTACCTTGCCTGCGCTGGCATCTTATCCCTGGGTGCCAGTCTTTTTTTTTTTAACAAAAAAGTTTTTATTTATCATAACTGAGAAAAAGCAAAAAAAAAATTAACAGAAATACAAATACAGAAGAAACTGTAAGGCAGACAGGTCACATCATCATCCAGTATAGATTGCAGTAAGAATAAAAAGCTCTTTAGCAGTGTACATTATACATCAGTGAGAGGATCAGACAGTTGGATCAAATCGAGTAAAACCTTAAAGCACGGAAAGAAAAGGACAATTGGGGCAGTGCAAGGTTGAAGGGGGGGGGCGGTGCCAGTCTTAGTGGATCTTCATTATCTGGCGCGGGATGACGTAACTCCTGTGTATGCGCAGGAAACAGTCCCAGCAGAGGCCTGTGCTAGTGATGTGAGCTGAGCTGCGCATGCACAGCTACATTCCACAGAAGACTGTGAGCAGGTAGGTAGGTACTGTAGGTGTATTTGATTGCAGAAAAAACATTACATGCCTCTTCTGTAATAAATAGCCTGCCTGCTCCCATTTTTTCCTAAAATGCCTTCAGTTCCATCTTAGGTAAATTATGATGACAACCTACAGTGCTTGGTGAGGGTTACATTTTTATTAAATGAAAAGTGCGGTGTAAAAATTCCTCACTGAACTACAGTGAGGGCCTGGCAGGAGGCTAGGAAGATTTATGGCAGGCCCAACCACATCTTCCCACATATGCCCCTATGGGGGTAATCCTATGCTCTCCCACCTATACAGCATCCCAGACCCTTCTCTGTGGGTGAAAAAGGGAATCACTACCTTAAAACATATAGTTCATGAGGGTAGGCTTATGACTTTCCAGGAACTGAGACGAACATATGCACTATCTCTTTTCAGTTCAGATACTGGTAGCTGAAGCACGCCTTTGTGGCCTAATTCCCTTACCCCTTGACTTTGGAATCGGACTCCATTGAGCGTCTCTTGATCTCCAGTGCAATGGAGAGACCTCTCTCGACCTTATACCTATATCTCACAGTAGAATATGACACTAAATTAATCAAATCCTGGGAAAAATGGAGGGCGGATATCCCATCCCTGGGCGAGGAGGAGTGGGAGGAATGTCTAACCTCATACATTCCCTCTATGATCGCCGCAAAAGACAGGTTTATACATTTTAAGTTCCTACACAGGGCCTACTTCACCCCACAGAGGCTGGCGCGCATTTACCCTCAAAGGGACCCCAACTGTCAAAGATGCAAACAAGAGGTGGGTACCTTCTGGCAAATGGTCTGGTCTTGTCCCAAACTCCAACCCTACTGGACAGCAGTGGCCTCTACACTGAGTGATATGACCGGATCTAATCTACAGGTTGACCCACAGACTCTATTACTAAGCCATTTGGAAGACATAGAGGGGGACAGGTATTGTAAGCTGTGTCTTACCTTCTCATTATATTATGCTAGACGTGAAATCTTATTGAAATGGAAGCTAGAAGACCGGTGACCTTGGTACTCCCCCTGTTTACGAAAGTAGACAATGTCCAGGGAAGTTTGATAAAATCTGGTCCTCCTGGATAGATGCTTCTGAAAGCTTTGACCCCCCCTCCCGCTAGTTATGACTTAGACCATACCAGTTGATAATATCTCCCTTCTACCTACCCGTCATACCCCCCCCTTCCTACACCCCCCCCATCCTCTTTGTTACACCCCCCCCCCCCCCCAGCTCACATGAATGTCGGATATCTACATAATGTATGTATGGTTGCACTAATGCTGACATGCTCTAATGATTGTATGTAACTGGTATTTATGACACATTCACTGCTGGAACATTAGCTAAAAGATGACTGCCGGATGAAGGTGGTTTTTCCTATCCATACTTGTATACCACTGAATGCACTATATCGCTTTGTATTGTAATGCTGATTTGTCTAATAAACTTTTCTGTTAAAAAAAAAAAAATTCCTCACTGAGGTCATGATCAGAATCAGAACAATTTCTCATCGTCTATGGCCAGCAGAACGAATTCCATTCCTTTTTCTTAGCAGAGAGGAGAAGGCGCACCGTACTACATGAACTACACAGGGGCTGGAGCTCTCATGTGTAGGTGGTCATACATGTATCAGTTTTCCATATGATTGGCTATCCAATCTATTGATTGGCAGAAACATTATATCTATCATAACAAACCAAAAAAAGATAAAAAAATTGTTTGAGCAGATGGTTCAATAGACCACACACATTTTATTGATACAGATATGTAATGCAATTGTGCTTTGTCATGATTTACATGGTGGGAAGTCCCCTCTCCTGAAACCTCATCATGTACTAATCCTTGATACCCAGAATACTATATCCTGGAATTCTATTTTTAATTCTATTCCATACCTACAATCCAAACTCATAGATCATATATCAGAAGCAATGTCCTACTATAAAATGCCCCAGTCTCACCCCTCCAACCTGCTATTACCTAATGGCTCTTTGAATTTCTGGTGATCTGACTTACACAATGGAGTGGGGGGTCATCACTGTGTGTAATAGATTATCATGACTTGTCTTCTATGTCCTCCCTGTGTACACTCATCACACTGCACAGTCCAGGCAGGAGCTGTCATCAGCAGTCCATAGAGGGACGGTTCCTATACAAGACTGGCTGAGGGCATTCCTTCCAACAGGACATCAGTGCTACGTGATAGACGTGATCCCATCATATACTCACTACATGCCAGAGACCTTCCCCCTTCCTCTACACATCATCTATCATCCCACTTCTGTCTACAAAATCTACACACCCCCTCCACTCCCCTCCCCCTGTACACCCACCATCACACATACCAGGACACCCCCTCCCATCCATCTAGTACCTGATCTCCCTCTGCCTGATCGATCAACACACCCACCAGTATCTTACACCCCCCTCTCATCCCTCGTGTACCCCCCCTCCAGTATCTAACCCCCCCTCCCCTTTATTTCCTCCAGTCCTGACCCCCAATTCCCATCCCTCTAGTATAGTACCAGATCCTCCCTCCCTCTAGAATCTGATCCCCCCCCCCCCATTCCCTCCCATCCCCAGTAGCTGACCCCCTTCTCATTCTTCTAGTACCCTAACCCCCCATACCCTATAGTACATGACCCCCCCCCCCATCCCCATAGTACCTGATCCCCTTCCATTCCTCCAGTACGTGACCCCCCCCCATCCCCATAGTACTTGACCCTCCTCCCATCCCTCCAGTACCTGATCCCCCCCCCCATCCCCATAGTACCTGATCCCTCTCCCATCCCTCCAGTACATGACCCCTCCATCCCCATAGTACCTGATCCACCCCCCCATCTCCAAAGTATCTGATCCCTCTTCCATTCTTCCAGTACCTGACCCCCCCCCCCATAGTACCTGACCCCCCCCCATCCCTCCAGTACCTGACCCCCCTCCCATCCCTCCAGTGCCTGACCCCCCCATCCCCATAGTACCTGATCCCCCTCCCATCCCTCCAGTACCTGACCCCCCATAGTACCTGCCCCCCCTATCCCTCCAGTACCTGACCCCTCCCATCCCCATAGTACTTGACCCTCCCATCCCTCCAGTACCTGACCCCCCCATCCCCATAGTACCTGATCCCCCTCCCATCCCTCCAGTACATGACCCCCCCCATCCCCATAGTACCTTATCCCCCTCCCATCCCTCCAGTACTTGATCCCCCATCCCTCCAGTACCTGACCCCCCCATCCCCATAGTACCTGACCCCCCCATCCCCATAGTACCTGATCCCTCTCCCATTCTTCCAGTACATGACCCCCCCATCCCTATAGTACCTGACCCCCCCTATAGTACCTGATCCCCTTTCAATCCCTCCAGTACATGACCCCCCCATTGTACCTGACCCCCCCCCCATCCCCATAGTACCTGATCCCCCTCCCCCATCCCTCCAGTACATGATCCCCATAGTACCTGACCCCCCCCCATCCCCATAGTACCTGATCACTCTTCCATTCTTCCAGTACCTGACCCCTCCATCCCCATAGTACCTGATCCCCCTCCGATCCCTCCAGTACATGACCCCCCCATCCCCATAGTACCTGTGACCCCCCCATAGTACCTGATCCCCCTCGCATCCCTCTAGTACATGACCCCCCCATAGTACCTGACCCCCCCATCCCAATAATACCTGATGCCCCTCCCCCATCCCTCCAGTACATGACCCCCCCATCCCTATAGTACTTGATCCCCCCCATCCCAATAGTACCTGATGCCCCTCCCCCATCCCTCCAGTACATGACCCCCCCATCCCCATAGTAACTGATCCCCCCCTATTCCCATAGTACCTGATCCCTCTTCCATTCTTCCAGTACCTGACCCCTCCATCCCCATAGTACCTGATCCCCCTCCGATCCCTCCAGTACATGACCCCCCCCATCCCCATAGTACCTGATCCCCCTCCGATCCCTCCAGTACATGACCCCCCCATCCCCATAGTACCTGTGACCCCCCCATAGTACCTGATCCCCCTCGCATCCCTCTAGTACATGACCCCCCCATAGTACCTGACCCCCCCATCCCAATAATACCTGATGCCCCTCCCCCATCCCTCCAGTACATGACCCCCCCATCCCTATAGTACCTGATCCCCCCCATCCCAATAGTACCTGATGCCCCTCCCCCATCCCTCCAGTACATGACCCCCCCATCCCCATAGTACCTGATCCCTCTTCCATTCTTCCAGTACCTGACCCCTCCATCCCCATAGTACCTGATCCCCCTCCGATCCCTCCAGTACATGACCCCCCCCCATCCCCATAGTACCTGTGACCCCCCCATAGTACCTGATCCCCCTCGCATCCCTCCAGTACATGACCCCCCCCCCCATTGTACCTGACCACCCCATCCCAATAGTACCTGATGCCCCTCCCCCATCCCTCCAGTACATGACCCCCCATCCCCATAGTACCTGACCCCTCTTCCAGTACCTGACCCCCCCCCCCCCTCCCATGCCCATAGTGCCTGACCCTTCTCCCATCCCACCAGTACCTGACCCCCCCCCCCCCATCCATCTCCATAGTACCTGATCCCCCTCCCATTCTTGCGGTAGATGACCCCTCCCCCATCTCCATAGTACCTGTACCCCTCCACCCTCCCCCCATCCTCAGTACAGGAGATCTCGCTCTGCCCCCCTCCTGGTAAGCTGTTCTCTTCGATGCAGCAAGCGAGCCCTCCCTCCTCAGCCAATCAGAGTCCAGGAAGTGGGCTGGTCTGATATGTCACAGCCAGAGAGGAAAGGAGAAAAAAAAACGATGACATCTTTGAGCTTGTAAAGGAGAGGAGAGAGAGGAAAGGAGCCTTGTATGTCATCGCTGGATCGCTGCACAGCTCAGCCACACTGACCCTCCTCATCGCCACATCTCACCTTCCCCGGGCACCTCGGATTGAAGCCAGCCTGCACAATGATAGCAGCCCAGCTCCTGGCCTATTTCTTCACTGAGCTCAAAGATGATCAGGTCAAAAAGGTGAGAGAGGGGGAGACATGGGGGGAGGGGGGAGACCCCTAATTAGTGGATCCATCCCAGGGGCTGATCACATCCTGAGCAGTCCTCATCATCAGGACCCATCAATGAGATCCATTAGTGGGGAGGAGGATGAGAGGAAAACAGAGAATTCATGGAGCTGCCTGCAATGTCCTTGAAAGCAGGATGTGGTGACATTTCATGTCCCTGGGCCTCACATCCATATGTACAGAGATCTCCTGAGATATACTCTTATATACCCGGATCTACCAACCACAATCACCACCTCCCACCATCAACTCCATATACTGGCATATACCCAGATCTACCAACCACAATCATCACCTCCCACCCTCCACTCTATATACTGTTATATACCCAGATCTACCAACCACAATCACCACCTCCCACCCTCCACTCCATATACTGGCATATACCCAGATCTACCAACCACAATCACCACCTCCCAACCTCCACTCTATATACTGTTATATACCCAGATCTACCAACCACAATCACCACCTCCCACCATCAACTCCATATACTCTCATATACCCAGATCTACCAACCACAATCACCACCTCCCAACCTCCACTCCATATACTGTTATATACCCAGATCTACCACAATCACCACCTCCCACCATCAACTCCATATACTCTCATATACCCAGATCTACCAACCACAATCACCACCTCCCACCCTCCACTCCATATACTGGCATATACCCAGATCCACCACAATCACCACCTCCCACCCTCCTCTCCATATACTGTTATATACCCAGATCCACCAACCACAATCATCACCTCCCACCCTCCACTCCATATACTGTTATATACCCAGATCCACCAACCACAATTACCACCTCCCACCATCAACTCCATATACTGGCATATACCCACATCCACCAACCACAATCATCACCTCCCACCCTCCACTCCATATACTGTTATATACCCAGATCCACCACAATCACCACCTCCCACCCTCCTCTCCATATACTGTTATATACCCAGATCCACCACAATCACCACCTCCAACCCTCCACTCCATATACTGTTATATACCCAGATCTACCACAATCACCACCTCCCACCATCAACTCCATATACTCTCATATACCCAGATCTACCAACCACAATCACCACCTCCCAACCTCCACTCCATATACTGTTATATACCCAGATCTACCACAATCACCACCTCCCACCATCAACTCCATATACTCTCATATACCCAGATCTACCAACCACAATCACCACCTCCCACCCTCCACTCGATATACTAGCATATACCCAGATCCACCAACCACAATCACCACCTCTCACCATCAACTCCATATACTGGCATATACCCAGATCCACCAACCACAATCACCACCTCCCACCCTCCACTCCATATACTGTTATATACCCAGATCTACCACAATCACCACCTCCCACCATCAACTCCATATACTCTCATATACCCAGATCTACCAACCACAATCACCACCTCCCACCCTCCACTCTATATACTGTTATATACCCAGATCTACCAACCACAATCACCACCTCCCACCCTCCACTCCATATACTGTTATATACCCAGATCTACCACAATCACCACCTCCCACCCTCCACTCCATATACTGTTATATACCCAGATCCACCACAATCACCACCTCCGACCATCAAGTCCATATACTGTTATATACCCAGATCCACCAACCACAATCACCACCTCCCACCCTCCACTCCATATACTGGCATATACCAAGATCCACCACGATCACCACCTCCCACCCTCCACTCCATATACTGTTATATACCCAGATCCACCACGATCACCACCTCCCACCCTCCACTCCATATACTAGCATATACCCAGATCCACCAACCACAATCACCACCTCCCACCATCAACTCCATATACTGTTATATACCCAGATCCACCAACCACAATCACCACCTCCCACCATCAACTTCATATACTGTTATATACCCAGATCCACCACAATCACCACCTCCCATCCTCCACTCCATATACTGTTATATACCCAGATCCACCACAATCACCACCTCCCACCATCCACTCCATATTCTGTTATATACCCAGATCCACCACAATCGCCACCTCCCACCATCCACTCCATATACTGTTATATACCCAGATCCACCACAATCACCACCTCCCATCCTCCACTCCATATACTGTTATATACCCAGATCCACCACAATCACCACCTCCCACCATCCACTCCATATACTGTTATATACCCAGATCCACCACAATCACCACCTCCCACCCTCCACTCCATATACTGTTATATACCCAGATCCACCACAATCACCACCTCCCACCATCCACTCCATATACTGTTATATACCCAGATCCACCACAATCACCACCTCCCACCCTCCTCTCCATATACTGTTATATACCCAGATCCACATACCACAATCATCACCTCCCACCCTCCACTCCATATACTGTTATATACCCAGATCCACCAACCACAATTACCACCTCCCACCATCAACTCCATATACTGGCATATACCCACATCCACCAACCACAATCATCACCTCCCACCCTCCACTCCATATACTGTTATATACCCAGATCCACCACAATCACCACCTCCCACCCTCCTCTCCATATACTGTTATATACCCAGATCCACCAACCACAATCACCACCTCCAACCCTCCACTCCATATACTGTTATATACCCAGATCTACCACAATCACCACCTCCCACCATCAACTCCATATACTCTCATATACCCAGATCTACCAACCACAATCACCACCTCCCAACCTCCACTCCATATACTGTTATATACCCAGATCTACCACAATCACCACCTCCCACCATCAACTCCATATACTCTCATATACCCAGATCTACCAACCACAATCACCACCTCCCACCCTCCACTCGATATACTAGCATATACCCAGATCCACCAACCACAATCACCACCTCTCACCATCAACTCCATATACTGGCATATACCCAGATCCACCAACCACAATCACCACCTCCCACCCTCCACTCCATATACTGTTATATACCCAGATCTACCACAATCACCACCTCCCACCATCAACTCCATATACTCTCATATACCCAGATCTACCAACCACAATCACCACCTCCCACCCTCCACTCTATATACTGTTATATACCCAGATCTACCAACCACAATCACCACCTCCCACCCTCCACTCCATATACTGTTATATACCCAGATCTACCACAATCACCACCTCCCACCCTCCACTCCATATACTGTTATATACCCAGATCCACCACAATCACCACCTCCGACCATCAAGTCCATATACTGTTATATACCCAGATCCACCAACCACAATCACCACCTCCCACCCTCCACTCCATATACTGGCATATACCAAGATCCACCACGATCACCACCTCCCACCCTCCACTCCATATACTGTTATATACCCAGATCTACCACGATCACCACCTCCCACCCTCCACTCCATATACTAGCATATACCCAGATCCACCAACCACAATCACCACCTCCCACCATCAACTCCATATACTGTTATATACCCAGATCCACCAACCACAATCACCACCTCCCACCATCAACTTCATATACTGTTATATACCCAGATCCACCACAATCACCACCTCCCATCCTCCACTCCATATACTGTTATATACCCAGATCCACCACAATCACCACCTCCCACCATCCACTCCATATTCTGTTATATACCCAGATCCACCACAATCGCCACCTCCCACCATCCACTCCATATACTGTTATATACCCAGATCCACCACAATCACCACCTCCCATCCTCCACTCCATATACTGTTATATACCCAGATCCACCACAATCACCACCTCCCACCATCCACTCCATATACTGTTATATACCCAGATCCACCACAATCACCACCTCCCACCCTCCACTCCATATACTGTTATATACCCAGATCCACCACAATCACCACCTCCCACCATCCACTCCATATACTGTTATATACCCAGATCCACCACAATCACCACCTTCCACCCTCCACTCCATATACTGTTATATACCCAGATCCACCACAATCACCACCTCCCACCATCAACTCCATATACTGGCATATACCCAGATCCACCACAATCACCACCTCCCACCCTCCACTCCATATACTGTTATATACCCAGATCCACCACAATCACCACCTCCTACCCTCCACTCCATATACTGTTATATACCCAGATCCACCAACCACAACCACCACCTCCCACCATCAACTCCATAAACTGTCATATACCCAAATCCATCACAATCACCACCTCCCACCCTCCACTCCATATACTGTCATATACCCAGATCCACCAACCACAATCACCACCTCCCACCATCAACTCCATATACTGTTATATACCCAGATCCACCACAACCACCACCTTCCACCCTCCACTCCATATACTGTTATATACCCAGATCCACCACAATCACCACCTCCCACCCTCCACTCCATAATGACTATGTACTAATAATCCATCACCCTTCCAGCTGACACTCCTTTTCATAGGGTTACTCTTCATATTACTGTACAGGATCAGATCATTGTGTGTCACTAATACACCCGGACAGGTACACAGCTCATCGCAGGACTTGGTTTCCTTGTGAATTATGAAAATGATGAAGTCTGGAGAAGAGGAAGGAGAGATGCTGCTGAGAGCAGCCAATCAGATGTCAGCATTCTTTAACCTTCACTGGAAATATTACATAGAAAAACTGGTTTTCTGAGTTCCCAAGGATCTCCTCTCTATCTTTTCCTCCTGATAGTTCTCAGATACATTACTATCAATCCAGGAGGTGCTAAGTTATTGTATAATGGGTATCATCAGATTTTTATTGATAAGATGGTTATGATCAGACTTAGATATAGGATGGTTATGATCAGAATTGTATTTATAGGATGGCTATGATCAACATTTTATTGGTAGTATGGTCATGATCGTCTGATCAAACTTGCATTTATAAAAGATGGTTATGACCAGAATTTTATTGATAGGACGGGTTATGATCAGACTTATTGATAGGATGGTTATGATCAGAATAGTATTAATAGGATGGGTTATGATCAGACTTTTATTTATAGAATGATTATGATCAGAATAGTATTTATAGGATAGGTTATTATTAGACTTTTATTTATGGAATGGTTATGATCAGAATTTTATTTATAGGACGGGTTATGATCAGACTTATTGATAGGATGGTTATGATCAGAATAGTATTAATAGGATGGGTTATGATCAGACTTTTATTTATAGAATGATTATGATCAGAATAGTATTTATAGGATAGGTTATTATTAGACTTTTATTTATGGAATGGTTATGATCAGAATTTTATTTATAGGACGGGTTATGATTAGACTTTTATTTATGGAATAGTTATAATCAGAATTTTATTTATAGGATGGGATCTGATTAGACTTATTAATAGGACGGGTTATAATCAGACATTAATATACAGGATATTTATTTTAAAAAAATTCAATTTTCTATGTAAGTGAGTATTACTACTATGATTATGTTGTGGTTGAAGATATTCAGCAATTGCTTTTGTTAATCCTCATCCTGACTCCATGGAGAAGTGTGGATATATGTCCAAGGACACGCCTTAGTGTAGATGTCTGGACCTTGAATGAGCTCCTTAGTTACCTAGTGATGCTAATTACACTTTACTGACCCAACCCACATAACCAGCCTGACCATGAGTTACCAGTGCCCAGGAAATGGAACAGATTATGCGTTTGACCTCCACTGCTGTGTCTATGTACTGGGCTTGTCCTAAGGGGAGGTCAAACCACTCGAATCATTTCATATGGATCCGCCATTACTGAACTGCTCTCTGGGCCGTGTGCACACTTGTTGAAAATAATGGACATGCTAATGATTAAATTCCCTTTTTACCCAAACCATTTCTGCAAGTAAGACAGTTAAATTATAATTAGATGTTTAATATACAGATTGCTGCTTATGAAAGATACATTTGGGATGTAAGCATTGGGATACAGCTGTGTCCATTTCCCCTTGTTCCCTGCATAGATCTGGATATATACAGTGGAAGGACGTGTCAGCTATTACATAACACTATTCATTACCGGGCCAATTATATCACAGCATCATTGCAATGGAGAAAAACTGCACTTATGTCTGCTTGGAATCCTGGAATGGATTTTAAGGCTTTGGGGATGGACATGCAGCTCAGGGATAGGTGTGAAATGTAAAGGGGCTCCGTGATTTCCTTATGACACTGTAAATCTCAGTTAGTTTGAACACTGGCTGCCCTGTTCAGTAAAATGTTCTTTATTTCATTCCTTAATGTGTAATAATGTTTATTTAGGAGTGCTAAACAGACTCTTATTTTTCCACAGAAATACTGATAATACTTATCTTTTAGATAATTCACTGATTAGCTCTACAAGGAATTCAGTAAAGAAGTGAAATAAGCATAATTATTGTCTCATCTATTACACGATAATGCTTAAAGTGATTGTAAAGTCCTTGGTTTTTTTTTCTTTAAAAATAACAAACCTGTTCTACTTACTTGCTCTGTGCAGTGGTTTTGCACAGGGCAGCCCAGATCCTCCTCTTCTCGGGTCCCTCTTCTGTGCTCCTGGCCCCTCCCTCCTGTCGAGTGAGCCCATAGCAAGCAGCTTACTATGGGGGCACCCGAGCTGAGTCACACCTCGCTGTGTCCATTAAGACATGGAGCCCCGTCTTGGCCCTGCCCCTGTTTTCCCCTGATTGGCTTGCTGACTATGACAGCAAGGGGAGCCAATGGCGCCGCTGCTGTGTCTCAGCCAATCAGGAAGGAGAATCTTTACGGCTGAGGCATTCGTGGACATCGCTGGACACAGAAGGACCTCAGGTAAGTATTAGGGGGGCTGAGAGTGGCTGCTGCACACACAAGGCTTTTTATCTTAAAGGGGTTGTAAACCTTTGTGTTTTTTCACCTTAATGCATCCTATAATGCATTAAGGTGAGAAAAAACGTGTCAGTGACTGGCCCCCCTGTTTTACTTACCTGAACCCTCGAACTTGACCCGGCAGGGACGCGCTGTCTCTCTGCCCGGGGTTCTCGGCTCTTGATTGGATAGATTGATAGCAGCGTAGCCATTGGCTCCTGCTGCTGTCAATCAAATCCAATGACGCGAGCACCGGGGGGCGGGGCCGAGTCCTGCATTCGGCCTTTATGGTCGCCGAATACTGAACTCGGGAGCGTGCCCGCAAGGTAACCCCGTCAGGGAAGTGCTTCTCCGAGGGGGTTATCAGATTTGGGGAGGAGCCACGAGAGCTGCCGGGGGACCCCAGAAGAACAGGTTCGGGGCCACGCTGTGCAAAACAAGCTGCACAGTGGAGGTAAGTATGATATGTTTGTTATTTAAAAAAAAAAATACCTTTACAATCACTTTAAACAAAGTATGCATTAAGATAAAAAAACCTTTTGCCTTTACAACCACTTTAATGCACATCTAAAGTATATGTACTTTAATATAGCTTAACGTTTAAAGCGGAACTAAACCCTCCTATTCTTCACAGGCAAGGAAACTGCCATCTTAGTCTCTGCTTGATCTGCAGTCGCCATAGTACTGTACATGTGATCACTTATAACATCAGCTACTTAATGGCTTGACAGTTAGGTTGACTTGAGAGCACAAGCAACTGTGACAGCTTTCATTCACAGCATCAACTTACAGCCACCAATACAAGTGAATGACTGTCTATGACTGCACTCGCCTAAATGCTGATTACTACTGCATCAGTATATACCTGTGCATGCACATACAGCATATTTCCACAAATGCAAAAGTGGTGCGATTGGGCAAATATGCCATATACAAGGGTAAACACCAATGCAGAAGTGATCAGCGTATACTCGAGTGTGGATGAGTACAGCCGCTCACTTGTATTGGCCGCTGTATGCGCCACCCGCAGCTCCCTGTGTGATTTTACACTCAAGAATTGAAAAGCTCTTAAACATCTGTGTGCATGAGGCCTACAATTGTGTAGATTTAAACAATCTATTCAATGTATTTTACATAGGCCCACATGCTGCCTGGTTATTGGTTGTTGTAAAGGAGATTATACAATCCTATGTGTGTGGCCAGCATTGGGCCAGAACACTGAACATGACAAACCTAATAGGAGAGCACAATACAATTGTAATGTGTGTGGGCAGCTTTAGCTGGTATTGCTGGAGGTGGTGCTCCTGTATCAGAAACTGCACTTTAAAGTCCCATAATTTCATAATACAATAATCGCACCACATTTTTTTT
This sequence comes from Lithobates clamitans, assembly GCA_037952925.1. Taxonomy (NCBI): domain Eukaryota; kingdom Metazoa; phylum Chordata; class Amphibia; order Anura; family Ranidae; genus Lithobates; species Lithobates clamitans. Next base: position 6,306,577 of record JBBGZY010000896.1, on the reverse strand, counting down.
CTACCATGTACAGTTTAAATTGTTTTTTTTTTTTTTTTTTTAACAATCAAAGGTGCTTTATTGTTGTCATACAGGGTAATAACAGTATGCAGAACAGTTTAAATGAATAAAAAAATTAATAAAACTTATCCGCAAATAAATAAATAAGTGGGGTTGCATTACAGCAAGGTGAAGAAAGCCAGGAAAAAACTATGAGAATAACTATTTCTTACTTCCTACGTTTATTATATTTGATACCATAAGCTGCAGTTTTATCGTGTGTATATAATACGTCCCTAAGACGTTCCACAGAAAGGCACATGTTGTATGTGTTAAAGGGCACTGCTAAGCCTAAGGAAAGGATTGCAGGCAATGGAATATTTTCTAGCACAAGCTGAACCTTTCCTTCTACCTACTACTTCCGGGTACCATGACATGAACTGACTTTCTTGGCTGCCATGATGCAGTCTGAGTCCTATTATGCATTGTTCTTTATCAAATCATCTTAACTGCCTTATGCACCAGTGAGTTCTTACTCAGACCTGTGGTTGTGTTTTCTCATCCAATGAGTATTTTACCTGTTCAGAAAGTTTGCATTTGATTGATGGCTGCAAAGAAGTAAATCCATCATTTTGTAACAATACCGTAATACATAAGTCCTTAAAATACATATACCAAGCATAAATACACCACTCTTCATGTAGCAATGAAGGAGAAAATGGGCTATAAATGCAGTAGCACTAATGGGAAATATGCTTATTTTTTATATTGAATTTTTCTTCCAGAAGCGCGTTTATGAGATCAGGCACTAATGTTGGACTAGAAGGTCTGGCTCGCAGTCTCCACTCTAAATAATCCCAAAGGTGTTCTATTGGGTTGAGGTCAGAACTCTGTGGAAGCCAGTCAAGTTCCTCCACCCCAAACTCGCTCATCCATGTCTGTATGGACCTTGCTTTGTGCACTTGTGCGCAGTCATGTTGGAACAGGAAGAAGCCATCCCCAAACTGTTCCCACAAAGTTGGGAGCATAAAATTGTCCAAAATGTCTTGGTACGCTGACAATTTAAGAGTTCCCTTCACTGGAACTGCCAAGCGCAACCCTCGAAAAACAACCCCACACCATAACCCCCCTCCACCAAATGATTAGGACAAGTGCACAAAGCAAGTTCCATAAAGACTTGGATGAGCGAGTTTGGGGGTGGAGGAACCTGACTGGCCTACACAAAGTCCTGACCTCAACCTGATAGAACACCTTTGAGATGAATTAGAGCGGAGGCTGCGAGCCAGGTCTTCTCGTCCAACATCAGTGCCTGACCTCACAAATTCTCTTCTGGAAGAATGGTCAAACATTCCCATAGACACACTCCTAAACCTTGTGGACAGCCTTCCCAGAAGAGTTGAAGCTGTTATAGCTGCAAAGGGTGGGCCAACTCAATATTGAACCCTATGGACTAAGACCCCATACACACTGTACAATGTTTGTTGTCTGATTTTCTTTAGATTTACCAAAACCATGTAGTGCAAGGGCCTGCCTGATTGCATACAAATGGAAACTCTTAAGGTTTGACCCCATGTTATATGGTTTTGGTAAATCTGAAGGAAAAAATCTACAGAAAATTGTAAAGTGTGTATCCAGCTTATGACTGGGATGCCAGTAAAGTTCATGTGTGTGGAAAGGCAGGCGTCACAATACTTTTGAAAATATAGTGTATGTATATGTGTGTGTATATATATATATATATATATATATATATATATATACATATATATTTGTTGATTATATTCAAGTGCTTCCCCTATTGTACTGTAACCGTAGAAACGGATTGAAGCAACAGAAACAAGCACATATGCCAAACCTCATGGGAAATATGCATGCAATGCATTGATGCTTCATGTAACTGGCCTTACACTATAATCAATTGTGTTGTAATTATACTGTCTATTTTTAGAAGCTAGGGGGTTCCTAAACAGCAAACAGGTAATTATATAAGCAGTAGTATGAACTGAAAATGTCTGTTTAAAGCGGGACTAAACCCATAAATTGAACGGTTTCCTAAAACAGTTCCATTCAAGGCATATAATAAATGGTAACTGTCAGTTACCTGTGGTCTGTCAAGCCATCAAATGGCTGGTGTGATAACTGATCACATGTGCAGCACCATGACAACTGCAGATCAAACAGAGGAGGAGGGATTTGTTCCATAGTATCTCAGGGCTGCTGATTAATGCAAAATGATCAATCATTTTTAATCCTGAACAATCCACATAGTTTGGTCAAATCCGATCTAAATCGAGTCTAAATCAGTTGAAATTAAAGTTGTGGCTATTCGATTGATTGCAGTTTTGATCATTTTGATTGAATTGCACAGCGATTAGATAATAAAACTGAAATGTGTGTGGCCACCATTATGCCGCGTACACACGATTGGACATTCCGACAACAAAATCCATGTTTTTTTTTCAGACGGATGTTGGCTCAAACTTGTCTTGCATACACACGGTGACACAAATCTTGTCGGAAATTCTGAACGTCAAGAACGCGGTGATGTACAACACGAACGACGAGCCGAGAAAAATGAAATTCAATAGCCAGTGTGGCTCTTCTGCTTGATTCCGAGCATGCTTGGAACTTTGTGTGTCGAAATTGTGTACACACAATCGGATTTTACAACAGATTTTGTTGTTGGAAAATTTGAGATCCAGATCTCAAATTTTGTGTGACGGAAATTCTGATGGAAATTGTACGATGGAGCCTACACACGGTCGGAATTTCCGACAACAAGCTCCCATCGAACATTTTCCTTCGGAAAATCCGATCGCGTGTACGGGGCATTTAAGTGTTCAGGGAACAACAGAGGCAGATGCAGCCTTTGGAGCAGCATTTAGTCCTTTGTTCTAGAAACCTTTTGTGAATTGGGACTTGTCAGGCCCTGAAGGTCAACTTGACAGCAAGGCAATTGGCATTTTCAAAATAAGAAATTAGCAATGCAAATGTTGTCTTTACAGGTCTCTCCCTGCTACTGCAGCTATACACACAGGAGCCTGTGATGTAGGAATTGTAGAGATCACTGCAGGCTGGATACATGTTGACTGTCCAAGAATGTACTATTGCTGGGGTTTTTGATCGTTGTAACCATTGGAGCCTCCACCACTGTCACTAAGATGTTACTTCACCGTGTGTAATGTCAGCACATTCTGCATGGGGATGTCATCAGGACCAAGGCAGCTGTTAGGGTCACTGTATCCATATACCTTGTCATGTGAAAAGAAATAAAGAATATGGAAGAAACCCAGACAAAAAAATATTCTCAGAACCAGGTACATAAAAACGGTAAATCGGGCATTCCTGACACTGCACCTGTCCCTCTCGGGTGCACTGAAATGCCGCCAGGAACACCCAGCTGGACAGCCCTGTGTGCAGGAGGCCTATCTGCTCATCTGCTGGAGAGCTGAGAAATACCTGGAATTTCCAAGAATGAAAAACATGTGACCTTCTCCTCCTACTCCCAGGATGTAGTGCTCGGGTCTGAATGGCCAACCAACAGCCCAAACACTGCCACGTGGGGGAGGGAGGAAGATCAATAATCATCTGTAAGCTCTGAAACTGATCAATACAGAGCTTACACTGGCTTAGCACACCCACTGGTGAATGGAGGCAAGGTAAGTACCAATGGGGTGGGGTGTCCCATTAAGACAATCAATATTCCGCAAATAAGCAAAGTGACAGATTCTCTTTAAAACATGCAGGTAATGTACTGGCCAAAATGGTATTAAAAGTCCACCTTATTGACCACGTATTTAGAGGATAACATGAAATATGGCCATAGTCCACAATCCACAGTCCCGCACTTCCAAACTCCCCCCCCCCCCCCCACCTACTGAATCCAGGGTTCTCCTTGCTGCAGGTACATCTGCTTCATCTGGTCTCAGAGATCTTTGAATGGAGAGACTACAAGTCCCATCTTCTACCACAGCAGACAGACTTAATGATCTCAGCAATGGCGTCACTGTGGGGGGGGGCAGAGGGGGCCCTGACCCCCCCCCCAACATTATGCTGTGCCCCACCATGCGCCCCCCCAATTAAAAAAAAAAAAAAAAATATATATATATATATATATATATATATATATATATATATATATATATTTTTTACAAAAAGGTAATGTCCCCAGTCAGCTCCTTCGGGTGATTCCTCCCCCCTCCCTCTGCTCGCTGACACTGCATAATGCGAGTGCTCACACAACCACGGCCGCCCGATCTGCTCCTTCCCCTGCATCCTCATTGGCAGGGAGAAGAGCGAGTTGCAGGAAGGACTCCATCAGGACTCTTAGTTACTGAAAAAACAGACTGATTTCTCCCATCCTTAAGGCTCTTTCACACGCACGATCCGTATGTCCGTTTTTCATCCTTCCGTTTTCGGATGAAAAACGGACATACATGTATCCCTATGGAATAGCGGATGTCAGCGGATGAACGTCCGCTGACATCCGACATCCGACCCACTCCGAAAAGTGTAACGGAGGAAAACCCTACTTTTCCGTCCGTTTTCAGATCGGATCGGGTGACGACGGACTCTACGGTCCGTCATCATCCGATCCCCCATAGGGGAGAGCGACGCTCTGACAGGTCCGTCGCCGCACAGTGTGCAGAGACAGACCTGTCATCTTCCTGCTCAGCGGGGATCGGCGGAGTGATCCCCGCTGAGCAAGCGAATGTTCATGGGGCGGATCATCACTGATCCGCCCCGTGTGAAAGAGCCCTTAGGATAGGAGAACCAGCCTGTAAATTCTAAGAAATGCCAGCCCAGCGTTGTCAATAGCAGGGGCAGGACAGCAAGAGGAGGCTGGGGAACCCCACAGTGGCAGAACACCAGGGCCCCGTGGCAAGACAACCTTTGCAACCCTGATAGTTCTCCCACTGCTTTGGACCCTTATATTTTCTTGGTATGCTGGTGACATATATCTCTTGTTTTCTGTCACCCTGGGGGGGGCCCAATACAGTAGGAAGGGAGCTCACTGCAGAACATGTGAAGGGGCCGTTGTGGGGTCGTAGTAAAGGGCCCCAGGATTTATATATATATATATATATATATATATATATATATATATATATATATATATAAAATTTAGTTGCCCCCCTACGTTTGTCCCTGCCCCCCCCATGTGCCCCCCTAAATATGAAAGCTGGAGACGCCAATGAATCTCAGTGGAGCACAAGGGTGGTAACATCGCCACAGTCTTAGTTGATTGATAGTTCCTTCAGCTCCACAACTGAAGGTCCGTACCTCGGCATGGACCTGCAGCTGGTGGGCCTAGTTTGCAGGAGCCTGTGAATTGTACCCACAATCCACTACAATCCTTTGCAGGTTTTATTACAGAAAAATCATAAATGCACTTTTTTTAATCAATGTGGGTGCATTTATTAATTGTTTGCAAAAGTTGGAATATGGCTTAAAGCTGATAAAGGCAGCCAACACAGCAGAAATGGATACATGACCAGATTGTGAAGAAATAGTCTAATGCCCCGTACACACGGTCGGATTTTCAGACGGAAAATGTGTGATAGGACCTTGTTGTCGGAAATTCCGACCGTGTGTAGGCTCCATCACACATTTTCCATCGGATTTTCCGACACACAAAGTTTGAGAGCAGGCTATAAAATTTTCCGACAACAAAATCTGTTGTCGGAATTTCCGAGTGTGTGTACACAAATCCAATGCACAAAGTGCCACGCATGCTCAGAATAAATAAAGAGATGAAAGCTATTGGCTACTGCCCCATTTATAGTCCCGACGTACGTGTTTTACGTCACCCGTTCAGAATGATCGGATTTTCTGACAACTTTGTGTGACCGTGTGTATGCAAGACAAGTTTGAGCCAACATCCGTCGGAAAAAATCCTAGGATTTTGTTGTCGGAATGTCCGATCAATGTCCGACCGTGTGTACGGGGCATAAATCTGTATATTTTTTTGTAATTAGCTTGAATACAGATAGATCATTGCCTGGGAAAAAAAATCATGTTATCCTAAAATGAGTTAGTTCTACAATGCACCTTATCTGTTCTCTCTGTAGGCTGCTGATTTCTGTATCATTTCATACAGTTTGGCAACAGTACAGGTTACAGTTAGGGATCTGATTTATCACATCCAATAACAGCACAACTGTCAAAGGTGTTTAACCACTTCAGCCCTGGAAGGTTTTACCCCCCTAATGACCAGACCATTTTTTGCGATACGGCACTGCGTGGTCATGGGACGCTGTGCCCAAATAACATTTGTCCTTTTTTCCAACAAATAAGGCTTTCTTTTGGTGGTGTTTGATCACCTCTGCGGTTTTTATTTTTTGCACTATAAACAAAAAAAGAGCGTCAATTAAAAAAAACAAAACAATATTTTTCACTTTCTGCTATAAAACACATCCAATAAAAATATGTAAAAAAAATATAATTTCTTCATCAATTTAGGCCAATATGTATTCTGTTACATATTTTTGGTAAAAAAAATCCCAATTAGCGTATATTGATTGGTTTGCGCAAAAGTTATCGCGTCTAAAAACTATGGGATATTTTTATGGCATTTTTATTTTTACTAGTAATGGTGGCGATCAGCGATTTTTAGTAGGACTGTGACATTGCGGCAGACAAATTGGACACTAAGTGACACTTTTTGGGGACCAGTGACACTAATACAGTGATAAAAAAAATGCACTGTCACTGTATAAATGACACTGACAGGGAAGGCGTTAAAGTGATACTAAAGGATCCTTTTTATTTTTTTTTAAATAACAAACATGTCATACTTACCTTCACTATGTAGCTCGTTTTGCACAGAGTGGCCCCTGGACATCCATTTCTGGGATCCCCCTGCAGCTCTTGTGGCTCCTCCCCACATTAGATAACCCCCTTGGAGAAGCGCTCTCCCGAGGGGGTTACCTTGCGGGCGCGCTCCCGAGTCCACCATAGAGGCCGAATGCAAGATTCGGCCTTGCCCCCCGTCACCCGCGTCATTGGATTTGATTGACAGCAGTGGGAGCCAATGGCTGCGCTGCTATCTATTCATCCAATCAAGAGCCGGGAGCCCATGGAGAGAAGGCGGGGACGTGCTGACGGAAATTTGGGGCTCAGGTAAGTAAAACGGGGGGGGGGGGCTAGGAGGCCGGTGACTGCAAGGTGTTTTTTCACCTTAATGCATAGGATGCATTAAGGTGAAAAAACACAAGATTGTACAACCCCTTTAACACCAGGGGCCATCAAAGGGTTAAGTGTGCTCCTAGGGAGTGATTTCTAACTGTGTGAGGGTTGGACTGACTGGAGGAAGAAAGATATCTGTGTTCCTAATTAGCAGGAACACAAGATCTCTCTCTCCCTCTGTGACAGAACGACGGCCTGCCTTGTATACATAGGCAGACCACCGCTCTGCCTCTCCTACGAACGATCGGCGGGTCCCGGCATCCTTTTTTCGGCCGCCGGACCCGCTGATTGGCTCCCGCTGTGTCCAATCACAGCAGGAGCGCAGCTCCGGTGGCGCACGAGCGCGCCCCAGAGTCGACATAAGGGAAACAGAGTACAGGTACATTTTTTTGTGCAGCCGGGGCTGTCTGCCACAGTATGTGTGTGGTGGGCGGTCCGGAAGCTGTTGGGGTCCTTTCACACTGAAGCGGGGGCGTTGTTGGCGGTAAAGCGCCGCTATTGTAAGCGGCGCTTTACCGTCGGTATGCGGCCGCCAGCGGGGCGGTTTTACCCGCCTGCTAGCGGCCGAGAAAGGGTTAAAACCACCGCAAAGCGCCTCTGCAGAGGCGCTTTGCCGGCGGTATAGCCGCGCCGTCCCATTGATTTCAATGGGCAGGAGCGGTATACACTCCGCTCCTTCACCGCTCCGAAGATGCTGCTGGCAGGACTTTTTTTTACCGTCCTGCCAGCGTATCGCTCCAGTGTGAAAGCAGCGGCACTTTCGGGTCGGTTTGCAGGCGCTATTATTAGCGCAATAGCGCCTGCAAACCGCCCCAGTGTGGAAGGACCCTTAAAGTTGGAGTAAACCCTCATACCATTTTAAGCCAAGGAAGCGGCCATCTTGGCCTGTGTTTGATCTTCTACTGCCAAGATGCTGCCCATGTGATAAGTTATGACATCAGCCATTGGATGGTTTGACAGTTTGGTTGAGAGCACATCCAATATGACAGTTACATTCCTGGCACGTGCCGGAAATGTAATTTTTTTTTTAACTGTTAAATCTATGGGTTTACTTCTGCTTTACATTTGTAGTTTTGGCTTTATTTATTCAAGCATGAACAGATACACCCATTGTTGCCCAGCAAATGGAAGCTTCATTTCCTTTTCTAAGCAGAGGACTTTGATCAGCTGTCTCAAAGATAAGTTAAATTTTTTTTTTACAGTTGACATGGTGTTTTTATTGAAAATGGTAAAATACATACATAGTACAGACGTTCATGGTACATTGACAAAGGAGTTGGGATACATCAGAAAATGAAGTCAATAGGGTACATGGTAGAAATACATAGCCATCATATAGCAAGAGCATTTTACACGTTCTCAGCGGACCTAGGGTATCCCGTCACCCCCTCCCCCACCCACCGTAAGGAGACCAACATATAATCAGTGATACATCATAATGGACCACATTCATTTGGTTTTTGTATTGTAAAGGGGCCTCCGATGTCATGCATAGATTATTCGCCGGGTGCGTTACAAGTGGAGGCATTTTCCAACCAGGTATCCCACACTTTGCCATATTTGTTTGGGCATCCCCTGTGAGCATAGATTTCTTTTTTGTATGGAAGTACACCGTTAATATTAGCTATCCACTCGCCCAGCGTTGGGGGAGCAGTTTGCATCCATTTTCTAGCTATCAACAATCTGGCTATGAATAGCGTTTCCTGAAGAAATATCTTATGGTATTTGTCTGAGTCAGGGTCTGGGAACACCCCCAGTAAACATTGTTTAGGGCATAATGTCAGTGGGGATCCCATCTCATCATGGATAAATTTTACTATTTGGGACCAAAAGTCTTGTATTGCTGGACATAGCCAAAGGAGATGAAAGAAAGGGGTTATTACATCGGGGGCAATTTGGGTTTTGGTTGGGCTTGTATTTGGTTATACGCTGAGGTGTCAGGTAGGATCTGTGTAGAATGTATAAGTGTGTGAGGCGATCTGATAGTTTGGTGGAAACTTTTTTACAGGTCTCAAGGGCATCCTCCCATTCATCATCCTCCAGCTCCCCCACGTCCCCCGACCATCTATCTTTCAGTTTATATGCTATTGCCACAGCCGTGGGTCTTAGCAGTGAATTGTAGAATCCAGAGATAAGTTTGCGGTGGTCGGACCCCAACATAATATACAGGACATCCGCTTGCTCTAGATTGGGGGGGGTCTCTCTGAATTGAGTATTAAGAGCGTGGCGGAGCTGGAAATAACGAAAGAGCATATTATTGGGCAGGTCAAAATCTGCTTTGAGTTGTTGAAATGACTTTAGGACATTATCCTGGTAAGCGTCCGAGAGGAATCCTACCCCATAATGGAGCCATAGTGCGATATTTGGCACTTTTAGGAGTTCTCCTAAGTCTGGATTATCCCATAGGGGTGCATGTGAATGCGTGGGTGGTATTTTAAGTTTGTTTTTAACTACTTCCCAGACTCTACAGTAGTGGTACAGTAGTCCTTTTCTATTGTCTAGTTTGTAGGTACCTTTAAAAAGGGCCTGGAAGGGGTGTGAAACTCTGCGTCCCTGTGGGGCACATAGCAGGGATATACAGCGGAGTTTGTCATATTTATCTAGGTGGAAAAAATGGGACAGTTGTGCCGCTAGGTAGTACAAGTTAAAGTCAGGTAGGGCCGCACCTCCCAAGTCTGTAGGATTCTTCAACGTTTGCCAGGATAGTTTATGACGGCTAGATCCCCAGACAAACGAGTTGAGGATGGCTTCGATAGATTTAAAGATCCTTAACGGCAGGTAAATCGGGGAGTGCCATAGCACATATAAAAATTTAGGGAGGAGGACCATTTTAATTAAATTGATCCGCCCTAGCACTCCAAGGGGTAGCCTAGCCCAGGTCTGTGTTTTGTGTTTCAGAGTTGCTATCAAGGGTTCTAGATTGAGGCGGACATAGTCTTCCGGTGATCGAGTTATCACAATCCCTAGGTATGTCATAGCACTGACCCTGAGGAGTGGGGATGTGGATTGTTCTTTGGTTGGAGCGCCAATGTCGATCGGGAGGATTTGGGATTTATCCCAATTAATCTTCAGTCCCGAGTGTCTACCAAAATTTTGGATTACCTCTAGGGCCATCTGCAAGGACGAGCCTGCATCTGCTAGGTATAGGAGCATATCGTCAGCATAAAGGCTTATCTTTTCTGACAGATTCTCGTGTGATAGTCCTATAATGCCTGGATGCGCTCTGAGGGACGCAGCAAGAGGTTCCACCGCAAGTGCGTACAATAGAGGGGAAAGTGGGCATCCCTGCCGGGTACCCCTGTATAGAGGAAACAATTCAGAAACCCTCCCATTGACCAAGATCCTGGCGCAAGGACCCTGATACAGTAATCGGATCCATTTAATAAAGTGGGGGCCGAATCCGAATTTTGGGAGGCACTCCCACAGGTATGTCCACTCTACAGAGTCGAACGCCTTGGCGGCGTCCAAGGACACCACCACTCTAGAGCCCATGGTATTGTGTTCGGCCTGGACATTCATATGGAGCCTACGCAAGTTATATGCCGTGTTTTTTGCCGGCATGAATCCGGTTTGATCTGGGTGGATCAATGAAAGGATCACCGCATTTAGACGGAGCGCCAGGACCTTGGCCAATATCTTAATGTTCAGTTGAAGGAGGGATATCGGGCGATATGATTCCGGTAATCCAAGATTTTTCCAGGGTTTAGGTATTAGGACTATGTTTGCTTCGCGCATGGATGAGGGTAGGGACTCAGATTTAAAGATGTGAGAAAATAAATCACATAGCTTGGGAATCAGTGTCTCACTATAAGTTTTGTAAAACTCTAGGGGCAGTCCGTCGGACCCCGGCGCTTTCGATGAGTTAAGCAGGGAGATGGCTTTTGTTATCTCGCTCTCATTAATGGGGGCCTCTAACAGGTCTATTTGAGTTTGAGTAAGGCTGGGTAGTTCTATGTTGGATAGCAGTATTTTTGTCTCCTCTACAGAGGCATTAGTACTAGAGGAGTATATGGATGCGAAGAAGGAGCAGAATTCCCCCGCCACAGCGTCAGGTTCAGTCAGCAGCCTACCGTCTGCGCCCCGAAGTGCCACCACCGTGGGAGGTCTATGATCTAGGTGTGCTAGGTAGGCCAGAAGCCGGCCCGCCCGTTCTCCGCATTCATAGTGCCTCTGCTTATTATAGTAAATTTTCCTATCCGCTTTTTCAAAATATAGATTATTCACTATTCTGGTTTGCAATTTTAATTGGTCTGCCGTTGTCGCAGATGGGTCAGCTGTGAACTTCCGCTCTGCCTCTAAAAGGGATTGTTCAGCTTGTCTGAGAACCTGGGAGGAAGTTTTGCGATAGCGGGAAATGCGTTGCGACAATATCATGCGTGCGTGAGATTTGAAAGTGTCCCAAATGACCTCAGGAGGTGCTGTGTCCTTGTTCGTCTGAAAGAAGAATTCCCATTCGCTGGCTGCTTCCTCCAGGTCTGGGACAACCGTCAGCCAAAATGGGTTAAGCCTCCAGTTGTATGACCCGGAGGGAGAGCCGACCCTGAGTGTAATCCAGTACGGGGCATGGTCAGATAGAATGCGCGGGTTAAATCCTACCTGTCGGAGTAGGGGGGCTATGGTGTTAGAGATGAGGATGAGGTCGATGCGCGACATGGCGTTGTGAGAGGTGGAAAAACAGGAATATGCCTTCTTTAATGGATGGCGGTGCCTCCATGTGTCTATTAGGGCCAAATCAGATATTATCTTGCCAAATCTTGTGTGGGGTTGGGTGGGTACATCTTGGGGTGTCAGTGATAGATGGTCTAACTCCCTATTCAGTATATTATTAAAGTCTCCTAGCCAGATCGCAGGAACAGTAGGGAATTGAGACATGTATGCTATCCCTTCGTGTATAACGCTAAGTTGAAAGGGAGGTGGGACATAAAAAGCCAAAATTAACAGTTCTAGCCCATTCACTTTAGCATGTAGAAATATAAATCTACCCTGTGGGTCAGACTTAAGCGTTAATAACACAAACTGTACTGTCTTTGCCACAAGTATAGCCACTCCCCTAGAGTTAGCAGCTTGAGCTTGATAAAGCCAACCCACCCATGGTTTTTTAAGCGCCATTTGGAGTTGGCCTGTGAGGTGGGTCTCGACCAAGACCATGATGTCTGCATGTAATGATTTAAGATATGCTAATGCTGCATTACGCTTGGGTTTAGCCCTGAGACCTCTCACATTCCAAGTCACACACTTGACATCCTGCATGGAAGCTTATTTACGTCTGTGTATTCTGCATATTCAGTATCCATTACAATCTTGACCTCACCATATATGAGGGACTGCTCTTCCCCTCTCCCCAACCCCACATCCAAATGTGTGAGGCCAAGTAGACGGGGATCCCCAGTACCATTTGCATATACAAAACCCCTAATATATTGAATATTAGGAAAGAACATCTTAGCAATGATTAAACACCATACTTTGTCACTTTTCAGCATACAATACATAAATCGAACTTGAAACCATTCAGAACATTCTAACTTTGATTGCTTCAACACGCTAGCATACCTGGGTAAGCAATGCATCCACTTATGTATCCATGCATTTTGCTGTTGCCAGGCATGCCAGGGAAACCTCTCTTGTGCCCTGAAGCAACTGTTACTGAGATAAAAAGAAAGAAAAATAAAACAGACGGGGTCTGTGGGGACACCCGTGACTAGGGGAGCGATAATTCGCTGTAAAACAAGCATAAACATTAGGAGCGATTGCGCCAAATTCGGGGACATAACCATGCTCCCCCAGAATTCTAGCGTCTCTATACTGAGCAGCCTGCCTTTAGCATTAAGAAGCGTGAGTCATGTTTTATATGTTTCAGGTGGGCTCTCGTCCGTATCCAGCCCCTGGGGAACACACAGTGAGCCTATAGGCAGACATATTGGTATAAACTTGTGCATCGTGCAAATATTATATCCATCCTGAGCAACACAGTCCGAATATTTCGCCAGTCACCCTGTCCCCCCGTTCAGAAAAAATATATGCGCAAGCAGGGTGAGTAAGAGAGGGTATAGGATTCACAACAGATTTTTATAACAGTACCTGCAGGGTAACATAACAGCGGGACACCTGGATCCGTATCACCCTTAGTTCATCTCTGGCGAAAGACGTGTGGTGGTGTTAGACCGGGTCACGATGTGGAGATGCCTTCCGTTCCAGCCACTGGAGAACAGCTTCAGACGTGTCGAAGAAGTGTGTTCTATCCTCACCTACAACCCGCAGTCGTGCCGGGAAGAGCATCGCATAGGAGTAGTGGCGGGTTCGCAGCTGACGCTTTGCTTCTGTGAATGTGGCCCTCTTCTTCTGGACTTCCGCTGAGAAGTCTGGGAATACTTTGATTTCTGTGTTCTGAAAGGGTATGTTGCCCTTCAACCTGGTTAGCCGGAGTACTGCGTCTCGGTCACGGAAATTGAGTAGTTTGGCAATGAATGTTCTCGGAGGGGCCCCTTGAGGGGGGGGTTTAGCCGCCAGCCTATGAGCCCGCTCGATCACAAACGTGGTGGAAAATTCAGCTCTCCCAAACGTGTTTATCAGTAAATTCTCCAGAAAGGAGGGGGGGTCAGAGCCCTCTGAACCCTCTGGCAGGCCGACAAATCGCAGATTGCACCTCCTTAAGCGGTTCTCCATATCGTCTTGTTTGGCTAACACTATGTTAAGTTGGTGTTGTAAGTGTTCAGCGTGGACTTGTAATGGCGGGACCTCATCTTCCACTCGGCTTAGGCGGGTTTCAGTTTCCGTGACACGCTCTCTTAGCTTTTGTAGATCTTGGCGTATTAGCGACACGTCCACTTTGACCTCCTCGATCTTGCTGGTCAAGGTGCTTTTGCAGTCCGAGATTGCTTCGAGCACCCTCGCCGTGTCTTCAGTCGCCGAGTCAGCATGGGGAGAGGAGCTGGCGCCATTTTCCCCTCCGGCGTCCTTTTCAGTGTTTCTGTATTTTGCCAGTTTTGCCGCTGGATCCGTCTTTTGTTTCGGCGGCGACATGCTCCACAAGGGTCAGGCAGGTCAATGAGCCCAAACGTGGTTGGAAAATAAGCAGGATTAACTCCAGGATCTGGTATTACGGATGGTAGGCAAGCGGAGCTCTCGTTCTTTGCTTCCTACGCCATGCCGGTCCAGGCCACGCCCCAGATAAGTTAAATTTACAAAGGAAATTTAGCATGACCATATTATTTACTCTGCAGGAGGAATAGGCAACCTGGGCACTCTAGTGCCCCGTACAGAAGATCGGACATTCCAACAACAAAATCCTGAATTTATTTCTGACGGATGTTGGCTCAAACTTGTCTTGCATACACACAGGGGTTGATTTACTAAAGGCAAACAGACTGTGCACTTTGCAAAGTGCAGTTGCACTCTGCAAGTGCACTTGCTCCAAAGCTTAGTAAATGAGCAGAAGCTCTGCTGACGTCCATTATCCAATCATGTTCAAGCAAAAATGCTGTTTTTTTTATTTTCCTTGCATGTGATTGGGTACTCTTTGCAAAGTGAAGTTCTTACCTCATTTACTAAGCTCTGGGGCAACTGCACTTTGTAAAGTGCACAGTCTATTTGCCTTTAGTAAATCAACCCCGCAGTCATGTAAATCTTGTCGGAAATTCCGAACGTCAAGAACGCGGTGACGTACAACACGTACGACGAGCTGAGAAAAAGGAGCTTCAATGCGTGGAACTTTGTGCGTCGGGATTGTGTACACACGATCGGAATTTACGACAACGGATTTTGTTGTCAGAAAATTTGAGATCCAGATCTCAAATTTTGTGTAATGGAAATTCCGATGGAAAATGTCCGATGGAGCCTACACACGGTCGGCATTTCCGACAACAAGCTCCCATCGAACATTTTCCGTTGGAAAATCCGACCGTGTGTATGGGACATAACTGTGGTGAAACAACAAATCCCATCATGCCTCTGCCCCTGGGATCATGGCTATGGCTGTCAGTTTTGCAGTAGCTCATGGGAATTGTAGTTCCACATCATCTGCAGTGGCAGAGTTTCCCACTCCTCCTCTATAAAAATGAATTTGCTCTGCCACATATGTTTTAATTGATCTTGTTAGCCCTCCATTGTGCTATCGGTTCTGGGCAAGCCCAGACTGCTGACGTCTTAGGATTTCTGAAGTCCGTGTAATGAAGATAAAACAGTTATTCTCCACTATAAGAACCGCTCCTCTGGGAGTGGTGATCATACTACACCTGTCAGGACATACCAACCCAATAGACTTCTTTTTCCTGTGTACATTATACCTTTATTACCCATAGACATCGTAATTGTTACTTACTCTTGAATATGTAGTATCAGGAGACTGATGTCTGAAGTTTATGGGTAAAGTACGGTATGTTGTAAAATGCCCTCCCAGCCCCCATATTGAGCATTCTGGTGTTTAATAAATGTTATTGAAAAAAAAAGGCACTGTAATACTTGTCGTGAAGAAAATGTAGCTCTGGTTTACTACAACAAATAACCATCTGCTTAGGCATTTTCTCAGGTGACCTCAGCTGAAGAGCCTTGTAAAAACTGATGTTCAGGCAGATTTGCTAAATTCTGATCACGTAAATTCCTTTATCATGTGAGCAAATGCGTAGGCCGTTGGTCAGGTGACTGGTGGCCACGAGAGCTACATGCAGCATTTTTTGAAGGGCAAGAGAAAATTATAAGGCCTTTGTGATAATTTAATTATGATAAATGGTCCACATGATATTTTTACTAGACATCTACATAATATCATTTTCTATATGATTTGGCAGGCTGCAGAATTGCAATGATATTGCTTATGGGGTTCAGTGTCTCTTCTGTATCTGAGCTCTGGGTTTTTCATCCTCAGTGCCTCTCTGCTTGGCTTGCACCATACGCAGCTTGCTGCCACCTCTGGGGCCCGTGGCCCTTATTACCCCCCCCTTCACATTATGTAGCCTAAAGAACATGAATCATTTATGTGAACAATCACTGGCGTCCTTGGGAACTGTATTTTGGCTATGACAGTGGCTGCTATTAATAAATCGATCATTTTGCTATGTTATCTCAGTTTGGGGTTAAAAATAGTGTACTATATTCCTAGGGCATAGATGCATTACATTCGGTTAGATGACTTATTTCTACCAATCACATTAGTTAATAAAATAAAAATAAAATATATATAATTTGTCCTTGTTGAGATTACTATGATAAAGGAGTTTGTAATATCAGCTACCAGTTTATTTTATTTTACAAGTGTATTTCATCATTATATAATTGAAAGAAACATACTTTCCGTATTTGTTTAATAGTATACAGCAGTATAGCTTGCCATACACTAGTAGATTTACAAATGAGTGTATATACATACATTCATACAAAATTGTCAGTACATTCGATACATTGACACATCATTTGAAATTTCGTTGCTTTTAACATACAGTTTTGGAATGAATGAACGTTTCCTGAATAAAAGCCACACTTACTGTTAGAAATTTGTGTGAACATTTTTTTACAACCTGATCCTTCAAATTTTCTCATCACCATTGTAGAAAACAAATGTCATTTTAACTAATAATGGGAAAATCAAACAAAAGTTCATCAAAACAAAAAAAATTGAACAAATTTGACCAGTTCTATATTGATGGTCTATAGTAAGGTGGGAGAATGGATTTCTTTTTTTGTTGGTGAAAGTGGATAACCACTTAATTTAAAGCCCAACTCCGGGCAAAAATGTTTTCCCATGCAGTGGGGGCTATGCCTGCACTGCATGGGTTAACCGCTTGTTTTGTCTAGAGGTGAACATAGAGCTTATACTCACCCGATCCTTTGATCTGTCCGTGGGTGTGATGATGTCAGGAACAGTCCACCGCACAAGACCGCTGGACTGCGCATGGGTGGGATGAGGGACAGGCACTGGAGGGACAGGTCCTCTGCTGTGTGTCTTACGTAACAGCTTACCACAGCACTAAGGGGACTTTCACACTGGCTCGCTTCAAAACTACCAGTAAAATGCCCATGCGTTAATGGACCAATTTGGCAGCGTTTGTGGTGCGGTTTTTAACCACTTCAATACCAGTCACTTTCGCCCCTTCCTGCCCAGGACAATTTTCAGCTTTCAGCGCTGTCACACTTTGAATGACAATTGCGCGGTCATGCAACACTGTACCCAAACTACATTTTTATCATTTTCTTCCCACAAATAGAGCTTTCTTTTCATAGTATTTGATCACCTCTGGGGTTTTTATTTTTCGTTAAACAAACTAAAAAAATTGACATTAAAAAAAAAAAGTTTTCCATCAATAAAATGTTGTTTTCTCCTTCGCTGATGGGCAATGATGAGGCGGCACTGATGGGCACTGATGAGGCGACACTGATAAGGTGGCACTGATGAGGAGGCACTGATTTGTAGAATTGATGGCCAATGATATGCAGCACTGATGGTCACTGATAGGCAGCATTGATGGGAACTCATAGGTGACACTGACCGGCGGCACTGATGGGCACTGACAGATCGTACTGATGGACACTACTAGATGGCACTGATGGGCAGCACTGATGATGAGGTACTGACAGGTGTTACTGCTGGACACTGATTGGCACTGTGGTGGGCTCTGATTGGCACTGTGGTGGGCACTGACAGACTTTATTGATGGGGCGCTGCTGCCAGCTGATGGGCACAGCTGATGGGGGCTGTGCTGAAAATCAGTGTGCTGATTATCAGCACATACCCCGCTCTGACAGTGAGAGCCGCCGACCGGCTCTCTCTGTTAGCGCGAACCGAGGAATGCCGTTTACCAGCACTTCATTGTTTATGAGACGATCAGCTGTGATTGGTCACAGCTGATCACGTGGTAAGAACCCTTGTCAGAGGCTCCTTACCACGATCTGAGATGCAGTGTGTCAGACTCACACGCCGCACTAGCGATCGCCGAGCTGCGTACTCCCGGCATGTTAACCTACTGGACGTCATATGACGCCCAGTCAGGATAATCACTTCCCGCCCGGCCTATAGAAGATTGACGGCCGGACGGGAAGTGATTAAAGGACATCAAAAACAGTGCCAAAAATGCATAGTGGGGGTGTTTTTGAGGAGATTCCCATTCATTTCAATGGAGAGGAGCATTTTTGGTGTTTTTTCTTTAGCTCCCTAAACATGCTCCAAAGTTGCAAGCAGGATTTTTTTCACTGCAAGAAAGCGCACCGCCCCAGCGTAAAAACATTTATTGATTTTAAAGGGAAGCATTTTTCTTGAGCTTTTCAGGCGCTTTTTTTTTTAACAGAAAAGCGCTTGAAAAACTCTTCAGTGTAAAAGGGCCCTAAATGTAAGAAGAGAATTTATACCCAATTACTGTAATAGGAATATATGAATGACATTTACAGTCTTGTATGTAAAACTTCCCTTACCTGTGCAGAACCCATTCCTTGGAATTCATAAAGACTGGCGCAGACAGATTTTGCGAAAGTGTCTTGTGTGCGTCCTAAAAGTGGTGCAGCATGCTCCAAATTCATGTACATGTCTAGAGCTTGTTCTTGAATTTGGCGCATTCTGTGCCACATTTAGATTGCATGTGAGACACTTGTGCAAAATCTGCCTGAGCCAGGGTCTGTACACCAAAGAGAGATGGTTTTTATGAACTCCACTTTTGTACGATACAAAGTGTCAGTACTTTATTTTGAATTTGGCCCAGGCATTGCCCCACAATGTAAAAGTGACACCTTTTAGAACTACCTGAATTGGGCGAACAAGTCGCTGTCAGAACCAAAAGTGTTGCAGATGCTTTATAAATTTGGTGCAACACAATAATGAGAGGAATTAATGCCAGAAAAGTGGTGAAGCAGATTTTTTTAAATTTGTGACGTTATCATTTATTGTGGAGCTTAGTGTAACCAGTTGTATAGTCAGCTTAGTCACACACAGGAAATAGGTTGGGGTTTCAACTTGATTGTTAAACAGGAAGTCAGCTTTCTCTAGTAATATACAGGAGTATTTTCCTGAGAGACACAACTTTATTGCAGATATACTTGTTTTTATAAATCCCTCATAACTTTCTTTTATTATTTTTGCACATACTACTCATATTTATTATTTTATACAGGTATTTATGTAGCACCGTCAATTTACGCAATGCTTTATTTTAAAAAAAAGTATGTATGTATATATATATATATATACATATATATATATATATATATATATATACTGTATATATATATTGTACATTCATATCAGTCCCTGCCCTCAAGGAGCTTACAATCTAAGGTCCCTTGTCCCTAACTCACATTCATACGTACACATACTAAGGCCAATTTAGACAGGAGCCAGTTAATCTACCAGCGTGTCATTGGCGTGTGGGAGGAAAACTACGCTTGCTACCTCAGTGCAGGGAGTGTGGTGGTTTGGATTCATACCGACAACTCTAATGCTGCCATAAATATACATATGTAAAAAATATATTTGTCCTGTATAGTTTAGTTTAGGCAGTCAAACTGCTGCTGCTGAATAGTTGGTACCTCCAGTTGCCTTCACCCCAGAGACTAAAAATTGGGGTGTCCTGTTCTGCACATGTTTATGTGGTTGCTGCCTCTTGCCTACCCCTCCAGGTATTGTTTAATGAGGCCATCCATCACATTATAGGGCCAATTGCGGAGTTGCAATCACCAATCTCCCTGTATACAGCAGTCACTTCTCCTCTCCCAGCCCCCCCCCCCCTCCTCCTGAGGAGGAAAAAAAAAGCCGAATCACCGGTGGCCGTGAGAGGGCCGTGAGAGGGACATCAGTCCCGATCACGGCGATCATCTGTGCCTCCTGCCAGTGACACAGCAATAGGCAGCAGTGCCGCCTACCAGTGCCCACCAGCATCATCAGTGCCCACAGTGCCATCCATCAGTGCCCACAGTGCCACCCATCAGCGCCCACATCAGTGCCACAACAACAGTGCTGCACATCAGTGCCACCTATCAGTGCCCATCAGTGTCACCTACCAGTGCCCATCAGTGCTGCCCATCAGTGCCACCCATCAGTGGTACCTATCAGTGCCCATCAGTGCCACCTATCCGTGCCACCCATCCGTGCCACCCATCAGTGCAACCCATCAGTGCCGCCTTATCTGTGCCCATCAGTACCGCCTTATCTGTCCCCATCAGTGCTGCCTTAACTGTGCCTATCAGTGCCGCCTTAACTGTGCCTATCCGTGCCCATCAGTGCAGCCTATCAGTGCCCACCAGTGCCGCCTCATCAGCGCATATCAATGAAGGAGAAAAATTACCTGTCTGCAAAATTTTATAATAAACTATGAAACATGATTTTTTTTTTTCCAAAATTTTCCATCTTTTTTTGTTTGTTTCGCAAAAAATAAAAATCCCAGCTGTGATTAAATACCACCAAAAGAAAGCTCTATTTGTGGGAAAAAAATGATAAAAATTTCAGTTGGGTACAGTGTTGTATGACTGCGCAATTGTCATTCAAAGTGCAACAGCGCTGAAAGCTGAAAATTGTTCTGGGCAGGAGGGGGGTTTAAGTGCCCAGTAAGCAAGTGGTTAAAGAAGAAGAGAATTGTGCGCTGCATTTCTAGATTTCATAATTTGCCACGTCACAAATGTTAATTCTCCATTACAAACGCTAGTTTACAAGACTGATCGCTTCTGGCCTGTGCTTGCTTCCGAGCATGCGTGTTTGTACTTTGGACTTTTGTCTGACGGACTTGTGTACACACGCTCGGAAAATCCCACAACAGACATTTGTCCGCGGAAAATTTTAAAGCCTGTCATCCAACATTTGTCCGCGGAAAATCCGACAACAATTGTCCGATGGACAATTTTTCCAAGGAGAAAAAATAAAATATGATAAAAACAAATGATGCACACATACTCGTCTTTACGCATTTAAATGCATCTAGACGCAAATATTTTACTGATCATTACGTAGGAAATCTTCTCCTGGAAAAATACGTGTAATAACAGTAACATTTTTACAACCATGTGAATGAGGCCTTAAGGACATTTTTCCATAATAAAGTTTCATAATGTACAAAAGTATGAAATGTATATCTGTACAAAACGTGTGACATGTGATGACTGTGTAGGTTGTAGATTATTCAGTGTACAGAGAGAAGTGTACAGTTTTTCCTTTTATAGATTTTATAGTTCTCCGGTGCCGAACCCCCCCTCCCCCACTATATATGCAAACATTTCTTGCCTGTTCTGCTGCATTCTTTTCTGTAGAGAGCGGAAATGACTCCTAGAGGCTTAAATATCAGCGCTGGTTCATATTACAGCAGCATTACACTGCATACGTCATTTATTTAACCTGACCATTCAACTGACTAAGTAAAATAAAAATAAGACATAAAAGGACTATCCTGTGAAAGTCATTATAAGCATTTTGTTATATACTGTATGATAGCAAGTTGTACTACAATCCCTAACTGCTTACACTCAAAATCTTCTTCTGATACACAGAGTGGATGTTTTGTTTTGTTTTTTACCATACTATTTTTTTTTTTTTTATCTTATTTTTCAATGTTTTTTTTTAGTGTAAATACAAAAACACAACCCATGTCAAGCAAGACAACAGTCAAAAAAAAAGCTGAAGATCGTTTGGTATTCAATAAAAATGGTTACATAGTAATATGCACTATGATATCAAAAGCATTGGGACACCTGCCTTTGCACTCACATTCATTTTAATGGCATCCCAGTCTTAGTCTGTAGGGTTCAATATTGAGTTGGCCCACCCTTTGCAGCTATAACAGCTTCAACTCTTCTGGGAAGGCTGTCCACAAGGTTTAGGAGTGTGTCTATGGGAATGTTTGACCATTCTTCCAGAAGTGCATTTGTGAGGTCAGGCACTGATGTTCGACGACAAGGCCTGGCTCAAGTCTCCCCCTCTAATTCATCCCAAATTATTATTATTTATCGGGTTGAGGTCAGGACTCTGTGCTGGCCAATCAAGTTCCTCCACCCCAAACTTGCTCATCCATTTTTTTGTGGACCTTGCTTTGTGCACTGGTCCAAATCATTTGGTGGAGGAGGGATTATGGTATGGTGTTGTTTTTCAGGGGTTGGGTTTGGTAACTTAGTTCCAGTAAAAGGAACTCTTAAAGAGGAAGTAAACCCTGGTGGGTTTTATTTCCTCTTTATTTCCCTGCAAAGGTAAAACCTAATGGGCTACTATGCATTGCATAGTAGTCCATTATGTGTCACTTACCTGACACCGAAGCCCACAATGTCTTCGTTGTCCCCACTAGCAGGGAGCGACCATCTTCGCCCCTCTTCCTTACGGGGCCGCGAACTCCGTCTCTGTGACTAGCTGGAGTCGCGTGACGTCACTCCCGTGCAGGAGCCGCCAGTCACGGCATGACCCCTATTAGAAACAGCATGATGTGCCCTTTCTAAAGTGCGCATGCGCCATACTCATCGGCGCTCGGCTTTTTAGTAAATATCTCCTAAATCGTGGAGGTTTAGGGGATATTTCAAGCACCTGCAGGTAAGCCTTACTATAGACTTACCTGTTGGTAAAAGTGGTTGTACAGGATGTACAACCACTTTAAGGCGTCAGCATACCAAGACATTTTGCCCAATTTCATGCTCCCAACTTTGTGGGAACAGTTTCAGGATGACTCCTTCCTGTTCCAACATGACTGCGCACCAGTGCACAAAGCAAGGTCCATACAGACACGGATGAGCGAGTTTGAGTTGGAGGAACTTGACTGGCCTGTACAGAGTCCTGACCTTAACCCGACAGAACACCTTTGGGATGAATTAGAGCAGAGACTGCGAGCCAGGCCTTCTCGTCGAACATCAGTGCCTGACCTCACAAATGCGCTTCAGAAGAGTTGAAGCTGTTATAGGTGCAAAGGTTCGGGCAACTCAATATTGAACCCTACGGACTGGGATGCCACTAAAGTTCATGAGCATGTAAAGGCAGGTGTCCCAATACTTTTGAAAATATAGTGTATGTAAGGTACATTTATGCAGCCTAAGGATTTGAGTCTGCAGGGCATCTGTTCTTATACTTTAGGTGACAGTGATAGATGCTGCGTCTAGCCAGCAGGAACAGATAAATTCTTTTTTTTTTTTTTTAACTAGCCATTTGACACTGAAAATGTTAAAAAAAACAATCAATTCAGGTATATAATTCAAAAAAGTACCTTCTATTGCTCTTGGCCTCCTACAAACGTATTTATTTTTTTCTGCTGTGATCCGACTTCCTGTTAGATGTGGCGACATTCATTCTCTATGCTCCCACTGTAAGTAGGAACATTATTACTTGCTCCTGCTCACTCCCTAGATAGACTCTGGGTTTAACCACTTGCAGACTGCCTGCCTGCCCGTAATATACAGCAGACGGGTGACCCGTGCAGGCAAAGCAACTGGTACATGGTTGCCTATTTCCGGGTTTAGGGCCCCCCTCCCCCAACACCCACTGTGATTGTACACAGAGGGAGTCTGTCAGCAGGTCCTGGCCAATGATTTATGGCCAGGGCCTGCTAATTGTGTCCACTCACAGCCCAGAGCCCTGGGTTGACAGTCAACACAGGGCTCAGTACAGCGGGAACGATCTCTCTGTTTATTGTCCCTGCAAAGAAGGGATAAGAAACAAAGATCTTCAGGAAGAAATTCAAGCACTTGTGTTGCGCTTCATCTTAAATAATAGAAAGCCCTGTATCTCTAATCCGATCATGTACCAAACTAGACAGCAGGGTGGACTAGGAATTCCTTGCTTCTGTAAGTACTATTACGTGGCCCAGATGGCACGACTGACTAAATATCACGCAAGCCATGAAGCACCTTTGTGGGCAGGTATAGATTCCGAAGACTGTGCCCCCTGTCAATTCATAACTTATTGTGGTTTGAGATAGAAAAAAACATATCAAGCCCAGTTACACGGCATTCATTGACCCTCTGGGACAGTCACAAGGACTCCGGCGGACTCTTTTACCCCCACCTTCTGCTATTATCTATAATACGCAACTATCTATAATACGCAACACTTCTTTCCCTCTAGCTACGAATCCTCTGCAGCTTTCCTTCTCTGGACCACCTCGAAGGTGAGCCATTTCCACAATCTACTAACCCCAAGAGGCTTTAGGGCCTGTGCAGACTTACAATCCTCACAACACCTGCTTTTTTACAAACTATTTGGGTATCTCCAAGTCAAGCATTACATGCTGTCCACAGTACATTGTACACGGTGGGCCCCTAACTCTTACACATTTAAATCTAAATGCAAAACTTACCCTTACTTGGTGGGGATGATCTCTCTTATATATAATTTCCTAACAAAATGCTAAACACACACCCCACCCCTTGCCTTCTGCCTCTGAATGGGAACGGGGCATGCAACAACCCTTGGATCTGTCACACTGGGACCAAATCTGGGCCACCACAAAATCATGCTCTAGAAACGCAGCAGTGGTACATGCTAATTATAAAGTATTTCTCAGATGGTACATAGTCCTAAGTGGACTAGCACACGCTTCTGCCGATTCTTCTGCCTACTGTTTCCGGAGTTGCCCAGAACCTGGAACCTTTTTCCATACTTGGTGGTCATGCACGGTGGCCCAATGATTTTGACAGCAAGTGCATCAACTCAATGGTGCTCTATTTTGACAGCAAGTGCATCAACTCAATGGTGCTCTATTTTCACCCAACCCCAGTTTTAGACCAACCTGAAGCCCTATTAAATTTGCAAATTGGAAGGACTCTCCAAATCCCAGTTTATTCTTATGACTCACATTCTAACTGCTGCCAAGCAAGTCCTAGCCAAAGCCTGGCTATCACCAAGTATTCCCTTTCCAGAGGTAAAAATGAGAGTGATAAATGAAAAATTGACGTCCCTACTACATATCACTTTGCCCAAATTTCAGAGCGTCTGGGACCCTGGATTACAACATTCCTTCTGAGAAATGTTGATCGCAGAAGTCTGGATTTGTGATAACCCAACCGGCACTACCATATCACCAATAACCTAGTTGCCCCACCACCCGATTCCTCCCCCACCCCTTGCTCTCTTTTTGATCCTCTTACTACCACAGATCTCCTCTTTTCTTTCTCTTCTTTTTTCATTTCTTCTTCTCTGCTTTCCCTCTTCTTTATTTTGCCACAGCTCCCTAGCACAAACTAGATGTATATTTCTTTATTCGTCCAAATAGGTAGATTGGGTCAAGTTATGCCCCGTACACACGGTCAGATTTTCTGACGGAAGATGTGTGATAGGACCTTGTTGTCGGAAATTCCGACCATGTGTGGGCTCCATCACACATTTTCCATCGGATTTTCCGATACACAAAGTTTGAGAGCAGGCTATAAAATTTTCCGACAACAAAATGTGTTGTCGGAAATTCCGATCGTGTGTACACAAATCCGACGCACAAAGTGCCACGCATGCTCAGAATGAATTAAGAGACGAAAGCTATTGGCTACTGCCCCGCTTATAGTCCCGACGTATGTGTTTTACGTCACCGCGTTTAGAACGATCGGATTTTCCGACAACTTTGTGTGACCGTGTGTATGCAAGACAAGTTTGAGCCAACATCCGTCGGAAAAAATCCATGGATTTTGTTGTTGGAATGTCCGATCGTGTGTACGGGGCATTAGGCAGCCCGTTCAAAATGAGTGAGCTGTAAAATACCACAATGCCTAAAATGTTTGCTCCTTTTGCATTGTATCACAAAGCAATCTGGAGTACAATGACCCCCAGAATTGGTGTCAGAGACAGTTATATTAACTCCCAGTGGCAGAAATAATAACCCCCAGCATTGTTGTCAGAGGCAGTAATAATAACCCCCAGTATTGGAGTCAGTGGCAGTAATATTAACCCTCAGCATTGTTGTTGGAGTCACTAATAATAACCCGCAGCATTGGTGTCAGTGGCAGTAATAAAAACTTCAAGCATTGGTGTCAGTGGCAGTAATAATAACCCCCCCGCATTGGTGTAGGAGGAAATAATAATAACCCCCAGTATTGGTGTCAGTGGCAGCAATAATAACCCCAGCATTGGGGTCAGTAATATTAACCCCCAGTATTGGTGTCAGTGGCAGTAATAAAACCCCCAGCATTAGTGTCAGTGGCAGTAATAATAACCCTCAGCATTGGTGGCAATAATGATAACTCAGTGGCCAAAATAACCCCCAGGATTGGCAGTTAAATTGAACCTTCCACCCCTTGCCCCTTGCACTGGTGCTCAGGGAGGTGAAGGTTACCCAACCCCCCCCCCCCACATTGGTGGTCAATGGCAGTGAAAATTGACACCATCTCCCTGCAAATTAAAAAAAAAATGGTCAGAGTAAATTAATTCATTCACTTCTTCTGTTCAGTGATGATAAACCCATAGGGCAAGTCCCATCCTGCTTAAAAATACTTTGAATACTTTACTGCTAATTCTTCAAATATCGTCTGCGAACTTTAAGTGGTTGCATAGTATTCATTAGTGAAAAATGTCAGCTTAAAAAAAAATATCAGCTTAAAAAAAAAAAAATGTCAGCTTAAAAAAAATGTTAGCTTTAGATAGTCAAATCAAAAACCTTTATACTGTTTTGGATAGAGTTGGAAAGGATTAGAACACATCCGTTTTTCCTTCTATCTGGGACTTGAGGTTTATTCCTCTCTTTGTCCCCATTCACACCTGTACAATTTTCCACATTTCAGCCGTCGTGGAACGATGCACAAGAGGAATCCCATTATTATCTATAGGGCCCGTGTGCCACACTTCATTGCGAATCGGAAAATGCTGAGGGCTCTTCTATTGGTGCGACATATTGTGTGATTTCATCCCAATAGGCTTCAGTGGGAGTGAATAAAAAACATTAAAAAATTATACCAATGCAGACGCACAAGCGCGCACTTAGCCTTACTGTCCAGCTGCTGACAACAGTTTTACCATACAGGTGCTGAGGGAAAATCTGCAACAGGGACACAGACAAAAATAAACTTTGAGAAGCCTTTCCCTACTCTACTAAAAAAAATTTTTTATTTTTGTCTGTGTTGCTGTTGCACAGGTCCCCTCACATTATTATTTTACCAGACAGGAAGTAAAGGGAAAAAGGCCTCCATAACAAGGGCGGCTGGTGGGGTGGCTGCAAAAACGGGCCGTTGAGCCTCAGTTTAGTCCCATTGTAAATCTCTGTTATTCCTTCCGGTGGTGCAACTGGTCCTGTGACTCTTCTTCAAGGTGCTCCTGGCCTTGGTCTCACTCCTACCCCCTCCACATATATTAATAGCCCTGCATTGTATGTAATTATGCCAAGGACCACAGTCTGGAGTGTCTGAGGAGGAGAATGCCGTAGGTGGCTGGAGCTGGGGGGGAAGGTGTCAGTAAGACCTCCCTTAAAGCTGCTAAGGTATCCAGATGGCGTTGTGCACATGTCGTGGCTATAAAGCTTTACCTTGCAGGGTGGCAGTGAACCCGCCTGTTGGGTTTGGTGGGCATTACCTTGAAAGCGACCCATTCAAGTATATGGGGCCATGCCATGACCGCAAGCCAAACGCTAGGGGGCGACTGCACTTTAATTCCTGGAGTTGAGCTTTAAAGTGTATCTAAAGGCAACTTTTTTACTGGAGAATAACATGGGGAAACGTTGAAACTTTTTCAGGTTTATATTGCTGTGTGTAACCCTGCTGGGATAATTCATCCCCTTTGTTTGTCCTGCTGACCATTGTTTTCGGAACAGAAAATGATGGGCAATCCAAAATGTTACAGTTCTGCCTGGAACAGGAATACAAGGGAAATCTTCTAAAAGGAAAACCTGTGTTTCGTCAGAACCAGCATCCTGTCAGATTAGTTAACGGGAGTGACGTTCTGTCAGCTGCGCATGCGTCCACTGCTACCAGGTTTGCACATCTGACAGAACACCTAAAGTCAGAAGAAGCGGCAGTGGACATCTTAGTACACCCAGCTACGTTTTGAATTGCACAGTAATTTTAGCAATAATGTGAGCGTATATAAATAAACATAGTATGTTGACATCTGTGATGCTGTTTAGATGGTACATTTTGAAAGAAGCTGGACGCCAGCAATAGGAGGGTGGCAGTGGCCATGTTGGTACACCCCGCACTGCACAGCGCTAAACCTTTAGGCGGCATTCACACCTGAGCTTTTCAAAGTTGCGCGTTGTTGCTGCGTTTTTGCCGCGGTTTTGCTGTGATTTTGTTCAGGTCACCAATGTAAAAGGCAGGAAAACGCCTGTAATCTGCCCCAAAGAAGCTCATGTTCTTTTTTGAGCTTAGGGCATTTTTCAGACCTTTTGCTTCAGGTGACAAAACGCTCAGATGTGAACAGGTGCCATTGAAAGTAATGGAATTTTACTTGTTTTTCAGCTGAAAATGCTCAGGTGTGAATGCAGCCTTAGGCTTTCAAAATGTAAAAATCCAAACAGCATCACAGATGTCAATACACTATATTTATTTACGCTTTATATAAATCGGCCCAATGTGAACGTGGGCTTAAAGCTGAACTCTGGACTATTCAAAGATTGTGAAAGTATGAGTCATGTGTATTCTAAGGCCCCTTTCACACAAGAGGTCAGATCGGGTCCAGCTGTCTGTTTTTCAATCGGACGCAACAGGACCCTTCATTCTCCTCTATAGGCAGTAGGATGCAAACGGACTTGTGTCTGTTTACACCCAGCTACCTCCGAGTCTAAATGGATCCAGCAAAAAAAAAATAAAAAAATGGAAGGGGGTCCGTTCCCCTTCTGGCTGGATCGGAGGGCAGTCGGGTGTAAACGGTCAGCCAATTCGTTTACAAGGATTCTTATGTAGAGAGGACACAGTCCTGTCACCTGGCCTCTCCACTCAGCCCAGCAGGGGATCAGCGGATGGATCCACTACTAAGAAAAACCGGGGTTGGCCTGTGTGAAAGGGGCTTTATTGGAATCTTGGGGTGCTTTGTGTATTTCTTCCAGATCTGTGCAGTAATCCAGTGTGATACTTTGCCTTTGAGCTTCCTGTAATAAAGACCAGTCACTGCTGCTTTTCATCCTTGTGCAGGGTGACTGGTCTTGTATCTACTCCTCCTGTAGTTTTCTGTAGGCAGCCTTTAGGAAGAGAACCTGCTGGGCCCCTGTAGAAAAAAATGATCCGCACTCTGGTTGTTGCTCTTAAAATTTCTTAATTTTATTGAATAGCCACAGTGAACAAACGCAGATTAAGTCAGTTGACGCGTTTCAGCTTATAAGGCCTTAGTCATTATGACTAAGGCCTTATAGGCTGAAACGCGTTAACTGGCTTAATCTGCGTTTGTTCACTGTGGCTATTCAATAAAATTAAGAAATTTTAAGAGCAACAACCGGAGTGCGGATCATTTTTTCTACATTACTCTACTCAGCCAGCGACTGTGGATCGAGCACCTGGGAGTTCTGCTATCTATGTGGTTTCACCTTTGGGACTTTCTCACCCGTGTTTCTACTCATTATATACATGTTCTATTTTATATTCATTATATTTAAGATTGATTTTTATCACAAAGTTTTTATTATTTACACACGATACTTGATATATTGTTCAATGTTTATTGTTTTATATTTTTAGCGCTACATTTTTTACTGATCTGTCTTTGTGGTGTATTGGTAGTAGCACTGACTTTTCTGTTTATACTGCTGGGCCCCTCCCACAGATCAGTTCTCTACACAGGCTATATACAGCACAGTGATGATGTCACTGCTAGCTTTTGCAAAATAATATCTGGGTTTGTAATTGTATTTGGTGAATGCAAAGCGGATTTATTTTCTTTGTGAGGAATATTTTTAAAGTTTTTGTGCTGGGTGTCCATCTTTATTCATATATACAGTGCAATATACAATCTGAATTTGCTTTTTCTTATTTAGACACATTTTCTGGTAACAACCACATATCAATTTTTACTTTTTGCTTTACAGATCGACAAGTATTTGTACGCAATGCGGCTCTCAGATGAAACCTTACTGCATATTATGTCTCGCTTCAAAAAGGAAATGGAAGATGGCCTGTCAAGGGATACAAACCCAACAGCAATTATCAAGATGCTTCCCACCTTTGTGAGATCCATTCCCGATGGGACAGGTATGTTCAGGGAACGGCTTGTCATGATAAGGTCGGCATTGAGGACAGATTGGCCACACTTTCAGTTCAGGTTTTGTCCAGATTATGACTAAGCAGATTTGTGGGAGATTAATCTTTTTGTTTGGGCTCTGAGTTAGCCATTGTCAGGATCAGACTATTCGTAGAAGGAAAATCTTTTCCCTTCTTATAATGATAAGGTGACAATGATGGTTTGTTCCCAGTCTCTCCCTAACATAGGACATTTTTGGAGTCATTTATGGCAGTGTGACATAAAGATGAAGTAGAAAGAAAACAGAAAGCGCCAACCGTATCCCATTGTTTATGTGCCTGATTTTATTATCCATAGGGTTTCTTTGTACATTTGTATGTTTTTTCCTCTGTTTATTACGTTTGTTGTGCTGGTTCATTTACTATCTTTTTTGCCATAAAGCTGAAAAGCCGGGTATACTTACTGAGTCCCATTGCTCTGTGTGATCCCACACAAGGTGAAAGCAGCTTTTGCTGATTCTTGGGATTGCTGTGCCATCAGTATAGGTTATTGTTATTATTATAATGCGTATGCATAGACTAGAAAAGCAACACCACAACAAATTTAAATCGAATGTGCAGTTTTTGATTTATTTTTTTTCAGTAATAACACATTTCTTTTCTTTAAATCAGATAAATATTTAAATATTGCAGATGGATATTTCATATTCGCCACTTGCAGCTGGCAGGCATTAATCTCAAAATGATTCCAAGGAGGGTTATACCACCTCTCTATTGGCAGAGACAGAAACTCCTAATTAGTTGTAGTCAGGCTTCCAGTAAGCATGCAGTATCCACTACAAGTTAAATGTCATAGGTGAACCCTGTATTAAAGCTGAACTTCAGCCTCCCCTTCAAGTGTTACTAAACCCAGGACCCTGCATTCACTATATCTGGTCTCCCACCGTACATAGAACCATAGGTGTGTGCAGCCTATTGCATTAGGGTGTGCACCCCAAAGCTCAAACACACATGCCTTTCTCTGCAGCCTCAGCAGCACTGGACAGTGAATGAATGGGAAGAGATCTGTACTGAGGTTTCCTGTTCATTCACAAACTGAAGCATAGTAAACACTGTTTACTATATTTCAGTTATGATTGAACACAGTGGGTGAGTGTGTTCACTGTGTTCATTTAGAAAAGGAAGGGGTCTGTAATTGACATATTGATTACCCCCTTCCCCCGCTCTCTATCCTGAAATATCCCTCGCAGCAGTCGGGGGGAGAGGAGGGAAGCCAGCAGCACTGCGGTGGGGGTGCAACACTGGGGGGGGGGGGGGCCTGGGCAGTGGGAGGAATCAACACTCCACAGAGTAATTAGGGTGTGATCAGGCACACCTGGCACACCTCCTGTGCATGCCTATGCACAGATCATGTTAATGCAATTATTTTTGTAAATGTAAACTGCTAATTACCTTTTCCCATCAGCAGTATATAGCAGTCCTGTGACTTCTATCAGTGTCCAGCCAAGCACTGGTTACAGTTTGTAGGAGGAATTTTCATTCTCCTCTGATTGTCCTAGGAGGCTCCATGACCCCTAAACCACTATCTAGCCAGAGCTGATTGGCCCTGTGATAATCACATGCACTCTTCCAAGAAAAAAAAAAACTCTCTAGCAATACACGCCAAACTGGGCATGTGCAGAGTGCCCCCAAGGCTATTTGCTATCAGTAGATTGATTGTGGACTGTGGAAGAAGGGGAGGATCAGAGAAGACAGGATCAAAGAGCCTTTTTACACAATGAGCAGGATTAACCCCTTAGGTTTCTCAGTGAGTATACAGTAACAAGTATGCTGTACTGCATATACAGACTGATTTGAGTCTGGGTTCACACCTAATTCTCATGTGGCTCACAGCAGGGTTCAGGTGCGTCCCTGTTCTCCGTTTTAGGGATGAATCAGACCTGAATTTTTGCCTGAATTCGGACCTGAAACTTAGCCAAAGACACACAGGACCCCTGTGCATTTCTCCTCACAGCCGCCACTGAGATGTGTGAACTGGCTCCAATGAGAGCCGGGCACACTCTCCTGTCACGCGAATTGGAATGCGGGAAAACCCGCATCCAATTCCCACTAGTGTGAACCCAGCCTTACTGTTGTGGGTTTAATAACACTTTCAGTCTTGAACAGTTGTACAGCCTCCTCTCCTGTATGGAAATGTCTTATTTTGATTTCACTGCACACTGTGATGTTCTCACAGTGTGCATTAGTAGCTGCAGCACATCAGATAGAGCCTACCTCATTTCCTGGAAGGATGATCAGCACCATCTAGCTTCATACTTCCCAGACTTCCCCCTGCCCACCTATTGAATGCATTGAATTTCCATTCTTTCAATTAAATGGTGGAGTTCTGCTTTAAAACTTTAATACACAGTTTTTTCTTAAGATCAGCCCCAATATTTCATATTTCATAGATATGACCAATTAAATGACAACGATCTTAAAATACTTGGATGTTCTTTTATCGAGGAATCTCCATTTTGCACTAAATTGTTTGAACTTCACAGGTATAATATTTTGTAGCTTTTTCAAATAATTTGTATCTGTACTTGTAGCTTATTTAATAAAATAGCATAAAGGATAATGGTAATATTTTAGGGATATATTAGTGATCATTCAATATATCTAATATAATAATAATAATAATAATAATAATCTAAGACATCTGTGTTTTCAAACATTCACTTCTGTAGTGTTATAATTTGGCATAATATACAGTATACAGTAAATATGGCTTTGCTCATATTCATTTTGGTTTGAATATACTCGAATGGGCACACATTTTTAGAGACTGTGGATCTGCATATGTGCAAATGACATTCTTTGACCTCAATGTGAGTTTGAATGCCCCACTTTCTCCTTCACCCGTAAGTAGGCTAGAGAAAGGGTCTGTGAAGCGGGATCTATTCTCCTTTGCAGGATGCTCTATCAGGACCTGTGCTCATAACATATATGTTCCCTAAGTCTAAGTATGAACAGATAAGATATGTAAAGGATCATGTCACAACTCTATTTACATTCTGGGTAGATGCCCGGTTTAATAACTCTTTTTTATATACATCCAGGGAACTTTCTGGCATTATGCCCTCTATCCCTGAGTTGCCAGGTCTAAGGCTTCATGCACACGAGACGCCGGTGCAAACTCTGCTGAAAACATGTTTTTAAAAGCTGAAACCGGCGTTTAGAAACGCTCGTTTTGCCGCATTTGCATGCCGCGTTTAGCCGTGTTTTACCACGTTTTACCGCGTTTGCGCCTGCAGAGCAGAGAATGACATTTTGCGACCCGTATCTCAGGGCCACTATGAGCTAGGAACCCCAAATTTGGTGTGCTAACACAGTGGAACTAACACTACAACATATCCATATCCCATAGCTGGGGTTCCTAGCACCAAGTGGCCCCAAGATACGGGCCCCCAAATTTGGGTCCCAAAATGTCATTCTATGCTGCAGAAGTGCTTGACATTTTGCGACCTGAATTTGGGGCCCGTATCTCAGGGCCACTTGGTGCTAGGAACCCCAAATTTGGATATGTTGTAGTGCAAGTTCCACTGTGTTTACACATCACATTTGGGGTTCCTAGCTCTAAGTGGCCCCAAAAATCAGGTCACAAAATGTCATTCTCTGCTGCAGTTTACTATCATATTTCTGTGTTTTCTGGTCCAAAAAATAGGGTGCCTTTAAAAACACTTATAAACGCAAACACAGCTAAACGCCGGTACCGCGTTTGCGTTTATAAGTGTTTTTAAAGGAACCCTATTGAATTTAGCTGTGTTTGGTGTCTGAAACGTGGAAAACTTTTGCGTCTGAACCCATTTTTTGCTTCTGGAAAAACAAGGTTAAACACAACTGCCTAAAAACGCCTAAAAACGAGACTGTGTACATGGACACATAGGATAACATTGAGTGGGTTCAGGGGCAGTTGAAAAAAGTGTCCAACTGCCTCTGAATGCGCGTTTTACAGCGTCTCGTGTTCATGAGGCCTAACTAGATATTGTGGTTATTACAAAAGCGTTGTGGAGGATGCAGCAGAGGTAGTGAGACTCCATGGTGTGGGAGAGAAGCTAAAGCCAGAATCTATGGTAAAAAAACATTGGAGAGACAGTGGTAGTCATGTGCAGTAAAAGTAATAATATTGCTAATAATATTGCCAGTTTTATAAAAAACAAATGTAAATGTCCTGCCTTTTTTATTTCTTCCGACTCAAACAGGCACCATCTTTAATTCCAGAATCTTCCTCTCCCGTCCTCTTCTTCCCGAGACCAGTCTACAAATTACGTAGTCCAATCCAATGATCCCTCTAATATGGGGTCTTTATTTGTGAGTCCGGGTTGTAGTGCAGAATGGTGGAGCCTGGCTCAGACCTATCTTTTACTAAAATAAGAAAAAAAAAATATTGGAAGGTAGCGATGTGTTTCATGGATAATGTGTAAAAAAGTTTTCTGCTTTAAAATAGCCACAGATAATGAATTTGCGTCCCTCTAATGTCTGTAGAAACCTTTAACCTGCCTAAGTCCACCCCTAGATGAAATTGTCAGTTTGGGGTAAACTGGCCCCCTAAGAGTCACCACACATTACAATCTGGCCATACAATCTTAGTACAGTCATCTTTTAAAGATACCAAAACGTAGTGATTTGTATCAGATCAGACAGGCCCTTGCACTACTTGGTAGATCTAAAGGAGATTGTGCAATCAGATGCATGACTCTTAAGCCTGGTATACATTATAGTTTTATTTGGGTTGAACGGGAAAAAACCTGTCAGCGCCGGTCGGAGCCGCTGTACTCACTTTGCAAAGTTAGTAAAGAAATCTCCCCCGCTGAGCTGTTGTGTTCTGACAGGGGGTATAGAGATTCATTCTCTCTATTTGTCCTGTTTAAGCCAGCCATAGATGGATCGAAATTTGGCTGGATCAGTGGGGAGCGTCCGAATTTTGATCCATCTATGGGCAGGTTGGTCATACAAAAGTCAATTTCCCGACTGACTTCTGTACAACAAGCCTGTTGGAAAATTCTTGCTCTATCAGTGCCGCTGGCTATAGATGATGAGTGTATTCTGACCATCAGTAGCTCAGCAGGATGGATTCCCCCATTCTCCTCGAATGTGTGGATGGGAGAATTGATTTATTTTATTTCATTCAACCCACTGGATGAATCATGTATGGCCTGCCCTACTGTTTTCACCAAAAGTGAAATCCATCATTTTGGGTTGTCCCCAGAACAACAATGGAGGGGAAATCTTTGGCTTTGGGACAGGGAGTAAAAAGAAATCTCCCTAATGGGACACAGATGGGCAAAAAACTTGACAGGGGTTATATTCTTCCCTTATTCTATCCAAAATGAAAAAGAAATGTCTTTCCATTAGTTCTATTTTCAGAAAATTCCGAAGTTTTGGAAAATTTCTGCCAACTGAAATATCAGAAGGAAGTCATAAATCTATATCTGTATGTTTATCTCTTCATGTGTTCCAGGTCAGTGACTTGCTAGCCATACAGAGCTCGGATTTCCTGTCCTGTTGGCACCACTCGGCTCAAGAAAAGGCAGGCCATACATGGTTCGAATCTCAGCCGATTCAGCAGGAACCAGACGAGATTTGAACCTTGTATGGGCAGGCTGATTGTGCCAAGTTGATCGATCACCTTGGGTACAACCAGCATGCCGGGTTTTGCCTGCGATCATCGCTAGCAGCTTCTATAGCCGCTAGCAGTAATCACTGTCTTCTTCCGGCGGGGAGGACTTCCCCCACCTACCCCCCCGCCAGAAGAAGAAAATGGCCCCGCAGGAGGGATTCCCGTATCAACACCGTCTGTGTTGATGGTGGAATCGAGTGAATTTCCTTCCTGCGACCCATGGTTCCAGGAAATAAATTTACTCCGTGTATGGGGTCCTAAGTCAGGTGGAAAACTGTCATCTGAACAATGACTGCATCCTATCAGATACAATCACTTTTCAGGTATTCAGGCAGCTGCCTATATACATTAGACCAATGGAAGATTGGGGTTCCCTAACCTGTAATGAGGAATCATCAGTTATGTCCTATGGCTTGGCTTCAACATCTCTCTACAAATGGCTTTCCTCCTGAAAACCAGAGGTCACCCAAATTGAGAAGTCTGCAGGAAAATGAAAATAGGCACAGCGCCAATCGTTTCGAGTCCAAAATCCTTTATTGTTACTATCAAACATAAGAACAGTAAGGAAACAGACAGCCATCACATTTTGAGGGCCAAAAATCCCCCTTATCAAGGGTGGGACAATGTAGCAAAATGTGTCTATTTGACTTAAAGCGGACCTTCCTTCTTTTTTTTTTTTTTTAACTTTCCATCTATTAAATCTTTTGCCCTTGTTGTTTTAACTTTGGATAGTAAAATGTTTTTTTTGTTGCCAGTAAATACCTTATACAGCCCACTTCCTGTTTCTTGTCTGGTCATTAGCCTAGGCTGATGACATACACAGCTCGCTCTCTCTCTCTCTCTCTCTCTCTCTCTCGATAGAGAGAGAGAGAGAGAGAGAGAGAGTTTGCCAGGGAGGGAGGGGGATGAGTCATTAGAGGGCCAACGAAAGCTGCAGGGCTGCAGAGCTGGAGGTGTGCCTCTCTGTGTCTGTGTAAATCCAGGAAGTGAACAGGCAGCAGCATCAGCTGCCCACAGTTAAAATGGCTGCAGCCAGACTCAGTGGAGGGAGATTTCTGCAGTA
The DNA here is from genome assembly GCA_037952925.1 of Lithobates clamitans. Classification (NCBI taxonomy): domain Eukaryota; kingdom Metazoa; phylum Chordata; class Amphibia; order Anura; family Ranidae; genus Lithobates; species Lithobates clamitans. The sequence continues at coordinate 6,269,663 of JBBGZY010000896.1, read as the reverse complement.
TATTTGGCAAGTACAGAATCACAGTATATATAAAATAATATGCAAAGTAGGAAGCTTCAGAATGGCAAATATGTTTTTATTACAAATTATGTGAGCAGCCTGCAGTTTCTCTGAAAAATACTGAAACAAAAACATCATCAATTGCAGCCGTTGTGCCACCAAATGCAGCCACTGTGCCCATCATATGCAACCAACTGTGCCCATCATATGCAGCCACTCTGCCCATCATATGCAACCAACTGTGCCCATCATATGCAGCCACTGTGCCCATCATATACAGCCAGTCTTCCTCCTCGCTGATCAGCGGGCACTAGTGGTCAATCATTGACCGTCACCCGCTGATCGGCTTGTACTGTGACTAATCACCCACGTTCTTTCGCGGCCCCTTTCCGGAAGTGCTGGATCCATGTATCTATATGTGATCCAGCGCAGGGGAGACGCTTTGCCAACGTACTCCTACATATGGCGGTCGGCAAGCGGTTAAAAATACATACTTGAATAACAATTTTAATAAACCAGAGTTTAGTGTCGCTGTAACAGTAAATGATTTGGACACTTGAGCCGATCGATTGCTACTCTTTTGTTTTCATGTGAATACAATAGCCACCAGGGGAGATTCCTCCATCCACACTGTTTAGCGTTGAAGAAATTGATTGAAATCTAAGCCTGCATTCACACCTAAGCAGAGCGTATTCCTGGTGATTTTGATGGATTTTCAGGAATTTTACGGGCAATTTTCAGGCATACTAAAGGCTTATTATTGCTGTTTTTGCACATATATAAGTAGGGTTGCCACCTTTTCTTCAAGCCAAACCCAAACACTTTAGTGCAAAATCAAAAAATGTTTTTAAGGGGGAACGCTTTAAAGTCTAAAGTAAAGGAGAACTCTGATGTAAGAAGGTTCCTGCCCACCAAACTTCCCACTTACATCAGAGTTTCCCACATTCCCTCTTAAATTAGGTTCCCCAAGCCCCCCTTACATCAGAGTCCACAGGGCACCCCTTACATCTGAGTCCCTCTTACCTTAGTGTACTCACTCGCTCAGAGGCAGAAGAGAACAGTCACAGACATTGGATGGTGAGCTCACTCACCTGGGGATGGAGGCTCAGGCATTGGCACCTTTCAACCGCAATATGTCTGCCGGTTGCCGAGCTTCAGATTTCCAGCCCACACATTGCTTTACTGAGGCATACAATGCCAGGGATTGCAGTGTGGGTGGGCAGACAGAGGGGTTGGGGTGGGAGGAGGAGAATCAGATCAAGCCCACTCTTCTCTCCTGTCCATGTATGGGGATGGGGCCCGTGCACACCCCTATGCACGTGGCAGTTGTGGTACTAAGTTAATTTGGGAGCCACAGTACATTATGAATATTGTGTCCGACAGGCAGTCTGAAACCCGGACACACAATTCAAAACCCAAACTGTCCGGGTGAATCCGGACAGGTGGCAACCCTATGTATAAGGCTTCAGGAGTTTGTTTCCTGGGCTGGGCAAAAGGAGGAGAGCAGTTCTAGAGGAGGAGAGGAGCTCTTCGGGTGTAAAAACGAGCATAAAAACATGCATTACGCGCATTTAGGTACATGTGCTGCCATTGAATTCTATGGGACCAAAAACGCCTGAATACACTAAATAAAAAGCCTATGTACTTTTTTGAGCATAGAGTGACTGAGCATTCAAGTCTGAACAGAGACAATTAGAAAGAATAGGATTCTGTGTAGTCAGGCCTAGTCAGGCCTAGTCAGGCGTAGACAAAAAAAGTAGAGCGTGTGAATGGGGGGCCAAAATTGTTTGGCTAGCTTAGAAAAGCATTGAAGCCAAAACATGACAGGATTGCCAGATAATTTGCATTCTCAGAAGACGGTGTCAGTAATGGCAGCCTATATTTATGTCTGTCATGAGAGGTTTTACTAGACGGCAGTGAGATAGTGAAGTCTATAGCATGTGGTATGAGATATGATACCTCATATATCACTGCTCAGTTCTCTGAGAGGCTTGTGTATCTCTAAGGGGGGGTTACATGCCTTTAAACTGCGAGGGGAACTGTGTTTAAATCCTTGAAAGGTTCCCTCGGTTACTGATGTTTGAAGGGGAAACAGGATGCTTTATGTTGGGAACAAGCTTGTTACCCTGACAGCAAAGGGCACACGTTACCCTGACAGCAAAGGGCACACGTTACCCTGACAGCAAAGGGCACACGTTACCCTGACAGCAAAGGGCACACGTTACCCTGACAGCAAAGGGCACGGCCTCTGAAAAGTGATAAGCCTGTGCTTTGACAAATACAATACCTTAAAGGTCACACAAAGATGTACTTCTAAAAATGGCGTCACATATTTAGACTCATCTTTTTTTGTGGTAACTGTGCATTAGTCTCAGCTGAAGGGTAACAGTCTGCAGAATGTTTGTGTCAGAGGTCACCTAGTCAGACACAGGTCAAAATCATTTATATTGACTAGAAAAAGCCGCATCCCAAACTCCCAGTGTAGTAATATCAGTATGACTTTCCTATTGGGTCTTCTAATGCCGCGTACACACGAGCGGACTTTATGGCAGACTTGGTCCGGAGGACCGGAGTCCGTCGGTTAATTCGATCGTGTGTGGGCTCCAGCGGATTTTTTTCCCAAAAGTTTGACGGACCTAGAAATTAAACATGTTTCAAATCTTTCCGACGGACTCGAGTCCGGTCGAAAAGTCCGCTCGTCTGTATGCTAGTCCAACGGACAAAAACCGACACTAGGGCAGCTATTGGCTACTGGCTATCAACTTCCTTATTTTAGTCCAGTGTACGTCATCACGTATGAATCCGTCTGACTTTGGTTGATCTTGTGTAGGCAAGTCCATTCATTTGGAAAATCCATCGGAAAGTTCGTTGAAAAGTCCTAGACCTAGTCTGTCGAAAAGTCCGCCCATGTGTACGCGGCATAAGGCCTCGTCCAGATGGACGCTGACACCCCTAGCCCGTGAATGAGCACCTTGTCTATGTGTCTCCAGGTACTGCATGCAGGCAGCCCACTCATGTCTATTGTGATGTAGTGGCCATACTAGGGTTGCCACCTGCCCGGAATTCACCCGGACAGTCCGTTTTTTGTATTGCGTGTCCGGGTTTCAGACCTCCTGAAACCCGGACACAATATTCATAATGAACCAGGCTCCCCGAGTACCACAACCGACGAGTGCATAGGGGTGTGCACAGGACCCATTCCCATACATGGACAGGAGAGGAGAGAGGGCTTGATCTGCTCCTCCTCCTCCTCCCACCTCAACCCCTCTGTCTGCCCATGCACACTCCAATCCCCAGTGTTCTTGTCCTCAGGAAAAGGATGTGTGGGCTAAAAATCTGAAGTTCAGCAACCGGCAGATACATCGTGGATGAAAGTTTGAAAGTTGAAAATGGCCGCAGCCTTATTTATTGGTTTTCACAACATTTATCTTTTAATATATATTTCAACATATTTGATCACATTCAAATCTTATCATATTATCAACTGTTTAAAAACCAACAAAAACCCAGCTCAGTCTTTAAGGCTCGAGCTGTAAAATTCATTAAACCCATCTCAATAACTGTCCCTTTTCTAGACAAAAAGGACTTACCACATAAAAAAGGCTGCGACAGGGGAGGGGTGGGTGGGGAGCTCCTCGGTATCCTCTGGCGACTGGCAAAAATTCTCCTCAGCTATCCTTTTAAATAGGGGCTCATTCAGCTTCTAAAAGCTTCCAAGGGGTCAGCTGACCTTTCTCCACCTATCACACTTGACCCTTCCCAAGCCTCCAGAAGGTTCTTCCCATGTGACCTCTCCTGACCTATCATAAGCCCCCCCATTGATTTTAAACCCAATGGGGGACCTAGAAACTTTCCAACCACCATGATCCTATTAGGGAAAGGGGGCCTTAAGACAGGCATACCCCTTATTTTCTCATGGGACACAGATGGAAAAAAAAAAAACTAACAGAAATTATAACCCTCTCACTTTGGACTAGTTCCTGTTGTGGCTATGGGACAGGAAGTGAAAGAAAATCTCCCTAATGGGACACAGATGGAAAAAAATAAAAACTAACAGAGATTATAACCCTCTCCCAAGATGAAAAAAAAAAGTTTGGCTTTAGATCTTCTTTAACCCAAGCAAACCTTTGAGCCCATTGAGATAGATGTTCATCATCCAACCTTGCAAATAAGGCCTGGTGGCACCAACCCTAGTGACGCCACTGCCTGTGCATCAAATCCATACTGATGTGCACTCTGGGAGGTCTGTGCAGGTCCGTGTGACTGGATGCCTGTAGTTGATTTCAACAGGCTGCCTGCACACCCCCGCATGGAACACCTGAGGCTGAAGACCACCCCATGCACAGATGCATGGATCAGTTAGCCTGTATAAATGAGACCTTATTTGCCAGCATGAATGATGAACATCTATCTCAACAGATTCAAAGGTTCTATTGCATAAAGTAGAACCAAAAAGTCAAACCTTTTTTTTCTTCTCCATTTTGGATAAGAGTATCTGAGGCCTTAGGGTTGAGATAGGGAATTATTTTATGTCTGAGGACCACATTGACCTGTGCAGAAACTTGTGGGCACCAATCTTGGGGGAAGAATTGATAAATTGCTCATGATGATCACTAAAAAGTAAAGCCAAACCTTTTTTTTCCTATCCATTTTGGATAAGAGTATCTGAGGCCTTAGGGTTGAGTTAGGGAATTATTTTATGTCTGAGGACCACATTAACCTGTGCAGAAACTTGTGGGCTGACCAATTTTGGGGGAAGAATTGATGAATTGCTCATGATGATCACTAAAAAGTAAAGCCAAACCTTTTTTCCTCTCCATTTTTGGATAAGAGTATCTGAGGCCTTAGGGTTGAGTTAGGGAATGATTTTATGTCTGAGGACCACAGTGACCTGTGCAGAAACTTGTGGGCTGACCAATCTTGAGGGAAGAATTGGTAAATGGCTCATGATGATCACTATTCTTCTACAGGGAATAGGCTGGCACGGGGCATAAAGATGCACACATTCCCTGTACTGTCATACAGATATTCTAAAGGACAATCTTGTGTCGGTCCAGTCATGAAATCTCCGTCTTTTGTTTGTGGATACTTTAGAGTGGTGAGCTCATTAGAGCAGTTTGATAACACCGGCTCTGTGACATTTCAAAGACAGCATTTGTGCAGCCTGTGTCTCTGGTTACTTCTGTTCCTATATTAGGCCAGAGACTAATGACAGCTGAGATATACACTGGTTAAAAATACAGGGCGCTAAAGAAATGAGAAGGACCGAGTGTGTAAGAGTGATTAAGTCTGTTTCTGATATCATTACCAGCAGCTGTTCATTCCTTGAACTCAGTAAAACAACTTATTTTGTAGGTACCTTGTATATTAGGCTTTTGTATATAGTTACATGCTGGATGAACAGTATAGCAGGGTTATATAAAAGACCACAAACACAAAAAATATTAATATTAGGGCATGAATATTATATATAATGACAGTATTTAGTATTTCTTTTTATTTAACATGCCTTTGTTTGTTTATTTTTTTCAACATATTCACATGCATACCAATCTGTCCAGAAAAGTGACATTTGGGACACATTGTAGCACTATCAGAGGTGCTTGAGCAGTGGCAGCAACTGTCTTTTTTTTTTCTTTTTTGGATATAAAGGGAACTTGTAGTCCATTTTAAAATGTTAAAATTAAGATTTCTGTCTAAAGTTGGCCAAACAAATATACACTGTATTGTCAAAACTATTGGGACGCCTGCCTTTACACACATGAACTTTAATAGCATCCCAGTCTTAGTCCGTAGGGTTCAATATTGAGTTGGCCCACCCTTTGCAGCTATACCAGCTTCAACTCTTCTAGGAAGGCTGTCCACAAGGTTTAGGAGTGTGTCTATGGAAATGGTAGACCACTCTTCCAGAAGCGCATTTGTGAGGTCAGGCACTGATGTGGGCCAGAAGGCCTGGCTCACAGTCTCTGCTTTATTTCCTCCCAAAGGTGTTCTATCGGGTTGAGGTCAGGCCAGTCAAGTTCTTCCACCCCAAACGCGCTTATCCATGCCTATATGGACCTTGCTTTGTGCACTTGATAGAGGGGGGGTTATGGTGTGGGGTTGTTTTTCAGGGGTGGGGCTTGGCCCCTTAGTTCCACTGAACGGAACTCTTAAAGTGGTTGTAAACCCTTTACAACCACTTTAACCTACAGGTAAGCCTAGATTAAGGCTTTCCTGTAAGTGCTTGAAATATCTCCCAGACTTGCACGGTCTAGGAGATATTTGCAAATCGCCGTAGGGCGATTTCTTCTGCACATGCGCCGAAGTTAGACAGGGCACGCTGTGCCGTTTCTAGCTCGGGTCATACCGTTAAAGGCGGCTCCCGCGTGCATGCGCGTGAGTGACGTCACAGCCTCCGCCAGTCACAGAGCCGGAGTTCGCGGCCCCGGAAGGAAAAGGGGTGAAAAATGGACGCTCGCTACTAGTGAGGAAGACAGGGACATCGCAGGCTTCTCCTGCAGGTAAGTGTCACATAATGGGCTACTATGCAGTGCATAGTAGCCCATTATACTTACCTTTGTAGGGAAACAAAGAGGAAGTAACACCCATCAGACTTTACTTCCTCTTTAAAATGGTAATAATCTGCTGGAAAAAAACAAAACAAAAAAACCTGCAAGACAATAGCATAATGTGCATCGCATACTAGCACATCATGAAATACTTACCTTAAAACAAAGCCCCCGCAGCGGCGCCCAGCCACCGCTGAGGGGCCTGACATGTTCCCCTGGCGTTACTTTCGGGTTGGTGGGCTCCAGCGCTGTGAGTGGCCGGGGCCGCAATGACGTCACTCCCGCGCAGGCGCGCTGGAGCCCTCCATTCCGGCAAGAAGCTCTGAAGTTCCGGCACGATACCCGGACCTGCAGAGCACATGTGCCGCTGATGTCAGCTGCTGCATGCAGGGTGAATATCTCCTAAACGGTGTACATTTAGGAGATATTTATTTTACCTACAGGTAAGCCTTATTATAGGCTTACCTGTAGGTATAAATCACAAAGTGAGGTATACAACCGCTTTAAAGCGTCAGCATACCAAGACATTTTGGACAATTTCATGCTCCCAACTTTGTGGGAACAGTTTGGGGATGACCCCTTCCTGTTCCAACATGACTGCGCACCAGTGCACAAAGTAAGGTCCATACAGACATGGATGAGCGAGTTTTGGGAGGAAGAACTTCACTGCCTTGCAGTCCTGATCTCAACCCGATAGAACACACCTTTGGGATGAATTAAAGTGGAGACTGCGAGCCAGGCCTTCTCATCCAACATCAGTGCCTGACCTCACAAATTCTCTTCTGGAAGAATGGTCAAACATTCCCATAGACACGCTCCTAAACCTTGTGGACAGCCTTCCCAGAAGAGTTGAAACTGTTATAGCTGCAAAGGGTGGGCCAACTCAATATTGAACCCTACGGACTAAGACTGGGATGCCATTATAGTTCAAGTGTGTGTAAAGGCAGGCGTCACAATACTTTTGACAATATTGTGTATATTTTTTCAACCAAGGGATACAGGGCTACCCATTGAGCAAATTAAGCAGGTTTGATAGTGGCAGTAAGAACGAGGCCTTAGGCAGAACTTTTAGGTCCCTCGCATGTGGGGCTGTTTAGGAACAGTGGGTCCCACCCAGGACTTTTAGTGCACTGGGGAGGGACAAGTGTAGCATCCACCCCGCTGGCGGCATCCTGTCAAAAGCTGTGGCGGGCTGCACCTGGATAGTGCTGAACACTGTACTGAGTGGTACCAGCATTTAAAGTCCTGTGCACTCCGGGCACACTTATAGCATCTCGGGCATTTGTCCCTAGGCACATACTGCCCTAAACATTAATAGCGCTCTGTGCACTGTCCAGCCACAGCAGCTGCCAGCCTATCATAGAATTGAACAGGCTGCTGGCAGCAGAGCTGGATGGTGCACCTGTGCCTCTCGCCCCCACTTTAACACCAGAGCCTCATTCACTGGGGCCCTAAAGTGTAATATAATATACAGGTTCCCTTAAAACAATGAATAATTAACTATGTAAGCACCCCTAGCAGTTTGTTCCAGTCCCTGTCACTTCTGCTGGATAGGTTGGTGGGCATGTACTGTAAATGCAAAAAAAACTTTAAGGCATGTAAAGTTAAAAAAAGTAAAAGTTAAAAAAAAAAAAGGAATGAATAACCAGACTAAATTTATTACATATATTAACCACATACAGGAATTCCGATTTGATTGACAGGGATTATTACACTTGGCATGTTGTAACATGAACGTATAAGTAACTTGCACAGGAACAACACATGCAGTGGTATTGGCGGCATACATTTGTGCGTAGTACATAAAGAAACAAGAGTTTCTCTCCTTTAGGGATGACCTCGATTGTGTGCATATATGGACGCTGAATGACCTCTAGGACTCAGCCATCTGTCTTTTTGTATTAACTTGCTATTCACATGAGTCTAATGCCCAGTGGCCTTGCCACCTCTTGTTGCAAACAGTAAGCACTTACACAATGACTTATCTGTGAGCAAAGAGCATGCTTCTCCTTTTTGTGGTTTTTCTTCATTCTGTGTGTGTTCACCTGAGAAGCCGCAGTTGTTAACATTCACAATTTTTACTTACCGTATATACTCGAGTATAAGTCGTTCCGAGTATAAGTCGAGGCCCTAATTTACCACAAAAAAAATGGGAAAAACTTATTGACCCGAGTATAAGACGAGGGTGAGAAATGCACAGCTACTGTAAGGGGAAAAGAGGGTCAACAATGCCCATTTGCAGCATCACTGTGCCCATTTGCATGCTTCACTGTGCCCATTTGCAGCCATAGGTCCCCTGAACTTCAAACTCAGTAGTTAAGGGTTCCTAGATGCCCCCCAGCTGCAGCCAAAATTTGGGGTCTCTGAACACAAAGGGTCCCGAAATGACATTGCTGCAGATGGACACAGTTGACCGAATTTGGGGCGCCGTATCTCGGGGCCACTTAGTGCTAAGAACCCCAAATTTGGTGTACAAACCCAGTGGAACTAGTACCATAACATTTCCAAAGCTGGGGTTTCTAGCACCAAGTGGCCCCGAGACACAGGGCCCCAAACATCAGTTCATAAAATGTCAAGCACTTTTCTGCAGCAGAGAATGACATTTTCTGAACCAGTTTTGCGGCCCCGTATCTTAGGGCCACTTGGGGCTAGGAACCCCAGCTTTGGATATGTTATGGTACCAGTTCCACTGGGTTTGCATACCAAACTTGGGGTTTCTAGCACCAAGTGGCCCTGAGATATGGGGCCCCAAAGTCGGTTCAGAAAATGTCAAGCACTTTTCTGCAGCAGAGAATGACATTTTCCGAACCAATTTTGGGGCCCCGTATCTCGGGGCCACTTAGGGCTAGGAACTTTGGATATGGACATATCAGCTTTGGATATGTTGTGGTACCAGTTCCACTGGGTTTGCACACCAAATGTGGGGTTTCTAGCACCAAGTGGCCCTGAGATACGGGGCCCCAAAGTCGGTGCAGAAAATGAAATTTTTTGCTGCAGAAAAGTGCTTGACTCGAGTATAAGTCGAGGGGGGTACTTTCAGTACAAAAAAATGTGCTGAAAAATTCGACTTATACTCGAGTATATACGGTATATCTACTATGTTTTGTAGAAACAAATAACATATTTTCTGTATCCATCTCACTACGATAATCTAAAAAGTCACAAGGATACAAAGTACATTTAAACAGTAATAGTAATATACAGTATGTACAATAGTATGTAATTAATAAATAAATAATTAGTTAATAATAATAATAATAATAATAATAATTAATTAATAATATGTACATACAATAGTATTTACAATAGTAATGCTCCAGCTTTTGTACTTGCAAGAGTTTTAAAAAAGTATTTTAAATCATTTTCTAATTGGGGTAAAACAGAAATGCAATGTGAAATACTTTATAACTTATTGTATGCACTACAGAATGTTACAGTTTCATTGCAGAAACCACAAGGACGGATCTGCAAAATGTAGATAAGAGTTATATGTAATATTTGTACAAATGGCATTAAAGGAGTTTTGTTCACCAACCTCTCATAAACTAGTTTACGTAATAAAAGATCCATGGAAAGTACAGGCCGGAAACTCGACAGCTTCTCCATAGAAAATATTTTTTTGAGCATTACAGCAATGACATTATCCAAAAATACTGACGCGTTTTGGTAGGTTGCTTTTGATGAAGGCCTTAGGCCGAAATGCGTCAGTATTTTTGGATGATGTTATTGCTGTAGTGCTCAAATAAATATTTTCTATGGAGAAGCTGTCGAGTTTCCGGCCTGTACTTTCTATGGATCTTTTGGGAGCTTAATTAGCCAGAGCACCGACTACTCTACACACCAACTATACTATATAGTGGTAGAGATTGGGTGAGTTTTTCTCTAATTTACGTAATAAGGCAGCAGAAAGTGCGCGGTAATCTACAGCAACACATCAGTTTTCAAAATATCATTTTGGATAGGGTAGAGAATAGATAATACCAGTGTCAGTTTTTTTCCACCTGTGTACAATACATATGGGTCCAAATACATCCCACATTGTATGCTCTTCTTTCTATCTCTGGTATAATAGTGGCTGGTGAGTGTCAGGCGTGCAAGCTAAATGTGACCTTATATGACATCTCAGTGTACAGTGCTTCAGTTTTGAGCTTCAGGCAGATATTAGGATCAATGAATGGATTAACCTCAGCCTGCAGACTGAACAGTGAAGAGGCAGACTACTGGGGTCATTCCACCGTTTACTCTGCTCTTTTCTTCTGTCAAAAGGTATGTTTTTATCACATGTGCACTACATGTACAGCTAAATATCTTTGTAGCGCTACCTGCCTCTACAGGAAATTACAGAGGACTGATATCAAGACAAATTCCTTTTTTGAACTTTTCAAACTTAAAGCGGAGTTCCACCCAAAAATGGAACTTCCGCTTTTCGGATTCCTCCCCCCCTCCGGTGTCACATTTGGCACCTTTGAGGGGGGAGCATATACCTGTATAATCCAGGTATTTGCTCCCACTTCCGGGCATAGATCACCTCCTACACCCCCCCCCCCCCCGTCTTCTGACAGACACACAGGTCCCAGAAGACAGCAGGGACCAGTGAGGGCGCGCAGCGCGACTCTCGCATTGCGCAGTAGGGAACCAGGCTGTGAAGCCGCAAGGCTTCACTTCCTGATACCCTTACTGAAGATGGCAGCGCCTCCACCCGAGAGCCGAGGGACATATCGGCTTCGGGTGAGGACATCGGGGACGCCCTGGACAGGTAAGTGTAAAAAAAAAAATTTTGGCGGAACCCCGCTTTAATTTTGTCTAGTGTTCTAGACCAGGGGTGCTCAACCTTTTGAAGAGCGAGGGCCACTTCGCTCTTCAAAAGGTTGGTAACTGCTTGCAGGCCACAATGAACTATGGGGTTTTACTGCACCCTCAAACCGCAAATGTAAAAGGGCCCTTACTGTCCTAAGCCCCCTATAAGGCTGCTTTCAGACTGATGCGCTGCAGTTTACTCGCACCGCGAGTGCAGTGCACCTGCGGCTTTCCTGCAGGTCAGCTGCACTGAGCCATAGACTTCTATTACATCTTGCGGGCGTGGTGCACTTTCTAAAAAACGCACCAAAACTCCTGCATTTAGAATCGCAGAACATAATAGAAGTCTATGGCTCAGTGCAGCTAATCTGCAGGAAAGCAAACTGCACTTGCCGATCAGTGTGAAAGCAGCCTAATAACCCTTTTATAAGTGCTAATATGCCCATTGCAAAATTGCAGTGTATGTGATGTTTAATACACTGACCTTTTCCTCTTTTCAGCTTCTGCTGGCATCGCTCTCCTGGCTGCTAGAAAGATCCCAGGCGAAGTGCATTTGGCATCACTCCGCCTGAGACAGGAGCCAGCGCTACAGAAGAAGCATTGGCTTATGCGACTCCTGCTCCCTCCACGGCTGCTTGCTTCCTCCACTACCGGCGCCAGCTTTATGCACCCTGATGTTCTTGGATGGTGGACCGGCAACCTGTTGCTCGCTATCTAGGCTTGCCAACCCGCCATCCCAGAGCATGGGCATGTGCTTCCCTGGTTTAAGGTTGCGCGCCACATCAGAGGGCCACATCACAGCGATCCCTGTGCGTTTCTCTCACCGCATTACAATCACACTGTTTGCAATCTGCTGCGGGTGTCAATACAAAGTTAACGACACCCCCAAAAGGTTTGCAAACGCAGTGCGGTTTGCCAGCACCAGATCGCATGATACAAAAAGACCATGTGATACTGTTGCAGTGCAGCTCCACAAAAGGTGCCTGCACTTTTTTGGTGCAATATGGTGATTTGAATCACACCACACTGAATCTCATGCAATTGCACAGAAATGCGGTTCGGTTCCTATGCGATTCACATGCGAGATATAGTGTGAACCGGGGCTTGATCTAACAGATGTTTAGCTTACTGTTCAGCATGTAATGATATTGTCACCACATTACTTGCAGAGTGAAAATTTAATATTTGCTTTTGGAATTATAAAGTGTTTAGCTAAACCTTATCTCTGAGATCACTCCGGCAGGATGAATGGACATCTGGTGCAGTGTTTACTTTGTGTTATTGGTGAAGTGAAATCACTCTAATTTTAACAAGCTATTCTGATGTCTTTTAACTATATAGGATATGGAAGCATTTGTGGCTGTCAACAGATTTACATAATTCTTGTTTTTTTTTTAATAGAAAAGGGAGATTTCATCGCTCTGGATCTCGGTGGGTCATATTTTCGAATTCTGCGGGTAAAGGTTTCACATGAAAAGAAGCAAACAGTGCAGATGGAGAGTGAGATCTATGATACACCAGAGGACATTATCCATGGCACAGGCACCAGGGTAAGTGCTTTTAGCATTTGGACCTGAATGGAGTCCAAGCTGCCACTAAAACATTGTTTACCATTGATGAGTATTTGCCAGATCTGCAGACCCTCCTAGAGGTCATTGCTGGGCCTCCACATACCTTTCCCTCTGTATGTTGAGTCCTGGTTCTTTTTTTAGTTGTCACATTCATGTCCAGACTCCCTGGTGACTCTAGATGTGTGTGATTGAAGACATGTTTATTAGCAGTTTTGCTATTAAAACATTTGCAGAAATAGAAATGCCTAAAGCACTTGAAGGAAAACCAGATTCAGTAAAGTCCATTAAAGCTGCTCATACACCAATCAAAATGTGGCCAGTCTCTTCTGGGATCAGTACGTGGCCCACCCTGCTCAACAGAACTTAATTGTTGTATCACCTTCTGTTGGAAATTTTTTTTTTTTTTTTTTTAAATTTTAGTTGTCATACATATAGAGAAATAAACAATTTAATCAATCCATCAATCGTATGAGTTCCAACGAATCCATTCAAAATCCAATTAACAGCATTACTCCTATCTTAAATACATCTACAGTAAAAACAATAACTAGTTATTTGAGATAGTCTCCATTCTCTCTTCCATTAGACCTGCTTCTCTTGTATGCCCTGACAACATACTTTACTAAGAAGAAAAACCTCTACATATCTGAAGAGGCAAAAGAAGAAAATAAGAAGCCCCATGAAGGAAAGATTTCAAAAAAACAAAAAAAAAACAAAACACTGATAGGGGAGATGTACCGAGGAAAAGGCAAGATTACTATACCATCATCCACGAAAGTGAGGTCACCCCCAAGTCCACACTCTCTTTTTCACATACTCTCAGGAGCAAAGTGGGAACTCCCTTCCTCCGAGAATTTAAATGTATTCCATTGGCCCCAAGTTTCTAAATATGTCTCCTTTCAATTTTGAGCCGATAATAGCAAATCCTCCATCCTATTAACCTCTTCAATTCGTGTGACCCATGTAAGAATTGTGGGAGGGTACGTATCTCTCCACTGCCGTACGATACATGATCTAGCCGCATTAATAAGATGGCGCAAAATTAATTTACTATATGTTTCCCCCGGTATGTTTGAGACATGTAACAAAAATAGGGCTGGATCTTCTGGGAGGTTATACTCAGTAAATTTCTGTGCTATCCGCCGTATCTCCCTCCAGAAGTACTCCAGTTTTGGGCAGGACCAAAGAACGTGGAGTAGAGTCCCTCTTTCCTCCTGACACCTCTGTTGGAAAATTTTAGGACAATCAGTGTAATCTGACGGCAGCAGGGGCTCACTGAATAAATAAATAACCATGTATGGACAGCCTTAGGTGTGACTATCAAGATGGTGGAGAAGATGGGCATCAGGAGTAAAAAGCTCTTGGGCCAAACTGCCACCACTGTTTGGACACCAGCTGTTTTTGCACTAGTTTCTTCTACTTGAAGAGGTTTCGTGTGACTCTTGATGATAATGGGGTCATCTGATTCTTCTTAATAAATGACAAATAAAGTCTAAAGCTGGCTTTATACTAGTAGGTTGATGAACAAAGGTTCTGATTTTAGCAGTCAGTTTAAGAATGAATGTAATTGCCTGAATGAAAATCACATTCACTGTTAGAAATTAATTTGTTCAAGAAACATTTTCCATACTACTTCTTTGAATTTTCTCAAAACTGCAGTTAAAAATGAATGTCAATTGGACCTCATTAACAATTCTAAAATTGAAAGAATGTTTCTGAAATAAACGTTTTCAAACTATGTTCTTTTAGCGTATGGCCAGCTTACGCATGTGCAGATATGCTGTCACTTTATGATAGAAAATGCTGATTACATCCTGTTGCTAAATCCTGGGGGTAGCCTTATTTATCTGGCTTCTTAGTAGCTTCTTACCCAAAAACAGATGCTGAGTTTTCCCTACTTTGTTGCTAATAAAGCACATGTCAACAGGTAAAAAATGGCCCATGTGGACAAAGTACATAGGACATCCTTTAATTCTGGAGATATACAATGCCTTGAAAAAGTATTCATACCCCTTTTCCACATTTTGGCATGTTACAACCAAAACCGTAAATGTATTTTTATTGGGATTTTATGTGATAGACCAACACAAAGTGGCACATAATTGTGAAGTGGAAGAAAAATGATAAATGGTTTTCAATTTTTAAAAAACAAAAAATCTGAAAAGTGTGGCATGCATTTATATTCAGCCCCCTTTACTATGATACCCCTAACTAAAAATCTAGTGGAACTAATTGCCTTCAGAAGTCACCTAATTAGTAAATAGAGTCCACCTGTGTGTAATTTAATCTCAGTATAAATACAGCTGTTCTGTGAAGCCCACAGAAGCTTGTTAGATAACCTTATTGTATAAACAGCATCATGAAGACCAAGGAACACACCAGACAGGTCAGGGATAAAGTTGTGGAGAAGTTTAAAGCAGGGTTTGGTTATAAATAATATCCCAAGCTTTCAACATCTGGTGGAGCACTGTTCAGTCCATCATCCAAAAATGAAAAGAGTATGGCACAACTGCAAACCTGCAAAGACATGGCCGTCCACCTAAACTGACAGACTGATGGAAAGCGTTAATCAGAGAAGCAGCCAAGAGGCCCATGTTAACTGTGGAGGAGCTACAGAGATCCACAGCCCAGGTGGGAGAATCTGCCCACAGGAAAACTATTATTTGTGCACTTCGCAAATCTGGCCTTAATGGAAGAGTGGCAAGAAGAAAGCCATTGTTGTAAGAAAGCCATAAGAAGTCCCGTTTGCGAGAAGCCATATGGAGGACACAGCAAACGTGGAAGAAGGTGCTTTGGTCAGATGAGACCAAAATTGAACTTTTTGTCCTAAAAGCAAAATGCTATGGTGGCAGAAAACTAACACTGCACATGACCATGGAACACACCATGTTGTGTAGATGCTTTTTTTCAGCAGGGAAAGGGAAGCTGGTCAGAGTTGATGGGAAGATGGATGAAGCCAAATACAGGGCAATCTTAGAAGAAAACCTGTAAGAGTCTGCAAAAGACTTGAGATTGGGGCGGAGGTTCACCTTCAAGCAGGGCAATGACCCTAAACATACAGCCAGAGCTACAATGGAATGGTTTAGATCAAAGTATATTGATGTGTTAGGCTCTTTCACATGGGGCGGATCGGTGATGATCCACCCCGTGAACATCCGCTTGCTCAGCGGGGATCGCTCTGCCGATCCCCGCTGAGCAGGAAGATGACAGGTCCGTCGCTGCACACCGCTCTCCTCTATGGGATATCCAAAAACAGATGGAAAAGTAGGTTTTTCCTCCGTTACACTTTTTCGGATCGGAGTGGGTCGGATGTCAGCGGATATGTCACCGCTGACATCCAACGCTCCATAGACCTCCATGGAGTGTCCGTTCAGGTCCGCCTAAAAAACTGACAGGCGGACCTGAACGAACAGAATGGCCCGGTCAAAGTCCAGACCTAAATCCAATTGAGAATCTGTGGCAAGAAAATTGCTGTCCACAGACACTCTCCATCCAGTCTGACAGAGCTTGAGCTATTTTGCAAAGAAGAATGGGGAAGAATGTCACACTCTAGATGTGCAAAGCTGGTAGAGACATACTTAAAAAGACTTGCAGCTGTAATTGCAGTGAAAGGTGGTTCTACAAATATTGACTCAGGGGGGCTGAATACAAATGTACACCACACTATTCACATATTGATTTGTAACACATTTTGAAAACCATTTATCATTTTCCTTTCACTTCACAATTATGTGCCACTTTATGTTGGTCTGTCACATAAAATCCCAATAAAATACATTTACGTTTTTGGTTGTAACATGACAAAATGTGGAAAATTTCAAGGGGTATTAATAGGCACTGTATGATTTAGTCAAGGTTCATTTATAGTCTAGAGGTTTTCTGTAGATGTCTACTTGTAATTTATGCTCCATGTTCTGACATCAGTTTTATACATTGATAGCAAGCAAACCTATAGTAATCATTTTGTTTGTAAACCACGGATTTCATGCCTAGCCGGTCTCCCAGTAGCTTCAGCTGGCCTCTAGAATGCCCTGGTAGCCCCAATTAGTAATATTCTATCCCAATGGCTGTGTGGTCTGAGCTAACAGATGCAAAGGGATGGTCTTCAGTGTTTCTCATATGTACCCCATCTGAAAGAATAATAGCAAATTGCAGCTAGTCAGCTGGTTATTAATCACCACTTCTAGGAAGGTTATATAGGATTGTTAAAGAAACAAAAACCCAGTAATAAGCTGATGAATACAATTGACCTTTGTGTTCTCTCTTTACCCTTGTAAATCCTTCAGCATCCAATTGAATGCAGCATCTGCTGTGCTGGAAAATGCATGTAGCTTTGTTTAAATGGAATGGTCCACCTCTGGTGTTTGTTATTTTCCTTCATTACTTGGAATATTCTAAAATTGTTAACAGCATTAGCACTAATCCCAAAATGTATAACCTTTTACAGTATTTTCTTTTAAATTTAACTAGAAATGTATATTGAATCACTTGGTTGACACTAAATTAGACATTAATCCATACCTGTTTAAACAAAAAAAAAAAAAATAGACATGAATACAGATTTTGTCCTCATATCCTTGATGTCATATGAAATATGTAGCTGCTATTGTTGGTTTCCTTCTAAGAATTCTAGTTTCCTGGCTGTCTTTGGCTTTAAAGGGGTTGTAAACCCTCAAGGTTTTTCACCTTAATGCATTGTATGTATTAAGATGAAAAACCTCCTGTGATGCAGCAGCCCCACCAGAGCCCCCCTTTTACTTACCTGAACCCGGTCTTTCCAGTGACGGGGATGAGCACACCAGCTTCAGCCGTTGTCTCTGGTCCTGATCAGATAGATTGATAGCAGCGCAGCCATTGGCTCCCCGCTGCTATCAATCAAAATCCAATGATGCGGGGGGCAGGGCCGAGTCCAGCTGTCTGTGTCAATGGACACAGCAGCAGGGCACGGGAGCGCGCCCGCACGAGTGACCCGAAGGAGAACGGCTCTCCAAAGGGGCACTCAAGGAGAGGAGGAGCCAAGAGCGCCGCTGAGGGACCCCAGAAGAAGAGGATCGGGACCACTCTGTGCAAAACCAACGGCACAGAGGAGGTAAGTATAACAGATTTGTTTCTTTTTGTTTTTTTTTAAACAAACCTTTACATATCCTTTGGTACTGTCTTATCCACTGATTTGATCCTTTATTTTAAATTAGGTAAAAGTAGAACAATAGGCAAAACTTTTTGTTTTCAATTTGGTTATAGCAAGGGAGGTTTATAACTCCTGTCACATTTTTTTTTTCGCCATCTGTCCCCCTTGCGGAAATTTCCCTTAATTTCCTGTCCCAGAGCCAAACAGGAAATGAGAGGAAATCCCTGCAAATTAAGGGAATTCATTGGGGACCCAGAGGTCATCAGAACAAGTGTCCATATTGGAAGATTTTCCTTCTATTACTTTTTCTGGGGACAACCCAAAATTTGTGATTTTCTTTTGCTTTCACTTTTAATGATAATGGTAAACAGGACAAATAGAGAGCATGAATCGCCCTAACAGGGGGCACAGACAGCAATAAAAACTGATAGGTGTTCTAATCCCTCTGCACTCTGTCCAAAACTAAAAGAGAAAAAAGTTTTGTCTTTAGTTATACTTTAAGGAAGAAATTAGAACCTCTGTCTGGTTTAGACTGTATTGGTGCCCTTACAAGGGGAGATTCCTCTTCCTTCCTCTTCAGACTGTAATAACCAGTCTATGCCAAATACCCATAAATGTTCAGATTAAGTCATAATAAGTAACCTTTAACATACATACAATGCATGTACCCCTAATGATATACTGTACAAATGTTTTCCAGAGCAGTCTCCTATATTTATTTTGGATCTGTTTTATTTATATTTTTTATGGTGTGCTAAATCTTCAGCCTATCAACTGAATTACCATCTGGGCTTGTCACAAGTGTCCTTTGGGGTACAGTGTACCACTTGGTTGAAAGACATTGGCCTAAGCTTTGTATGGCAGATATAGCACTATATATTAGTATTTCTCAAACTTTTTTTTAAGTCCTTCCACCCTTTATGCGAGTATTCAAAGTATGCAAAATCTTGAGGCACCCCAATCTAAAATGTAAAAATTGTAAATGTTATCAATGGGAAACATGCCCCTATGCCACTGTACACAACTGCAATAAGGATGAGAGAAGATTCTGGACAACCGCAGTCCAAAAAATTAGCCTTTATTCATAAAAAATGATGATATCAAAAATACATGCCACAGCAGAACTCAGGACAGAAGAGCTGACGCGTTTCACACTATCAAACAGTGCTTAATAATAGCTTATCAGCATCACTGTATACAACTGCCTCATTAGAGATTCCCCCATCACATCAGAACCCCCTTCCTGCATCTCACCAGAGGTCACCTTTCAGTTAGAGTCCTCCCTTTCTGTCTGAGGTTCCTCTTTTACATGAGTCGCCCCTATACATTAGAGGCGCTCTATACATTAATACTCCCATGGCCTCCGAGTCCCCCCATCACTGAGTCTCCCAATCCCATAGTCTTCTCTTCACATCTCTTTACATCAGAGCCCACATAGTCTTCTCTTCATATCAGAGCTAGAGGACTTCCGTCTTCTCCTGAATGCTAGAGGCAGCTTTACATGTCACTTGTCCTGAATCAGAGTCATGCTTTGCCATGATGCAGGCGAGATGGCCATCATCACCATAGCATTAAAAGCCGCTGTGTGTCCTAACCCTAGAGTATTTTTGGTTGTTACAGTGCTGGGGGTTTGGCCGGTGTTCTGTCAAATCAGCCAACTCGTCAGAAACTCCAACCACGTCACTTCTGGTTTTTTAAACCATCAGTAATTGTAAATTTTGACAAATTGCTGTTTGGACACAACACCGGCAACCGAATACAGTCCGGTACAGGAAGATTTAGCTGTTTTAACAGCACAGCGGCTAACGAGGACAAAGTTGTCGCCGCCACGGTGGCGGCCATTTTGTTGGCTAGTATTAGAGCGGAGTAACAATCTCTGCTCATAATATCGTGCACCGGACTCTATTCGGTTGCTGGTGTTGTGTCCAAACAGCAATTCGTCAAAATCTCCAATTACTGATGGTTTAAAGGAACCCTGTGCCCCGTACACACAATCGGATTTTCCGGCAACAAATGTTGGATGTGAGCTTGTTGGCTGAAAGTCCGACCGTGTGTATGCTCCATCGAACATTTGTTGTCGGACTTTCCGCCAACAAATGTTGGCTAGCAGGTTCTCAAATTTTCCGCCAACAAAACTTTGTTTTCGGAATTTCCGATCGTGTAGTCCGACGCACAAAAGTTCACGCATGCTCGGAATCAAGCAGAAGCAGCCGCACTGGCTATTGAACTTCCTTTTTCTCGGCTCGTTGTACGTCACCGAGTTCCCACGTTCGTAATTGTTGGCCAACATTTGTGTGACCGTGTGTATGCAAGACAAGTTGGAGCCAACAACCTTCGAACAAAATTCCACAGTTTTGTTGTCGGAAAGTCCGATCGTGTGTACGGGGCATAAGTTATAAGTAGTTGGAGTTTCTGACGAGTTGTCTATTTTGACAGAACACCAACTCGCACTGAGCCAACATATGACATTGATCCAGGGCAAACTGGGTCCTGTGCTAATGGTCCCCCCGAGTGAACCCAGACGCACCCTAGTAAGAAATACTGATGTATATTACAGAGGTTATGAAAGGAGAGGCAATGGCTGTTCTATTTAGCTTGTTTTACTTGAACCTTTACTATTGAGATAAAAAGCAGCAGACTTTGGCACTTTTCCAGTGTGAAGCGTCCTAAGAAATACCTGAAAAGTGTTTCCTTTCTTTAGGGAATTGTATGTTTTCTTTATTCCTTTCCTACAATTTTTATACACAAGGCCCATAATGACACAGGGTGCCCATACTTACCAGCACTGGAAGGTGGAGTATAACAGAAGGCTTCAAACTATGTAAACTGTCTTTTATGTAGCACTATGATTTGTGTGACTCATAGAAGAACATTGTTGTCTTTCAAAAGCTCTTTGACCATGTTGCCGAATGCCTGGGGGATTTCATGGAGAAGAAGCAGATCAAAGACAAAAAGCTGCCGGTCGGATTCACCTTTTCCTTCCCATGCGCACAATCTAAATTAGATGAGGTAAGATGCGCCTTGTTTGTGAATATTATTCATAGGAACTGAAGCCTGATTAAAAGGCTGTACATCTAAAAACCCAATTACCTTATGGTATGATTAAAAAAAAAAAATGGGCTGATCTGTCTTTACTTTGTTAGATGTGTTACGCCTAATACACACAGGCCGAATGCACATTCACACACGTTCGGGCGCCTTCTATCGAAGGGGCATTACCAAAAAAGGTCTGCCAATCCGCTCCCGATCCCTACTGGAGTGTTCTGGCAGGGGGGCCGTCCCCCCTGTCAGAACACAATAGCACAGCAAGGGAGATCGATGTACTTCTCCCCTGAGCTGTCAGTATTTTTGCGTTCTACCCAAAAAAATAACTAGTGTGTATTAAGGCTTTAGGCAATCACAAGTTGGAAATTTGTTTGGGAAGTCACTGACATGACGCCAGCCAAAATATATATTTTTTGTTTGTTTTGGGAAGAATTAAAATCTCTGTTTTTATTGTGGCCTGTGTCCCCAGTAAAGAGATTCCCCCTTAATTCCTGTCCCAGAATAGAGAAACAGGAGGTGATGAGAAATTGCTTTTTACATGAAGCCTCTATGAAGTTTTATTTGAGGTTTATGCATTCTTGTCTTAGTTGCCCTCTGTCCCCTAATTTCTTGTCTTGGTCTTACAGACACAAAAGGGAGAAAAGCTGGGTTTTAAAGGCTCATGCACTCTGATTGGCTCGTAAAAACTGGCTTGTTTGGATGCCCAAAAGGCACAGGTGCAGTGTGCAGCCCACTGCCAGGAACCTGTCAAAGGCAAAACTAGGCTGTAATATGCTGTTTTCTTAGCAGTGCACTCATTTAGGGCTGTAGAGTGCACATGTGCCTCCCGGGTGGCCAAATAGCCAGGTTTTTATGCTGTAGGAGCCAATCCCCCTGTGTGCATGAGCTCATCATATTAAGCAAGGACTCCGTAGATCTTGGGGTAGACTTTGCAGAAATTTTGTTTAGTTTTGGTTCTTTGTCAGTCGTAAAATACATAATTGCGTTCTGTTATATTCGTTATGTTGCGTTAATTCGTTTTCGGATAATTCATTATTATTCGTAGAGTGTCGATATTCGTTATACTGAATCTCGAATCATGTCGAATTAATTTGTTATATCCGCTATAATTTCTTTTGTATTAGTTGAAATTCGATATTTATGTATGTATATATATTCGTGATAATGATTCATAGTTTGGAAAGTTGTTTGTTTATTGAATCTATACAATGACAATATCTCTTCTCCTCTGCTCAAATACAATACAACACTCTTCTCACTCACTTCTCAGGAATGCACTTTGCCAGTAATCCAACCTCCGGCACAAAATTAATCAGCTGATTGGACTGTAAGATTTACTTTGAGTTGACCTTTTGTTTCATTAGATCTTTAACGAATTACCGAATCATGTCAAATTCATTCGTTATATTCGCTATAATTTTCGTATTAGTTGAAATTAGTTATTTTTTTATTTCAGACATTCGGATGCATCCGAATGTCTGAAAGATGCAAAATTTGGCGAATTTTGATTCATTACGAAACGAATTAAACATGTCTATCTTGGGGTACACTGCAACCTGCAGCAAAAAGATACATCACAAAGTATCTCTTTTGTGCAATAAAAAAACCTTCCTGTATACAATATTGTAAAGCTAAAGCTCCCACTTTAAGCATCATGTTCACTAAAAAAATGAAAAGTCTTTATAAACTGTCAACTTTATCAAGGCAGATTTTTGAAATTATGGTCAAATATGAGTGTAGAATTTGTATTTTACATTCATTTTCTATTTTCAACTTTATTGAATGAAGCTCTATAATCTCAGGCTGACTTTATCATTTTTATTTGTTTAAAAAGGGCATTTTGCTGACCTGGACTAAAAGATTCAAGGCTAGTGGGGTCGAAGGAATGGATGTCGTTAAATTGTTAAACAAGGCCATCAAGAAGCGAGGAGTAAGTAAAATAGATCGTCTTTTTTTTTTCTAAAGGTTTTCTTTTAAAAAAAAAATGTAGACAGATATGCAATTCCCCAATTTAACCCACGTGTACTATTTAGACTTATTTTTAAACAGTACCTCAGTCTGCCTTTATATTAACCTCCTGTAATCCAATCTTCATCAGGATTCATTCTGGGAGAGTAAGGGGGCACTGTAAGTCAATCCTGCTTTATTACACATTCTTTCTTCCTCTCTACAAAACAGTGCTACAGGTACTATTGGTGGCCATACAACAGCAATATTGTGGTAAATTGGTGAATATCAAACGTTTTTCAATCACAATTTGTTCCCTAGTGCCAAAAGATAGAACTTTACTTGAAACTGACTAATGCCAGAAGACATTTTAAATGAATCTGCATTACAATTTTTATAATTTGGAAACTTTAAACCTCAAAATATTTGTGTATGAAAGTAGATAGAAATGAACAAACTGATAAGTGTATTGGTATTATTAGGCAATGTTCCGGCCATTTCATCCATTTTAGCCAGCTCGTGGTCTTAAAAAACACCATATCAATAATGAAATGTATCACCAACAACTTCCAACAACAGTTGATTTCAAGTTTTGATGGAAATTTACCCTGATATCTTTAGATATTTTGCCGCTTCTCTCACCAAACCACGGCGTGCGTTCCACTTGGCAAACAGATGTGACGTCACTTGTGGTCCACGGGTATACGAGCCGCGATCATAGGTGAGAGAAGCGGCGGTGCAGGTTGGATTACCTAAAGGTGGTCTGGGGTTTTTTACTCATACAAAAGGCTGATCGAGCTGGTGCCGGTTTGGGCACATTAATGTGTAATATTTGTGGGACTCATTTTTAATGAGTTAATTTTTAATAAAATGGTGTTGCACAATTACCCAGTCATTTTTCCTTTTTGGGGAATGGTGCTTATCTGATGGGAGAACACGGTTTATAGAGGAAAGAAAACGGTTCTGAAATCTCCATCTGGTTGGGATAATTAATAAAGCATGTTTGGCCCAGGGGCCTCATGGTTCTGGTGAGTGCAATAAAACATCACTGGTGGTGGAGCAGTCTTTTGTATCTACGGTATAGAATCACCTTTACAGAAGCACGGTGGATGGGATGCAATAAATGCAGTGACATTGAACTTTGTATTTAAAATAGCACAAAGGACTTTTTTCTTTTTAAAGTTCTTTTTGTGTGCTTTTTTTGATGTATGTATAATTGTATATATATATATATATATATATATATATATATATATATATATATTTTTTTTTTTTTTTTTTTTTTTCACTTTTCTCTTTCAAAAATGTTTACATTATTGAAAAGCCACATGATATTGATGTTGTATGTTATGTGAGAGCATTTCAGGTTTTTTGGAGTCACGAAATACACATATGGTAAAAAATAGGTTTTTTGGGACACAGAGGTTTTAAGGTGGTCTCTCCTTGGTACTTGGTGCCCGAGCGCTTGCACCGAATGTATTCAGATTCTTCAGGCCCTTTCTTTTCAAGGTTGTGGGCAGGTGGGTTCAATGTTCCACATGTGGTGGTCATGTGGTAAGGTTTGCCAATTCTGGATCAGAGCCCATAACTTCATATACTCTGTGACCATGGGGAATGTTGTCAATGACCCCAAAACAGCTCTACTTAATGAACCTATGGAGGGGATACCCTGACATTCACAGCCAAAATTGCAGTTGCCACTGCCTGGAAGAAACCTATTGTTGAGCTGGCGGTAATAAAGTGTAAGTTTACCTGGATAATGATTAATGAAAAATTGGTCAGCACACTTCTTGACACTGCTGTTTGGTTTGAAAGGGTCTGGAATCCTTGGATTCAATATCTTCAAACTCCTGAATAGGAGGTACTCTGATGGTGGCCAGGAGTGTGGACAGAGTGGCGATCCCGATTTCTTCTCTCTGCTTTCTCTAGTTTTTTCTTCTTCTTTCTTTTCTTCTACTTTTATTCCCTTTTATATGTTTCCCCTTCTTCTTTTCTCCCTTTCTTTCTGGCTTTACCTGCCCTTTACAATCTTCAGCCGCCGTTATTTTCTATAAATGGAACTTAATATGACTACATGGAGTTTTTCTGTACACAGAATGTGTACTGACCACTTCCCAGAAACATCATTTCCTGCTTATGCTGCTTATTAGAAGTCTGCACTAAGATACAAGTCAGATTTCAGGCATCCCCTGCAACAAACATGTCATTTTTGGTGAGATATTTCCAATAGGAACACGTCTAAAGGGATGCAGGCCCAGCAGCTTTCCTCATTAGTGCCCTGCAGCTGCCACAGCTGACTGATAATTATGAAACCACTCCCATTAGACTCAATCAGCACAGAGGCACAGACAAGTACACAGGGATTTCTTCAGAATAACAAAAGGTAGAAATCTGCAGCAAAGGTTGTTATAATCCTTGCAGTGTACATAGATCACCCAGGGGGGAATGTTTTTTTCTCAACAAAAGTGGAGTTACACTTTAAACAAAGTGCTTTTTTATTGTGTGGTTGGGGAGCAATGGTTTGTGTTTGTTGGAATTTGCTATTCTCTCTTTGCCCCAACAGGGAGGGCGAGAGGAGGAGGGGTCTCTCTCTGTGGGATGCTCCATTCTCCTCCCACGGCATAGCCTATAATTTCACTCGCAACTCTTGTTTTCAAGTTTGTAACATTAATACAGATTCCTACTGGTGATCTTGTGACTGTCAGTATGCATTCCCACGGTTTACTATTGTTGTGATCTCCAAGTTAAAACAGTATGCGTCACGGTTTTACACTTTGTTCCCGTTTGGTTGGTTCAAGCAAGAACAATTATAGGCCCTATTTATCTATGTTTATGTCTACCTTTCTAAACCTTGTAAAACACTTTCAATACTATTAAAACAGAAAAAAATTGAAATTTACTGAGGCAGGGACAGAACTACAGCACCAGTCTGCCTCTGTGCTTACTGTGTGTGTAGAGCTCATAATAGGTCAGTGCTTTATAAAAGGATGGAGTATCAAACTGAACATGAATTTTATTGGCCTGACTCCTGTCATTCCTGTTTATACATCAACTACTTTAGGGGTCATTCTCATCACAACATGCGTATATTATGTGTTATGTGTGTGTTGCAATGCATTTATATTCATTGACTAATTGCACACTAGTGCACATATACAGTGTGTTGCAGTGCATCTGCACTTTAGCGCACCACAGTGCACAGATGCAAATTCTCTCATTTTTAAAAATAGAACTGGGCCTATTTTTCTGTACCTTGAGGTATGTTCACAGTCTATTTAAAATGAGTGAGATGCTTAACACAGTGCGGCTCAGCGCACAAAATCCTACTTTGCATTGTGGTGCAATTGGGCCCTATACTGTATATATCCCAACTATGTACATGACAAAAATCTCATGTTCTTATTCCCCAGGACTATGATGCAGATATTATGGCTGTAGTGAATGACACAGTTGGCACCATGATGACCTGTGCGTTTGATGACCAGAGATGTGAAGTTGGCATAATCATTGGTAAGCAGACAAAACCATTTGTGTGAACAGTGCCGTGAGTGTCACGCAGAAAGAACTGATTGTGATATGTCTTCTCAGGTACCGGAACAAACGCCTGTTACATGGAAGAGCTGAGGCACATTGATTTAGTGGAAGGAGATGAGGGCAGGATGTTAATTAACACTGAATGGGGAGCATTTGGAGATGATGGCTCTTTGGAGGACATTAGGACAGAGTTTGATCGAGAGATTGACCGAGGCTCTTTGAATCCAGGAAAACAATTGTAAGCGTTTACCCCTATATAGATCATTTTACATATACACCTATTGCTGAGTGTAAAAAAGATTTGTCCAGTTATAATTACTATGACATTTAGGCTTTTCAACACAAACAGTAAGCAGAGGACATGGTTTGAGATTAAGCCAATGCTGAGGTTGTCATTGTTAACCACCTTCTGGAAAGGTGCCTGCTTGTCTCTGGCCTCATTATTTTCTGATTCATTCACCCGGAAAAAGATACAACTAAAAAGTCAGAGAAGTCAGAACTCCGGAGCCCGGGTCTGGGCCTCTGAAAGTATTGAAGCCAGGCAGCTAGCACCTTCAAAAGGAGAGCTCTGGAATGACAGCCTAATTATGTTCTTGGTCCATGAGTGAGGTTTTCATTCACTTTAGTCATATTCTTGGGAATAATTTCAGGATGATGAATATGTTGTGCCACATTAATACCCAAGGTAACCATTTGAGTGACTGTTCAATAAATATTGTTCTACTTTAGTTTCTAAAATCAAAAATTTAAAATTACTTGGTTATTACGGATAATGTAATTGTTCTTTCTTTTTATAAGTGAACCCGCTGGGTCTGTGTTAGGTGCCCAACAGGTATATAGTGACGATTCTGCATAGCATTGGGATAGAGCAGTGGTCGAGGGGTCAGATGCGGCCACTGCAGCCGAGGGGCCAGATGCGGCCCTTCAAGTGATCTACTCTGGCCCTTGGGGCATACTTCCTGACACCGACAACGGGGCACTATTCCTCCCACTGACGCCAATGATGGGGCAAAATTCCTCCCACTGACACCAATGATGGGTCACTATTCCTCCCCCTAATCAAAGAGGGGACACTGTTTACTCCCACTGACGCCAGCACATTTTCTACTCCCACTGTCCACAGTCCAGCCCCCCTAAAGTTTGAAGGACACTAAACTGGCCCTTAGTTTAGAAAGTTTGGAGACCCCTCGGATAGAGGAAAACTAAGCATTTACAGGCATTTGGAAGGTTTCAATTCCACTTTGCACTATAACCAGGCTACACGTTTTTTTTTTTTAACAAACACTTTATTCCTTTTTATGTATGTGGAAAAGGTTAATCAAGCTTTGGTTATTGTTATATTAGAAGACACTATTTGAACTGGCTTCATGCAGTGCTGCTGATACTTAAGATGGACAAAGAATGCTTGGTTCTGTCACTGTGTTTTGGATGGCTCTGGCTAGCACACCCAGCTTTTGACATGACATGCCAGTTATGCCAAAGGACCTAAAAAAAACATTATAGAGGGTGAACTTGATACAATATATAGGTATGGTATGTGGAGCAAAATAGATGACAGTGAAGAGCCTCTATTTTAAATGCGATTAACCCTTTCATGACCAGATATCCTTAATGGCCAGATAGCCAAGCGAAAGCAGCTAAAGTAAGCATCAGTTACCTTTATTAATTTGCATGCCCTAAATATGTTTTAATGCTATATTTAAGAAAAGGGTTTTACAAAAGATATACGTTTTCAGTAAAATAGGCAAGAGACATAGTTGTCAAACATATGCAGACAGCACATAGAGATTATTACAAAGAACAATCTTGTGAACAGTGCATACGAACAGAGGTTCATGTGATGGTAGAATCTACAGGCACACAAGGTGGGAACCCAGGGGCAGGTGCCAGGCTGGTGTTTGAGCCCATCACAGGTGTACCTAGCTTTAAAATGTGTGTGTTGTAACAAGCAACAACAAGAATTAGGCTCACAGAAGCAAACCTAAATGAGACAAACATGGGTATAATAACCTGACCATACCATAGTCCAGTGTTGGCGAACCTTGGCACCCCAGATGTTTTGGATTTACATTTCCCATGATGCTCATGCACTTTGCAGTGTAGCTGAGCATCATGGGAAAAGTAGTTCCAAAACATCTGGGGTGCCAAGGTTCGCCATCACTGCCATAGTCATTGGTCAGCTGGCAAAAAACACAGAATCAATGGTAGTAGATGGACCCTTATACCACAGGAAATCAGAGAGGAAAATGTGTTGCTAGTGGAGTTGAATATTTTTAAGGATATATGCATTTTTTATTAGGTACTGAAAGTGGCAAAAATTATTATTTTTAGTAATTATGAATAAAGTGTATTTGACAATTACAGTATTAAATAGATGTACATTGCCACCTACAGGCTTCAGTGCCATCTGCACACTATCTTTTCTCTTTTCTTTTGTTTACAAACTTTTTTTATTTGGTACAAAGAAATAGTACAAAAAGCTTATTGACATATGCCATAAAATGTACAAAGTAATTTCTACAAAAAGGAATAACAATATATATTAAGCGGTTCTTGAAATCTTTTCTCTTTTCAATGAAGCCTCTGGCCTGCATGTGATTACCCCTGCTAAAGTTTAAAAACATTATAATAGCATACTAATGTCTTATATTTAGCTTGTGCAAATAAACATGGCTTATAAACAGCCGATTATGGATCAATAGCATATTCTGTGGTCTTTTACACTACTTTTATGCATAAAGCATGTAAATCAGAAGCAGGGCATTAAAAAATGTAGCTTTGATATGTAATAGATATCTTTATGTTTTCTACAGATGAACTGCTACTTAACAATTTTTATTGTTGATATCAGCTTACTTCTGCACACACTGTGAGGGAAAATCATAGAGATAAAGTACCGGTATATTATATTAGAAATTGTTAGGACTTGTTTCACTGACATGATTTTTCCAAATGTTGAGGCATAGGACTGGTTTACAAAGTGGGGCAAGTACATGTATGACTTGTTTGACAACACACAGAGCAGATTGGACGATTGGCAGGATCACTTCTGGTATTTTAAAAGTCTATTTCATTAGAAAGTTGCTCAGCCAGATAATATTTGGGCTAATATTTCTTCTTCCAAGTGCAGATGGCTATTCTGATGATTTTAGGGTCATAATTCTTTTACAAAACACAGTGCAACTTAGCACAAGTAATTTACATGTTTCTACTGCAATGGGCCTGATGGAAACATAAGGGGAATTTATTTAAACTGGAGCAGCTGTGCATGCCAGCCAATCAGCTTCTATCTTTCCTTTTCAAAACTTAACTGAACAAGCTAAAGATAGAAGCTGATTGGCTGCCATTCACAGCTGCTTCAGATTCTGGCTTCTCCAGTTTTGATAAAATCCCCCAATGTACATTTGCTGTCCATAGATACATAATGTCATCCAACAGGACTCCATGACCGCAATGCTCCTAACCAGCTAGTGATATTCTAATAATCAATGGTATATGACAAAAAAATGACCCAGTACACTTCCACTGGGACCACAGCGCTCCACAAAGCAGCTCCCATTGTGTATTCTTATAATGATTACTCAAAATCTAGTATTAGGATAATTCACGCTGTTTATTTTGTGGGTATATCTGGTTTGTACCTCAACGGACTTGGCAGCTTGTGATAGATACTACTTACTCAGAGTACTGAAGAGGTCTTTATATAACAAGAGATCTGTTGTTTCTTTTACATTCAAAAGTCGCTTGTTTTTTGGGCTGTAATATACTCCCCCACTTGTAAATACAGGGGTACTGAGAAGATGGGGGGATCATTGCTTCATATTTATTTTATCTATAGGCTCACAAATATGACCAGTTATATTTTTCAAACTTGTAATCTTATAGATCAGGTGTCTCCAAACTTTCTAAACAAAGGGCCAGTTGAGTGTCCTTCAAACTTTAGGGGGGCTGGACTGAGGACAGTGGGGGTAGAAAATGTCCTGGCGTCAGTGAGAGTAAACAGTGTCCCCTCTTTGATATTAGAGGGTGGAATATTGTCCCATCGTTAGTGTCAGTGGGAAGAACAGTGCCCCATTTTTGGTATTAGGGGGAGGAATAGTGACTCATCATTGGTGTCAGTGGGAGGAATTGTGCCCCATCATTGGTGTCAGTGGCAGGAACTATGCCTTAAGGGCCAGATAAGATCAAGTGTAGGGCCACATCTGGCCCCTCTGCCACAGTTTGGAGACCACTGTTATAGATAAATATAATTGTATGAGAATACAAAATGCATTTCTAATTGTCTGTTCGCTTTTTTAAATAGTCCCGTTTTACAATTTTCTGAATCTATGTACAATACAAATATATTGCTTTTACAATTAAAAAAATCATTTGTGTCTGGGAGTGGTACCTCAAAAGGCCAACTGATTTCTGTAATTTTAGACTTTGCGGATATGCGGATATGGCAGCAAATTACTGCTACTGTGCTAATTATACTCCTGATAATTCTAGCAGCCAACTAATTACTTTTAAAGCTTCCACGATTGCCTATATATAATGTGGCAGCTGTGACTACCATTTTCACAATTATGACATTTGATTGTAAGGATAACCAGGGACGATTGGGCATTTTGTAATGTATTCAACTTGGGATTGTGATTGATGTTGACATTTTTCTTTTCAGATTTGAAAAGATGGTGAGTGGCATGTATATGGGAGAATTGGTCAGACTTATATTGGTAAAAATGGCCAAAGAAGGTCTTCTGTTTGAAGGAAGAATCACTCCAGAACTCTTAACTAGAGGGAAGTTTGAGACTAAGCATGTGTCTGCCATTGAGAAGTAAGTGCATTGTTATCTATCTATCTATCTATCTATCTATCTATCTATCTATCTATCTATCTATCTATCTATCTATCTATCTATCTATCTATCTATCTATCTATCTATCTATCTCTTTTTTATTTTAAATGTTTTTCCTCTGGGAATGATTAGAATCTTTGTAAAGTTTTTTTATTATTATCTGGATTGGGGATTTTATTAAGTTCATTAAACTGAACATTAAAGTGAATGTTCTCTACTTCTTTAGTAAATCAGCCCTATAAACTGCAAATACCAACATGTAGTTTTCCTGCCACCATTTTTCTCACATGATTTTGGAACTGCTCTCTATCAGCAACTAAAGCTCTTTTACATGGTATAAAAAATGCTGCAGGTTTAGGGGAAGCTTCCTCATAGCATAGTAAAAATGCATACAGAAAGAACATAAGGATTTAAGGCTTATGCCCTGTACACACGACCGGTTTTGCCGTCAGAATAAACTCTGAAGGTCTTTAACGACGGAGTTCTGACGGAATTCCGCTCAAGCTGTCTTGCATACGCATGGTCACACCAAATTCCGACCGTCCAGAACGCGGTGACCTACAACACGCACGACGGAACTAGAAAAAGGAAGTTCAATAGGCAGTAGCCAATAGCTTCCGTCTTGTACTTGCTTCAGAGCATGCGCCGTTTTTGGTGCGTCGGAACAGCATACAGACGAGTGGTTTTTCGGATAGTAATTTGTTCCATTGGAAAAATATAGAACATGTTCTCTATCTAAGTCCGTCTGAATTTTCAACAGAAAAAGTCCGATGGGGCATACACACGGTCGGAATATACGATGTAAAGCTCCCATCGGACTCTTTCTGTCGGAAATTCCGCTCATGTGTACACGGCATAAGTTCACCTTTAAACAAATAAAATAAATGCACGTATTTTTGCAGGTAAAAAAAAATGTGCATTTATAAAAAAAATTTTAGGAGCCTGCAGAGCATTGCACCCATGATCAACAGATCAGATCACCCACAAACACTGCTTACAGCTTCTATTTGAAAGTTGTAGAAAGTGTCAATGAACTATGAGAATGCTCACCAGTGCCCTCACAGTTCATTTAGAACTACAAACCGTCTGCCACAATGGCCGACAGGACTTGTACTTCATTCATTCACGTAGCCCTGTAAATGAATGACGTGGCTTTGAGGGCCTTGCTGTTTTTAAACTGTAACAGCGGGTTTGGGGAGAAGATCCCCTGAAAAAGTGTCACGTGTTGGGGGGGGATCGGGGGGCACTCAGAAACATGTTACTAAAGGTGAACCTATGTTTTAGCAGAGTACTTTATTGCGTTTTTTCTTTGTATGTAAAAAAAAAACAAAGTACAAGTTTAAAAAAGTTCCCAGAATTATTTAAAATTTACATTGCTTTCTATGTTCAAAGATGCTATTTGTTGTCTATTCAGTAAATCACATACATCCAGCAAAACAGAAATACAAAGAATATGTTGTTTTCAAATATCAATGCCAATATGCAAAAAGAGAATTATGATGATATCAAATTCAGGATTTATGGTTTGGTAACAGTGCTGCATAAACACAATCCTGTCTTTTTGTTCTCAGGAGTAAAGAAGGATTAAGCAAAGCCAAAGATATACTGACAAGGTTAGGGGTGGAACCTTCCCATGAAGACTGTATTGCCGTACAACATGTGTGTACAATCGTCTCCTTCCGTTCTGCCAACCTGATAGCGTCTACACTGGGTGGTATCTTATCTCGTCTCCGGGACAATAAAGGAGGTTCCAGGTTGAGAACCACAGTAGGCATTGATGGGTCACTTTACAAGATGCATCCACAGTAAGTGCTATGGTTATGTTTGTAGTGTCAATGTCACCTACTGATGTACCCAGTTTGTGTTCAAAACAAAGTTATCCCTTAACCGGTTTCTGCCAGCAGCACACATATATGCAGAGTCATGGAGGTAGGCCTTCTTCTATGGCACGGCATATATGCTTTTCTGTGCTTGTGCTGGAGGCACATTTCATTGCTGGTGGGACTAAGCAGGTGATGTCAGCATGTAGCAAAGTGACATCCCATCCACGCTGGAACTGTTCTGGAGTTACTGTCTGGTAAACAGAGAGAGACGTGGTTTTTATATTGGTGAATACACACGCTGTTTACTATAGAGCCGTGTCCTATCTTTACTGCTGCTCACACCGGTGCTTCTGGCTAGTAACTCTCCTTGTCCAGCAAATAACTTCCTTATATATACTTACAGAAGAAGAAGGCCCTAATTCGACTTCTTTCAAGTTTCTGACTTTAACTGAAGCCCTGACAAAAAGGACGGAGGGGTGTTTTTTTCTGTCCCTTGAAACATGTTGGATGGCTTTTAGTGCAAACCAATGAATCAGTTTGGACTTATCTTTCATTTCATCTGGTGCACCTTTTATTGGTACGTGTGTTTTCTGGTAAACTGCTAGGTACCCACTGTCTGGTACCTAACCTTTTTTCTTACTACCTATAGTGCCTTGAAAAAGTATTCATACCCCTTGAAATTGTCCACATTTTGTCATGTTACAACCAAAAATGTAAATGTATTTTATTAGGATTTTATGTGATAGACCAACACAAAGTGGCAAATGATTGTGAAGTGGAAGGAAAATGATAAATGGTTTTCAACATTTTTTACAAATAAATATTTAAAAAGTATGGCGTGCATTTGTATTCAGCCCCCCTGAGTCAATACTTTGTAGAACCGCCTTTCACTGCAATTACAGCTGCAAGTCTTTTTGGGGATGTCTCTACCAGCGTTGCACATCTAGAGTGACATTTTTGCCCATTCTTCTTTGCAAAATAGCTCAAACTCTGTCAGATTGGATGGAGAGCGTCTGTGAACAGCAATTTTCAAGTCTTGCCACAGATTCTCAATTGGATTTAGGTCTGGACTTTGACTGGGCCGTTCTAAGACATGAATATGCTTTGATCTAAACCATTCCATTGTAGCTTTGGCTGTATGTTTAGGGTCATTGTCCTGCTGGAAGGTGAACCTCCGCCCTAGTCTCAAGTCTTTTGCAGACTCTAACAGGTTTAATTCCAATGCCGTGTACACACGATCGGACTTTCTGGCATACTTGGTCCGGCACACTTTCCGACGGACTTTGTCCGCCAGGTGCGCCGGACTTTAAAACGGACGGACTTGCCCACACACGACCGGACTTTCCGGCGGGCTAAGTCCGCCCGTCTTTCCGACGGACTTTCACCGGAGTTAAGGCGGACTTTCAGAATGAACGGACTTGCCCACACATGAACAAAGTCCGTTCATTTTGAATGTGACTCGGGTACGACGGGGCTAGAAAAGGAAGTCAATCTTGCCACTTTTATCGGCGAGATTGACCCCTTGCGAGCCCCGTCACGGGTCATACCAGGCCCTTAGGTCTAGTATGGATTATAAAGGGAAGCCCCTACGCCGAAAAAAGGGTATGGGGTCCCCCCTAAAATCCATACCAGACCCCGATCCGAGCACGCAGCCCGGCCGGTCAGGAAAGGGGGTGGGGACGAGCAAGCGCCCCCCCCTCTCCTGAACCGTACCAGGCCGCATGCCCTCAACATGGGGGGGTGGGTGCACCTTGTCCCCATGTTGATGAGGACAAGGGCCTCTTCCCGACAACCCTGGCCGTTGGTTGTCGGGGTCTGCGGGCGGGGGGCTTATCAGAATCCGGGAGCCCCCTATAATAAGAGGGCCCCCAGATCCTGGCCCCCCACCCTCTGTGAATGAGTATGGGGTACATGGTACCCCTACCCATTCACCTAGGGAAAAAGTGTCAATAATAAAACACTACACAGATTTTTAAAATAATTTATTAAACAGCTCAGGGGGGGTCTTCCTCCGGCTTCAGGGGTCTTCTTCCGGCTTCGGGGGTCCCTCCGGTTCCTCTTCTCCCGGCGTCCGGTTGGTTCTTCTCCGCTCTCTTCGGCCTCTTCTCCCGGTGTTCCAGTTCTTTGGCCAGCTCCTCCGCTGTCTTCAGGCCACTCTCTTGCCAGCGGAGGTCTGGACTTCTGGGCTTCTTGTCTTCTTTCCTCTTCTCTTCTCCAGATGTTGACACGACGGTCTCTCCGGCTGGACTGCTCTCTGAGGGCTCCGTTGTGACTTATATAGGTGGAGAAAAGGCAGAAGTCTTTTTTACCTTGCTATAGGGGCACTCTATACTATAATTTGCAGCTTGCTATTGGGGCACTCTGAAGGCAGGAGACAGAAGCGTCGATGGGGGACCCCAGAAGAGGAGAATCAGGGCTGCTCTGTGCAAAACTATTACACTGAGCAGGTAAGTATAACATATTTATTGTTTTTAAAAAAAATCACTTTAAAACTGTGTGCAGGGAAGATCAGCATCTGAACCCAGAGATGGTGGAGGCTGATAAAGGCATTACAATTACATTTAAAGTAAACTTTTACCAGTATTGTGCATTATATTTAAAATTGTCATATCCATGAACAAAGTCTGAGCTTTTAGTACTACTTTAATGTAAAAGATTTCTATCTTTTATCTTCTATCTTCCACCCTTCATATAGCTTCATGTCTGACTCCTAGTTAAAAATGCCCATATATCCTATTTCTGGGTGTATTTATTATTATTCATATATATGATATAAGTAATATATATTATTAATTTCACTGTTTCACAGTCTGAGTCTGATGATATTTACCAGATTTAACCTCTAATAGTATATACAGTTATATACTTCTGTCTGTTATTCTCATGTGGATTAGAGATTTTGCTCCCTAACCATATAGTTGGTTATTTATATTTACCATTGCATAGAGATTTTCAAGAATAAATTGCCTCTTTTTTTTTAACTTTACATATTAACTAAATTATACACCACACTTTTTTTAAGGTCATTATCCGATTAAGCAAAACAATATTCGGCCAACAAATCGATTATGAAACTACCGTTAATCGTTCGTTGCAGCCCTAGTGAGCAGATCTTGTGGATGTTGTTAGCTCTCTGTGTATGTAATAAAATGTTAATGCACTATTATATTTTCTCTTTGCATGCCTTCTCTGCTATGGAGGAGATATGCAGAGGCCAGAGGCGTATGACAGCATCTGAGTTCTTCAGTATTGAATTTAAATGCTGTATTATGTTGTATTTCCTATAAGAACCACACATCAGATTAATCTATTGTATTTATAAATGGCACTAAAACAGACATCCTTTTTTTTTTTTTTTTTTACTAACAATAAAGATGCTTTCCCGGTTTCTACATGACAACATACTAGTGATAGAGCTCTGCCTCTAACCCCTTCCTCAGGGCAAGCAAATATATAAAAGTGAAAAATTAAACCTGGCCATACATGGATCAAAATCTGTCCGGCTCAGCAGGGACTCATTTTGATCCATGTATAGGCTAGCTGGTTGTATACAAGTCAATCTATTAATCCACGTGTGTACAACCAGCCTGTAGTGCAGAGATATGCAATTAGCGGACCTCCAGCTGTTGCAAAACTACAAGTCCCATCATGCCTCTGCCTCTGGGTGTCACGCTTGTGGCTGTCAGAGTCTTGCTATGCCTCATGGGACTTGTAGTTCTGCAACAGCTGGAGGTCTGCTAATTGCATATCCCTGCTGTAGAGTTTTTCCCATATGATCAGTGCTGGCTATAGCTGGCAACACTGATCATTGTATTCTGATGGCTGGCGATGGTTCCTCGCTGTCATCCACCTCAAATATGTCAATGGGCGAATCACCTCCGTTTTTTTCATTTAACCCACTATTTGAACGAAAAAAAAGGAATCGTGTATGGCCAGCCTAAGAGCCCCTGGAATTTAGTTGCATACAGTTGGCCTCTGCCTACAGTCTAGGACTCACAGGTCACGGCCCTGCATGAGCTCAATGTTTCAGGAACTCTGCTGTTGCCCATTTCAGACTTTCAAACAGACCTTTTGTTTTGCTGGCAGGAAAATATAGGGAAAAGGAGGCCATTTCAAGAACCTTGGCATCTTGGATAGTAAAACTGATCTATAGGGTATACAGGGCAGTCAGTCAGGATTCCCCTTCTGTGGCGAGGGTACATTCTATGAGGGCTATCGCGGCATCTTGAGTTTCCATGGATAAGATATGTAGAGTGACAAGTTGCTCATTGAATCACTCTTTCCTAAAACATTATAGAACTGATCCTGGCGCATTGACCGCAGTGGAGTTTAGAAGAAAGGCAATTAAAATCTAGCATTTTGAATTTATCCCACACTGTCAATTGGTTATTTATTACTAGTATGCTGCCATGTAAGCACCAGGAAAATGGAAAATGATATAAAACCTTACTTTTCTTTTCCTGGTGCCTATCCTTGGCAACATATGTAACTGGCCTCAGTCTGAATCTTTACAGCAGAATGGCATACCTATTCACTGGTCCTGAGGAAGGGGTTACAAACAGAGCTGCCATTGATAGGCACCAGAGATGAAAAAGTATGGTAAGAATTTGATAGTTTTCACTTTTTTTTCAGTTTCTATATAAATTAGCCCAATTTCTCTTGGACCCATATGCTTTTTGGTACCAAGCATGCCTAAAAGGATAACTGCTTTACCCATAGCAGCCAACTGGATTCATCCCCTTTATTTTTTTTTTTTATATTCTTTAATGTTTCATATGTTCTCTTTAGGTATTCCCGACGTCTGCATAAAACAGTGAGACGCTTGGTCCCTGACTGTGACGTGCGGTTTTTGCTGTCAGAAAGTGGCAGTGGTAAGGGTGCTGCTATGGTGACGGCAGTGGCTTATCGGCTGGCAGAGCAGAGGCGACAGATTGACGAGACGCTTGAGGAATTCAGCCTTACTAAAGAGCAATTGCAGGAGGTGAAGAGGAGGATGCGAATCGAGATGGAATGTGGATTGAAGAAAAAAACTCACGAAACTGCTAAAGTGAAAATGCTGCCAACATTTGTTCGCAGCACACCAGATGGCTCAGGTACTTGTTAATATTTAAATGCCTAGGAAACGTAAAGCAAGGGAAATGCAGAGAAAGCTCCCAAAGCTCTATCAAACCTGAAGAGCAACATCCAAAACTAATGGAAGTTTTTTCATAAACAGGTAGCTGTGTGCGCAGTTGTGATTTTTGATACAGGCTGACGATTCCAGTGCAGTGTATTACAGTTATCCATTGCTTTCTCTGGTGCCCTCTTGTGGTGTCATTCCATAACCATTTGTAGAGTGTCTGAGCAATTACCAGTATATAGTTCAGCATACAGAAACAACACATTTATAATTGTAATATTACATTTTAGTTGAACTCATTCAATGGGACACTTCATTTAGCAAAGATAGGAACTCTTAACTACTTTCTATAAGTAAGTATATGTGCTATTTAAGGAGTTGCTAACCATAAATGTCATCATTTTGTTTATTTTTTGTTTTAGAAAATGGTGATTTTCTGGCCCTGGACCTTGGAGGAACAAACTTTAGAGTATTACTTGTAAAGATAAGAAGTGGTAAAAGAAGAACTGTGGAAATGCATAATAAAATTTATGCCATTCCTATAGATGTCATGCAAGGCACTGGAGAGGAGGTAGGTCACATATATTATTTATAAATCATTTTCCTTCTGGTTTAAGCTTATACTTGTTAAGTTACTTGGCATCCCGCCCTACAACTTACTTTTTTAATACTTTATAAATTGGCTGGGTTGGATTATGATTTTTTTTTACATATGTGGAAAAAAATGACAATCATGGGAAGAGGGAAAGCAGTTTACCAGAGGCAGCCATCTTGGAGCTGGCAGTTCTCTGGTTTTAAAAACGTATGTTATATTATTTCCGCTCATACAAACCTGCACAGCCTGCTGTTTTGGCAGTCTCGGTATGGAAAAATATGTAATTGAAACTGTTTCAGTGAGCTTATAAATCTTAAATAATGTTACCTTTGTTTTCCAGCTCTTCGATCACATTGTTCACTGCATCTCAGATTTCCTTGACTACATGGGGATTAAAGGAGCCCGGCTTCCCTTGGGATTCACCTTCTCCTTCCCCTGCAAGCAGACCAGCTTAGATGCTGTAAGTCCAATAGGATGATGTGGAAGTATCTACATCTGAAATGATGTGTTATGCTTTTACTATTTCACTGTACTATTATGAATTAAAATACACCATACAAATAGTGGAGCTGCTATTGCTTACTTGGTTTTCAAGATAAAAGCTCCAGGGCAGTTACATGTACTCTTCCTTCATCACTCATTGACTCATTAGCTAAGGAAACCAAAAGAAGTATGACAATGTTAAATTAACATAATATCTTCATGTTTAGAAATGGAGGTAAGGAGTTGCATGATATTTCACGATGTAGCAACTGCACAGAAATGTTATTCTGAAAAAGTGAGACCAGATAGGCAACATTTTATACATATGATGGAGAGTTGGCGCTAATGAAGCTACACAAAACCTGCAATGGAAGTGGAAGGTTTTCTTTCTTAGTTGTGCAGATTCATTTGCACCTTCCTGTTCTAGTGCAGTGCTTTAATGTATGTAATGACATGTGTTAACATCCACTACAATAAGTCGCCCTCTAATTTAAATGTGTTGTCAATACACCAAAATGGACATGCA
Organism: Lithobates clamitans; assembly: GCA_037952925.1. Lineage (NCBI taxonomy): Eukaryota > Metazoa > Chordata > Amphibia > Anura > Ranidae > Lithobates > Lithobates clamitans. The sequence continues at coordinate 6,229,704 of JBBGZY010000896.1, read as the reverse complement.
ACATTTTTAGCAGTGAACCACAACAAATAGTAGCTCATTACCGCGTGTTGTGGTGTGCTGCTATGCATGTGCGTTCCCTTGACAATGAATGGTACTGTAAGGCACTAATGCAGGGGTGCTCCACCTGTGGCCCTTGGAGCCCTCTGATGTGGCCCTTACAGGAAAGCATATGCCCGTGGTCAGCAACCCATTGATCACGATCTGGGGTGGCCGACCTGCCATCCCACAGCATCAGAGTGCATCAAGCCTGCGCCAGCAGCAGAGGAAACAGGTGGCCACAGAGGGAGCAGGCGCTGCATAAGCCGATGTTTCCTCTGTAGCGTCAGCTGCTGTCCCAGGCGGAGTGTTACCAAGTGCACTCAGCCTCTAATCCTTTCTAGCAGCCTGGAGAGTGTTGCCACCAGAAGCGGGAAGAGGAAAAGAAGGTCAGTGTATTAAACAACACATACAGTATGCTTTTGCAATGGGGATATTAGCACCGATTAAAAGGGTTAACAATGATCAGGCTGCTATTACACTGATCCACGGGTGCAGTGTACCTGCAGGTTTCCTGCGGGCTAGCTGCACTGAGCCATAGACTTCTATTATATTCTGCGAGTTTGATGCACTTTCAGAAAGTGCACCACACCTACAAGATATAATAGAAGTCTATAACAAAGCTCAGCCAACCCACAGGAAAGCGCATCAGTGTGAAAGCAGCTTTATAGGGGGCTCAGGACCGTAAGGGCTTGTTTACATTTGCGGTTTGGGGGTGGTAATACCCCATAGTTGAGATATGTTTTTTCCACACATCCCAACCACTGGTGTAGCATCAGGGGTCGCAATGGTGACATTGGACCATTCTCTAGGCGGCCCGTGCGGCCTCCCTGTCACATTCTGTTTTACACTTGGACAGGAGGGGTGGCATATACAGGAACCGATCCTCTCCATTTTCCTCTTGCAACCACTGTAAGCCAGCTTCTCCTCCTCTTCCTCTTGCTGGCATTTAGTGGCTGCAGGAGGAAAACGCTTATTATGATATTCAAAATAAAAAATGTGAAATTTGGAACCATTTTATTTCATTGTGGCCCATGACTGGTTACCAAATCACTTAAATGGCCCTCGCTCTTCAAAAGGTTGAGCACTCCTGCACTAACCAATGCATGGTGCGTTACATGCATTGTAGTAACACATAATGCATATATGTGAAGCACAGGCAGGTAATAAAGCTCTCCATTTTGTCTGATTATATAGTCATTAAAAGCTCTAAATCAGTTTACATTTGTACTAGTCTGTAATCTTCTGCACATAAGTGTTCAGGCTGGAAAAGAGAGGGTCAGCAATATTAGCCAGTCAGGGTTTGCTGCATTGCAAGATATTGTGAATCTAACAAATAGAGCTGATTGATTGGAGGAGAGAGCAAATAGATGACCATGTCATTGAGCTGCTTCTTCATCACTATCCAATCACAGCCTTGAGCAAGGTGTATTCATTTGTCTTCAGTAAAAAGCAAATGGTCAAGTCTTGTTTATGGTGCCTATTAGGGAGGTCTGAAGACAGAATGACAGAATTAAGGTTCCATTCACATTAGTGCGTCTCCAGAGTCGCACCATTTCAAACTTTAGGTCGCACCAATTTGAACTGTTGCCATTGAAAAGAATGGGGTGTGACTTGTCATGCAATTTTGATGTCCAAAGTCGCATGACAAATCGCACTAGTGTGAATGGAGCCTACATTTTTTTCTGCTACATTAGACATATTTCCGCTGTGTAGCTTGGTTACACTTACGTAAAGTTTGCTTACAATTATGCCTTTATATCAATGTTCACCAACACCATTTAAAGAGGAATATTGTTTTGTGCTGCTGGGATTGCAGGGCTTTACCTTTCAATAATTTAAACGATTGGAGAAAATGTACAGTTTCCATATTTCCAGAGCGAACGACAGATTGCTTATTTTCAGTGGCAATAAACTAACTGACTGTTCCGTTTGACACCTTTCCTTATCTCTTTATTTTATAAAATACGCTCTATCTGCCCTTAACCTGAATTTATTAATGTCTTGGCATTTGATTCATAACTCCACAGGGTATCCTGCTAACCTGGACCAAAGGCTTCAAGGCAACTGACTGTGAGGGCGAAGATGTGGTGGGCTTACTAAGAGAAGGGATCAAGAGGAGAGAGGTATGTGGGACTATATCTCATCTATGTCACATCAATACAGCCAGAGCACAAATAATAACAGCCTGATTCTTCGCAGTGCTCTGTGCACTTTACTGTAATTACAGCATAAATGCACTTAATGATGAGCAATTTACTAACAATTATTAATGTGAAGTAGCAGAGTTATGTGACTTGTTGAGTATTTTTATTTAGACGATGTAGCAAGTTATGTATAGAATGAGGCAAAGTATTGCACTAATTGTAAAGCCCAACTCCAGCCCAAATCTTTTTTTTTTAGTCTTTTTGAGAAACAAAAATAACCCACGCAGGGGTCAAACCTTGGTAGACTGCTGGCACCGCCTCATGGCCGCCAACAACAAAAATACAGTAAAACATTACAACTCAAGTGTGTGTGTGGGTGGCTCACCCTCGTACTAAATTGTAGAACAAACGCAAAAAACATCTCCAGTAGGCCGGCACGGCCTTGTCCAGCTCCCTACTAGACCTCACAGGCATGAAAAATTATCCCTTAATGAGAAACATCCAACATGTGTGCCATAGAGTCATCATTAAGCCATTTATCCCAGACTTTAAGTTTCTTTGGACACCCTCTGTTATAGTATGTGTACTTATAGAAGGGTAAGGCAGAGTTGATCAGCTTCATCAAGGCTGAGACCATTGGAGGAGTGGGCTTTTTCCATGCAAGAGTTATTGCCTTCCTGGTGTAGGATAGAAGAAGTCCCAGCAATGTCCGTTCCGCCACCATGGGTGCCAACTTCTCAACCAAACCCAGCAGGCAGACCCGTAGAGAAGGGGAAAAGTCCCGTCCGGAGACCTTTTGTATAGCCCAAATATTTTTTATTTTAAAACACAGTAGGTAAGGGTTAGAACATTTGTTTTTTTTTTTGTTTTTGCTCTCTGTGTTTCCATAGGGGAGATTTACGCTCAGTTCCTGTCTAGGTGACAAGGTATCACCAGGTGACGAGATATAACTGGTGATGAGATATCATCCAGATGGGGACAGGAACAGCTAAAAAAAAAAGCACAGTTATTTAGTAGAGTGTGAAAGGGTTATAACATCTGTTTGTTGTTATTTTTTGTGTCTTCGTAATCTGATGAAACCTGTTCACCCTTTATTGCAGACTGCAATAAAAACCTGACAGTTCTGACTCTACTAAAAACAAAAACGTTTTGTCCGAAGTTAAGAGTTTAAAATCATACTACTTTTAAGCATCTATGAGATATACAGTATGTGTGAGTGTGTATGCTTATACTCACATCTGACTTCCTGAAAAAGGCTTGTCAGCATTTTCAGTGTTTCCACATTACAACACACTAGCCATACTTGCCTTGTAATGATGCATCTACCACAGAATTCATAGGTGCCTTTAATAGCCTCAGTTATAACTATGGTTCAGTTGCCAACTAAGCTTTATTTCCTATTGTTGTCGGTCCTTATAAACATGGTATATAATAAATATATATAATGCAATATATGGTATACTGAAGTACTGTAAATATATATAGTATACTGAAGTACTGTAAATATATATAATGCAATATATACTGAGATACTGAATTTTGGGAACATGCCACACTTTGCGGGAAAGCAGTGAGTTTTGATCAAGATCAATGCTTGACCGCCCCACCGGATAGCAAGATTTCAGTGTTCTTTTTTACAGTGGAGGCAATAAACAAAGGAAAGGCATCTCAAACCCCTTAGACTTCTATTCCAGATCATAGCACCAGCCTGACCAAATGAAAACACTGAATATCATATCAGTGTATCACCTGGACAATATAGGATCATACTGGCAACACAGCATTACTTGCATCAGCATGCATCAACGTGATGACAAGCTATCCATATTTGCACAATGGCACTGCTACCCTGGTGGGTAGCAGTTTAGTTCTTTAAAAAACCCAACAGTGTATATACCTGTACATACTGGGCTGTTGAGTAAGGAGAAGCAGTGAACTTCAGAGGCAATTGCTGCAACGCGTGTTCTTTTTATCAAACTTGTCTTGCATACACACGGTCACACAAAGTTGTTGGAAAATCCGATCGTTCTGAACGCAGTGACGTAAAACACGTACGTCGGGACTATAAACGGGGCAGTGGCCAATAGCTTTCATCTCTTTATTTATTCTGAGCATGCCTGGCACTTTGTCCGTCGGATTTGTGTACACACGATCGGAATTTCCGACAACGGATTTTGTTGTCGGAAAATTTTATCTCCTGCTCTCCAACTTTGTGTGTCGGAAAATCCGATGGAAAATGTCCGATGGAGCCCACACACGGTTGGAATATCCGACAACACGCTCCGATCGGACATTTTCCATCGGAAAATCCGACCGTGTGTACGGGGCATTAAGCTGTCAGTTTCAATGTACAGTGTAAACTGCAGATGCATGTTGGCTTCATAAAAAAATGATTAATTGAACTGTACTCCTCCCTTTAAGGAATTTGACCTGGATGTAGTTGCCATAGTAAATGATACAGTTGGAACAATGATGACTTGTGCTTATGAAGACCCTAATTGTGAAATTGGTCTTATTGTGGGTAAGTTCGCAAAAAAATAAACGTATGTATTTTATAACGCATAAAATAGTAAAGTATTAGGTTCAACTGAACATATCAGCACCTCATTCCTATATGTATAGAATTTAAAAGATTTTTGGGGAAATAATCCCCTAAAATACATGCAAGATGAAATAAAACGAGCTCAGCCAGCCTGACGTGTCATCCTCCCTCTTCAAATAGTCACAGTAATAATCCAACGCGTTTCACAGTTGTAGCCTCCTCAGGGGTTAAAAAGGGTGTTGTTGAGGGTTAAGACACTTTTCCGAAAGGATATATAGTCCGAGCTGGTGGAAGCCTTGCAGAACCTGGTCAGAAGATGGTATGTGGCAAAAGATGACAAGAGACAGAGCCCACACAAAATGCCTGGGAAGCCTATGAGCTTCAAAAGATGCACTTCTATAAACCAAGGATATCCAGTCACTACAAGTAACCTTGGATTACAAATCACCTTTGAACTTCAAATGTAGAAAGTACGGCATCCCAGCCAATACCAGGTGGCTGTAAGGAAAGGTGATGGGTTATTCATCATCTTCCCTCTTCATCTATGTATCATACATTTGTTATACATTTGCTGTATTTATTACTGTGACTGTTTGAAGAGGGAGGATGACATGTCAGGGTGTCTGAGCTGGTTACATTTTATCTTGCATGTATTTTAGGGGATTATTTCCCCAGAAATCTTTTAAAAATGAATTGTAATAAAACTTTTGTTTTTAATAATATGACTTTCTGTGGGAGGGTTTTAGTACCATTTATAATCCCATTCATCCTTCATTTTCTCTAATTCTATAATGCATTATATGACTCTCATCTTTGCTATCGTTTTTAGTAATCATGATTGGAAATCAGTTATCGTTTAAAGTGTAACTCCAACCCCCCCTCAAATTTTTGGTTTTGGATATAAGTATAGAAAACGTAAAATATCTGACATGTTTTCACACACATTTACATACATATATACACACACACACACAAGTGAGTACACCCCTCACATTTTTGTAAATATTTTATTATATCTTTTTCATGTGACAGCACTGAAGAAATTACACTTTGCTACAATGTAAAGTAGTGAGTGTACAGCTTGTATAACAGTGTATATTTGCTGTCCCCTCAAAATAACTCAACACACAACCATTAATGTCTAAAAAGCTGGCAACAAAAGTGAGTACACGCCTAACTGAAAATGTGGTCTGTGGTCTGATGAGACCAAGATAAACTTATTTGGTTTAGATGATGTCAAGTGTGTGTGGCGGCAACCAGGTGAGGAGTACAAAGACAAGGGTGTCCTGCCTACAGTCAAGCATGGTGGTGGGAGTGTCATGGTCTGGGGCTGCATGAGTGCTGCTGGCACTGGGGAGCTACAGTTCATTGAGGGAACCATGAATGTCAACATGTACTGTGACATACTGAAGCAGAGCATGATCCCCTACCTTTAGAGACTGGGCCGCAGGGCAGTATTGCAACATAACGACCCCAAACACACCTCCAAGACTACCACTGCCTTGCTAAAGTAGCTGAGGGTAAAGGTGATGGACTGGCCAAGCATGTCTCCAGATCTAAACCCTATTGAGCATCTGTGGGGCATCCTCAAATGGAAGTTGGAGGAGTGCAAGGTCTCTAACATCCACCAGCTCTGTGATGTCATTATGGAGGAGTGGAAGGGGCGTCCAGTGGCAACCTGTGAAGCTCTAGTGAACTCCATGCCCAAGAGGGTTAAGGCAGTGCTGGAAAACAATGGTTGCCACCAAAAATATTGACACTTTGGGTCCAATTTGGACATTTTCACTTACTGTATATATGTGATTTTATTTAGAGTGAATTTACTCAATGGTGGCATAGCAAAAAAAAAAAATCTGGCAGAGCTTCTAACTCTTCTTCATGCTATTTTAAGCTTGCAAAAAGTTTTGACTGGAGTAACACTTTCATAATAAACGTATGCCTAATTTGCAGCACCCAGGCCCCTACACATAAAGAGCAGTAAAGCCTTGCAATGCAGGCACAGCCCCACTGCAAAGGAGGACTTTTACTTTTCCCGGAGTTCAGCTTTAAAGAAAATGTGCCCTCTGACCATATGAGGCGTTTTTTGACATATGCTTTTGATTAAAGGATAATTATTGATAGCTGTATACTATAAATCACCTTCATGTATCTTTATATATAATGTGCATGTCTTCATACATTCCAGGTACTGGCAGCAATGCATGCTACATGGAGGAGACGAAAAACGTAGAAATGGTGGATGGAGATGAAGGCAGAATGTGTGTCAATATGGAATGGGGAGCTTTCGGTGATAATGGGTGTCTGGATGACATTAGAACAAGATATGACAAAGCTGTTGATGAACTTTCACTAAACTCAGGAAAACAAAGGTGCGTCATAGAGTTATTAGAAGGACAGACTAAAGGTACCTTACATGTAATAACTGCAGCATTAAATAATTTAGACTATAAGAGTAGGTTCACACTTGTGCGGGTTTTGCGTGTGCATTTGCTCAGGCACAGCAGTCTATTCATTTGAATGGGTTGTATACCTGTGAGAAAGTTGGGCTATGAAGTCCCCAATCCTTTTTCAGGGTCCATGAACACTGGGCTTAGAAAAACATTGCTTCTACAGGAGTTTTGTGTGCTGCCTGTAGAAGCAGCTCAGTGTTATCTTGTGTGTCCATGCATATTAGGACATTTAGAGGCAAATTTTAAGCTCAGTATTTAGAGGCAGAAAAAATCTAAATGTTCGTAAATGCCTGTACAAAAACAATCTATATGAGTGTTTTTCTCTGCCAAAAAGAACTGGTGTTTTTTTATGACCAGTGTGCATGAACCCTTATAAACACGGCCGCACAGAATCTGCTTGGTGCTGCTGCATATGTGGTTTTGCACACCTAAAATGCTCATTGTTTGCCGATGCTTGGGGTCCGTTAAGGTTTAAAAGCACCCCTGCGTGTCTGCTAAACAGCAGCGCTTTTTGACTGCAGGTTGGAATGTGTGCAATTTTGTGAGCGTTCCCGGTACATGTCAGAAAAAAATTCAAAAACAGTCACTGAGTTGGAAAAAGGATCACCCCTCTCCTAAAAACGACCTGTAAACTCAATCGGATGTAGCCAATCACCTTCTCAATGGCACACAAAGCCATTTGACTTTCAACTGTGATCAGCTGTGGTCACTGAATAAATCTAGTTAATTTAGGACATGTGGAAGCAGAATGACAAATAAAGCTTTTCAGTCACAATAAAGAATTCAATGTTTTGGAGCCATCTAAGGACCCATTCATCAAGACAGCTGTCATGTACAGTATTTAAATATCATTTATTTCTATTGTTATGATTTTAGGTATGAGAAGATGATCAGTGGAATGTATTTAGGTGAAATTGTACGTAATATTTTAATGGACTTTACAAAAAGAGGATTCCTATTTAGAGGTCAGGTTTCGGAGGCACTGAAAACAACGAGCATCTTTGAAACCAAATTTCTTTCACAGATTGAGAGGTAAGTAACAAATATAACCATACATTATATTCGAATCATCTGTTATTTTTGTTGAACCTTTTTGACATTGATAAACTATTCTACACATTTTCTAGGATTAACTTTGTTTCATGTAGACTAGAGGCATTTTTCACATGTTTTAGAGGTGGTTGGTGAGAGTTTAAGTAAAACTCCATTGAGAGAAGCTGTGATTGCTAAGCTAGCTAAAAATGTTAGTTGCTTGGCTATCTCTGGATGAGGATCAGCATGGCAGCAAGGGAACTAGTTACCCTGATTCACTCCTGGGGAACATCTCTCCTATTTTCATACATGGGCAAGGGATGGAGAGATGCGCCGTGGAAGTTTCATACAGGAACAGGGTCTGGTCTCCTTGAATTGGCTCCGTGAGCAATTTGGCCACTTCCCGCTGGATGACTGGCGCTATAGACAATTACACCATTTTGTCCGCAGCTTGCCTCAGGCCATCAGACCCCCATCCTCCCTGACTCTGTTTGAGAAACTATGTATGTCGGCTGCCCCCATTCCCCACTGTATCTCAGTCCTTTATGAGATGCTGCAGTCAGCAGAGTCTAGGGGTAAGCCAGCCTGTATGTGGGAGAGAGACTTTGCAGCATACATTTACAGAGGCTCAACTGGACCATCTGTATCGCCTTACCCATGCGAGTTCTGTACATACTGTGCAGGAAAATAGTTTCAAGCTGTTGACCCGTTGGTATAGAGTACCTGCTAACCTGGCTAGGATTTTTCCAGCAAACTCTGATGGCTGATGGAGAGGTTGTGGGCTGTGAGGCACTTACCTACATATTTGGTGGGCATGCCCAAAGTTTCAACCATATTGGCAAGATATCAGGGCCCAGATCAAAGTGACCCTAGATATTGAGATGTATGACTCTCCCTTAGAGTTTTTGCTCCACGTGCCATCAATTCCTCTCAGCCATTACCGTAATTCGGTTTTACCTCATCGTTTGAATGCAGCTAGGCGTTTGATCCCCATTCACTGGAAAACAGCTCATGTTCCTGGGGAGTTGATTGGATCTGCTTGGTAAACAACATCATGGCTGCGGAAGAGTGGGTGGCAATGTGTAAGGGCTGACACCACATACTAGCACAGAATGAAATACCTTAAAACGAAGCCCTCCAGCAGTGTGCTGTCACTGCAGACAGGGCTTCCATCTTCACCCAGTCATCCTTCCGGGTTCACGGACTCCGGCCCGGCACCAAGCTCTGAAGGAGCAGTATGGGTACGCTGTTTCTACAGGGTGCATGCGCCGGTGGCGTCACTGGGCTCTACAGAAGTAAATCTCTCCTAAAAGGTGCACAGTTAAGAGATATTTACAGCACCTACAGGTAAGCCTTATTATAGACAAAAGATAAACAGAATGACTTTACTACCACTTTAAAGTGGTTGTAAACCCAAACAAATAAACTAAACTAAAAAAAAAAAAAAAAAACCTGCAAGACAAAGGCATAATGAGCTAGTATGCATAACATACTAGCTCATTATCTATTACTTACCTCAGATCGAAGCCCCGCAGTTCACCGCTCTGGCTGGCAACATCGCTTCTGGAGTTACTTCCGGGTATCGCAGGCTCCGGCGCTGGGAGCCGCCGGTAACGGCACAGTCTAACTGAAGAAACGTCACGAACGTGCCCTTGCTTCAGTTTTCTCCAGTGCGCATGTGCCGATGACGTCGGCACATGCAAATACGGGGGTATCTCCTAAACTGTTTAGGTTTAGTAGATATCCTGGGTAGCTACAGGTAAGCCTTATTATAGGCTTACCTGTAGCAAAAAGTGTGTTGTAAGGGTTTACAACCACTTTAACTGGGAGTTAATAAGATATGAAACATTTACCTGAATAATTCAGTGTCAGCAGGCCTACTTATCATTCCGTATTTTATGTTCTTTTGATAAAGTGTCTAGAGACATAAACAAATGTGTTGAGGGTAGGGAAGAAGAGACAGAAAATATACAGTATTGTGACAATAAATGAAAGAAGACATCCAGTCAAATATAGATGCCCCTTCTTATCACTGACAGCCAGTGATGAACATGGGATCTCTTTTATTTTTTTTATATAACTCCATGTGCTGAGAATACTTTGTAGAAAATGTTATCAAGAAATATCCATTTTTGAAATATGGACTGCAACAGCCCTTGATAGTTCCAGCACAGTTCTCCAATAAAAGCATGAGTAAGGAAAAAAATAGATTATGGCAGCAGATACCTGCCACAACCCTGGTATTTTCTTAAACAGTGGGCGGTCTCGCGGGGTCCTTTCCCCTGTGAGGCACTAAGTCGAGTGAGGGAATGATGACCCCCACTCGACTCAATGCCGCTGAATGACAGAGGCGACGTCAAGCGTCACTTCCGCACAGTGGCCTTAAAGGAACTTTTATTTATTTTTTTAATAAATAGAAAACAGATTTTTTAAACGCGCCCCGTCCCTCCATGCTTGCGTGCAGAAGTGGACGTGTATGTAAGTTGCGCCCGCATATGTAAACGGTGTTCGAACCACACGTGAGGTATTGCCGCGATCATTAGAGCGAGAGAAATAATTGTTGCAAAAGACCTTCTCTGTAACTCAAAACTGGTAACCTGTAGAAATTTGTAAACGTCGCCTATGGAGATTTTTAAGTCTCAAAGTTTGTAGCCATTCCACGAGCGGGTGCAATTTTAAAGCATGACATGTTGGGTATCAATTAACTCGGTGTAACATTATCTTTCACAATATAACAATTGGGCTAACTTTACAGGTGTCTTATTTTTTAATTCAAAAAAGTATATTTTTTCAAAAAAAAATTGCATTTGTAAGACCGCTGCGCAAATACGGTGTGACATAAACGATTGCAACGACCGCCATTTTATTCTCTAGGGCAGTGGTCCCCAACCTTTTTGGCACCAGGGACCGGTTTTGTGGAAGAATATTTTTCCAAGGCCTGGTAGGGGGGGAGGAATCGGGATGCGTTGTGTTAGCGGTTCAATCATCCCGATACCATAATATCAGGATGATTTAAGCGCATTATTTCTATTATTACAATATAATACAATAAATATATAGATTAACTCAACGTAACGTAGAATCAGTGAGAGCCCCGAGCTTGTTTCCCTGCAACTAGACAACTTCACAACAAATATTATGAAGCATGTTATTTCTATTATTTTGGAATATATAATGAAATAGTTCAACTCCCCATAATGTAGAATCAGTGGGAGCCCTGAGCTTGTTTTCCTGATATCATCTCTCTGCTTGGGCCACTACACCGCTGACAGTCTCGAGACCCGGCAATAGAGGCGCTACGGCTGTGGCCCCGGGAGTTGACAACCTCTGCTCTAGGGTGTCTGAAAAAATATATATATATATAATGTTTGGGGGTTCTAAGTGATTTTCTACCAAAAAGAAATGATTTTAACTTGTAAACAGCAAGTTTGAAAAATAGGCCTGGTCCTTAAGTGGTTAAAGAATATATAAACCCAACATGTCATATTCCTGATATGTGCTTGCTGTACCATGTACTTGTATGAGAAAGTATCCCGTTCTCTTTGTATTGCTGGTGTTCCTGCCAGTCCCTGGTTTTCCTGGTGTTCCTGCCAGTCCCTGGTTTTCCTGGTGTTCCTGTCAGTCCCTCTGCTTTCCTATTAAAAAAGGACCACATTAAAGGGGTGGTAAACTCCCTTTGTTGTTTTATACCTACAGGGAAGCCTATAATAAGACCCCTTTCACACTGGAGCGGTTTTCAGGCGGTATTGCGCTAAAAATACCGCCTGAAAACTGCTCCTAAACAGCCTCCGCTGTTTGTTCAGTGTGAAAGCCCGAGGGCTTTCACACTGAAGCGGTGCGCAGGCAGGGCGGTGAGAAAAGTCCTGCAAACCGCTTTTTTGGAGCGGGGAAGGAGCGGTGTATTCACCGCTCCTTCCCCGCTCCTGCCCATTGAAATCAATGGGACAGCGCGGCTATACCGCGGCAATACCGCGGCTATAGCTGCGCTGTACGAGGGATGTTAACCCTTTTTCGGCCGCCAGCGGGGGGTAAAACCGCACCGCTAGCGGCCGAATACCTCTGCAAGAACGACGGTACAGCAGCGCTAAAAATAGCGCTGTTGTACCGCCGACGCCCCCACCGCCCCAGTGTGAAAGGGGCCTAAGGCTTTATCTGTAGGTACAGTAACTATCTCCTAAACGTGCACCATTTAGGAGATATTTACATGTGTAGCAGCCCGTGACGTCACTTTCGATTGTGCATTGCGCTCTCAATGGACCACAAAAGACTTGTTAACAGACCAGCACCTTAATATTTTCTAGCACACCACAACACATAGCTCATTCACACCCATGCGTTGTGGTGCGCTAACATGCAGATCTATTGTTGTGCATTGGATATGTGTATTAGGGAGCCATTCAAAAGGAATAAATCAGTGTAATGCCTAAAGTTTATGTGTTACCATGCACTGGGTAATGTGCCGTAAAATGCACGTTTTCCATGCGTTGCAACAAAAAGGTTTGAATCCAGCCTTAAGAGAGTTAAAATGTGTATTAAAACTGACCTTTGTAGGCACCCCTGGCAGTTTTATAGTGTTTAAAACCCTTTCACTGGACAGCTACATGTAAACATAGAAAAATATATAAAAAGCCATATGGAATAAAAATAACACATTAATAAACTGAATACTGTCATTACATGTACTAACCACATACAGTTATCAGAACCCAAAAGTGGCTCTCCAACAAATTCCACCTATATAGGAGACTATATATATTAATTACATCAACTTAGTTCCGTTATTAGGGGAATTAGATACAAGGTTGAACATCTGCCTAGCCAGTTCATGACCCAAGCTGGCATGTTTGTGTGTCTGGAATCTCTTATTTCATTGTATGATTGAGTCAGGTCATCATTATTCTGTGATTATAAATATATTTATTTAAAAGAATCACTCAGAAATACTCGGAAATGCTCGGAAATACTCCATTCCCGAGTGCTTCTGAGCCTTTCCGAGTTCAGCCGAGCTGTCCCCGAGTATTTCCGAGGCTCTCTGTTGCCCCCCCCACCTCTGGCCACATGCGGTATTGCATGCAATAAAAGTCAATGCGGAACAAATTATCTTCGTTTCCATTGACTTCTATGGGGAAACTCGCTTTGATATGCGAGTGCTTTGGATTACAAGCGTTCTCCTGGAATTGGATGGATTATTCTCGTAATCCAAGGTTCCACCTTATATCATATGTACTTGTTTTACATATCTTTAGTTATTTTCTGGTTTCTTGCCTAGGCAAATGATGTCATACATCTCAGGAGTCTTCAGGAGGGGAGGAGAGGAGGAGGGTTTTCTCAGCTAAGCACACTCTCTTGCATGCTTAAATTAAGGGCAGATGGATTCCAGAAAGTGAATGCTACATAAATCATTTGCCCTTAGTCAAGATGGCCACTGCCAGAAATGCTAGGGAGGTGTTTTCCCAACAAAATAATGCATGGATGGATGGGGCATTTTGCTTTGAATATTAAAAACGAATTGAATATTGTTTTTGGTTTGTGGTGCTCAGATGCAGTAAAGATTCGATTTAAGGGATGCTGACCTAACATGTCTTCCTTCTTTCAGTGACAGACTAGCCCTGCTACAAGTGCGAGGTATCCTTCAGCAGCTGGGTCTGAACAGCACCTGTGATGACAGTATAATTGTTAAAGAGGTGTGTGGTGTGGTATCAAGAAGGGCAGCACAGCTATGTGGTGCTGGGATGGCAGCTGTAGTGGATAAGATAAGGGAAAACAGAGGCCTGGAGCATCTGGAGGTTACGGTTGGCGTTGATGGAACACTCTATAAACTTCATCCACAGTAAGTGCTGATAATTTCAAACATTTTACTTGTATATACCCTAATATTGATACAATATTGGTGCATAGTGACATAGATCTAGTCCTTATTCAGTAAAGCATTGTAAAACGCATGCTTTACTGCATTAAAGCATGACTGTCTGTGCTTACCCAATGCACCAACACAGCACACCAAAACACAGAGATATGAACCATCTCTGCACTGTGGTGTGATTTGTTAAAAAATATAAAAATTGCATATCTGTTAAAATATGTGTTGTGGTGCTTGGGCCGCCCATTCAAAATAAATGGCCTGGCTTACTGCAATGCATATTAAAATGCTTGCAGTATTGCACCGCAATGCATCAGCTCAGTCTAAATATGACCTTATGTTTTTTCAGTCATAGAAGTAGTGTTCAAGCTAAAGCCCAACTCCAGGAAACGTAAAAATTATCCCTTGCAGAGGAGTGTTGCACCCAATATAGAATTGCTCGTTTAGGTCTAGGGGACTTGACAAGTAGATTTATTTACCCAATCCCCTGTGCTGCTAGACCGGTCCCCACAGTAACTTCTACCATACACTCCAGTGGTCTAAGATCCTGATGTCATCAAGGCCAATGCAGGGTTCATAGCCCTGCGATGGATGTGATGATGCCAAGTGACTGTCCACCGCCGAAGCACGGGGAAGCGGAGAACCAGATTAGTTTAAAGTTCTTCACTCTCCAAGACTAAATGAGCCGGCATAGCCCCACTGCAAGGGATAATTTGCAAATTTCTTGAAGCTGGGCTTTAAACACTAAAATCTCACTCTCTGAAATTTTGATCAAAGAATGAGTGTTCGGTGATCTTCTCTAGAGTCCCAGTACCTGAGCTTTAGGTTGTTACTTGTGTAAATCTTTTCCCTTGGTCTTTTTCTTGTTGTTAAAGTGGAACCCAACTCTCCCAAACAACATTGATTATTTTTAATCCTCATGCTGCCAGCATTATAACGTATATCATTTACTTGTTTTAAACTTTTTTTTACATTTCTTCAGTTACTTCCTGGTTTCTTGCCTAGGTAAATGATATGGTACATCCCAGGAGTCCTTAGAAGGGGAGGAGGGATTTTCTCAGCTAAGGATACTCTCCTGCATGCATGCTTGAACTGAGGGCAGATGGATTTCAGGAAGTATATGCTACCTGAATCATCTACCCTTATTCAAGATGGCCAAAAGCCAGAAATGCTAGGAGGTGTTTTTTTTAAGTGATTTCTCAAGAAAATAAAGCATTGAGACGAGGATGGATGGGGGAATTTGCTTTGGATATTAAAAATGAATTACCGGTAAATAGTGTTTTTGGTGCTCAGATGCAGTGAGGATCCGCTTTAAGAGAACATTAAAAAAATACCTGTCAGGACAATTTTGTGGACTTCCATAATAACCTATATATAACCTATATATTTCCTTCTTCCAGTTTCTCCAGAATCATGCATCAGACAGTGGTGGAACTCGCTCCCAAGTGCAACGTCTCCTTCCTTCTCTCCGAAGACGGCAGCGGGAAAGGAGCAGCTCTTATCACTGCTGTAGGATGCAGACTTCGTGAGACTGAGCAGAATTAAGGATCAAATCATCTTGCTTGTGTTTTCCTGCCTTTTTAGCACTTTCATTTCAAGCAGTAACTGTAATGACGCTGGGTCCCTCCAGCTGCACTGTCCATAGGATTCTAACCATGGGGAGATAGTAGACCACCATAGGAAAGAGTGTTATCTGCAGCCACGGCTGCTTCTGGATTCCTCTCTGCATCAATCTCCATCTATTAACACATACTGTATGCCATTGGAATATGTTTCTAATTTATTCTGTTGTTTTATACATTATTTATCAGTTTGTAGAGACATCCGTACAGTTTTTTTGATTCCACCAGCTTTACCATTAACTCTGAGACTGGATTTTACCAACCATGCAGTAAAAGCAAGTCTTCACAGTACATAGGGGTTGATTTACAAAACAGAATGTTCACTTGCAAAGTGAATTTTTCCTTAGCTTAGTAATGAAGTGAATCTGTATTTAGCCCTCCAATTGCGTGCATTTTGTTAAATTCCACAGCACACATAGCTCTAATGATTGTCAAGTGAACCTTCTCTATCAGTAAATCAACCTCCGTATCTACATGTATTATGTTTTTTTTCTTAATTAAACAAAACCTGTTGGGAAAATAAAACTCCATACCCTCCAGACACCCTGATTTTGCTTTACTTACCTATACACACCCCCTTAACCATCCCTGCAAATTCACCAGCAGTTGTCCACAATACCAAGTGTTGAAAGTAAATGCGCAGGCTCCCTGCCCTATGTTGGCGATTGGCCACTCAGGCACCAAGTGCTGCACTGTGGGTGGCAAGTGACTTGTTTCACACTCCATATCTAAAAACACTGGGATTTATACAGCGCAACAACAAAGATTGAAGATGCGGGGGAGAAGCAGTAAAGGTAATTATAGGATATGGAGGGTACCCAGTGTAAGGTGGGGGAGGGTTTTTTTTTTTCTTTTTTTTTATAACAGGTTGGCTTTAAGTACTGCAAACTATCATAAAAAAACATCTTATAGTTGGATGTAGTACTGGGGCTTGGGATACTATGGGCAGTACTGGTTTAGACAACAGAGAGCTTATAGAACAAAGCTGCATAGGGCACAGTAGACATCTGGTAATTCTGGTGTCAGTGGCATTTCTCATTGCTTGTATGAATAGTGTTGTGTTACTAGTAGGCATCAATTCCACATGTGTGTTTTGTTCTTAATGTCAGACAAGAATCAACCTACATCTGTTCATGGGGGGGGTCAGATTTTATTTTTTTTTGTAGCTGCTATGCTTAACGACCCCATGACCCCACAATCAAAGAGGTTGTACACTTTTATATGAATATTTTGTTGCACTGTGATTGGATGTGTTGAGATATGTGTGAATTTCTGTTTTAAATGTCTCTGTACGAAACAAAAAAAAAAAATACTGACAGAATCAGTTTAGCCCAGAGAACCATATTATGCCACACTAGAGTCACTAATGTTATTTATCAACTTATTAAACTTTTCCAATGTGTGTCCCTTGGTTTAGTCTGTTGATCATGTCTATGTATGATGAGAAATTCCTAAAAAAGAAAAGAAAAGGCAAATTGATTCCAAAATTTTAAAGCTGAATGAATGTGATGAGCCTTTGGAAGGACTGTAACATTAAAGAAGATTGCCAGTGCTAATAGTCTTCTGGGCATATATATAAGAGGAAACCCGTTCGTTTCTGACCTTTTGTAAAATTAATTAAAGCTTTACTTTTGGAACAAAAACACTCATTTAGATATATTCCTCAATAGCCTAATGGATATAAACTCACTTTTTGTTCACCAAGTGCCTTTACAAAACTTAGATATTACCTTGTAATAGTAGTGGTGATATCAGCAGTGTGCCATACATAGCCTGTGCAGAGAGAAGAGCTATGGATGGTTCTCAGCAGGGCCTCGCACTAAAGGCTGCCTGTAGAAATACACAGGAAGGGGTGGATACAAGACCAGTCACCCTGCACAAGGCGGGAGAGCAGCACTGACCTGTCTCTTTTCCTGCTCAGAGAGACAGGGGATTAGTTACAAAAGGCAAATCCACTTTGCACTACAAGTGCAAAGTGCACTTGAAATTGCACTTGGAAGTGCAGTCACTGTAAATCTGAGGGGTAGATCTGAAATGAGGGGAAGCTCTGCTGATTTCATCATCCAATCATGTGCAAGCTAAAATGCTGTTTTTTATTTTCCTGGCATGTCCCCCTCGGATCTACAGCGACTGCACTTCCAAGTGCAATTTCAAGTGCACTTTGCACTTGTAGCGCAAAGTGGATTTGCCTTTCGTAAATAACCCCCACTGTGTAGGAGTTGTTTTTTGGTGGATTAAAGATCTAGAAATAGTCAAAGGGCACCAGGATTCAAGTAAATATATACAAACCTGTTTGAAACAGCTGAAGGAGCAGATTGTGAAGGTATTGTGTTTTCATACTTTATAAGAGTGTTTCTCAACTCAATTCCTCAAGGCACACCAACAGGTCATGTTTTCAGGCTTACTATTATTTTGCACAGATCAGTTTCACTGCCTTAAGCTGGCCATACACCTATAGATTATCTGCAGATTTTCTATGGTTAGATAGAAAATGTGCAACAGATCTCTCCATGTTCACTAAACTGTGTGGATGGAGGAATCTACCACTTTTTCCATCTAACCATAGAAAATCTGCAGATAATCTATAGGTGTATGGCCAGCCTTAGTAATTACCACAGCCGTTTCATCTGAGGAAAATCCTGAAAACATGACCTGTTGGGGTCCCTTGAGGACTGGATTTGAGAAACACTGCTTTAGAGCAAATGGGATGGCCGCACACTGGGATTGGAAGTCCAAGTAGAAATCTTTTTTTGCAATAAAATCCACCATACACAGTCACAGAAGCTGGGAACAAATGTTAATCATATGATTAAGTGCAGCTGAAACGTATTAACATTTGTTCCCAGCTCCTGTGACTGTGTATGGTGGATTTTATTGCAATAAAGACTTCTACTTGGATCCCCAGTGTGTGGCCTTCCCATTTGTTCTACAGTGTTCCTCAGTTGCAAGCTGGGCCTGCACCCTGTTATGGGTCTGTCCATTGGGTGTGGAGTACTTACCTAGAGTGGTGCATCTAAACACTGGTCATTGGACATGCTTGGTCATTGGAAAGGGTAAAATGTATGTGAAGGCAATCCTTGTTTTAGCTTTAATAGCATAGATAGGGGTTAGACCCTTTTGTCTTTTTTTTTATTATTGCTCCCTGTGCTCCTGCTGCAGAGAATAGCCCTCTCTGTTTAGATTTCCCTCACTTTCTATCTTAACTATTATCAATAACAATCAGGACAGACATTTTTGATTTGAGCAAGAAGTGAGAGTGAATCCTCCATTAGAGACACGTTTTTCTATGGCAAGTTTCTAAGAACATGGAAATTGAATTATTTTAGGAAAGATTTCCCGCGTCTCCAGGATAGGAAGTTCAAAGAATGCTCCCAAGCAGGCATAGGCTGCAAAGAAGAACCTAATAGAAGGTTTTAATCCTTCCCTATACTATCTCAAATTAAAAAAAAAGTGAGCTATTAGATACACATTAATACACGCTTATTATCTATTCTCCACAATATGCACTCTAGAAAGTCACTGTGAACACCATTCAGAAGTAGAGCTGCACGATTAATCGTTAAGAATCATTATCGCAATTTTTTTTCCCCTTGCGATCTTGACAAAGCATTTTCCCGATTCTTTCTATGCAGAGAATTCTCTACTCTGCTGAAGCTGACAGCCGTAAAAAACAAACAAAAAACAGGCATTCTGCCAAGTATCACAACATTCCTCAGCCGCTAAACATTCCTCAGTTATAAACATTGTAATCTTTTGTCCTTTAGATGAAAGGAATGAACTTTGGTGTGTAAATAACGGAAGTTTAACCACAAAGAAGATAGTGCTATTTTTGTTAGCAAAGTCTGTGCAATACATTATACATGTACATACATTTTAATACTTCACACATTAAATTCAGCAGATCCATGTGTAAAACATTAGTGAATTGAAGAGATTAACAGATAATACACAGGAATGAAAATAAATGTTGTGTTATATTTTTGAGAGTTGAGGCTAATATGGTGGGGTTGATTTACTAAAACCGTAGCGTGCAAAATCTGGTGCAGCTGTGCATGGCAGCCAATCAGCTTGTTCAATTAAGCTTTGACAAAAAAACTGGAAGCTGATTGGTTTCTATGCAGAGCTGCACCAGATTTTGCACTCTCCAGTTTTAGTAAATCAACCCAGTGACAAATGTACTTTTCAGAATTGTAAATAATATGAACTTCAGAATAAAATGATAATTTTTTTATTTACTTTTAACAACAAAAGTCTGCCACATGCAGCTACATTTGTTTTACGGTGTCAAAAGACCACTGTGCCAGTAAAAAAGGAATTTTTAATCAATTTAATTATCTGGTCATTCAAAACTGGGAAATGCTGAAATTGTTGAAGGCTGATTACTGTGGATGAAAGCTTTTGGATAGCTCTAAGATTTCCAACACATTTAAGTTAATGGCCAACATAGGGGCTTGTGTACAAGGCTATTTGTGTGTGTTAGAACTGCTTTTAACAACATACAAGTCTCTGAGAATACAAAAGCAGCTGAAAGTAGCTTCCTCTTGTCAGAGCCTCTAGGAAGGAGAAGGGTGTGCAGCAAAGTAATGAATTCATCAAACGCGACTAGCACTGTGAGGCACCATTGTCTTAGATCTCACACTGCAGATATATAGGAATGAGGCAGTAGGAACAAGAGTGCTTAGGCACACTCGCTTATTAGGAAGTGCATTCATTTTTAAGGAGAAATTCAAAACTAAAAAGGTAGATTTTTCAGGGTATCGCTTAGGCACAATTAACCACTTCAATACCAGGCACTTAGACACCTTCCCGCCCAGCCCAATTTTCAGCTTTCAGCGCTGTCGCAATTTGAATGACAATTGCGCGGTCATGCTACACTGTACCCAAACAAATTTTTTATCATTTTGTTCCCACAAATAGAGCTTTCTTTTGGTGGTATTTGATCACCCTTGCGGTTTTTATTTTTTGCGCAACAAATAAAAAAAGACCGAAAATTTTGAAAAAAAACAAGTTTTTCTTTGTTTCTGTTAAAACTTTTTGTAAATAAGTACGTTTTTTTCTTCAATGACGGGCACTGATATGGCTGCACTGACGGGCACTGATATGGCGGCACTGATGGGCACCGATGAGGTGGCACCGATGAGGTGGCACTGATGAGGTGGCACTGACGGGCACTGATGATGGGCACTGATAGGTGGCACTGATGGGCACTGATAGGTGGCACTGATGGGCACTGATAGGTGGCACTGGTATGCGGCACTGATGGGCACTCATAGGTGGCACGGATGGGCACTAATAGGTGGCACTGGTGGGCACTCATAGGTGGCATTGATGGGCACTTGTAGGTGGCATTGATGGTTACTTATGGGTGGCACTGATAGTTGGCACAGATGGGCACGGATGGGCACTGATAGATGGGCACTGATGGGCATGGATGGGCACTGACAGGTGGCATGAATGGACACTGATGGGTGGCACTGGTGGCATTACTTGTTTGCAGTGATGCCCCTAAGGGTGGCATTGCTGGGCATCACTGCAACATAATTGTGCCAATCAGTGCCCATTTGTGGGCACTGATTGGCACAGATTTGGCATACTGGGCACATGTGGATGGCCATGGGGTACATACCTGGCCATCCACATGTTGCCCCTTCCCTGGTGGTCCTAGTGGTGATCCCTGGTGGTCCAGTGTGGTGATCTGCGGGGGGGCTGCGCTGATAAACAATCAGCGCAGACCCCCCCTGCCAGGAGAGCCGCCGATCGGCTCTCCTCTACTTGCGTCTGTCAGACGCGAGTGAGGAAGAGCCGATCAACGGCTCTTCCTGTTGACAGCGTGATCAGCCGTGATTGGACACGGCTGATCACGTGGTAAAGAGCCTCCGCCGGAGGCTTTTTACCAAGATCAGTGTAGCGGTGTGTCAGACTGACACACCGCTCCACCGATCGCCGCGATGCGCGCCCCCGGGGGCGCGCTGCGGCATGTTATCCTGAAGGACGTCATATGACGCCCAGTCAGGATAACACAACCACTTCCCGGACGTCAATCCGCCATAGGGCGGGCGGGAAGTGGTTAAAGGAGTTGTGAAGGCAGAAGGTTTTGTATCTTAATGCATTTTATGCATTACGATAAAACACCTTCTGTGTGCAGCAGCCCCCCCCCTAGTTACCTGAGCCCCATCTCTCTCCAGCAATGTCCACGAGTGTCTTAGCCGCCCGGGACTCTCCTCCTGATTGGCTGAGACACAGCAGTGCCGCTATTGGCTCCTGCGGCTGTCAATCAAACCCAGTTAGTCAATCAGGGGAGAGAGGGGCCTGGTCGGGGCTCTGTGTCTGAATTGACACAGGGGGCTGTGACTCGGCTCGGGTGCCCCCCATAGCAAGCTGCTGGTTGTAGGGGGAAATGGACAGGAGGGAGTGGCCAGGAACAGTGAAGAGATACCCGAGAAGAGGAGGATTCAGGCTGCTCTGTGCAAAACCAACTGTATACCAGCCAACCAAGTATAACATGTTTGTTATTGTAAAAAAAAACAAGGCTTTACAATCATTTTAACATTTTTACATACCATCTCACATATACTATAATAATATACTGAATATATACAGTATAGTAATTATATATATATATATATGTGTATATATATATATATATATATATATATATATATATATATATATATATATATATATATATGTGTGTATATATACACTTACCGACCACTTTATTATGTACACATGTTCAATTGCTTGGTAACACAATTTGTTAATCAGCCAATCACATGGCAGCAACACAATCCTTTTAGGCATCTAGACATGGTAAAGACGGCTTGCTGAAGTTCCAACTGAGCATCAGAATGGAGAAGACAGGGGATTTAGGTGAGTTTGAACGTGGCATGGTTGTTGGTGCCAGATGGGCTGGTCTGAGTATTTTAAAATCTGCTAATCTACTGGATTGTCAAATACAACCATCTCTAGGGTTTAAAGAGAATGATCCGAAAAAGAGAAAATATCCAGTGAGCAGCAGTTGTGTGGACAAAAATGCTTTGTTGAGGTCAGATGAGAATGGGCAGACTGGTTCGAGATGATAGAAAGGCAACGGTAAGTCAAATAACCACTCATTACAACCAAGGTATGCAGAATACCATCTCTGAAGGCACAACACATCCAACCTTGAAGCAGATGGATAAAGTAGCAGAAGACCACACCGGGTGGCACTCCTGTCACCTAAGAACAGGAAACTGAGGCCACAATTTGCACAGGCTCACCAAAATTGGACCATAAAAGATTGGAAAAATGTTGCCTGGTCTGATGTCAATTTCAGCTGCGACATTAACCACTTACCAACAGTGTCACACAGATATACTGCGGCATAATGGCTTTCCTGGCCGAAATCCTGTACGGGTAAGTCCTACCCGTTTTCGGGCACCAGAGGGCACGCACCCGATGCATGGTTGGGGACCCGATGCATGTGGTCGGCGGGCACGATCGCCGCCGGCTATGCTTGATTGCGTGCACAAGCGCCAGCACGGGGATTTGTGTGTAAACACAAATCCCTGTGCTGTCAGAGGAGAGGCGCCATATCGTTTGTTCCTACTGAGTAGGAAAAACTATATGGCTCCTCTCCTAGTCACTCCCATCCCCACACAGTTAGAACATGCTGAGGGAACACACATTTAACCCCTTGATTGTCCCCTAGTGTTAACCCCTTCCCTGCCATGACATTTACACAGTAATTAGTGCCTTTTTATAGCACTGATCGCTGTATAAATGCCAATGGTCCCAAAAAGTGTCAAAAGTCTCCGATCTGTCCGTTGCAATGTCACAGTACCACTAAAAATCGCAGATCACCGCCATTACTAGTAAAAGAAAATATTAATAAAAATGACATAAATCTTTCCCATAGTTTGCAGACGCTATAACTTTTGCGCAAACCAGTCAATATACCCTTATTGCGATTTTTTTTTACCAAAAATATGTAGAAGAATATATATTGGCCTAAGCTGATGAAGAAATTTGTTTTTTTTTAACTTTTGGGGATATTTATTATAGCAAAAAGTAAAAAATATTGGTTTTTTTTGTTTATAGCGCAAAAAATAAAAGCTGCAGAGGTGATCAAATACCACCAATAGAAATCTCTATTTGTGGAGAAAAAAGGGGCGCAAATTTTGTTTGGGTACAATGTTGAACGACCGCGCAATAGTCAGTTAAAGCGACGCAGTGCCAAATTGTAAAAAGTGCTCTCTTAAGGAAGGGGGTAAAATCTTCCGGGGCTGAAGCGGTTAAAGTGTTACTAAACCCACAACAGTAAAATCAGTCTGTATATGCTGCATAGCATGCTTGTTATACTCACTGTGGAACTTGAGGGGTTAATCCTCTGCAGTGTGTAAAAAGGCTGTTTTATCCTGTATGCACAGATCCTCCCGCGGTGTCTATCTGGGGAAGGCCAGCTAACACAGGCAAAGTAGCCGACCTGCACATGCTCAGTTGTGTCTTTTATGCTGGAGAGAACAGTTTCTTGTTCTCAGTGATAGCCAGGTCACATGATATTGACATCACACACGTGGATGTGTATACAGGCTGCAGTGAAAATCTCCTCCTACCTGAACTCTCAGCACCGGAGAAACTGTGCAGTTTATCATGTAACAGATCATCCAAAAAGATATATAGTGGCAGTATTTTAATGTAAAAAGAAGATTTATAAACTGCGGGGGGGGGGGACTATTTTACTATTTTCATATTCATGGGTTTAGTAGCACTTTAAGAAGATAGGGTCAGAATTTGGCGTAAACAACATGAAAGCATGGATCCATCCTGCTTTGTATCAACAGTTCAAGCTGGTGGTGTAATGGTGTGGGGGATATTTTCTTGGCACACTTTGGGCCCCTTAGTACCAATTGGGCATCATTTAAGTGCCAGGCCCTTGAAGAGGTAATAGAGGAGGAGGAAGTCCTCCGCATCATGATCCCATTAACACCTATAATAAGTTTTTCACCTCTTTTTAGAGAAGATGAACAATATGGGGGTAATGAAAGGTATATTGTGCAACATTCACAAAAGGGACCTTCAATTGGTCGGAATAACCATTCTTGGGGTCACCACAGAAACTTTTCCCCTGGTGGGCCTTATATTTATGGAAAAGATAAGTGTCATT
The DNA here is from genome assembly GCA_037952925.1 of Lithobates clamitans. NCBI lineage: Eukaryota > Metazoa > Chordata > Amphibia > Anura > Ranidae > Lithobates > Lithobates clamitans. Next base: position 6,204,870 of record JBBGZY010000896.1, on the reverse strand, counting down.
GAGGAAATTATAATGATTATGTACCTCCACAATTTACCAATCGCCACTCCACCAATGGAAGTTTTTTCCCGTGGAGGGAGCAAGCCTCAAAAGAAATATAGAGCCAAACGAGGGACCAGAGGGGGGAGGAGAACAAGGTCTAAAAATAAGACGGGTATAAAAGATGCTGGGCTCTTCAATCTGAGCACAGCCACCCTTTCTCATGAAGAAAAGGTGGTATTGAACCACTACCTTAAGTTTGTCCCTCCCCGTCCCCTGAACAAGTTTGAAACATATTGGACATCCACAAATATATTCGCAAACTTTAATGTGCAGAGATATATTATCTCAAAGCCCATTCATAATAGGATTACGGTTCAATCAGAGTTTCAACAATACCACTCAAACGCTTCACTTTTTAACCCCCTGAGCCATTCAGCTCCTTCAGTTGGAGTTTTTAGGGACCTAGTATTCAAGGATTTCGAAAAACGAACCATTAGGAAAAAACAAATAGATGCAGTTTTTAAAAGGGGTTTGGAATCTCTTAACCACTTCAATACAGGGCATTTTCACCCTGCCCAGGCCAATTTTCAGCTTTCAGCGCTGTAACATTTCAAATGACATAATCATACAACACTGTACCCAAAATACATTTTTAGCATTTTTATTCTCCACAAATAGAGCTTTCTTTTGGTGGATATTTGATTACCTCTGCGGTTTTTATTTTTTGCGCTATAAACAAAAAAAGAGCGACAATTTTGAAAAAAACACAATTTTTTTAACTTTTTTGCTATAATAAAGATACCAATTTAAAAAAAATAATAAATTCCTCAGTTTAGGCCGATATGTATTCTTCTACATATTTTTGGTAAAAAAAATCGCAATAAGCGTACATTGATTGGTTTGCGCAAAAGTTATATGTACAAAATAGGGGATAGATTTATTAATAATTATTTTTTTACTAGTAATGGTGGCGATCTGCGATTTTTATCGTGACTGTGACATTGCGGCGGACAGATTGGATACTTTTGACACTATTTTGGGAACAGTGACACTTACACAGCGATCAATGCCACAAATATGCACTGATTACTGTATAAATGTCACTGCCAGGGAAGGAGTTAACACTAGGGGGCGATCAAGGGGTTAACTGTGTTACCTAGGGAGTGATTCTAACTGTGGGGGAGGGGACTGACTAGGGGAGGAGACCGATCAGTGTTCCTATATACTAGGAACACATGATCTGTCTCCTCTCCCCTAACAGGACGTGGATTGGTGTGTTTACAGATTCATGTTTCTGTTCTGTCACCAGCCATTGCGGGCGCCCGGCGGACATCGCGGCCTCCGGGCACGTGCATTGGCTCCCGAGTGACGCTGCGCGCGCCCCCTATGCCTCTGGGAAGCCGAGGACGTCATCTTACGCCCACCCAGGATGGGAGATACCACCTGTGGATGTTATATGACTATGGGCGGGTAGGGAAGTGGTTAAACAAAGGAATTACATTACCGTCCGCCTGGCCGACAAGGGCGGCGGTATTGTCATTCTGGATAGTAAGGCTTATGTAGAGGAGATGAATCGCATCTTGTCTGATAAGGATACTTATTTTCCCAAATCCAGTATTACATCAGGATTTCAACAAAACATAAACACCTTTTGTTCCTTCTATCCCGGGACCCAAATGGACCCGAGGGTTTCAGAACAGAACTTTTTACCCAAACACATATTCTGACTCAGAAGTCAGCCTCCCAACTTTGCAAATATATCTGACCATCAGTAACAAAGCATTTGATGAATAAACAACATTACATTATTAACACTTTACTCTGTTAAAATGGATCGGTGGCTGTGGTAACTTAAGCAAGAAGCTTTCTCTTTTTTAACCCTTAGCATATCCCTTCAAATTCTCCGTGTAACGTTGGTTATAATTTTTTGTATGGTAGTTAAAGCTTTAGGTTTACATCGCATAGCCAAAACCCCTTTTTCCCATATGCACCACAGCAACAACATTTTTATTAATTTCACCTTAGGTAATGACTTACCCACTTTTGAATTACCTTCTTTCATTCTTTACAGAAAACCTAGCAGATTATATGAACATACATACAAAAGTACTTACCACTCTCATGACATTTGAGTGTGAGCAAGGGAAATTTCTAATTTCTGACAAAAAAAAATACTAATGGGCGTGTACACTTTTCCACAGCATTCCCAGAACGCTTAAAGCCAACCTGGGCACAACATCATAGAAGCCCAAGGTTGCTACAACAAACAGTATGTAAGTAATCTCTACCAATACCAACCAGTAATCACACGTTTCTATAATGCAGTCAGTAAAGTAATACTAATTATATGCACACACTTCAAGTATTTCCAAAGCACCTGACCTGAGGCATTTGTCCTATAAGGCTCGGTTCACACAGGGACGACTTGTCAGGTGACCTAGTCGACTGACAAGTCGCCTCCCGTTCTGTGCTATGGAACCGTTCCAAGGGGAGCGACGCAAATCGCTCCGACTTAGAAAAAGGTTCCTGTACGACTTTGGGGGCGACTTGGGGTGACTTGCATAGACTTCTATACAGAAGTCGTTTTGCAAGTCGCCCGGGCAGTCGTGTGCAGGTCGCCTCGGTGAGGCGACCTGCAAGTCGTGCCGCCTCTGGTGTGAACCGAGGCTAAAGGTGGGCAACCCAGGTAAAACTTAGGAATTTTATAAAATAAATTAAATTGCACTAATTAGTGCATGAAAATAGTTAAAAATAACAAAAATAAAAACCACTTTAACAATGCTGAAAAATGTGCAAAAGTGTAAGACTAATCCTGAGATTAGATAACTGAGTGAATCACTGTAAACAATTAATAACAACACATTGAATGTTATATAAAGTGCAAACTTAGCAAAAACGTATATCAATTAGTGAATAAGTCCATGTGATGATAAATTCATAATCCATATAGTAGAAACCTCCACCAAGTGATTAGCTTTCTTCCGTGTCACAACAATAGTGGTAATGTGAGACTCTTACCAGATGCTCAGGACCATCTATCACTAGGATGGTCAAATGGGCATGCAGAATGACCTCTGCAGGGTATTATAAAGATATCCTGGATGGAATTAGAACCACAGATAGATCACACTATGGCCACCTCTTCACTGACAGCATGAGCTCCGAGCCATTCATCAATTATATGTAGGAAAGAAAAGGCTCAGATAGTGTAATACCATAAAAACAGATTTATTGAGATAAAAGCCAAATGGCAACTTATAACGTTAAAAATTGTATGCTCACGAGGATCTCTAAAGCCGGCAACAAATCGTACACACGTCCTCCTGGGATCACATGGGGCGCGGTGACGTCAGCGTGTAGCTCCGCCCGAGGTACATGCCCCTGGAAGACGTCACGTGTGTTAAGTATAAATGAAAGATGGGCATCACCAATCATCTTACACCAATAAAGGGTACATGTTCAAATAACATATTTCTTTTTAACATGCATTCAACCAATCATAATCATTTATTGATTCTTTACATCTCTGGATCTAAACAAACCCATTATGTCACATTATATTATGTCACCTAGACAGTTATAACTCCAGACATTATGTCACCTAAAACTCATGACCGTAAGTTCCTTATTTTTGGTTTCGATTTCAACACAAGCTCATTTCTTAAACAACAATATATATTTACTTGATCAGCAAAAATGATAAACTTAAAGGCATTGAGTCTTAGATTGCAAAACGCAATATGAACAAAAGGGGGTCTTTTTGCATGCCCCTTTCAAAGCCCAGTTCTAGAAATCAGAACAGTGAAGTATTTCTAGTTCCTGTTTGTGTTTTCCTTCATATGGCTGTCATGAGTGGGCTGGATTATTTACATTCCCACAGTTGTTGCTCACTTCCGGTTGTGATGTGACATCACTTCCGGTGGATGTGGGTCCACTTCCTGGCAGCTGACATTGAGGCTTGAAACACAAGGAGGAGGAGGCATTTCTATTTCACCCTCCTGCCTATATATAGAGGAAGTTCCAATCTTCTAACTACGCCTCTGACGACGTTACTTATTGGACGAAACGCCGCATAGGGTGGAGCCCGGAGATCTGACATCACAACACTATACGTGCTGACCGTGGCCATCTTGTTGGTTGGAAACAAATGTTAACCAAGGACTTTTTGTGTTCCTGAGATGCTCATTTTAATTCTCTAAATCTGAGTACACTGTACACTTTTTACTTAATAAAATCATCTTGATTTAATATACTACACTATGAGGAGTTGCTTCTCTTTTATCCTACATATGAACCTGTAGATCCACTCCATGTTATGACCCTATGAGATTCAGCTGTCTGGCACCAGAGTGAAGTCATGCTATAGTGGATATATTATGTTTATCTGACCACCTATAACCTAGTGGTCCATTTTCTGTGGTAAGAGGCCCGGTGTGTTGGTGTGCGGTGGAGGATTTCATAGTTCACCTCAGCTTGTCATATTTACACTGTGGGTGATGCCATTTCTTAGAACATGGACTCTTTACGCTCAATGACAGTGAACTTTTATTTACATACTTCATGTTTGTATTTCTAGCACTGCATATCTTTATACATTTTTTAAATATTGTTACCTATATTTTATGCTAGCTGCTGAATAGACATTAGCGCAGTGATCAATTTTATTTATTAAATGCCACGGCCTACCTGAGTATTGTTGCTGACCATGTCCATCTGTTTATGACTACAGTGTACCAATGTGTATATATATATATATATATATATATATATATATATATATATAAATATATATATATATAGATCAGATGTTCAAATGAAAGGCGAGACTACACATTGTTAATGGGAACCACTTTGACAAAAATGCAAAGATTGGCTTCAGCTCAATCTCCTCCCATCAGACACACCCCTCTGATGCGCTTCACCCAATAGGGCTTGATTGTAACATCTAAGCTTAAGCCCTATTGGGTGAAATGCGTTAGAGGGGTGCGTCTGATGGGATGAGATTGAACTGATGCACACAGTGGTGCACATTTAATGGTGTGAGGTCTTACCTTTTAACCACTTAAGCCCCGGTTCATTTTGCTGGCCAAAGACCAGAGCACTTTTTGCGATTTGGCACTGCATCGCTTTAACTGACAATTGCGCGGTCGTGCAACGTGGCTCCCAAACAAAATTGACGTCCTTTTTTTTCCGACAAATAGAGCTTTCTTTTGGTGGTATTTGATCACCCCTGCGGTCTTTATTTTTTGCGATATAAACAAAACAAGAGCGACAATTTTGAAAAAAAAGCATTATTTTTTACATTTTGCTATAACAAATATCCCCTAAAAATGTATAAAAAAAAACATTTTTTCCCTCAGTTTAGGCCAATATGTATTCATCTACATATTTTTGGTAAAAAAAAAATCGCAATAAGCGTTTATTGATTGGTTTGCGCAAAAGTTATAGCGTTTACAAAATAGGGGATAGTTTTATGGCATTTTTATTAATAATTTTTTTTTTACTAGTAATGGTGGCGATCAGTGATTTTTATTGTGACTGCGACATTATGGCGGACACATCGAACATTTTTGACACATTTTTGGGATCATTGTTATTTATACAGCAATCAGTGCTATACAAATGCACTGATTCCTGTGTAAATGACACTGGCAGTGAAGGGGTTAACCACTAGGGGGCAGTGTAAGGGTTAAGTATGTCCTGGGGAGTGATTCTGTGGGGGGCGTGGCTACGTGTGACATGTCACTGATCTCTGCTCCCAATCACAGGGAGCAGAGATCAGTGACACTGTCACTAGGCAGAACGGGGAGATGCTTGTTTACATTAGCATCTCCCCGTTCTTCCTCTCCGTGAGGCGATCGTGGGTATCCCCGCGGCGATCGAGTCCGCAGGACCCGCGACCCGACTCACGGAGATCCCAGCAGGCGCGCACGCAATGGCACGGCAGCAAATTTAAAAGGACGTACTGGTACGCCCATTTACCCAGCCTTGCCATTCTGCGGACTACTGAATCAGATGTGCTCTAGTAATAGACCAGCATCTGGCAGCAGTTTATTTGAACTGTCCAGTTCATCACATAGCGGCATCTGGACAGTGCTTTTTTTTTACTAGCTTTTGATATCAGATCTTCACTTTCTGAGTTCAGGTCCACTTTCAGTTCCAGATTTCCATTACTGAAACTAGTAGATACGCAAATTTCAGTGCCCAAAGCATCACTCGTCTGATAAGATTACCCTTTTATACAGACATTCTCCTTTTTTATTGATCCTCACCTGGTACTGAATATTGTGTCAATGTGTGAATAAACTTATATGAGAAGATCCCACAGTTTTCACTAATGATGGGAAAGAAACGTATTGCTCATAACTATACATGGAATATGTATGCCACTACCTATGGCTCAGGCCTACTGGTAAACCATTAAACTGGTAAACAGGGGCCTTAGTCAAGGTAGAGAGAATTATAAACAGTACCAGTCAATATTGGCACAAAACCTTCAGGCTTCTGCTAGAAAGCTGAACATAAACAGGAACTTCAGCATGACAACAACCCAAAGCATACATCCAAATCAACAAAGGAATGACTTCACCAGAAGAAGATTAAAGTTTTGGAATGGCCCAGCCAGAGTCCAGACCTGAATCCCATTGAAAATCTGTGGGGTGATCTGAAGAGGGCAGTGCACAGGAGATGCCCTCGCAATCTGACAAATTTGGAGTGTTTTTGCAAAGAAGAGTGGGCAAATATTGCCAAGTCGAGCTGTGCCATGCTGATAGACTCATACCCAAAAAGACTGAGTGCTGTAATAATATCAAAAGGGGCTTCAACATAGTATTAGTTTAAGGGTGCACACTTATGCAACCATATTGTTATTTTTTTCTTTTAATCTTTTTATTTTTCTTAACAAACACACAGACAATACAACAGCACAGCCAACATCTGGCTATTATCAGGGAAGGGACCCGTGCAGGGGTCACAAGAAAGCATTACAGTACCAAGAACTGTTAGTTTATGTACGAATACCATAGTATACCAACATCAACGAGCTGGCCTGGCTCATGCTCCAAGGGTGGGTCGACAGTGAAATAGCTCAGTTGAAATATTGTGCTATCAAGGAGTGATCTATTAGGTCCCCAAGGGAGGCCATCAGATATTAGGAAGATTTTCTAGTCTACATTGTTTACAAGTGTTTTCCATAGACATATAGAGGTAGGAGCCTTTTGCTTCCTGCATAGGACAATGGATTTCCTGGTATAGAACAGCAAGAGACCCAACAAGGTTCTCTCGGCCACCCTGGGCACCAGTTCCTCCACCAACCCCAGCAGGCATATTCTTGGGGATGGCACAATAGAGATGCTTAGTAGTTCATTCACCTCAATAAGGAGTTGTGACCATAAAAAACGAAATTACCGGGCAGGATCAGAAGATGTGAATGTAGTCCCGGGGGCATGGTCACAGCGCCAGCACTCCGGGGGGAGAGAGAAGACCTCATCCTGTGCACCTGAGCAGGAGTGAGGTATGACCTATGGACAATCTTGTATTGAATGAGGTGGTCTCTCAAGGAAGCAAGTATCTTAAAAGGGAAGTCCCACACGTCCTCCCAGTCCTCGGAGTCCAGCGCAACCATATTATTTTAGTTTTTTATTTTTACTTCGCTCTTAAAAGATTTCAGTTTGTTTTTCAATTGAGTTGTACAGTTTATAGGTCACATTAAACGTGGAAAAAGTTCTGAAATAATTTATCTTTGTCTCATTTTTTTACATCACGGAAACCTGACATTTTAACAGGGGTGTGTAGACTTTTAGTATCCACTGTATATGTGGCATAAAAGGTCATTTTAAAGTCAGCAGTAAACCATAAACGAGACAAGGAGACCCAGGAACAGGTTTGTCCTGCACTTTTATTCAGCAAAGCAGCAAAGACAGTTGTCAGTACAGAAGGGCTTTGTACGGCGTGTCCATAGCATCGTCCAAGCTGCTAACTATGTAAAGAAAAACAAAAGCTGCTAACTAAACTCAGGTCAGTTCCTGACTAACCAGGTGCCCCCAATAGACTGCCCAACACTAACGTGCTGCACTTGTACCTTTTTTTGTGTTCTGCTGGCACTAAGCCTTTTCACCACAGTAGAAAGAGAAAAAGAGCCCTGAGCATCAGTGACCTTGCACATATAAAGACCTACAAACAGCTGTAACGAATAATGAGGTACCAGGTAAGAGGGGGACCTAGGAACCCACCCAGAGCTCTACAAAGCCTCCGGACCCCAGGACCTAGCACAGAATATAAAAGGATTCTGAGAAAACACTTTCTATCTTAGGCACAACAGGATAAACATTTTTAATTTGAGCAAGACGTGAAACTAAATCCTCCATTAAGGACACCTGTTTCTATGGCATGCTACTAAGAACATGGAAACCGTATTCTTTTTGGAAAGGTTTCCTGTGTCTCCAGGATAGGAAGTGCATGGAATTCCGCTAAGCAGGACACATGCTTCCAAAAAAATAAACTAATAGGAGGTTTTAACCCTTCCTTAAACTATCTCAAATTTTAAAAAAGGTGAGCTATTAGACACACTTTAAATCATTTTTTAGCATGAAATTACCAAAATTTTATCTCTGCCTGAAATGGCCCCTATTTCTACTCTCTACATATAGAAAGTCACTGTGAACATCATTCAGAAGGTAGTGCTATTTTTGTTAGCAAAACCTGTGCAATACATTATACATGTACATACATATTAATACTGCACACATTAAAGCAATGCACTTATTAAATTAAGCAGATCTATGTGTTAAACATTAGTGATTTGAACAAAATTTAATTAATATTAACAAATAAGACACAGGAACGAAAATATATGTTGTGGACCTAGTAATGCAGACTTTCACCCACCCGGGGTTCTACAAAGCCTTCAAACTCCAGGACCTAGAGCAGAGCTTACTAGAATTCTGAGAAAACAAAAAGAAAAATGTATCAACATCAGCCATAAACCCTAGACCTCCTTGACCTGTGTTTGTGAGAAACCTAGGCTACACATGCATACCATATACAATCCTTCTAGCCAGTGCTTTATTTACTCTCACCCCCTGCTCCAGATCTGTGGAAGGGAGCACATTTTGCCAACTTACAGTGGACACATGACAGTCCACCAGCATTTTCTTGCTGGATCCCTGGCCTGTGTTCTACATAAAATGTAAAGTCTTGCAGAGCCTGAAATCGTGTGACTCTTGCATTTTTCCCTTTTTTCTCAGCCACTCACTGTAAAGGAGAATGGTCTTTACCCACTTACAGACCGGAAGATTTGGCTGCTTAATAACCAGGCCATTTTTTGCGATACAGCGTTGTTATGCGGTCGTTAGACGCTGTACTCAAACAAAATTGACATCCTTTTTTCACACAAATAGAGCTTTCTTTTGGTGGTATTTGATCACCTCTGCATTTTTTATTTTTTGTGCTATAAACAAAAAAGAGCGTCAATTTTGAAAAAAAAAAACATTTTTTACTTTTTGCTATAATAAAAATCCCCAAAATTTAAAAAAAAAAACAAATTTCTTCCTCAGTTGAGGCCAATATTTATTCTTCTACATATTTTTGGTAAAAAAAAAAATCACAATAAGCGTATATTGATTGGTTTGCACAAAGTTCTAGTGTCTACAAACCATGGGAAAGATTTATGGCATTTTCTATGGCATTTTTATTATTATTTATTTTTTTACTAGTAATGGCGGTGATCTGTGATTTTTATTGGTACTGTGACATTGTGGCTGACAGATTGGACACTTTTGACACATTTTTGGGACCATTGACATTTATACAGTGATCAGTGCTATAAAAATGCACTGATTACTGTATAAATGTTACTGGCAGAGAAGGGGGCGTCAACGGGTTACATGTGTTCCCTAGTTAGTGTTTCTAACTGTATGGGGAAAAGACTGACTGGGGGAGGAGACATATCGTTGTTCCTACTTAGTAGGAACAAACAATATGTCTTCTCTCTCCTGACAGATCAGGGATTTGTGTGTTTACACACATAAATCCCTATTCCTGCTCTCATGCATTCGATCGCGGGTGACGCCCACTGGCCATGCACATTGGGTTCCCTACCGTGCCGTGCATGCCTGCTATCACCCTTAAAGGTAGACATACCCATGCAGCGATTCGCGATAACAAACCACCTTGCCGACGTATATCAGTGTGAGCTGGTCGACAAGTGGTTAATCACCTGCCCAAAAGATAATACACCCAGCTGGCTGCTAGATGGCACCCAAGTCTACAGGAATTGCCTACAGCCAAAAGCTTAGTAGAGAGTCACCCTGTGGGTGTTAATTTGGGAGGGCAGGCACGTATGGCCCCGTTCACATGGGCCGAATCCAGGTTTGCTTAGCAGGTGATCCATCCGCTGATCCCCTGCTATGCTGACCAGAGCAGCTGGATGACAAGTCCTTGTCCACTCTGCTTATGCAGAGTGGACATGGACACAGCCGCTCTGCTCAATGGGTAGGCAAATGTAAATGGACTGGCTGTCCATTTACACCTGACTGCCTGCCATTCCGATCCGGCCAGACGGAGGGGAACAGATCCTTTTACATTTGTTTTTGCTGGATTGGATTGGATCAGAGGTATCAGGGTGTAAACAGACACAAGCCAGTTTACATCAGACTGCCCACAGAGGAGAATGGAGGGTCCTATCGGGGGCCATTTGAAAAATGGACAGGCGGACCTGATCGGACCTCTCATAGTGAAAGGGGTCTTGGACCTTCCTATTAAAAGACAGGTGGGTGCCCAGGCAGGAGATACTTGTAGTGGGGACAGAGAGGATGCTCTATAGCTGATAGGAAGCATGAGGACCGTGCTGACAGCCAGCCTAAAGTGGAAGTAAACCCTCCTATCTTTTTCAGCCAAGGAAGCTGCCATCTTAGCCTCTGTTTAATCTTCAACTGCCATGATGCTGCACATGTGATTAGGTATGACACCAGCTATTGGATATGTATATGTAAACACATAACTCATATTTTATAAAAATAATATAAGAAAACTATTATATTATAGTTTTATATTTATTTGTGATTGACATGTGCATTTCTTCTTTTTTTTAATCTTTTTATTACAATTTCTTGAACATAAAGACAGATACAACAAACAAGTAAGTGCTTAACAATACATCTGTAAGACCACCAAGTGGTTTAACATTATATATATTTTGGTGTGCGTTGAGTGAGATAAACCAAGAAGACATGAGTTACTGGGTACGCCTCACAGTCACCTGAAGCGACTAGTTCTCGGGTGGACTCAGTGTCCTCCCACCTATACAAATGAGGATAAATTAATACTAAATGGTAGGAGGATCATAGCATGCAGTCTCTCCACTTATCTGTTAAGCCGTAGTTGGTTCAGCTAGCAATGTATGCCATATTTTATCATATTTCATGGGGCATCCTCTATTCATATATGTATCTTTATATAATGGGAGGCTTTCATTTATTAACCGTTTCCATTGAGCCAGAGACGGTGCAGTGGGTTTTTTCCAGTGCATAGCAATATTTTTCCGGGCATAGAAGAGTAGCAACCCAATCAATGTCCTTTTTGCAACAGTGGGTATTATTGTTTCTATCAGCCCCAAGAGACACACCTCCATTGTCATCGGCAGTGTGACCAAGGCTACCAGATAATTCAGATTTAGCACCTCTGTCCAATATTGCTGAATCTTTGGGCAGTGCCAAAATATATGTGTAAAGTCACCCGGTGAGGTGCTGCACCTTCAGCATTCTGCGGAATGCTCAGGCTTCATCTTGTGCAGTCTGTATGGCGTGTAGTATGCTCTATGTATTATTTTAAACTGTACAAGTCTGTCTGAGACCAGGAAGCTAAAGGGGAAATCCCAGACATCGTCACAGTCATCGTTGTCCAGTGTAGGGATGTCTCGTTGCCAACAGGACCAGAGCTTATCCATGGGTGGGAGAGACACAAACACCAAGTGCTCATATAGATGTGAGGTAGGCTTTTCAGCACATCTGGATCTGAGTGTTTTCTCCAACCCCGACTGGACCACCATGCAGTAGGACTGTGGGAATTGTGCAGCGAAGGCATGAGACAACTGTAAATAGTGAAATCAATAGTGATTTGGTATATCATTCGTCGATGAGACTTGAGAGAAGGGGACTAAGGCATTTTGTGATACTATCTGTGATATGAGTTTAACGCCGTATTTGGTCTATGCGTATGGGTCTAACATTTTGTAGAGGTGAGGGATGTTAGGATTTAACCAAATCGGGGCATTCAGTGAGATTTCATTTTGTTTATATTTCTCTACTGATAGTCCCGCTCCCAATGCCTGCAGGGTGGTATGCATGGAGGGAGTCAGGGGGTACGGAGGTCCCCAGAAGTTTAAGTGCCTCCAAGGATCCCTCCACCACCACCTCCAAGACCGTGGATGAATTTGTTCCATCTGGGTCTAGCCAGCCACCAGTTGTGTGGCTAAATAGTACTTGTAGCAATCTGGAAATGCCATACCACCCTGTGTTTTTGGTCTCATCAAGGTGCTCAGTTTGTATCTGGGCGGTAAGGGGCCCCATAGGAAGGACGAAAATATCTGGTTGAGTTTTTTAAAAAAGGATTTAGGCAGCCATTGCGGGGAGTGTCGGAAGAGGTATGTAAGTTTGGGGATGACTTTCATTTTGAGGAGGTTAACTCGACCCCACAAGGACAATGGCAAATTTCCCCATGACTTAAGTTTAGCCTTTATTTCAAGAATCACTGGGTCTAGGTTGAGGGAGATGTAATCTGTGGCTCGAGAGGAAACAATGACTCCTAAATATTTGAAAGTGTCCACCCACTGCAGGGGGGTGTCGGGGGGTCGTTGCCCTAGCAGCCTGGTCAATAGGGAACAATAGGGATTTGGATCAATTGATTTTGAGCCCAGTGACAGCAGCAAAGGTGTTCAAAACTTTTAGGGCACCCTGCAGTGAAGGGCCCGCGTCACCGAGGAAAAGCAACAAGTCATCGGGAAACATCGGGGCTACCCTCTCCTCCAGCAAACCGATGCGCAGACCCCTGATGTGCGAGGAAGTGCGTAGCGCCTCCACTACCAGTTCAATGGCCAGAGCAAATAACGCCGGGGAGAGAGGGCAGCCCTGTCTAGTTCACCTGAAGATTCTGAAGGGATCGGACAGTCGACCCCCAAGCCGCACCGATGAGGCAGGGCATTTGTAGATCACCTGAAGCCACTTGATAAATATCAAGGGGAACCCCATTCTGCGTAATGTTTCCCACAAGAAGGGCCATTAGACGCTGTCAAAGGCCTTCTCTATGTCTAATGAGGCTACTGCTCGTGAACCCTCATTAATGTGTTGGGCATGTAGATTGGTAAACAGTGTGCGGAGTTTGATGTCTTTGGCTCTATGGGGCATAAAAAAGGTTTGATCAGAGTCTATCACTGAAGGCAGCATAGAGTATAGTCTAATGGCAAGGAGTTTTGTTAAAATTTTGAAGTCATTATTTAGTAGCGCATTGGGCCTGTAGGAAGCACAGGATGTAGGGTCCTTCAGGGGTTTATATATCAAGGTCAGGTACGCATGGTACATTGAATCTGGTAGCTTCCCCCCCGATAGGCAACTTCTGTACAGCGAAGCCAGCAGTGGTGCCAACCGCTCTCCACGAGTCCTATAGAAATCTATCGGCAACCCATCCGGACCCGGTGGCTTCCCGGGGGGAAGGATTGGATTGCATTCAGAACCTCCATGGCCATAAAAGGTTGTACCAATGTCTCACGCTCTGCGTCTGAGAGCCAGCTGAGCGCAAAGGGATCTAGTAGATCTGGTAGCTCCTCAGGCCGAAAGTCAGGCGGGAAGAGCAGAGGTATATAAAGTCTAATAGAAGCTGCTGAATGCTTTTAGAATATCTGAGGGGGAAGACACCTTCCCACCATCAGGAGTAGTTAAACTGGAAATGAGTGTAAGTGGTTGGTCATGTTGTGCTAACATGGCTAGGAGACGGACGTTCCTATCACCCTGCTCAAATAATCGTTGCCTATTTTTATGTCTCAAGTCTAGTGACTTCCGTCAAGTGAAGGTGTAATTCTCTTTGGGCAGCCATCAGGAGATCGAAATGCCCTTGGGTGGGTTCTAAATTGTATGTAGTAGTATGATCAGCTACTGACCGTTGCAAAGATTCGGTTGCAAGCTCCTGTTGCTTCTTAATAGCAGCAATGGAGGAGATATATTGCCCTCTAATTTTTGCTTTGAAGGTGTCCCATGTGATTTCTGGAGAGGAGGACCCCGAGTTTCGCTCCCAAAATTCAGTCAACAATGGTGGTAATTTGTCCATGAGATCTGGATGAAAGACCCAGTGCGAACCCAGCCGCCACAGTGCTGCACTGTGGGAGGCAGGTGACCAGAAGACAACAGCTAAGGGGCTATGATCCGACAGACCACTAGGTAGGTAAAACGCCTAAAAGGACATCTGCCAGCATCAAAGGATTAGCGAACGCCAGGTCTATACCTGAGGCTGTTTTATGAGAAGCTGAGAAACAACAAGGCCTGGCTGTAGGGTGTTTCCATCTCCAGATTTCAACTAAGCTCGCCGCCAGAGCCCAGGCGGACAATTTCGTACAGTTATTCTTAGGGGGAGTGGGTCTGTCTAAATCAGGTGACATGGTAGCATTAAAGTCCTCCATAAGTAGTATTTTCCAGGGGCAAAAAGGGGTGATCCTCTCCAGAACAGCGTACAATATTGCATGGGACAAAGGCGGAGGAACATAGATATTTACAATAATATACCTTTGTGCCCATAGAGTAAATACCACCAGAACAAATTTGTCCTGAGGGTCTGTACAAAGTATGTGGTGTACACCCTTTATATCCATGGCTTTTTTTTAGCGTTAGGATTTTGCTGCCCATAAGGTGGGTCTCCTGGAGCAGAATGAGTTGGGGATAGTTGGATTTCAGGTATTGAAATAAGAGGGCTCTTTTAAACTTGTAGTTGAGGCCTCTAACGTTCCACGAGAGAATGGTAAAGGAGTCAGCCACCTGATCAGCCATTAGGTAGAATCCTCATCAGTAGGACAGGATAATGGGCAGGGCATACCCGAAGACAAGTTATGAGCAGCAAAATCCCAGCCATGTTACACCAGTAATTGTTAGCACTTAAACACATTGAACATAAAAACAAACTAAACAGAAGAACTTGATTCGAACAGCTCAAGCACAATGTGCTTATTCTACTAGTACCCATTGCCTTCACAAAAAGGAGGAAGGGGATGGGCATAGTTTTCACCCAAAAACTAAAAACCTTAAACTCATAGATGAACCCTGCAACTTGGGTCTCTACAAAGTCTGAACCTGCCTAGATACTGTGCGGCATGAAATTTTCATGCCCGCTACATCTCCTGATGTCCTGGGGGAGTGTGGGGTGTGGATATCAAGAAGTCTAGAAAGAGGATGTGTCTTCCAGTGGTTCTAAGGCTATGCGCCTGGCACCCCACTTCGGTGTGGGACTGGGAAAGGTTGGGGGGGTGGGCGGCAGTCTCAAGGAAGGGGAATCAAGTCAATTCCAACTCACAGAGACAGTCTGTCAGACTTGATTGTTGTGCCTTCACAGCCTAGAACTGAGCAAACCTGCTCCAATTCTGCGCTCACAGAAATGTGTAGCTGAGATACATTAACACGTGCGGGAACGGGGTTAGGGTATGTCGTTTGCGGATCCCTGATCAGGGCCAGCTGGAAGGCATGTAACCCAAAGTCTATGTGCTGGGGTAACTGAAATGTACTAATATGGAAAAACCAGGGAAACCAATTAAAATGGGGGAAGATCAGCTCTTATACTCTCCGTAGAGGGAAGTCAATCAGTGACTATCCAGCCAGGATAATGCAGCCTCCGGATTTTCAAAAAATCTTGCCCGATCTCCATCTATCACTCGAAGTTTGCTAGAGTAGAGTAGGCTAAACTTGAGGCCTTTTTCTCTGCGGCGACATCTCACCTCGGTGAAGCAGCGCGTCGCTGGTGTACCTCCGGGGAGTAGTCGGGGAAGAGCAGAATCCTTACATTAATGAAGCAAAGGTCTTGTTTGACTCTGGCGGTTGCCAGAACACGATCCCGGTCCCTGTAGTTTAGGACATGTGCATTTCAATGTGTTGCTCTAATAGCATTGCAAGAATTTAATCTTTGACTCGCAATCTAATATTTTTTGTTCAGTTTAAGTGATTAGTAAGTGATAGATATGCACATGCATTTAGTAAGCGATAAATATGCACATTGAATATATGCAGGTGGTTGTCAGAAGTGCAGAATCCGCCTGCTTTTACTGAGATCTGCAAAACCACAAGTGGCTGCCATGCCTCATGTTACTATGGCAACAAGCTCCTGTCCCCAGGATCTTCACCCACACACACATTTGTCATTGGTTAATACTTTGAAAGACAATTAAAATATTTATCAATGTGTCTGCGCCACATTATCCTATAACTTCTGAGTTTATAACTGCAGTTTTGCTGTAATAGTAAACAACCAAGGCACGTAAAGCACTGTTTCCAATTCAGTGTGTTGTATTCCTTGGACTAGATGGACTTTTTTCAACCTGAAAACTATGTAACTATTAATTTGAACTAATGAAGTAAAAGAACTAATAAAAGCTAACCTAATTGACAGAGGATGACCACTGAAATGTTGAAAATACCTGTGATAAATCATTTAAGGTGATGGAACTCATATTCTAGCGCACGTACACACACTCATATTCTAGCGCCCAGTCCCACCTGCAATACCAACTGCTTTGGAGTCTTTCATGGAGGATAGAGTAAAAAATGCAGACTATATTTTGAGGTGGTACACAAATAAGGTCTCAGTTGTGATATATGGTTGTGTGTAGTAAATAGCTTTTTTCACCCAAAAGTATGCTTTTGGTTATTAACTGTGTAAAAACAAGCTAAAATACCATCCAGTTTCTGCTTGAAAACTTCAGCATCAAGATCTAACTACTGGAAAAACCAGGTTTGACCATTCACTGGACTAATTTCTCTGTTTGGAACTGGAACCTCCAGCAAATTGAAGCATACGTTCTAAATCCACACTGGGTAGGGATTAAACAGGGCTAAGGGCCCTTCCTTGTCCACACATGATAGTACTTGGTGACTGGCTGATAAGACACTGAGCTTTAAATTGTAGGGAGGCTGGAAAAAGAGCAGCCACATACCCAGGGAGACCTCCACACCTTGAAGAAGTGTGGTTTTCTCCAGTTTCAAGGGGTAAGTAGGGCAGTGGGAGGTGTGATCCATACTCTACTTGGTCTAAAGGGAACCTGTTACTTTGCCCTTAAAGGCAACTCTACTTGGTAAGCTCTATAGGGTTATTACAGTAGCAGAAGAGGGGCCAGACCAAAACTGGTGTAACCTCAGTTTACTGTCTTCTAGCATTCCTGTACTGCCTCTCCTTTTGAACATGGAGCTGAACATGTTTCTTTGGTACTGCTGCTAAGTACACCATATGCTCCTTTCCCCATTCTAGTTGGTTAATTCCCCAGTCTATTCCAACACCAGAAGAATGAGCAGCCAAATGCTGTTATGTTATAGAGGGGAGCAGGTAATTAACCCTATGTAATCTCTGACACTGTCCAACATGGAACCAGGGTTTGACACCTGACTCCATTAATTGTTCTAAAAGGGCAAATTGAAAGCTTCTCTTTAATAGAAACCTGTACTGAGAAAAATAAGGAGGCTGTCATTGCTGGCCTCCTTCTTCTGAAAAAAAGCTAGTTGCCTGGTTTCTCTAGCTTCTTTACATTCTAAAGCCTAGTACACACTACTATTTTTTTTTCCTTCAACCTAGCGAATTGAAGGAAAAAAAACTGACAGCTCCGGTCAGAGCTGTTGTACTAACAAGCCAATGTTAGTAAAGCGATCCCCCCTGCTGTTCAATTGTGGTCTGACAGTTAGATTGTCCCCCTCCTCTGCTCTATCCGGCACCTAAGTAAGGTCATTGACCTCATCATCATCACCCCCTCCATCCTCATCATCAATGGAGCCAACTTGGCAATACGCTGAGGCTGGGGGAACATGACTGCCAATTTGTTGTTTATCAGTGTTCTACCCTCTCTGTAGGCTCTAGCTGGATAGTATGGGTGACATCACTATGGGTCCTTTCACACCGGGGCGTTGTCGGCGGTAAAGCGCCGCTATTGTAAGCGGCGCTTTACCGCCGGTATGCAGCCGCTAGCGGGGCGGTTTTACCCCCCTGCTAGCAGCCGAGAAAGGGTTAAAACCACCGCAAAGCGCCTCTGCAGAGGCGCTTTGCCGGCGGTATAGCCGCGCCGTCCCATTGATTTCAATGGGCAGGAGCGGTATACACTCCGCTCCTTCACCGCTCCGAAGATGCTGCTGGCAGGACAGCCCTCGGGGCTTTCACACTGGAATTAGAGCAGCGGCACTTTCGGGTCAGTTTGCAGGTGCTATTATTAGCGCAATAGCGCCTGCAAACCGCCCCAGTGTGAAAGGACCCTAAACAGAGACAAACGTGCCCTGCCTGATGACTGACCATGCCCAACTCTGCCTGTGGACACAGATGCTGCTGGCCCTCTCATATTGTCATGGGAACATCTGTCTCTCCTTGTTGGCCTCCCAAACATGATGAGGGAAGGGGGGCTTATTACCCAAATTTAAATGAAAATGGGAAATGTGTGATTGGATGCACTTTATTGAATGAAAAGTGGTGTTTGGTGCATTTTAAATTGAGGACTAATGCTGACAGAAAGGTAAAAATTATGGAAAAAAAAAACAATACAAAAGGGGCAACATCATAGTCACAGTCAGAAAAACTGTAGCTAACAATTTATAAAAAGGGTGCAGGCAGGGGACAAAAAAAAAAAAAGAAAAAAAAAAAAAAACATGCAGCAACCAAAAAAAAAAAAGGTATACAGTATATACAGCACTAAATGTTATGTAATGCTGTGGTAAACACTGCACTACACTAACCTGACACTACACAATACTGACACAATACACTGACACTACATTATACTGACACACTATACTCATATACTCACGCTATACTAACACTACACTAACACTCTACACTCAGAGTCACAATAAGTGAACACACTAACTCGCTAGTAGCAAACTGAGCCCTTCTCTATCTATCTCCACTCCAACAACAGACTGTAAAAGCTTCCTATGGGAATGAACCTTTTATAGTGTGGGGTAGCCATAATTGGACAAAGTAATCATTACTTTGTCCAATCAGTGCTCTGACGGTGCTCTGTGTCCTAATTGGCAAAGCCTTGCACCTGACCAGCGTTCAGGTGCAAGGCTTCATCAAATTAGGGCCCTAGAATGCACTGTGAAGCAAGCAAAGCATTGTGGGGCACTCGGCGGGTGAACATCCCGCCAAGCGCCCTGCATATTCGGGTGTTCGCTGAACAGGTGAACAGGTGATATTCAGGCTGAACTTTTGCTCGGCCTGAACCGTTCGCCCAACAATACTCTGCATGAAACCAAAGACCGAACTGAGTTGTTTGTCATTTTAACTTTGAATCCCATTTTTATTTTCCTGTTGCAAATTGTCTGTTTTGTAATATCCTTTCTGCAAATATTTCCTTGCATGTGTTTTTCTTTTCATTAAACAATACTTTAAAATTGTTAATATGAATCTCTAAATGCTCTAAGCAGAAAATAAAAATTCTGTGCTTCTTTATAACTGACAATTTTTATTATTTTTTTTAACAGAAAAAGAAATACAGCATTTTGGCATTGGGTACAAGAAGAGATATAGATTATGATATCGCAGTGCAATTTGGTACAATATCTCCCACCTATTGGGCGGCAAATCTTTACAGTGCAAACATTTTGTGACAGATGGAGATAGGTTTACCGGATATTAATACATCTCAAACAGTATAACCTCTAGCACCATATGCTCAAACATATAAAATCTTAGAATTCTGTGCTTCTTTGAGGGCCACCATACTTTTAATACCTCTTACATTCCTGTGTGGGTGTGGCAGTGAGCGTCACAGACATTTCATAAAAGTCAGAATTGCAACAGCAGATGCTATGAATGGTACGTGTTTCCAATAAAACATGTGGCAGTAAAGAGTTAAAGTAGAACTATAGGCAAAAGCTTTTCCTGGTGCCTCCATGGCAGCATACAGGTGATAGAGCTCCGCCTCGACTCCTCCCTCAGGACTAGTGAATAGCATAAATTAAAGACATAGTCCCTCCCCCAACATTCTCCTTTTTTTTTCATATCTCTTGAGCTGGTGAAGAGTAGCAGTCTGTCCATACCTCTGCCTTTGGCAGCTTCCGCCGGGTTCAGCCTCTCCCTGGAGCAGTCCCTGTTCTTGGGCCGCAGCGCTAAAAAACTGGGAACCCCTGCTGTGGATCTTTTGGGGGCATCCTGCAGAGTTTCCTCACAGGAACGCAGTCTGCCAGTACATGTCATGATGAATTCAGGTGGATTCACAGAGGGATCAGCTCTTGTACCCCAGGCCTGCTGTGTTTTTTCCCCTTCCTGTTACTTTTTTGTTTAACATGCTCTGTTGCTAGGCCGGCCGGTGGCCATTTTGGTTACTGGAAAGGCTGCTATTTTTGCACTTCCTGCGGGTTTTTGTTCAGGTGGGTGGGCACTAGGATTAACCCACTCACCTCTGCTAGCTTAAAGGTCAGAATCTCTCAGGGCTGATGGCTATCAGGGCCATGCCGTGCCCTGCAGGACTCTTCTGGTACTCGTTAGTGGTAGGTTTAAAAATATATATATATATATAAAATAAAGGAGGATAATAAGAGAGAGGGAATAGAAATGAAGGGGAAATAGGTGTATATATATATATATATATATATATATATATATATATATATATATATATGTATGTATATACAGTATCTCACAAAAGTGAGTACACCCCTCACAGATGGCCTAGGCTATAAGATGATTGCCAAGACCCTGAAACTGAGCTGCAGCACGGTGGCCAAGACCATACAGAGGTTTAACAGGACAAGTGTGTGTGGCAGCAACCAGGTGAGGAGTACAAAGACAAGTGTGTCTTGCCTACAGTCAAGTATGATGGCGGGAGTGTCATGATCTGGGGCTGCATGAGTGCTGCCGGCACTGGGGAGCTACAGTTCATTGAGGGAACCATTAATGCCTACATGTACTGTGACATACTGAAGCAGAGCAGGATCCCCTCCCTTCGGAGACTGGGTCGAAGGGCAGTATTCCAACATGATAATGACCCCAAACACACCTCCAAGACGACCACTGCCTTGCTAAAGAAGCCGAGGGTAAAGGTTATGGACTGGCCAAGCATCTCTCCAGGCCTAAACCCTATTGAGCATCTGTAAGGCATCCTCAAATGGAAGGTGGAGGAGCGCAAGGTCTCTAACATTCACCAGCTGCATGATGTCGTCATGGAGGAGTGGAAGAGGACTCCAGTGGCAACCTGTGAAGCTCTGGTGAACTCCATGACCAAGAGGGTTAAGGCAGTGCTGGAAAATAATGGTGAGCACACAATATATTGACACTTTGGGCCCAATTTGGACATTTTCACTTAGGGGTGTACTCAATTTTGTTGCCAGTGGTTTAGACATCAATGGCTGTGTGTTTAGTTATTTTGACAGCAAATTGACACTGTTATATGAGCTGTACACTCACTACTTTACATTGTAGCAAAGTGTAATTTATTTAGCGTTGTCACATTAAAAGATATAATAAAATATTTACAAAAATGTGAGCGGTGTACTCACTTTTGTGATATACTGTAAACATATATAGGGGTGTACAAAGTCAACCTTTTCCAAGTATTGTGTTTTTTTTCTCTCTCGCGCTATATTTCCACAGCTGGTCCTCCTGCCCAAATCCGCCATGAGCCATTTATCTCGTAATCAAGATGCTCCCACTTCCAATAGGTATGAGACCAACTGTATGTGAGTATTAAAAAAAACAAAGAAAAAAGGAAAAGAGTGCGCTTTCTGGATTAATGTGGCTTCCTTTTTATCACAGCCCTGCCCACTCCAAGAGGTCCAGAAAATCCTCAAGACATCGGTACGATTACAGCCTGGACCGCAGGTCCCATTCCTCACACCATAGGTCAACAGAGAGGTCAAGATCCCAAAGACAGTACCGTTCTCCCTCTCCTCAAACTTATGCAAGGAAGAAATGCTGGGTTGTGGAGCTACACCACTGCAAGTTAGTCAGCAGGGACTGTTATAGGGACTATGTGGCCACCTGCGAGCTGGAGAGTCAGCAGGTTGTGGATCTGCTTAAGCGGATGATGAAGGAGTTTCGGCCCTAGTTTCAGCTCAGTCAGTCCCACAAACATCCCAAGTACAGGATACAGAACCCAATGTTCCCGGTCCCTCAGCAGTCAGTACCCCTGTGCCTCCATCAGGCCGGCCAGCTAGAGATTCATTACCTGAAGACCCCTCAGAGGACTCATCAGAGGAATCAGAGCCTTCTGGTTTCAGTTATACCCTGGTGCAGCCTTTCAGCCAAGCAGGAAGAAAGCAACGGCTGCACACCACAGGAATTCTCCAACAATTTTATTCCAAAAAATAGCAATAGACAGCCATCAAAGACAGAGTATCCGAACCCAGGAGGTGACGTGTGCATCTCACACTGACCTCAGTGCTTATTCAAACCAGCTTAATAAGCTATATCCTTTGCCAGAGTCTGAAAGTCACTAAACTCTATGCCGGTAGTAGATGCAGCGGTTGTATGCCTCGCAAAGAATATTACTCTCCCAATGGAAGACTCCACTTCCTTCAAGGATCCACTAGACAGGCGAATCAAACTAGATCTTAAAAGAAGCTACTTAGCCACAAGAGCAGCTTGTAAGCCAGCTATTGCTCTTACTTCCGTGTCGAATGCCATCAGAGCCTGGACAGAAAATATCGAAACGGCTTTATGCCAGGATGTACCCAGAGACTATATAATCAAGGCCTTAGAAGAACTTAGATTGTCGGCAGATTTTGTCGGGGAAGCAGCCACTGACACAATTAGGTGTTCAGCAAGAACCATGCTGCATTAAGTTATGGCGAAGAGGGCCTTGTGGCTGAAACCCTGGATGGCTGACCTAGCTTCGAAGCAGAACTGGTGCAAAATCCCATTTGATGGGAAGGCACTGTTCGGAGACAAGTTGGATAAAGCTATCTCCAGGGTGAAAGGGGGTAAATCTGGCATGCTCCCCCAGAGCGGATGGGTGCGAAGATCCAGAGTTTATTTGTCTAGATTCTGTCAGTCGAACTCAAAGGAACTTCAGGCAGTCAAAGCAGTTCAGAGACAATAGAAGACCTTGGAAGGGCACTCAGGCATCCTTTTTAAACACCCGCAAAAATAAGACTCTTACTACTCCACAAAAGCAAAAGCAGTCCTTTTGACACCAGGTTAGCCAAGACACTCCTGGTAGGGGCCAGACTAGGGTTTTATGTTCCGGTCTGGGCCTCCCATTGCCAGGACCACTGTGTTCTGTCAACAGCAGCTGTTGGATCTCTGCAAAAGCAAGGAGGGACTCGCAGGGATGTAGACCCAATTATGATCTGGGCGGAGAAGAACCTCCTGGACCTTAGAGTGATGTATCTTCCAGGCAGTTTGAACAAGGAAGCAGACACGCTGACAAGAAACTTGCTGGACAACAAGGAGTGGGCCCTTCATCCTTATATCTTCCATCAGATTGACAGCCTTTGGGATCCCTCTCAGGTGGACCTGTTCACCACTCCGGAGAATACCAAACTAGCCAGGTTCTTCTCTCGCCTCCCGCATTCCACAAGCAGAGGCAGTGGATGCCCCGTCATGCCCCTAGAGGTTCACCATGGCATATGCCTTTCCTCCTCAAAAACTAGGCTCCTCAGAGAGTCAGTCCAAGTGGTGGCAGTTCTACCGTATTGGCTGAAGAGACCCTGGTTCCCTCTAGCTATGTGCCTCAGTGTGAGCTCTCCAATCAGGATCCCTCCTTTTCCTCAACTTCTGTCTCGGGGCAGACTAACTCATCCCAACCCCCAGAAGTTGGAACTTCGAATCTGAAAGTTGAGAGGCGAAGGTTTGAGGCACTAGGTTGTTCGCCAGGGGTCATATCCAACCTTCTAAGAGCCAGAAAACCTGCAACAAATGCAGTATATACAAGGATCTGTCGTTTTCTGCCGGGAATGACTTTAATCCAATCCTCCCCTCTTCGTTCAATAGTCTGGGATTTCTTCAGACGGGTCTTGATCTAGGACATGGCCTGAGCTCCCTCAAGGTGCAGGTAGCAGCAATTTCTGCCACAACAAATAAAAGAAGGGCAGAGGATCCTTTGGTGGTCACTTTTCTTAGAGGAGTGTTAAAGATTAGCCCATCTGTCAGATACTCATTTTCTAAGTGGGATCTGTCCATAGTCCTTGAAAATCTGTCTGACCATCCGTTTGCTCCAGTGGAACAGGTAGCGATATGAAATCTAACGCTGAAGACGGCTTTCTTTTTGCCATTACATCCGGCAGAAGAATTTCGGAGCTTCACTCTTTAGGGATAGGTGACGATCAGGGGCGTCGCTAGGGGGTGGCTTTTGGGGCTATAGCCCCGAATCTGGGGCCAATAGCCCCGAGTCTCTGCAGGGGTCTCCAAAGGGGAGGGGAGGCTCTCTGGGGACCCTTATGTAAGTGGGGGCTCTCTGGGGACCCTGATGCAAGGGAGAGGCTCTCTGGGGCCCTTATTTTAAGGCAGAGGCTCTCTAAGTACCCAGATTTAAGGGGGAGGCTCTCTGGGGACCCTAATGTAAGGGGGCTCTCGGTAACCCAGATGTAAATGGGGGCCCTCTGGGTTCCCTGATGAAAGGGGGAGGCTCTCTGAGGACTCTGATGTAAGGAGGAGGCTCTCTGTGGACCCTGATGTAAGGGGGGGCTCTTTGGGAACCCTGATGTAAGGGGGGGCTCTCTGGGGACCCTGATGTAAGTGGGGGGCTCTCTGGGGATATATATACAAACACGTATATTACTGTATATACATGTGTATGCCCGCCCAAGCGTATGACTTTCTTTACTACGCTGCTATGGGCTCTAGCCCCAGATCTTTTGTAGACCTAGCAACGCCCCTGGTGACGATCATATCTCCTTTTTACCCAGAGTGGAACTTCGACCCCTTCAGGGGTTCACACCTAAGGTCGCTACTCCAAGCCACTTGTTGGAACCCTGGGCATTACCAGTATTTACAGACGCACATTCAGAGTCCTGTCACGAGCTGGACATCTCTACAGTGCTCAGGGCCTACTTAGAAGCCACCAGATCCTTCAGAAACTCTGAGAGACTATTCATTGTACCATTCGGTAACTACAGAGGTAAAAAAGCTTCCATCAGAACTCTGGCATCTTGGGTTGTAAAGTTGATTCAGAAGGCCTACAGGGCAAAGAATATGGAGCCTCTGTCCCGAGTGAATGCTCATTCTATGAGGTCAGTCTGAACTTCCTGGGCAGCAAGGGCTAATGTTTCTTTAGAGATGGTTTGCAGGGCCGCCACCTGGTCTTCTCGCTATATGTTTTTAAGGCACTACCATATTGATCCGGGGGCTCTGTCAGGGTACCATTGGCGCCGGACCTGGGCGTTGGCATGCGCCTATACGCCGGCGCGTTCCGTTATGCACATTTCAGCGAGTTCCTGTTGTCCCCGGGCGTCAGCGCGGCGCTAGGGCGCACGCGGGTACGCGGCGCTTCGGCGCGCGCGTGTGCACGTGCGCGCGTACGGGCACGCGCGCGTTCGCAATAGCGCCGGTTTGGCGCCAAAGTGCACATAAAAGTTTCCCTGTGCCTCTGGCACATTGCTGCTTCGTCTCAGCTTCATGATTCTTGTTAACCTGAACCTGATTGTTTGTTACCCATCTGACCCGGCTTGTCTGACCATCCGCCCCGCTCCAATCCGACCCGGCCTGCCTGACTACTCTTCTACTGCCTGCCTGATACCGTTGCCGATCTCTGCCTGCCTACCGACTCTGCCTCTGCCTGCTGTTTTGCCTGTCTCATATCCCTGCTGACCCGGACCGTCTGACCCTGCTTGTGCCTGCTGTTGTCCTTGCTGTTGCACCTTCAGCTTCAGCTCCAGTGATCTCTGCATCTCCAAGTGTTCCAGCCTGCTGCCTCCAGTCTCCACCTGATCTGCAGTCCAGCCATCCCTGTGGGATCTCTCATCACTTCAGCATCAGAGACTCTGCTCTACAGGCACTCCTACCCCACTGTGCTCAGGAGACCACTGTTCCCACTCCAGTGGCTCCTGAACCAGCGTTGTATGAGAGTTCTTCTCCTACAAGTCAGGCTCTACTACCAGGTACCTAACAGTACGAAGCAGCCATGTCTGAGCCTGCAGGAGATACCTCTCCAATGAAGGAGATATGCACACACCTGGCGGCCCTCACCCAAGCAGTGCAAGCCCTTCAGGATAATTATAACCGACTGGAGGGACAAGTTCAGAATCTTGCAGGGTCTAACCCTTCAGCCTCCTCTTCAGCTGCTGCCCCATCACAGACTGTTCCAGGGCCTTCAGTTGTAATGCTTCCGCCTGAACCACGGGTCCCCATTCCTGAAAGGTTCTCTGGTGACCGGGCTTAATTTCGGGCCTTCCGCAATGCTTGCCAGCTCTTCTTTGCCTTACAGCCCAGAACCTTTTCACTGGAAGCCACTAAAGTTGGATTTGTAATTTCCCTCCTACAAGGGGAACCACAGATCGTTTACTTGAAGGGGACTCTGCTTTAACTCAATCCTTATCTGCTTTTTTCGAAGCCATGGCACAATTATATGAGGATCCTCAACAGACTGCCACAGCCGAAACTGCTCTGTTCGCGCTCCAACAAGGCCGCAGACCTGCGGAGGGCTATGGTACTGAATTCAGACGTTGGAGCACGGACACACAGTGGAATGACGCGGCTCTGCATCACCAGTTCCGCATTGGACTGTCTGAAAGTTTAAAGGATGAACTTGCTCGAGTGGGTATTCCAAATACCTTGGAGGCCTTAATCACCCTAAACATTCAGATCGATCGTCGCCTCCGAGAACGCCGATCTGAACGATCAGTTCAACCAAACCGCCCGACCTGGATGACACCACGAGCTCCGATTCCTGCAGCACGCTACCTGCCTGCACCCAGTTCAAATTCAGTCAATACCACACCAGATACCTTCGAACCAATGCAGTTAGGTCTGATGCGACCTGCCCTGTCTTCCAAAGAACGTGCCCGACGTCGGCAATTAAATCAGTGTCTTTACTGTGGAGGAACCGGGCATTATGTCCATAATTGCCCAGTCAGAATAAGTAAGTGTCCATCTCCTATATTTACCAATCTCTCTGCTTTATCTACAAATTCTACCCATCTTGCCATTCCTCTCTCGTTACAGCTTCAAGAAAAGACACTCCAAGTCAACGCAATTATTGACTCCGGGGCATGCAGCTGCTTTATAGTCTTAAACTTTGCCAATCTGCACAACATCCCTTTACGGACTAAAGCTCATGGACTTTCTGTTTTTCTAGCTGACGGCTCCCGTATCAGATCACAAGAGACCCTGCCATTATCCACTACAATTTATTCTCAACACAAGGAATTGCTGATCCTTGACGCCATCACCTCCCCTATGTTTCCCATTATCCTGGGCATTCCCTGGCTACAGGCCCACAACCTACACATCCATTGGGCTTCAAGAGAAGTAAAATTTCTGTCATCTTACTGTCAGGAACACTGTTTGGCGAAAGATTTGGATTCCCAAGCTACCCTGCTTTGCCTGGACTCCGACCAGAAAAATTGTCAGGTCATTTCCAAACATTATCATGACTACATTGATGTCTTTAGCAAAAAGGGGGCAGATGCTCTTCCACCTCATCGTCCCTACGATTGCCCCATCGAATTGCTGCCAGGATCCGAAATTCCCTTCGGACGCCTCTTTCCCCTATCTGAGAAAGAACAAGAAGTGTTGAAAACATACATAGATGAAAACTTGGCCAAAGTATTCATTCGCCATTAGACTTCTCCAGCAGGTGCGGGAATATTCTTTGTTGCTAAAAAAGACAAATCTCTCCGCCCATGTATTAACTACCGAGAACTGAATAAAATCACGGTCAAAAATCGGTATCCCCTACCTTTGATACCCGAACAGTTCCAGAAATTAAGGACTGCCGTCATTTTTACTAAGCTTGATCTAAGAGGGGCCTATAATCTGATCCGCATTCGGGCTGGGCATGAGTGGAAAACAGCTTTTCGGACCCGATTCGGGCATTATGAATATTTAGTCATGCCTTTTGGACTCTGCAATGCCCCTGCGACCTTTCAACACCTAATTAATGATGTGCTTAGAGACTTCCTAGATCTGTTTGTGATCGCATATCTAGATGATATTTTGATCTTTTCAGAATCCCTGGATCTCCATCGAAAACATGTTTGCCAAGTGTTGGGTCATCTCCGCTTACACAGACTTTATGCAAAAGCGGAGAAATGCGAGTTTGAACAACAAAGCATTCAATTCTTGGGCTTGATAATCTCCTCAACTGGCATTAGGATGGACCCACAGAAGATTTCTGCCGTTCTGGACTGGCCGGTACCCCTGGACAAGAAGGGGGTTCAACGATTCATCGGGTTCGCAAACTTTTACAGGAAGTTTATCAGGGGTTTTTCTGCAATAATCGCACCAATCACACAACTGACCAAACAGAATACTCGTTTTTTCTGGAATCACCTAGTCCAAGAGGCTTTTGAGAACCTCAAGAGACTATTCACCTCAGCACCTATCCTCAGTCACCCTGAACCATCTTTGCCATTCATTTTAGAAGTGGACGCTTCAGAGATAGCGGTCGGTGCGATACTCTCGCAACGAAAGGGCAGTAAAGACGCTATGCATTCTGTGGGGTTCTTCTCCCGAAAACTCTCCCCTGCGGAGAGGAACTATGATGTTGGTGATCGGGAGCTTCTTGCCATCAAGACTGCATTAGAGGAGTGGAGGTACCTGTTGGAGGGGGCTGTGCATCCAGTACTAATTTATACTGATCACAAAAATTTAGAATATTTACGATCTGCTAAAAGGCTAAAACCTCGACAAGCCCGCTGGGCGCTGTTTTTCTCACGTTTTTCCTTCTACATTACTTATCGGCCAGGTTCAAGAAATATCAAACCAGACGCATTATCACGAATGCATGACAACCCAAAGGACTTATCTGTTCCAGACACCATTTTACCTGCAAACAATTTTCTGCTCATACAAACTGATCTTCTCTCTCAGATTAAGGAAGCATCCTCTGAATCAACCAGACCCACAGGGATTACCTTAAGCAACAAGGACGGACTGTTCTGGAGAGGGAGTCAAATTTTTGTTCCTGAGGAGGTTCGGGTCAAGGTCTTGGCACTCCTTCACGATCACCCACTGGCAGGTCACTTTGGGGTTCGTAAAACCCTGGAATTGGTACAGCGTACCTTCTGGTGGCCCAATTTAAAGGAATTTTGCGAGAAGTATGTCAGCTCCTGCCCTATCTGTACCCAGAATAAAACTTCCAGGAGTCGAGCTTGGGGCCTGTTGAAACCTTTACCGGTACCCGATAGGCCCTGGAAAATGATATCCATGGACTTTATTGTAGAGCTTCCATGTTCTGAGGGGTGTTCTGCTATCTTTGTGGTAGTAGACCGTTTCACCAAGATGGCCCATTTTCTTCCATTAAGAGGAACTCCGTCAGCTATTGAAACGGCTCACATCTTCATTAAGGAGATCATTAGACTTCACGGAATCCCTGTAAACATAACCTCTGACAGAGGGGTACAATTTACCTCACGTTTCTGGAGAGCCCTGTGTGAGTCTTTAAAAATCAAACTGGCCTTGTCTTCGGCCTATCACCCTCAGACCAATGGTCAGACGGAGAGGACCAATCAGACTCTTGAACAGTATATCAAATGTTTTACTTCCTTCTCACAGGACGATTGGGTATCCTTGCTGCCTTTGGCAGAATTTGCCTACAACAATGCCAAACATTCAGCCACTGGTCAATCCCCCTTTTTCGCTAATTATGGTTTCCATCTAACCTTTTTACCCGATTTCCTTCCAGAGTCCTCAGTCCCGGCAGTACAGAGTACGGTAGACTTCATCAATCATAACAACCAGATGTTGCAGGAAGCAGTATCCAAGGCTCAGGCGGACAGCAAGAGGATCTTTGACCGGAAGAGAAGAGGGGAATTGAAGCTTCAGCTTGGCGATCAGGTATGGCTTTCTACAAGTAATATCAAACTGGCATGTCCTTCTAAGAAGTTGGCACCTAGGTTTATGGGACCTTCTTTTCCGGTTAAAAGAAAGATCAATGAAGTTTCGTATGAACTGACTTTGCCTGACTCTCTTAAGATACACCCCGTGTTTCATGTGTCTTTGCTCAAACCTGCTGTACCTGATCCCTTTCCCGGTAGAGGAACTAGACCTCCTGAACCTATTGTGATTGATGGTAACGAGGAATTTGAGGTTGAGGCTATCCTCGATTGCAGGAAAAGACAAGGGCAGATCCAGTTTCTAATCAAGTGGAAGGGCTACGGCCCAGAAAGTAATTCATGGGAACCAGATAGTAATGTGCATGCTAGGAGTTTAGTTCGAGCCTATTTTTCTAACCATCCTGAAAAGAAAAGGCTTTTGGGCACCCGGAGGTTGCCCCTTGGGGGGGGGCAATGTCAGGGTACCATTGGCGCCGGACCTGGGCGTTGGCATGCGCCTATACGCCGGCGCGCTCCGTTACACACATTTCAGCGAGTTCCTGTTGTTCCCGGGGCATCAGCACGGCGCTAGGGCGCGCGCGGGTACGCGGCGCTTGGGCGCGCGCGCGTGTGCACGTGCACGCGTACGGGCGTGCGCGCGTTCGCAATAGCGCCGGTTTGGCGCCAAAGTGCACATAAAAGTTCCCCTGTGCCTCTGGCACATTGCTGCTTCGTCTCAGCTTCATGATTCTTGTTAACCTGAACCTGATTGTTTGTTACCCATCTGACCCGGCTTGTCTGACCATCAGCCCCGCTCCAATCCGACCCGGCCTGCCTGACTACTCTTCTACTGCCTGCCTGATACCGTTGCCGATCTCTGTCTGCCTACCGACTCTGCCTCTGCCTGCTGTTTTGCCTGTCTCATATCCCTGCTGACCCGGACCGCCTGACCCTGCTTGTGCCTGCTGTTGTCCTTGCTGTTGCACCTTCAGCTTCAGCTCCAGTGATCTCTGCATCTCCAAGTGTTTCAGCCTGCTGCCTCCAGTCTCCCCCTGATCTGCAGTCCAGCCATCCCTGTGGGATCTCTCATCACTTCAGCATCAGAGACTCTGCTCTACAGGCACTCCTACCCCACTGTGCTCAGGAGACCACTGTTCCCACTCCAGTGGCTCCTGAACCAGCGTTGTATGAGAGGTCTTCTCCTACAAGTCAGGCTCTACTACCAGGTACCTAACAGGCTCTCACGACTGTAGAGTTCAGAAGGAGGGCAGTTCAGGTTGCAATGTCCTTTTCTAATTAAAAAATACTTATTATTGGCATTATCCAACCTGTGTCAGCTAGTTATTTATCATCTGTATGCTGCCATGGAGGCACCAGGAAAACTGAAAATTGTATCATACTTACTGTAATTTTCTTTTCCTGGTGCCTATCCATGGCAGCATACGCTCCCACCCTCAGTATTCTATGTTAGAGAGAATGTTGGGGGAGGGACTATGTCTTTAATTTATGCTATTCACTAGTCCTGAGGGAGGAGTTGAGGCAGAGCTCTACCATCTGTATGCTGCCATGAATAGGCACCAGGAAAGGAAAATTACGGTAATTATAATACAAACTTCCATTTTCATTTTGGATAGAGCAAGGGATGTCAGATTTTTTTTTTCACCATCTGTGCCCTATTGCAGAGATTTCCCTTGATTTCCTGTCCTATAGCCAAACAGGAAGTGAGAGGAAATCCCTGCAAAATAAGAGAATTCTTTGCGGACCCCCAGGTCACCAGAACTAGTGTCCCCATTGAAAGGTTTCCCCTCTATTATTTTTTTGGGGACGACCCAAAATGTGGGATTTTCTTTTACTTTCAATGATAATGGTAAACAGAAAAAATAGAGAGGATGAATCTCCTAAAATTGGGAGTAAACTCCCATGGATGATTTTTACCTATAGTAAGCCTATAGTAAGGCTTACCTATAGTACCTATAGGTACAGTAAATATCTCCTAAATGTGCATGGTTTAGGAGATACTTGTGAATCCGTCATGATGTCGCCGGGGCATGTATGCTGAAGGAACAGCATACCTTCAGAGCCCTGTGCCATGAACAGCAGCTCCTGCGCGCATGCATGGGAGTGACATCATTGCAGCTTGTCCAATCAATGCACCCTAAAACATTATAACTTTGCCTTGCAGGTTTAAAAAAAAAAAATTATGGTTTACTACTGCTTTATTGGGGACATGGACATCAATAAAAAGTGACAGGTGTTGTAATCCCTCTTCATTATATTCAAAACTAAAAAAAAAAGAAAAAAGTTTTTCCTTTAGTTGTACTTTAACTGCGGAGTTAAAGCGGAGTTCCACACAAAAATGGAACTTCCACTTTTCGGAACTCTCCCCCCCTCCGGTGTCACATTTGGCACCTTTCAGGGGGGAGGGGGGAGCAGATACCTGTCTAATACAGGTATCTTGCTCCCACTTCTGGGCATGGATACCCGCACCACCCGTGGGTATCTATTCCACTTCCCACCCCTGCCTTCTGGGAGACACACGGGTCCCAGGAGACAGCAGGGACCAGTGGGAACGCGCAGCGCGAGTCATGCATGCACAGTAGGGAACTAGGAAGTCAAGGCTGATTCCTGATTCCCTTACCGAAGATGGCGGCGGCAGCACCAGAGAACCGAGCGACAGATCGGCTTCGGACGCAGACATCACGGGCGTCCTGGACAGGTAAGACTCCATATTTTAAAAGTCAGCAGCTGCGGTATTTGTAGCTGCTGACTTTAAAAAAAAAAAAAAAGGCGGAACTCTGCTTTAATCTGCCTCACTGATGATCGCTCTAAGTCTATTGTCCTGCATGCTGGAAAATCTGTGTGCAGTTTGAGGCTTAGAATATAATCTGGCACCGCCACCAATGACATATTTGTCTGATTCTTCAGGATCAGTGTAATAAATGGGGGATGTGCTGCTTAGTGTACATTTAATAGAAACCTATCTGGCAGACAAGTAAGCAGAACAGACCTATACAGTCTCTTCTGCATTCAGATCCTGACTGCCAGCAATTTGTTATCAAATGGATATAGTTCCACTCTACTATTCATATAAATATACATTTCTATACATATGACAGGCAGGATAAGGAGGAGTAATCCCCAGATGCTGATCATACAATGACAGTGTGGAGTGCTGGCCCTGTATAGAGATAGCGCCGAGCTCTACGTTCAGCACCTCGGACAGCCGCCCACCACACCTACACTATGTGCGTAGCGCGCTATTCATCAACCCGGCGTAGCAGTGACGCTGAGGTCATGCGCAGTTCGTGCTGACACTGGGCGGACTCTCCGGGAGCAGAGAGAGGTTGGTGAACGTCGTGTATCTTGCTGAGTGAGGTAGGTTGTTTCTCTTGACCGACCTACCTGAAGGTTATGGGGTGATGAGAAAATGTGCAGGCAGCGATCATGGCTAGCAGACATGGAGGAGGTGTGTGGATGCTGCAATGTACAGTAGATGGTCTGCCATCAATCAGCACCGACTATCTGTGTGTGTATTTGTCTATATGTATGTGTGTTTGTAAGTCTGTCAATGTGTGTATGTTTGTCTGTCTGCATGTGTGTGTGTTTGTATGTCTGTCTGCATGTGTGTGTGTTTGTATGTCTGTCTGTATGTGTCTGTCAGTGTGTGTTTGTATGTGTGTGTTTGTGTGTCTCTGTCTGTGTGTGTTTGTGTCTGTATATGTGTGTGTGTCTCTGTGTGTGTCTGTCTGTGTGTGTTTGTGTCTGTATATGTGTGTCTCTGTGTGTGTCTGTCTGTGTGTGTTTGTGTTTGTATATGTGTGTCTCTGTGTGTGTCTGTCTGTGCGTGTGTTTGTGTGTATGTGTCTGTGTGTGCCTGTCTGTCTCTATGTGTGTTTGTATGTCTGTCTGTATATGTGTGTGTGTTTGTGTGTGTGTGGCTGTCTGTATGTATGTGTGTTTTGTCTGTCTGTCTGTATGTGTGTATGTGTGTGTGTGTGTGTGTTTGTGTCTGTATATGTCTGTGTGTGTTTTGTCTGTCTATCTGTATGTGTGTGTTTGTGTCTGTATATGTCTGTATGTGTGTGTTTGTGTCTGTATATGTCTGTATGTGTGTGTTTTTGTCTGTATATGTCTGTATGTGTGTGTTTGTGTCTGTATATGTCTGTATGTGTGTGTTTTTGTCTGTATATGTCTGTATGTGTGTGTGTGTATGTGTGTGTCTGTATGTGTGTGGGTTTTGTCTGTCTGTCTGTCTGTATGTGTGTGTTTGTCTGTCTGTTTGTGTGTGTTTGTCTGTCTGTCTGTTTGTGTGTATCAGTGGTGCTGGCTCGGAGCTCTGTGCAGCTCCACACTGTGTGGATGTCATTTCCAGTCTTGGCAGGGTAGTCCGGTGACCGACAATTCCAGGAGAGATGGTGTGTACTGTTATCTGGGAATTCACAATGATCAATGAAGGTGATCAGCAAACTGTTACTGTAAAGATGGCTTCACAATAATACTTTGTAATATCATTAGTTCCCAGATCAATAAGTATTGTTTAAATACAAGACACAAGTATATTTCTCCGCAGGATGTGGAAACCTTG
Source organism: Lithobates clamitans (assembly GCA_037952925.1). Classification (NCBI taxonomy): domain Eukaryota; kingdom Metazoa; phylum Chordata; class Amphibia; order Anura; family Ranidae; genus Lithobates; species Lithobates clamitans. Next base: position 6,170,169 of record JBBGZY010000896.1, on the reverse strand, counting down.
CAAGAAGATCTGAACAGATTAATGGGGTGGGTGACTACATGGCAAATGAGGTTCAATGTAGTAAAATGTAAATAATGCATTTGGATGGCAAAAATATGAATGCAATCTATACACTGGGGGGAGAACCTCTGGGGGAGTCTAGGATGGAAAAGGACATGGGGGTCCTAGTAGATGACAGGCTCAGCAATGGCATGCAATGCCAAGCTGCTACTAACAAAGCAAACAGAATATTGCCACGCATTAAAAAGGGGATCAACTCCAGAGATAAAACGATAATTCTCCCGCTCTACAAGACTCTGGTCCGGCCGCACCTGGAGTATGCTGTCCAGTTCTGGGCACCAGTCCTCAGGAAGGATGTACTGGAAATGGAGCGAGTACAAAGAAGGGAAAAAAGAGACAGGAGGACATTAGTTATGAGGAAAGGTTGTGAGCACTGAACTTATTCTCTCTGGAGAAGAGACGCTTGAGTAGGGATATGATTTCAATGTACAAATACCATACTGGTGACCCCACAATAGGGATAAAACTTTTCTGTGAAAGAGAATTTAAAAAGACACGTGGTCATTCACAAAAATTAGAAGAAAAGAGGTTTAACCTTAAACTTGCGTAGAGGGTTCTTTACTGTAAGAGCGGCAAGGATGTGGAATTCCCTTCCACAGGTGGTGGTCTCAGCGGGGAGCATTGATAGTTTCAAAAAACTATTAGATAAGCACCTGAATGACCGCAACATATAGGGATGTAAAATGTAATACTGACACACAATCACACACATAGGTTGGACTTGATGGACTTGTGTCTTTTTTCAACCTCACCTACTATGTAATACTCACAAAAGACAGAAGAAACATGCATAACAGCAATCTCCAATGGTCAGCCAGCGTGGTAACAAATGACCAGCCCTGATAGCAAGGATAACTTGCCACAAATTTGTGGCAGTGTTGAATTGTAAAGCCCCATACACACATCAGATTTTCTGCTGATTTTTTTTTTCCTTTAGATTTACCAAAACCATATAATATGAGGTCAAACCTTAGGAGTTTCAATTTGTATGCAATCAGGCAGGCCCTTGCACTACATGGTTTTGGTAAATCTAAAGACAAAAATCAGCAAAAAACCTGATAGTGTGTATGGGGCTTAAGTCTGTTAACTTGCTGCACATTTTCACTGGCAAGTTGTACACTTGCAGAGCACTTGAAGCACAAGTTCTAGTTAAAACTTTTCCAATTTGTAGCATATTTGTTTGGAAAGTCTCTAGCAAGAACAAAGTTGCAGTGGTGAGTCTACAGCAAGAGCTCTGCAAGTCTACAGCAGTGTTTCTCAAGGCGCCCCAACAGGTCATATAAAGTATTTGTGTAGATTCCTGTGGAAGGGATATAGGAAGAATCTTAGTCCCCAAAACCTTGACCACAGGTGTTCACTTACTCAGCACCGCTGTTGTTAACAGAACGCCATGTATCTTTATCAATTAATACAAGGTGTTCTCTGAATGGACAAGATGGAGGGAAGGGGCAGTGACACCATGGTCTCCACCTCGTCCAATCAGAGAACGCTTCGTATGCATTTAAAAAATACAAGGCATTCTGTGAATGGCGGTGGTGCAGAGCGAGTGACCCCCTGGGTTCTGTGGGGAACCGCTCACACAGAACCCTAGCAGGACCTGGAGTATTGCAGCTATCTCTTTAATAGTGCCAACTAGTGCAGTGATTTCTAGATTCCCCAGTGGCCTATCAGGTATGAGTAATGCATACTTACATTGTGCCGAGGCGGATTAATGTATGTATGCAATACAGATAATTGCTGCAATTCACCTTCAAGCACACCATACACATTACAATCTCGGTACAGTCAGCTTTGGATTTACTAAAATTAAAACTGTATCAAATGAGACAGGCACTTGCACTACATATGTTGATGGTAAATCTAAAGGAGATTGTACAGTAAAGCTGGCCATACAATATACAGTTTTCCTATTCAACAATCGTGCAACCTACTGGAGGGACTGAAAGCTGTCCCAGTGATCGTTATCCTATAATAACGCTTTTGCTGCACTTGTTAGGACAGCCTGAAATTTCGGTGAGTGGGTAATTCATCTGATTGGAACACATGAAGATTATTATCCTTTATGTACTATGAACTTTGCATCACTATGGACTCTTCTGATTAATTATGTATTTGACATATTTTGGACTTGTTTTTAGAATGCCGCATTTCATTTTTCACCAGAGGGAATAATGCCCATTTAAATTGGTAATCAGTGGGAATAATGCCCATCTACATTGGTGGTCAGTGGAAAGAATGTCTACCTACATTGGTGGTCAGTGGGAGGAATGTTCCTTACATTAGTGGTCAGTAGAAAGAATGCCTCCCTTACATTGGTGGTCAATTTTAAGAGTGTTCCTTACATTGGTAGTCAGTGGAAAGACTGCCCATCTACATTGGTGGTCAGTGGAAAGAATGTCTACCTACATTGGTGGTCAGTGGGAGGAATGTTCCTTACATTAGCGGTCAGTAGAAAGAATGCCTCCCTTACATTGGTGGTCAATTTTAAGAGTGTTCCTTACATTGGTAGTCAGTGGAAAGACTGCCAACCTACATTGGTGGTCAGTGGGAAGAATGCCCACCTACATTGGTGGTCAGTGGGAAGAATGCCCACCTACATTGGTGGTCAGTGGGAAGAATGCCCACCTACATTGGTGGTCAGTGGGAAGAATGCCCACCTACATTGGTGGTCAGTGGGAAGAATGCCCACCTACATTGGTGGTCAGTGGGAAGAATGCCCACCTACATTGGTGGTCAGTGGGAAGAATGCCCACTTACATTGGTCGTCAGTGGGAAGAAGACCCCCCTTACATTGGTCGTCAGTGGGAAGAAGACCCCCCTTACATTGGTGGTCAGTGGGAAGACTGCCCCCCTTACATTGGGGGTCAGTGGGAAGACTGCCCCCCTTACATTGGGGTCAATGGAAAAATGCCCCCCTTACATTGGCGGTCAGTGGGAAGACTGCCCACCTTACATTGGGGATCAGTGGGAAAACTGCCCCCCTTACATTGGGGATCAGTGGGAAGACTGCCCCCCTTACATTGGGGTCAATGGAAAAATGCCCCCCTTACATTGGTGGTCAGTGGGAAGACTGCCCCCCTTACATTGGGGGTCAGTGGGAAGACTGCCCCCCTTACATTGGGGGTCAGTGGGAAGACTGCCCCCTTACATTGGGGTCAATGGAAAAATGCCCCCCTTACATTGGTGGTCAGTGGGAAGACTGCCCCCCTTACATTGGCGGTCAGTGGGAAGAATGCTCACTTTTACATTGGTGGTCCGAATGCCTTCCTTACAGACAGCCAAAAAGATCATAGGTGTCATGCAGCTGGCTCTGCCAAGTGGCGTTGATCACAGAGCTATGTAAGGACCATCAGATGGGAAGTCAAACAGCCACAGCTCAAGGAACCCCTCACAACCTCTGAAGGATCCCTGGTTATGAATGGCTGGTCTAGATACCTTCTCTTTCGTGATGACTTACAGCAGCACTATGAAGCACAATATAAATAGAAAGCAGGGACCCTTCTTTTTGTTATATTATTTTCACTGTTACATGTACTATTCACACAGGCATTTTGCCACACTGCCAATCCCAGCGGCAAGAATCTGCTGATATTTTCTGCTGGGATTGACAGCAGTGGCCCCATATAGTGCAGGCTGTCTGCGACCTTTTATTCTTTATGTATGTACTTAAATATAATTTACGGTATATATCACGTGATGAGTGCTTATGATTTCAAATCAATATCTTGCTAATGATGTGATTGTCAGCACATTTATTATTAATTGCATGTGGGTAGCTTTAATATCTTGCATATCTCTCCTCTACAGATCACTGAAATAAGAGAGGAATCTCCTAGTGATTATGGCTCAGTTTGGAGCACCAAGGAACCCCGTTAACTGGGTCTCCCATCTCACTGCAGCTGTGGTGTCTCAGCCAGGTACAACATTCTATCCGACTGTGCATTATATACAAACATGACATCACCTGTAGGCACATGCCATTTGTTTTACATATCTAGTGCTTGGAAAACAGTATCGGGTCTTAGGCTTTATTCACACCTATGCATTTTTAGTGCTTTTTGCATTTTGCAGTATAGAGTTTGCACTACAGAACGCGTTCCATAGAAAACCATGTTAAATGGACTGTAGTGCAAATCTGCAAAATGCAAAAAGCACTAAAAATGCATAGGTGTGAATCCAGCCTAAGACCCGATACTGTTTTCCAAGCACTAGATATGTAAAACAAATGGCATGTGCCTACAGGTGATGTATAGGTAAGGTAAGGGGCAGCAGTCCTGAGGAGGGAAACCACTAACCCTTGTCTGCATTGGCTCCACTGGCCATTCTCGGAAGAGCAATGACCTAATTTGATGCATCCTCCTAACTGGAGACAACACAGGGTCCTCACTAGAAACGACAGAGTGGTTACTCACAATAGTTTAAAGAATCTATACATTATTTTTAATGTATAGGCGGTACCATTGCACCAAAGTATGGGAGATTCTACCCTAGAATAGTAAACAAATATTGTAGCTGTCACAGTCCCTGTTCTTCTGAAGATAGTTCTCAATGACATTGTCTGGATTTGTTTGGGGCCATTGTTCTGCCGCAGAATAAATGTGGGGCCAATCGCACTCCTTCCTGATGATTTGGCACAATGGATAAGTATTTGCCTGTATTTCTTCACATTGAGGACACCTTTGATCCCGACCAAATCTTTCAGTCCATTTGCAGAAATTCAGCCCCAAACTTGCAAGAAACGTCCACTATGCTTCACTGTTTCCTGCAGACACTCATTGTACTGCTTTCCATCCCATCACAAACAAACTGCCTCCTGCTACAGCCAAATATTTTACATTTTTTTAAATATATATAATTTGCAGGTCATTTTTACTGGCTATATGGTATATAATGTTATTGTTCTCACATGTCTACCAACAGCAAAAGACCCAGCTGTAGTTGAGCGTGCAAATCTGCTGAACATGGCTAAGCTAAGTATAAAAGGACTCATTGAATCAGCTCTGGGCTATGGCCGTACTTTGGATTCAGATTACCCTCCTCTTCAGCAGTTCTTTGTTGTAATGGAACATTGCCTCAAGCATGGCCTTAAAGGTACAGTATGCGAGTGAGAGTTATTGTTATTACAATATAAATTGAACATTTGCTGAAGCATGTATGCATAAGTAGCTGTAAGGTCTGTGTACATAAGTAACATATTAACTAATAACTAATTACATATATTCATTTGGTGATGGTATGTACTGTTATACTTTTACTTCTTTTTAAATTTCAGATATTTCTGTTGTGTGTCAGCCCTGGGAAATGACAGTACAGTGAAAGTGTCCTTAGATTGATTGTATCTCCAATTCTTGTCTTTTCTTCATTATAGTATCAGAATGATTTTTCTTTGTTGCAGATGCGTTGGTTTAATGCCGAATAACTTTTTGCAGTTCCATAAAATCACCTTTATTGATTCATAATTCACAACGCTAATCCACAATGTACAAATGAGGGAATATAGGCACCAGATAACTCTTTTCACGCCAACGTAGGCTTAATCATAGCTATGATTAAGTACCTAGATTGCCATGAAACTTTCTAAGTAAATTATAAAGTTTAATAAAAGATACATTTTTTTTTTAATGTTTTAGCCCAGCCCAATTAACTAGTATGTATATCCCCAATAAGTCTTACTATAGGCTCATGTATATAGGTATTTGCCTGAATATAAATTGATTTTTTTCCCCTTGAAGCTAGTTAGTGTGAATGCTAAAGTAACTCAATGCAGTTCAGTAGCATAACAGCTTCATAAGCAACTCGAAGGCAAACCAAATCAAGTTAAAACAACTCTGTAGCAAGCCACTTTCTTTTTGAGTCATGAGCCCCTGCTTTGTCAGAGGATGACTATTGAGGTGAAGTCTGACAATTGCTACTCTCTTAAAGTGTTGGTAAAGTCACACTGTGACTTTACTTGTATCCCCTCTGGATTATGCAATTACTAACTATAGTGTATATGTTTTTTTTTTTATAATGAAAAGGCTAAATACCTTTTCTCATGCCGCAGCTGTACGGCCACATGATCTCCCTCCGAGCTTCTTTCTTGATCTATGCATAGCAATGGTAGGGGCTGAGATCCCCCTGTAATGTCAGCCGGCCAGCTGAGAGAAGTCACGTAACTTGCACTTGTGGCGGTAAAAGGTATTTAGCCTTTTCATTTGAAAAAAACACACACCACATGCTATAGCTAATAACTGCACAATCCAGAGGGGGATACAAGTATTTTTGAAGCTGAATAGCGGCAGGGAGGAAAGCCGTTCTCACGCTGACAGGCGAGGTGAGGGTGGGAGAGGGAGAGGGGAGAGACTGACAGCAGAGAGCGGGATGACAGAGGCACATAATCCGAACATGGTATCATGGCTCAGCAGGCATGATTACCTTGGTCAGCACAGACAGGGGTACACAGGAACAGGCAGGATCAACCAGGTATATTACAACATAGGAGGGGACAAATTACATGGCACAAGCACTGTGCTATAGATTCATTTTTTTTTTTTTTAAGGATTACAACCACTTTAACTGTCTGATCTCATGCAGATACTGTAGTAATGTGTGACTAATGCAGTGAGCAATTATTGACAGTCTACAGTGGAATGAAATAACATTCTAAAGCTTGTGGCTCAGGAAAAAGCCCAGATACAAAAGCTTAGATGTTACAATAAAATACAGTTCCTGAATAGTAACAAACAAATAGTAATAAGGCAAACTCTTACTAAGGTGATTGACCCTCAACCCTGTCGGTGTCAGATTTTCTCCACGACTTGCAGAAAGCTTTATTACAGCCTAGAAAAAGCTTCAGAGATTTTGATTACGGGGCAGCAGCCCTGTACACGCCACACTGGAATGCTTGCTTCTGCTTCAGCTTTAACGTGCTGTAAAAAGAAGGCTTGGCTGCTCCTTTAACCACTTGAATGGTACCAATCCTTCCACAATCACCACTGAGCCCCTTAACCTTGCTGAGGTATTGTCTGAAAATGATATCCAGTAACTAAAGGGACAGTAGGTGATGACCTCTAGTACCTTTTTCTCAGGAAATGAGTAAGGCTACATTACTTCTGTAAATTTTTGTGCAGAGTAGTACCAACAAAATAGAGTTGTAATAGATAATGTTGTTCACACTCTGTAGCTGGGAGAAAGCATGTTAGCATTTCCCAGACAGCTTAGAAGGCAGCATCTGTTAGACCTCAGGTCACGTTTCTGCTCCATAGTTGTCCTTTATACAAAGTAAATAAATCTTTGTGAGGGGCCAAATATACATTTTTCCATAAGTACACTGGCACAGTTATAACTAAGAATTGTTACTGGCTCACTTTAAGTGAGGAAATACAAAGGCAGAGCTTAAACAACACTTGAATTTTGCATTGCTATACCTTACAGGCACTTTACTTTTATTTTGATTTTTTTTTTTTTTTTTTAATCCTACAGTGAGAAAATCATTTTTGAGCTTTAGCAGAACAATATGGGATCCCCTGGAACTGGTGGAGAAGCTGTGTCCAGAAGCCGAGGAGATTGCAGCCAGCGTGCGAGACTTACCGGGGCTCAGGTATGCCATTTCATGTTGCCAGGCAACCTATTCCTGCACTGCTATGCGGAAGCCATAATTGCTGCCTTGGTGTTCATGTGGATACTTTAATCTAATCGTCTTTTATCTCAACTGCAGAACACCTCTTGGTCGAGCTAGAGCCTGGCTGAGGTTATCAATGATGCAGAAGAAATTGGCAGACTATTTGCGTTGCTTGATCATGCGTAGGGATCTCTTGAGGTTTGTTACTGTTATATATTGATTTTTTTTTACATTCACTTGGGACTGAAAATAAAAATACACCCCACCAGAAAAGCATTGACAAATACGTACAGTGCAAATTGCATATTTGTTTTATTGCTTTATGTATTATTAATGCTCACCCTGAATAGCTTTATATGTATTTCCTGGCAATAGGGCTTTATATCTGTACTTTCCAGTATTTTTCAGACTTTGTTGGCTCTAACACTGACACAGATTTAGGCCGCATGCACTCTGCAGTTTAAAAACGTTTGACTTTTTATTTTCTGCATCTAAATGCCCCTCTATGTTGGCCTATGTGTCCATGCACACATAGCTGTTTACAGGAGTTTAAAGGTGAGGCGTTTAAGGGCAGAAAATAAAAACATCAGCACTGCGGCTGAAAAAATGCCAAAACGTGTAAATGCCTCTAAACCCACCTAAACCAAAATAAAATGAATATTCTGGCCAATAAAATGGAATAAATGCCCAGGTGCTTAATGCTCCTAAATGCATTTGCATAAATGCCGCCTAGGCATATATTATTTTTTTTTTTTAACAGAGGAGGTTTTATTAGACACACAAGACAGTACAAACCTAACAAGATCAGCAAATAAAAAATCTGACATGGCATTACAGACCATAATAACACTTTGGCCGCAGAGTCACCATTCAGGTAAAAATGTGTATACAGAGTAGTATAAACATACAATACCTATTATAACTGTATTCGAAGAACAGACAGGGGTATGGAGCTGATGAGAGCAAGTATTCCTACCCTACCCTATCGATAACTGGTGCATGATACAGGAGGTGAGGGGGGGGAGGAAGGGAGCAAATAGGCAGGGAGACAGAGCATAGAGAGCATGGAAAGAAAGTGGTATGAGCAGAGATCTAATGGAGGGGGGGAGGGAGGAGGACCAGGAGACACATGTTTGAACCTTGGCCCTAAAGGTGAGGTAACAGGTAAGTTATCGGGGATCAGCTACAGGCGTCGAACCAATTCGACCAAACCTTATGAAATTATGTATGTCTATCCCCCAGAGTGTCTGACACTGCTCGCCAGTATGGACAGAGCTTAGGACAGGACCAGACCATTTGGAAGAAGGTACCCGGTTCAAGGGCACATCTAGTGCACAGTAGGCTAAGACTGGGATAAATACTAGCTAGCCTCTGCGGAGTGTAGTATGCTCTGTGCAAAAACTTCAACTGGATGAACCTGTCTTTGGCCGCAAACATGGAGGGAATAAATCATGTGATGCATTCCTCCCGATACTCATCTCCCAGAGAGGGAATATCCACTCTCCATCTGTGCAGTGATCGTGTCAGTTTAACGTCATATGCCACTGCCAGACATAGGTACAGGGAGGACAAGGGTTTCTCCAGTACCCCAGAAACCAGGATATGCTCAATCGAATCAGGTTTGAGCGTCACCTGAGTAGGGAACTGGGCTCTAGGGGCATGCCTCAGCTGTCAGTATCGGAATTGAAGGGATCCTGGAAGGCGATGGGTCCGTCACAACTCCTGAAACGAGGCAATTTCACCCCTCGGCATCACCTGGCTGAGGGTAGTAATTACTCTCATAACCCACACCGCAGGGTCAGGGATTTTATAAAGGTGAGGAAGCAAAGGATTGCCCCATAATGGGGTGTGCAGGGAAATACAAGACGGTTTCAGGACTGCTGCTCTGAAGCATCGCCACACTCGGATCATGGTTTTCCTGGGGCCTGTCACAGAGGGGTGAGCCCCACAGCCCCGGTACACCAGATTAGACACAGTGCTGCATATGATCCCAGGAGAGCTGCCTCCAATGTAACCGCAGGGTTCTGCCGGGGCTGGAGAACCACCACCTCACAGTGACAAGCACTGTCACCCAGTAATATATTAGGAAATTGGGAAGTGCCAATCCACTGCCAGACAATGGAAGGTAAAGTATCTGTTTTCCCGCGAGGGGCTTGCCGGCCCAAACGAAGGAGATCACAACGCTTTCGAAGCTTCGGAAAAGGGACTTAGGAACAGGGATCCGGGTATGCCTAAAAAAAATTTTGGGAGATCATTTTAAAAGAGGTTACCCCGACTGACCGGTGTCAGAGGGAGAGTCCCCCATGTCATGCATTGCTGAGTGAGCTGTGTCAAGATAAGGTATACATTCTGTTCAAGGTAGCCAGCCGCCACGTCACCCACCCTTACACCCAAGTAGGTAAATTTGTCCTCCCAACATAGAGGTGTATGTGTGTCTACGCGAGGCAATGACAGGTGAGGTGGGAACAGGACCGATTTGTTCCAGTTTATATGGATATCAGAGTATCCCCCAAATCGATCAAAAATGGCCAGTGCCGAATGTAGGGAGGAGGAAGCAACAGCCAGATAGAGGAGTGAGTCATTGACATGCAGGGAGATCTTCTCTTTTATTGTACCTACTCGTATGCCCCTAATCGTTGTGTCAGCTCTGAGGAGAATGGCAAGCGGTTTCAGTGCCAAGGCAAACAAGTTCATAACCAGCCCGGGAGCTATAAAGCGTTTGGTAGTAGGAGGCAAAGCATTGTTTAAACTCCTCCGGGGTGGAGAGGAGGGTACTGTTAGGGGCAAGAATCTGACCAATGGTCATTCCAGGCCAGCAAGCGCCCAGTATTTTCCCCCTGCTCAAATATTAATTGGGTCTGATGGAGTAATTCTTTTGCGTCAAGGTCCTTCCTAAAAGGAGAATCTCTCTGGTCAGGGATTGTAGGCGGGTGTAACAATGGGGGGTCTTGGGATCTGACATATAAAGCTTCCTGCCTAGCAGCCTCCGCCTCTAGGCCAGGAAGTTCTGCTCTACGCTCCCTGCGGACCCCAACTATGATGGTCTAGTACTGTCCCCTGAAACATGCCTTGAATACATCCCATACAGAGGATGCAGAGGCTGAGCCAGCATTGACCCTCCAGTACGTCTCCATCTTGCCCTTAAATCTAGACTCCACTTCTGCATCTGAGACCCAAAACCTGGAGAGCCTCCACAGTCTGTCCGAGGGGGTGACAGACAGGTCTAGGGTCAAAAATAGCGGAGCGTGATCCGAAATACCCCGGGGCAAAATTATAATATCGCAAACTGTGGACAGGACAGACCCCCCCAGCATAAGCCAGGTCTATGTGGGAAAAAGTCCTGTGCTAGGCGGAGTGACAAGTGAAGGCACGCGTTTGGGGGTTTGTCCACCTCCAAATATCACTCAGACCATACGTGTCAGCTCAAGTCGCCAAACCTTGGCGGGTGGTGCCAGTAAGTGTTAAATGAGAACAGGTAGGTGTGGCACTGTTCTGGGGTGCAATAATTACATGCCCCTGTGTATCCCTATATTATACTTCCAATTTAAAAATATATAATGCCGCGTACACAAGAGCGGACTTTACGGCAGACTTTGTCCGACGTACTTTTCGACGGACTTTCCGAATGAACGGACTTGCCTACACACAATCAACCAAACTCCGACGGATTCGTACGTGATGACGTACGACCGGACTAAAATAAGGAAGTTCATAGCCAGTAGCCAATAGCTGCCCTAGCGTCAGTTTTTGTCCGTCGGACTAGCATACAGACGAGCGGACTTTTCGACCGGACTCGAGTCCGTCGGACAGATTTGAAACATGTTTCAAATCTAAGTCCATCAAACTTTTGAGAAAACAAAGTCCGCTGGAGCCCACACACGATCTAATTGTCTGACGAAATCCGGTACGCCGGACCAAGTATGCCGTAAAGTCCGATCGTGTGTACGCGGCATAACAAACCTCAGAGTTGCTAAAACGTGTTAAAAGTGTCAAATGCTTGGTGCGAACACTGGTGTGTGCAGATGCTAACAATGCACATATGCAAGAGTAAATGAGTGCTCTGTGATCATATATAGTCCACTTTTCAATACATAGAATGAAATAAAAAATTAAATAAAAAACAAAAGTGACAGGTGCTCTTCAAAACCGTGCATAGGTGATACTCAAAGAAATTTCATGCAAAAAAAATATACATATACACTGTGATCATATACAGTCCATTATTCATTCCAGATGAGCAAAACGTAAAAAATATATACATGAATAAAAATAGAAAAATAATAAAGTGACAGGTGCTCTTTAAATCTGTGCTCCTTATAGACCCCCTATAGGTATTGCACTCACCCGAACCACTCACTCCACACAAGGGTATCTCTCTTTCACAGTATCTGCCACTGTGCAGCAATCACCAGATCTTTATCTGCTGTATCAGCTATATATTTCCGTGCTTGCGGTATCAGGTGTATCTTTCTCCTTTTAGATCTCCCTCCGCATCACCCACATATAGGAAAGAGACATCTCCATAGTGTGATTCTGTTTTAAATTACATTTATTGTTACATATAAAGTTGAAAACATATTCGCATTGTTTCAAATGCATATAAGCCTTTAAAAACAGGAAGCCGGGACGATTTGCATTCCACGACCCGAAACCGGAAGTGATGCAAAGACGCTAGATGCTCATAGCCATTAGTCTGTCCAACCCCAAGTCTGGGACTAAATTAAAATCTCCCAGTAGGATCATATTGTCAGTAGAGAACTCTGCTATTTTAGCTGTGATCAGATTCAGGACGTGGAATAAAGCTGGAGGTGGTAGGTAAAGACCCACTATACCCATGGTAGACAGTGGATTAGTGCATAGATTATCACATATCTGCCCTCCGGATCCAGGGCCAGGTCAAAGAGTGTCTTGAGGACCAGTACACTTACTTCCCCTGCAAAGTTATAGTACGTAGAATGGTAGTGATGTCCCACCCAAGGCTTCTTTAGGCTGAAGGTCTTACTGCGGGTCAGGTGCGTCTCCTGGAGCCAGTGTTGCCAACCTACCAGATTTAAATTTACTGACACGACACCCAAAATTTACTGGCACAGCCTAGTTTTTACTGGCATTTCTAAAAGTTACAAAATTACAGTTGTGCAAATTGAGCGAAATGGAGATTTCGGTATTTAGTCTACACATAAGTACAATATGCAATTAGCAATGTGATTTAAGGTAGATATTAAAGCAAAAAACATATTTCTTATTTTATTTTCAATATAGTTAATAAGTGGCTTAGGGACAGGACTGTGCAGCAGCACAGATCACTGACACATTCTATCCTGTGTAACAGTGACAGTCTCTCTCCGTGCCAGGTGGTCCTCTCAGTCCCCTCCAGTCCAAACAGCACTGACAGTCCCGCTCCTGGCTTGCCTTGCTCCCGTCCCACAGACCCTTTACCTCGGGTGCCCAGTTTGCCATCTTCGCCCTGGGCGCTGGATGACCTTGTCCCGGCACTGACTGGGACACTCTTATTACATGGCCTCCAACAGTCACCTGATACTTCAAGCTGAAGTCCAGCTTTTGCTACACTTTGGGCCAAGCTGTCCCTCACTAACATGTGAGGCCGCTGGATGTGCGGTATAAACTGCATGTAGTTGAGGCTACATACAGCATACCGCACTGTGTTTAAGCCGAGACGTCCTGTCTCATACCTGGAACAAGAGTCTATCTGATCGGAGCTCAACCAATCAGATTGGCTGAGTCATAGGTTGTGACATCAGCTCGCCTCTCCGACTCAGCCAACCAGAGGAAGCTTTGTATCCCTTGCTAGAATACATCGCTTTCTCTGATTTGCTGAGTGCCGTTCAGATAGATTCTAATGTGTTCTGGATATGAGACAGGAAGTGTCTGCTTGAACCCAGAACACAGTGAGGTATGCTGTATGTAGCCTCACCTACATACTGTTTATACTGCAACTCCAGCGGTCTCACATTTTAGTGAGGAACATAGTTTGTTTGAGCCAGCTTGGCCCAAATGAACTATGTAAAGTGTAGCAAAAGCTGGATTTCAGCTTTAAAGGGGTTGTTCACCTTAATACATTCTATGCATTAGGATGAAAAAACTTCTGTCACTGATTGGCCCCCCAGTCCCCCAGTTTTACTCACCTGAGTCCTGTAATTCCCACGCCGGAGAAACGCTCTTCCCCTCTACCCGTTGTCTCGGCTCTTGATTGGATAGATTGATAGCAGCGCAGCCATTGGCTCCCACTGCTGTCAATCAAATCCAATGACGTGGGGGGCTGGGCCGAGTCCGGCATTCTGTGTCTATGGACTCTGGAGTGCGCCCGCAAGGTAACCCCCCAGGAGAGCGCTTCTCCTAGGGGGTTATACGATGCAGGGAGGAGCTACTAGAGCTGCCGGGGGACCCGAGTAGTCGAGGATCGGGGCCACTCTGTTCAAAACGAACTGCACAGTGGAAGTATGATATGTTTGTTATTTAAAAAAAAACAAAAAAACGAAGCCTTACAATCACTTTATTGAAAAACTGAACAATAGAAGTTTTGTCCCCAAAAGGAAGGCAAATAGCTAGTCACCAGTATTGCCTGTAGACTCCCAGCTTGCTGATCTTTACCTATTACTTACTTGCCATGTCTTGTTTTTTACTGTCTCTGTAAAGAGGCAGCAATCTTGGTGGAAGTGGGATTTTGCTTCCTTATGTCAGAGCTTCCAGCAAGGATAACAGGGAGCAGCACAGTAGTGAAATCACCAACTCTCACTCCAAATCTCTCACTCCAAACTAGTAGCCCGAAGCAGAAGTACCTGAAATTTACACTGCAGATAAACAGCATTGAGGCTGTAGGAACAGGAGTGCACTGCTAGTTTTTAGAAGGAATTCCAGAAAGGTATATTTTTAGTGTACCACTTAGACACAAATAACACTTCTAGATGTTCCTATAACATAGCAAATTGTTACTTTTTTGAGTTTAACTACTCTTGTAGGATATCACATAGACCTTACTCCTGCCAGTACCTCAGCTGAGCCTCAGCAATAAGTACCCATGAAAATAGCTGCCCAATACCTTTTATAGTGAAATTCCTTATAGGATGTGTGCTCTGGATCTGATTAAAAAAAAACCAAACCATCATTCTTGTCTCATAGCTAGCAATTAGTCAACTCTACACTTGGGAATATTATTTGGCCAGGAGCGGTAATTTTTTAAAAATACTTAAAGTGAAACAAATATCCAATGTCTTAAACATGCCTGAGGGGGTGTCCTAATTCTGCCTGTGAAGGGACACATCTCTGTGATATACAGAAAGTGTTGCAGCAGTGACATTTACACAGGAAAAAAGTGTTTAAAGTGCTAGCAAATGACTTTGACAGCTGTCATTTCTTGCTTCTTTGCTTAAAAAAAAAAAAAAAAAAAAAAAAAAGAATCAGCACACAGACCCCTCCAATGGTCCTTTGTGCATTGTGGGGGACATTTGGAGGGGTCTGTGTGCTGTTTAAACTATATCATTGTTTTTTCTTTGTAAATTTAAATTTTTGCTGTAGCACATCCTACAGCAGGAATGAAAAAATAAGTTGCATAGAGTCTCCCTCCAAAATACATACCAGACCCTTTGGGTCCTGCACGGATTTTAGGGGGACTCCAGGAAAAGCTAAAAAAAAATTGTGCGGTTACATCCAATGTTTATTGCCAAAGTCCAATGCCATTGGTCATATTTGGATAGTGATGTCACTGTTATCTCTGCCCCTTTGCTTAAAAGGAGAGGGGGTTCTTTGTGATGTCAGTAACTCCTAGGGATTCCTTGGGTGCAAGCATCCACGGCTTCCTTAGGAATCAGTGACAGCAGCAAGCTGGTGTGTGTGTGTGTGTGTGTGTGTGTGTGTGTATGTATATATATATATATATATATATATATATATATATATATATATGTATTATATGTATGTATGTATGTGTAGAAGCAGTAAAAATACTGCTTCAATATATGATGCATGGCACCTGCTGAATGGGCTAAAGTTCGGGTGTAACATTTGGAACGGACGCCCATACAGCCAAAGTTTGGTCCAAAACCAAGTCGGCTCATCTCTTTTTGGGATTTTTATAAAACCTATGCAGGTCTATGTTATGACTGTAAGATTAGTGACATTTCTTCATGTATGGCTAGCTCTGGCCCTCTTTCCTGTAACTATCTGCACAATTTCTGAGTCACTTACATTTCCAGATTTGCCACAAATATATTACTTGAAATCTATCAGTGTTAATTTCATTTCCATGTTTGTAGAAACATTTGTTATAGTATGGTCAAACTTTATAATTAAGGTAACCCGCACCTCTTATGTTCCTATTTAGCGAGTTTTATGAAAATTATGCAGTAATGATGGAAGAAGAAGGGACAGTAATTGTTGGATTGTTGGTTGGATTGAATGTGATTGATGCCAATCTCTGTGTCAAAGGAGAAGACCTGGATTCACAAGTATGTTGCATATAATACTTGTAATGTTTTTGCATGATATTTGAAGTGCAGTGGTACAGGTGTGTTCTTCTATTCATAGTGAAGGTACGAGAAGCTTTCTATGCCAAGGCTTTAGCCATTTTAATTTACATTTTTTAAGTGTAAACACTAACTGAATGACATTTAATTTGCTAAAATACTGTTTATCATAAGCAACTGCCTTTTTTCCACTTTAACCCTTTTATATGCACTTTTGCATGTCAGTGCTGTTAAAGCTCTGAGAAATATTGGTGTTTAGGTTTATATAGACTTTAAATAAGGTATTTTCTGCAACCAAATGCATAGTCCTTGATTTGGTAATAATGAATAAAATATATCAAACTCACCTGATATCCACAGTATCAGCTGTGATGTTCCACCTGGTCCGCTCCAAAAAGGAATAGCTGCTCTCTCTCGCCTGGGACAGCAAGATGGTTTAATAACTTTCCAGCCTTCCAGTCACTCTGCTCGATACTCCTCCAATAAGTTTCAAAGGGATTTAGAAGAAAAAGAGGAACTTTATGGTGCAATAAACAATGGTGATTTATTCCAAAATTTTACTTTAGCACAGCGAAGAAATACAATGCAACACACAGCTACATGCTATCAAACTGCCAGCTGGTGGGTGGTGACGTCACAAGATTCTCTCCAACCGATGCGTTTCCCTGTAACAAGCATCGACTTGGAACAGTCGATGCTTGTTACAGGGAAACGCGTTGGTTGGAGAGAATCTTGTGACGTTTTTGGAGCGGACCGGGTGGAACATCACAGTTGATACTGTGGATATCAGGCGACCTTGACCCCTATAATTTGGGGTCCATCGTGTCCGGTAAGAGGCCATCTGGCTTTTTTTAGCTCACTTCTCCATTCGGATATTATGCATTGACCAGTCACCATTGCAGATTTACAGGGGCTGCGTCAGAATTTGCCTTCATTTCAAATTTATTATGTCCGTTTTGGGACTTTTTAACACACTAATTAGAAGTTGTCTTTTGGATTTTTTATTTTAAAGTTTATTCTGTGTTTGTTGGGACCTTTTAGACACGATAATAATTGATTCATAATGACTTATTCACTCACATGTTATATGTTTTCTACACGATTATTTATTGATGTGTTTGAGTTTTTGCGCAGTCGCTCTTTTTTTATATAATGTATACCTTACCTGTTAGGCAGCTAATTTTTTCTTGTAGTGTACTGTTTAAGCAAAATGAATTGTTCTCTCTATTATATGTCACTCTGCACATTTTGGTACTAATAACTGAAAAAAGTGACCTAGGAATAAATTCAGTGGTAAACACCATCAAGCATCAGTGGTTCCATGGTTTTTACTTTTTTTATAGTTACAATTTAATCTGCAGGATTTTGCAAACTGTTAACTTTTAATATGCCTATTTTGACCACATGATCTACTTGGTCAGCATAGGAAGAGATGCAGTTATGGCTTTGATAGCTCATGTTGGTGGGAAAGAAGTCTAAGGAAAATTTCAATAAAAGTGTTGTCAAAATAAGTGTAATGGCGGGAGAAGACAATTGCTGATATCCCTGTCAACATTGTCTGTGTTGATGGGGGAATCGTGCAGTTTTTTTTCCTGCAACCACGGGTTGCAGGAAAGAAATTTGCACCATGTTTGGCCTGCCTTACTCTCATGTTTACATGTTATTGATCCATCAACCAGATAGAGAGGTATTATTTTTAATTGTATTATTTTCCTTTGTTAGGTTGGGGTCATTGATTTTTCCATATATTTAAAATCTGATGAAGATAATCATGATCGCGAAGGAAGGTAAGGATATTCAGGGATAATTTTTTCATATTTTGTTTAATATTCAAATCAAGAGTAGGAGCATGTCTTTTAAATTCTTCTTAGCTACGTACACCGTTAATGTGACATATAATGTATTCAAGTGGTTTTATCTGGCAAATGGATTTTTGTTTCTGTTTAGCTAGTCTCCCTGTCAATTCATTGTCCAGTGTACAGTATGAAGACAGAAAAGTAACACAGAAAGCTGCAAAGATTAAATAGGAGAAGTGTGTGTGTGTGTGTTATTTGGAGAGCATTACAAATTCTCAAAATGTGCAAATAAAAAAAGTTTACATGCAAAGTTCACATTGTTTTTATACAAAAGATTTTCTGAAGCAAACCTGTATGCAAAGTGTTTGTAAACCTAAAAAAAAAAAAATGATGTTACTGCCTCTTTAAAGCAATATAATATGCACTGTAATGTTTCTATTTTATTTAGTCCTGCCCATGTGGTATAATACCTGATCGATCCTGCCTGTGTGCCCCTCCTACTGAGAGTAAATTGACCACGCTAGCATGGCTGACGATCAATGGTAGTGTGGTCAGTCTGTGTTGTGTTACCCTGCAACAAGTTCCTAAATGCTGCTAACCGCTGCAAAGCACTGGTCTCCAGCGTTTTGTTTCTTCTCAGCGGGTGGCAGCTGGCGTCCTTAACAACGGATGACTCGTGAGCTGTCAGCAAGATTCCCCGCTGACAGCTGAATGTAAACAAAAGAATGTTGGCATTAAAATAATTTTTTTTAAAAACTGTGTGGGGATCCTCCCCAATCCATACCAGGTCCTTTGGGTCTGGTATGGACTTTACCCACTATAATACAGGGCACTTTCGCCCCCTTCCTGCCCAGGCCAATTTTCAGCGCTGTCGCACTTTGAATGACAATTGTGCGGTCATGCAACGCTGTAAAATTTGAGCTTTCTTTTGGTGGTATTTAATCACCACAAAGTTTTTTATTGTTTGCTAAACAAATGAAAAAACACCAAACAAATTTGTAAAAAAAAAAAAAAAAAAAAAAAAAAGGTTTTTTTTTCCGTTTCTGCTATAAATTTTTGTAAATAAGTACGTTTTTTCCTTCACTGATGTGCGCTGATGAGGCGGCACTGATAGGCGGCACTGATAGGCGGCACTGATATGCAGCACTGATGTCAACACTGTATCCTGGCCTAGGCCAACAAGGCCCAGGCCTAGAGCAGCACTTTGCAGGGGGGCAGCACGGAAAAAGTCCCCACCGGCTTGCGCTACACTGTTAGTGTAGTGCCAGTCTTATGGGGCGGACTGGGCTGAGAGGCAAATTAGTCTAACGCCCCCATAAAGCGGCCGTACTACTTCCGGTATGCGGGCGGCCAACATTCCGAAACTGTGGGGGGGGGGGGCTCTAATTTTGACTGCCCTATCATCCTGGACCACAAACCTTCCTCACTGTGCTATGTTTTCTGCTGCACCATTGGCATGGTTATATCTTCTTAGTCCTCTCCATAAAATTATCAGAAATTTGTGCTTAAAGTAGAACTATAGGCAACACTTTTTTTTTCATTTCGGATAGAGTAAGGAAGGGTTATAACCCCTGTCAGTTTATTTTTTTACTGTCCCTGTCCCATTGTAGACATTTCCCTTCACTTCCTGCCTCATAGCCAAACAGGAAGTGAGAGGAAATCTATGCAAATTAAGTAAAATCCATCCCCCCCCCCCCCCCCCCGCCAGGCCCTCAGAACTAGTGTCCCCACTTGAAAATTTCAGGGTAGGTCTTAAACAGCAATGGGTGTGGCCTTGACAGGAAGGGGTGGGTCATATTTATGGGCA
Organism: Lithobates clamitans; assembly: GCA_037952925.1. Classification (NCBI taxonomy): domain Eukaryota; kingdom Metazoa; phylum Chordata; class Amphibia; order Anura; family Ranidae; genus Lithobates; species Lithobates clamitans. The sequence continues at coordinate 6,150,426 of JBBGZY010000896.1, read as the reverse complement.
GCCTTTATGGGCACTGATAGGCGGCAATAATCATTAAGAGGCACTGATGGGTGGCACTGATAGGCAGCACTGATGAGGAGACACTGACAGGCATAAAGCTTAAAACTTCAACTAAAAAGTAACTTTGCTCCTTTCAAACCCTCCACCCCTTTTGTAACATGAATAACTTATTTATTTATTTTGCCCCTTTTGTTTACTTCCCCCTGCCCACGTTCCCTCCATTCTTACCTAGATAAGAATGACGTGCTCTGCTCCAGGTGCCTCCTGGGATATATCCCAGGCATCGGCTTCCATTCAGCTGACAGAGGAGGAGGGTGGGCCTTGCAGCGTGTCATCCGGAGTAGCTGCTTGAACCTTGAAGAGACAGCTGCCTCTCAATGACGCCATAGAAGATTATGGCAGCACGGGAACCCAGGCGGTGTTAGTAGAGAAGTGGGTTGCAGCAGGGAAACACTGGATCTGCAAAGCCACTTTAACTGGCTAATTTTTTTATTTTAGTGTAGCTGTTTTTCTCTTTTGATTTTTTTTTAAAAGGACACCACTACCTTTTACAAATTGAGCATGTGTGTAGTGGTGGGAGGATTGCTTATGTCCAGTTTGATCCAAATTAGGAATTTGCAATCGGCTTCTGTGTTTCACTTCAATATCAGAGGCTCCCATGTGGTCAAAATCTGGCACTTGGTAGAAAGTTGGTCACATATCTTGAGAACTAGTAGGGCAGCTTGTCTAGAACAACAAGCAAGACTATTTCTTGAGTAGCCTCTCCACATTTTTAATTCACAAGAATAAAGCCAGCCATACATGGAGCAAAGTTTGTCTGGTTCAGGAGGGACCGGACAAATTTCAATCCATGTATGGGCAGGGATGTTGTACAGAAGTTGATCTACCATTTGGCTTCTATACAACTGCCCTGTCAGGTTTTCTCTGCTGAATCAGTGCCGCTGGCTAAAGCAGGCAGCCCTGATCAGTGTATTCTGATGGAGTGGAAGTCTCCCCGCTGTAAGAATACAATCGCTCAGTGAAGAGGATTCCCCTGGCTAAACGAAAAAATATTGACTCATATGTGGGCTGCCTAACTTTCTTTTTAAATATAGTTTTAACTAGGCACAGTTTTTGTGCTTGCAAGAGTTTCTTCAAACTAGCATATTTTAGTGTTGTGTTTTATTCCTTTTAAACTGGATATCTGCAGTGTTATTGCAGAGTTATTAACACTTGTCTTCCCTTTTTCTAAGGAATGTACACATTTCTGCAATACTGGATCAAAAGAATTATATTGAAGAACTTAACAGACAACTGAAGTAAGTCCATGACAAAATAAATATCACGTAAAAACATCATTGCATGCAATTTAAATCTTTCTTAATGCTTTTTATTTATTTACATTTTTGCGTTTTATTGCATTCTTCAGCAAAAGCATACAGTTTAAATTTACTGCAAGGACAAGATACAGACACATAACCAATTCTGGTTCCAAAACAAAATACAATGTTTATCTATAGCTGTAAAATTGGTATAATGTTAATGGAAATCACGATTAAACTTGATATAGGGAGTTACCATAGATCCCTAACAGTGCAAGATCAAAATACCCTCGGACAGGTTAAAAGGGCCCCTAAATAAATAAAACAAACAGAACCACAGTTTGGGGCGGGAGAGAGAAGCTGGGGGACGCTAAACAGGTCAACAATGACCCTGTAAAAAAGTAACATTGTGCCAACCATGGCCCACTATGAAGAAGAGCTTTGAGAAACTACAGCGGCCATGTATGCAGCATAATCTCAAGAGTATTGGAAATTGTGCTAATAAAACCACGTTTTACGGAACTGCTTGTCTTTGCGTTTCAGAGCTGCCATCAATTGTTCCATGTAATTAATCTCGTTCACCACTGCTATCCACTGACCAACCTTCGGTTGTTCTGTACTTCTCCATTCTGTGGAATGCCCGCTTTACCAGCCTTGAGAAGGTGAAACAGGAGGAATCATTTATACTTGCGCCTCTAGAATAGGGTGATGTGTAGCAGCATGAACACCCGTGGGCGATATCAGTAATTTTGTAGATTAATCTGTTAATATTTTCCTAGAGCTGACGTATACAAGGGCACAACCAGAATATATAGATCAGAGTGCCAGTATCATAGAGCTACCAAAGGAGAAATCCTGTGTTAGAGAAGGGGGGGGTCCTATACCATGGAGTAACCCGTATCTTGATATCTGCTAGCGAAGGAGGACCTGTAAGCAAAAAAAAGGACACAAGCTTTCTGCTTATGGGTAAGGGTCCTATTCAGTTCCCTTTCCCATCTCTGTAGAAAGGGAGGGACATAATCTGCTGGGGAGTTGTTCACCAGGGAATAGGAAATCAATAATGTGGGGTGAGGTGTTTAAGCAGTGGTGTTCGAAGGGGGAAATCGGAGCCAGAGACACATTCTGCAGTTGTATAATGGTGAGAAAATGGCGCATTTGTATGGCTCGCCAAAAGTTCAGTGGGGGGAGAGAGCATATCCTTTATTTACAAGGAGAAAATCTTTGAACCTGAACTGATTTGATAAAAGTTAAGCCATACATTTAGAATCAATCAAACCTGGCACAAAATCTCAGGCACTGATTACTGGGGACATAAGAATAGGCATCTGAAAATTATAATCCCCGCTATTGAAATACATGTCTTAAAAGCAGAACTTTATCCATAACAGATTAATAACAATGTTTTATAACAAAATAACATATATTCCACATTAATAATTCAATTATGCTACCAAAATTAGTGTGTACTGTAAATTGCCTCCAGCATTGTTCATGTGTCTTCTTCCCGGAGGCTGCCATTTTGTTGAAGCCCAGAGCAGTCACTTCCTTATTGGAAACTCTCCTCCCTCTCCTTGGTCTCAAAGAATGTCATTTTCTAAAATTAAATGATGTACATTTCCAGCCTTGATTGTGTATGTCTTGATAAAGAGGAAGGCTGCCAGAAGCTTTACAGGTCTGAAGTTCAAAGGCTGGCATCAGAGAGGAAGGAGAGGGAACAGGAAAATAGGACACTATCCTTGCAAGTTTAACTTTTTTTTGTATCTCTTTGCAGCAGAGTAGTGTAATAGCAAATTCTCGAATCCCTTCATTTAGATTGTAAGCTCCAAAGAACAGGGCCCTCTGATTCCTCTTGTATTGAATTGTGCTGTAACTGTAATGTCTTCTTTCAGTTTGTAAAGCACTGCACAAACTGTTGGCACTATATAAACCTGGTATAATATTAATAAAATAATAATCATCTTTCCTGCTTGCCCACAGTGGTACTGTTAGCAGTCTTCATGCAAGAATCGATACATTGGAAAAGTCAAATGCAAAGCTCATTGAAGAGGTATGGAAGTGCTAAAATGCATATGCATAAAATCCATTGTTATATAATCTGCTTCATGTGTAATGTGTGTGAAAATACCATCTATAAGGCAGTGCAAATGTATTTTTTTTTTTAGCAAATTAATACCTATACCACAGAATGAAATACATTTAAACCTGTTTAAAAATGACAGCGAATAATACCACATTCATTAGCTCTGTTTACTTTTGCAGAAGAGGTTACAACATTTTAAAATGTTAGCATAGTTGACCAAATGATCATTCTTCTGGCTTACCACTGAAGCTGTTAACAGAGTATATGTGTGCATGCTGTCTGTTTTTTTTATTTTTAGATAAGAAGTCTTGTTCAGTTATTTTTTCTTTCACAAGTGTGGTACTGCAGTCATCTTTACTATTTGCCTTAAATCTTTACCAGCCTAAAGCGGAAATTCAATCTCTCTATCAACATTGACTATTTGTAATCCTTATGCTGCTAGCATTAGTAAATAGATAAGTAAATATGATATACTTTCCTGTTTTTTAAACTTTTTTTTTTTTTTTTACATTTCTATAGTTACTTCCTGGTTTCCAGGCCTAGGCAAATGATGTCATAAATCCCAGAAGTCTTCAGGAGGGTTTTCTTAGCTAAGCACACCCTCCTGCCTGCATGCCTGAGCTAAGAGTAAATGGATTCCAGAAAGTAAATGCTACATGAATCATCTGCACTTACGCAAGATGGCCATGGCCAGAAATGCTAGGGGGTGTTTTTCAACGTGATTTCTCAGCAAAATAAGGCATGGAGACATGGATGGATTATACTTGCCTGTTCTGTGCAACAATGTTGCACCTCCTCTTTGGCAGTCCCCCCGCCTGCGCTGTCTAATTCTATTTCCACTGGGTGCCCTCTCAGCAAGCCGCCAGGCTGTGTACGGTCATAGACACACACAGCTCCGGTAACCCACACCCTCTCCCTCCTCACAGGAGTTTGACTGACAGCAGCAGGAGCCTCAGGCTCCCACTGCTCTTAGTGTCTCCTGTGAGACCAGCAAGTGAGAAGAACTGTGCTGCAGCCAAGACAGCACTGGAGTGATGATAGGAGTCCGGTAAGTGTTTAGGGATGGGGTGGATAGAATAGGTAGAGGGGAGTTTTTTTACCATAATGCAGAGAATGCATTTTTAGGTAAAACAAAATTACTTTAGAGATAATTTTAAATGTGATTTTTAGTCTATTACAGACCCTCTCTGCTAATTATTCATGGAGTATATAGGCTGCCACCTACTTTTTGAGGTCAAGAGAACTTCTTGGGTATTAAATGACTTTAATGGAAGACATGTTCGAGGGCTTCATTGACTTGTGCATGCAGATCAGCCAGTCAGTCCTGTTATACCCAGTCACCATGTACAATAAACATTTCCTTCTGCCCAATTAAGGCTAACCATACACAATTAGATTTCTCTCATTTAGCCTTGTGAGCTGATCAAGAGAAATCAATAGAGCGCCCCCAGCCACAATAAACAGTGTGGACGGGGAAATCTGCACTGCCAGCTTTTGTATTCAGGCAGCCACAGCATCAGCAACTGCCTGAATACCCAAACAGTGACTTCATATGATAGGATGCAGTTGCTGTTCAGCTGACAAATTCCCATCTGACTTAAATTGACTTTGTCAAGCCAGGTAGTGACAATGAATCAAAGTTCAGCTGATTAAGCCATGTATGGCCAGACATCTTCCACTGAAGTATGTTAATACATCTGCATACATATGTTTTACCTGATGACATCTTTGGGAGCATTGGCTTGGGTCCTCCTACATCCAGAACTAAATTCTATTTATTGAATTGCTACCCAACTTTGCCAGCATTCATGTGACACCCCCAAACCCCGTTAACTCCACCCAATACTTTACCTTGAAATGTGCAACTGTAGTAAAGATGAATGTGGTCATGTTTGATAAATACAGGTATTTAAAACATTTGTCAGGAATTTTGTATTGGATTGGTTTATGTTTATCTCCTTTTTCTTACATTCGTGTTTCTGTTTTAGTTAGCAATAGCCAAGAATAATATTATCAAATTGCAAGAGGAAAACCATCAAATAAGGAATGACAATGCCATGATTTTCATGAAAGCTCATCAACATCTAGAGGTAGAAATCTTTTTATTTTCTACAGATAAATTGATGTTGGTAGTATTCTGACATGCTTGATCATTTAAAAGTAAAACCCACGCCACTCCTGCCACCTCATACACAGAGAGGCCAGGGATAATACCAGCCTTGCAATTACCCTGATTTCCTTGGCTCAGTGCAAATTGATCTCTCTTTGCAGTCTGACAATTGATGAAGAGAAGGCCTTTGACTGGGTACATTGGTCCTTCCTTAAAAATATCCTTCTACAGGTAAACATGGGAGATACCTTTATATCAAAGGTTATGGCTTTCTATACTGGCCCCATGGCAGAGATCCTCATTAATGGTATACTAATGGTAGATCCTCATTAATGGACCCATGTTTAAGATTATAAGACAAGGTTGTCATCTGTCCCTATTATTATTATTATTTTTATTATTATTATATATCCTTATGGTGGAACATTTGGTGGTGGCCATGAGAAATAATCCTTTTGTTCTGGGCTTACAGATCGGAAACCATCATCATAAAGTTTCGCTGTATGCTGATGACCTGCTTTTATATATAATCTTCCCCCTTGACTATGCTGCTCAGTGTCCTAGAAGAATATCATAGATTTAGTGAACATTTCCCATTACCCAGCCAGATTAACCAATCATCAGTTACTCCTTCTCTTTTAAATGGCAACCCAAGACCATGACCTATTTAGGTATCAAAGTCCCGAATGATCATAGATCTTCACTATCCTTAAATTTTCAGGACCTGATGTGGATTCCATCCTCTCTGATATGTCCCTATGGGCAACCTTTCTGCATTCCTGGCTTGGAAGGGTAAGACTCCAAAAAATGGACATCCTCTCACTTGAGGCAACAACCACCCCAACCTTCCCAATCAGTATACCGTATATACTCGAGTATAAGTCAAATTTTTCAGCCCATTTTTTTGTGCTGAAAGTGCCCCCCTCGACTTATACTCGAGTCAAGCACTTTTCTGCAGCAAAAAATTTCATTTTCCGACCCGAATTTGGGGCCCCGTATCTCAGGGCCACTTAGAGCTAGGAACCCCAAATTTGGTCTGCAAACCCAGTGGAACTAGTACCACAACATATCCAAAGCTGAAGTTCCTAGCACTAAGTGGCCCCGAGATACGGGGCCCCAAAATCAGTTCGGAAAATGTCATTCTCTGCTGCAGAAAAGTGCTTGACATTTTCTGAACTGAATTTGGGGCCCCATATCTCAGGGCCACTTGGTGCTAGGAACCCCAAATTTGGTGTGCAAACCCACTTGAACTGGTACCACAACATATCCAAAGCTGGGGTTCCTAGCACTAAGTGGCCCTGAGATACGGGGCCCCAAAACCGGTTCGGAAAATGTCATTCTCTGCTGCAGAAAAGTGCTTGACATTTTCTGAACTGATTTTTGGGGCCCTGTATCTCGGGGCCACTTGGTGCTAGAAACCCCAGCTTTGGAAATTTTATGGTGCTAGTTCCACTGAGTTTGCACATCAAAGTTGGGGTTCTTAGCACTAAGTGGCCCCGAGATACAGGGCCCCAAATTTGGTCAACTGTGTCCATCTGCAGCAATGTCATTTCGGGACCCTTTGGGTTCAGAGACCCCAAATTTTGGCTGCAGCTAGGGGGCATCTAGGAACCCTTAACTATCGAGTTTGAAGTTCAGGGGACCTATGGCTGCAAATGGGCACAGTGATGCTGCAAGTGGGCATTGTTGACCCTCTTTTCCACTTACAGTAGCTGTGCATTTCTCACCCTCGTCTTATACTCGGGTCAATAAGTTTTTCCCATTTTTTTTGTGGTAAATTAGGGCCTCGACTTATACTCGGAACGACTTATACTCGAGTATATACGGTAAGTTCCAGGTGGTCCTGATATCCCTTATACCAGGGGTGTCCAAACTACGGCCCTCCAGCTGTTGCGGAACTACACTTCCCATGAGGCATTTAAAACTCTGACATTCACAGACATGACTAGGCATGATGGGAGTTGTAGTTCCTTAACAACTGGAGGGCCATAGTTTGGACACCCCTGCCTTATACGTTTCTATATAAACTCGCCCCTGTGGCTATTAAATTTTCCTGGGGACACAAAACTCCCTGAGTTAGTGCTAAGAGCCTGTTAAGACCAAATTACAAATTACAGCAGTTGGGTTTGTCTCCCAGATTTCGCAGTCTACCATAACACACTCATCTCCATAAGTGGTTTTACGTCACTGAAACAAAGATGTAAATAGCCCTGAAGAGAGATATACCTCTGATAGCCATTCAAAGCTTTCCCTTGCTACTTTCTATGCATAGACCATTCCCTGCCTTCCTTCCTTCCATGTTGAGGCTCAGTTATGCACCAGTCCTGTCCTTTCTCAAGACCATGCAATCTTACTCCCATTTTTAATAATCCTCAGTTTACTTTTAGCATGCACTCTAGGGAAATCCTCACAATTTTGTCCTCTTCCAGCATCCAACATTGTTATATACTGCTCTGTGCACACCACAACTTGTAACGTCATCACTAGCCAGGTGCTAAGAGGATAACACAGGACTGGTACGTGGCCACTCAACTGACACCTTTGTCTGCTCTTTGCAACCTAGAGAATTTCTTTCACATCCTCTCACGCAATTGAATCTCTACAAATCTCTCTGAAAGAACTGACCAAGCCCTCTTTTATATGTCCTTAAAGGCCTGTCTAGGCAAGACTCCTTATATGGCAGAATGAAAGAAAGATTTTGACTGGGTCTTCTCAAAGGAGGAGTGTTTAAAACTGTTCACATTGACTCATAGTGCCTCTACATATTAGGTGGAATTGCAGGTAAAGTACGATTTTGGCAAAAGGATTTTAATGCCTTCTGCTCTATGCAATCTGCACAGGTGAAATTGTCTCCTGAGATCACTTTGATGTCTCTGCTGCCTGGTTTTAACAAGAGCAATAAAGCTGATATTCTCAGATTTTGCCTTGTCGTGGCCTAAACAACAATTTCACGATTGTGTGGGTTACTATTGTAAACAAAGTTATGTCTATGGAGCAACTGCTGACAGATGACATTGATTGTAGGGATTATTTTCGGTCAGTGTGGTTAGGATGGATACTGTTTTTTTGTTCTTTATGCTTTCAGTCAATGTTAGATTCATAAAGCCTTTTTTGGACAACACCAGCTCTAGTCTTGTGAATGTGATTCTTTCATCTGCAGCCTAATAGTTTCTATGCCCCCTTATGGTGGTTACTTGGTGGTATAGATCTCCCTGTTACATGGCCCCCTGCCTCTTTCCCTCTTTGTTGTCTTTTTCTTGTACTAATATACAGATTCAGTCTTCAGACCTGTACCTGTGCTTAGTATTTATGCCTGCAAAATGAAAACAACCTATCACCAAAACTTTAGATCATTTCAGTAAGTAATGGTAGAGAAACTGGTGGTGGTAGCATGGTTATTCTATTTGGTTCTTATAATAAAATGCTGTTTGAAATTGCCTGAACATTTCAGTGTGTGGCCAGCATTACATGTTGTTCATATAAAGATTCTCTAGGTTTTTTTTTTACTATATTTTAGCAAAGGTGGAAATAAATCCAGCAAAGCTACTTCCCACCCATTTTATTGATTAAATTTTGCCAGTTATCTACTTGTTTCCATTTTTTGCACTCCACTTAATCACTGCAAAGTTTCATGTCAGATTATAATTATGAGGTTTACAAACAGGCAGCCAAGGCCAGTATTGAAGCAGAACAGATGTACAGACAGCATGCAAGACATGGACTGAATGAAATCTTTACTGACATATGCACGCATCATGAAGACGCACAGCTAAGACAGGTAGGTATAAATGCATAGCCAGTCATCACACTGACATATACAACCTCTGAGACTGTAGATGCATGGTTTTCCCCTTGCCAAGTTAATAATGTATAAGGATTGCTTAAAAAAATGGATGCAAATAACCATAAACCCGGAAAAAATATGCAAGTAAGCCTATTTCCCATCACTTCCCATCTATTTGACAGCTGCCAAACAGAATCGGATCAGGGGACTGACAACAATATAAACAATTATATTTAGTAGGGTAAAAAAGGTTTAGAAATACTATCAGGTTTTTATTGCTACGCATCGGCATGCTGGTTATAGCTCCCTTTTCATGTTTCACACTTCAGGTTTTTAGCTAAAGGTAACACTTGGATGTATGAAGCTATATGACCTTATTTTTGTTGCTTATGTGACTCCATAACCTGTTTTCTTTTTTTCCACCATCTAAGGAATCAGACACTGATCTTGAGCCAGCAAGAGTGCAGCATGAGATTGAACTTGCTGTTAAGTTGTTGGAGAAAGACATTTTAGAAAAGCAAGAAACCCTCATTGGTCTAAAAGAGCAACTGGAAGAAGTAAAGGCAATTAACTTTGAGATGTATCAGAAAATGCAGGTAAGAGGGCTTGAGGGGACTTTTTAAAGGTCCATTCACACCCATGTGTTGCTTTGTGACGCTTTAATGCCCCTTAACTAGTTTGTTTGGTCCAAGCTGGCCCAAACTAGCTATTTTCACTGGGTGCGCTGTAAAAAACTGTATGTAGCCTCAGCTTCCTGTCCCACACCCTGAAAAAAATTGAGTCAGCCTGAGTGCTGCTCAGCCATTCATAGGTACCTTTGTATTCTCTGAATAAATACAAAGTTTCCTATGAATAGCTGAGTTGGAGATTGTGACATCATCTGTCCTCCTTAGCCAATCAGAGGAAGCTTTGTATTCAAACTGCCTATAAATAGAGTGTGGGATGGGAATTTCTCATCCCACTGCCAGAACACAGCACTGTATAGTGTATACTGTATGTAGCTGAGGCTAAATACAGTTTACACAGCAGCCACACCTGTCACTGTAGAAAATAGTTTGTTTGGGCCAGCGTGGCCCAAACGATCTAGTTAAAGGGACAGTAACCCTGCAGATCAGCATTAAATAATGTAAATAGTGCTAGAAACACATATATTGTGCAAAGGTTCATACAACTACAAATTCTTTTCTTCACTGATCAATGTCTTCCATCACCAACACCCCTGTAGTCAGACATTCACCTTCACAGGTAGACCCCTAAAATATAATAGGTCTAAAGCTCTGTGTTAAAAACAACTATCCCCCTCATTAATCTTTTCCCAGCAAGTGTTACTTTTCTTTCAACCTATCTGGATTTAACAGCTGAAATAGAGTATTCTTTTAATCCTCCTACAAAAGAAAAGGCTTCCATACTGTAAAACAGTGTTATACTAGAAACTTAAAATAACATTAAGAACTTACCTCTGATAGTGTTATTCCCAGTACTAGACAAAAAGCTTCTTTTTTTTTAATTGGGTACATTTTTAATGAAGGTTTTTCACATTATAGAAATAAGTAGGACCTTTAAGGTTGTTTCCACTCCCTCCCTCCTTCAATCAAGCCAAACAACAAAAGAGAGAAATCAAGTTAGAACTATACATAACTTCTAGGAAATATTCACTTACCTTTGTCTGTTGGCACACTAATATTAACATTGTGAATTATGCAAGTCATCACAATTATCTTTAACTGCAGTCAGTGCAGACACAAAAAAGAATAGAGATAACAAGGATAGCATTCCAATGTGGGACCCAATCAGTGCAGATGTGGTACAGAGACTCAAAAGAACTGAAGAGTGGAATCTCACCCATCTAGTGCAGATAACTCTTGGGGTGCCAAAGTAAAGATCAATTTGTTGTAGGAGAATAGCCTAACACAATCCATGAATGGGGGCTAAACTTGGAATGCTAAGCCAATCTCCCCTCGATTTTTCAAATTTAGCTGGATAACCCCAGCCTTTTTTTAAAATCAGATAATTTTTATTAGAAAACAAACACGTTTTCGTAAATGTTTGCATACATACAAGAAATAGCTATAAGTGTACCTGCCGCACAAGCTATGGCCTTGGTATAAGTACAAAAATTGTCAAGCAGTGTACAAAAATAATAAAAGTACATAATAAAAAAAAAAAAAAAAAGAAGAGAAAACCGTTACAACGAACATCAGACAAAAACCCTGCTTTTATATATCAACTTTTCATGAATAAGAATAACCTGGGAACTTCTCTCTCAAATGTCTTGCACTGAGGTCTGCCAGTAATCATAAATTAACAGAGTTTCAACTCTACGCCCCTTCTGCTCCACTTGTTTCGTCGGATAATGCCGTGTACACACGGTTGGATTTTCCAATGGGAAATGTTGGATGTGAGCTTGTTGTCGGAAAGTCAGACCGTGTGTATGCTCCATCGAACATTTGCTGTCAGATTTTCCGCCAACAAATGTTTGCTAGCAGGTTCTCAAATTTTCCGCCAACAAAACTTCGTTGTTGGAAAGTCTGATCGTGTGTACACAAGTCCATCACACAAAAGACCACGCATTGCTCAGAATCAAGCAGAAGGAGCCGCACTGGCTATTGCACTTCCTTTTTCTTGGCTCGTCGTACGTCACCACATTCCCACATTTGTAATTGTTGGCCAACATATGTGTGACCATGTGTATGCAAGACAAGTTTGAGCCATCCAACCTTCGAACAAAAATCCATGGTTTTGTTGGCGGAAAGTCCTATCGTGTGTACGTGGAATTAGACTCCCAAGAGCATACAGTATGATAGATAGCATTAGGTGATAGAAAACATTGATCACGAATGAGATATATGTTTTTCTTTCATTTTTTGGTTGGGGGATGGGGTAGCAGTCATGTTATATAAAAGATTATCATTTTGAGATGTGGGAATCTAGTAGCACAGAATTTAAGGATTTCTTGTTGAAATTTAATAAATGCATTTTAAAGTGTTTGTAAGCGTTAACAATGGACTTCTCTTATTTTGTTCCCTTTGGTCTGCTTAATATACTATTGAAAATGTTTTGTTATATCTGTTTGGCATATACAAAAAAAAAAAATAAATACCTGCTAATCCTGCCAAATATCTTGTGAGCTGCTAACTTCCTGTGCTGCACTCTTATCAATTATATTAATCCCAGTTATCTGTGAGGACTACATAAAGCCGTCTCCCATTGGAGGCATTCTGTAGCTCTGTACTAAAGTGATCACACTGCTCCACCATAGATACAGTATGGTGAATGTTAATTTTTTAACGTCTTGACAGGGTTGCTTTAAAGTACATGTAAACCCAATCTCTGAAATCTTAATTTAACCTGTTATAGAGTGTCAATGCGCTGTCTCAGGTTCTCAGTTGTGCTTTCATGAAGCCACTCAGTCACAAGTGCTTCTTATGAAGACTTATGTAGGCATGGTCCACTGTTGTCACCATAAGTAAAACCTGCCCTCAGAAATGCCATGCAGGTGGCTGCAGATCACAAGCATGGTGATCCAACAAAGGATGTATCCTCCCTTTTACTCAATGGAAAAACTTAAAATTAGTATTTGGTTGTTCTACATAGCCAAAAGTAGTCTGCAGAGTAAAAGTACTGATGTCTGGTGTTGCACTCCCAGCATGTAAACTGGCAGGATTTAAAACAATTATATTAAAGCAATATACAATATTTGATTGAAACCTATTCTTGACAAGCAGTGTTCAGAAGAGGAAGCCAAAAAGAGAGATGTGAACGATGGGCAGGATGGAAAGTCTACCCAAATGTCAGCTTGCAGAAAACCATATGAAGAGAGGTAAGAAAATGTGTGGAGTATCTGCCTAATGAAAGTAGGATTTTTGGAGTCCATTGAGGGTCACAGAAAGTCTTAAAATTCAAGGTTTTGTGCAACCTACAGGAGGATTGCTAACTGGCAAACAAAAAAAACATAGGGCAGCCCTAGATAACTCCTCCAGCATGATCATAAAAGCAGAGGGGTGGGCCCTTTGACCCTCAATGGATTTCAAGAAAACAATTTTACTATAAAAAATACTATTTTCTTTCTTGTCCACTGAGGGCAACGGGAAGTCTTAAACCTTTGGGATGTTCAAAAGCAGTCAAAATGTGTGTTGAACAAATGAGCAAACAACTGCTAACAGGCCCAAGAAAACAACAGAAAAGTGGGAACTTCCTGCAGCTCAAAGTGCTGCCTAAAAGAGCTTACACTGGAAGCTGGCATCAGGTGATGCTGCAGTGTCCACCTGGTAGAACTTTAAGAGCTTGTAAATAGAAGAACAGGTGGCAGCCTTGTAAATCTGGGAAAGAGTTGCTTGATGCTGAAAGGCCCAGGAAGCACTCACAGATTTAGAGTACCTTGATGGGAAAGTGTTGAACCCAATACTTGAAAGCATAAGTATGAATGATGGTCTGTCTGAGTCACCTAGAGATGGTGGAATGCAAAACTGGAACACCCTTGTGGAGTCTATCCAGGATTACAGAAAGAAAACCTGGACTTCAAAAGTCATGCCATTTAAACCCAACGACTGTAAAGCAGAATGGCAAATCTGTCCATGGAACAGAAAACCTTGACGACCTGGTGGAACCCACATTATGCAGGTCCCTTTACCTTGGTGAGGTTCACCAGAATGCCTTCCAGCTCAATCCTGCAAAACAGCTGGGGAAAAAGCTCCAAGGGAGGAAAGGCATTGATCAGCAATGCATGTACCAATCCTACAGAGCCACCAAAGTATTCACTGCTTCTGCCTAAGAATCCCTGTATTTGGAGATAAAGTTGTCAAGTTTTCTGTTGAACCTGGAGACCAGGGGGTCCACATTTGGCAGCTCCCAACTGCGACCCAGGTCCTTGAACATCCCCGGGTCAGTGAGCAGAGAAAATCTGCCTGCCAGTTGTATACATCTGGAATTTACATGGCTGACAGGGCAGAAATCTGAAGTTCTGCTCTCTTGCTACAGTGAGACTTCTGTTTCATCCTTGATGATTGAACAAGTCCCTTGCACTGAAAGAGTGTCCAGGGCTCTTTCCCCACCTAATATCAGGATACTTCAAAAAAGCTTAAGCCTCATAGTTGTTATAAATATATAAGGGTAAAAATGTACCATCATCCAAAATTGATTAAGGAGATTGGGACAAGGAAAACCTGTCCCCAACAGATCACCACGGATACTTCAAAAGATGGCAAGGAAGGACTTCCCAGAGCCAGATTCCTGAGCCACCAGGAACAACGTGGTCTTCAGATCTGTCCCATGACAACAGAATTCTGTGTTGTAGAGGACTAAAGTGAAACTGGACTATCTGAAAATAGGCTACCATCAGACCTAGGACTCTCATGGAAACTGGATAATTGGATGGTTCCTGGACTGGAGAGTTCCAATCCAAAACCAGAGTCATTAAAGTTTTCCTATGGAAGGAACACTCTGAGCTGTGTCCAGGACTAGGCCCAGATACTTCAAATGATAAGTCAGTTTCTATGACATTTTCTAAAGGTTCGTGATACATCTGAATTGCTGTCTGGATGTGAACTTCATGTTGTCGACTGTTTCCTGAACAAGAGGTCATCTAATTATCAGACAGTGGGCATACCATGAGAACAAAGCAGGGCTAGTATAGGAACCAGCCCCTTGGTGAATACCTGAGGTGCAGACAAGAGGCCAAAAGGCAGAGCCACAAACTGCAGAGGCCCAGCAACAAAGAGTAAGAATTGCTAATGTGCTGTAAAGATGGGGACATGTAAGTAAGCATGTTCACAGAAGCCAGAAAGTCTCCCTAGTGAAGGGAGGCAGAGATTTTGTAGATTCCACACACAATTTTAGGACTCAGATTAAGACATTTATAGCTTTGAGATCCAGAATGGGCTTATAAACAGTGAACAGGTTGGAGTAACAACTGTTCTGCCATAGGCACTGGGGCAATGACGTCTTGGTTCAGAAGAACTGAGGGGGCTTGGTGGAGGTTTGTTAATCTGTGCAGTGACACAGGAAGGCTGGAGGCAAGAAATAGAGAAGGAACAGGGAGCAAATCCCCAGTTTGTAGCCCTGGGATACCACAATTGCCCCCAAGTGTCTGAGATGCAAGCTACCCAAATGTCTGCAAAGATAATGTAATGCTGACTCCAGAACTGATGGTCAGGGACAATATCTGGTAAGTGTGGCTTCACCTATAGCAGCCCTAGTTCCTTTAAGAGGAGTAGGCCCACTGGTACTTGTTTGCCTCAAGTCCTAAAACACATTGCTATAGTCCCTGGCCAAGCAAACAAAGAGCATTTAAGGGACAGACTGAGGTCAGGGCTGGAAGGAGATAGAGAATTCCAGGGACAGGCAGAGGTCAGGATTGGCAGCAGAATACTCGATGGACAAGGCAAGGCTTACAGGAGCCAGGTAGTGAATGCTAGCACAAGCACAGAACCCTTGGTGTTTGATTTTTTAAAATAAGTGCCACACCAGCCAATTCCAAAGCTGGGGGGGGGGGGGGTTGAGCAGCGGGGGAGTGTGGCCAGGCTTATTAGCCTGCAACTGATAAAAAAGAGTCTGGCAGAGGTGTAATGGTAGCAAGTAACACCTGAGAGGTTCCTATTGTGGGAGTCAGGGGCATGGAGAAATGAAAGGAACTTTTCTTAAAGTGGATGAAAACCCGATTCATGAAATTTGAGTTCCGTAACTTTGTCCTGCTCCGCTCTTCTGTTATCAGCCTAATAACTTTTGACAAGCTCTCCGAGACTGGAGTCTGAAGTGTGTGTCGGGGAAGGTTGCTATAAATAGATTAGCACAAAGCTAAACTATTCACAGGCACGCTCTGAATGTGTGGGGAGGGGGGACGTGCACTTTCTAAACAGTATATAAAGCTATAGACAGCAGATATACATATAAAACTTATGTAGGGAGATTTGTTTCATCTCTGTGTATCATCTGAGGCTGTTCACTTCCCTGGGTATATGTGAGGGTTTACATCCACTTTAAGAGTGAAAGAAGGAAAAAACTTAGCAGTTTGGTCCTTGGGTTTCTTTGGCTGAGAAATAAAACCTAAGGGAAAATCCTTAAGAAGAATCCAATGCCGAAGGTCACTTCACTTCCAGGCTATCCAGTGAGGTCTGGATATGGTACTCCAAATGCCAGGCTGAGGATGACCACGCCAGAAAGCTGCAACTGAAGAGACAAATCTCCAGTAGCGATGTAGAATCTTAATTGAAGAAAAAAATCAAAGAAGAAAAATGTGTTCGCAAAAAAAAAAAAAAAAAGCAGAGCTGTAGAAAATATGTCAATCCTCCTAGGATGCTTGCAAAAAAAAAAATAGGCATGCTGGTAATGGAAAAGGTTATCCTGAGCTGGACTACAGTAATTTTCCTTTGTCAGTGTCCAGTCCTCCAGTAGGCAGCTGTATAACCCCAAAGATTTAAGACTCCGTCAATGGACGAGAAAGAAATTTTAAAATATTCATGCACCGTTTAGGTATATTCAGATTCTTTTGTCTGGCATCCATTCTACCACACAAGGGGAAGCCATCAGCATTTTTTGTGTTAACCAACAAAAATACAACTAATTATGTACCAACATGTAAAAGATTACAAAAATCATAATGGTGCTCAACAATTTTAGTAATCACTACTTGATTATGTGCTGGTGAGTTTGCAGATTTTACACAGTAGTTCCATTACCCACCAACACTGGTGAACTTTCACATTAATGCCGCGTACACACGAGCGGACTTTCTATCCTACTTGGTCCGGCACACTTTCCGACGGACTTTGTCCGCCAGGTGCGCCGGACTTTAAAACGAACGGACTTGCCCACACACGCCGGGACTTTCCGGCGGGCTAAGTCCGCCCGTCTTTCCGACGGACTTTCGCCGGAGTTCCGGCGGACTTTCAGAATGAACGGACTTGCCCACACACGGACAAGTCCGTTCATTGTGAACGTGACTCAGGTGCGACGGGACTAGAAAAGGATGTCAATCTTGCCGCTTTTATCGGCGAGATTGACACCTTGCGAGCCCCGTCGCGGGGCATACCAGGCCCTTAGGTCTGGTATGGATTATAAAAGGGAACCCCTACGCCGAAAAAACGGCGTGGGGCCCCCCCTAAAATCCATACCAGACCCCGATCCGAGCACGCAGCCTGGCCGGTCAGGAAAGGGGGTGGGGACGAGCGAGCGCCCCCCCCCCTCCTGAACCGTACCAGGCCGCATGCCCTCAACATGGGGGGGTGGGTGCTTTGGGGTAGGGGGGCGCCCTGCGCCCCCCCCCCCAAAGCACCTTGTCCCCATGTTGATGAGGACAAGGGCCTCTTCCCGACAACCCTGGCCGTTGGTTGTCGGGGTCTGCGGGCGGGGGCTTATCGGAATCTGGGAGCCCCCTTTAATAAGGGGGCCCCCAGATCCCGGCCCCCCACCCTATGTAAATGAGTATGGGGTACATGGTACCCCTACCCATTTACCTAGGAAAAAAGTGTAAGTAATAAAACACACTACACAGGTTTTTAAAATATTTTATTAAACAGCTCCGGAGAAGCCGGAGAGCGGAGAAGAACCAACCGGACGCCGGGAGAAGATGAAGCGGAGGGACCCCCGAAGCCGGAAGAAGACCCCCGAAGCCGGAGGAAGATTCCCCCCCCCCGGAGCTGTTTAATAAAATATTTTAAAAACCTGTGTAGTGTGTTTTATTACTTACACTTTTTTCCTAGGTAAATGGGTAGGGGTACCATGTACCCCATACTCATTTACATAGGGTGGGGGGCCGGGATCTGGGGGCCCCCTTATTAAAGGGGGCTCCCAGATTCCGATAAGCCCCCGCCCGCAGACCCCGACAACCAACGGCCAGGGTTGTCGGGAAGAGGCCCTTGTCCTCATCAACATGGGGACAAGGTGCTTTGGGGGGGGGGGCGCAGGGCGCCCCCCTACCCCAAAGCACCCACCCCCCATGTTGAGGGCATGCGGCCTGGTACGGTTCAGGAGGGGGGGGGCGCTCGCTCGTCCCCACCCCCTTTCCTGACCGGCCAGGCTGCGTGCTCGGATCGGGGGTCTGGTATGGATTTTAGGGGGGGCCCCACGCCGTTTTTTCGGTGTAGGGGTTCCCCTTTATAATCCATACCAGACCTAAGGGCCTGGTATGCCCCGCGCTCGCCGCAATAGGAAGATTTGTTTTTCCTATTGCAGCGAGCGCGAGATGCAATACCATCCCCTCGTGTCTTATTTGGTCTGTCGGACCAGCCTACACACGAGCGGGCTTTCCGTCGGACCAGCACACACACGGGCGGACTTTCCGCCCGAAACTGAGTCCGACGGAAAGATTTGAAACTTTCTTTAAATCTAGGTCCGGCGGGCTTTTGGGAAGAAGTCCGCCGGAAAAGTCCGCCGCCGCCCACACACGGGCGGATTGTCCGGCACACTCTGGTCCGCCGGACCAAGTATGCCGGAAAGTCCGACCGTGTGTACGCGGCATAATACTGTCACATTTGTTTGTTACTGCTTATTGTATCCTGGAAGCGATTGCCATAGCTTTTGCACTGAAGCCAGTTACTATACCAATGTGCAAGTAGTCTTTTGTGAAGGCTGGAGCTGGTCCCTTTAATTTACTTTAATTTACTTCTGATTTACTTATTTAATTTACTTCTGATACTGCTACTTTACTTCTGATGCCATGAGAAATGTTTGTAATCATTGGCCTTGTTTGCTAAAGTGTTTAGTATGATCATTTCAAACATCCATTTTTTTTTTCTTTTTCCCCATTAGTTTAGATGTTTTCACACTTTCAATGCCCATGTGCTCAGAGTAAAGAAATGGGGGGGGGGGGGCACTCTAAGTGTAGTATAACAATAAGAACATGTGTTGCTCAAGATTAAAAGCACTTACAAGTTATAAGTGGAAGTAATTCTCATCATAAGTAGAGGAGCCCGCTGTATTAACTATCCGATTGTTTTATTTTTTTTTTAAGCCCGTGGTGTGTGAACACACTCGAACTCCACCCGGTGCAAAAAAAAAGTGCACACCAAAATAATGTGAAACACAAAACGTGCACAGGGTGTACACATTGTCCTCCTCCGAAGAGAAAGGACCCTAGCCCTGATCCCCCGGGGAGTTAGGCTCCAGGCGGTGACTGGGGTACTTCACTGGTCCATCTGGCCGAAACCAGACAGACCCCATCCTCTGGGAGGTCTGCCGAAACAGACCCACCCAAGTACTAGGTGGGGTTCCCCCGAAGAAAGACCCCATGAGAGAGGGCGAACCAAGCCAGAAGGCCATGTTCACCCCCTCCCAAGACTTTCAGGGCAGACCCGAGGACCTACACCCTGCCAGTCAAACGTGAAACAAAAACGTGTACAACACCAATCTACCAAAAAAACAAACATAGAGGTGAGGAAAAGGGAAGTGAATAAAGTGCATAAGTGCCATTGCGTAGTACAATGGCCGGCCTTTCGGCCAGGAATAAAAATTCCTCTGGTCCTAGCCAAAAGGTCCAGCCCCCAAGAGGCAGGTGTGAAAAAAGTGTGATGGTGCATTGACCTAGGTGCCGGTAAAACTCATAGTAACACACACCCCCACCAGAACACTCTAGTTAGCTTTCTCAGCCAATGGCTAAGAGTGCTGATCGTGAGCCAATCGGTAGACCTTTTTTCGGTCATGCACCATCAACTGTTGGACCGCCTGCAGTACACACGGCGAATGTTGTCCGGTTTCTATTAAACCGATCGATGCCCCCCAACATTTGGCCTGTGTGTACTAGACTTTAGTACCATACAGCCTACTGGTACTATGGAGGATAAAAGAGTTTTGCATGCTGATCTGAGATCTGGGGTGGGTACAGATAACATGAGGGAAAAGCTGGCTACACATTATATGTAGTTATTCCTAAAGCACCGTTTACAGATTTGATACATTTTAAAAAATGGTTATATTGTATAATAATACAAATACAACTCTTCCTAATAAACTTAATTTGTTTTCTCTCCTTTTTTGTTTCTATTTTCTTTCTTTTTATCCCCTCACTTTGACACTATTTTAAAACAGTGATAAAGATGTTTTAAACCAATCTAGAAACATTGAAATATCGTATATGAAGGCTGCAAGTGTGGAATCTGCCCCTCAATATAAACTTATTAAAGATATATCATTCTAGCACTGTATGACCAAATATGCAATATACAGCAATTTTATTTAATGTATACTATATATTGTAAAATATATGTGCTACAATATCTGACTTAGCTATATGTTTGTTATTAAAAACATACTTATACAGATACTCGAGAACAGTATATATAAATATATATATTATTATTTTGTGTACTACAATAAGTGCTCCCAGTTCTCCCAGTATTTGTATTTCAACTTGATCATTTTATTTTTTATTTTAACTTTGCCCAGTTATGTCTGTTTTAACATTATTTTAGGTTTTACCTATTTGCACCCAACTGATTTGCACTAAAGCAACGAGTAGGTTAATTGGATCAATGTCAAGTTCCATATTGTGGTGCTGTAAGTT
The DNA here is from genome assembly GCA_037952925.1 of Lithobates clamitans. Lineage (NCBI taxonomy): Eukaryota > Metazoa > Chordata > Amphibia > Anura > Ranidae > Lithobates > Lithobates clamitans. Next base: position 6,129,657 of record JBBGZY010000896.1, on the reverse strand, counting down.
GAAAATGTTATTTAATCGATTGCCTTAAAAAGGAGGATGTAGGACAAGTTATTGTGATATATTTTTCTCTTCATTTTTTTTTAGCAAAGTGCGAGACCCCTTTAGTAAGAAAATTAAGTGCAAGGAGGATAGTGGTCTCCTTCTTGTATAAGGCCAGGGATACATTGTCATGGACAAAGCTGGGAAGCTCCTCTAATTTGCCCCAAGTGGGTAGGAACCCTTTAGCTGCTTTGCCTATCTTCCCCTCAATGAAGTGGGTTCTCATCTTATGAAATTGGTAAAAATGTGGATTGCTACAGCTGGTGTAAATATATGGCAGCAGGTCTACAGTATCTGGATTTTCCCAGACATGCATCCCAACACAGAGATTTGATTTCTGTGTCCCAAGAGCTCCAAAGAAGCCAAAGAGCACTTGAGATATACACGTAAACAGCGCAGAGCTTAGAGAATCAAATAATACAGTAAAAAGGCAGCTGCAGTATTCTGAAAATAAAAATACAAGGTGTGACAATTTAATTCCAGGAATGCCCGCGGCGTAGCACTATGGTGGTTAGTTGCACATCCATTCGCACTCAAGCATATTCTGACATGTTGTAAATTACACTCACCTGGGTTGCAGACCAGTCAACTCAGTCTTTACAGAGTAAAAGAAGAAATAACGTGTGTGCGTTACGCTGTTGGTGGAAAATAAGTGACAGGAATCTGGAGCAGTGGATTAACATCAAATTTTTCACAAAATTTGGCAAAAGTGTGAGTGAAACTTTAGTTCTGTTACAACAGGTTTATAATGAACGTTCCATGAAAAAATCAAGTGATTTTGAATGGCATAGGCAGTTTAAGGAGGGGTGGGAAGATGTCCACAATGACGCAAGAAATAGGCAGCCAAAAACACAAAGGACGGATGCAAATGTGGACAGAGTGCAAACCCATGTACGCTCATGCTGATGTGTTTTTTTTTTTTTTCAACACAAGGGTATAGTTCACTTACGAGTTCATAGAACATGGTACAACGATCAACCAACCTTGAGACCAGAACTCTGGCCTGACAAGTTGATTCTCCACAACAAAGCTCCTGCACAAACAGTTTTTTTTTATTTTACAGTCCATCCTGGGAATTAAATTGTCAACCTCATACTCCTATTATCCTAAGATAAAAAGAATGAAAGTGAGAGAAATCTGCGCTAGGCAGTGAATGAAACAAAGTTGCACCATTAATCACTTAGAGCCCTTGCACACTGGGGCGGGGGGCGGCGTCGGCGGTAAAACGCCGCTATTATTAGCGGCGTTTTACCGCCGGTATGCGGCCGCTAGCGGGGCGGTTTTACCCCCCGCTAGCGGCCGAGAAGGGGTTAAATACCACCGCAAAGCACATCTGCAGAGGCGCATTGCCGGCGGTATTGCCGCGCTGTCCCATTGATTTCAATGGGCAGGAGCGGTAAAGGAGCGGTATACACACCGCTCCGAAGATGCTGCTGGCAGGACTTTTTTTACCGTCCTGCCAGCGCATCGCTCCAGTGTGCAAGCCCTCGGGGCTTTCACACTGGAATGCAAGGAGCGGCACTTTCGGGGCGGTTTGCAGGCGCTATTATTAGCGCAATAGCGCCTGCAAACCGCCCCAGTGTGCAAGGGCTCTAAGACTTCTTCACAGCAGATTCCTCAGAGTAAAGTCCCCCAAAAAAACTATGTTGCACGGTGCACCATTAGTCAGTAACTAAATTAATTAAAAGGTAAGCTCAAAGTCTGCAGCATGTCCTGTCCAGCAAACTATAGTTTCAAAGAAACATCACAGAGGAAGCATAAGATAGCACTTGTATTTTACTAATGCAAAACAATGGAGTTGATTTACTAAATCAAAATAGACTGTGCACTTTGCAAGTGCAGTTCCACTAATTTTCCCCAGAGTTTAGTGAAGCTGATGCTTCACTTTGTAAAGTGTACCCAATTAGGTGCAAGGAAAATAAAATAAAAAAAAAAACAGCATTTTCTTTGCACATGATTGGATGATGGAAATCAGCAGAGCTTCTCCACAATAATTAAGCTCTGGGGAAAATAAGTGCTACTGCACTTGCAAATTGCAGTCTATTTGCCTTTATTAAAGAAGGTCTTCACCCTAGAAAGAAAAAAATTATAAAGTCAGCAGCTACAAATGCTGTAGCTGCTAACTTTTATTAAAAGGACACTTACCTGTCCAGGGATCCAGCGTGTCCTCATCCGAGCCGGTTCCTTGGTGGTCCTCGGGTACTTCAGTAGAACCAGCCAGTTGGGTTTTGTGGTACGATTACTGCTGCCAGCAATAGCCGGCAGCAGTAATCATTGTATTCTGATGGCGGGGAAACCTCCCGCTGTCAGAATACAATAGCGTAGTGTGGGTTATTCCCCCCATCAACACTATCAGTCAGAATTGAACAATTTTCTTTTCTTCAACCTACCTGTGGTTGAAGGAAGAAAACTGCATGATTAATGGCTTGCCTTACTCTTCTAAACATTCCTGTTGGCTCAGTGGTATAGCAATTCTTTTGTGTAATCAATTAAACTATTTATTGTTCCTTCTTCAGAAGGAGAGTAAAAACATGCAAAACACTAGCATACCACAGTCCCAGCCTTGTACAGGAGGTGCAATAAACCTGTACATAAAGACAAAACACAAACATTTAAATCCAGTGGTTTTCACCCATATCATACTGTAGATCCACCGTGTTTCTACTATAGTCTCTTCTCCATTGGCATCTTTAAATACTTTCCCTAATGCCCAAAAGTGCCTTGTACATTGCTAGCGTGTACCTGTTTTTAGTGTGTTTCTCTCTTTATTTTAGAATTCCATAGATGGGTTCTCTCATAAGTACTTTAAGTTCTGACTTTGTAAATTCTTTGTACTATTTATTACATGGACATTGTATGCGGTGTGGCACACATTTTAGTATCACTAGTTAATAACACTTTTATAGCAAAGTTGAAAAAAATGTTTTTTTCATATTTGCCATTTCAGATTTCATTATCATACATCTGCAGGCCATACTTTTCATATATCCCACAAAACCACCCTTAACATACAGTGAAGTAAACCACCTTTTTGTCTGTGGATCTTTAGAACGTAGGGGCAATTTTTAGAGGGAGATTGGGTGTGTGTTGTTCAACTGTTTGTGTTCAAAGAATTCTGAGGGTTCTTTAAAAAGTTTCCACACTTTTTTAACTCTATTTTATATATATATATATATATATATATATATATATATATATATATAGGGCTTTTTTTCAGGGGGAACTTGGTGGAACTCAGTTCCACCACCTCTGGCTCAGACCCTTTGGTGCCTGCTCACCACATTCACTTGAAAACACAGAAGTCTGGTTTCTGTGTTTACAAGTGACAGCTCTGCACTCTGTGTGTAACCCCCATGAACTCTTGAGTCTGTATGTAATGCAATACTGATATTTAATGCCCCTTTAAGACCCTTCTACTGTTTGTGCAATATGACCACACCCACTATTTGATGTGATTTGGAGGGTGTGTGTGGGGGGAGGGGTTTTGGGGGGGACGTGGTTGAGTTTCAGCACCTATTTGAGAAAAAAAGCCCTGTGTGTATATGTGTGTGTGTATATATATATATATATATATATATATATATATATATATATACCGTATATAGTCGAGTTTTTCAGCACATTTTTTTGTGCTGAAAGTGCCCCCCTCGACTTATACTCGAGTCAAGCACTTTTCTGCAGCAAAAAATGTCATTTTCCAAACCGAATTTGGGGCCTCGTATCTCAGGGCCACTTTGTGCTAGGAACCCCAAATTTGGTGTGCAAACCCAGTGGAACTGGTACCACAACATATCCAAAGCTGGGGTTCCTAGCACTAAGTGCCCCAAATTCAGTTCGGAAAATGTCATTCTCTGCTGCAGAAAAGTGCTTGACATTTTCTGAACCGATTTTTGGGGCCCTGTATCTCGGGGCCGTTTGGTGCTAGAAACCCCAGCTTTGGATATTTTATGGTGCTAGTTCCACTGGGTTTGCACACCAAATGTGGGGTTCCTAACACTAAGTGGTCCCAAGATACGGGGCCCCAAAGTCAGTCAACTGTGTCCATCTGCAGCTATGTCATTTCGGGACCCTTTGGGTTCAGAGACCCCAAATTTTGGCTGCAGCTAGGGGGCATCTAGGAACCCTTAACTACCGAGTTTGAAGTTCAGGGGACCTATGGCTGCAAATGGGCACAGTGAGGCTGCAAATGGGCATAGATTCAAAACAATCATAATATATATTTAATTTTTCCATGGCTAGATTACACCCCAGTCTTAGATACTCCCCAGATTGATCCTTTTTGGTATCCACATATACACTTTTTATATATTGTTTTATATCTTTGTCATCAACACTTATACACCGATCAACCATCATATTATGACCACTGACAGATAAAGTATATACCATTTAATACTTGGTTACAATGGCATCTAAAAGTGGGTGGGAAATTTTAGGCAGCAAGTGAAATTGTTGTCCCTAAAGTTTGTGCTAAAAGCAGAAAAAAATGGCAAGCATAAGGATTTGAGTGACTGACATTTAAAGCACTTACCCCCATTCACATTGACTGTGGCTTTGAAATTGCGTGACTTCATCTGAAATCACACAATTTTAAAGCCGCATGCATCTCAATGCGACTTCAGGGGGAACTTTGAAGACATCTGTACGGCTTCATGCACAGATGTGTATTCAAGTCGCACCCAAAATCACCAAAAGTAGTGCATGTACTACTTTCTCAAATCGATGAGGCACCACAAAGTCAGTGTTGCACCAATTTGAACAGTGCAATTGCTGGCAGTAGGATGCGACTTGTCATACGATTTGACTTGTCGCTCCAATCTGAATGGGGGCTAACTGCCTATATGAAGAAGGCTACCATATTTCCTGTTTCAATGGTTTTTATTAATCGTTTACATAGAATGTTAAAGAACCGTCAGCAGAACAGCGAACAGTCCTCGCTTGCTCCACGTATATCGGATAAACAGTTGAACATAAAAGCAAACATCCAAGCATGGAAACAGTTTAACAATCCAACAATTTAGTGCTAGGCTTAATACAGATAAATATTGACCCGACTTGCAGGTTAGATCCTTTATTGCAGTCCCCCCCAACATATATTAAATCTATCAGGGTGCCCATGCTGACTCATGTCCACAACCAAAAGCATATACAATGGGCATGTGCGCATCAGAACTGGACCACGGAGCGATGGAAGATGGCCTGGTCTGATGAATTCAAAAATGGTTTTAGGTGTTGACTTTGCCTCCCCAATTTTCCAGATCTAAATGTAATTGAGCATCTGTGGGATGTGCTGGAAAAACAAGCCTTTAAGATGAAGGCTGCCACTTTGCAACTTACAGGTGCTACTGATGGCTTGGTGCCAGATACCACAGCATACCTTCAGAGGTCTCAATGGGTTATGGTGGGTGGTCATAATGTTATGGTTGATTGGTGTACATGTGTATGACTGGAGGGTAGTGGCCTGTGCTGACATACCAATGAGCTGTACTAAGTTAATTTTAATACAATTTCCATAATAATTCCTGCTATGAATTTATAGTAATAAAATGTCGAAGAAATAAAATGTCTCAGTGGGAGCCCCAGGTCCCTAACGATCGGGACCCAGAACTCCCGACTCCGGGTCACTTGATCAGTGTAATAGCCTCTGATTGGCTATCACAGTGATCAGTCACTGTGAAGCCATTACCAATGTTTTCTCTCTTTGTGAATGGAGGAGAAAGATGCATCATCTCTCTCTCTCTCTTTGCAGAGAAAAAAAAATACTTAGATCAAATTTTGATCTAGGTCAGTGCCAGGGTTAGTGTTTGAGTCAAGGTCAGGGTCAGTATTTTTTTCAAAAGGGTTTAATTTATTTTTAAATTAATATTAGTGTGTTTTGGGTAGGATAAGAAAAGCAAAATGTGCACTATTGTTTTTGGGCTGTACTACGGGTACAAACAATAACTAACATACACATGTGGGATCACTGTGATCATCAGGAGCAGGAAAATTTAATTTGGGTTGTTCTTTGGTGGAAGGTTATGGTAGCAGCAAGAGATATACAGTTACACTTAAAAAATATTTTATTTTTTTCCTATTTTTGGCCAGTTTTCCTTTGATGATAAAAAAAAAAATCAAAAATCAGGAGATCTCCATTACCATTTACCACCAAATGAAAGCACAATTCGACCTGAAAACAAGGTATATTCCACCTGGATGCACAAAGTAGTTGTGATGATATGTACAGTTTTACTAACACATGTCAAAGTTTCAAAATTGTGCTTCGGCATTAAGATTTGTTTTACGCTTAGGTGTGAAGGGTGTGTCTGCCGAACATTATAAAACACTTCAATAACCCTTCAGCACACTCCTCAGACCTTTTGATTGGTTATGTTAATTCTGTAAATGTCCTTGTCAGGGTCCAGAAAATATGACTGCTTTTTCAGCTCAGTAGCTCTTGCTTACCATGAAAACTTTCAGGATAGTAAGGTTAAATCATGAGAGCCAATGACTTTAATACAGCAGATTGCAGCCAATTGGATTTCAAAACCAAACACCTGGCAAATGTTTAAGTTTTTTTTTTTCACTTTTAATCCCGCTTAATTTACTGTTGCTAAATGTTTTGTAATATCTTTTCTGTAAATATCTTGCACTGTTTTTCATGTCATTAAAAAGATATTTTTAAAATTTTCTAAAGCATTTTGATTTTTTTTTTTGAAACACTCTAACTTTATATGCTCTAGCCTGAAATTAAAGGACTTGCTGCCTCTTTATATGAAACCTACCGTATTTTAAACTTAATTACATTCCTGTCTGGGCGTAGCAGCAACATTTCTCAAAGGTAAAGTCGGAATTGCTAAAGCAGATGCTGTTAGAGAGGTGCATGTTTAACACATGGTGGGGGTTAGCTAAAGATTTACCGTATATACTCGAGTATAAGTCGAATTTTTCAGCACATTTTTTAGTGCTGAAAGTGCCCCCCTCGACTTATACTCGAGTCAAGCACTTTTCTGCAGCAAAAAATTTCATTTTTCCGAACCGACTTTGGGGCCCCGTATCTCAGGGCCACTTAGTGCTAGGAACTCCAAATTTGGTGTGCAGACTCCGTGGACCTGGTACCACAACATATCCAAAGCTGAAGTTCCTAGCACTAAGTGGCCCCGAGATACGGGGCCCCAAATTCGGTTCGGAAAATGTCATTTTCTGCTGCAAAAAAGTGCTTGACATTTTCTGAACCGACTTTGGGGCCTCATATCTCAGGGCCACTTGATGCTAGGAACCCCAAATTTGGTGTGCAAACCCAGTGGAACTGGTACCACAACATATCCAAAGCTGAAATTCCTAGCACTAAGTGGCCCTGAGATACGGGGCCCCAAAACCAGTTCAGAAAATGTCATTCTCTGCTGCAGAAAAGTGCTTGACATTTTCTGAACTGATTTTTGGGGCCCTGTATCTCGGGGCCACTTGGTGCTAGAAACCCCAGCTTTGGAAATTTTATGGTGCTAGTTCCACTGGGTTTGCACACCAAATTTGGGGTTCTTAGCACTAAGTGGCCCTGAGATACAGGGCCCCAAATTCGGTCAACTGTGTCCATCTGCAGCAATGTCATTTCGGGACCCTTTGAGTTCAGAGACCCCAAATTTTGGCTGCAGCTAGGGGGCATCTAGGAACCCTTAACTACCGAGTTTGAAGTTCAGGGGACCTATGGCTGCAAATGGGCACAGTGATGCTGCAAATGGGCATTGTTGACCCTCTTTTCCACTTACAGTAGCTGTGCATTTCTCACCCTCGTCTTATACTCGGGTCAATAAGTTTTTCCCATTTTTTTGTGGTAAATTAGGGCCTCGACTTATACTCGGAACGACTTATACTCGAGTATATACGGTAACCACTTCAGCCCCGAGACTCTTTTTTACACTTGATGTTTACAAGTTAAAATCTTTTTTTTTTTGCTAGAAAATTACTTAGAACCCCCAAACATTATATATTTTTTTCTAACGCCCTTGAGAATAAAATAGTGGTCGTTGCAATACTTTCTGTCACACTGTATTTGTGCAGCGGTCTTACAAGCGCACTTTTTTTGGAAAAAATATTTAAAAAACATTTTTTTTACAATGTACCTTTTAAAAGTGATTGCCCATAAAACGGAAAATTTATCAAATACTTACCGTAATTTTCCTTTCCTGATGGACTCCATGGCAGCCTACACGTGGGTTAATCCCGCCTCCTCTCCAATGCTATAGGACCCCACTCCCATAAATTTGAACTCACCAGTAGAGACTGCATTCCGTATGCTGATCAAAAAAAAATAATTTAATTTGGCCCATCAACCGACAGGATTTTTAAACCAAAGTTCACAGAAGATAGAGAAGCAGGCTCTGTGCAATAATGTGACATGAAAGTATTAATGGAGGCCCATGAGGCCACTTTGCAGATGACATCTGGAGCCACATGCCGAGCTGCTGCCCACAAAGCCGCCATGCCCTTGGTGGAATGTGCAGTCACCGCCTCTGGAGGAGCCAAGCCCTTAGCCCTATAAGCCTGCTGGATGGACTAGACAATCCAGGCCGCAATCGCTCTGGTCGAAGCTCGCTTCCCTCTGTTACTGCTGGAGTGCAGGATAAAGAGGTAGTCGGAGCGCCTAAAGAAGGAAGTAACTTGCATGTATTCCTTCAGCATTACGCCTACATCCCAGAATGTAGGAAGGACAATTTCTTGGTTCTCATGGAACACAGAAGTGACTTTCGGGTTTGAGCCGAGCATAGGGATGAGGACCACCCTGTCCGGCAAGAAAGTCAGGAATTGTTCTTTGTGACCCAAGTACCTGATCTTTTAAACCCTTTTGGCCGATGTGATGGCTACCAGGAAAGCGACTCTTGCAGAAAGGTCTTTGATAGTAAGTGGGGTAGATCCCGTGGAACTTAGTCCAGACAATGAGTTGAGAACAAGAGGAAGATCCCATTTGGGGAATCTTGGTCTTCTCACGGAAGAACTGCTGGATTAGGGGGTGGACAGCCCATGATGTTCCGGAGAAGGCCGATAAGGCTGAGACTTGGACCCTAACAGAGCTGATAGATAGTGACAGATCTAGGCCGGATTGAAGGAAGCTGAGTATATCCTGGATCTCTATAGGATCTGCCCGTAGAGGATGAGAACTCGATTTACTTGGCCCATCGACTTTATTCGTGCTTGACTTCCTCGAGCTCATGAGGGTGGAAATCACTCTTGAGGCGCACCCGAGAGATTCCAGCCTCTCCCTCTCAAGAACCAGACCATCAGTCCCAGTAATGCCGGACAAGGGTGCAGGACTGCCCCCTGAGAAAAAAGGTCTGGCCTGAGAGGAAGAGGCCCCGGGTCCCGAAAGCTGAGCTGGATCAGGAGGGGAAACCATGGCCTGTTCGGCCAGTAAGGTGATATTACCACCACTTCGACCGCTTACGCTTGAAGTCTCCGTAAGAACCTTAGGATGATCGGGAGAGGGGGAAAGGCGTATGCCCTGTTGAAGTTCCACTGATCTGTCAGGGCATCTATTCCGAAGGCCTGGCTGCAACAGCCCCGAGTGTAATACTTCTTGATCTTGCAGTTGCAGGGGGATGCAAATAGATCTACTTTGGGATTGACTCCCAAGGACAGGATCCATTTGAACATGAAGGGACCACTCGTTTTCCAACTGAGTGCGAGACAAGAAGTCCGCTTGGACGTTCTGAACTCCTGGGATGAAGACTGCTGAAATATTGGCCAGGTTTCTCTGGGCCAAGACATGATGGGCTCGACTTCTTGGAGCAGGGTGGAGCTCCGGGTGCCCCTCTGTCTCTACACATAGGAGACCGCTGTGGTGTTGTCCATCCTTAACACTGATTCCCCTTTCAGGAGATGGGTGAAGGATTGGAGGGCACACTAGGCTGCCCGAAGTTCCAGGACGTTTGAGCCCAGGTTGTGAAGATGGGTATCCCACTTGCCTTGAGCAAGCTCTGACTTGCAGAGGGCTCCCCATCCAGCACCACTGGCATCTTTCGTGACCGTGACCCATGAGACGGGGACAATGGAGTGGCAGTTGAGCAAATTTCTACGCTGAAACCAATAGAAAAGGCTGCTCCTCATCACTGATGTTATGTGAATCGATTGATTGTTGTCCCCTGATTTCCACTGTTGAAGAAACCCTGTCTGGAAAGGGCATAACCTCCATAGAGACCACTTGACCAGGGGAGTTGTAGAGACCATCAAGCTGATAATTTTTAGGCACTGTGAGGCCTTCATGCGTGGGGATCTCAGAGCTTGTGAGATTCTCTCCTGAATGACTGGGATCTTCTCCTCTGGGAGAGAGATGGTACTTTTCACCGTGTCGAACTGGGCCCCTAAATATATTAGGTGCTGGACTGGTTCTAAATGGTATTTTTCCAGGTTTAGGAGCCAAGTGAATTCTGTCAGTGTGGAGATAACCTGCTCCCTGTGGACCAACAGCTGCTCCTTGTCTTGGGACAGCAACAGGAGGTCGTCGAGGTAGTGGTACAGGCGTATCCCTTTTGTTCTGATGAGGGCCACCACGGCTAAAAGAATTTGAGAAAACTCGAGGTGAGGTTGTCAGCCCGAAAGGGAGGCAGGTGAACTGTAGATGTTCTTATCCGACTTAAAACCGGAGGTATTTGCGGAATTCTTCTGCCACAGGCACGTGGAAGTAAGCATATTTTAAGTCGATTGAGATCAGCCAATTGCCTGGCTGCACAGTTTGTTGGATGGTTAACAGAGTCTCCATTTTGAATCTTTCGTGTTTTATGAACTTGTTTAGGTAGGCTAGGTCCACCACTGGGCTCCACAAACCGTTTTTCTTCTGAACTAAAAAGAGAGGGGAGTATACCCCCTGGAACTCTTCACCCTTCAGGACAGGCACCATGGCCTCTTGTACTATCAGCGAATCCACGTAGGACAGTAACACCTGCTTCTTTTCTTCTGACCCTCGTAGAAGGGTGAAAATAAATCTGGGGGGAGGAGTACTGGTGAAGGATCATGTGTGGCCTATAGAGACCGTCATGATGGTCCAGTAGTCTGAGATTGAGGCCACCCAGACATGCCAGAAGAGAAGCAGACGCCCCCCTACGCGACTCGCCTGGGCGGGCCCAATCTCGAAATGACTTAGCCGGCTCTCGTCCACTGGACGCCTGGCTTTTGGCGGGCTTCTGGAAGGATGCCTGCCCTCTACTCCAATTCCTTCTGAAGTCTCGGCCAGGCCTATAAGAGCGTGCTTCCCTTGAACGCTCAGTACTATGTCTTCTGAGCTGGGGCCTCTTCTGACCGAACGGACGCTTATCCTGAGGCAGGAAGCCCGACCTCCCACCCGTGGCCCGGGCTATGGCACTATCCAGCCTGTTTCCGAACAATGAGGACCCCTCAAAGGGAATCCTACACCAGGCTTGTTTGAATGCTGGGTGGGCGACCCAGAGCCGTAACCACAAGGCCTGCTTAGCCGTGACTGAGGACAGCATAGTCCGAGCCGACAGGGGGATAAGGTCGATTAAAGCTTCCCCCAGGAAGGCCACTGCCAGCTTCAGCTCCTGGATGGCCGAGCCCCTGGCCAGTTCTTCTGAAACTCCTCTGAGCACGGAGTCTATGTTCTCAGTCCAAGCCTCCATGGTTTTGGCAAGGGCCAAAGCGGGTTTGCAAGCCATACCGGCTAACCTGTAAATCCTCTTTGGGTCTTGGTCTATTCTCCTATCAAGCCCATCCTTGAAGGATACCGCATCTTCCAAGGGAAGAGTGATGTGCATCAAAGCTGCGTCTACGAGGGGAGCATTTTCCAGATGTTTCACTTCCTCTGCCTTGAAGGGATATAACCTGTAGTTTTATTTGACATAGAGGTCTTCTTGTCTACCTTGCTCCATTCCTCGTCAATAATATCCTTTAATTCAGAAAGGAGTGGAAAATTGGAACGTTCCTTCCCCAAATGCTTAAAGAACTTCTTCTGCTTAGCCGGGGGAGCGGAAACATCTTCCCATTTAAGGGCCTCTTTGACTGCTTTAATTAGTGGGGACACCAAGGTGAAGTCGAATCCTCCAACAAATTAATCTCCCACCATCTCGCTGTCCGAGGCATCATAAGGCTGGGATGGGCCTGGAACCTTCTGGGCCCCGTCAGCCCGGGAACCAGGTAGAGTGGTGGACTGACTCTGCGTGCGGGTTGCGCCCCACTCTTTTAGGGACTGCTGCACCACAGGCCTAACAAGAGACTCCATCTGTTGGTTTTCCGTCTCGTGACCGCCCGGGCATAACACGGATCACACAGTGATTTGCCCTCTGGGACTGGTGTCCCACATCCCCAGCTAGCTCTGCGATCAGAGCGGCTGTCATGGCAGTGGGTACGGTGTCTGGAGGAGGAATGGGAACATCTCCTCTGTTGGTGGGTCCTGGATTGAGAGTCGCATCTGGACCTGGAAGAAGAATGTTGGTATTGGTGATATGGCCTGGCAAGGTCTCCGTCGTCTGGTCCCAGTTGATTAACCGACCTAGAGGGGCTGAACAGAAGAAAGGAGGGTAGGGAAAAAACAGAGGCAAGTTGTTAGGACACCTGTCCATCCACGCACCATCCTGGCTCCTCCCCCCTGCGTACCTTAGGCGTGAGGGCTGACCGCATGAAGGCGGTGATCTACGGCACCACAGAGGAAGACTGGGCTAAAGACTCAGTTTGAAAGAAAAAAACAAACAGTCCTGGGACAGAGAAAGAAAAAATACATGGTGGCGCCGGAGAAAGCCAGATTACTGTCGCTTTAAGAGTCAATGCTGCCCATAAAGCACAGACTAGGTGCCCAGGGCTTGGGGAAGCTGCCACACACTGCCCGCAGGAGATTCCACAGAAGCACTGGCTGACAGGCTATTTGAATCCCCCGCCTGTGATATCACTGCTGTGTCCCCCGTTCGTGCCTGTCATGTCGGGTTGTTAACAGGCGCCTGCGCGGACACCGTGCTCTCCGCAGTGCCGCGCATGCGCGAACCAAGCTTTGGAGTCACCCGAGGCCCCGCGCATGCGCAGAACCCCGCTGCAGCCGCAACTCGGAAGAGTGACGGCACCATGAGGGTCAGGGGAGAGCCAAGGGAAGGGAGGAAAAAACAGGAGGAACACCTGAAGACTCCTGACCTTGCCAGCCGTGATGATCGTCTCCTCCTGGGCATACGCAGGCTGCCCCCCCACCACTAGAGCATGCATACATGCCTGAGGCCACTCACCTGCCCGTGGCTGGGCCCTGGGCTTTCTACACCGCTCCGTTGGTATACCTGCCATTGGCCCGCTCGGGGCTCATTCATCCGGTTTGGACGTGAGGAAACATAAGTGCACATCTTATAGGTCTAAAGAGGAAGACAAAAAAGGAACGCAGTCTCTACCGATGAGTTCAAATTTATGGGAGTGGGGTCCTATAGCATTGGAGATGAGATGGGATTAACCCACACGTAGGCTGCCATGGGGTCTGTCAGGAAAAGTGATTTTTGATCAAGTTTATTGCTATCACAGAGAATGCACAACATCCCTTGTGATAACATGGGCCATGACAGGTCCTCTTTTTTGAAAGATCTGAGGGCTATTAGCCTCCGGAGCTCTCCTTTATCCTCCAAAGCAGCTAATCAAATCAAGATCAGCTTGATCGGCTGCTTTACAAGCTAGTAATGGCTTGTAAACAAGAAACTGAAACGGGAAGTGACAAAATCCTCGCTGCCTTTGGTTTCTGCTGTACAGTAAGAGCAGGAGGAGCTTGCGTTCCTTCCACTCTTCACAGGGCACACAATGCGACTGGTCGCATCAGTCATGGGCTCCCTGCCCGTAAAAGTGATCAAGTGGCTGTATAGCCACTCTGTATAGCCACTCGAATCAATTTTACCAGATAGGGAATCGCTGATTGAAGATTGACACTATCCAACAATTGCATGCCCGGTTCTTTTCCTAGACTGACCGCAAACTCACTCACTCAACCGAGTAACATGCACAGAAGCAGATCCTGTCTGTCTGCAACTACTGCAAGTGGTTTATGTACCACTACACTTCTAAGAAGGATAATGGCATCAACAATGAATCAGCTCTAAATGTCCCGCAGGTAACCAGTTCTATAAGGACACTGTTTTGCATTAGCATTATACATATTCATAGGTTGGACTTGATGGACTTGTGTCTTTTTTCAACCTCACCTACTATGTAATATATCTTGCCTTCTGTTTCTGTGATGTTTCTGAGGATATACAGTGGAAAGAAAGTCTATATACCCCTGTAAATATGCCAGGATTTTTAGATGTAAAAAATAAGACCAAGAGAAATCACTTCAGGATTGTCCACCTCTAATGCAACCTATACTCTGTGCAATTCAATTAAAAACAAACTGAACTTATGATTTAGTGGTGAAAAAAAACAAGTAATGTGGTTACTTACAGTAGGTGTACACACCCTCTGATTATTAAGGATGTGGCCGTGTTCAGAATTAACCAATCACACTCAAAATTATATTAATTAGTAGCCAGTACACACCTGTCAGTGACTGATTTAGGCTGACCATACATTACACAATTTTCTTATTCAATTTCCTTTAGATTTACCTTCAACTATGTAGTGCAATGGCCTGCCTGATTGCATACAAATTGAAATTGTTTAGGTTTGATCTCCTATTATATGTTTTTGGTAAATCTAAAGGAAAATTGTACAAGAAAATTGTATAATGTATGGCCAGCCTAAGTCTATATAAGGTTCAGCTGTTCTAGTAGGCTTTATCTGACATTTTAAGCCTGGTACACACTAGTATTTTTTTTTCATTCAACCCAGCAGGCTGAATAAAAAAAAAAATGGAGTTTAGGAGGAGCTGCTGTACTAACATGCTAATATTAGTACATCGATCTCCCCCCACTGAGCTATTGTGTTCTGACAGGGGCATGCCCCCCTCCCGCCAGAACACTCCGGTCAGCAGACCTTATTCGGTCATGCTGGACCAGCTGTCCTACACACGGGCTGAATGTCGGCCAGTTTCTACTGAACTGGCCGATGCCCTCTGATATTCGGCGGCCCATGTGTACTAGGCTTCACTAAGTTGCCTCTTACAACAAAGGTTTTCAAAGCTTTAAAGGGATCTCATTGTTGGAAGGTATCAGTCAGGAGAAGGTTCAACATTTTTTACTATAGCACACAGTGAAGGTGGTCATCAACAAGTGGAGAAAATACGGCGCAACAGTGATATTACCAAGAACTGAACATTCCTCCGAAAAGGGATAAAAAAACAAAACAAAAGAAAAACAAATCTCATCAAGGAGGCCTACAGCAACATGAAAGTAGCTGCAGGAATTTCTGGCAAGTACTGGTTGTGTGCTACATGTGACAACAATCTCCCATATTCTTTATATGTCTAGGCTGTGGGGTAGGGTGGCGGGACGGAGCCTGCCAAAAGCATGTGGGAAAATGTGTTATGGTCTGATGAGACCAAGACTTAACTTTTGGCAATAATTCCAACAATGCACATCACCAAAAAAACACCATACCCACAGTGACGCATGATGGTGGCAGATGGATCTGTGGTTTTACTCAAGGTGGAGGGACCTATGAATAGTTCCAAATATCAGTCATTTTTGGCACAAAACCTTCAGGCCTCTGCTCAAAAGCTGCTGAGGAATTTCACCTTTCAGCACAAAAATGACCTAAAGCATACCTCCAAACCAAGAAAAAGACTGGCTTCACCAGAAGAAGATCAATGTTTTGGAATGGCCCAGCCAGAGCCTAGACCTGAATTCAAATGAAAATCTCTGGAGTGACCTGAAGAAGGCTGTGCAGAGGAGATGCCCCCACAATCTGACAAATGTGGAACACTTTTGCAAGGAAGAGTAGGCAAAGATAGACTCCTACCCCAAAAGACTGAATACTGTCATAAAATCAATTGGTGCTTTAACCACTTGAAGACCAAGCCTTTTTCTGACACTTTTTGTTTACAAGTTTAATCAGTATTTTTTGCTAGAAAATTACTTATAACCCCCCAAACATTATATATTTTTTTTAGCAGACACCTTAGGGAATACAATGGCGATCGTTGAAAATTTTATGTCACATTGTATTTGCGCAGCGGTCTTTCAAACTCAATTTTTTGGGGGAAAAATACACTTTAATGAATAAAAAAAAACATATATACCCCAATTCTTTTTGTAAAATATGAAAGATAATGTTACATTGAGTAAATAGATAGCTAACATGTCACGCTTTAAAATTGCAAGCGCTTGTGGAATGGCGAAAAAACTATGGTACTTAAACATCTCCATAGGCAACGCTTTAAACTTTTTACAGGTTACCGGGTTAGAGTTACAGAGGAGGTCTAGTGCTAGAATTATTGCTCTTGCTTTAAAGTTTGTGGAGATACCTCACGTGTAGTGCAAACGCAGTTTACATATGTGTGCGTGACCAACGTATATGTTTGCTTCTGTCCCTTTAATTATTATTACTTTTTTTAATCATTTTTATTCCTATTACAAGGAATGTAAACATCCCTTGTAATACAAATAAGATTGACAGGTCCTCTTTATGGAGAGATCAAAAAGACTCCAAATCTCTCCTTTACCTTTAAAAGCAAAAGATCATAAAAAAAAAATCAGATCTTTTGCTTAAAAAAAATAGTTTACTTCCACCATGGCCTGGACGTGATGCATGACGTTGCTCCGGTCCTCTAAGCCTAAGGCCATAAAGGCGATCAAAAACAATCTAGTCTTTTATCGCCTCTGTGACCATCAGATCGTTTCTCAGGTGCGCCAGCACGGGGGGGGGGGGGGGGGGGGGTGTTATACGGACAAGCAGTTAGGCTGACAGGAAGCTCAATGAACTACCACAGTGCCATGGTAGTTCATTGTGAACTACAAGCCGACAGCTGCAAAGGCTGTCAGACCTTGCAGTTTTCCCATTCACAAAACACAGTAAATGGATGACTGCACACCCGTCCGTGTTTTTTTTTTTTTCACATTGTGACAGCTAGTGGAGGGGAGAAGATCCCCCTGCCAGCTGTCAAAACGGGGGATCTGGGGGAATGGAGGTCGGTACATATGGATATGGGTGTCACATGGTACAAAAGGTGAACTTATCCTTTAAAAACTTCATAGACTTGACTATGGCCTGTTGAAACTCAATGGGGTGTATTTACTAAAGGCAAATCCACTTTGCACTGCAAGTGCACTTGGTAGTGCACTTGGAAGTATAGTCGCTGAAGATCTGAGGGGGACATGCAAGGAAAATAAAAAACAGCATTTTTACTTGTACATGGTTGGATGATAAAATCAGCAGAGCTTCAGCTGCTTTCAAATCTTCCCTTCAGATTTACAGCGACTGCACTTCCAAGTAAGTGCACTTTCAAGTGTACTTGCAGTGCACTTGTATTGCAGAGTGGATTTTCCTTTAGTAAATCAACCCCAATGTGTTTCATTGGTTGTTCTGCAACTGGACATAGAAAGCAGCCCCTACCACCCAATAAAATGTGTTTTTAAAAAGCTGAAGAAAACATTTCTTTGCATGCTATTGTTTGGTTTTTCTCACTTCAAAAGTATGGGAAGGCAAGCCAAAGACTACTCTTTGATGCTAAGTTTCTAAAATGCTCAGTCTCTTTTAATAAGTAACATTCATAATCTGTTTTATTTAAGAAACTGTTAATATTGTTCAAAATTTAAAAAAAAATGCAGATTATAAACACCAGATTATCAACACCAGATTTTTTTAAACCAAATTGACACTCTACCCAGTATAAATAAATTATACACTAAACGGATGTGTGCTCACCTTCACTACAGCACTGTGGTGTCTAGGAGCTTCTGCCGGCCGTTGACATTTTCGACCGGTCTACTTCTAGGTACCGATCTCTGGCTGTTTTCATTGGCCAGGGCCTAGATAATGTCGCTCCCACACAGCATGTCTCTTCTGCATTAAAAACTCTGCCTATTCCCCAATTTTTTTCCCCCTAAAGTTCCACTTTAAAGTGATATTAAACTTTTGTTTCCTGGTGCATCATGGCAGCATACATATGGGGTTGTGACTCCGCTCCCACAACCTGATAGGACTGGTTAACTATAAATCAAAGACAGACCTGGCTCACAGCATTCTCCTTTTTCTCCTCACCTGATCAAGACTGGAGTCGTGAGGTATCCCTTACCGCTTGTCGCCTCAGCCAGGTTCAGCCTCTCCTGGGTGGAAGTCCTTCCTGTACAGCCTCTAAACGAGCTATATGGTTGGAGCCCCATTCTGGTGGTCTGGGGGGGCATATTTCAGCCTCTCCTGGGCGGAAGTGCTTCCTGTACAGCCTCTAAATGAGCTAGATGGTTGGAGCCCCATTCTGGTGGTGCAGGCTTCTCAAAGAAAGCTTTAAACAAGCTTTGACGTAAGTGACAGCGTTTCCTTTTTCTTTCCATATGCTTTTTACTTCTTTTCTCTGTGTTATGGGCGTTTTCCATTTCCAAGATGGCTGCAGCAGTGCAAGTACACTCTGAGCATGAGAGGCAGGAAGTGATGCGGCCTCTGTGTTTCCTGCCTAGAGCTTTTCCAGGATGGTGATCTGAACATGCTTAGGCACTGATATCATCGCTAATGGCCAATGTGAATTCTAAATGGTTTATGGCATTTTTGGGCAACAAATGGTGGAGCTCTCTACTCATGCATGCTGGATGCTTATGTGGTCATTGTTTGCAGGTATGTTTTCCCTTTTTATGGCATTCACCTGTGTATTTCCTATCTCCTTCTCAGTGTTGCTCTAGGATCATTGTGCTCTTTATGGCATTCACCTGGGCTCTTCCTATCCCCTTTTCTATGCTTGCTCTGGGATCACTGTGTTGGGCTCGGTTTCCACTAGTGCGACTTGTCACTGCAAAGTCACATGTCAAGCCGTATTCCATGATTTCTGATGAGTACTGTCCATATCTGTGTTCATAGACCTTAAGAATACACAGGCATTGCTTCAAGTCGCATCAAATTGCAGCAAAATCTTGCGACTTTCAGGTCGCAATAGTGGAGACTTAGCTTATGCTGTTTTTCATTTCAGTCTGCTGCTATGCTCTGTTTCTATGGGAAACGCTGTCCAGCCAGACCACCCATTGCTTTTAAGGTATAGGGATTAGGTAAGTAGTGAAGATTGAGAAAAAGAGAGCCAATATCTATAGTCCTGTAAGGACTACAGGATGGAGGGAGCCTTCTTACGGTCAAGACAAGTCACCATCTAAGAACAGACATCGATGCAATGGTGATTAAGCTCATCATCTCACCCCTCGTTATCATTGCTCCCCATTTACAAACATCACAAGTTACCAGCCCTAATAATCCCTGCATTTGTTGTGGAAGGTCATTGCCTGCCAAGCTAGTAGGTCAAATCTGCCTGGAACAAGCACTATACAGCCCTGCAAGGACCTCAAGGTGAAGAGAACCTGCTAAAAGCCAAAACAGTCACATTTCAAAGCGCAGACATACAGGCAACATTGATCAATGTCATCTTCTCATGTCATCTTCTCACCACAGGTAAAATGGCTTGTTCGTATACGAACAGCTGAGAGATGGCAGCGGGTGACTGCGTCTATCACAGGAGCTGGTCTAGGAGGAGGGCAGGGCTTTTGTCATAGCGCGACAGAACATTTCACAGCTCCGTGACACAGTAGTCTCCCGCTGTGCGTGAGAAGGAGGGAGGGGAGCGCTGCGCTGCAGCCACACACGGCATAGATCCAAAACGGCCCCAGGGCAGGCAGCCTACCAGGAAATGTCCCGGTATCCCGGTAGGCCAGTCCGGCCCTGTTGGGGGGGCACATGGGGGGGCCCAGTATGATGTTGGGGGGGTCAGGGCCCCCTGTGGCTCCAGGCTCTGGAGGCATGCAAACAGTAAAGATAAACCAAAGGTTTAAATAGAAGCTTCAGATGGAACACACTGCGGTATGAATACAATAAACTTTAATTGATGCAAAAAAACCACATACCGTGCCTTGCAAAAGTATTCACCCCCTTGGCATTTTTCGTGTTTTGTTGCCTCACAACCTGGAATTAACATGGATTGTTTGAGGTTTTTCATCATTTAATTTACAGAACATGCCCAAAACTATGAAGATTTTTATTTTTTGATTGTGAAGCAACCAACAAAATGGGACAAAATAACAGAAAAAGTCAATGTGCATAACTATTCACCCCCCTAAAGTCAATACTTTGTAGAGCCACCTTTTGCGGCTATCACAGCTCCAAGTCACTTTGGATAAGTCTCTATGAGCTTGCCACATTTTACCACTGAGATTTTTGCCCATTCCTCCTTGCAAAACTCCTCCAGCTCCTTCAAGTTGGATGGTTTGCACTTGTGAACAGCAATCTTTTAGTCTGACCAGATTTTCTATTGGATTGCGGTCTGGGCTTTGACTAGGCCATTCCAACACATTTACATGTTTCCTCTTAAACCACTCAAGTGTTGCTTTAGCAGTGTGTTTGGGGTCAGGCTTAATAGGTTGGTCTGGCAAGAACAATTCTTCATGAATCCATGTTGGTTACTGCTAATGATACAGTTTTCGTTACTAAAATCTTGTATATAGTCCCTTATCATCACCCCCAATAGCTTGCAGACTATTGTTAGGCTATATCAAAAAACAAAATAAGTGTAGCGCTAAGGGAAGGGATCTGAAAATGAAGTCTATGGACTGACAGTTCCAAGTTCGTGTACTGAAAGGAACATCCTTGGAGAGAAGATAAAAAGTCCTCTGGAACGGATCTCAACAAGGGTACAAATCGTAAAAAATCGTAAAAATTATTTTTGGAGGTTTCTTTATATATACTCTGGTGGCTACAGTGGGGGGAACCCCCCAGATGACGTCTATGCAGACGAAACGCGTCGGGTAGGACCCCACTGTCGTCACTTCTTCACAGCGCTGTTTTTAGATACCTTTCATGTGAGTGTATACTACTTTTTAATAAATCTTCATTTAAACGGATTTACACTATCTGACCATTCCTTCTCTTCCTCCATTTGCTGCTGTTATTGCTTGTTCCAACACTGATTCGAGGGACACGACCTATGGGAGCTGCACACCATACCTTTGGGCCTGATCACGTTTGAGGAACACAGCCACGTGGAAGCTACTTCACCATCCCTGCCCTTCTGGGCCAACTGCAGCCCAGCACCACCTAAGCCTGATCGACTCCACCTGGCGTATGCCTTGTTGGGTCCACCAAGTCCGGTAAGCCTTTTCATTTTTATTGGTGGTGCGTGGGCTCCCTCTACAGACGATTTGTACCCTTGTTGAGATCCGTTCCAGAGGACTTTTTATCTTCTCTCCAAGGATGTTCCTTTCAGTACACGAACTTGGAACTGTCAGTGCATAGACTTCATTTTCAGATCCCTTCCCTTAGCGCTACACTTATTTTGTTTTTTGATATTGTCTACACTTGCTGGTTGTGTTAGCTGCTGTTTTATCCCCCCTTCTAGGTAGCGCAGAATTATTGTGTACATATATATTGATGTTAGGCTAACTGGTCTGTAGTCAGTAGTGTATTTAGGTTTTGTGCTGCCCTAGGCCTGACTAAACTCGTGCACCCCCTAATTTAAATTTGACCCACCTCTTCCTGTCAAGGCCACACCCCTTGCTGTTTAAGACCCGCCCTGAAATTTTCGAGTGGGGACACTAGTTCTGAGGGCCTGGGGGGGGGCAATGGATTCCTTTAATTTGCATAGATTTCCTCTCACTTCCTGTTTGGCTATGGGGCAGGAAGTGAAGGAAAATCTCTGCAAAGGGGCTATAACCCTCCCTTATTCTATCCAAAATAAAAAAAAAGGGTTGCCTATAGTTCTACTTTTAAGCACAAATTTCTTATAATTTTATGGAGAGGACTAAGAAGATATAACCATGCCAATGGTGCAGCAGAAATATAGCACAGTGAGGAAGGTTTGTGGTCCATAAGACTGGCGCTACTCTAATGCCCTGTGCACACGGTCGGACTTTCTGACGGGAATATGTGCGATCGGAGCTTGCTGTCGGAAATTCCGACTGTGTGTGGGCTCCATCGGACTTTTTCCATCGGAATTTACGACACACAAAGTTTGAGAGCATGCTATAAAATTTTCCGACAACAAAATCAGATCCTTTAAATTCCGATCGTGTGTAGACAAATCCGGCGGACAAAGTGCCACACATGCTCAGAATAAATTAAGAGACAAAAGCTATTGGCTATTGCCTCATTTATAGTCCCGACGTACGTGTTTTACGTCACCGCGTTTGGAACGATCGGATTTTCCGACAACTTTGTGCGACCGTGTGTATGCAAGACAAGTTTGAGCCAACATCCGTTGGAAAAAACGATGGATTTTGTTGTCGGAATGTCCGACCGTGTGTACAGGACATTACAGTGTAGTGGCTCAAGCCGGCAGGGACGTGCTGCCCCCCTGCAAAGTGCTGCCCTAGGTGTGGGCCTTGTCAGACTAGGCCAGGATACAGCGTTGTCTGTAGTTCCCGGGGATATATCTTTGTTAGTCCTTATTTGACGCATTCTAATTGCATACATATCATCCCCTACATTCTCCCCATTACCAACCTCATTCCTATTCATTTATGCATCTACACACTCATCCACTACTTTCAACCCACCTACTATGGACCCTTTCATAAGGTCCTCTCTATATTCTTTTATTTTTTAGAGACACCTTCCTGTGACCTCAGCACGCCGCTCTGGTTTGCGCGCGCCCAGGTCGGGCGGGACGGGAGTACTGTCACACCTCCCCATGGTGACTGCAGCCTACCAACCTGCATTTCTCACCGTCTAAGTATTGATGTCTGCATTAGCTACAACACTAATACTTATTGCCATACCCTGCCCTTCCTCCGTGGCCCTCTTTGCTTTTAGAAATCTTCACAAGCAAATAATCGTATATTTTCAGGTAGGTGATCAATTGATCATCCCAACCTTTCATCTAATACTATTTTAAGCTTTACCAATCACTTGACCCCTTCTCCCTTTCACCCCCTTTCAATCAGCCTAGATGAACCCCTCTCTCTCAATCATTCCCCTGAAGAAGGACCGTACAGATATTAAGTACCCCGAAACGCGTCGGGCTTGAGAAGAGCTTTTCATCACAACTTGTTTTGTTTGTTTATCATGGCTACCATGTAGTTTCACTATGTTACCTTAGATATCTATTGCTTGTTTTTATCAACTGTACTTGTCAATACGAATAAAATTTATATCTTTTTTATATAAACGCCCTCTACTTTTTACATACCCCATTTTTTGTTTTGTGTCTATAGATTATTGGACGTGGCACGGCTCTCCTTCCTAAACTAGTTGGTCACCCCCTTTTCTGTTCAATGTTTCTTTGGTAGCAAATACCATTCCCCACTTGACCAACGTATTTTAGGCTATTACATAAAGTGTATACTAAATCAATAACATCCCCAGGGGAGTGCATCTCTCTCCTTTCCCCCCCCCCCTCCCCCCCCCCGGGAAGAATTTTTTCACCTTTTTTTCACTTCATTCCCAACTCTCCCATTACCCTTGTATACAAATTTCCCCTTTACAAAATGACCTCTGAAACGGAGACCTCCCACTTTGAAAACATATTTTTGGGTCAAGATTGGGAAACTTTAATGCAACAGTATTTAGATAAATTTGGTGACAACGACCGAACCGAAGCGGAGATTTCCTCCCTGTTTTTCAAACTTGCCAAAAACTTAGAGAAAAAGTCCTCATTTTTTTGGCACGTTAGGTCATTTCAAGACTATATAAAGAGCAACATGAACCCGTTGGGTCTCCGCATCCAGATCTTCCCTACGTTGGAGGACCTGGATGCGGCTTTCAAGTCCACATGGGAGAACGCTCTACAGACATGCTCACGTAATCTTATGCAGATACTCATAGATGAATATACAAAAAGATCTTCAGTACTGGACACTGAAATTACTAGGATCTGTGAACAACTAAAAAAATTCCAGGCACATCCCTCAGTCTCCACCAAAGAGAACAAACTCCAAATTCACCTTGAATCCTTTAACAAAAATATTTTGATTAAGAAAAATTCTAAATTCCACAGGGACAAAAATGCATTTGAGGCCGGGAAGGCCTATAAATGGAACCAGAACAATAGGACAACTAGGAATTCCCATACACCTCAAAACCCCCCTCCTAACAAACCTTCGTCACATATTCCCCCGCTTATCATTCCTAAAGCCAAACCCTCTTTTGGTACCAAACGCCAACTTTCTGGCGATCCCACTCCAGACCAGAAGTCTAAAAAATCTAGTGCAGAAAAGAAGTCCAATCCCCCTCCCCCTGCACACCCTGACAACATCACGAAAGGACCCCTGTCCAATCACTCTACACAGGCACACCCATCTCTTCCCTCTCAAAACACCAGCAATGCACATGAGCCCAACCGCAATGACTCTTCTTTTTTAGACCTAGTACTGGCTGGTCTCAAACCACCCCCACCGAACCTGAACACTTACACACAATTGACACTGTAAATTCTCCCCCCAACACTTGCACACTTCTGGATAATGATTTGAGTATTATCAATTTATCCTCCCATCCCCTCACCACCAACGAAATTGCCATCCTGAAAAAAGGATTGAATTTCTGTCCAGACCATAGACTAGACAAATTCGAATTTTATAAAGATCTCCAACTCTTTATCCGGAAATTAATTCTCAGGAAACTCTATCAGAAACAGGATGCCAAAATTACTTTTACCCCTCAGGAAAATCGAGCTCTGGACCAGCTTGTTGCGCTATTGGAGGAGAGTGATACATCTGATCTGATAGACCAAATTGACCTTTCACGCATCCTTCAACAAATAGACGACCCAGATGTTTACCCACACCCGGGTGCCTCCAAATTAAAGAAAAAAATCGGACCTTTGCCCACCACCGAGCACATGTCCGAATGCAGCAATTTTTCTCAAATTGGTCAACAACGATCTGGAGAAACTTAGAATAAAACAACAGGAACCCCCCAACCTTAACCCAAAAGAACTAGAGGCACTAAACTCCCTAAAGGCTAATGACACCATTACCATCAAACCCTCGGACAAGGGTGGTAATGTTGTGGTGTTGGACAATAACCATTACATCAAGATGTGCAAAAAAATTCTCAACAATGCAGACTGGTACCGTCGCATGCCAGTCTCCATTGTTGAGAAGTATAACAAAGAATTTTACGCATTGGTCGATTCTGCTTTCCTTAACCACACTATTAGTAAGGCTACCTGGACTTTCGTAAGAAACAATTTTCCCAAGACCCCTACGTTTTATGCACTCCCCAAAGTGCACAAGAATCTCAGAGACCCACTGGGTAGGCCGATTATTTCCGGTGTGGGTTCAATAAGCGAAAATGCCAGCAAACTTATTGACGAATACCTCAGACCTCTCGTGGTATCTCTAGCATCCTATGTAAAGGACACTAGCCATTTTCTACAAATTTTGGACCACCTCTCTGTCTCGGATCGAGCTCTCCTTGTCACTATTGATGTGGAGACACTTTATAGCTCCATTCCACATGTATTGGGTTTGGCAGCAATTAGACATATACTTCAGAAAAAATCGCATTCTGATCCCAGTTACAATGAATTCATCATTGAGCTGCTCGAGTACATCCTCACCCACAATGTTTTCACCTTTCTCGGCTCCCACTACCTCCAGGTGCAGGGAGTAGCGATGGGGACATGCTGTGCCCCATCGTACGCTAACCTGTACCTGGGGGAGTGGGAGAAAGCCCCCTTTTTTCAGACGGGAACCTCAATCACTATACCAACCACATTCAAGCGTGGTATCGATACATAGACGACATTTTTGTCCTGTGGGAGGGTCCCTCGGATGTACTCGAGCAGTTCATACTTCGGATGAATAAGAATGATTTTAATCTGACATTTACTATGTCCTTTGATAATACTCATGTAACTTTTCTAGATATTGAGATTTTCAAGGATGGACAGGGCAAACTTTCCACCAAA
Source organism: Lithobates clamitans (assembly GCA_037952925.1). Taxonomy (NCBI): domain Eukaryota; kingdom Metazoa; phylum Chordata; class Amphibia; order Anura; family Ranidae; genus Lithobates; species Lithobates clamitans. Next base: position 6,103,706 of record JBBGZY010000896.1, on the reverse strand, counting down.
TTATTCAGAAAAAGCCCTGCCGGCAATACCATATTGCACGCTGCTAGCTTCCATCCTAAACCCCTAATTGATTCCATCCCTTACTCCCAATACATTAGGATCAAGCGCAACTGTACAGACAACAGTAACTTTGTTATAGAAGCTGCTGCCCTCCGAGACAGACTGCTACTACGCGGCTACTCCCACAAATCCCTTAAAAGAGCTTTTCATAAAGCCAACAACAAACCCAGACAAATACTCCTTCACTCTACTAAACAACAAAAAGATTCTCACCCACTTAGTATCATTACAACATATCACCAACAACATCGCCAAACAAAAAGAATAATTGAAAAATACTGGCACCTACTGGCCCTGGACCCCAGCCTAGGCCATTTAGTTCCAGAAAAGCCCTACTTCACCTTTAGAAGAGCTACCTCCATTGGTGACCAGATCACCAAAAGTGAGTTCAGACCATCGACAATTCATTGCAAATATAGGGGCACTTTTGCCTGTGGCTCATGCCACTATTGTGGTTACATGCTTACCCAAAAAAACCCTACTCTCCCAAACGGGAAACCCTTTTTTCCTAGACATTTTGCAAACTGCAGGACCACTGGAGTGGTTTATCTACTCCAGTGCAACTGCGGCTGTTTCTATATAGGAAAGACCAAACTTAAGTTCTGGCGACGAGCTTACAGGCATATTTTGTCCATGAAAACAGCTGACCCTGACCTACCCCTCGGCCGACATGTAACCTTGGTACATGGAGGCAAATTTCCCTCCATTAAATTTTTAATTTTGGACCGCATACACCCTAGCCCCAGAGGGGGCGATTGGAATAAAATCCTACTCCAGAGAGAACTTAAATGGATCCATTTACTCAAGGCCACCACACCCCCAGGCCTCAATGAAGCGGTTTGTTTTAAACCCTTCTTACAAGGCTTCAATTCCGGAGGTATGGAAAAATAGGGTCACGGTCATCTTAAAGTATATTCCTGGTTTCTTAATAATTTACTGATTTGCTGTAGCTGGTGGTTTTTCCTTGGTTTTGACTATTTTTGTACACCAAGCTGTACGTCTGTCTCATACATGCTCCCCCCTCCCCTCTCTTCCCTTTCCCCCTCCCCCCCACCCCCACCCTTCTCCATCATTATACGATTTACTTGCCATCAGTCCAAATGCATTTCCCTATTTATTTTTCAGTTGGCACCCCAGGGGACCATGTATCTAGACACACAGCCAGCTTGGTCGTTTCCCCTTGTAAAGAAAACCCCCCCCCATCTTTTGTTCTTTTTGTCCTTATATTGGTTATGTATATGATGTATTCATGTCTGCCATTCACCCCTTGCCATTATGTATTTATGTCTGCTATACATCTTTGGTTGTTATTTGTACATGTACATCTTTCATATGTATTGAAGTTTTTTGTTGCTCAATGTTGTCATACTGTGTAATATCCTACTATGTTTATTGTTCCATGTAGTAACTTACAATTACAATTCCCACATTATTTAAGCCCCCCTTTACTCCGCTATTATATAATTTGATTTGGTGTAGGCTACTCGTCTATTCCTCATCCTCGTCCCCTGTTCAACACTCCCTATATTTTCTTATTTACTTCCCCCCCTTTTCCCATCCCTCTCCCCTCTCTCTGCCCCTTCGTGCTTGGAGGAATACAGACATTTGTGATCGGGTAGTAGCTACTCCATCTTGTTGGTATGTGATTTCTCATATGCTCTCCTCTGTGCTATTTATTGTGACATATCCTCCTTCCCCCCGCCCCCCCCCCCGAGGCGCGGGTGGCCAGAGCGGCTGCCCGGCACGGAAAGCCGCAACAAGTAATTCTTGGGCGGTGCCTAGGGAGGTACTTGGGCGCTTCTCCACCCCACGCCCACTACCTCCATGTTGCCACTCCGGCGAACATGCGCAGTTCGCCGGAGTGGCACTTCTGTGCCGGTGGGGCGGGTGTGCGCGACGCTGCTCCAAACGCCGTGACGTTCGCGCACGCGCGGTTGGGGCGGCGCCGCGCACCCTCGCCTCGGGGGGTCAATATAGTGCGTCTCTGCTTATGCTGTTTACAACACAGCTGTGCCTCATTCTGACGCCAGCTGATTGGAACCTCCACACTACTTTAACCAGCCCCATTCACTTCCTACCAAGGCGCTACATATGCCGGACGCTTGGTTGTGAGGCTGTGGTCATGCACTCTTGTTCCCATCTAAGGTATGATTTTTCAGTTACTTCTCCCTACTTTTCCTTACTCTAGCACTCTAGTTTCAGGTACATTTAGTACTCCTCCGTCCAGCTGTACCAGCTACACACTACCAGTCCTGAGCCTGCTCTTACTCTGGTCCCTGTAGGCTATTAGGAGCATACTTACATAGGCTTTGTATCAATACATTTGTCCTTTTCACATCTCATATATTATGGTTTTGCTTTTAACTATATCATTCCACCTGCTACTTAATATTCATCATGGAATTTCCCAATATGCATGCATATCATATTTACCCTGTGGCATATAATTGTGTATTTACCCTTACTCTACATTATGTTGAACCTTAAACTAAAATCCATATATATATACATATGTATTCTGCCACTAGAGTATAAGGTGAGCTGGACCTCTTTGTTAGTCCTTATTTGACGCATTCTAATTGCATACATATCATCCCCTACATTCTCCCCATTACCAACCTCATTCCTATTCATTTATGCATCTACACACTCATCAACTACTTTCAACCCACCTACTATGGACCCTTTCTTAAGGTCCTCTCTATATTCTTTTATTTTTTAGAGACGCCTTCCTGTGACCTCAGCACGCCGCTCTGGTTTGCGCGCGCCCGGGTCGGGCGGGACAGGAGTACTGTCACACCTCCCCATGGTGACTGCAGCCTACCAACCTGCATTTCTCACCGTCTAAGTATTGATGTCTACATTAGCTACAACACTAAAACTTATTGCCATACCCTGCCCTTCCTCCGTGGCCCTCTTTGCTTTTAGAAATCTTCACAAGCAAATAATCGTATATTTTCAGGTAGATGATCAATTGATCATCCCAACCTTTCATCTAATACTATTTAAAGCTTTACCAATCACTTGACCCCTTCTCCCTTTCACCCCCTTTCAATCAGCCTAGATGAACCCCTCTCTCTCAATCATGCCCCTGATGAAGGACCGTACAGATATTAAGTACCCCGAAACGCGTCGGGCTTGAGAAGAGCTTTTCATCACAACTTGTTTTGTTTGTTTATCATGGCTACCATGTAGTTTCACTATGTTACCTTAGATATCTATTGCTTGTTTTTATCAACTGTACTTGTCAATACGAATAAAATTTATATCTTTTTTATATAAACGCCCTCTACTTTTTACATACCCCATTTTTTGCTTTTGCAAGTGCCGGAAAAGTCCACCCAGGGGAACCCTTTTGTTTTGTGTCTATAGATTATTGGACGTGGCACGGCTCTCCTTCCTAAACTAGTTGGTCACCCCCTTTTCTGTCCGGGGATATATCTTGGCCCCTTTTTAACCACCTCAGTACAGTGCACTTACACCCCCATCCTGTCCAGACCAATTTTCAGCTTTCAGCGCTCTCATAGTTTGAATGACAATTACTCAGTCATGCAACACTGTACCCATATGAAACTATGCAGATAGGTACTCGGTACTCTGCTGGGCTGCAGATAGGTACTCGGGTACTCTGATGGGCTGGAGACAGGTACTCGGGTAACTTGATGAGCTGCAGACAGGTACTTGGGTACTCTGATGGGCTGGTGACAGGTACTCGGTTACTCTGAGGGGCTGGTGACAGGTACTCGGTTACTCTGAGGGGCTGGTGACAGGTACTCGGTTACTCTGAGGGGCTGGTGACAGGTACTCGGGTACTCTGATGGCCTGGTGACAGGTACTTGGGTACTCTGATAGCCTGGTGACAGGTACTTGGGTACTCTGATGGCCTGGTGACAGGTACTCGGGTACTCTGATGGCCTGGTGACAGGTACTCGGGTACTCTGATGGCCTGGTGACAGGTACTCGGGTACTCTGATGGGCTACAGATAGGTACTCGGGTACTCTGATGGGCTGTTGACTGGTATTCGGGTACTCTGAAGGGAGGTGACAGGTACTCAGGTACTCGGTACTCAGATGGACTGTGACAGGTACTCAGATGAACTGTGACAGCTACTCGGGTACTCAGATGGACTGTGGTAGGTACTCGGGTACTCAGATGGACTGTGGCAGGTTCTCGGGTACTCATATGGACTGTGACAGGTACTCGGGTACTCAGATGGACTGTGGCAGGTACTCGGGTACCAACTAGTCCCTGCACTACTTTGGTCTGACTTTGATGCGACTTGAGGTCCATAGACCTCAAGATTACACACAGGCACGTCAAAGTCACATCAACACCGCGTCAATGTCGTGGCAAAATCGTCGCCATGTTGCACAAGTGTGAAAGGGCCTAAGTCGAAGTAGAGGGAATGATGAACTGTTCCAAATACCAGTCAATATTGGCACAAAATCTTCAGGCTTCTGCTAGAAAGCTGAACATTAAAAACTTCATCTTTCAGCATGACAACGACCCAAAGCATACATCCAAATCAACAACGTAATGGTTTCACCAGAAGATTCAAGTTTTTGAATGGCCCAGCCAGACCCCAGACCTGAATCAGATTGAAAATCTGTGGGGTGATCTGAGGAGGGTTGTGCACAGGAGATGCCCTCACAATCTGACAGATTTGGAGTGTTTTTTGCAAAGAAGAGTGGGCAAATATTGCCAAGTCAAGATGTGCCATGCTGATAGACTCATTCCCAAAAAAGACTGAGTGCTGTAATAAAATCAAAAGGTGCTTTAACAAAGTATTAGTTTAAGGGTGTGCACACTTATGCAACCATAATATTTTTACTTCCCTCCACCTAAAAGATTTCAGTTTATTTTTCAATTGAGTTGTACAGTTTATAGGTCACATTAAAGGTGGAAAAAGTTCTAAAATTATTTATCTTTGTCTCATTTTTTTACATCAGACACCTGACATTTTAACAGTGGTGTGTAGACTTTTTATATCCACCACAATGTATCACCACAACAAAAAATGTTACCAGATAACATTTTTTTTAATGACAAAACCTGGAAAACTAACAGCCGTATCACATTTTTTTTGAAAACCTCAAATATCATAAAAATAACCTATTATCATTTTAAATAAACAATATTGTAACAGTGTAGGCACTATGGAGTCTATTTATAAATGTCTTATGCCGCGTACACACGACCGGACTTTACGGCATACTTTGCCCGGCGGACTTTTCAACGGACTTTACGAAGGACTTTCCGAATGAACGGACTTGCCTACACACGATCAACCAAAGTCCGACGGATTTGTACGTGATGACGTACGACCGGACTAAAACAAGGAAGTTCATAGTCAGTAGCCAATAGCTGCCCTAGCGTTGGTTTCTGTCTGTCGGACTAGCATACAGACGAGCGGACTTTTCGACCGGACTCGAGTCCGTCGGATAGATTTGAAACACGTTTCAAATCTAAGTCCGTCAAACTTTTGAGAAAACAAAGTCCGCTGGAGCCCACACACGATCGAATTGTCCGACGAAATCTGGTACGCCGGACCAAGTATGCCGTAAAGTCTGATCGTGTGTACGCGGCATTATACATTTTTTAAAAATTGGATTTCATTGAAAAAATGCGCAAATCCTAAGTTTAAAAAATATGTAAAAAAAAAAAAAAGACAATAATACTCACCTATCTTCACATCCACCTCCAAGACTGAGCATTTAACAACTAAGCACCGCTGATTGCTCAGTTCTCGGTCTTCTGAGAGCAGAGGGCCGGTGACTGTCAGTGGGATGCCAGGCTGTAGAGGGGCCAGAAGTGTCTGGCTCAGGCTCTAAGCAACATGCTGAGAGGCTGATCCAGCTGCCGGTCAGGCATCTGGATGGATCCCGACATTAAACTCCAGTTCCCTCCAGAGTCTATACCGGCTGAGTGACGTCAGATGACTTTAGCCTGCTGTCGGCTGAATCTGGGTCACAAGAGTGCAGAACTAAGTGCATTCCTGTGACCTACCAAAAGGGCTTTGGCCCTACTTCTCCTTAAAGGATAAGTTCACCTGTTATTAGGGTGGAACATAAAACATGTTCCCAATGCAGATGCAGATGCTGCCTGATTTCCCCTCTCCCTGTGACAGTTGTACGGAGAGAAGTTCCTCGTACTAGCTGTCACTTTTTTAAATCAGCGTGGCCGTGCGTAGCTGTGCCCACATGGCCACTTCATTCATTCACACAGCTCTGTATGTGAATGAACTACAGGCCCTGACATCCTTTGCAGCTGTTGGCTTGTAGTTCTCGGTGAACTACCACGGCTGTGAAGCGCTGTGGTAGTTCATTGATTCTTCCAGTCAGTGTATCTGCTTGCCTATACTGGATATACGGGCAACACAGGTACACTGACAGACCTGCATGAGACCTGCAGTGGGGTGGTGGGGGGTTGGAATCAGTGACAGCAGTGGTGGTGGTGAGGGGGGTTTGACCAGCCCATTGATCGTAATGGTGTGGGAGGTGGGATCAGTGGCAGTGGTGACGGAGGATAGGGATGACCAGGGCCGTCTTAATAGCATCATGGTCCCCTGGGCCCCAGGTAAACAGATATCAAGTAGGTAGGAGGCAGACAAGCGGAGCTTCCCCTTTTGGGTGGAGCTCCGCATTAACTGCATGAACAATCATTCTGTACAGCAAAGAAACAGTGGGAAAATACTACATACATAAAGTAACAAAGCTGTTCTGTGCATATAAGATATCTGCTAGAATGATGCCTCCCCAGCACTATGGCCCCTCTACACCCCAGATATCCCCCAGCACTCTGACCCCTCTACACCCTAGTTAATCCCCCAGCACTCTGACCCCTCTACACCCTAGTTATTCCCCCCAGCACTCTTACCCCACTACACCCCAGATATCCCCCCAGCCCTCTGACCCCTCTACACCCCAGATATCCCCCAGCACTCTGACCCCTCTACACCCTAGACATTCCCCTAGCACTCTGACCCCTCTACACTCCAGATATCCCCCCAGCACTCTGACCCCTCTACACCAAAGATATCCCCCCAGCACTCTGACCCCTCTACACCCCAGATATCCCCCCAGCACTCTGACCCCTCTACACTCCAGATATCCCCCCAGCACTCTGACCCCTCTACACCCCAGATATCCCCCCAGCACTCTGACTCCTCTACACCCTAGATATTGCCCCCAGCACTGTTACAATATACCATAAGATACCCCTTGTATTGTGACCCCACTACATCCCTGACACCCCCTACATGGTGGCCTCTCTGCATCCCTGATAGTTCTAGCACTATAGCCATCCAAGATACCCAAAGCATTGCTACCCCCTATACACAACCAGATCCCCCCATTGTTTTCCCCCATACACCCTTAAAAACCCCCAGCACAATTATTCCATCCATGTAGTGCTCCTTTTTCCAGTGAAGATACAGTGGAGATACAGTGCTTGTGAACTTTTGGCTATGTGCCCACCTCCAGCACTGTGACAAGGACTTACCTATACCAATCAAGCAGGCAAAAGGAGGGGCGGAGGAGGGAGCAGCTCCTACCCCGCAGCCTCTGTGTCCTGAGCATTCAAGCTGCATGGGGCGGGGTCAGAGCAGCACTGGTGCTCCGGCCCCGGCCCCTCCATGCTGGCTGTGAAAAAATAGGTATAGTTTTGCACAGCACGACGCACCGCTGCCAGCCTGCCTCCCCTGTGTATCCATCACTCTCAGCGCCATCATGGGCCCCCCAATTTCCAGGCAGTGTGGGCTTATGGAGCAGCTGCTTTGGGGAAAGTGCAAGGCCCCCCCATGCAGCTGGGGTCCCTGGGCAGTGACCAGGTGTGCCCACTCATTAAGACGGTCCTGGGGATGACATCAGTGGCGGGGATAGGGATCACATCAGTGGCAGTGGTGGGGATAGAGCTGACATCTTTGAATGTATCTGAGAATTAGAACTGTCAAAACAATAAACTGACAGTAAACTGATCCTTATTGTAGAAATAAGCATTACCCTCGGGTATTGCTTTATTATGCTATGCCAGACTGCCACTGACCTGTGTAGTTTTTCTGTTCAGTTTCTTGAAGTTCATGTACAGTGGCTTGCTGCATTTCAAGGGCACTGGTAGAATAAACATGATGGGAACTGGCGGACTGCATATCATGGGCACTGGCGGGCTGCATGTCATGGGCACAGGCAGCCTGCTGCATCTGATGGGCACAGGCACTGGTGAGGCTGCATGACAGGCACAAGCAGGCTGCTGCATCTGATGGGCACAGGCACTGGTAAAGCTGCATGAAGGGCACAGACAGGCTGGGCACAGGCAGGCCGCTGCATCTGACTGGTAGGCTGCATCTGACAGGCACTGGTGAAGCTGCATTGATCTCTTGTATCATGTCTGCAGTCTCTGACCGTCTCCTGTATCCTGTCTGCTAGAGCAATGTGTTTAAGTTTAAGTAGGATATTGCAGACATGATACAAGAGAAGGTTAGAGATGGAGGACATGACACAAGAAATGGTTAGAGACTGGGGACATGATACAAGAGATGGTTAGAGACTGAGGACATGATACAGGAGATGGTTAGAGACTGAGGACATACCACAAGAGATGGTTAGAGACTGGGGACATGATACAAGAGATGGTTAGAGACTGCGGACATGACACAAGAGATGGTTAGAAACTGAGGACATGATACAAGAGATGGTTAGAGACTGAGGACATGATACAAGAGATGGTCAGAGAGTGAGGACATGATACAAGAGATGGTTAGAGACTGAGGACATGATACAAGAGTTGGTCAGAGACTGAGGACATGATACAAGAGATGGTCAGAGACTGAGGACATGATACAAAAGATGGTTAGAGACTGAAGACATGATACAAGAGATGGTTAGAGACTACAGACTGCATTTTTCTTGACCTTTCTTGCACTAAAGGTGCGAAAATTGCCAACAATAAATTCATATAAATTTAAATTGATGATATTAAATAAAAAGTTGAATATAATACAACTGTATTTAAAAATATAAATAGTCTTTAAAAACTGTCATTTTCGGTATTGGTTTCGTTTTTCGGCCTAGTGCATCCTTCATTTTTGGTTTTGGTTTCGGCACTAAAATTTCCATTCGGTGCACCCCTACAAAATGGCTCAAGCTCTGTCAGATTGGATGGAGAGCACACTCATGAATATGCTTTGATCTAAACCATTCCATGGTAGCTCTGGCTGTATGTTTTTTTTTTTTTTTTTAAACAGAAAATTTTTATTTATCTTCAAAGGGCGATATATTGTCATATATAATTACATACAAACATAAAGCGTTATATAACAGCTATTACATCATATTTCAAGGCGTAGAAGTAAAGCAGTGCATTACAAACAATACAAACACATAGAATGTTAGGAACCAGTCATCTATGTGACAAATTGAATAGGTCTATAAGAGGCTCTTATATATTCAATTGCTCATATGAGTTGACTTATGTGGTTGGACATGGAGGATTAATACCGGTGTAACTCCCCTAGAGAGGGGGGGGTGCATCGTGAGAGTAGAGGGAGGCCCCAGACACAGTGCACTATGGTGGCTAGGCATGGGGCTAGAGTCCGGGGGGGGGGGGGAGAACCTGTATGACATCAACTCAATGCACATTCCTTGGCTTAATGGGACTCCTTCTCAAAGTGGGGTGGCTTTTAGCTTTTGACCCAAGAGCCCCATATTTTCTCAAATTTTTTTGGACATTTACGACTCATATACGCAAGTTTGTAGAGAGGTAGGGTGGAATCAATCAGAGCTCTCCAGTGTGCAAACGTGGGAGGTACTGGCTGCTTCCATTTAATTAGGATAGCTTTTCTGGCATAGAACAAGGCATAAAGAATTAACAATCTTTTGTGTGTTAGGCGTAACAGTGTCACAGATACCCAAGAGGAGGATGAGAGGTTCAACTCTTATGTTTAGTCCTCCTACAGAGTTAATGTTGTGAACCACATCTCTCCAGAACTGCTGGATAAGGGGGCAGGACCACAATACATGCAAGAATGTACCCAGTTCAGTGGTGCATTTAGGGCATCTATTAAAAGTGAGCTGGGTATATTCTTGATAGCCCTTGGGGGTGTGGTATGCCCTGTGGAGGAACTTTAGCTGGATGTATCTGTCCCTAGCTGAGATCATCAGAGGGATATATTGTTGGATCCCCTCATCCTAGTCATCATACGCAAGGGTGGATAGATCCTCCTTTAATTTATGGAAGAGTTTAGTCCCTCTGCTATTGTCCTCAGGATATCCAAAGATACAGTGAGGAGAGGATGCCATTGCCATTACTGGAAATTTAGAAAACGCTCCACCACATGCGACCGTGGTTGTATTTCAGCAGGTAATTGGGCTTGTACCGCATTTCGCAATTGCGAGTATCGGAAAAACATCTTCGGTGGGATTTGGAAGGTGTGTTTCAAGTCATCATAAGAGAGAAGTCTTCCTTCTGGCATAATCTGTTGTAATGTCTTAATGTCATATCCAGCCCAGACTGCTGGGTCCAGGATAGACTGGAGGTGGTGGTGTAGCCTAGGATTGCCCCAGAGTAGAGTGTATGGGGAGAGTGTGTTAGTCGTGCTGGGTCTAGCAGACTTTTGTTCCCATACCCGGGTTGTCATGCGCATTGGAGTTGTCATTGTTGGGTGCGCTTTTGGACCCCTAAACACCAGCTTACAAAGTGCTGAGTAGGCCCCTGGATGGCTGCCTCTAAGTTAACAGACGGGTTTAGTTTGTGATTGAGTGAACCACCATCTTACTGTCACCACAACCTCTGCCCAGTAATATTATTTAACACGTGGCCGACCATCCGCCGCAGTTGTATTGCGGCCGAATGGCACGGCTGGGCGAAACGACGTTATGTAACATCGCTTCGCCCTGTGGCCACTAGGGGGCGCGTGCGCCCCCTGCTCGCCCACAGAGCCGATGCGAGTGCCTGGGTCAAAATTTTCCGACGTGTCCGCCATAATGTCGCAGTCCCAATAAAAATCGCAGATCGCCGCCATTACTAGTAAACAAAAAAAAATTAAAAATAAAAATGCCATAAAACTATGCCCTATTTTGTAGACGCTATAACTTTTGCGCAAACCAATCAATATACGCTTATTACATTTTTTTTTTAACAAAAATTTGTAGCATACATATCGGTCTAAACTGAGGAAAAAAATAGTTTTTTTTAGATAATTTTGGGGGATATTTATTATAGCAAAAAGTAAAAAATATTGCGTTTTTTTTCAAAATTGTCACTATTTTTTTGTTTATAGCGCAAATAAAATAAAAAACGCAGAGGTGATCAAATACCACCAAAAGAAAGCTCTATTTGTGGGTAAGAAAGGACGTCAATTTTGTTTGGGTGCAACGTCGCACGATTGTCAGTTAAAGCGACGCAGTGCCGAATCACAAAAAGGGCTCTGGTCAGGAAGAGGGTAAAATCTTCTGGGGCTGAAGCGGTTAAAGCACGGAAGTGCAAGTCCACCACGGAATAGGGGCAGTTGCAAGGTAGGTTTAGCCACCCTGGGGGCCAAGCCAGCCCAAATAAAGGTGTTCACCACCTGGTCTAAGTTTTTAAAAAAGGAAGCGGGAATAGGGACCGGGCAACCCTGCCTAGTATCTCTATGTAGATACAAGAGGGGTGAAAGGATGCCATTCGATCTAACTGTAGCTGAGGGGTTTTTGTACATTAGTTGTATCCAGGAAATACATTTAGGACCAAAGTTAAACTTCTCAAGGACCCGACAGAGAAACTCATACTCAGAGTAGAAAGCCTTCTCGGCATCTAGGGAGGCCACAACACCCGGGGACCCTGTAGCACTTCAATGGGATATGTTTGTGTATAGACGACACAGATTGATGTCTGTACCCTTGCCTGGCATGAGGCCTGTTTGATCACCGTGAACCAGGGAGATGATAAGTTGAGTTGAGTTTGTTCACCAGAATCTTGGTAATTATTTTGGCATCCATGTTGAGAAGCGAGATTGGGCTGGAGGAAGCACAGAGCTTGGGGTCTTTATTAGGCTTAGGGATCACCACTATCACCGCCTCTGAGATAGATGGTGGGAGGCAGTCCTCCTCCAGCATAGTCAAGAGTAATTCATGAAACTGGGGGATGATGAGTTCACTATTAGCCTTATAAAATTCCACTGGTAATCTGTCAGGGCCCGGGGTTTTAGCAGGTTGAATTAAAGCTGTCTGTACCTCTTTGATAGTCATTGGGTCATCTAATCTAGTGCGAGCAGCATCTGACAGAGTTGGGAATTCTATTTGGGCCAGAAATGCCTGTAGGGTAGCTGGTGTAAAGTCTGCTCTGGACCTGTAAAGTTGTTCGTAGTATTGTGCGAATCTAGCATTGATCAGCAGCGGGCCAGACTGTAGGTCTCTCTTGTCATCTCTAAGGTTAACAATGTGAGCTGTAGTGGAGCGTTCCCTAGCCAGCCACGCCAATAGGCTGCCCGATCTCTCCCCTTGTTCGAATATCCTCTGCGACTGTGACAATAGGAGCTTCCTAGTAAAGGTAGCTCTTAGTACCGAGATTTCTTTGTAGAGTGATTGCCCAGCTGCATATGTCCCTGCATCTCTGTCAATCACATAACTGGATTCTAAGGCCTGAGCCTGACTTTCTGCCTCCTCCAATGCAAGCCCGGTGTTTTTCCTTACCTATTTGATAATCGTGCGATATTGCCCGCATGTGTAGGCCTTATAGACATCCCACAACATCGGGGGAAGCCGTCCCCTTGTGTGTCCAGTAGGTGCCCATCTCTCTCGCAATCTCAGGGGCAACACGTTCATCAGCTACCCAGAAACCAGATAGCCGCCATAGGCCTGCGCCAGCTGGTAAATCCGTTGTAAGTTTCAGCAGTAGGGGAGCGTGATCTGAAATACAATGGGGCAAGATTTTAACCTCCTGGGTGTGGGAGAGTAGGGGGCCACTGGCATAGAACAAATCTGTCCTGGAGAAGGAAGCATAAGTGGCAGAGTAGCAAGTATATTGCTCTTCTCAAGGGTATTACCACCTCCACACATCACTGAGACCATACACATCTGCCCAGCGAGACAGTGGGTATTCAGTGGCTAAGTCAGGGTTGAACTTGTCTAAGCTTGGGTTTGGGGGCATATTAAAATCCCCTGCCAGCAGAACAGCAGCCATTGGATAGCGGGCCAATACTGGAGTTAATTTATGGAGGATATTGAGGGCGGCCGGAGGGGGAATGTAAATCCCCACAAGGAGCAACTCAAACCTGTCACACATTGCATGGAGAGCAACATATCTCCCCTCTGGATCTAAATGCAGATCTAGGAGAGTAAAGGAAAGACCTTTATGGACCAGGATACTAACTACTCTAGAGTAGGTGGAAAATGTTGTGTGGTAATAGGAGCCCACCTAGGGCTTTTTAAGAGCCAGTTTCCTGCTCCCCGTTAGATGCGTCTCCTGCAATATACATACAGTATCTCACAAAAGTGAGTACGCCCCTCAGATTTTTGTAATATTTTATTATATCTTTTCATGTGACAACACTGAAGAAATTACACTTTTCTACAATGTAAAGTAGTGAGTGCACAGCTTGTATAACAGTGTAAATTTGCTGTCCCCTCAAAATAATTTAACACACAGCAATTAATGTCTATACCGCTGGCAACAAAAGTGAGTACACCCCTAAGTGAAATAGTCCAAATTGGGCCCAATTAGCCATTTTTCCCTCCCCGGTGTCATGTGACTCGTTAGTGTTACAAGGTCTCAGGTGTGAAGGGGGGAGCAGGTGTGCTAAATTTGGTGTTATCGCTCTCACTCTCTCATACTGGTGACTGGAAGTTCAGCATGGCACCCCATGGCAAAGAACTCTCTGAGCATCTAAAAAAAAGAATTGTTGTTCTACATAAAGATGGCCTAGGCTATAAGAAGATTGCCAAGACCCTGAAACCGAGCTGCAGCACAGTGGCCAAGACCATACAGCAGCTTAACAGGATAGGTTCCACTCAGAACAGGCCTCGCCATGGTCGACCAAAGAAGTAGAGTGCACACGCTCAGCGTCATATCCAGAAGTTATCTTTGGGAAATAGACATATGAGTGCTGCCAGAATTGCTGCAGAGGTTTAAGGGGTGGGGGGGGTTCAGCCTGTCAGTGCTCAGACCATACACCGAACACTGCATCAAATTGGTCTGCATGGCTGTCCTCCCAAAAGCATGCCTCTTCTAAAGATAATACACATGAAAGCTTGCAAACAGTTTGCTGAAGACAAGCAGACTAAGAACATGGATTATTGTCCTATGGTCTGATGAGACCAAGATAAACTTATTTGGTTCAGATGGTGTCAAGCGTGTGTGGCGGCAACCAGGTGAGGAGTACAAAGACAAGTGTGTCTTGCCTATAGTCAAGCATGGTGGTGGGAGTATCATGGTCTGGGGCTGCATGAGTTCTGCCGGCACTGGGGAGCTACAGTTCATTGAGGGAACCAAGAATGCCAACATGTACTGTGACATACTGAACAGAGCACGATCCCCTCCCTTCGGAGTCTGGGCCGCAGGGCAATATTCCAATATGATAATGACCCCAAACACACCTCCAAGACGACCACTGCCTTGCTAAAGAAGCTGAGGGTAAAGGTGATGGACTGGCCAAGCATGTCTTCAGGCCTAAACCCTATCGAGCATCTATGGGGCATCCTCAAGCGGAAGGTGGAGGAGCACAAGGCCTCCAACATCCACCAGCTCTGTGATGTCATCATGGAGGAGTGGAAGAGGACTCCAGTGGTAACCTGTGAAGCTTTGGTGAACTCCATGCCCAAGAGGGTTATGGCAGTGCTAGAAAATAATGGTGGCCACACAAAATATTGACACTTTGGGCCCAATTTGGACATTTTCACTCAGGGATGTACTCACTTTTGTTGCCAGCGGTTTAGACAATATTGGCTGTGTGTTGAGTTATTTTGAGGGGACAGCAAATTTACACTGTTATACAAGCTGTACACTCACTACTTTACTTTGTAGCAAAGTGTCATTTCTTCAGTGTTGTCACATGAAAAGATATAATAAAATATTTACAAAAATGTGAGGGGTGTACTCACTTTTGTGAGATACTGTATGTGAGGGCTGTATTTTTTAAGGTAGTTAAATACTAGGGATCTTTTGAGCTTGGAGTTCAAGCCACGAACATTCCAAGACAAGACATTAAGGGGAGCCATCAGCTTATTGTAGAGGAAACCTGGGCTCACCGGATCAGCTTCAGTAACATATATACAGTCATCACCATTTTAGCAGGCATTGCAATAGTCATTCGTATATAAGCATGGATATAAATACCACCCACTCCCTCTAGTGGAGGGAAATCAGTACTACATGCCTTAAAATCAGATGGAGAAGAAAAAAAAAAGGAGTAAAAAACAGCATGAAGTATGAACACATACTCCAGTAGTGTCCCCAACCCCCCACCCGGCATCACCCCCAAACTTTGGGATGCCTTTCTCCCAGAAAGATTTATGGCAACTGCCCATGAGGCACGTGAACAGTGGAACACCAGAGCATCTCAGTTCGTACTTAGAGAGTCCAGCTGTAAGAAAAAAACAGGATGAATGATCCCTGCAGGTCTATGGTTCACCCGGAGCACTTCGGGGGGCATAACACTTAAACTTGTTACCAACGTTAAACTGCACCCCCGTCTGCCAATAACATATTCAGGAGCGGTAAAATTTGCTCCGACATGGTGCTGCATGTATGCACACAATCAGTGCTGCTGCATACTCACAGTAAAAGTTCCCGTGTAAGGTTCAGTCCTGGCAGTGTTCAAAGCTGGGCAGATAAGGGAGCTGATAGGAGACTTTGCAAACCGTGCAGAATAGAAACGGAACAGGTAGGAGCATAGCAAGAGGGGGCATTTTACCATCAGGGTCATCCTCTCGGTAGTGCCTCCAGCCAGCGGGACGTGTCTTCAGGGGAGGTAAAGAAACATACTGTCTCCCCATCCTGGACCCTCAGTCGAGCGGGGAACAACATGCTGTATTTAATCTTCATGTTGCGGAGGTTGCGCTTCACATGGTCGAAAGATCTCCACAGCTTTTGCGTGTCGACCGAGTAATCAGGAAAGATCATGAGTTTTGCTCCCTCATGGCACAGCACGTCGACCTTCCGTGCTTCCCTCAGGACCAGGTCACGATTCCTGAAATTTAGGAGCTGAAGGATAAAGGTGCGTAGAGGAGCTTCTGGGACCCCCGGTAGCAGGCATTCTGTAAGCCCTCTCCACGACAAAGAAGGCATAAAATTGGGCACGCGGGTGGAGGGCCCTCAGCAGGTTTCCGTAAATGCTGTAGGATCGGCACCTTCCACTGCCTCCAGTAACCCCACGATGCGGAGTTTTTTCGGCGTCCTCCGCTCGTGCCTCCGGGGTCTTCATCTTGGTCTGCAGCATGCGGAGTGAGGCACCATGTTCCTGCAGCGTATCCTCCGTGTCCCCACGTGGCACTCAGCCTCTGTCAGTCTGGTTCAGAAGCAGTCCATATCTCTCCGGATCAGGCTGATATCAAGCTGCATAGTCTCAATTTTACCCATGAGGGTAGTCTGGCAAGTGGTAATGGCCTGCATCAGGGCATCGAAGTTAGTCTGCTCCTGCAGCTCTGGGTCTGTGTCCTCCGTCTGAGACGCCATGTTAACTTCCTTGGTGAGAGGAGGCAGCTCCTTGGGAGTTGTTTTAGGGGTGTTATGAACCTTGCGGGAAGGCGAAGCACCCTTCCCCTTGATCATTCCGGTCCCATCCGAAGTCACCCCCGTTTAGGTCAGTATGTGGAAGGCGATCTGCAGGGAAACGGGTGATATTCAGAAAAAGGGCTCAGAGCTCTCTCAAGGCACGTCTGCTCCAGTGGCCATCTTGGACATGCCCCCTGGCTGTATGTTTAGGGTCGTTGTCCAGCTGGAACCTCCGCCCCAGTCTCAAGTCTTTGCAGACTCTAACAGTTTTTCTTCTAAGATTGTCCTGTGTTTGGCTCCATCCATCTTCCCATTAACTCTGACCAGCTTCCCTGCTGAAGAAAAGCATCCCCACAACATGGTGCTGCCACCACCATGTTTCATGGGCCTCTTGGCTGCTTCTCTGATTAATGCTCTCCTTGCCCGGCCTGTCAGTTTATGTGGATGGCCATGTCTTGTTAGGTTTGCAGTTGTGCCATACTCTTTCCATGTTTAGATGATGGATTGATTTGAACATCTCACAGTGCTCCGTGAGATGTTCAAAGCTTGGGATATTTTTTTATAACCTAACCCTGCTTTAAACTTCTCCACAACTTTATCCCTGACCTGTTTGGGGTATTCCTTGGCCTTCATGATGCTGTTTGTTCACTAAGGTTTTCTAACATACCTCTGAGGGCTTCACAGAACAGCTGTATTTATACTGAGATTAAATTACACACGGGTGGACTGTATTTACTAATTAGGTGACTTCTGAAGGCAACTGGTTCCACGAGATTTTAGTTAGGGGTATCAGAGTAAAGGGGGCTGAGTACAAATGCACACCACACTTTTTAGATATTTATTTGTAAAAAAAATTGAAAACTATTTATCATTTTCCTTCCACTTCACAATTATGTGCCACTTTATGTTGGTCTATCACATTAAATTACAATAAAATATATTGATGTTTTTGTTGTAACTTGACAAAGTATGGACAATTTCAAGAGGTATGAATACTTTTTCTAGGCACTGTAAATGTGCACTGCATGGTAGTAACATCACGCAAAGAGTTTTAGGTTTTTTTTATTTTATTTTCTACATCTGTCAAAAAAGCAATATTCTTGTAACAAAACTTGGTTTTACTTAAATAAAGACAATATATAACAACTAAATCTGTTTCTGCATGTTCAAACCTTAATACCATAAATAATAACATTTTTCACTCCAGGAGCAGAGTCTAGATATTGTAGAGAACTGCTTAATGCATTAGAATTTAACTAAATCCATTCGATTTTAGACGACTAAAAGGAGATTTGGTTGACTAAAATGTACTGGAGATTTTAGTCGACTAAATAAAACTAAAACAATTGCAGATGACTAAAATGGAACTAAAACGGCACTTTAGTCAAAAGACTAAAGCTAAATCGAAATTTGCTGTCAGAATTAACACTGCAGTAGAGTGAGGAGACCCCATGTCAGGAGAGGTCTCAGTAGAGGGGAGCCAGTCGCAGGCAGAGACACACTGAGCAAGGAGGAGGGGGAATCAATTAACACAGAGCAGGTGAGTGTCAATGTCACTGATCCCCCCCCCCCAATCAGGTAGTGGTAATGGGGGAAAGGGATGACATCAGTGACCGTGGATTGATGTCACCCCTGTGCCCACCACTGATGTCACCCCCCCCCCCCATCACCACTGCCACTGATGTCTTCCCTATCCCCCCACCACCACCCCAGATGTAATCCCTATCCCCACCACTGCCACTGATGTTATCGCTTTCCCAACTGCCACTGATGTCATCCCTATACCCCCATTACCCTGCCACTGATGTCATCCCCCCCGTTAACACTGTCACTGATGTTATCCCTATCCTCCCATCACCACGGTCACTGATGTCATCCATCTCTCCCCCATCACCACGGCCATTGATGTCACCCTTATTCCATCACCACCACTGATGTCATCCCAATCCCCCCCATTAGCACTGCCACTGATGTCATCTCTATCCCCCCATTACCACTGCCACTGATGTCATCTCTATCCCCCATTACCACTACCACTAATGTCATCCCTATCCCACCACCATCATCATCATTGCCACTGATGTCATCCCTATCCCCCATCACCACTGTCACTGATGTCATTGCTATCCCCCCATCACCACTGCCATTGATGTCATCTTTAGCCACCATTACCATTGCCACTGATGTCATCCCTATCCCACCATCACTGCCACTGATGTCATCCTTATCCCACCACCATCATTGCCATTGATGTCATCCCTATCCCCCATTACCACTGCCACTGATGTCATCCCTATCCCCCCAAGTACAACTAAAACAATTGCAGATTACTAAAATGGGACTAAAACTAAAATGGCATTTTTGTCAAAAGACTAAAACTAAATCAAAATTTAATGCCAAAATTAACACTGCAGTAGAGTGAGTGAGGGGACCCCATAGGGATGACACCAGTGGCAGTGGATTGATGTCACCCCTATGCCCACCATCTCTATATCATCAGGGCTGTGTGTGTGAGGTCACAGGCGGCTGATAGAAGGGATGTTCAGGGCGCCTTCGGTCAGGGAATGACGTCAGAGGATGTGTCAGTGTCGGGGCAGCAGGACCGTAATGCTGTATGTACCTATTTTCTTTTTTTCTTCTTTTCTTTATTTCTGTATGTACCTTGAGACTCTGGCAGGCTAGTTGATCGAGACGCCTGCTCTGGCAGGTCCTGCACTATGGCCAACCATCCCGGAGATGAGGTCAGGGAGCTGCTCAGCCGCGGCGGTCATTATCCGCGCTCTGCACATGTTAGGAGTTCCGCAGAGCGTGGGAGAAGGGAGGAGCCGGGGGAGGGGAGCACATGAATCCACTCATTGACCCAACAACTGTTGGATCGAGGTTGTGACAAGCTTCCAGCGCCTCCTCCTCTTCCTCCCTGAAAGGACTACTACTGTCACACATTGAGATATGGAACCAGCAGCCGTGGCTGCGCCCTAGGCGGCTGCCTAGTTCGCCTAGTGGTTGCGCCAGCCCTGGCTCAGAGGGGATATAAGAGATGGGGGGGTTACAACGGAGAGAGATTGAAGAGGGGTTTCTGGAAAGAGGAGATGGGGGCTACGTACAGAGAAGAGATTGGGTTGCTTCTATAGAGAGGAGATAGTGGTGGGGGCTTCTACAGAGAGGAGATGGTTGAGGGGTTTATTTAGGATCTTTTACAGATTGGGGTCTACTACAGAGAGGCGATTGGGAAGGTGATCTTTTGCAAAAAGAGATGGGAGGGGGGGGGCTACAACAGAGAGGCTATTGGGGATGGGATACTACAGAGAGGAGCTAGGGGACCAACTACAGAGAGGAAATGGGGGGAGGCATCTACAGGGAGGATACTGGGAAGAGGGGAAGGTTGGTTTACAGAGAGGAGTTGGGGGAAACATCTACAAAGAGGAGATTGTTTGTGTGTGTAGCACTGGTAGATTTTTAATCTACCGCTTATATGTAAATTGATTGGGTCATCTTTTTTGTACATAGTTCAGATTTAATCTATAGATAAATTAGCTTCTGTTCCAACCCTGGTTGTGTTGCGTGCAGTTCCACTCCGTCGCCTGTAGATGTCGGTGTCACTACAGACAGGAGCTGGAAAGCAGCAGACTGAGGTGTATTGAGTGCTCTTCTTTCTCAGAAGTAACTCGGCAGAGGTTGTCCCCTGCGGTGCATTCTGGGAGGGGGTAATTAAGGGACAGACGCCATATTTCTGGGTCTTTTTCGGTCCACCTGCTGGTACTCCTGGCTGACAGGTATGTGTTAGGAGTCCTACCTCGTGGTCCTCCGGGCGGGAGGACCACGTTGCTGCAGCGTGTTGGTGGGCCCAGAAGTCTGTCTGGGGCCTACTACAATGGCTGTGGAGATGGTCCTGTGCTGTCTGTCCTGCAAGAAGAAGCTGGACAATTGAGAAGAATCCAGGGGAGGACCCGTCATGGAAGGATCATGCGGAGCGCTGGTCTGGAGAGGGGCCTGGTGACTCAATTGGAGGACGCATATTAAGTTAACCTACCACATAGTACTGTTCACTGAAAACTACTACATCCTGTGACAGAGGATCATACAGTTTGTTTCGCTCAAGTCTGTGGCAGAGACTTTTTGTTCGTGCTACGCACCGGCTGCTAGATTAGTGAGAGAGACCTATCCGGGCGGGCAAAGATTTAATCCTGAACTGAAGATACATTCATCCCTGAGATTTCAATTCCTTATTGCTATACCAAGAAAAGGTATTTGAACTTCCCTGCAACTCTTCTTCTACCTCTTTCCTAATACTTCCTCCAGTTATCTCCCATTAAAGCATTGGAAAAGTATTAAAGTGACTAGTGCCTACATTGTTAGATGATAAGTTCAACGTGGACTCTAAATCTGGTATTGGTGAAACTACAGGTAAAAAGGTGACGGAAACAGCCCGCTTTAAATCAGTAGCTCCACCATGAGTTATTGCTACATGTGTATGTGTGTGTGTCGGGGACTTTGGGGACTTCTATAGGCTGGAGGATTACAGAAAGAGGACTTCTACAGGCTGGAGCAGTACAGAGAGAGGAGAATGGGGACTTCTACAAGCTGGAGGAGTACAGAGAGATGAGATTGGGGATTTCTACAGGCTGGAGGAGTACAGAGAGAAGAGATTGGGGACTTCTACAGGCTGGAGGAGTACAGAGAGGAGATTAGGGACTTCTTTAGGCTGGAGGAGTACAGAGAGAGGAGATTTGGGGACTTCCACAGGCTGGAGTTTACATAAAGATCTTTGACTTTTAAAGGCTAAAGGGGTACAATAAGCACAGATCCATGGCTTCTACAGGTTGGTGGGTTACATAGAGAGGCTTTTACAGACTGGAGAGGAACATAGAGGAGATTGGGAGCTCTATTTGCTTAAAGCGGAGTTCTGCCGTAAAAAAAAATAAAAGTCAGCAGCTACAAAAAGTGTAGCTGCTGACTTTTAATAAACAGACATTCACCTGTCCCACAGTCCAGCGATGCGGTCGTATGAAGCCCCGCTCCTCTCCTCTCCACGGTGCCGGCATTCTTACTGTGGGCACCCGGCTGTGGCTTCATGTGCGAGCCACGCTGTAAATGGCCAGGCAATCTTCTGGGACCTGTGACGAGGGGGGAGAAGTGAATTTCCTTCTGGCGCCGCGGAGACCTGGGAGGAAGTGGGAGCTGGATGCCTCTAAAAAGAGGGTATCCGCTCCCACCCAAAAAAATTGATATGCCAAATGTGACATGTCAGGGGGTCAGGGGTCACATCACTTAAAGCGGAAGTTCCATTTTTGGTGGATCTCCGCTTTAACTTTGGTAGTACAGAGAAATGGAGAACTTCCTTAGGTTGGGAAGTACAGATAGGAGAACAGGGCTGTTACAGGCAAGGCAAAGAGTACAAAGAGGGAATTGAGGGGTTTATATACTAGATGAGGGACAACCAATAAGGGATTTGGGGTTGTTGTGTTCAGTACTGGAGAATATAGAGAAGAGCCGGGCCTTCTACAGGTTTGACAGCGAGAGTAAATGTGATCAGGGTCTCTGAGAGCTGGAGAGAGATCACTGTCTAGTCTGCTTGCTAGATAGGATTTAGTGCAAGGAGATCAGGACATCTATTTGATGTGTGGAGTATGATCTGGAGGGGAGGGAGGTGTACAGAGAAGACATCTAGGTACTATATGTTGGATAGAGAATAGTATGTAGAGGGAAACTGTCTGTGTTGCAGAAACTTGGTGGGAAGTAAGGGATTGCCTTGCGGTGCCACAAGAAAGGTTAAACTGAGTGTAATTACATTATAGAAGGTGTAGGAGAATTGGGATGGCATAATAATGGCAACAAACAGAAGTGGGAAGGGTTGAGATACAAAATAAAGTGAAGTAACATAGAACTGACCTAGAGGAAGGTAGAAAACTTGGGTGGGAAAGGGAAGGTGGGACAGAGATGGGAAAATATGGGTAAAATAGTTTGCTGAAAGTGGGAAGACATGGAGATTATGCAATATAAGTACGCGGGGGGGTTGACTATGTGTGTGGTGACCTTGTCATGGTGGAACGTAAAGCCAGAAGGACTGGTATATTGGAGGTATTGTTGATTTAGGGGGAAAGGATAGAAGTTTTGTGCTTGAACAGGAGTGAGGGTATATGGATCAGTCCTATAGTTTGGAAAGTGATGAAATACATGATGTATAGTGGAAGATGAAACAGAAATGGGAAGGGTGTATATTTAAAAGAAATAGGACTTGTTATGTAGAAGCAAAAAGTAGTGGAGTAGTGGAGTTTAATACAGGAGATGTGAAGTTGTAGAGATGTAACAAATGTGGTGTGACTGGGAGGTAAGATGGTAGGAACAAATGTGTTTTTGGGAGCCAGCTTTTATTAGAACTAGCTTCAGAACTAATTGAGACAAAGCAGTAATTGAATGGTGGGCTGAGATGTTGTAGGAAAAAGGGAATGTGTTTTTGGTTGCAGGACCTGATCTACTACATGGGCAGCACAGTGGTTGGCACTTCCACCTAGCTAGCACTAGGGTCATCAGTTCCAATCCCAACTATGTCACTACCTACCTGGAGTTTGCATGTATTCCCTGTGATTGTGTGGTTTTTCCTCTGGGTACCCCTGGCTTCCTTCCACACTCCAAAGACATGCTGGTAGGTTAATTGGCCCTAGTATGTGTATGTATAATTGTAAGTTAGGGACCTTAGTTTGTAAGCTTCTCAAGAACATGGACTAGCGTGAATGTACAATATATATGTAAAGCACTGCATAAATTGACAGCGCTATATACAGTGGCTTGCGAAAGTATTCGGCCCCCATTAACTTTTCAACCTTTTGCCACATTTCAGGCTTCAAACATAAAGATATAAAATTTTAATTTTTTGTGAAGAATCATCAACAAGTGGGACACAATTGTGAAGTGGAACGAAATCTATTGGATATTTTAAACTTTTTTAGCAATTAAAAAACTGACAAGTGGTGTGTGCAAAATTATTCGGCCCCTTTACTTTCAGTGCAGCAAACTCACTCCAGAAGTTCAGCGAGGATCTCTGAATGATCCAATGTTGTCCTAAATGACTGATGGTGATAAATAGAATCCACCTGTGTGTAATCAAGTCTCTGTATAAATGCACCTGCTCTGTGATAGTCTCAGGGTTCTGTTGAAAGCGCAGAGAGCATCATGAAGACCAAGGAACACACCAGGCAGGTTCGTAATACTGTTGTGGAGAAGTTTAAAGCCGGATTTGGATACAAAAAGACTTCCCAAGCTTTAAACATCCCAAGGAGCACTGTGCAAGCGATCATTTTGAAATGGAAGGAGTATCAGACCACTGCAAATCTACCAAGACCTGGCTGTCCCTCTAAACTTTCAGCTCAGACAAGGAGAAGACTGATCAGAGATGCAGCCAAGAGGCCCATGATCACTCTGGATGAACTGCAGAGAACTACAGCTGAGGTGGGAGAGTCTGTCCATAGGACAACAATCAGTCGTACACTGCACAAATCTGGCCTTTATGGAAGAGTGGCAAGAAGAAAGCCATTTCTCAAAGATATCCATAAAAAGTCTTGTCTAAAGTTTGCCACAAGCCACCTGGGAGACACACCAAACATGTGGAAGAAGGTGCTCTGGTCCGATGAAACCAAAATCCAACTTTTTGGCCACAATGCAAAACGATATGTTTGGCGTAAAAGCAACACAGCTCATCACACTCAACACACCATCCCCACCGTGAAACATGGTGGTGGCAGCATCATGGTTTGGGCCTGCTTTTCTTCAGCAGGGACAGGGAAGATGGTTACAATTGAGGGGAAGATGGATGCAGCCAAATACAGGACCATTCTGGATGAAAATCTGTTGGAGTCTGCAAAAGACCTGAAACTGGGACGGAGATTTATCTTCCAACAAGACAATGATTCCAAACATACAGCAAAATCTACAAAGGAATGGTTCACAAATAAACGTATCCAGGTGTTAGAATGGCCAAGTCAAAGTCCAGACCTAAATCCAATCGAGAATCTGTGGAAAGAGCTGAAAACTGCTCTTCACAAACGCTCTCCATCCAACCTCACTGAGCTCGAGCTGTTTTGCAAGGAAGAATGGGCAAGAATTTCAGTCTCTCGATGTGCAAAACTGATAGAGACATACCCCAAGCGACTTGCAGCTGTAATCGCAGCAAAAGGTGGCTCTACAAAGTATTAACGCAAGGGGGCCGAATAATTTTGCACCCCCCACTTTTCATTTTTTTTATTAGTTAAAAAAGTTTCAAAAATCCAAAAGATTTCGTTCCACTTCACAATTGTGCCCCACTTGTTGGTGATTCTTCACAAAAAATTAAAATTTTATATCTTTATGTTTGAAGCCTGAAATGTGGCAAAAGGTTGAAAAGTTCAAGGGGGCCGAATACTTTCGCAAGCCACTGTAAGTACCTGTAATAAATAAATATAGTAGACTCAGATGTTTTCTTTTGGGTAAACTGCTGTGGGGGTTGGCATGAGATTGTCTGACAAAGAATCGTTTCAAGAGTCCTTGACTGGAATAGGTCATAATCGCTGTTTTTTTTTAGACTGTGTGTTACACAACACTGAGTGACCATACCAGGGAACATACCTCTGTGTGAGACCACAAAGCACATTTTTTTTTAAACATCAAAAGTTTATTGAAGTCATATTCAGGTTTACATATCAAAGCATATAACAAATACAACTAGTACAGTGTCACCACATAATCAGGCATCTTGAGGTGTTCAATGATAAGGTACAATAGGTATCTAAGTAGTCATATAAATTTGAATCTCTCCACGTCCAAGGAGAGTATATTGCCAGTATGGCCTGATATTTTCACATCTCCTAGTAATTTATGCTGGTGAAATGTATTATCACACTTGATTAATGGTGTCTGTTGGTACAACTAGCTTTGATTTCATAGTTATAAACAGATAAAGAAGGGTCAGAAAAGGAAAGGGAGAAGAAAGTAGGGAAAAGTCGGGAAATATAGACTCTTGTCGTAGCAGGGTTCATTACGCAATTATTCAGATTTCTGCAAAGTTTAGCGATCATGTTGCTGGGATCCTGGTAGAGGAACAGCTGAGTTCTATATGATTTCATTAATGATTTAATAGATTCTCGTGAGTGGCTAAGGCTTTAAAGGCGAACCACGGAGACCAAGTTTTGTGATATCTCTCCACCCTATCGTAGATTTGCGTTAGCGCTTCCTCCATTTGGCAAATCTCAGAGACTTTTCTTAACCAGTCTTGTATAGATGGGGGGGGGGGGGTGTGCTCTTCCATAGGAGTGGTATTAAAGTCTTAGCAGCATTTAGCAGGTGTTTGGTCAAGGACTTTTTGTACCGTCTAAGCGGGAAGTTAGTGATATGAAGTAGACAACAGGTCACATCTAATGTGAGTTTAGTCTCTGTGATTTGTCTCATGGACTCCCTGACTTTGTTCCAGTAGGTACTCAGTACCGGGCACTGCCACCAGATGTGTAGGAGGGAGCCTGTCTCCTCTCCACATCTCCAGCACCTGTCGGAGGTGTGAGGAAACCATTTGTGCAGCTTGGCAGGGGTGGCGTACCAATATGTCTAGAGCTTGTATGCTGTCTCATGTTTTAGTGCTAATAGAGCATTTATGGGAGAGGATACAAGGGGTTTTTCACTGATTGTCTGTGATTTCTATCTGCAGAGCTCTTGACCATTTCCTCCGAAATCTATCCTCAGTCGTGGCTTTAGGGTTTTGCAGCCAAGCATAGGTGACTGACGTCACCCTTTCAAAGTTGTCTCCTTCTAGAAAATGCTAATTCTAACTTGGTCAACTCTCTGGTAAAAAAAAAGGTTTCTGTCTTATCATTAACAAAACTACGGATTTGAAAGTAAGACCAGAGGGGAAGACCTAGAAGTCCGTTGTCGCTTTTGAGTGAGGAAATGTCCTTGACTTGGCCTTTGTGGAAGCAGTAATCTGCCACTTAGGATCTCGAGTTTGAAAGCTTATGTTCCCCGGGTGAAGTCGGGATTGTCTTTCAGTGGGGTTAGTGGGCTGAGTGGAGAGGTTAGGTTGGATTTTTTGGTCACAGTGTGGAACTCATGTAAGGTGGTTACCGTCAATGGGTGTTGTTTTATGGATTGGTTATTACTCTGCCATGGAATCCAGGGGGAGAATTTTAAGGGAATAGGGCTTAAGGATGACTCTAGTGTGACCCAATTCTTGGTGTTAATATGGCAGTGCCAGTCAATCACTCTCGTTAGGTGTGAGGCAAGATAGTAGTTGTGGAATTATGCTAATCCCATACCACCATGTTCCTTTGGCCTGGTAAGCAGTGAAAATTTGATTCTTGATTTTTTGTGTTCCCAGAGAAACTGCAGTAGCATGGATTGCAACGCCTTAAAAAAGCTTTGCAGGATTTTATTGGTAATGTTCTCAGTAGGTACAATAGTCTGGGGAGAATGGTCATCTTTATAATAGCGGCCCTTCTGAACCATGAGAAATATCGCGAATGCCAGGTCTGGAGGTCCTTCAGTGTCCCCTGCAGTAATTGTGGGAAGTTTTGTTCATAAATAGTGGTTAACTGTGGGGTCAGCCACACTCCAAGATATTTAAGGGCCTTTGTCATCCATATAAATGGGCAGTTATCTTTAGTGTTTTTTAGGGTCTCTTCTGTCAGGGTGATGTTCATGGCTTCAGATTTTGAGAAATTAATTTTGAGGTTGCACACATATCCATAGTCAGTAAATTCCTTCATTAAGTTGGGCACAGTGGTGTGTGGATGGGTCAAAAACAACAAGTCGTCAGCATAAGCTGCTATCTTGTGCTCCCTATCTTATATCTTAAAACCCGTGATTGAGCGGTCATTGTTGATCACTCTAATGAATGGTTCTAGGCATAGAATGAACAGTAGTGGTGATAGGGGGCACCCTTGTCTTGTTCCGTTCTTTATCATGACCTTACATGATAGTGTGCTGTTTATCTTTAATCTAGCTGATCCATGCCATCATATGTGGACCCAAGCTGACATGTTTACATGTGTCTAGCATATAGTCCCAGGAGACCCTATCGAAGGCCTTCTCCGCATCCGTAGACAGGAGGACGCCCTCAAAGTTCTGAGTGTGTGCAGCATGTGTTAAAAGGAGGGCCTTGATCACCTTGTCCTTTGCCGCCCTACCGGACATAAAGCCCACATGTTCCGGGCCTATAAAGTCAGACATGAGTGGTCTCAGTCTGTTGGCCATAACTTTCGCTAGTAACTTAAGATCTAGGTTTAATAAGGAGATAGGCCTGTAGCTAGAACATTCAGCGGAGTCTTTTCCAGGTTTAGGTACTACTGTTATATAGGCTGAGAGAGTCAGGTGGCACTGGTCTGACTGAGGTCAAAGAGTTCAGGGCTCTGGTCAAGGGGGCCGACAGTATGTTGCTAAACATTTTTTTAATAGTAAGTGGATGTTAAGCCATCTGGCCCCGGGCTTTTCCCTGACTTAAGATCCTTAATTGCCACCTAAATTTCTGTCAGAGAGATCTTATCTTCCAGAGGGGTCAGTTCCATTTCTCCCAATTTAGGAAGTCTACTCTTGGTTAAGTAATCCTGGATTACTTGCATTCTGTCACCCCTCATGTTGGAGGGTTTGTGTTGTTGCGGGAGGTTATACAGTTTTGTATAAAACTGATGAAATTGTGCAGCTATGTCATCTGTAGTAAGAGCTAATGCTCCACTTTGTGTCCTAATGCCCATAATATGATTGGTAGTGATAGTGTCCTTTAGTGCTCTAGCTATAAATCTACCCGTTTCGTCTCCTGATTCATAGTAGATTTTCTTTTTAAAGAACAATAGTCTTTTGGTTTTAGCCTTGAATATCTGTTGGAGTGCTTTCTGGGCGTCTAACAATTTACTGGCAAAACTTACGGACAGGGATTGTTTGTGAGCGGTTTCTAATCTATGAATTTTTGCTGTTAGGGTTTTGATTTCTTGTTTCTGGTTCTTTTTGCGTTGGGATCCCATTTTGATCAATTCTCCCCTGATAGTACATTTATGTGCTTCCCAAATCATCATAGGTTCCATGTCTGGGGGGGTGTTGTATTGAAAAAAGTCTGAGAGTGCTGTTGTAATTTTGGGGAGCAGGTTGGGGTCTGTCAGGAGGGAGGCGTTTAGTCTCCAGCTATTTGATCTGGGTGTAGGCGTGCATAGGTCAGCCACTAGAGATATTGGGGCATGGTCAGAGAGTGATTGTATACCTATGTGAGCGCCCTTCACAATCTGTAGATTTAGTAGTGTAATGAACAAATAGTCTATACGAGAATAACGACCATGTGGAATGGAGTGAAATGTGTAGTCTCTAGAATCTGGGTGGAGAAACCTCCAGGTGTCTATCAGCTGTAGTGAGTTTAATAAGGTTTTAATTATTTTAAGGGCTCGATACGTGATGCAGGATTTCCCCGATGCGGAATCAACTGCAGGGTTCAGTGGAATGTTAAAATCGCCCCCCAAAATCAGGGGGCACGATGCAAACCCTTGGAGCTCCTGTATTACCTTTTGTCAAAAAGCAATATGGGCTGAATTGGGGAAGTAGACATTTTCCAACGTGATTGTCTTACCATTGTAAATGTCTTTAGGGAAAACAAATCGGCCTTTTGGGTCAATCAAGCGGTCTGTGAGGGTGAAAGGGGCTTCCTTGTTCACTAGGGTCGACACTCCCTTCGTTTTGGCACTGTCATTGGTCGCATGGTATGCTGCTGTGAAGTAGGCATTAGTAAGTTTCGGGAGAGAATTTGTTTTAAAGGGGGTTTCCTGCAAGAAAACAAAGTGTGGCCTACCTTTCTTCAGTTCCCGGAGGAGAGAGGAGCGCTTCTCTGGTATATTCAACCATTTGTATTGTGCAAGATCACTAAGGGGCAGTTCCCCAACGACGAGTAAGCCATCAGGAGTCTTCAAGAGGAATGGTGTTAATTGTGAACTCTGCAATATACATCTCAAGAGCCTATTATCAACTAACCCTCACAAAATCTAGTGCTGAGAATGGGAGTCAGACGGGGGGGTGAGGAGTAGATAGGGATGTGAGTAGATAGAAATAGAGGTGAGGATTCAGAGAGGAAAGATGAATCCAACAACAAACAAAGCAATAATAAGGCACTTTAATGTGTAAGCTAGGTATTCGGCTGCATAATCAGCCTGATATGAGTGCCTTCGGATTCTCTATTGCTGCCTCTGTTGGAGGTATAACGGCCCTTCCTGTAAGCATCTCTAGATTCGGTGAGGAATGTCCCTGTAGCTTGGATCGACTGGAAAAAAAATACGTCAGTAGAGAGGGGTTAAGGTTCCCCTCTGAACGCTGATTCCAAAAGAGTGTCTGGTTATAATAGGCATCAGGGGTTGCAGCCCAAGTCATAATCGTGCCTCCTGATAACTGTAACATAGTGTATCCCAATGGATCCAAAGGGTAGTTTAGTAGGACCAGTCTCTCTGTGGTGTCCTCTGGTCTCATCTGACAGGCTGTTGTAGCTATGTGCTTTATAGGGATAAAACGAGGAATAAAACGAGGACCGTATAGCTATAAAGCGCCATCACAGTATCAGGTGTGGGGAGATCTTTTTAGAGATTCCGGGTAAGCAAAAATACTTAATTACTAAGCAGCATGGGACCTGGAAGGAGTAGGGCTCGGGGTGGGTGTCCCCATGTGTGAGCCACCTCCATGACCATGCTTCGGTTTTTTTAGACAGTGGTTTTTCCGGTGAGAATGGGAGAGCTGGGAGGGCTTCTTGTGGGCGGTGGTAAGGCAAACTTCTGGTACCATTCTGGAAGATCTATTAATTCCAAGTCTAGGACCTCACAGAAATCAGGTAGATCAGTAGGTAAGTGTAGTATATACTGTTTTCCTGCGTTAGTGACCACCAAAGCGAAAGGGAAGCGCCATGTTTATCTAAGGTCTCTCTCTCTGAGTTTGTCCAACAGGGGGCGCAAAGCCCTACGATTTTGCAAAGTAATTTGAGAGAGATCTTGGTAGAGCATGATATTTGCACCATTAAAGACATTGTGTTCGTTTCTGCATGCTTTTCTCATAATGTCCTCTTTAAGTGGGTAATTCTGCAGGCAGCAGATGATGTCCCTTGGGGGGTGCAGTGTCTGGGCCCCTGGCTCTGAGAGCCCTGTGTGCTCTGACAAATTCAATGTCTGAATCCTCCTGCCGTTCCAATAGACTGTTGAAAACTCTCTGCAAAGCAGGAATGATCTGCTCACTATCCACAGTCTCAGGGATCTCCCTTACTCTTATATTATTTCTGCATTCTCTAATATCTAGATCAGTGGTTCTCAACCTCTCTAGTGCCGTGACCCCTTGATAAAATTTCCCAAGTTGTGGGGATCCCCAACAGTAAAATTATTTTCATAGCTTGGGTTCTCAGCACCCAAGGCAAGACAAGTCATTTGGGGCCCTAACCCACAGACATTTAGCGCTCCCTGAGTCCCTTCCACTCTTACAGTATTAAAACCCTTTATGGTACATTTTAAGATGTATCGCTCTCTCTTTGTTCTCCTTTCTTTCCCTTTTATCTCTCCCTATGCTAATTTCTTGTCCCCCCCCCCCCATCCCTCTTTCTAGCCGTATTTCTTGTTCTCTCTCCCTTTTTCTTTGTTCCTCCCCTTCTTTTCCTCTACCTTCCATGTATTCTGTATTTTTATTCCTTCTCTTACTCCTTGGTGGGGGGAATGGGATGAGTGGTGGGGAGTTGGGATCAGTGGCAGTGCTGGGGGAGTTCTGATCAGCCAACTTAGGTGCTCTTGATCAAGGTCATCTCCTGATCTGAGAAATGTAGTAGGGACCTTTAATGGCAACTATAATCCCAGGTAGTGTTACTCAATGTGTCTCTGACTTGGTGGTGTCTCGTAGCAGTGACACCTATGCCGAAATCAGGAGATAGGGTCTCCTCCAGCCCCTCCCAATTCACATTCCTCACCAGTCAGCTGACCTCTAGTCTCTGCCCCCCAGTCATGCCGTGAACTGAATGGGCGGCTGCGAAGAGGCTGAGTGGGCGGCTGTGAGCTCCAGGGACAGCCCTGCTGGGCGACCGCAAAAAGGCTGGGAGAGCGGTGCGGGCTTCAGGAACAGCCAAGGATTTGGTGACCCCTGGCAGATCATCATTTGACCCCCGAGGGGGTCCCAACCCCCAGGTTGAGAACCGCTAGTCTAGATCCTCTAAATAACGGTTCATTTCAATGAAGTGTGTGACATGAGACTCTGCTACTTTCTCCAGTGTGAGAGTGCTCTGTCTCTGTGTCTGCCTGTGGCTTCCACTGTCGCCATCTTTTCAGTGAGGACTAGGAGATTTGATTTTAAATCAGTGATGGCTGCTGAGAAAGTTGATTCAATGTCTGCAGCGAACCCAGACATATCTGCATAGGTGAGGGGTTTGTTGGAGCGTGTTTGGCCCCTACCGGTGTCCTCTGCAGCAGACTGGGAGTCCTCACTGAAATCCTCCTCTTCATGCTGGGCCCGAGCCATTTTGTGTCCCGCCACGTTGCCTCGTGCTGCCAGCTGGGCTTTCAGAAGATCGGAGATGCTCCTGGCTGAGGATGAAGCTGGTCCACGTCTGGGTCTGGTGAAGCAATTTTCCCATTTCCAGGTCAGAGCAAGCAGGGTGTCAGGCTGTCAGTTGTGTCATTCACAGAGCTCCATTAGTGTGCTTCCATCCCGACTGCTCGCTAAGCCATGCCCCTGTCCACAAAACACATTTTTTTAATAGTTTCCTATATATTACAAAATAATCAAGTGAAGAAGTAAATAGAGCATTTCTTTCTGTGTTTTTTTGTTTGTTACTTTGTGTTCATCTGCAGTTTTCCCTCAGTCTTCAGATATGTGATTTCTAATTATACAGACTCCTTGTTTATTTTCACAGCCCGTTGTCAATGAGTACAAAACAGTAAGGAAAAGACAACATAGCAACAGCAGTCAGCTCTCATCAAGAGAATCGAAATACAAACAAAATAATGGAAAATTGTATCATACTTACCGTAATTTTCCTTTCCTGGTGCCTATCCATGGCAGCATACCTGTGATAGAGCTCCGCCTCTACTCCTCCCTCAGGACCAGTGAATAGCATAAATTAAAGCTGTAGCCCCTCCCCCAACATTCTCCGTAATATAGAATACCAAGGGTGAGAGTGTATGCTGCCATGGATAGGCACCAGGAAACGAAAATTACAGTAAGTATGATACAATTTTCAGTTTTCCTGGTGCTTCCATGGCAGCATTTCTGAGATAAATAACTAGCTCACACGGGTGGGTTTAATGCTAACAAAAAAATTTAAATTAGACACAGCATTAGTTGCATGAACTGCTTTCCAAACTCTACCGTTGTAAGAGCCCCCTGGGTCAATACGGTAGTGTTTGAGAAATGTGTGCCGAGAAGACAAAATGCAGACTGCCTAACGTTCGCCTTTGCTGCCCATGATGCTGATACCGCTCTAGTTGAATGAGCATTCACTTGAGATGGAGGATCCATGTTCTTCCCCGTAAGCTTTTTGTATCAACTGTGTCCAACTCATGACATGAAAATGACTCTGAGTCAGTAAAGACTGGCAATGCCCATGGCATCATTAGATGTGCTGGCGTGGTAACTTTAGGTGTGAACCCTGAGAGAGGGCAAAGCTCTACTCTGCCTGGAAAGAAAGAAATATGTTCGTCACCTATTCCTAAGGAGTGGAGCTCCGAAATTCTTCTGCCAGACGTGATAGCCAAAAGGAATGCTGTCTTTAGGGTTAGATTCCAGATTGAGGTCTCTTCTACAGGTGCAAATGGATGACTGCATAAGACTTCTAGTATTAAGGGAAGATCCCACTTAGGAAAGTGGAGCCTGAAAGGCGGACAAAGCTTCAGTACCCCTCTGAGAAACGTGACTACTAGGGGATCTTCTGCCCATTTTGTATTAGTCGCTGCAGAAATTGCTGCCACTTGCACCTTAAGGGAGTTTAGGACGAGCCCCAACTCGAGACTGGTCTGAAGGAATCCCAAAATACTGGAAGTAGAGGGGAAGACTGGATTAAACCTCTTCCTGGTAGCATAGGATAAGAACCTGTCCCAGATCCTTGCATTAATTGCATTTGTTGTTGGTTTCCTGGCTTTAAGAAGGGTGGATCTATTATTGCTAAGATACAAATCAAATGCAGCGCCTGGTGTAAGCTACCCATTTCTATCACCTAGTTCTCAATAGACTGCTCCAAAAGTAACCCTCTAGATCCTAAAATATTAATTATTTGCACCATATCAAGATAGCATAAGGTCTTGAGCCTGATCAAGGAACCGGGGATCATTTTAAATACCCCCTTCCTCACTGGTCAGCCAGCGGTATAGACCGCTGGGACCCAACAAGGTCTTGGTTGTGATGAGAAGCTTTGGTTAGTTTCACCTTCCCATTGGAAGGTAGTTAGTTCAATCACAGTTTCCTCTTGTTTATGACTATCAGTGTGTCACTTACATTGTTATCAACTTACTAGTGAAATGCACTGTGCTAAAAGCAAAGACGGCGCACACCTGTTATAAGTGTTTTGTTAGAAATGTCATGTCCGAGTTTTATGCTCTAGGCCACCACCTGTATACTATGCTGTTAACGTACACCCTGAAGATATATTGCTATATTTGTTTATATTGTACATCTGGTGAGCGCTTAGTTATACCACTTTGGGTGAAGCACGAATAAGAATGCATGTGCACTTTATTAATTAGTGATTGTATTACAAAGAAGATTTTCGTGTTTTTTTTTATTTTTTTGAGGACATTCTATTTGATGCACTGGATTCACTTTATTGCAATGTAGCAAAAATATCGTTCATGCACTATAGCACCTTTTTTTCTGTATAATATATGAGTTCAGATCATAGTATGTTGTATAATATATTGGATCCACTTTATTGCTAAGCAGCACATTCATTGCTCATGCACTATAGCACCTTTTTTTACTCATAGGTTTACATTGGAATATGGGGAAGGGGATGGGAAAAAGGGGGGGAACTACACTAGAGTGTATCTGGCAAATATGCCAAGTGACCTGAAAGTGAAATATATAAACACAGCACACTGGTGAATGTGTATAATAAATAACTAAAAAGGTGACTAGTGCATATAGTAAACGAATAGATAAAAAGCACTAAATGGTGTAGGTATAAAGGCAAAGTGGTAATGAATCACATAAAAATGAGCAATGCACATGATAAGAAGGGCAATCACACTGATGACATATAATGCATATCTCACTAGGTGCACAAAAAAGCTAGTGAGTGAAGAATAGCGAATGGTCAAAAACATAAATCAGAAACACTTGACCAATAAAATACATCAATAAATAATGATAAATAGAATTCCAAAAAAAATCTAGAAACCGTGGATATCAAAATGTATATATAAGAATATAATGATGGTGTTGAATATAAACGACAGTCCCACCACCAGGTGTAATAATGCTGGGTCACAGTTCAAGTAGACATCCAAACAAATTGACAGGTGAAGGAAGGGGGGTGGTCTTTGATGGGGGCACCTCAGTGAACACAGGCCCCTTACCTTACAGCTGTAAGGTATACAGCATAAAAGACACTCAGTGGAATATGGAATCCAGAATGGTTGCGGCTGCCGGTAGGCTTGTAAATGCAGTGATATCACGTCACGTGACTTCTTCAGACACGCGTTAGGAGCACGGGACGCTGCCACATAACAGCTGATGTTACGAGCACGGCGCTCGCGGAGTTTTACCCCCCAGCTGTCTGTTTTTTGTAAGTGTACCACTGTTTTTAACATAAATAAAGTGTGTTTACTGTACGGGATTACGCTATATGCGGTCTTCTTGTCTTGCTACTACATTATCTTTATGACGGATGACGGGTGGAGAGCCACAGGAGATATGAGACGCTAGAGGGGTCTACGGCCAGCAGTGTGGATTATACGAGTTCGGCACTCGTGGATTGAGGCTTGCGCTCATCTGCCACAAAGTGAGTGCAACCCCCCCTCCTCCTTCAGCTCGTCCATCCCCCCAGTGTCATATGGTATCACACTATATGCTGTCTATATGTTTTTTCCGCATGTGATATCACTGCATTTACAAGCCTACCGGCAGCCGCAACCATTCTGGATTCCATATTCCACTGAGTGTCTTTTATGCTGTATACCTTACAGCTGTAAGGTAAGGGGCCTGTGTTCACTGAGGTGCCCCCATCAAAGACCACCCCCCTTCCTTCACCTGTCAATTTGTTTGGATGTCTACTTGAACTGTGACCCAGCATTATTACACCTGGTGGTGGGACTGTCGTTTATATTCAACACCATCATTATATTCTTATATATACATTTTGATATCCACGGTTTCTAGATTTTTTTTGGAATTCTATTTATCATTATTTATTGATGTATTTTATTGGTCAAGCGTTTCTGATTTATGTTTTTGACCATTCGCTATTCTTCACTCACTAGCTTTTTTGTGCACCTAGTGAGATATGCATTATATGTCATCAGTGTGATTGCCCTTCTTATCATGTGCATTGCTCATTTTTATGTGATTCATTACCACTTTGCCTTTATACCTACACCATTTAGTGCTTTTTATCTATTCGTTTACTATATGCACTAGTCACCTTTTTAGTTATTTATTATACACATTCACCAGTGTGCTGTGTTTATATATTTCACTTTCAGGTCACTTGGCATATTTGCCAGATACACTCTAGTGTAGTTCCCCCCCTTTTTCCCATCCCCTTCCCCATCACAGCGCAACCACCACCCCCCTCTAGTTTTTATGCGTTTTTGTCTGTGTGGAGCAGTCTTTAGGTGTTGCAGCAGTGCCCCCCTGTTAGTTTAGGAGTCCGCTAGCAGCGCAGGAGTCTCTTGCTCTATCTCTACATTGGAATATATTGCACATCTGATGCACCCTATATTGTTTTGTTTATTAGTAATTTACTAATTTAGGAGCAGCATCAGCTGGCATATTACACGTTGCTCTCAATTTTTTGGCGCCAATCCCATTAACTATTTATCCAATATGCAGTCGTGAAGCTCCAAGGGCATGATAGCACGTCCACCCCCTCTGCCTGTGGATGTGGAAGGTGAGAGTAGAATCTCCTGAGCCTGACATTCTCCCGGGTAGCAAAGAGATCCACCTGCAGGCATCAAGCTTAAAGACTGTGTATCTGTATCTGCTAACGGATACAACTTGTTCAATCGGGCTAGGGAAAACTTTTTGTCCGTCTTGCTCCATTCGTCCTCTATAATCTCTTTAATTTCCCCCATTAACGGGAAGACAATCTGCTTTCTCTAAAGAAATGGAAAATATGTTTTTAAATTTTTGGTTCTGGCGGATCTTCCCAGGCAATAGCATTCTTCACCGCCTGGATAAATGGCTGCACCAGAGAAAAACTGAAACCAGACAGTTCAGAGTCTTCTGAAGATTCCTCAGAAGGATCCTCCGGTGGTGAATCCCTAGCTTTCCTTCCTGAAGCAGGCAGAGGAGTGCTGACAGCTGAGGGCCCCGGGATACTGGGTTCTATGTCTTGCACTTGAGCAACACGTGGAACTGGCTGAGCAGGCATTATAGCCGCCAGCTCTGAAAAGGAGTCCTTCATGGTCTGCTTAAGTAGATTGACCACCTGCTGACTTTCCAGTTCCCGGTTTGCCGCATAGTCCCTGAGACAGTCCTTACAGACCAATTTATCAGTGAGTGTTACAGCGCCACATGCCCAGCACTTTTTTCTTGGCGCCTGAGGTTGGGGTGAAAGAGAGCGATGATGTCTCAGAGACCTTGACCTCCTTGAAGACCTATGGCGTGATGAGTGTGATCTCTGCTCTGGACTGTCATCGTTGTCATGGCATCCTGAAGACTTTCTGGATCGCTGGCACACTTTTTTTCTTATACTCACGAACAGATGGTCCTATACCTATTGGACACAGGAGGTTCTTGGTTTCGTGATGAATGACTCATGCTGAAATTGACAGGAGGATCAGCTGCAAGAAGATAGTGAGAGTAAGAACAGATCGCTAGGGAAAAGGAAATAGTACTACAGGTCCCAGCGATGCAAGAATGTCACGTACCTGTTTGCTGACAAAAAAGGAGGATCTGCAGGGCATAACCGGCTATCAGTAGCAGCCCTGAACCCAAATGGAGCCAAACCTAAAGGGTTACCACCTCCACCCCCCTTCTGGCAATCTGAATTGACAAAGGAAACTGTAGCACCATTTTCCTCAAACAAAGATGGCCTCCATGGACTCATAGCCGACTGCGCATGCACATTGACTGCCGCACAAGCCCCTGCTGGATTCCTGCGCTCCCATTGTATTCCGGGGTCGCGCACTGCAAATGCGTACTGAATCAAGGGATGTGCACCTGTGACGTCAGAGCGGCTGTACATGCCCTGCTCCTTCTCCGCCGCTCACCAGAGCGAGCGGGGACCCAGAAACAGAATGCCCGTGGTCTCAGGCCGTGCCCTTATGAAACACAAGCACAGGCAATCACAGATGGGGTCCTGCGAACCCTAGGAATCCCCCTAAAAGAGAAAGAAAGCTGTGGTGTGCTGGGCCGAGTCGCGCATGCACGAAATGAGAACAAAGCGATCTTAAAGGGGAAGAAAAAAGATTTAAGTTATCCTATCTTTAACCACTTTACCCCCTTCCTGACAGGGCCATTTTTTGCGATATGGCACTGCGGTTGTGTAAAGCTGTACCCAAACAAAATTGATGTCCTTTTTTTCCCCATAAATAGAGCTTTCTTTTAGTGGTATTTGATCACCTCTGCGGTTTTTATTTTTTGCGCTATAAACCAAAAAAGACAGACTATTTTGAAAAAAAAGCAATATTTTTTTACTTTTTGCTATAATAAATATCCCCAAAAAATATATAAAAAAACTAATTTCTTCATCAGTTAAGGCCGATATGTATTCTTCTACATATTTTTGGTAAAAATAAAAAATCGCAATAAGCGTATATTGATTGGTTTACGCAAAAGTTATAGTGTCTACAAAATAGGGGATAGATTTATGGCATTTTTGTTATTATTTTTTTAACTAGTAATGGCGGCGATCTGCTATTTTTATTGGGATTGCGACATTGCGGCGGACAGATCGGACACTTTTCACACTATTTTGGGACCACTGACATTTATACAGCGATCAGAGCTATAAATAGACATTGATTACTGTATAAATGTCACTGGAAGAGAAGGGGTTAACACTAGGGTGCGATCAAGGGGTTAAATGTGTGTCCTAGGGAGTGATTCTAACTGTGGGGGATGGGACTGCCTGGGGGAGGAGAACGATCGTTGTTCCTAAGCAGTAGGAACAACAGATCGCTCTCCTAACCCCTGACAGAACGGAGATCTGTCTGTTTACATTGACATTTTTTTTCTCTCTTTTTCCTTTTTTTTTACCACTTCAGTGATCACTTTTGAGAGACTTATTTCAATTTGCCATTCAAATTATGTTCTCAAATTGACATCATTGTGGCATCTTTAAAAAAAAAAAGGAAGAATTTATTTATGTTTATACAAAAACTACGAAAATGTTTCCGTTCTACCCCACCCACCCACTACCCCCCCTCTCCATCCTCCACCCCCCGCCTTTTCTCACCATTGAATTATTTCTTTCCCAATATTTTCCTATCTTAAGGCCCTATACCTTCCAACATCTTCTGCCATTAATTGTCCGAGGTTTTATATTTTCCCCACCCGCCCCAGATAGTATTGAATTTATCTAATTGCCCTTTGTCCTTACAGCCTAATAGTTCCATTTTGCTATAATAATCCACTTGTTTGAACCATTCTCTTAAGTCTGGTCTTTCACTATTTACTCAATTTTTTGGGATCAATCCCTTTGCAGCGTTTCGTAGTTTTGGCGTTACTTTTTTCATATATTGCTTTTTAGGAGTGTTAGAGATGTGAAACAAACAAGTCAATATGTTATTATCAATCTTCTCGCCCGTTATTTCCTTTATACAACTGATTATTTCCTGCCAGAAT
Source organism: Lithobates clamitans (assembly GCA_037952925.1). Taxonomy (NCBI): domain Eukaryota; kingdom Metazoa; phylum Chordata; class Amphibia; order Anura; family Ranidae; genus Lithobates; species Lithobates clamitans. The sequence continues at coordinate 6,064,012 of JBBGZY010000896.1, read as the reverse complement.
ACTCTTATTTTCGGGCAGTCCCACCATATGTGTAGCATTGTGGCTTTTTGTCCACAATTTCTCCAACACAATGGTGATCCGTCTTGGTTAATTTTATGGAGTCTCTCCGGGGTCATGTACCACCAGAGGCGTCACCAGTCTGGGGCCACAGGGGGCCCTGACCCCCCCAACATTATACTGGGCCCCCCATGTGCCCCCCCAATAGGGCCAGACTACATTTCCCGGTAGGCCGCCTGCCCTGGGGCCGCTTTGGTTCTATGCCGTGCGTGGCTGCAGCGCTCCCCTCCCTCCTTCTCACGCACAGCAGGAGACCGCTGTGTCACGGAGCTGTGAAATGTTCTATGACAAAAGTCCCGCACCCCTCCTAGACCAGCTCCTGTGATAGACGCAGTGTTCTGGGACTTTTGTGAGGCTACAATGAGGTCACAGTAAGGCTGCGATGAGGGCACGGTGAGGCTGCAATGAGGGCACGGTGAGGCTGCAATGAGGGCACGGTGAGGCTGCAATGAGGTCACGGTGAGGCTGCAATGAGGGCACGTTGAGGCTGCAATGAGGGCACGGTGAGGCTGCAATGAGGGCACAGTAAGGCTGCAATGAGGGCACAGTGAGGCTGCAATGATGGCACAGTGAGGCTGCAATGAGGGCACAGTGAGGCTGCAATGAAGGCACAGTGAGGCGGCAATGAAATAGGCATGGTGAGACTGCAATGAGGGCATGGTGAGGCTGCAATGAGGGCACAGTAAGGCGGCAATGATGGGCACGGTGAGGCTGCAATGCTTTGTCCATGCTGCAGCCCCTCCCTCTTTCCCTCCGACCCGCCACATTTTGATTACAGTTCCAGGAAGAAGAAGCCAGAATCAATCCTCAGATTGCCAGCACCAGGGATGAGCGAAACACCCCCGTTCGGTTCGCACCAGAACATGCGAACAGGCAAAAAATTTGTTCGAACACGCGAACACCGTTAAACTCTATGGGACTCGAACATGAATAATCAAAAGTGCTAGTTTTAAAGGCTTATATGCAAGTTATTGTCATAAAAAGTGTTTGGGGACCTGGGTCCTGCCCCAGGGGACATGTATCAATGCAAAAAAAAAGTTTTAAAAAGGGCCATTTTTTCGGGAGCAGTGATTTTAATAATGCTTAAAGTGTGAAACAATAAAAGCGTAATATTCCTTTAAATCTCGTACCTGGGGGGTGTCTATAGTATGCCTGTAAAGGGGCACATGTTTCCCGTGTTTAGAACAGTCTGACAGCAAAATGACATTTCAAAGGAAAAAGTCATTTAAAACTACTCGCGGCTATTAATGAATTGTCGGTCCGACAATACACATAAAAGTTCATTGATAAAACGGCATGGTATTTCCCCACGGGGAACCCCGAACCAAAATTTTTTTAAAAAATGGCGTGGGGGTCCCCCTAAATTTCATACCAGGCCCTTCAGGTCTGGTATAGATTTTAAGGGGAACCCCGTGCCAAAATTTGAAAAAAAAATGGCGTGGGGTCCACCCAAAAATCCATACCAGACCCTTATCCGAGAAAGCAACCTGGCAGGCCGCAGGAAAAGAGGGGGGGGACGAGAGAGCTTTTCCAACCGATTTAAACCTTCTCCATCTCTAAACGGGTGTGGTGATGTATTAACTAAGTGATTTAATTGAAAAAATTCCCACTCACGCAGTTTCCCACCAAATATAATCTCCAATTCTTGTGCAGATTTCATCTTCCCCTTTTTAATAATATCTTTGATTTGTGGATTCTTTATTCCAAGTCTACGGAATATATCTTCACCAGGTGTAAAAAAATTTGTTCCCGTGAGGGCAATTAGTGGTGAATTATATACCCACTTTTGTTTCTGGTGTAGTGCATCCCAAATTCTGAATACATTTTTTGGTCAATTCGTGAGAATCAGAATCTAGTGTTCTGTACTTATTTGAAATCCAGATATTTTTGTGAAGCGTGGTTTTACTTAAAGTGTTTTCCATTTCAACCCATTTTTTTTCTTTATTTTCCTTTGTTCACTTAATCATATGTGCTAGAATTACAGCTTTGTAATACCTAAAAATGTCCGGTGCTGCCAATCACCCATGCTGTCTTTTCCTAGAAATTAGGGCAAATTTTATTCTCGGTTTTTTATTTTGCCAGATGTATTTTGTCAATATTTTTTGTGTAATTTTGAAAAAGCTCTGTGGGATCTCTATTGGTAACATTACCATTGTTACCATGTTGACTCTTCCAATCCATGATATTGATTGATACTTATCTTCTTGACTTCTACCTTGATCTCATTTGATAATGGAATGTAGTTTGCGAAATAAATTTTCTCAAATGATGGTGTTAGTTTAATTCCTAGGTAGGGTAGTTCCCCTTTCACCCACGTAAATGGGAATTCTTTTTGAAGGGCCAGGACATCCTTTTTCCCCAGTCCGAGGTTCAATATTTCTATTTTTATTTTAAAGTTTGAGAGTTCTCCATATTCAGCCACTTCTGTCAGACTGTTTGGCAGGGTCACTCTGGGTTTAGTCACGTACACTAAAATAGCATCGGCATAAGCCGTGACTTTATGCTCTTTTTCCTCCACTCTCACCCCCTCTATCCCCTGGTTGTTTTGCAGAGTTGCTAGGAAAGGCTTCAGTGACAGTACGTATAGAAGAGGCGAGAGCGGGCATCCATGACGCGTTCCATTAAACATTTCGAACACTGGCGACATTTTACCGTTTACCCTTACTCTTCCCGTAGGCCTGTTATAGAGATTTTTGATCCACTTCATTATTTTAGGCCCCAATCCTAAATGTTGTAACATGGTCATCATAAATCCCCAGTCTACCCTGTCGAATGCTTTTTCTGCATCAATTGACAAGAGCAGATCTGGGGCAATGTTGGTATTCTTCTTTCGCAACATCGATTGTTTTTATACTATTATCTCTTCCTTCTCTCCCAGGAACAAAACCAGTCTGGTCCGAGTTTATCCATAGCGGCATCAATTTTTTTTATTCAAGTAGCTAATATTTTAGCATAGTATCCGTATTCAGTAAGGCAATGGGCCTATAGCTTGAGCAGTTGGCTTTATCTCTTCCTTCTTTGGGTATTATAGTGATATGTGCCAAGAGTGACTCTTTTCTGATATCGTCTTCTTCTCCTATTTTATTCAAATATTCACAAAGCCTTGGGATCAGATGATCTTGAAATTTTTTATAGTATTCGTGAACCCGTCTGGCCTGGGACTATTTTACCAGTAGGGGTTTCCTTTAGTGCCATTTTGATCTCGTCCTACGTTATCTCGTTTTCTAGATCTTTTAATATCTCGGGTTTGATTTTTGTTAAGTTGGCCTTTTCTAAGTAGATTTGGATCTTCTTCCTTCTTTTTTCTGCTTGTTGATTTGTTTCTTGCTTTTTTATTGCATAAAGTGAACTATAGTATTGTGCAAAGGCTTGTGCAATATCCGTAGTCTTTATTTTTTATTTCTCCTTTTTCGTTTTTTATCTTCTCTATATAGTTTAAGGTCTTCTTTTTTTCTTAGGATATTCACAAGGTATTTTCCTTCTTTATTGCTCTTCGTGAATCTCTCAAGTGATATCCTGTTGATTTCCTTTCTGTCTTCCTTTTCCATCAGATCTTTTAATTGCTCTCTTTTTAGGATCAGGGACCGGTATATTTCCTTTTTAACTTGCTTTTTGTGTCTTTGTTCCAAATGGTGGATTTCGTTTTAAAGTTTCAGCATATTATTTCGTCTTTCCTTCTTTTTTCCCGCTTCTATAGGTATTAATTTTACTCTGATAACGGATTTGTGCGCCTCCCATAGGGTTGCTTTTGACAGATCAGGGGTATCATTTTCCCGGAAATATTTTTCAATCTCATCTATTATAATTTTTCAGTTTTACCGTCTTCCCGTAACTCTTCATTAATTCTCCATGTACCTCTTCCCATGGACTCTCCCTGAAGATTTATCCTCAGAGAAACTGGGGAATGGTCTGAAAATGCTATTTCAGTTGCTGTCTCCAATACTTGCTCCAATAATCTGTGTTCCACCATGATGTAATCCAGTTTAGTATATATTCAATGGACTGTTGAAAAATATGTATAGTCCTTTATACTTGGATGTTGTACGTGCCCCATGCAACTACTAGTTGAAGTGCATGTAATTTCTTTTTGATCATCCTTAGTTGTTTTTTTCTCTATCTGGTACAGTAGACGTAGAATCCAAATTATGGTCCATAGGAAAATTAAAGTCACCAGCTACTATTAATTTACCCTGTTTGAATTCAAGTAGATCTGTCAACTTCTCCGCTAGATATTTTTTAGGGTTTATGTCGGGGCAATATGAATTTGCTAATGTATACCTCGTACTCTGTATTGTCCCTATAAGTAAGAGAAAACGTCCTTCTGGGTTGGCTTTTGTCTTTTCAATAGCAAGACCACAAAAGATCCAAAGATCCTGGTCTTATTAGTGCTAATAGCGGCCCAAAAACAGGGACTGTGCACGGGAGAGGCTGAACCCAGGGGAGGCTGCCAAAAGCAGAAGTCTGAACATACTGATAATCTTCACCAGCTCAAGGGATATGAGGGGAAAAAAAGGAGAATGTTGAGGGAGGGACTAAGTCTTTAATTCATGCTATTCACTGGTCCTGGGGGAGGAGTTGAGGTGGAGCTCTATCACAGGTATGCTGCCATGGAGGCACCAAGAAAGACCTTTAAGCCTCTAGCCTTACCTCATAACCTTCTGGGGATCCCAGGAAAAGATTCTGGGTATTTTGACTCACTGGTTTAGATTTCAGAAAAATTTAAAAATCACATAAACTGTACAAATATCACTATTTTCTGCCCTCCCTATAAATGCTTTAAAGTGGTTGAAAATCTCAGTCATAAAATATTAACAAAGCATATCCCTCTATAGTGTGTACTTGTCTTAATTAAGAGCATTGTGATTTTGGTCTGCTGCCTCCTTCCTTTGCTATGCACATTAGTTATTTCTGACAAGTTTTCTCTGACACCAAGAGAAAACTGGTGACAGGGGAAGGACCTCCAGCTCTGTAGCTGTGTGAAGGGGTGTGTGTCCCTTCCCTCCAATCAGCTCTCCACACTGAGCTCTGCAGGGTCATCTCTCCGCCCCGTTTTCTTAACTCTTAGACAAGCTTTAAAAATGTAGCACTTTGAACAGATGTAGAGAAAACAAGACCGCAGATAAACAGGTACAATTTTTTGTAAGGATTTTACTTCACTGGGTATATGTAAAGGTTTGCAACCACTTTAAAGCGGAGCTCCATCCAAAAGGCTCCACTTGTCTGCCTCCCCGCCCCCCTCCATTGCCACATTTGGCACCTTTTGGGAGGACTGGGTACCTAGTTTTGACAGGTACCCACTCCCATTTTTGGCTCAGTTCACCACCGCAAAGTGACCCAGAAGTTCAGCCCCCTCTCCTTCCCTCCACCCATTAACAAAGTGCAGCGTAACTCGTGCATGTGCAGTAGGAAACTGGCTGTGAAGCCGCAAGGCTTCACTGCCAGTTTCCCTTAGCCAAGATGGCAGTAGAAGCACCAGATTCAAGAATTGGCTTGGGTGAGGACACTGCTGGATGCCTGGACAGGTAAGTGACCTAATAGTAAGTCAGCAGCTACAGTATTTGTAGGTGCTTTTAATTTTTAGGGGGCGGTGTTACTCCTCTTTAAGGCTCGGTTCACACTGGTGCAATAACCTGTGCGATTCCAGCACGGGTTTCCGCATCGTACCGGACTCGCAGGCAGTTCACACTGCCATATGTAAACCTGCTGTGGGTGTCAATACTAAGTTAATGACACCCCCAGATCGGTTTGCATATCGCAGTGAGAACTGTCAGTTTAGACAATTCTGGTGCGGACCAAAAAAAGGGTCCTGCATGACTTTGGTCCAAATGCCATGAAAGATTCAGCCATACAATCTGTATGGCTGAATTTGCATCGCATGTGATTTGCTGTGGGAATTACATAAGGTCGCACTGGTGTGAACCAAGCCTAACCATACAAATCTCACTATTCTCTGCCTTGCCAATAAAGGCTTTAAAAGGTGTGTAACTTGTTTTATTATGCTTTTTTTGTGCTCAGTTGTGTCAACATGTGGCCTGGTTCATTCACAGAGGATGGAGATAAGAGAGGGCATGAATTAGGTGTCAGCATAGGATGGCCGAGCCCATTACATTCAGCAAACTTCTAGGGTTTCTGGTCAGATATGCTAATGCCCCGACACATTCCGACAACAAAATCCATTGATTTTTTCCGATGGATGTTGGCTCAAGCTTGTCTTGCATACACACGGTCACACAAATCTTGTTGGAAATTCCAAACATCAAGAACGCGGTGACGTACAACACGTACGACGAGCTGAGAAAAATTAAGTTCAATAGCCAGTGCGGCTCTTCTGCTTGATTCCGAGCAAGCGTAGAACTTTGTGCGTTGGAATTGTGTACACGGATTTTGTTGTCGGAATATTAGAGAACCAGATGTCAAATTTTGTGTGACCGAAATTCCGATGGAAAATGTCAGATGGAGCCTACACATGGTCGGAATTTCCAACAACAAGCTCCCATCATTTTCAGTCGGAAAATCCGACCGTGTGTACGGGGCATTACAGTGCAGAGCCAGTGAGAGAGGCTAGCACACTGAGATGCTGCCCAATATAGAAATGCACTCATCACACCCTCCCTCTAATACATCCTGTTTCTCTCCATTTTTGTAGATCCCATTACAAGTCCCCTCTTTCCATTACATCTAAAAAGAAAAAGAAACATCTACCATCTTCCAAAACTTTCTCAATGTATTCTTTTCTTCTGAACATTAATGCCGCGTACACACGATCGCACATTCCGTCAATAAGAACCATGTCTTTTTTTCCGACGGATGTTGGCTCAAACTTGTCTTGCATACACACGGTCACAGAAAACTTGTTGGAAATTCCAGACGTCAAGAGCGTGGTGACGTACGATGAGCCGAGAACATTGAAGTTCAATAGCCTAGCCAGTGCGGCCCTTCTGCTCAATTCCGAGCATGCATGGAATTTTGTGCATCGGAATTGTGTACACACGATCAGTTTCCGAGAACGGATTTTGTTGTCAGAAAATTTGAGATCCAGATCTCAAATTTTGTTGGTCGGAAATTCCGACTGAGCCTACACACGATCGGAATTTCCGACAAGCTCCCAGCTAACATTTGTTGTCGTAAATTCCGACCGTGTGTACGCGGCATAACTGCCTTGTATCCGTAATCTCACATGGAATTCTTCTTCCAGCACATGCTTCATAAATCTGCCAATACTTTGCATGTAGACTATTAGCACACACAGTCTGGCTTTTGAATATCTGTATATCATACTTGACAGGATCAGAAGAGCAGATCTAACAGACGTCAAAGGTTTTTGAGCTTGTGCATAAATAAGAACACTGACCCTCATGATCACTTTCTCTGCCACAAGTTTCTGTATCACCACTCCATATAGTTTATTGGTTGGTTTAGACATTGCTCACACTAGATTATTTTTTTAAACTTTAGCATGAAATGTTTGTAAAAACAGGTTACATAAGGTATTAAAAGCTAAAAATTGGTCTGGGCAGGTGCCCGGTATTGAAGTACTTAATGATCTTCCTCCCTGTCTCAGGCCCTTGCTGTTCTACATTAATTCAGCTTCTACTCTGAAATTAAAATTAACTTGAACAAATCAGTCCTCTTTAGGCTACATGCTTCCTGCCCCAGGATCCACATGGGTACTCCTCTTCATTGTGTTGATGAACTTGCCTACCTGGGGATGAAGATTGGTGGGAAGCTCTCTATTCGGAACTCAAACTACCCATCTCAAAAGTGCAACTTGTAGAGATCCCTTACACTCTCCCTGGTGAGTAGAGTCAAATTACTTAAAATTATTTTTCTACCTAAATTTCTATAATATTTTAGAAATACCCCTTTGACCATCCACAATTTTTTTTAAGACTGAGCCTTATCCTCTCTAGGTCAGTGCCAGCCCCTGGAGAAGTTCACAGAAGAGAACAAGAATTTTACCAATTGAAAAAATGTATGAGGAGAAAAAAAAAAGGAACCAAAAAAAAAAAAAAAAGGCAGCAAGGAAACACCCCTTATTTTATTCACCCAACAAAGTATACTGTCCTATACACAATCTGGGACTTGTAGTTCTTCAAAGAACCTCCAAGTGGGGGGGAGGGGACCAACACCTTTGATCTGCATGGAATGCAAATCCAAACTTCTTGAGCGTTTCTGCAATGTAATCCCAATGAACCCTGTCAAATGCCTTCTGCACATCTAAACCAAGTAGCAGAGAAGGAATTTGGTTGTTTTCTATACGACTGATCAAGTCAACCATTCTTCTAATGCTATCGGGGCTTTGGCGACCCTCAACAAACCCCACTTGATCTGATTTGAGGTATGGTGTTATTTCTAGTAAGCAGTTGGCTAGGACTTTAAAGTAGATTTTTAGGTCCATGTTCAATAATGAAATAGGATCTTTTCCTTGCTTAGGAATTGTAATGATAACAGCTTGTTATCAACAATTTGTAGGTAGGAATTTTACTAAATGCTTTAAAATATTCACTAGATAAGCTATCCAAAATGGCTTTTTATATATGTATTTACTGTTTAATGCTATATGACAATAATTATGTCAAGGTTTTATAATACTGAGCCGTCTGTCAATTGCCTCATTCAAAGTTCCCAAACCTTTTCTTTTAAATGATTTGATATAGGGATGGAGGAACATGTCCAAATGTGCTTCATTTAAAGTCCCACCAAACATTGTGTGTGTGTATGTATATATATATATATATATATATATATATATATATATATATATATATATATACACACACACACACACACACACACACACACACACACATATTATATACATACATATACACACATATACACACACACATATATACATATACACATATATACACAAAATAGGGACGGAGGCAATTGCCCAGTGTTGGTGTCTGATAGACTTATGGATCTGCACACAAAGGGTATATTTACTTTCAATACCTAGTAATGTTCCTTACCTGTTTTACACTTACATTACCCCTTGTTTGTTTTATACTATGTGGCCTGTCCCTATAGAGCTGCTTGGCCATCTGAAACAAAGGAGCTGCGACACGCACCAGCCCCAACCCCCCCCCCACTTTCACGATGGGATGCAGGGGACTGGGCAGGTGTCTCCTGCCACGCATCGGCATCACGCCAGGCACTGCATGTATGGAATCATGAGGTGTGCACCTTTTCCATTTATTGGCAGATTTCAATGGGGAGTATTTGGCACCAAATCACGGACCATGGCCGCTGCCTGGATGGGGATGCCTCCCCTATCCTTTCATGCCAGCTTGACACTTGGAGGGACCTGCAGATGCGGTCTGCAGCAATAAAACACCCCTGTTATCAGACTTCTCCAGCTGCACATTTGGATATACCGCATATTACATGTGGACTATGCAGACACTATTTGGTAACTTTTGGGTATGTGTATATATATATATATATATATATATATATAAACACACACTATACTGCCACACTATTTCTATATATATATATAAACACTTTGCACCAGTCTTATTTTTGGTATATGGTTCAGCGCTATACTTTTAGCTGCATATCTCTTGCTCTTTACACCCTTTTCAACTGTCTCACATTTCCAAAGGATATGGGCCTTTAACTATTTTCAGCACTACTCTATATAATAGAGCCATGTTCATTTATTTTTCTTCACACTCCTTTGCCAACATATGTCATCTTTTGTTGCTATCCAACACACTATTCTCCAGGGATGATTTTCATGACCTCAGCTCCCAGGACAGGCAATTATCCAGTACTGCACATTTGTTAAAACTTAGTGCCAAGTTAGAAATATTTCTCCTTTGGTTCAGTTTATACTTTTTTTTTTAAAATCAGAGTTTACTGGGTGTTTGCATTTTCTTTTTTTTTTGCAGATATGTAGAAGCAACAGGTCCTGAAGAAGTGGCTTTGTACCACAAAACGAGTCAAGCACTGTAGAATGCAACGATGCCTTATCATACCATAATTTTTTTCCTGATAATTTTCTCCAATAAAGTTTTAGACATTACACATTGGGTTATATGAATGTACTGCTTTACCCATTTGTGTATATATGAAATGGCTTTATATAAAATTTACTGTTTAATACTATATGACAAATAGGTCAGGGTTTTATAGAGCAGAGCTGTCTGTCAATTGCCTCAAAGTCCCAAATCCTTTTTTTAAAATTACTTGATCTAGGGATGAGGCACATGCGCAAATGTGCTTCATCCAGGAGGTTAGTGATAGAGACCTAAAACTACTATTAGCTGGATAATTTTTAGCAGAGGGTTACCGGTGTTCCTGTATTTTTGAAAAACAGCACCGGTCTAAAAATCAGGTTCCACACAGACAATCTGAACACTATTTTTTTTTCTTAATATAAAACACTTGGGCAAGAGTTGCCCAACTGCACCCTTTTCTGAAAAGGATAGCTGCCTACATCATGCTTATCACAGATTCAGAACCTTGAGTCACCGACTCATAACTAGCATGTAGAATAATAACTGGACTTTTCTACTATGCTTTCTTATTCTGAAATCAGTGGGGGAGATTTACTAAAACCAGAGTATGCAAAATCTGATGCAGCTGTGCATGGTAACCAGCCAGCCTCCGGGTCAACACTTAGGCCCCTTTCACACTGGGGAGTCAGCGGTAAAGCGCCGCCATTTTAAGCTTCGTTTTTGCGGGGGTTTTCAGCCGCTAGCAGGGCCCTTTTAACCCCACTCGGCCAAAAAAGGGTTAAAATGACTAGCAAAGCGCCCCTGCAGTGGCACCCATTGAGTTCAATGCTGCCTGCAGGTTTTTTTTTTTTTTAACATCCTGCCAGTGCATCGCCTCAGTGTGAAAACACTCAGACTTTCACACAGAGACTGCAGGGGAGCCGTTTTCAGGCGCTTTTTTTAGCCCAAAAGCACTTGAAAAACATCCCAGTGTGAAAGGGGTCTTAAAGTGGTTGTTACCACCAAGCGGATGTAAACCCGATTCATGAAATTTGACCTAGGCACATCTGTAGTGTTTACTCATCTCTCCAAAGCCCTAAGTCCCATGTCTTTCTGCTGTTTCGTTTCTCTGTTAACAGCACAAGTTCTCCAACAACCGAGATAAAACCAGTCTGAAATTTTTGTTGTGCTATAAATAGATTAGCAGTGAGCTTGTTTTGTCACAGCACAGCTCTGCACATTCCTTGCTTCCTCTGCCTATGTGGAGGGAGATGTGCCTTTTCTCCAAGGAGCTGTCACACAGTGTATGCCAAGATTCCACTCCTACTGCTGAATTAAGAAGTAAAAATTCTAACATGGTGTTAGAAGTCTGAACAGTCTAGAAAGCTAGACAGCATATATACACATGTAAAACGTATGTAGGGAGATCGGTTTCATCTGTGTATCATCTGCAGCTGTTTACTCCACTGGGTATAGGAGAGTTTACATCTACTCTAAAAAAGGGATAAGTTCACTCTTTAGAAAAACTGCACTTTTTTTCCCCCCTTGCTTAAAAAAAAAGGGATTTTTTTTGGAGCCTGTAAAAGCACTGCACCAGCGATCAGCAGAACACTGGTGCCATGCAGGTCTCCTTCAGAACTGTCTCTGTATTTGTGTGCCCAAACATTCAGGTACAATCTAACAGGAAGAATCCAGAGTAGTGGTAGTTCAGATTGAGAACTACAAGCTGACAGCCACAAAGGATATCAGCTGTGTGAATGAATGCCACAGCTGTGTGGCCAGAGCCCTGCATGGCCACACAGATTTAAAAAAGGTGACCGCTAGTACAGGTAACTTTTCCCCGTACTGCGGTCACAGGGAGTGCAGCCATCGGTTGCAGCATTGGGAACATGTAACTTGTTTCACCGTAAAAACACTAACATGTGCCAAAAGGTGAACTTATCCTTTAATTGAGTAAGCTGAAGTTAAAAGCAGATTTGGCTACCATGCACAGCTGCACCAGATTGAGTGCTCCAGTTTTAGTAAATCTCCCCAGTAATTCCCAAGGGTCAGCATAAGAGGAAAATTGGAGGTTAATAGTGGCATCCATTAGGAAAAAAAAAAAGTTTACTTTAAACAAAAAAAACCCACACACGACTCCATTCATGCGAAGCTTCCTTAACAAATTTTTACAAAGTAAATCAAAAATCCTCAAGAACCCAGGATGGGATATAAAGCAGATTTGCATATTTATGTAGGTTAAAGAATCTGAACAAAACAAATTTATATAAATAAAAAAACGGTGTTATGACAATAGGGCAGCTTAATATCCACATTTAAAAAAAAAAAAAAAAAAAAAAAAAAATTTACACCCCATATCCTTTGTGGACCAGCCTTCAGGCATGAGCAGGGGGTGGGAGGGGGAGTTTCATCTTCCTGAGACCTTCATTGTTGCTGAAAGAAGAACTTGTCTGAAGCATTACAGGAGTGTATTCTGTATGTCTAAATACATGCACAAAAGATGTAATCATTGTTTTCAGTACAACCTTAATATTAAGCATAGACACATCTTTGATTATAAAAAAAAAATTTATTCAAAGTTAAATGTTTGCATTCAAACAAATGAAGATTCCTACAGTAACAATGTCCACTGTACTCTGCTCACTAAAATTGTTTTAAGATCAACTTTCTTGTACAAATTTTGTACAAGAGCTAAAACACAAAAACAGAACTAAAAAAAGAACTTTCATCCACGAACACCTCTAGACAAAATCTGTTCTAGTACATTCCACGCCATCCAGCTGTTCCCATGCTATCATGCTGCCCAAAGTAGCCCCCACTGTTTCCAGAATTTCCCCTCCCTGTAAAGAGAATATTTCAAAGTTTGTTTTAATGACAATATAAAAAGGGTTCTAAAACGACAAAACATCTACATATATTAAGTACAAACCAACCTGCTGCATAGAAATTGATTTTTAAAAAACAAGCCATAAGATCTAGAAATCATACTTCATGTCTGATAATCTAGGAGTTATAAAGCATTACAGTGAACCTAGAACGGAGTTAAACACTTCGTTCAAACAAAAATTTGACAAGTTGGTATATTTTGGAAACCTTTAGTGCCACAGCTCAGTACATCGACACCCATACAAACATGGTTTATAATAGGGCTCCAAGACACCTTTTATAAACTGCCAGTGGGCCGCGAAAAGCACTGCCTATTCATTTCAATGGGCAGGGGTGGTGGAGGAGCGGTGTATACAAAGATCCAGCCAAAGATACTGCTTACAGGACTTACCATCCTGCAAGCATACTGCTCCAGTGTGAAAGCGCTCAGAGCTTTCACACTGGGGCTGCAGGGGAGGGGTTTTTCAGGCACCATTTTTTAGCCCTTTAGCACCGGAAACACCTTCAGTGTGAAAGGGGTCTAAGGATGCACAGCATGGTAAAAGGAGTAAGAGAAAATTATAGTGGCCACAGTAAGAGATGCAGGAGTAGGTTACTCCATTGTTATATGGGATGCATTCGCCTGGGCATTGCCCTATTCATAGCCAGTGACCCCACTGTAATAATCCAGGTTTCCCTCTGTACTGGCATTTTAACCACCTGATTTACCGCCTTCATTACCAGGCCACTGAGATACAGCACTGCATGTACCCAAATAAAACATCCCCCCCCCCCCCCCCGAGCTTTTTGGTGATATTTGATTACCACTGCAGTTTCGGGCACACACAGAGCTATAAAAACAAAAAACAAATGAAGGCGGTGGAGGTAAGGGGGATATAATAATTTGGAAAAGGTGCCAATATGTATTCTACTACATATTTTTGGTAAAAAAAAAAAAAAAACCCAATAAGCATATATCGCGCATCTGCAAACTATGATATATCTTCTGGAATTTTTAATTTTTTTTAATAGACAAGTAATGGTGGCAGTCAGCGACTTGTATAGCAGGACTGATAAACTGAAGTCGGACACTGACACTTCATGGGAACGTGACACTAATAAAGTGATCAGTGCTAAAGATATGCATACACTGGCTGGGAAGGGGTGAAACATCTAAGGCGATCAAAGGGTTAACTGTGTGCCTAGCCAGTGTTTTGTGACGTGTGCTGCTTTTTCTAAAGGAAGAAAAATGGTGGTGGATTTTGTGTCCCTGCAGGGAATAAAAAAAAAAAAAAAAAAAAAAAAAAAAAAAGAAGAATGGCTTGACATTTGCATAGGTCTGTGACAGATTAACCGCTTGCTAACTGGCTCACATTGATATATGTCGGCAGAAGGGCACGTACATGCATGTTAACCTACCTGTACATTGCCCTTAAAGAAGCGGCTTGCGGGCACGCACGCCGCAAGCTGATTGCGGGTCCCGCAAACTTGATGTCCGCGGGGATACCAGCGATAGTCTCACGGAGAGGAAGAACGGGGAAAGGCTGATATAAACAAGCATTTCCCCGCTCTGCCTGACGACACCGATCACCACTCCCTGTAATCGGGAGGGGGGGCTGCCCCCCCCCCCCCCCCCGTTAGAATCAGTCCCTAGGACACACTTAAACCCAACAGCGCCCCCTAGAGGTTAACACCTTCACTGCCAGTCACATTTACACAGTAATCAATGCATTTTTAATCGCACTGATCATTGTATAAAATGTGAATGGTCCCAAAATAGCGTCAAAAGTGTCCAATCTGTCCGCCATAATGTCGCAGTCATGATATAACAAAAACATGGCGTGCGACGTGGCTCCCAAATTTGTTTGGGAGCCACGGCCGCGCAATTGTCAGTTAAAGCGACGCAGTGCCAAATCGCAGGGAAGAAGAGACAGAACTTCACTCCCAGTTAGGAAGTGGACAGAGGCAGTTTTTTCTACTGCAGTACTTTAAAGCAATGTTTCTCAACTCCAGTCCTCCCAACAGGTTAGGTTTTCAGGCTATTTTCCATTCCATTAAGCCAATGCCTCCCCAGGTTCAATTCCAGTTTTGGAATGCTGTAGCCGGGAGACCCCTGCCACCTAGTACGCAGGCCAGATAAAACTAAACTTATTCAGAGTTCCTGTTTGGCCGGAGGAAACATACTGAGGTACTGCTGGTGAGCAGCCTTTTTGATAATGTGGATCATGGGTATCCTGTGTTAGGTGGGAGGAGCCTCTGAGCCATCCTGGAAGAGGACTTGGAAAACATTGCTTTGAAGGAGCAGAGGGTGGAAAGAATAAATCTGAACCCTTATATAAAATGGTTTCACTATTTAGCACTGGCTGTTTAATTAGAACTATTGCATTCCCCACAATGATATATGGTGTGTACACCTTAGGAAAAACATTCAAAGGAGAACCCAACTAGGCCCTCGATGCCTCCACCGTCAGCATGCCTCTTTGGGCAGAATGCTGCAAGAACTGGAAGGGAGCCTGAGGAGCAGATCGGTACAACAGGGAGGCTTGGTTGTGGCGGCAGAAAGTTACCTAGGAGACATCCCAACGCTCGGCTACCCAGATAATTTATTCCCGTTAACACCTACACACTAAACCCCAGAAGCCATGCATCCATTCTATACTCCAGGTCAGGATCTGGAGAAATCTCTGCTGTACCAATCCCAGACTCTTCCTGTCACAGTGCATGCAACAAGTGGAGAGGAGGTGTTACGTTACCCTCATAATGCCACATGACAGCTCCACAATCCTGTGCATTGCACACAATTGCGGCACACCCCATGGGACGTAGTGGGCAAGTTTGACAAGCAGTGCCACATGTCAAACTCTGTGCTCAGAGTAAAAATGCAGCTGCTGCAAAGCACTACAGCATGTATACAGCCACATCTGGCTGTTTTACAGTCCAAGTGGGCGACTGGTAAAAGGATAGCTCAGCCACCCATTGTTTTCTATATGTTTACATACTTATGGACATTCCCAGGTCCAAAATCAATGCAAAGAATTAAGTTCTGCCCCCCAACAGTCCCAGTTTCCCATTGGGAAAATTGCCTAAATACCCCCCATTACAATCTTGAGAAGCACAAGCCAAGCATGTACGTAAAGGCTGTATTAGTAGCACTAAAATTTTCTTTAACGGCAACCTCTTCCTATGCACTTTTCATAGAAGCTTGGGTTGAATGTTCCATGTTTGTGATATAAAACTGAAGTAAACCTATGTCTAAAGAGCAAAATAAACATTAATAAGATATTTACTTACCATAACCACCTAGACCATCTGGATTTGGATAACATCCACTGTAGTTTCCAGTCATTCCCATTCTGCCAACTGCACCATAGCCCGTACCATCTGAATCACGACACCAAAATTAGAAGTGGGGGACAAAAACTTCTCCTTCTATTCACATGTACAATGTTGTTTCAAACTTAAGTACCATATACTACATACCTAAAGTTTCTCTGCCATAACATCCCATTCCACTACCCATTTGATTTCCCATTTGACTGCCCATTCCGCTGCCCATTCCGGCACCACCACCAGCTGTTGAGTTCAAAAATAGCTCAATGTACCGATGCTCTGGAAAAAAATAAATAAATAAAATCAGGTCAACAAAAGCAGAATGTACACTTAGATGCCAAGTTAAAAATAATGCACAATTCGAATTAAAAAAAACAAAACACACAAGTTTACATACGCATGTTGTTTTTATCTTTGGACATGGCTGCTACTGCATCTTCATGTGTTGCAAATTCCACATCTGCTTCTCCAGTGGCTCTTCCATCTGCCCCAATATCAATATGTACTCTGATGGGTGTAAGTGGGGAAAAGAACTAAAAGTAGAAAAGAAAAAAACCCTTTGTAAATCTTGGTTTTAGATGCACCAGCATTTCCTTGTTCAGTGAAATAAAAGTGGCAATTTCACAAGACATCCTGTCAGGAAGACAGGTCAGCCAAAACTTCTGCGAAGCAAGGTACTTTTTACTTAGCCAGCCCAGAACCTGGTCATGGAATCTTACTTATGCTGCAGAGCTAACACCACCCTCACAAATCTCTTTACAACAGAAAGTTCCAGTGTGATAGAGGTCTGCATCTCCCACCAAACTCTGTGTCCTGTGACAACATAGTGGTCTGTGGGAAGAAAACAAAAGTACACCTGAAGACAGGCATTAAACACCCAATACAGCCTCAGAGTGAACGTAGCTTTGCAGCAGGAAGAATATATGAATTTGGGATAGACCAGGTAAATGCAAAGTCTTTTACAGGGGACATTCTGCCCTCAGCCAGACTGGGTGGCTATGTAAAATTACCCACTATTTATCAATATGCATAATATTTAGTCTAGCATTACTAGCCCTGAGCAAAATTTAACACACTTACACTGGCAATATCGCTTTCTGATGCACGGAAAGGTAAGCCCCGCATATGAACAAAATGCCCACTGTGAAAACCAGTGCCACCATCAGCTGCTCCGGGGTAACCTTGAGTCATACCTAGGGAAAAAAAAAAAAAAATTGTTCCCATTTAAAATTTACAAGTGTACATGCAGGTCATAGGTGCAGTGCATTAACAAGGAGCTATACATTGCATGCTCACTAAGGCAGTTTAATCACTAAGGTTTTTATGCAAATCCAAACCAGCCAATTTTCAAAAGTTAAATCATAGTTAAAAGCCTGTAGAGGCCCATTAGGTAGTGGGTCAGATATTTCCATCAAGCACTGGAGGTAGAGATAAACAAAGAGCGCCAAACGTTTCAGGGCTCTATGGTATAGTACAACATATGTAAGCACAAATGCATATACAAATCTAAGTTACTACCCACCTATTTATGACATTTTATGTACCTGCAAGGATTTAGGATGCCCTCTAGTTTATTTTTAAGATACCTTAGACCAGTGGTTCTCAACTCCTGTCCTCAGGACCCACTAACAGGACAGATTTTAAGTATTACCTTGGGGAGATGCAGACTAGAAAACTGCAATCACTGAGCAGCAAATGAGATCACCTGTGTTGTAATTCAGTTATCTTGCAAACCTGGCCTGTTGGTGGGCCCTGAGGACAGGGGTTGAGAACCACTGCCTTAGACAGTTAAATACTGTAGGTATGCTCTACTGATACATCTTACTCTGAGGACAACAATTACGAGAGACAAACCTCTGCTTTCTCTAAGTCGATCGTCAAAGCCATCTCCAAAGCCATAGTTATTATAACCACTGTACTCATCGAATCCCCCATAGCCTAGAAACAAAAAATCACGATAGCATGTTTAGTTTATAGGAGACTTGCATATACAATTTTGAAAACTTTATGGCAACTAGAGCAAAGGAAATATGCCAGTGGTGCATAGGGATACCAGGTTCAGCTTTTTTTTTTTTAAACCACTCCTTAACCCTTTGTAGTCAGGTCTTACATATCCAGGGTGGAAACACCCCACACCCCCGGTGATATAGAAACTTATAACTGGACTTACCACCCCCATAACCTCCTCCTCCACCTCCTCGCATACGATCATACATGTTGCCACGGCCAGCTCCGTAATAGGCACCTCGGCCACCACCGCTACCACCACCACCACCACCCATTGGTCGATCATAAGGTCCTGGACGCTGTCCCCCCATCATTCTTCGAGGTGGATCATAGGATGAACGGATTTCACTTCTGCTACTTTTAAATATTTCAATGTATCTATGCAACCATTTGAAAGAAAAAAAAGTTAGTATGCTTGTAAAATAAAAGATATGAATAAAAATAGTGGCTTCACAGACTATATAAGAGACAAAAGCATTTGTACAAACAAGATTTAGAAGCTCAGAAAATGTGAAGCCGATTCTTAAAAGAAAGCATTTGAAGAGAAGAGATACCAATTTGCATTGTTATATTGACTGAAAAAAAAATAAAATAAAAAAATTTTTTTTTTTTTTACAAATCAGATTAGAACCCCCCCCTCCCACCACCATAAAGTCCCCAATAAAAAAAACAAACGAAAACAAAATAAAAAAACAAAGAACAGAAAACCGTCCCCGTTCTGTCCATCCCCACCTGTGCCCTATTCTTTCCTTGTGTTTCCCCAGAGCTTTTTCTGCTATCTCCTTTGAAGCAAACTGTACGAAGGCCTCCCCTGTGCTTCTCCCCTGGTAGTCCACCGTCAATGTAATCCCATTTGGCACGATTCTCAACCCTTTAACCCAAGGACAAATAACCCCGTCAAGGGGAACAGTGTTAAAGGCTGAAACAAACCCATCTTAACAATACTAACAACTTTAAATAAAAATCCCAAAAGCCTAACATTTCACATTACAACTATGGATTTATCCCACCACCCCACAATGTTATACATTAACAAGAACTTTACCAGTAAACAAATTTATGAATCTAGTCTACGATATCAAAAGCTCAAAACCGAAAAATACAAGTGGCATATATAGAAAACAGCTATAAAAACATTTACCAAAAAAAAAAAAAAAAAAGCCACACGAGAAAGCCTGATGGACAACAAATAAATAAATACAGAAATTAAGGTATTTGAGAGATTACAAGCTAAACACTGCTAACATCAAATTAAACTGAAGCCAACTGCATTTAGCTACAAGTTTATAATTTATTTATGCTCCATAGCGGCTTAGCAAGTGTTAAATCTCAAATATCCCATTCGGTCAGGTTCTGTAAACAATTGCAATTATTTGTAAATGTTATGAATAGCCGATGTTGTACGAGGCAACTTGTGTTTCAGGGTTAACGGCCTTCAGTAAGTTAAAGAATTATTTTTAATCAAAGATCTGACGTTAAAGGCTATAGTTCTACTCCTGAATTCCCAGAACTAACATATTACAGATTTTATGAAACTACAAGTACCTGAGAAAAACTGCACAATCTCCTCTTTGCTGCAGCCAAAGGGTAGCCCACGAAGCCTCACAGTTCCATCTGTGGAGGATTCTGAATCGCCAGCACTGCTGTGTTTTAAGACCCATTCCATTTCCGTGTTGTTTGACTTGAAAACTAGAAAAAGGTGTGATACTCAAGTCAAATTGCTTTTGCAAAACACATGCAACAATAACAAGAATTTTTTTTTCTACAGCATAGCTGAAGGTGATTGTAAAGGCTCTTTTTTCCCCTCTATAAAAATAACAAACATGTTGTACTTACCTGCTCTGTTGCAGTGAATTTGCACAGTGCAGCCCAGATCCTCTTCTCTGTGCTCCTGGCCCCTCCCTCCTGTTCAGTGCCCCCATAGCAAGCTGCTTGCTGAGTCACAGCTCCCTGTGCCCATTCAGACACAGAGCCCCGACCTGGCCCCCTCTTCCCTGACAGCAGGAGCCAATAGCGCCACTGCTGTGTCTCAGCCAATCAGGAAAGGGAATCTCGGACACTCGTGGAAATAGCTGGACAGAGGGACCTTAGGTAAGTGTTAGGGGGCTGCTGAACAAAGAAGGCTTATCTTAATGCATTAAAGTGGAAGTCCATACAAAAACTAAAATCCCTGCATCTATAGACACCAGGGATCTAACACTAACCTCTATTACTGTAAAGAAAAAAAATAACGGGTATACATACCTTTTTGGAAGCCAATCTAACCCACTCTGACCGGATCCAACACTGAGCTGTCAGTCGTGGCTTCACGGTAGAGGCGGGTGCAGAGGAGACGGACAACAGAATCCCCATAGTAACCTGATGTCACTTCCCATTCATTTCACAGCCGTTGTCGGCCGTGTCCTCTGCAGAGCTTCTGCTGCTGGAGATCGGCTTCCAAAAACAGATTTATACAGGGATAGAGTTTAGTGTTAGATCCCTGGTGTCTATAGATGCAAGGATTTTAGATTTTGCATGGACTTCCACTTTAAGTTAAAAAAACCTTCTGACTATACAACCATTTGAAAAACAGGAAATTATACAGGTTTTGCCTTACCTTCAATATATCTGTGACCCATATATTTCCGGTCTTTTTCTAGTGACTTTTTAAGATCTTCTTCGGTTTCCAATACAATAAAGGCTTCTCCACTAGGGCGGCCTTCCTTGGACATTGTGAAGTGAATGCCACCGGCTCCATCAGCAATATTGCAGTCAGCTGCATTAAAAAGAAAGTTACATGTTGCATGCCTTGTTCAAGAACAATTCCGGGAAAATAAATTTTTTATAATAATCATCATCTTTGCATTGGGGCTGCATTCACACTTCAAAAGGTCAAATGCTCATTTAGGTCTAGGGGATAGGAAAAGCCGTTTTACTTACCAGATGCCCTCTCTCCCACAGTGGACTAACCTCTGGCATCCCCATGGCCATTGCAGAGCTAAGAGCGCTGCATTGGATTTGATGACATTAGATAACCTGAAATTGCTATAAGGCAGAAAGGAGAAGAGGCTGCAGGGACTGGTTTTACAGTCTAGAGAGAACTGGGCAAGCCAAACTGCTAAAAATTGTATATTCCCCTACATTGGTAGTCATTGAAGGAAGTGAAGTTACCTCTTAAATTGGAAGCCAGAGGAGAAGGATCCCCTTATTTTGGCTGTCACTGGGAGAAAGGACACTTTATACTGGTGATCAGTGGGCAAAGTAAAGTATGCTCCCCTTACAAACCAGTAAAAGATAACAAGTGTCAGTGGTCACTTTTGAGAGTCAGTAATTGCACACTCCTTGAGAGACTTTGATTTTACAGTTTTCTTCACAATCCAAAAGGAAGTGATCGGAAGCTCCATTTAAATGTACTCCTGCAGATTTAAGAGCTGACCTTTATGTGGTTTAGCAGACAATCTCAAAATACCACAAAACGTATTCTTTACATGAAAAAAAGTCAACACAGGAAGGATACCTGGGCAGTCACACTGCAACACCACAGTTAAGGGTGCCAACAAGTGACTCCATCAGGGCATACCACAGGAGTTGTAGTGGAAATCACAGCATAAAATTAAAGTGAAAAGGGTTAATGGATGGAATCAGGCTGCAAGTTTAAGAGGAAATGACCAGAAAACAGTTTTTACTAACCTGAAAAAAATTCCAGTACTTCTTCCCGGGTGCAGGACCATGGTAAACCACGGACTCTTACAATGCATTCATCTGCCATGTTTTCTGGAAAAAAAAACAAAACACATTTTTGTGCATTTAGAAAACTTGTTTAGGGCCAGTTCACACCATAGAAATACAGTTCAGATGCGTTCCAGTGCTTTTTTGATGCAGTGCATTCTCTCCCCCTCATTTTTTCTTAATCTTAAGGTCCAGTTCACACCATAGAAATGCAGTCCAGATGCTTTTCTGCATTCCCTCTCATTTTTCATAAAAAGTTTGTTTTGCACAGAGTGGCCCCGGTCCTCCTCTTCTGGGGTCCCCCAGTGGCGCTGGTAGCTCCTCTCCCCGCATTAAGTGCCCACGTTGGAGAAGGCTCTCCTAAGGTGGACACTCATGCGGGCAGGCACAAGTCCTGCTTCCGTGTCCATTCAGATTTGATTTATAGCAGTGGGAGACAATGGCTGCGCTGCTATCAATCTATCCACTCAAGAGCCGAGACAACGGTCAGTTTTTTCAAGGTAAAAAAACACGAGGCTTTACAACCCCTTTAATGTTTAAACCGCTGGCAACAGAAGTGAGTACACCTTTAAGTGAAAATATCCACATTGGGCCCATTTAGCAATTTTCCCTCCCCGTCGTCATGTGACTCGCTAGCGTTACAAGGTCTCAGGTGTGAATGGGGAGCAGGTGTGTTAAATTTATATATAAAGATGGCCTAGGCCAGGGGTCTTCAAACTATGGCCCTCCAGTTGTTCAGGAACTACAATTCCCATCATGCCTAGTCATGTCTGTGAACGTCAAGAGTTTTACAATGCCTCAAGGGATGTGTAGTTTCGCAACAGCTGGAGGGCCATAGTTTGAGGATCCCTGACCTAGGCTACAAGAAGATTGCCAAGACCCTGAAACTGAGCTGCAGCACAGTGGCCAAGACCATACAGCGGTTTAACAGGACAGGTTCCACTCAGAACAGACCTCACCATGGTCGACCAAAGTAGTAAGTCACACCCGCATATGTAAACTGTGTTCAAACCACACGTGAGGCATCGCCGTGATCGTTAGAGCAAGAGCAATAATTCTAGCAAAAGAAATCCTAACTCAAAACTGGTAACCTGTAGAAATTTTTAAATGTCGCCTATGGAGATTTTCTAAGGGTCAAAGTTCGCCGCCATTCCGCAAGAGGGTGCAATTCTGAACCATGACATGTTGGGTAGGACTGCTGCACAAATACGTTGTGACAAAGTACTGCAACGACCACCATTTTATTCTCATCTATATGTTTGGGGCTTTTAAGCAACTTTCTAGCAATAAAAAAAAAAAAATGATTTTAACTTGTAAACAGCAAGGGTAAAACATAGGCTTGGTCCTTAAGGGGTTAACCACTTCCGTCCAAAGAAGTCATATGATGTCTTTCAGTGGGCATCATTCAGATATCCTTGTTTTCAGCCGGCGATTCTGTGCACCATAAGAACAATCATAGCGGCAGTTCCGCCACTTGATTGTTCTTACGGTGCTTCTCCTGGCTCTCCCGTGCCATCAGGGACCCGGAGAAAGAAACGGTCGCCACCAGATCACAACCATAGAGATTTCCGGTGCCGCACGGTCACCAGTCATTTCTATGATGCCTTAATGTCGCGCCCGGGCCGCGAATATAAACAAAGCCGTGATCACGGCTGGTAAGCTTGAGATTGTAGATTTTTTTCCCCGATCTCAAGCTTTCCCGTCCAGAGGAGAGATGCGTCATATTGACCCCCCACATCTCTCCATTAAAAAAGGACCTGTCACAAATGATTCCTATTACAAGGGATGTTTACATTTTTTGTAATAGGAAAAAAAAAAAAAAAAAAAAAGTTAACGCCCATCAGTTCACGCTCAGAAGCACACGCAAGTCCCACCCACATATGTAAAGGCTGTTCAAACCACACATGA
This sequence comes from Lithobates clamitans, assembly GCA_037952925.1. Lineage (NCBI taxonomy): Eukaryota > Metazoa > Chordata > Amphibia > Anura > Ranidae > Lithobates > Lithobates clamitans. The sequence continues at coordinate 6,040,190 of JBBGZY010000896.1, read as the reverse complement.
GGTACCGCCACGTGCGTTAGAGCGCGAGCAACAATTCTAGCACTAGACCTCTTCTAACTCTAAACATGTAACCTGTAATAATAATTTTTTTTTTTTAAAGCGTCGCCTATGGAGATTTGTAAGTACCGAAGTTTGTGTCATTCTATGTGTTTGCAATTTTAAAGCATGACATGTTGGGTATTTTCTCTGCATAACATCTTCCACATAAAAAAAAAAAAAAAAAAAAAAAAATCGGGCTAACCTTACTGTTATTTTTTTAAGTCATGGAACTGCCCCCCCCCCCGCCCCAAAAACGTGCTTGACAAATTGCGCAAATACCTTGCGAGATAAAAAAAGTTGCAACGACCGCTATATAGATATATATATATATATATATATATATATATATATATATATATATATATATATTCTAACATGTTTTGGGGTTCCGAGTAATTTTCTAGCAAAAAAAAAATAATTTTTTTTTATATGCAGGAGAAGAGTGCCAGAATAGGTCCTGTATGGAAGTGGTTAAATAAAACTAAATGCAGCCACCACATGCAGGGATTGGTAAACTGCAATATAATACAGATTTGTTTTTTAGATTAACAATGCCACATTCTAGAGGAGAGAAGGTGGAAGTCAGGCATGGAGCAGGAGAGGATCTTAAAAGTTGGAGTTTAGACACAAACAATGACAAACACTTGTGCCTGGAGAAGATGATCAGGACAAAAGGCAAGATAGAGTGGAGAGCCTCCTGAAATCACTACATGCCGATGGGAGTTCAGGTTAAACCAGCTAGATGAGTCCATTGTGAGGAGGACAGTCTATGTACACAGTGGCCTCCTCTCACTGATCACATACACTGTATATACGATGGGCCCCTCACTGATCACATACACTGTATATACGATGGGCCCCTCACTGATCACACACACTGTATATACGATGGGCCCCTCACTGATCACACACACTGTATATACGATGGGCCCCTCACCGATCACACACACTGTATATACGATGGGCCCCTCACCGATCACACACACTGTATATACGATGGGCCCCTCACCGATCACACACACTGTATATACGATGGGCCCCTCACTGATCACACACGCTGTATATACGATGGGCCCCTCACCGATCACACACACTGTATATACGATGGGCCCCTCACCGATCACACACACTGTATATACGATGGGCCCCTCACCGATCACACACACTGTATATACGATGGGCCCCTCACCGATCACACACACTGTATATACGATGGACCCCTCACTGATCACACACGCTGTATATACGATGGACCCCTCACTGATCACACACGCTGTATATACGATGGACCCCTCACTGATCACACACGCTGTATATACGATGGACCCCTCACCGATCACACACACTGTATATACGATGAACCCCTCACTGATCACACACTGTATATACGATGGGCCCCTCACTGATCACACACTGTATATACGATGGGCCCCTCACTGATCACACACACTGTATATACGATGGGCCCCTCACTGATCACACACACTGTATATACGATGGACCCCTCTCTCTCACACACACACGATCCGGTGTATGATGATCTTACACGCCGTGTATACTACGCCCCCTCCCACATGAGGGGAGATCTGGACACATGTAGAAGCTGCACTCTGATCCCCTGTACGGTGTCATAGGCTCCCATAGCTCACAATAGAAGAAGCTCCCTCCAGCGTTGGGATTAGCCCGGCTCCGTACGGTACACACATCAGGCCGGCCAGGCGATGAGGAGGAAGTCCAGGCCGCCATACATCCGCCGAGCGCACACACACGCGCCACCACGAGGTCTCGGAACACAGCGGCCTACCAGGCCGCGCCGCCTCCACCTGCTATTGTGCACAACCACAAAATGGCGGTCGAAGCCCGTGCGCTCCGAACACCGAGGCAAATTCCCACACTCACCTCAGTCAGGACCTAACCGAGGCGCGGAGTAGGCCCGAGTCCTACCCAGCTATGACGGACTGAACCTATAGACAAGCGTTCCGGGCCAGCAGTAGGAACACACCGGGAGAAGCAGACACCACACCGGAGAAGCCCGGCTATCGGAGACGATCGCTTACCTGATGTTTGAGAGGAGAACGGGCGCGCGGTATGAGAGACTGGCGACGGCCTGACACTCCTTTCATACACACCACTCGTGGAGCAGGGCGTGCAGCGTGATTGCGTCACCACCGTTTAGCCCGGAGAGCGGGAAAGGGCGGGGGGAAGTGACGTCTCGTGGGAGGGCACATCGTGGGGGGTGTACTTCCTGTTCTCATTATTAGGCGCCATCTTATTGGAGAAGTGGGCAATATATTGTAGGAGGCAGCCGTCCCAATAGTTTATCTTCAGTAAATTATACGCGTTCATTAAAATAAAACTACATTTATGAACCATATCTCTCTTTAACCACTTGACCACTGGGCACTTAAACCCCCTTAATAACCAGACCAATTTTCAGCTTTTGGTGCTCTCACATTTTGAATGACAATTACTCAGTCATGCAACACTGTATCTATATGAATTTTTTGTCCTTTTTTTCACACAAATAGAGCTTTCTTTTGGTGGTATTTAATCACCGCTGGGTTCTTTATTTTTTGCGCTATAAAAGAAAAAAGACTGAAAAATCTGTAAAAAAATACATTTTTCTTCGTTTCTGTTATAAAATTTTGAAAATTAGTAATTTTTCTTCATATATTTTGGCCAAAATTTATACCGCTACATATCTTTGGTAAAAATAACCCAAATTAGTGTATATTATTTGGTCTTTGTGAAAGTTATAGAGTCCACAAGCTATGGTACCAATATCTGAAAATTGATCACACCTGAAGTACTGACGGCCTACCTCATTTCTTGAGACCCTAACATGCCAGAAAAGTACAAATACCCCCCAAATGACCCCTTTTGGGAAAGAAGACATTCCAAGGTATTTAGAAAGATGCATGATGAGTTTTTTGAAGTTGTCATTTTTTCCCACAATTCTTTGCAAAATCAAGTTTTTTTTTTTTTCTGTTTTTTTTTTCACAAAATTGTCATATTAGCAGGTTATTTCTCACACACAGCATATGCATACCACAAATTACACCCCAAAACACATTCTGCTATTAGTCCCGAGTATGGCGATACCACATGTGTGAGACTTTTACACAGCGTGGCCACATACAGAGGCCCAACATGCAGGGGAGCACCTTCAGGCGTTCTGGAACACCCAGGCCAATTCTGACATTTCTCTCCTACATGTAAAAATCATCATTTATTTGCTAGAAAATTACATAGAACCCCAAAACATTATATATGTTTTTTTAGCAAAGACCCTAGAGAATACAATAGCGGTCATTGCAGCTTTTTATCTCGCACGATATTTGCGCAGCAATTTTTCGAACGCGGTTTTTTTGGAAAAAAAACTGTTTTTTGCTTAAAAAAAAACCAAAACAGTAAGGTTAGCCCAATGTTTTTGCATAATATGAAAGATGAAGTTACGCCGAGTTAATAGATACCTAACATGTCACCTTTCAAAATTGCACACGCTTGTGGAATGGCGCCAAACTTCGCCACTTAAAAATCCCCATAGGCGACGCTTTAAAATTTTTTACAGGTTACAAATTTTGAGTTACAGAGGAGGTCTAGGGCCAAAATTATTGCTCTCGCTCTACCGATCGCAGCGATACCTCACATGTGTGGTTTGAACACCTTTTTCATATGTGGGCGGGACTTACGTATGCGTTCGCTTCTGCATGCGAGCACATAGACAGGGGCGCTTTAAAAATTTTTTATTTTTTTTTATTGTTCATTTTACTTTATTTATTTTAGTTTGACACTTTTTTCCAAAAAAAAAAATTTTTTGATCACTTTTATTCCTATTACAAGGAATGTAAACATCCCTTGTAATAGGAATATGGCATGACAGGTCCTCTTTACAGTGAGATATGGGGTCAATAAGACCCCACATCTCACCTCTAGGCTGTTCCTGAAATAAAAAAAAAAAAAAAAAAAGATCCTGGCTTCGATCGTAGCGGTGAGTCGGTAGAAGCACCGGAGGGCGGCGTGAGGGGGGGGGGGCGTCCCCTCTTGCCTCCTGTAAGAACGATCAAGCAGTGTAACAGCCGCTATGATCATTCTTATGGTGTAGGGAATCGCCGGCTGAAAAAGATGATATCTGAATGATGCCTGTAGCTGTACCCATCATTCAGATATCCCCACACAAAGTCAAGGACGTTGTATGACGGAAGGCGGGAAGTGGTTAAAATGCTTTTTTTTTAACACAAAGTTGTCCATTTATACAATATTTCTAACACATAGCATGTACATACCAAAAATGACCCCCCAAAATAGATTCTCCTACTCCTCCTGAGTACGGGGATACCACATGTGTGAGACTTCCACAGCCTGGCCACATACAGAGACTGGGTATGGCTGAGCATGGCTGGGTATGGCTGAGCATGGCTGGGTATTGCAGAGTATCGCCAAGTATGACTGGGTATGGCAGAGTATGGCTGGGTATCACCAAGTATTGCAGAGTATCGCCGAGTATGGCTGGGTATGGCAGAGTATGGCTGGGTATCACCGAGTATTGCAGAGTATGGTTGGGTATCACCGAGTATTGCAGAGTATGGCTGGGTATTGCAGAGTATTGCGGGTTATGGCAGAGTATTGCAGATTTTTGTGGGGTATTGCAGAGCATGGCTGGGTATGGCAGAGTATGGCAGAGTATGGCTGGGTATCACTGAGTATTGCAGAGTATGGCTGGGTATTGCAGGATATTTCAGGGTATTGCAGGGTATGGCAGAGTATTGCGGGGTATTGCAGGGTATGGCAGAGTATTGCGGGGTATTTCAGGGTATGGCAGAGTATTGCGGGGTATTGCAGGGTATGGCAGAGTATTGCGGGGTATTGCAGGGTATGGCAGAGTATTGCGGGGTATTGCAGGGTATGGCAGAGTATTGCAGGGTATGGCAGAGTATTGCAGGGTATGGCAGAGTATTGCAGGGTATGGCAGAGTATTGCGGGGTATGGCAGAGTATTGCAGGGTATGGCAGAGTATTGCGGGGTATGGCAGAGTATTGCAGGGTATGGCAGAGTATTGCAGGGTATGGCAGAGTATTGCGGGGTATGGCAGAGTATTGCAGGGTATGGCAGAGTATTGCAGGGTATGGCAGAGTATTGCGGGGTATGGCAGAGTATTGCGGGGTATTTCAGGGTATGGCAGAGTATTGCGGGGTATTTTGGGGTATGGCAGAGTATTGCGGGGTATGGCAGAGTATTGCGGGGTATTGCAGGGTATGGCAGAGTACTGCGGGGTATTGCAGGGTATGGCAGAGTATTGCAGGGTATGGCAGAGTATTGCGGGGTATTTTGGGGTATGGCAGAGTATAACGGGGTATTTTGGGGTATGGCAGAGTATTGCGGGGTATTCCAGGGTATTGCGGGGTATTCCAGGGTATGGCAGAGTATTGCAGGGTATTGCAGGGTATGGCAGAGTATTGCGGGGTATTGCAGGGTATGGCAGAGTATTGCAGAGTATTGTGGGGTATTCCAGAGTATTCCAGGGTATTGCAGAGTATTGTGGGGTATGGCAGAGTATTGCAGGGGTATTGCAGAGTACTGTGGGGTATTCCAGGGTATTGCAGAGTATTGTGGGGCATTGCAGAGGGAATTGCAGAGTATTGCACAGCATGCAGAGTAGTGAGGGATGGCTGAGCATGGATGGATGGATGGCTGGATGTCTCTGTGCAGCGCTGTGGGCACTACAGATGCAGCCCACAACGTTGCAGCCATCCATCCATCCGCCTCTCCGGTCACTGTGTACCGATCGGTACACAGGAGGGGAGGAGAGGGGGAGGAGAGGAACCGGCGTCATCAGATGACGCCGGTTTGTTGACATGTGATCGCTCCGTCATTTGACAGAGCGATCACATGGTAAACGGCCGCGATCAGCGGCCATTTACCGGGATCTGTGATGCGCCGGGTCCTCTGGACCCGGCGGTCACGGATGCTCTCGAGTGCGCGCCCTAGGGGGCGCGCGAGAGCAGAATTCTGGGAGGACGTCCCTGGACGCCCTCCCAGAGTAAAACAACCGCCCTGTAGCCGTCATTTGGCTATGGGCCGGTTGTTAAGTGGTTAAGTCCATTGTAACTCAGTGCACACTAACATATTCCAGCTAGGGATTTTCACCTACTGACTGAAAGTAGAACTAAAGGCAAAACTTTTTATTTTGGATATAGTAAGGGAGGGTTATAACCCATATTGTTTTTGCCATCTGTGTGACTTTGGGAAGATTTCTCTTTACTTCCTGTCACATAGGCAAACCAGGAAGTGAGGAAATCCCTCCAAATGACAGATTCCCTTGTCACCAAAGTTAGTGTCCGCATTGGAAGATATCTATACATAAAAATTCGGACTAAAATCTGACCTGAAACAGAGAACGGGGACACACCGGGCTAGGGTTGCCACCTTATCCCTTTAAAACCAAACACATATTAATTACACAGGTTCTGTGGCTGATTAAGGTGGTAATTAAACTCACTTAGTGCCTTATGTGCATTAAATTAGCCCCAGAACCTGTGTAATTCATACGTGCTCGGGTTTAAACACTTCCCTCCAGTCATATAGCAATATGACGGTGACAAAGTGGTACTGTTATCCTGACCGGACATCATATGACGTAATTAGGACAACAAGCCAGCGCGCATCGCGACAAACGGGGGTGCGGCGTGTCAGTCTGAAACACCGCATCTCTGATTTGGGTAAAGAGCCTACGTCAGATCAATCACAGCTGATCACGGTGTAAACAGGAAAAGCAGCGCATCTGACAGACACGAGGAGAGGAGAGCCGATCAGCTGCTCTCCTGAGAGGGGGGGGGGGTCTGTACTGATTGATTATCAGCGCATTTTTTACCACTACTACTTGGCTTATAAAGTTTACAAATGCAGCAAATTAGATTTTGGATGAAAGGTTTAGCACTGGGAAACACTTTTTGAAAGATAAAAAGTGCATTTTATATACAACTATATAGATTAAACCAAAATGAGGGACAAATGAGGAGGAAAGAGGGACTGGAGCGATTTTCTTTGATGCAACTCAGGAAAGAAAATGGCGTCATCTAGGGCCTGCCTTACGTGCGTAGATGCTGCTGAGCTATGTAAAAATATTTGTTTAGCTATTACATTTTATAATGGGGTGCCTCAAGATTGTGCAGAATTTTAAAGGGTGCCTTGCCTGAAGAAAGGTGGAGAAACACAGGTCTAATTTCCCCATAGCAATGAGATATAAGATTTCATTCTCAAAGTTCCACTCATGTCCTGTTTTATTTTCAGCCGAGGAACATCTTAGGCAGTTGTCACAGCAAAATGTGGCCCCGTTGGAAGATTTAACCACTTGTTTACCGGGGCAATTATTTTTCTTTTTGCACACATGTTAAATTATGCATTTTTTTGCTTAAAAAAATACTGTAAACTCCCCCAAAATATATATTTTCTGAAAGCAGAGAGCCTGGAGAATAAAACGGTGGTAGTTGATATTTTTTATGCTGCACAATAGTTGCACAATTATTTATCAAATACACATTTTCAGAAGAAAATACACAATACAATACCCAGTTTTTTGGTAAAATATAAAAAATGAAGTTGCATCAAGTAACTGGATGTGAAACAAGTCAAGTCTTAAAACTGAGCACTCCTGTGGAATTTCAAAAAAAACTATGGTACACAAAATTCTCCATTGGCGACACTTTAAAAGCCACAATGGCTCAAAAGTGATATGGTCCAGAAATATTTAGACAGAATAAAGGTTGATAAAGCACCTGGACCAGATGGCATCTACCCACGAATCCTAAAAGAATTGAGCTCCGTCATTTCAAAGCCATTGTTTCTCATTTTTAGGGACTCATTAATGATGGGAATAGTACCACTGGATTGGCGTAGGGCCAATGTGGTGCCTATATTTAAAAAAGGGAACAAAGTCTTTACCAAGTAACTATAGACCTGTTAGTTTAACTTATATAGTTGGGAAGATACTGGAGAGTTTATTAAAAGACCACATAGATGGAGTTCTTGCTGGAAATTTTTTTTTTTTAACAACAGACAGCATGGATTCATGAAAGACAGAAGTTGTCAGACAAACCTGATTTCTTTTTATGAAGAGGTAAGTAAAACCTTGGACAGTGGGGTGGCTGTGGACGTGGTATACTTGGATTTTGCAAAAGCGTTCAATACAGTTCCCCACACACGGCAAATGTGTAAGGTAAAGTCTGCAGGCTTGGAAAGATCAGTTTGTAAATAGATAGAAAACTGGCTAAAAGACAGAATTCAGAGAGTAGTGGTTAACGATTCTTACTCTGAATGGTCTAAGGTTATCAGTGGTGTACCCCAAGGTTCAGTGTTGGGACCCTTACTTTTTAATACCTTTATAAATTATATTGGGTCTAAGATTAAAAGTAACATTTCAGTCTTTGCAGGTGACACCAAGCTATACAGTAAGATAACGTCCTTACAGGATGTCTCCAACTTACAAGCCGCCCTCAATGCAGTAGTGTATTTAGGTTTTGTGCTGCCCTAGGCCTGACTAAACTCACGCACCCCCTAATTTAAATATGAGCTACCCATTCCTGTCAAGGCCACACCCCTTGCTGTTTAAAACCCATCCTGAAATTTTCGAGTGGGGACACTTGTTCTAAGGGCCTGGGGGGGGGGGATGGATTCCCTTAATTTGAATAGATTTCCTCTCACTTCCTGTTTGGCTATGGGGCAGGAAGTGAAGGGAAATCTCTGCAATGGGGCAGGGGTGGTAAAAAATAAACTGACAGGGGCTATAATCCTCCCTTACGCTTTCCAAAATGAAAAAAAAAAAGTATTGCCTATAGTTCTAATATAAGCACAAATTTCTGATAATTTTATGGAGAGGACTAAGAAGATATAATAATGCCAATTGTGCAGCAGAAAACATATAGGACAGTGAGGAAGGTTTGTCGTCCAGGATGACAGGATAGTCAAAATTAGAAGTGGCTCCCCCCCCACAGTTGCAGAATGCCGGCCGCCCGCATACTCGAAGCAGTGCGGCCGCTTTATGGGGACACTAGACTTATTTGCCTCTCAGCCCAGTCTGTCCCATAAGACTGGCACTACACTAACAGTGTAGGCCGGCGAGGACTCTTTCCGTGCTGCCCCCCTGCAAAGTGCTGCCCTAGGCCTGGGCCTTGTCGGCCTAGGCCAGGATACAGCGTTGCCTCAATGCACTGTTTAATTGTGCGACTATGTAGCAGATGAGTTTTAATGTAGATAAATGTAAAGTTATGCACTTGTGGGCTAAGAATATGTATGCATCATACATACCAGGGGGGGGGGGGAGTACAACTGGGGGGATCCGTAGTGGAGAAGGATCTGGGGGTTTTGGTAGATCATAAGCTCAATAATAACATGCAATGTCAACCTGTGGTTTCCAAAGCAAGCAAAATCCTTTCTTGTATTAAGAGAGGTATGGACTCCAGAGAGAGAGAGTTATCATTTTGCCCCTGTACAAATCATTAGTAAGACCTCATCTGGAATATGCAGTTCAGTTTTGGTCACCAGTTCACAAAAAGGATATAAGGGAACTGGAGAAAGTGCAGAGAAGGGCAACCAAACTGATAAGAATCATGGAGGAGCTCAGCTATGAGGATAGATTAGAGGAACTGAATTTATCCTCTTGAGAAAAGGAGATTGAAGGGGGATATGATCAACATGTACAAATATATAAGGGGTCCATACAGTGAACTTGGTGTTGAGTTATTCACTTTATGGTCAACACAGAGGACAAGGGGGCACTCTTTACGGCTAGAAGAAAAAAGATTTCATCTCCAAATATGGAAAGGTTTCTTCACAATAAGAGCTGTGAAAATGTGGAATAGACTCCCTCCAGAGCTGGTTCTGGCAAGCTCAGTAAATTGTTTTAAGAAAGGCCTGGATTCTTTCCTAAATGTACATAATATGGTTGAGTACTGACATTTATAGGTAAAGTTGATCCAGGGAAAATCTGATTGCCTTTCGGGGGATCAGGAAGGAATTCTTTTCCCTGCTGGAGCAAATTGGAGCATGCTTTGCTGGGGCTTTTTGCCTTCCTCTGGCTGAGCTGTGGGTATAGGACAGTGTATATGGGATTGTATGATATTATTTTTTATTTATTTTTATGGTTGAACTTGATGGACTTGTGTCTTTTTCAACCTATGTAAAAAGCCTTTACAGCTCCTCATTTTAGAGGTAGCTGAACTATGGATTAAGAATTATTACTCTCACTCTGCCTTTCATGACAATACTTTGCATGTGTGGGACAATTGATATTTACATACTGTACATGTGCTCGCCCATAAAAATATAGGGTGTGGACAAGGGTGACGGGTGTGCTTCAAAAAAAAAAAATAAATAAAAAGGTTTTAATTATTTTTATTTACTTTATACAATTAGTTTTTTGGGGGGTTATTTTTATAGACTTTTTCCTTTTTTACTTTATTGCTATCACAAGGGGACTAATAAGCCCCCTATGTGATAGCTTAGGCAGGTGACAAGTACTCTTTAGGCTGGGTTCACATATGAACCCGCATCCATCTCACAGCAGGGGTCATCCTGGTTCAACGTTTCAGGTCCGATTTCAGCCCGAATTTTGGTCTGAATTCGGACCTGAAACGGACCAAAAAGGCACACAGCGTTTTTGAGCAAAATGCACCGGACCTGCTGCAAAGATATGTGAACCAGCTCCATAGAGAGCCGGGCAAAATCTCCTGCCATTGCCAATTTGATGCGAGAAACCCACATCCAATTCGCAATGGTGTGAACCCAGCCCCATGGAGACGTTGCAGGTCTAGTAGACCCCCAATGTCTCCCCTGCCTTCCAATGCAACTTTTGCAGCATAGGTTTTGCTACAATAGCTGCATCCTTGGGCACACTAGATGAGCAATGACAGCTGTGACCCTGAATTACTAGTTCATTAGTCGCAGGAGGGACTGGGGAACGGATGTTCCCAGAGTTCCTCCTGCATTCACTAGGGAAGCAGTTTCCCCACAGTCCTGGGCTCCCTGGTGGAAAGGGAGGGCCCAGGAACCCCCCTGGGTGCCACTGGCAGGTGAAGCACCCCTTTAAGAGCCCTATAAAAGTGATCACTTTTATCGCAAAGCCCTTTGCTGGCTGCAGCTGTGAGCTTGATTTACCGCTTGTCTACCATGACATTTATAAACATACCTTGGTAAACAACTGGCTAAAGCTGGCCACACATTATACAATTTTCTTGTAAATTTACCAAACCTATATAATATGAGGTCAAACCTAAACACTTTCAATTTGTATGCAGTCAGGCAGGCCTTTGCACTACATAGTTGAAGGTAAATTTAAAGGAAATTGAATAAGAAAATTGTATAATGTATGGCCACGCTTAAAGCGGTTGTATAACCACAGGAAAAATACTAGCTCATTATGAAATACTTACCTTAGAACGAGGCATCAGTATCTAATCCCGGTCCACGCCGAGGGAGATGACATTTTGCCCTCTGCGTGTTCTCCGGGTTCTCGACTCAGTCGCTGTGAGTGGCTGCAGCCGCAATGACATCACTCCCGCGCATGTGCTTGGGAGTTTGATTCCCGGCAAGCTGGGCTTCAGCTGGGCATTCACAGCGCATGCGCCGCTGACATCAGCGGCTGCATGCAAAGTGAATATCTCCTAAACCGTACGTATAGGTTTAGGAGATATTCATTTTACCTACAGGTAAGCCTTATTATAGGCTTACCTGTAGGTAAACATGAATAATTAGGGTATACAACCACTTTAAGCTTCATTCACACAGGTGTACCAATCTGTACATCTGTAGAAAGCACTGTCTTTACCTGTGCAGGATGAACAAGCATTCCACGCAGCAGCCTGTTCAAATAAATTACAGGTGGCAAGCTGCAGGGATCCAAAGTGTGCATCCATGTGGGTTGGATGCACGGATCAGAACGCTGACAGACTGTGTCCTGATCCATACATTGCACCCACAAATTTGTACACATCAGAATGCGCTTGAAGACCTGTGGGGTTGGCCGCCTGACATAGATTTTAATAGGCTGCCTGCACGCAGCTGTATGGAATGCCTGTGCGGGTGATGAAAACACAGATGTACGTGTCGGTACGCACGTGTGAATGACGCCGTACACTCACCTTGTGCTGCTCTGGTAACAACTCTAAAATGTAGCTTTTTACCTCACTTTCTGTCTCAGTGGTAAACAGAGGGATGACTATCCCCAGTAGATACACAAACAGCAATAAAAATGTGACCGGGAAGTGCAACCCTACTCTATCTAAAAGTAAAAAAATGTGCCTTTACATAAACTGTATGCAAGTTTTGCCTTTGTACACTGTATATCTGTTTTACATTTGTTTGTATTGCAATCTGAGTACTAGTTAAATAAAAGAAACACGGAGGACATAGCATGCTTGCTGGGTTGATCTCATTTACATCCCACCATTCATCTATGTTTAGCTACTCTGTTGCATAAATCCTTATTGTTGCTGGAATTACCTTTTGAATGACTGAGCCTACAAAATTGTACGCCCGAGGGTTGAATGGGTTGAGCACCACCCTGTCTGAGCCCATTGTTGCCTCATTCACAAGTACTGGAGCCATACAAAGTGGATACACAGCACAGGAGTGACACAAGGCTGCGGTCCCCCCACCCTTCCCATTCAAGCAGCATGGGAAGCCTGCCAAATGTGGCTTCGGGGCTCCAATTGACACCCCAGCAAAAAGAAGATGATACTACATCTTGCACATAAATCAATAGGGAACGGGTTCCAAGACTTGGGGTACAAGACGTGACTTAGGTTGTACAAAAGTACCATCTGTGCTACACCGAATAAATCACTAAATCCCTGACTCATGCTGGTGACGTGGCACTGCAGCATGCACATACAGTAAAACCTTGGATTGCGAGCACAATTCCTTCCGGAAACATGCATGCAATTCAAAGCACTTGTATATCAAAGCAAATTTTCCCATAAGAAATAATGGAAACTCAGATGATTCGTTCCACAACCATGTATTTATAGGTCTTTCAGTTTATAGTCCATATAAAAAGATTATAGCAATGTGATAGGTTGTGTAACCATAAAATGTCCATCCACAAATGACAGCCTTCACAATGGGATTAGAAGCAAAATCCAGCAGGAGCTACAGAGAATAAGGCTGGCCATACACCTATAGATTATCTGCAGATTTTCTATGGTTAGATGGAAAAAGTGGGAGAATCCTCCATTCACACAGTTTAGCGAACATGGAGAGATCTGTTGCACATTTTCTATCTAACCATAGAAAATCTGCAGATAATCTATAGGTGTATGGCCAGCTTAAGAGCCCTTTCACACCGGGCCACCCATAGCGTCGGCGGTAAAACGCCGCTATTTTTAGCGGGGTTTTACCGTCGGATTAGCGGCGCATTTCGGCCGCTAGCGGGGCACTTTTACCCCCCGCTAGCGGCCGAGAAAGGGTTAAAACTGCCCACAATGCGCCGCAATAGCGGCGTTTTGCCGGCGGTATCCCAGCGCTGCCCCATTGATTTCAATGGGGAGCAGCGGTGGAGGAGCGGTAAACACACCGCTCCACCGCTCGAAAGAAGCTGCTGGCAGGACTTCTTTTCCCGCCCTACCAGCGCAGCGCTCCTGTATGACAGCCCTCGGGCTTTCACACTGGAGACAATGCTGCAGCTGTTTGAGGGCGGATTGCAGGCGCTATTTTTAACGCTATAGCGGGTGCAAAACGCCCTCTAGGTGAAAGAGAAGTGAGTCACCTTTAAGTGTAGCAATATGGTTACATTTAATGAAGGTACAACATTTAGCAACTAACATGGTTGATGATTAAAAGAGGCACATCTAAGTATTCAAGCATCGGGGGTAAAGTTGTCCACATAGACCATCCTCCACAGCGCCGGCTCTCACCGCTGTCAGTCTGCAATCATGACTGGGAAGACTACCCTGAAAGCGTGGCTTGAAGCGCTTGTGGTTTATCTACACAGTTTTACCCCGGATGCCTGCGTACTTAGATGTGCCTGTTTTAATCATCAACCATGTGAGTTGCTAAATGTTATACCTTCATTAAATGTAATCATATTGCTACACTTAAGAGGCACCTCTCTTCTCTTTTATATTCAGTTGTTACGTGAGGCTACATATATAAAGACATCGCTTGTATATCAAGTCAAACATTTTTTTAAATGTTGCTTGTCTTGCAAAACGCTCTCAAACCAAGTTACTCTCATACCAAGGTTTTACTGTACACTATATTATCAAAAGTATTGTGACGCCTGCCTTTACACGCACATGAACTTTAATGGCATCCCAGTTTTAGTTCGTAGGGTTCAATATTGAGTTGGCCCACCCTTTGCAGCTATAAAAGCTTCAACTCCTCTGGGAAGGCTGTCCACAAGGTTTAGGAGTGTGTCTATGGGAAGGTTTGACCATTCTTCCAGAAGCGCATTTGTGAGGTCAGGCACTGATGTTGGACGAGAAGGCCTGGCTTGCAGTCTCCGCTCTAATTCATCCCAAAGGTGTTCCATCGGATTGAGGTCAGGACTCTGTGCAGGCCAGTCAAGTTCCTCCACCCCAAACTCGCTCATCCATGTCTTTATGAACCTTGCCTTGTGCACTGGTTCAAATCATTTGGTGAAGGGGGGATTATGGCGTGGGGCTGTTTTTCAGGGGTTTTAGGCTTGGCCCCTTAGTTCCAGTAAAGGCAACTCTTAAGGCGTCAGCATACAAAGACATTTTGGACAATTTCATGCTCCCAACTTTATGGGGACAGTTTGGGAATGTCCCCTTCCTGTTCCAACATGACTGCGCACCAGTGCACAATGCAAGGTCCATTAGGACATGGATGAGCGAGTTTGGGGGTGGAGGAACTTAACTTGCCTGCACAGAGTCCTGACCTCAACACGATAAAACACCTTTGGGATTAGAGCCTCCTTGACTATCCGTTTGCTAAACGCGACAGAGGCCTGTATAACCTGTCTGCAGAAACAGACACAACCACCTACTAAATCCTCTCATACTCAAAAATAAATGACATTCTTTTCATGGAAGGGCTTACTTCTACCCTACATAACACAGAAGATTAATTCAGAACAAAATGTAGACCTTGGCATTTTTTCCAAACTACAGCCCCGTAGTGATGGGTAATGGTCTAGAAACCAAGCTCTTAATCCTGATAGTCCCTCTTTTCACTTTGATAAAAATCAACCCCCTTTCATTTCCCCCCCCAGGGAGTGACATCTCTCGTTTCCCCAACCTGTTCTCTTCCCTTCCGTTCTCACCCATTGCTTCCACCCCAGTATACTCATATTTCAACACTGATCTGAAATGCATTTCTCCCAATGTCAATGGAGAAAGGATATAACTCTACAGTTTACTAGTCCAACATCAGGGTCAATGGATTTAGACAACGGGAAATCTTGCCTATTAAAGCGGAGGTTTGCTGAAAAAAAATATTAAAAGCCAGCAGCTACAAACAAATACTGCAGCTGCTGATTTTTAATATATGGACACTTACCTGTCCAGGGAGCCCGCGGTGTCGGCAGCCGAAGCCGATCCGTCCTTCGGTTCTCGGCTGCTGCCGCCGCCATCCTCGGTAAGGGAATAAGGAAGTGAAGCCGTGCGGCTTCACTTCCTGGTTCCCTACTGCGCATGCACGAGCCGCGCTGCACGTCCTCACAGGTCCCTGCTGTATTCTGTGTCTCACAGAATACAGCGGGGGAGGACGGGGTAGGCGGCAGATGTGGCGTAGGTCACCACAATCACTGCGGTGATCTATGCTAGGAAGTTGGAGCAAATACCTGTATTAGACAGGTATCTTCTCCCTCCTCCCCCCTTAAAGGTGCCAAATGTGACTTCGGAGGGGGGGGGGGGGATCCAAAAAGTGGAAGTTCCATTTTTGGGTGGAACTCCACTTTAAATCCTTCTACAGGGTACCTGGTCATAGGACATGCATTCTATAGTGTTTTCTTTTTCTGAATGTCAATAAGTTTTTGATTACTGTTTTTACCTCTGATGGAACTTAATGTTACTGTACGATGTCTAGACAGTACCTATTAGTTTGTGGTGTTAAAAAATAATTTAAAAAATAAATAAAAATATGTGGCTGCAGATGATCATATAACATTTAGATTATTGGATTGCTGCTTGGAGTTGCATTTAAAACAATGAGGAAGATTAATCAGTTACATCGTACAGCAAACTGCTGGGATACAAGAGCAGTAAGACAGATATGTACGGTAACAGTAAGGCTTGCTTTATATATTACCCCCTCTGCTGTTTAAATGTAGCACTGCTTCCCTAACCACCTTTTAGGCATCCATGTGTTTTCATCTTCAATAAATTTTTATTGAGTTTAAAAAGTATTAAACCCTAAAACAAAGATGTATTATATGGCAGCTTACCAGTAATTAGATATGGTGGCTACATCAGTTTCCTTTTCTTTTCTTCCCTCTTTTCTTTTCTTCTCTCTTTTTGGTGATAAAGGTTTTGCATGAATAAATAAAAGATGATCATCTTAATAATCCCTGCCAGTGTTAAGTTAATGTCTCATCCATGTAAACTGATACATTCTGCTGTAGAGCTTGCGCTTGTAAAAACAGCAAACTTGCTGCCTGATTCACCAGATGAAAAAAGAAGATAGCAAGCCTAAAAAAGGAAACAAATGCAGCCATCACATCCAAGACATGGTAAGCTGCAATATAATACATATTTGTTTTTGGGTTTAAAAAACACATCAAGTATACAATTCAACTGTGAATGGCAAACAATATATACAGTATCTCACAAAAGTGAGTACACCCCTCACATTTTTGTAACTATTTTATTATCTTTTCATGTGACAACACTGAAGAAATGACACTTTGCTACAATGTAAACTAGCGAGTGTACAGCTTGTATAACAGTGTAAATTTTCTGTCCCATCAAAATAACTCAACACACAGCCATTAATATCTAAACCGCTGGCAACAAAAGTGAGTACACCCCTAAGTGAAAAAGTCCAAATTGGGCCCATTTAGCCATTTTCCCTCCCCGGTGTCATATGACTCGTTAGTGTTACAAGGTCTCAGGTGTGAATGTGGAGCAGGTGTGGTAAATTTGGTGTTATTGCTCTCACTCTTTCATACTGGTCACTGGAAGTTCAACATGGCACCTCATGGCAAAGAATTCTCTGAGAATCTGAAAAAAAGAATTGTTGCTCTACATAAAGATGGCCTAGTCTATAAGAAGATTACCAAGACCCTGAAACTGAGCTGAAGCACGGTGGCCAAGACCATACAGCGGTTTAACAGGACAGGTTCCACTCAGAACAAGCCTCACCATGGTCGACCAAAGAAGTTGAGTGCACGTGCTCAGCGTCATATCCAGAGGTTGTCTTTGGCAAATAGATGTATGAGTGCTGCCTGCATTGCTGCAGATAAACTTATTTGGTTCAGATGGTGTCAAGCTTGTGTGGTGGCCACCAGTTGAGAAGTACAAAGACAAGTGTGTCTTGCCTACAGTAAAGTATGGTGGTGGGAGTGTCATGGTCTGGGGCTGCATGAGTGCTACCGGCCACTGGGGAGCTACAGTTCATTGAGGGAACCATGAATGCCAACATGTACTGTGATATACTGAAGCAGAGCATGATTCCCTCCCTTCGGAGACTGGGCTGCAGGGCAGTAGTCAAACATGATAACGACCCCAAACACACCTCCAAGACGACCACTGCCTTGCTAAAGAAGCTGAGGGTAAAGGTGATGGACTGGCCAAGCAGGTCTCCAGACCTCAACCCTATTAAGACCCTAAGGTCCCCAACATCCACCATGGAACCAGCTGATTGGAGAAAAGCCAATGTAGCACCAATATTTAAAAAAGGGCCAAAATACATTCCTGGGAATTACAGACCAGTTAGCCTAACATCAATAGTATGCAAGCTCTTGGAGCAGATGAGAAGGGACTATATACAAGATTTTAGCAATGAAAACGGTATAATTAACAGTAATCGGCATGGATTCATGAAGAATTGTTCTTGCCAAACCAATCTATTAACCTATGAGGAGGTGAGCTGCCATCTAGGTAAAGGAAGGCCCGTAGACGTGGTGTATCTGGATTTTGCAAAAGCATTTCACACAGTTCCCCATAAGCTTTAACTGTACAAAGTAAGGTCCGTTGGCATGGACCATAGGGTGAGTACATGGATTGAAAACTGGCTACAAGGGCGAGTTTAGAGGGTGGTGATAAATGGGGGATACTCGGAATGGTCAGGGTTGGGAAGTGGGGTCCCCCAGGGTTTTGTGCTGGGACCAATCCTGCTTAATTTGTTCATAAACGACCTGAAGGATGGGGTAAACAGCTCAATCTCTGTATTTGCAGACGATACTAAGCTAAGCAGGGCAGTAACTTCTCCGCAGGATGTGGAAACCTTGCAAGAAGATCTAAACAAATTAATGGGGTGGGCAACTACATGGCAAATGAGGTTTAAGGTAGAAAAATGTAAAATAATGCATTTGGGTGGCAAAAATATGAATGCAATGTACTCACTAGGGGGTGAACCTCTGGGAGAATCTAAGATGGAACAGGACGTAGTAGATGATAGGCTCAGCAATGGCATGCATTAAAAAGGGGATTAACTCCAGGGATAAAGTGATAATTCTCCCGCTCTACAAGACTTTGGTCCAGCCTCACCTGGAGTATGCTGTCCAGTTCTGGGCACCAGTCCTCAGGAAGGATGTACTGGAAATGGAGCGAGTACAAAGAAGGGCAACAAAGCTAATAAAGGGTCTGGAGGATATTAGTTATGAAGAAAGGTTGCGAGCACTGAACTTATTCTCTCTAGAGAAGAGACGCTTGAGAGGGGATACTGGTGACCCCACGATAGGGATAAAACTTTTTCACAAAAAATTTTGTGCAAACCAAATTAATATATGCTTATTGCGATTTTTTTTAACCAAAAATATGTAGACGAATATATATATTGGCCTAAACTGATGAAGAAATTTGTATTTTTTAAAAATTTTGGGGCATATTTATCATAGCAAAAAGTAAAAAATATATTTTTTTTCCCAAAATTGTCGCTCATTTTTTGTGTATAGGGCAAAAAATAAAAACCGCAGAGGTGATCAAATAGCACCAAAAGAAAGCTCTATTTGTGGGAAAAAAGGACGAAAATTTCGTTTGGCAGTGCCAAATTGCAAAAAGTGCTCTGGACAGGAAGGGGAATAAAATCTTCCGGGGCTGAAGTGGTTAATAAGACACTTGGCCACTCACTAAAATTAGAAGAAAAGAGATTTAACCTTAAACTGCATACAGGGTTCCTTACCTTTAAGAGCAGCAAGGATGTGGAACTCCCTTACACAGGCGGTGGTTTCTGCAGGGGGTATCAATAGTTTCAAAAAACTATTAGATAAGCACCTGAACGACCACAACATACAGGGATATACAATCTAATACTGACATATAATCACACACATATGTTGGACTTGATAAACTTGTGTCTTTTTGCTATGTAACTATGTGACTCCAGTGGCAACCTGTGAAGCTCTGGCGAACTCCATGCCCAAGAGGGTTAAGGCAGTGCTGGAAAATAATGGTGGCCACACAAAATTTTGACACTTTGGGCCCAATTACTCACTTTTGTTGCCAGCGGTTTAGACATTAATGGCTGTGTTGAGTTTTTTTGAGGGGAGAGCAAAATTTACACTGTTATACAAGCTGTACACTCACTACTTTACATTGTAGCAAAGTGTCATTTCTTTAGTGTTGTCACATGAAAAGATATAATAAAATATTTACAAAAATGTGAGGGGTGTACTAACTCTTGTGAGAATATATATATATATATATATATATATATATATATATATATATATATATATATATATATACACACACATACACACACACATACACACACACTTTTTTTTTTTAAAACAAAAAAAAAAAAAAAGATTGAAATCTTGTTAGTAGTTCCACAGAGTCTGAACTTGTTAAGGTTGTACTGCCTATACATGGAAATGAATGTAAGGGAGAGCTAACCTACAGACTAGATTGACAGTCTTGACTTTAGCAGATATTTGAAGTCATGAATACTTTTATGTGTACAAGTGTGTGGTCTATAGTTTAGGGTCTGATATGGACCAGTAGAGGAGAGAGTAGGAGAGAGGTGAAATTGATGAGAAGAGAAAAGAGGAATGGGGTAGGAATAGGGGGGGGGGGGGGGAGAGGACGGGAGGATATAAAGGAGGCTTGGGGTTTCTCAAACGTTCCCTTCTAAATTAGGGTGCTATAGCCTGGTTAGATGTTCATGTGGGAATGCTGCATGGGCATATTAGAGCAAGGTGTGCATTTATTTTTAGCACAAAACTGTTGCAAATGGTCTGTAAAACAGGTTGGGCAAGCTTTCTTGGTCAGCTCTCCAGTAGAATAGAGGCTGCAAATGCTCTAGATATTTATCTGATGAAGCCTGAGCTTGTTTTATAAATCTCACTCCAAATTTTTTCAGAAATAGTTCAAAATGTATCTGATGTATGTATGTATATACTGTATCTGTTCAGTCGTATCAGACAATCAGCGATTCTATTGGTCAGCTACCTGGGCACAATGTCTGGTACGCCTGGGAACTTTTTCCGCAGAATTTTCCTGACAAATCTTTGGAGATAGGTCGCTGGGTCTTTTCTCAATTCTCCCCAATTGCTTGGGTTTGGGACCGGCTTGCACATTGTGATAACACATGTGAATATTGGCCAAGTTTTTTATGTATATACCCTGGAATGTGCAATAAATTGTATAAAGATGGTGCAACAAGCAGTGTTCCTTTTCGCTGCATTTTTGACAAAAAAATTATTATAGTGGGTAGCTGAGTCCCAATCATGTTTAGGACCTCAGGGTTTGGTCTTGGTTTTTGTAATGTATAGTCAATTTGTACACACATACTAGGACCAATTTAGACAGAAGCCAATTAACCTACCAGCACGTCTTTGGAGTCTTGGAGGTAACAGCAGTACCCAGAGGAAAACAATGCAAGTAGCAGGAAATCTTGCAAATTCTATGCATATTAATAGTGTAAAGTAAATACAAATATAGTCTATAGATACAAGTACATTTTTTTCATATTAATTAACATGTGCGAGGCATGACTAAATTATGGAAGTTTGTCATAACTGCAACGACTGATGTGAATATACAATATATATATATATGTAGAGCACTGCGTAAATTGATAGCACTATTTAAGTACCTGTAATAAATAGTATAGAAAATTATAAACCGAAAAATATATGACCAATTGTGTGGTATGATTTTTTAAAAATATATTTAAAAAATCCTTTCTAGTGCTATATTAGAACGGGTGATATGTTCTAGAGCAATTCACAGTATTACAACACATGATACTTGCCTTGTTGTGCTTGAAAACATCAAGTCCTTCTTCTTTAGCAGTAGACCTGTTTGGCATTTAACATTCTTCCCCATTACTGTAAAGAGCTTGGAACCGAGGAGCTTACTTCCAGAAAAACACCAGGAACCCCAAACGTGCCAAAGTCAAAAAGTAAACTGAATTTAATTTGGCCTAAGTATATTTTTGAAAGTACCCAGATGTACCCAATTTGTAGGTGCATATGGGACAATGTCACAGATAAAATGGACTAGTCTCACATAAAGAAGATCCACATATCTTGCATGATCATGTGATCAGAGAGGTAATAACCAATAAGGAAAAATTCCATTAAAACCAGTCAAACAAACTTTGACCCATGTTAAGTCGTGCCTACGGCACACATATTTTCTTTTTTGTTCTTGAAAGGCTGCTTTTTAATTGAAGTACAGGTTTAACTACAATAAAATACGTCAAACTACATATTTGCATTCAAAATCTGTTAGAAATTTTAGCTTTTATGTGCCTCTGCATAGTTTGATGGCAGATGTGAAATGTAAGATTTGCAGCTTTAGAATGAGTCAAAAGATCTCTGAACTCATAATATATCATAATGTACAGTATACTGTAAAATCCCTTTCTTAAAGCAGGCACCACAAGTTATCTGTTCATAGACTTATCATCCAGAAAACCCCGTGTGCCACTCTGAAACTAGCTTCACTTTGTTACTGGAGTCTGGCTTTCTGGGCATCAGAAATCGCTAATTGGGATAAAGGGGAATAAGGCAGATACGAAAGAGGGGAAATCCAAATGAAAACATCTTTAGTGGCTACAAAATGTTGGGCCCTGGAGAGAAATAACTGCCACAGAGATTCCTCTCACATTTCTTAAGGCTCGGTTCATACTGATGCGGTGCGAATTGATGCGATTTCACAGTGCGATTTGTGTTTCGACAGGTGCGAATTTAATGCGGCGACTGGGGATAGCACCCGCACAGGACACTTTTTTTACCCGGATTAAAATCACATAGCATCTATGTGAATGACCTTCATAGAAAACAATGTATTTTCAGATGTAATGCAAATCTATGAATTTGATTTTGTGATTTGATTTTGGGAGCACCTTCTGACTTCATCCCGATATGTTCTCCCCCACCCCCTCTTTTTTCCTTTTTGTGTGGGGTGAGATATGCCTTATGTCAACGCAGTCTTGATTAATAGAGAAACTGTTTTGCGGAGATGGCGATATATGGGACCCATACGTCAGTGGTTATTTGTGTCCACATGGATGAGTGTACGCGTATTACATATCCACAAGGTTGATAATTTCATAGGGCAGAAGACAGATTAAGACAGTGTTTACTAGTATACTTTCTCTTTTTCTGTTCATCTCGTTTTTGTATGTGGCCAATAGATGGGAGAAGAGACAAAAGGTACCCCAATCTCTTTATACCAGTTGGTGTTGATTAGGGTTGCACCGATACCAGGCATTTGCACGAGTACTTGTGCAAATGCTCTGATGCTTAATCCGATACTTGGGCAGTCAGGGGATGATCAGTGCGGCGGTGGGGGCTATTACAAGCACTGATCTCCCTGTATAGATTTCAATAAAGCAGCTGACAGCCGCTTCTCCTTCTCTCCCTCCTGCGGCTTTCAGCTGCTTTATTGAAATCTATACAGGGAGATCGGTGCTTGTAACTCCCCCCACCGCCGCACCGATCGTCCCCGGCTGTCCCCTGTGTCCTCCTCTGTGCTTCTAAGGTCCCCCGCCATGTCCTCCTCCGCTCCGTGTCCTCCTCAGCTCCCCCTCCGTATCCTCCTCAGCTCCCCCTCCGTGTCCTCCTCAGCTCCCCCTCCGTGTCCTCCTCAGCTCCCCCTCCGTGTCCTCCTCAGCTCCCCCTCCGTGTCCTCCTCAGCTCCCCCTCCGTGTCCTCCTCAGCTCCCCCACCGTGTCCTCCTCAGCTCCCCCACCGTGTCCTCCTCAGCTCCCCCACCATGTCTCCCCCACCGTGTCCATCTCCGCTCCCCCACCGTGTCCATCTCCGCTCCCCCACCGTGTCCATCTCCGCTCCCCCACCTTGTCCATCTCCGCTCCCCCACCGTGTCCATCTCTGCTCCCCCTTCGTGTCCTCCTCAGCTCCCCCTCCGTGTCCTCCTCAGCTCCCCCACCGTGTCCTCCTCAGCTCCCCCACCGTGTCCTCCTCACCTCCCCCACCATGTCTCCCCCACCGTGTCTCCCCCACCGTGTCCATCTCCGCTCCCCCACCGTGTCCATCTCCGCTCCCCCACCGTGTCCATCTCCGCTCCCCCACCGTGTCCATCTCCGCTCCCCCACCGTGTCCATCTCCGCTCCCCCACCGTGTCCATCTCCGCTCCCCCACCTTGTCCATCTCTGCTCCCCCACCGTGTCCATCTCCGCTCCCCCACCGTGTCCTCCTCTGGTCTGCCCTGCCCCAGATCTGTCAGGATGGAGAGCGGAAGACATTTACCGGCTCCTTCCTTTTCTGAATTATTATTATACAGGATTTATATAGCGCCAACAGTTTGCGCAGAGCTTAACAAAATAAAGGCAGACATTAGTTACATGCACACAGTGATCACTGCCTGACTGTCCATTCATAACTGAGCATTGCAAACTGTGTTTACGATGCTTCAGTTTATGAATGGACAGGAGCCTCTGTCTCCTGTCCATTCATCCTTAGTGCAGCTGAGGCTACAGAGAAAGGGACTGGGGAATCTGTTTCCTTAGTCCCTTTCTCTGTCTCAAAAGGGGAGATATAAAGGGGTCAATATTACCATAGAGATAGAACGTTGTTTCATATATAGTGGCATTGACCTCACCCTATAGCTATACCGGTTATGGTCATTTATATACCTTTTGAGATTTAAAATAAAGGTTACGTTTTAGTTAAGTGGCCTTTTGGTACGTAGGGACACGCATCCTCGTCTAGTTCTAGTTCATTTTTGCAACAGTTAAGTTATCACTATCACAGGCTTTTTTTTAAATTTCGCATTGCATATATCAATAGATCAATAATAACAGGAAATATCAGATACGAAATGCTGAGCATGATTAAAAACAACCAAAAAAAAAAAAAAAAGCCTTTGCCGTACGAGAATTTTCGTACATTATTTCTCTCCTCATTTCCGACAATTTTGGGAAAGATTGAAGAAAACCAGCTGATCGTTTGCCCGATTTTCTTATAGTGTGTACCCACCTTTAGTCATATGTGCAATTTAGAGGGTTTAGTCCGACAAAAGGTTTACTTTAAAATTTACCAGTTTCATAATAGAAAACAAGCTAAGGCTAATTTACTCAGAATTCACTCTGTTATTTTGTTAATGCCTACATTTAATAGTTTTCTAGTAAAAAGCATTTTAAAGTACATGATAGATAATGAAACAAATGTTACAATATGATATTATCCTTTGGCCTTAGGATATTTGAATTGACAAGCACTGCCTTCTGAATACATCTTCACCGCTTTTCTAGTTTTTTGAACTTTGCTTCTGCAGGAAAAAGAAAGATACATTGTTGATCAAGTAATAAATGCTCTGGGGTAGATTTACAAAGGTGCGCACAAAACAGATTTTCCCACAGTTCCCATTGGCAACTGCAATAGATGAACAATCACAATTGTGCAATAAAATCAGTTGAATACAGATACTGCACACATATTTATCTAAATCTTCCTGGGTGATTTTTAGCACATATCAGATGACGCTGTCCGGAAACCACTCCTATTATGTGCCTGATATCTTATCTATCTATCAGTAATATACTAACCAAACATGTGAAACACTAGCTACATGCTAGATATTCAGAATGTGCTATGCTCTTTGTAACACTTACCAGATTAGTATCTGCTATAAACACATTCTCTGCTTTTTGCAGGGTTTATGAAACATTCAGGCTGGGTTCACACTATCTTTTCATGTGGCTCACAGCAGGGGTCCAGTGCGTCCCTGTTCACCGTTTCAGGTCCGATTTCAACCCAAATTTTTGGCTGAATTTGGATCTGAAACCGACCAAAAGACACACAGGACCCCTGTGCAAATTCACACCAGAGCCGCATCGGAGATATGTGAACTGGCTCCATAGAGAGCCGGTCAAAACCTCCTGCTATTGCGAATTGGATGCGGAGAAACCGCATCCAATTCGCAATAATGTGAACCCAGCCTAAAGAATGTGGGGGCTTCTACATTAGTGTATGTCAAACCTAATGATACACTTCTTAGCTGCTCTCTTTTGGTCTGCATGGGCATGCTACATTAGTATATCGGAAAATGTTATCAGCCCTGCCAAGTTCTCCTCCGTGGGCTAGACATCTTTCAATGTCATGGAGAGGATTAAATAGGGAGGTTTTCTATAGTCATAACATGCCTCCTGCCCTAGGGTAACAATGCTGCTCTCTGGAGATGGTACAATGAGCAAGCATAGCCACCCTTGGACAGAAAGCGTGTTACTATTTGGATCACTAGGTTAAAAAAAAAGGTTAAAAAGCCTGAACAAAAAAAAAGAAAAAAAGGAGGAAGAAAAACAAATGCAGCTACCACATCTAAGGAGTAGTGAATGTAAATAGAATACATTTGTTCTAGCCTAATCCTAACTCAAGCAAATAACACTAATAAATAGTATATAAATCAACAGATAAATAAAAAAATAATGCGCATACATCAACATTCCATGCAATAGATAAAGACAGATATACTCTTTTTCACACACAGTTTTTATTTGGTGAACGTTGGTTAGCTCGCAAGATTTTTCTCTTTTGCATTACTAATAATAGTACTCCTTGTTTCAGCCTGATCTCACTTTGCCACCTAAACTTAAAGGAAATATCTGCCCTAGCTTAAAGTGTTTGTTAAGGTAAAAAAAAATGTTTCTATAGTTCCCTTAGATATA
Source organism: Lithobates clamitans (assembly GCA_037952925.1). Lineage (NCBI taxonomy): Eukaryota > Metazoa > Chordata > Amphibia > Anura > Ranidae > Lithobates > Lithobates clamitans. The sequence goes on along the minus strand of JBBGZY010000896.1, from coordinate 6,013,898 downwards.
TAAAAGTAAGCTCCGCAGTGCATGTCATTATAAAAATATGCGGTACAATAGCTTACTTCAGAGTGCCGCTCGATGCTCAGCCGAATGCTCTCTGGTCTCCTCTCCCGATGCGATAGCTGCAGGGGAGGTGCCGGGAAACCCCCCGCTAACGTCAGCCGAGCAGAGGAGAGGAGGGGAGGGAGACCAGCGGGCAGTCACATGAGCTATTGAAGTAAGCGATTATACTGCATATTTTTTTATAAATGACCTGCACTGCGGAGCTTACTGTTCTATATCAGAGGGAACTATAGAAAATAAAGACTATTTTTTAGAGCAGGAGGGGAGGATCGGGGGAGCTGACACTCGGAGGGGGGTGGACAGAGGGAGAACACAGACACAGGAGAGCAGGCTGCGATTGACGGAGGCACGTACTGATGACTCCGGTGTCAGGGCTCAGCAGCCCTGATAGATCAGAGTCAGCACAGAGAGGGGATGGTAGAAACTGGCAGGATCAGCAAGGTATTTCAGGTGAAACAGGGGGCCAAATGACACAGCACAAGCACTGTGCTGTATAACATGCGTTAAGAGAACAGGATTAAATTTTTTTTTCTGGGTTAACAAACACTTTAAAGGAAAAACTGTGAAGTCAAAAATATTCTGCCCTTACTGGCTTGTTGCCCTTAAGATCTGTGTCTGTCATCCTCATTCTGGTTTTGCATCTAGTGAGTCACTGACCTGGAAAATACTTGCAGGAAGAGAATTCACACTTTTCTACCTGCATGCTTTTTCCAGTCCAGCGATTCACTACATAGTGAAACCAGGATCACAATGACAGCCCTATAAGCCAGCAATTTCAATCAAGAAGCTACAATTGGATACCCCGTGACTGAGAACAATAAGGGGGTATGGGTTTAAACTGGCCATAGATGGTTTGAATCTTGATCGATCAACTTGGATACAATCAGAAAGTCAGATTTATAGCATTAGATTATTACCCAGTGGCTATAGATGCTAGTAATAATCATTGTGTTCTCTCGGCAGGGACACTGCATGCAGGGAATAAAATCCATCAGATCCCTTAGTAAAAACAGTACACATAGTACACAAAAACACTGGCTAGGCACACATTTAACCCTTTGATCGCCCAAGAGGTATTGAACCCTTCCCAGCCAGTGTCATTGGTACAGTGGCAGTGCAAATTTTTTAACACTGATCACTGTATTAGTGTCAATGGTTCCCACAAAGTATCAGTTAGTGTCAGACAGTCTGCTGCAATATTGCAGCCCGGCTATAAGTCGCTGATCACCACCATTACTAGTATTAAAAAAATTGGATTGTTTTACTAAAAATATATAGCAGAATACATATTGGCCTAAATTTATGAAGAAATTTCATTTTTAAATTTTTTTTCATTGGATACGATTTGTAGCAGAAAGTAAAAAATATTGTTTTTTTTTTAAATTTCGGTCTTTTATGATAGATAGATGGGTGGGCGTGATAGCAGCAAGACTCACATAACCTAGCCTATGGAAATCCATTGACACACCCAATTTATTAACTGTCATAGCCAGACTAAATATTTAAGCACAGTATGAACTAACACTAGTTATAAAAAACCACTCCACCATTGCATAAAAAAAAAAAAAATTGAAATATTGGTATTTCATCCTAGAGCATTCAATTATCTAAAGGAGTGTAATCTGTAACTTTATCCCTAAATTTGACGTAACCTGAATTCATATACAGAGTTTAATTTTTATGTAGGTTATTGATAATTTTCAATAACAATTATTGATTATTAAAAAAAAAGTGATGGGTGCTCCATTAGAGAACGACCATTTAGATGAGTCTAAATCTTCTAATGAATAATCTTCACTTTAAAAGAGATTTCCTCTTGCTTCCTGTTAAGTACCGAGGACAAAAAGGTAAAACGGGAACAGAGGCAGCAAAAATGAACAAACAGGGTTTTAACCCTTCACTGATCTATCCAAAAGTAAAAAAGAAAGGGTTTTTGCTATACATACACTTTAAAAAAAAGAGCACACAGGAGGCAATATCATTTTCTTCTAGCATTATTTGTGTATTTGTATGTGAAAGGATCTGTTTTTTGTATATCTGTGTGTTGACAGAGTAGGCACGTTTGTCAGAATAAGTTATCCACTGTACTTTGCACATTGTACTATACTTTATTCCCAGCATAAGCCTTACTTTTCCTATCTTGCTCTCAAGAGAATTCCTTTTCCAGTCAGTAGTATCAACAACTTATTTTTAAGGGAACCAAATGGTGTAAATAATCTTCCACAACAAGATTTAAATAAACTGGACTCATTATAAAGAATCCCCAAAAAATGCCCACCTCTAGGTGGGTTAGTTGTCTTTTACATTATACCTAATCGTTTGATATGCATCGAGCTTATAAGCTGCATTTTCCAAAGATGCTACTTGTTCTTCTATCTGTTTATCTGTTCAAGGTATGGCTGAAGGCTTGCATCTGTAAACAAGGTGAAAACTATAAATTAATGGGACAAGACAACAAATAAAAAGGCAGCTGAACATGATTTGTCACTAAAAAAAACGAAAGGAAATCACGCTTTATAAAGCTGTGTAGTCACATGAATGGGAGAATTTACACATACAGATTTCACCAAGTCAAATACAATAACAGATGGACTATATGTAATGCTTTTGCACAAGAGGACGTTGATGGTGCCTGGTGGGTGATGTTAAGATTGCCGCATTCAAGAAAGCACCCCCATTTACCAGATGAAGAGGATGTCCATTGAGGGCTGTAAACAGTTTACTCAAAGAATAAAATCTTATGGACTTTAAAGCTTAGTACACACAGGTCGAATGTCGGGTGGCATCGGCCAGTTCAAAAGAAACTGGCCGACATTCGGCCTGTGTGTACGGCAGTTGGTTCGACAGAAGCCAGCTGTTTGGGCATCTTCTGTCAATGGGGCATGACAAAAAAAGGTCTGCCAATCGGCTCCCGAACAGCGTTCTAAGCCAATGGCTTAGAGCGCTGACCGGAGTGTTCTGGCGGGGGGACATCCCCCTGTCAGAACACAATAGCACAGCAGGGAGATTGCTGTACTAACAACGGTTAGTTCAGCGACTCCATCTTGGCTGTCTGTTTTTTCGTTCAACCCTGCTGGGTTGAATGAAAAAAACAAAAAAAACGAGTAGTGTGTACTAGGCTTGAAGAGGATGTCTGAGAAAATGTTTTCCCTTTCCCAACTCTCCCTTTTGAGCATTTGTATTTCAATAAAGCTTGGGGCCTGTGAACTCTTTCCCCCTCCTTATCCCTTCTCCCCACCCCTATCACACTTGAGGCTTATTGAAGGATTGTGTGGTTTTGTTGTGGCGCCATGTAGGATGTGTGGAGCAGGGGTCCAACTCAGGCACTGCATGTCTGACATTGCTGCTAGGTATTTTGGTTGTGCCTTAGGGGCCACATAATGCTTATGGGGCAAAGAAGCATCATGCATAATGTGATGGCATAGGAAACATCTTTCTCTGCGTTGCACATTAGTCATCATACCGCTGAGTGAATGTCATTTATTTGAGTGAATATATTGTATTGAGGTGTATACTTTTGTTGTTTCGCAGTACAGCATAGATAATAATAAAGTATTTGATTTTATACATTATATATATTTCAACAAAAAAACAACATAACCAAGGTGGCACACTGATGCTTTTTATGAGAAAGATTAACGGATTTGATATTACACTCATATCTATGTGTTCGGTAATGCCTTTTAGTTGATTTTCTCGAGGTAGAAAAGAAAACAAGAAACGAAAACAGGTTGGAAAAGTTTTGATCAGTTGTGCATGTGGGGTATATGAAACATTTTTTCTGATTTCTTCTATTACTGTGCAGGCAAAAAAAATGGGAATGATTGTAATTTTGATCTAAAAATTAAAAATGAATCGAGAAAGAACAAATACACATATGGCAATGTGAGAGAAAATCAGCATTTTAAAGTTTTTCGGCAATATTTACTTTTGCACTTCTGTGACCCAGAGTCGACTGACACCAGGCTATTGCCCACTATCAGCTGATGTAGCCAAGCTGCTCCAGGCTCTAGAAGGATCCTGACAATAGTGTCGGGATCCACGTAGCCACCTGATTGACCAGCTGTGCCCGCCTCCCTCCCCAGCCCAGTGCTCCATTGAGCGTTAGAGGAGCAGCGCGGCGAGCAGTGACTAAGAGTCACTGCTCTCCACTCTGGGCAGACCGAGAATTGAGCGATCGGCAGTCATGTGATCGCTCAGTTCTCTGGCTTAGAGCTAACATGGGACAGCTGCAGCATCACACCGATGCTGCAGCATAGAGGGGCGTATGTGTGGTTTTTTTTTTTACAAATCCTAAACTTCTTTAAATATGTAAAAAACCATAAATAAATATTTTAAATAGTGTATTTGTAGCCCTTTACATTATAGAAACAAAACTAAATTAGCATTTCAGCACAGCTTTTGAAGATGTATCTTGGGTGAACCATCTTACGCTTGCATTAGACCGGCTATACGCGGTTCAAATCTCGGCCAGTTCACCATGGCCGGCCTTACTTTTCAACTAAGTGCTCCATTTATAGAGCTAAGCAGCTATCTATAGTATATCTCAATGCAATTGAAGAATGCTTTCTGACTGCCAATACCACAGCAGGTGTTTCTTCAGATTAGGCGACCCGTCAGATTTTGTGACAGAAGTGACATTCTGTCACGCCCATCTTGCAACACCCCGCACTCAGGATACAGTAAGAAGACGGCAACATCTCTTTTACACCCATCGGAGTCTTGCATTTCACACTTATTTTAACAGTAAACTGAGCTTATATATTGAAATACAGTATTTTGACTGTTTTGATGTTGAATTTTAAAAGCAACGGTGTTCTGTCAGATTAGCAAACCTGTGACATCAACAAGCTTGCCGCTGCTTTTAAAATTCAACATCAAAACAGTCAGACGCATTTTAAAATGTATTTTAATATATAAGCTGAGTTTACTGTTAAAAATAACAGTGTGAAATGCAAGACTCCGGTGGGTGTAAAAAGATGTCCGCTTGCCGCCTTCTCACTGTATCCTTTACTGAGGCCGAGTGCGGGGTGTAGCAAGATGGCCACGACTAGGGTTGCAACGAATCGTCACCGATCCGTGATCCGAACGGGCCAGGCTGTTCGGATCGGCACACCCGCGCTCCGCGGAGCGCTCCGCAGCCTCGGGTTTTAGGAAAGGCCGCGGCTTCAGCCTAGCTCCGGAGCCGCGGCCATCTTGGTACACCCGGCGGCGCTCAGCTGCGTGCTGACGTCATCACCCCGCCCTCAATTCGTGGGTCCGGCGGCTGGCTTGGCGGCGCCGGCTTCTCTTAACAGGTCAGACTAACAGCACTGTAATGTATACAGTGCGGGGGGCGTGTGGCTGTATTACAGTGGAGGGGGGGCGTGTGGCTGTATTACAGTGGAGGGGGGGCATGTGGATGTATTACAGTGGGGGGGACATGTGGATGTATTACAGTGGGGGGGACATGTGGATGTATTACAGTGGGGGGGACATGTGGATGTATTACAGTGGGGGGGGGACATGTGGATGTATTACAGTGGGGGGGGGGACATGTGGATGTATTACAGTGGGGGGGGACATGTGGATGTATTACAGTGGGGGGGGACATGTGGATGTATTACAGTGGGGGGGGACATGTGGATGTATTACAGTGGGGGGGGGACATGTGGATGTATTACAGTGGGGGGGGGACATGTGGATGTATTACAGTGGGGGGGGGGGACATGTGGATGTATTACAGTGGGGGGGACATGTGGATGTATTACAGTGGGGGGACATGTGGATGTATTACAGTGGGGGGACATGTGGATGTATTACAGTGGGGGGAGATGTGGATATATTACAGTGGGGGGAGATGTGGATATATTACAGTGGGGGGAACATGTGGATATATTACAGTGGGGGAGATGTGGATATATTACAGTGGGGGGAGATGTGGATATATTACAGTGGGGGGAGATGTGGATATATTACAGTGGGGGGAGATGTGGATATATATTTTTTTTGTTGATCCGAAAATGATCCGATCCGTGACTCTGATCCGAGGAACGATCCGAACCGTGAGTTTTTTGATCCGTTGCACCCCTAGCCACGACAGAACGTCACTTTCGTTACAAAATATGACAGGTCGCCGAATCTGATGAAACAGGCAAATATCCACCAGCTTCTACATGTGGGTTGGTTGCAGCACCTATGTAATTACCTTTTTATTCATCACAACACAATTTACCTTTCTCACTTAGGTAAGAGTCTGGTTTGTCGTATTTGGAAGTGTACTTACACTTTTTGTTCAGATCCTTGAGATTCCTGCTGATATTTGCAGCAATGTCTTTCATCTCCATATACTTCAGACATGTGAGCTTATTCATATTCTCAAGAAGTTTGTAGTCTTCACTGGTGGCTGAAAGATGATTTCTATGTATTAAATAAGTTGGGTCATGGCACCTTAAAACAATGAATCAGATGTGCTGAATCATGGTGGAAATTACTTGAAAGTTAAAGCAACTTTATTGTTGGACTGAAAAAGTTAAAATGACACTAAACAATATCCTAATTTTCCAAACATAATCCATACACATCCCTTACTTAACCACTTCCTGACTAGACCATTTTTTGCGATACAGCACTGCGTCGCTTTAACTGACAATTGCGTGGTCGTGCGACGCTGTATCTAAACAAAATTGTTTCACACAAATAGAGCTTTCTTTTGGTGGTATTTGATCACCTCTGCGGTTTTAATTTTTGCCCTATAAACAAGCAAAAAAAAAAAAAAAAAAGCGACATTTTTGAAAAAAAAAAACCTAATATTTTTTACTTTTTGCTATAATAAACATCCCAAAAAATATATATATATATATATTTCTTCATCACTTTAGGTCAATATGTATTCTTCTACGTATTTTTGGTAAAAAAAATAAATAAAAAAGATAAATATTCGCAATAAGCGTATATATAGACTGCTTTGCGCAAAAGTTATAGCATCTACAAAATAGAGGATATATTTATGGCATTTTTATTATAATTTTTTTTTCTTACTAGTAATGGCGATGATCTGCGTTTTTTAGCGGGACTGCGACATTGCAGCAGACAGATCGGACACTTTTGACACTTTTTGGGGACCATTGACATTTATACAGCGATCAGTGCTATAAAAAGGCACTGATTACTGTATAAATGTCACTTGCAGGGGAGGGGTTAACACTAGGGGGCGATCAAGGTGTTAAGTGTGTCCTAGGGAGGCGTTTCTAACTGTGGGGGCAGTTTACTGACAGGGAGAGGAGAGGAGAGGAGAGGAGAGGAGAGGAGGAGAGAAAAAAGCTTGTAGAAGGTGTTTTCATTCTACTCTGACTATCCTTTGAGGCTGCAGGACCCCTGACCCTCTCTCTGGACAGTGCCAATTGGCCCTGTGCTGATCACATGCACTCTCCCGAAAAGAAAAAAAAACTTCTCCAGCAATACACACCAAACTGAGCATGTGCAGTAAATCCAAAGACTCTGTCTTTTCAGGAGATGGATTGGGGACAGTGGAAGAAGGGGAGGATCAGAGAAGACAGGATTAAACAGCCTTTTTACGCAATGCGCCAAATTAAATGAAGCAAATCCTCAAACAATCCATGTTAATTCCAGGTAGTGAGGCAACAAAGCAAAAAATGCCAAGGGGGGTGAATACTTTTGCAAGGTACTGTAGATTCCCAATACAAACTTTTTGCTAAAGCAGTTTGGCTACATGGTGTGCTTATTCTATATATTCAAAACTCATTTTCTTAGAAATAAGGCCTACATTTTTTTAATTCCAGAACAGAGTCACTTTAGGCTCCTTTCACAAGAGAGGACTAATCGGGACTGCCTGTCCGTTTTTTCAGGTGGACCCGATCGGACTATGCATTGTTCTCTATGGGGAGGCAGATGTAAAACAGACATGTGTCCGTTCACCTGTCTGCATCCGATCCGGTCTACCAAAAACAGATGTATAGGGATCTGTTCCCCATCTGTCTAGCAGATCGGATCAGATGACAGTTGGATGGAAGCAGACAGTCCTTTTCCATCCAACCAATAGAGAACAGCGGGCTGTGTATGTGTCCGCTATGCATCAGCGGACACAGACCTCTCATCTACCTGCATAGCAAGGATCAGCAGACAAATCCCCCACTGAGCAGGCAGATTTGTTTTAAGGAGTCCACCCCGTGTGAAAAGGGCCTTAGTTTAACACCCGCTAGAGGCCGAAGAAAGTTAAAAGCACCTGTGTTGCGGCGCTGCCGAACCGCTTTGCAGGCGCTTCGGCAGCGCTGCCCATTCGTTTCAATGGGCAGGGTTTATACACCGCTCCCGCGCCGCCCCAAAGATGCTGCTTGCAGAACTTTTTTTCCCATCCTGCAAGCGCACCGCACTCGGGCTTTCACACTTAGGAGGCATGAGAGGCACTTTTCAGGTGCTATTTTTAGCGCTAAAATGCCTGAAAAGCACCAAGTGTGAAAAGGGGTCTAACATCTGGCGCTCTTTTAGACAGAGAATGTTTTTTTTTTGTTTTTTTTTTTTTTATACTGTTTATTTGAAAAGCGATTTAAATTTGAATGATCTTTCCTAAAGCCACATTACACCACATTTTAAATGGTCTGTGGTGGGAGTATCGCCAAGGCAGCAAATACAATGATCAAAAAGCATGATCTGCAGTTTAAACTTCCTTAACCCTTAGCAGTTCCATCTTGGTAGGACTTTTCAAGTAGTAATTTTCTTGCAATACTTCTTAAAAAGAGCTCAAACTTCTCAAACAAAATAAACTTCTCACCTCCCTCACCCTGGTTAAATCCCATATTTGCATGAAAATAGGCTCCCCTTCCACTGAAAACAAATAAGAAATCAGAAGAACATTTTGCACGACAAAAGTTCCACCATGAGGGGCACCTTTTATGGCCTGATAACTTTCAAAAGAGGTGTTAGATCTCAACATTGATTACAGTTATAGGGCCATGTAGGTTTTCCCTGGAGGGGGGGGGGGGGGGAATGGGGGTGAAAGAGACAGGACAACCATTGGAAATGCTTGAATATATATATATATATATATATATATATATATATATATATATATATATATATATATATATATACACACTGCCTTGAAAAGGTATTCATACCCCTTGACATTTTCCACATTTTGTCATGTTACAACCAAAGTCGGAAATGTATTTTATTGGGATTTTATGTGATAGACCAACACCATGTGGCACAGAACTGTGACGTTGAAGGAAAATGATAAATGATTTTCAAATTTGTTTACAAATAAGATACCTTTAAAGTGTGGTGCGCATTTGTATTCAGCCCCCTTTACTCTGTCACCCCTAACTAAAATCTAGTGGAACCAATTGCCTTCAGAAGTCACCCAATTAATAAATAGAGTCCACCTGTGTGTAATTTAACCGCTTCAGCCCCAAAAGATTTCACCCCCTTCCTGACCAGAGCACTTTTTACAATTTGGCACTGCGTCACTTTATCTTACAATTGCGCGGTCATGCGACGCTGTACCCAGACAAAATTTGCGTCCTTTTTGTCCCCACAAATAGAGCTTTATTTTGGTGGTATTTGATCACCTCTGCGGTTTTTATTTTTTGCGCTATAAAAAAAAGAAACAATTTTGAAAAAAAAAAAAAAAAAAAAAAAGTTTAATTTTTGCTATAAGAAATAGATTTATGGCATTTTTATTATTATTTTTTTTTACTAGTAATGGCGGCGATCTGCAATTTTTTTTGGGACTGTGACATTTTGGTGGGCAGATTGGACACTTACCACATTTTTGGGACCATTAACATTAATACAGCGATCAGAGCTATAAAAAATGCACCGATTACTGTGTAAATGTCACTGGCAGGGAAGGGGATAACACTAGGGGTTAAATGTGTTCCCTTCATTAGTGTTTCCAACAATATGGGAATAGGAATGACTGGGGGAGGAGACATATCATTGTTACTACTTAGTTCTCTCCTAACAGAACAGGGACTTGTGTGTTTACACACACAAATCCCTGTGCTGGCGTGCACCCCCTAGTGGCCCCTAAAGGGTATGACGTACCCATACGGGGTTATGCAAAGCGGTGCCATTCTGCCGCAGTATTAAGACGTGAGCCGGTTGGGAGCCGGTTAATCTCAGTATAAATACAGCTGTTCTGTGAAGCCCTCAGGATATTTGTTAGAGAACCATAAGCTGCCCATACATTATACAATTTTCTCATTCAATTTCCTTTAGATTTACCCTCAACAATGTGGTGCAAGGGCCCGTCTGATTGCATACAAATTGAAAATGTTCAGGGTTGACCTAATGTTATATGGTTTTGGTATATCTAAAGGCAAATTGTAGAAGAGAATTGTATAATGTATCGCTAGCCTTAACAGACAGCATCATGAAGGTCAAGGAACACACCAGACAGGTCAGTGATAAAGTTGTGGAGACGTTTAAAGCAGGGTCTGCATACCTGCTGCATTGCTTGATGTGCCTGTGCCCGCTGCGCGGCTTGATGTGCCTGTGCCCGCTGCGTGGCTTGACGTGCCCGCTGCGTGGCTTGACGTGCCTGTGCCCGCTGCGCGGCTTGACGTGCCTGCCCGACTTAATGCCATGGACCTTTTACGTGCCCAGCTTGGTGTGCCTCTGCCCGCTGCCTGGCTTGATGTTTTGGACTTTTTTCATGTTCAGTTTGATAGGCCTCTGCCCACTGCCCGGCTTGATGCCATGGACTTTTTTCAGCAGCTGCTAGTTGGAGCGTCCGGAGGCCGCTCCTTTGAGAGGGGGTACTGTCAGGAAGGGTTTCACCTGCTAGTGGCATTGTCAGACCTTTGGCTTGCAGTGCTGGTGTCCACCAACAGGTGTCTCCTGGCAGTCTGGAACTGTCAGGAAAGTTTTCACCTGCTGGTGGCACTGTCTGATCCTTGGGCCGCAGTACCGGTGTCCACCAGCGGGTGTCTCCTGGCAGTGTGGAGCCAACATCATCTCCTGCGATCAGGCGTCACCTGAGGCTGATTGCAGGAGATGTGCATTAATACCCGGCAAGCACTCTGTCAGGAAAGAAGCACGTACCAGTCTCGCCAATATTGCTGCCTTCCTTCACACATGCGCGGTAGAGTGGCACTATGGCACATCCCTGGGCACAATACAGCGAAACGGCTAATGCGTGTGCGCAATTCAGCTAAACGGCTAATGTGTGTGTGCGCAATTCAGCTAAACGGCTAATGTGCGTGTCAGAGTCCTTGATGTGAGGCCGGATTGCAGAGGGGGCGCCCCTTGCGGCTAAGTGCAGCGTAACCCTGGGAATGAGACAGGGAGTACGGTGCCCAAAGGTGCACGGGTTGCCAGAGTGCTGTTGTCGAGTAGCCAATAGCAGGGAGCTGCTGGGGTGCGCTGGTAAGGCTGGAGGGCAACCGTGCAAGGAGAGATTCCAGGTGTGGAGCCGTGGAGCAACCAAGAGCGGAGTCAGAGCCAGGCCAATGGTCATTCAGCACAGGAATCAGTCCGAGGTAAGGTACAGCAGGATAATCAGGAACGGAGAAGGTAGCCGAGCCAGGGGTCAAACACATAGGGACGATCAAGGTACAGTTGCGGAGCAGAAGAATGGTCAGGTCCAAGCCGGGGTCAATGCAGGCGGAACACAAGAGTAGTCAGGCAAGCCGGTTAGGTAACAGGAAGCAGGTATCACGACAGACACAAAGAACACAGGAAGCTGATGATAATCCAGCAACCAGCGTGGACCAGCAGCAGGCTTAAATAGGCAGAAGAGCGCCAATGATCACCGTGATGTGTGCGCGCTCCCGCTGTTGCACACCTGTGTGCGTCCGTCGTGGTGCACCTACATGCGCACTGAGATTCGCCTAGCGCCACCATGATGGATACTGGCAGAATTACGCATCCTACGGCCATTACCCTGACAGTGCGTGTGCTATTTAGCAGAATGGCTAATGTGTGTGTGCGATTCAGCGGAACGGCACACACACAATGTGAGCCTCCCACTGGCCTATAAAGCCACTCTGTGCCATGACCAGATTGCTGGTTTGTCTTTCAGCTCCGCGTGTGTTTCCTGCTTGTATCCTGATTCTTGATTACCTGTTGTGACCCGGATTGACCTTGACCTGCTCTGATCTCTGACTCTGCATCTGACCCTCGGCTTGCCTCTCGGACTTCTCCACTTGCTTCCTGTGTTTGACCCTCGGCCTGTCTACGGATATTGCTTCTTGTCTCCAGTGATTGACCCTCAGCCTGCTCCTGGGCTTTGCTATTGTCTTCAGTGCTCGACCCCTGGCTTGCTCACAGACTTTGCCTCCAGTTACCTGTGTTTGACCCTCGGCCTGTTTACGGACTTTGCTATCAATCTTCAGTACTACCGTATATACTCGAGTATAAGTCGTTCCGAGTATAAGTCGAGGCCCTAATTTACCACAAAAAAATGGGAAAAACTTATTGACCCGAGTATAAGACGAGGGTGAGAAATGCACAGCTACTGTAAGTGAAAAAGAGGGTCAACAATGCCCATTTGCAGCATCACTGTGCCCATTTGCATGCCTCACTGTGCCCATTTGCAGCCATAGGTCCCCTGAACTTCAAACTTGGTAGTTGAGGGTTCCTAGATGCCCCCTAGCTGCAGCCAAAATTTGGGGTCTCTGAACCCAAAGGGTCCCGAAATGACATTGCTGCAGATGGACACAGTTGACCGAATTTGGGGCCCTGTATCTTGGGGCCACTTAGTGCTAAGAACCCCAAATTTGGTGTGCAAACCCAGTGGAACTAGCACCATAAAATGTCCAAAGCTGGGGTTACTAGCACCAAGTGGCACTGAGATACAGGGCCCCAAAAATCAGTTCAGAAAATGTCAAGCACTTTTCTGCAGCAGAAAATGACATTTTCTGAACCAGATTTGGGGCCCCGTATCTCAGGGCCACTTGGTGCTAGGAACCCCAGCTTTGGATATGTTATGGTACCAGTTCCACTGGGTTTGCACCCCAAATTTGAGATTCCTAGCACCAAGTGGCCCTGAGATATGGGGCCCCAAAGTCGGTTCAGAAAATGTCAAGCACTTTTCTGCAGCAGAGAATGACATTTTCCGAACCGATTTTGGGGCCCCGTATCTCGGGGCCACTTAGTGCTAGGAACTTCAGCTTTGGATATGTTGTGGCACCAGCTCTACTGGGTTTGCACACCAAATTTGGGGTTCCTAGCACCAAGTGGCCCTGAGATACGGGGCCCCAAAGTCGGTTCGGAAAATGACATTTTTTGCTGCAGAAAAGTGCTTGACTCGAGTATAAGTCGAGGGGGGCACTTTCAGCACAAAAAAATGTGCTGCAAAATTCGACTTATACTCGAGTATATACGGTAAGTCATCAGCCTGCTGACAGACCTGCTAACAGTCCTTTGCACTAGACTGTTTTTGCCTAAGAGACTCTTACTAGTCATCGGTGTTTGACCTCCGGCCAGGTGTTGGATTAGCTGTTCATCTTCCTTCTTGAGCTTCAGCATCTTCCAGTCTTGCACAGCTGTCTCCCTGCCGGTGACCTTCACGTAAGATCTGCCCAGCCTGCTGGTGACTCGTGCCTCTTTGTGCCCTTCACCCCCTGTACCATCTCCAGGAGTGGAGTGCGCTTAGTCGCAAGAGGTTACCGCTCTCAGCATCTCGGCGAGTACCCTTATCTGATATACTTGCCTTGGTATTGTCCTTGAGCCCTGACCTGTACCTGTGATCCTCTGAATCTGAACCTTGAACCTGAACCTGTACCTCCTGTGACCCTGTTAGCTTGTATCCTTGCCCTGCAGCCTGATCCCGTCCACCTTCTCCTTGTCCTGTTTGCTCCTTGTCCCCATCTGCCGATCTCCCGTTGATGACCCTGGCCTGGCTTAGTTTACGATTCTGGTGTTCCCCATCTATTGTATATACCTGTTTGATTGTTATTTGTGGGTCTCTGTCTGGTAGTTGGATTGTTGTTCAGGGTGTTATACTGGAGGTGTTTGTATCTATATTCACTTTCTTTAATAAATTACATTACTACCATTTTACATGCGTTTGGTTCCCTCTGTTGCTGTCCACGCAGTTCTGGTCACACCTGTTCATGACAGTATGGCACAACTGCAAACCTACCAAGACATGGCCGTCCACCTAAACTGACAAGCTGGGCAAGGAGAGTATTAATCAGAGAAGCAGCCAAGATGCCCGTGGTAACTCTGAAGAAGCTGCAGAGATCCACAGCTCAGGTGGGAGAATCAGTCCACAGGACAACTATTAGTCATGCACTCCACAAATCTGGTCTTTATGGACGAGTAGCAAGAAGAAAGCCATTGTCAAAAGAAAGCCATAAGAAATCCTGTTTGCAGTTTACGAAAAGTCATGTGGGGGGGGGGGGGGGGGGGGGAGACACAGCAAATGTGTGGAAGAAGGTACTCTGCTCAGATGAGACCAAAACTGAACTTTTTGGCCTAAGAGTAAAACGCTATGTGTAAAGGGAAGACTAACACCATGCTTAACCTAAAAGGCAAGAATAGCAGCAACTAATATATGGAATACATACATATATAGACATAGGAAAAACAATAGCTGCGCTAGGGATTGAAATTACTACTGGTGATAAACCAATAAGGGACCAATATAATGAAAATAATATATGAATAAAAAGTGATGATATAAGTGATAAAATCAAGAAATTAAATAGCAAACCAAAATCAAAAATATTGAATTATAAATTATCTAGAAAAAGAGTGAATGTGGATTGAATAAAATTAGTGATAAAATAGGATGGTGAAAGTAGAAATAATATGGATGATGAGAAATACACAATATACAGATAAAATGATGATGATACTGTGACAGTAAATTATAATCTTTCACCACCGTTGAGTGCTGATCACCGTAAGAAATATGCGCTTACCAGAAGGCAAGCAGATTGCAGCTTGCGGCTAAACACCCAGCCAGGGCCTTTGCTATCGGGATCTTAGATGGATAACACAGACCGGGACTAAGTGTATCCGGCAACCCGCTAGGATGTGTGGATTCTCCCAAGTAGGTTAGCCGAGAATACAAAAACAAAACTTCCCATAGTGTAATACTGTAAGAAAAGAGTTTATTAAAAAATAAAGATTGCACTTACAATTGACATGTAGATAAAACAGCCTAAATAGCCGGCCGGCTTGCGAGTGCCCGTTCACTCAGAAGGTCCAACGCGATGACGTCAGCACGTCCTGTCTGCCCGACGTACGTTTTGTCATAAATTTACGTCGTCTGGAGCACCAAAACGCTATGTGTGGCAGAAAACTAACACTGCAAATCACCCTGAAAACACCATCCCCGCTGTGAAACATGGTGGTGGCAGCATCATGTTGTGGGGATGATTTTCTTCAGCAGGGACAGAGAAGCTGATCAGAGTTGATGGGAAGATGGATGGAGTCAAATACAGGGCAATCTTAGAAGAAAACCTGTTATGCCGCGTACACACGGTCGGACTTTTCGTCTACAAAAGTCCGACAGCCTGTCCGACAGACTTTCGACAGACTTTTGGCGGATTTGCGGCAGACTTTCTTACGAGCGGACTTGCCCACATATACGATCACACAAAAGTCCGACTGTTTCGTACGTGATGACGTACACCGGACTAAAATAAGGAAGTTGATAGCCAGTAGCCAATAGCTGCCCTAGCGTGGGTTTTTGCCCGTTGGACAAGCACACAGACGAGCAGATTTCAGGGTCCGGCGTAGTTACGACATAAAGATTTGAAGCATGTTTCAAATCTAAAGTCTGTCAGATTTGAGGCTGGAAAAGTCCGCTGAAAGTCCGGGGAAGCCCACACACGATCGGATTGTCAGCCAGCTTTAGTCCGTCTGTGTCCGTTGGACTTTTCGTCTACAAAAGTCCGACCGTGTGTACGCAGCATTAGAGTCTGCAAAAGACTTGAGACTGGAGCGGAGGTTCATCTTCCAGCAGGACAACAACCCTAAATATACAGCCAGAGCTACAATGGAATGGTTTAGATCAAAGCATATTCATGTGTTAGAATGGCTCAAAGTCCAGACTTAAATCAAATTGAGAATCTGTTGCAAAACTTGAAAATTGCTGTTCACAGACACTCTCCATCCAATTTGACAGAGCTTGAGCTATTTTGCAAAGAATCGGCAAAACTTTCACTCTCTAGTTGTGCAAAGCTGGTAGACATCCCCAAAAAGATTTGCAGCTGTAATTGCAGCGAAAGGTGGTTCTATTGACTCGAGGGGGGCTGAATACAAATGCACGCCACACTTTTCAAATATTTATTTGTAAAAAATTTTGAAAACCATTTATCATTTTCATCCACTTCCCAATTATGGTCCGCTTTGTGTTGGTTTATCAAATAAAATCCCAATAAAATACATTTATATGTTTTTGGTTGTAACATGACAAAATGTGGAAAATTTTAAGGGGTATGAATACTTTTTAAGGCACTGTACATACACATCCCTAAGATATAACCATTTATGAATTAGTGTTACTAGGAAACATACTCTGGTGTGTACAACATTCCAATATCTGTGGCCCATTCAGCTCTTCATTTAGGTATTTTATTATACTGCACTTACCTACCAATTCACCAGTGAGATAACATGACATTTTACTGAACATATCCTTGCAGAGCTCATTGATATCAGCTTCTGGTGGCTCAACTGCCTCTTCTGCAGTCTCAACTGTAGTATCATCTGCAGTGAGCAATACATAAACAAGATTTAATAAAATATGAATTTAACTTCTATAAGACTGAGTGACTCGTTACATCTTCATCAAAATAAATCAACTTTGTAAAAAGTATGCAATTGACAGGTATCCGTTCCCACTTCAGGCTCAGTTCGCCGGACGTTCGGCCTCCTTTTCCCCCCGCAGCTGTCCCATTGATAAAGCACAACGCGATTTGAACATGCGCAGTAGGAAACCAGCTGTGAAGCCAAGATGGCGGCAGCTGCGCCCGAGAGCCTGTTCAAGATGAGAACACTGGATGCCTAAACAGGCAAGTACCCTAATAGTAAAAGTCAGCACAGAGCAAGCACTCCCAAGTACTGGGGGATGTCAGTTTTTTCCACACTATAAATTACCTTGGGTGCCTTAAGGCACGGTTCACACCTAAACCGGCCGCGGATCACACAGTCACCCATTTCAGGGACGAATCAGAGCAGAATCTTTGCCTGAATTCGGCCCTAAAACAGAGGCAAAGACGCACAGACGAGCAGTGCGCTCCGCAGCCGCCACGGGGCATGTGAACCGGTTCCATAGAGAGCCGGTCATATTCTCCTGCTATGCGAATTGGATGCGGGGAAACCCACATCCAATTTGCATAGGTGTGAACCCAGCCTAAAAGCTCAGTTAATTTGAACTTGGGTCAGGAGTAAGGATGAGCTTAGGCGTGTTCGCACAGCCCACATGCAGAGCCTGCCAGGAAGTCGGAGCTGCACCGCACTAATCACAGGCAGTGAGATATTGTCCCGATGCGCGGCTCCAGAGATCGGGAAATGGCTCACTGCCTGTGATTAGTGCAGCGCAGTGCCGACTTCCTGGCAGGCTCTGCGCGTGGGCTGTGCGAACACGCCAGAGCTCATCCTTAGTCAGTAGGGATGAGCCGAACACCCCCCTGTTCAGTTCGCACCAGAACATGCAAACAGGCAAAAAATTTGTTCGAACACGCGAACACCGTTAAAGTCTATGGGACACAAACATAATCAAAAGTGCTAATTTTAAAGGCTTAAATGCAAGTTATTGTCATAAAAAGTGTTTGGGGACCTGGGTCCTGCCCCAGGGGACATCGATCAATGCAAAAAAAAGTTTTAAAAACGGCCCTTTTTTCAGGAGCAGTGATTTTAATAATGCTTAAAGTGAAACAATAAAAGTGTAATATCCCTTTAAATTTCGTAGCTGGGGGGTGTCTATAGTATGCCTGTAAAGGGTCGCACGTTTCCTGTGTTTAGAACAGTCTGACAGCAAAATGACATTTCAAAAGGAAAAAAAGTCATTTAAAACTACTCGTGGCTATTAATGCATTGCCGGTCTGACAATACACATAGAAGTTCGTTGATAAAAACGGCATGGGAATTCCCCACAGGGGAACCCCCGAACCAAAATTAAAAAAAAAAAAAATGACGTGGGGGGGTCCCCCTAAATTCCATACCAGGCCCTTCTGGTCTGGTATGGATATTAAGGGGAACCCCGGCCAAAATTTTTTAAAAAAACAAAAACGGCGTGGGGTCCCCCCAATGATCCATACCAGACCCTTATCCGAGCACGCAACCTGGCAGGTTGCAGGAAAAGAGGGGGGATGAGAGAGCGCCCCCCCCTCCTGAACCGCACCAGACCACATGCCCCCCAAAACACCTTGTCCCCATGTTGATGAGGACAAGGGCCTCATCCCCACAACCCTGGAAGGTGGTTGTGGGGGTCTGCGGGCGGGGGGCCCGCAGATCCCCTCCCTCCACCCTGTGTGAAATGGTAAGGGGGTACGCACGGTGACTTGACGGGACTTCCCTGTGGCGTCACGGGGAATGACACAGGGAAGTCCTGTCAATCACCGTGCGTCAGAGGGGGCGGGGTCACCGGGTGGCCCCGCCCCCCGTTATTTAAGAACCGTCAGAAGAGGAGAAGCGTCACACAGCGGGAGCCTCCCTCTATGCCACCATGGATGCGGAGCGGCCCGGAGAAAAAGATGAAGAGAAGAAGAGAAGAGCGGGAGCCTCCCTCCATGCCATCATGGATGCGGAGGGGCCCGAGGAGAAGGGAAGAAGACGCCGACGCCGCGGAGGAGATGCTGGACGAGAACACCGGAGGAAGAACCAGGAAGATGGAGGAAGAAACCCAAGGAAGATAGAAGAAGAAGCATTTAAATAAAGGAATTGTCAAAAACTGTCTCTTGTCATTTTTAACATTTTTGACAGTTTTTTAGTGAAATGGTAGGGGTACTTTTGTACCCCCTTACCATTTCACACAGGGGGGGGGCTGGGATCTGGGGGTCCCCTTGTTAAAGGGGGCTTCCAGATTCCGATAAGCCCCCCCCACCCGCAGACCCCCACAACCACCGGCCAGGGTTGTGGGGATGAGGCCCTTGTCCTCATCAACATGGGGCAAAGGTGTTTTGGGGGGCTACCCCAAAGCACCCTCCCAAGGTCATGTGGCCTAGTACGGTTCAGGAGGGGGGGGGCGCTCTCTCGTCCCCCCCTCTTTTCCTGCAGCCTGCCAGGTTGCGTGCTCGGATAAGGGTCTGGTATGGATTTTTGGGGGGAACCCACGCCGTTTTTTTTTTTATTTTGGTGCGGGGTTCCCCTTAAAATCCATATCAGACCTGAAGGGTCTGGTATAGATTTTGAGGGGGACCCCACGCCATTTTTTTTTTTTTTTAATTTTGGCCGGGGTTCTCCTTAATATTCATGCCAGACCTGAAGGGCCTGGTATGGAATTTAGGGGGACCCCCCACGTCATTTTTTTTTTAAAATTTTGGTTCGGGTTTCCCCTGTGGGGAATTCCCGTGCCGTTTTTATCAATGAACTTCTATGTGTATTGTCGGACCAGCAATGCATTAATAGCCGCGAGTAGTTTTAAATGACTTTTTTTCCTTTGAAATGTCATTTTGCTGTCAGACTGTTCTAAACACGAGAAACATGCGCCCCTTTACAGGCATACTATAGACACCCCCCAGGTACGAAATTTAAAGGGATATTACACCTTTATTGTTTGACTTTAAGCATTATTAAAATCACTGCTCCCGAAAAAACGGCCGTTTTTTAAAACTTTTTTTTTCATTGATCCATGTCCCTTGGGGCAGGACCCAGGTCCCCAAACACTTTTTATGACAATACCATGAATATAAGCCTTTAAAATGAGCACATGAGAACTGAGAAATGAGAACATGAATTCGACTCGAACTTGAAGCTCATCCCTAGTCAGGAGCATCAGTTAGATCCCTTTTACACAGTCGTACTGTCTGCTTATTTTTCATCCATCCATTGACAGATAAAAAACGACAGCAATGTATTTCTATGGGCCAATGGATGTGAATGGATGATCTTTTTTTTTTTTAAATGGAAAAAGCTCTGTCCAGATCTGTTGAACTGGAATGGAACAGATGTAAACAGATGATGTCTGTTTGCATCCGTTCTGTTAAACAAAAATAATTTCCAAAAAATCATATCTTATCTTATTTTTCTTTTTTAACTTCAGAACCAAAAGACAACCTATAATCCAGGTAGTGGTCATACAGTAGGACGTTATATCCCATATTATCCACATGACTAGCATGACAAGAGACACGTTCCACAAAACCTGGTGCATGCCAGGCCAGGCTTGTGGGTCTTTCATGCCATAAATACAGTAACAGAATGGCAATGCAGCAATTCTCAAGAAATCTTTGAAGCTGTGAATTGGTCAACAATGAATCATAAACAGCGGATGAAATGTGGTAAGTGTCATATAGGTTAGCTTTTTATCTGCAGCAGGATCATTATTGTGCCTTTGCATTTATAGCGTTGCATTGCTATAAAAGTGTTTTTCTGTCATCATGTCTTTTTTGGTAGAGAAGACTAGGACTGCATCATAAACAATAATCTATAATATATGTGTATCACATGCTTTATCACCAAAGCAGCACCTGCACCTTTTCAATGCACTGAAGTGATGTGCACAGACATAATAGAGAATAGTGTACTTTTCACTCATTTACAGTGCAGCTTGACAGCAAATGCATGTCAAAGCACACTCTTTTAATGTATTGTCCCTCTGCGGTTAATGATAGGGGTAACCCTAACCAAACCCCCCCATCTACCCTCAATAAAGCCTCTTAGATGGACAATTGGAAAGTGTTTAGTGGAGCCCCTTACCATATACACTATCCAATTGTTTATCCAAGAGGCCTAGGGTGAGGGTTAGGGGATATGTTTAGGTGTTCTGTCCTGAAAGCAACAAAATGTCAATCTATCTACGGTCAGTTTCAGTTACTATATGTAAAACATATATATTCAGTTTATTTGAATAATGAAAATGAAAGATAAAAGCGGATTAGTTCCATGCATAACTTATCCAGATTCTGGCTGCCCCAGTTTTCATAATATGCCCTGATCACTGTGTGTCCCCATAAGTAACAAATGGAACAGTACTGTGATCAAGTCTAAAAATAAGAAATAAATTAGAGATGCTAATGTTACTTTATATTATTTGCCGGAATCAAGAATTAAGAGAATTTGTCACTTTGCCCATTCAAGGAAAATTTACAGAGTCTTTTGAAAGCCCAGTCCTTCAACCCATTTATACGCAGCTTCCACGTACTCCCTGCCTCTCCGTTGGAGCCAAGATCAAGCCCTGTGTAGGCCTTGTTTACTCAAGGTTGATGAGATCTTCCTCCTATAGTGACAGCATTTGGGTTTAGCCATTATTCACAAGATGGGTGATTACCAAGGGCTGCGATGGAGTGCTGCAAAGCAGAGGGAGAAATCAGTGGGAGGGCTAGCAGAAGAATCTTTCACTATGTTCCGAATTGGTTAAGTGACAGATTCCCACATTAAATACCATAGTATAACAAAACACAATGATCACTAATAAAATATTTACCCTGAGATGTAGGTGCCTGAGATGTTGTAGGAGCTACTGTTGGCTCATCAGAAGGTAGTTTCTCTGCACCTTCCAGTTCTGCCATACCAAAAAGAACTTGTCACAGCCTTCAAGTTGTGGTAGAATATTGCTAGATGAAAAAAAGAAATACCTGTTGCAAATAAAGAGTAACGGTTTACAAAAGCATGCTTAAGATATGCAACCAGTGCAATGAATTTTTCTGCAGTATCAATTTGTATTATGCAACAATTACAGCATGATATGGTAATGAAAATATACATACAAAACATGTCATTATGGTAATACACACAATCCTAGACATAAATTTATGAGCAATATCAGGCAACAAGTTAAAGCAATCAGTTCAAAACTAATACTGTCCAGCAAATGCTGCAGCTCTGTTAAAATTAGAAAATCCACTTGATCTAACTTTTATTTATTCTACTGAAGCAAAATTACAGAAAGCATTTAATTGAGGAGCGTGCTCCCTGAAGCCCGTGCTGTTTAACTTAACACAGGTAGGCTTCCCATCTCACCATGTTACTAAAAAAAGGGAGCATGGTGGACTGAAGTGTAACAGTAATTCTTATAGGTTAAGCCCTGGTTCACATTGATGCTACTTTGAAATTGTGCCACTTCACTTGCAGCAGTAGCAGGTCAGCACAATTTCAGCTGCTACTTGAAAGACATCTGTGCGGCTTCATGCACAGATGTCTATTGAAGTCGCACCCAAAAAATCGGCAAAAGTAGTGCAGGAACCACTTTTGCGAATTGGTGTGGGGCCACAAAATTGGCGTCGCACCGATTGGAACTGCCATTGCTGACAATAGGATGTGACTTGTCATGCGATTTGACCTGTCAAATCGCATGACAAATCGCTCCAATGTGAACGAGGGCTAAAGGTTAGAGTAAAAGGAAGGTAGGTTTTACTCCCTGTGTGCAACTCAATGTTGCACAGGTAGTGCACTGTGCCGCTCTCCTGGCTATGTTTTCGGTCTGAATGCCGCTGTGGATGATGTCACAGAGGGAGATGGGAGACGAGGGATAGTGACTGCCAGTCACCAAGCAATGGCAACAACAAGCAATTCGAAGCCAGCAAAGGAACTGAATTCTCTCCTTCTCTCTGCAGTCTGGTCAGTATTCTCTTGTGCGGTAAAGACTTGTTGCTGTTGCTCCCCTCTGTGCGGTGTACTCCTGGAGGTTTGACAGTCTGACTGGGTTTGTCTCAGACTCGGTCTCCTGTCTGCCTCTGGAAGTGCTGCCTGGGCTCACCTGCTGCTTCTGAAGTGAAGGCGGCTGATACATATTTATGGGATGCACTTCCAGAGTGGATGCGACCCTCCATGTGTCAACTGTCACTTTTTTTTTAGAACTCAGTTGCCTTTAGGGATCCTATGGATGGAAAAGTGGACTAAGGGCTAGTTTACACTTGCTTCAAAACATGGCTTCAGACAGACTTTGTTAAAGCTCTCTGAACACCAGTCAAAAGCTTCTGTTACTAGATAAAATGGTTAGTTTACAGTCCTGTTTACACCTTGCTTTTGCTTTGTGCTTCAACAAGGCTTTGGAGGAACTTTGATGAGGCTTCAAGCAAAACTTTGCCATAGAGTTCTATAGAGGCTTTGAAGATGACTTTGAAGCACCACTAAAGCTACATAGGGTATAATTTTTGAAGCAAAGCAAAAACGGGTGGACGACATGCTGACATTATCACGACTTACGAGTCGCGGAAGCTCGGGCGCTCATTTATGTTTTTACCGGCCGGTGTCTTTTTTTATTATTATTCTTGGGTTGACAGGTACTTTTAAACAATAAAACATTGGATTTACACGATGTGGAGTCTTTTCTGTTTTTTCCCAGTGGGACATTCTTAACACCTGAAGAGAAAGGAATTGCCTACAGGGCCATTGATCCGTGGTCGGATTGCCATCCAAGGGCCCTGGCGGGGTAATCAGCCACAAGCATTACTGGCTTTTTTAAAGGTCCAGTATTTCTGGTAAGCAGGCATTTCTTATTATCGGTGGTGGTCTCACATGGTGTCCATTAAACAGCGGATTGGAAGGGACTGTACTATGTCTGAAGTCTACGAGTGGACTATTGTTTTCAAGATCCTGGCACCGCTGTTTACCTATCACCCTGCTTTCTACATCACCTTTCCATTAAGGAGGACAGTCCATTTTTTGATGTTTTATGTTGCATATGCATGTTAAGCGCGACTCACACATTTGAGTCACAGCCATTTTATAGCTTCAATACTGCTTCTATTTAAGCGCCTTTTTTTCTCCCATATATAAGGTGTAGACAGGACTGTAATGCCGCGTACACACGGTCGGACTTTGCAGCTACAAAAGTCGGACAGTCTGTCCGACATACTTCCGGCGTACCTTCGGCGGACTTGGGGCAGACTTTCTTACGAACGGACTTGCACACACACGACCACACAAAAGTACGCCAGTTTAGTACGCTGTGACGTACACCAAGTCCGACGAGACTATAAAACGGAAGTTCAATAGCCCGTACGACACCCTTTGGGCTCCTTCTGCTAATCTCGTGTTTATCTCGTGTTAGTAGAAGTTTGGTGAGAGACGATTCGCGCTTGTGAGACTCGTATTTTTCAGTTCGTTTTAACTGGTGTTCAGTCTGTGCTTGTGAGGTTTGTATCTGCTTTTCAGTGCGTTTGGTCAGTTGGCATTGAGAAATCTTTGTTTTATTGGCCGCTCGTTCCTGATTTTCAGGTCGTTCTTCACAGGCCTTGCTGTTCTTCAGTGCGTTCTGTTTAGTGCGTTCTGACCAGCCGACCGTTTTGAAGCCATGTTACCTGTACGTACTCGTCGTAGAGCTCGTGCATTGTATGTGCTTGGTGCTGTAGTTTATTCTTCAGCCCAAGACCAGTCCATGAACAGGGCGAGGAGGAGTTCATGGACCAAGAATTGGTTGCTTCAGCGTGACCAGTTCTGTCACATGCCTTTGCTCCGTGAGATCCGTGAGAATAATCCTGAGGATTTCAGGAACTTTCTCCGGATGACGGACCCCGTTTTTGATCGTTTGGTGGCTTTGCTGACCCCCTATATCAGCAGGCAGGATACCTGCATGAGGCAAGCCATCACTCCGGAGCAGAGGCTGGTCGCTACCTTGCGGTATTTGGCCACAGGGAGAAGCCTGCAGGACCTTAAGTTCTCGACAGGCATCTCCCCCCAGGCTCTGGGGATCATTATCCCAGAGACCTGTTCTGCCATCATACAGGTCCTGCAGAAGGACTATATTAAGGTAAGCTATTTTTAGTTTATTAGCATCACATGTTCTTTTATGTAATCTTTGATAAAGTAATGTATTTCTTGCTTCAAACACTACTTCCCATCATTGCAATATAGTGTGAATGTCCCCTTTTTATCCTCACACATGCTGGGATTTTTTCCTGTTATTTTTTGTCATGCATGTATAGTTTCCTTCAATAACCTTCCCAGCATGAAGTGATGGGAACATATCCACCTAGTCTACTCATTTTGAATGTATTTTGTTGGAGTGTATTTAGTGTGCTTAGAATTAGCAATTAGCTAGATTTCACAACCCCCCCCCCCACCTGAACTCACTCCAAATAGTGTGCTGCTAATTAGCAATTAGCTAGATTTCACAACCCCCCCCCCCACCTGAACTCACTCCAAATAGTGTGCTGCTAATTAGCAATTAGCTAGATTTCACAACCCCCCCCCCCCCACCTGAACTCACTCCAAATAGTGTGCTGCTAATTAGCAATTAGCTAGATTTCACAACCCCCCCACCCCCACCCTCGTTAAAATTTGCTTGAATGTTCTGTGGTGTTGATTTGTCTAAAGCAAATCTATGTTGTACTTTGCAAAATGCATGTGCACTCTACAAGTGCATTTGTTCCAGTGCTTTAGTAAATGAGCAGAAGCTCTGCTGATTTCCATCATCAAATCATATGCAAGCCTCAAAGTGTTTTCATTAATTGCCCTTGCATGTGATTGTGTACTGTTTGCAACATGAATGCCTTTTGACATTACCTCATTTACTGTAAGCTGGTTTGCAACTGCACCTGCAGAGTGCGACAACTGCAGTCTTGTAGCCTTTGTTATCCCTAAATTCCTGCGTGTTGTTAAAGTAATTTTTTTTGGGGATTTCACAACCCCCTAAAATGTAATCAATGTTCTATCAGAGGGGGTGAGCAATCTGATAAGTGTGCCTTTTTCCATATTAGTTATTCCAGAAGAATTAAATTATTGAATGTTATACTGATGCTGGGGAATAATGTTTTTAATTGTCTAATTTTCTTGCAATGTTAGCTTCCAAATTAATTGATTTTTGTTTTCTTGTTTGATTCCCCAGTTTCCTTCAACGCCACAGGAATGGCAGACTGTGGCATCCCATTTTGCAAGCCGTTGGGACTTTCCCAATTGTGGAGGGGCTATAGATGGGAAACATGTCCACATTGTGCCACCACCCCATTCGGGGTCATATTATTTTAATTATAAGGGGTTCCACAGTATTGTTTTAATGGCGGTGGTGTCGGCACACTATGATTTTTTATATGTGGACGTGGGGAAGAATGGCCGGATGTCGGATGGAGGAGTATTTGCCCAGACGGAGTTCTGCCAGCGTCTCCAGAGTGGTGGCCTGGGATTGCCACCTGATGAGGATAACGTGGAAGGACTCCCCTTTGTCTTCATTGCCGATGAAGCCTTCGCTCTGAGCAAGCACCTCATGAGGCCATTCCCCCAAAGAACCCTCACCCCGGAGAGGAGGGTTTTTAATTACCGGCTGGCCAGAGCTAGAAGAGTGGTTGAGAATGCGTTTGGAATTCTGGCCAGCCGGTTCCGCCTGTTTCAAACAGCCATTAATTTGGCGGAATACAAACTTAATTTTATAATTTTATCATGCTGCATTCTGCACAACTTTTTAAATAAGCATTCTGCCAATTATATAGGCACAGTTGGGCCTGAGGCCGGACAAATAGAAGCCAACCTTACAGGCCTGGATACTGTCCGTACTGGCTTGGCCCCCCAAAGTTCCCGTCAGGTTAGACAGCAATATGTTGATTATTTTATGGGTAGGGGGGCCATTGCAATGGGCCAGGATATATAATTTTTTTTACAATAAAAAAAATATTGCTGAAATCTGGCATTATATTTATTGCTTGCCTTTCTTTTGGGCTGTCTCCTAGGTTATGGTCGAGCAGTTGTAGTGCCAACTGTATTAGAATTTTAAAAATGTATAAATAAGCTCCATTGCCACTGTAAACAACTTTTTGACAATTATAACCAAACTGATACTGAGCCTTGAAATAACAAACCACACATTTGTTAAAATCCTATAAAAGGAGATGTTTTTATTAATGGTTGGTATGCATTCAGTTCTGCATTTAGTATAAAATGTTCCGAGACAAAAATATAATGGTATCTTAATGATGTAGCAAAATATAATTATATTGAAATATTTCTACCTAATCCACAAAAAAATATTTTGGGCTTTTGGATTTTCAAAAACAGGCTTTGTTTTTGGAAAATCAAGTTTTGTTTTTTTTTAAAAGCAAGTTTTTTTTATTTTTTTTTTTGTTTTTGAAAATCAATTTTTTTTTTTTTTTGGGTTTTTTAACATTAATTTTCTTAATTTTTTTGGTGTTTTCAAAGCAATTTTTTTTACTTTTTTTGGTTTTTTAACATTAATTATTTATTCGATTTTTTGGTGTTTTAAAATCAATTTTTTAAGTTTTTTTGGTTTTTTAACATTAATTTTTTGAATTTTTTTTGGGTTTTTTAAAATCAATTTTTTTTTTTTTTTGGGTTTTTTAAAATCACTTTTTTTTTTTTTTTGGGTTTTTTAAAATCACTTTTTTTTTTTTTTTTTGGGTTATTTAAAATCACTTTTTTTTTTTTTTTTTGGGTTTTTTAAAATCACTTTTTTTTTTTTTTTTGGGGTTTTTTAAAATCACTTTTTTTTTTTTTTTTTGGGTTATTTAAAATCACTTTTTTTTTTTTTTTGGGTTTTTTAAAATCACTTTTTTTTTTTTTTTTGGTTGTTTTTTAGAAAATCAATTTTTATTTTTTTGTGGATTTTTGACAGCCCTCCTTTTTGACATTAGGTTAAACAGCCATTTATGTTAGGCCAAAAAAACAAAGAGAAGGCCCAGAATGGGGTCAGCAAAACAGGAAATGAAGGACATGATTGATGTTTTGGGGTTTAAAAAAGGGCATTTAGATTCGACCCAAAACATCAATCATGTCCTTCATTTCCTGCTGCATACGATCCAGCCTATTACGCATTTGATCCATGTCTTGATTCCAGCCCATTATTTGACCAATTAGACGTTGGGCACTTTCCGAGGTGAAATGGTCACTTCTTGTTGTTCCTAAAGTGGAATGAAACCAAAAAATGTCTTTACAAATATGCACACATACATAGTTTACCTTACCAGAAATAAAGCTGTTGTCTCAGACACTGACCTGGTGGGGTGGCCATGTAGCCTAATTCCTCCACATCCTCGGGGGTGTCACTGTTGCTTGAATGAAGCAGATCCCCTAAAATAGAGTAGACAAATTCAATTAAACAAAAGGCAGCCATGCATAGATTAACGTAAGCTGGTGTGTCAGACACTCACCTGGTGGGGTGCCCATGTCGCCCACCTCTCCTTCCTCCACATCGTCAATGGGACTTGGACTGATTGCCCAATCCTGTTTTGCTTGGGGTGGACTGTGTTCTTTTGGTTGGCTGAGTGATTTTTCCCCTATGTGAAACAAAAAATGAGTAATCTAATTAGCACACAGATATTTTAGGACATAATAATTTTCCAACATTTGTAGTGAAGTGGTTTGTGTAGAGTTCCTATTTTAGTTCAATATTTAAAATTATAAAGACATACCGGATAGATAGATATCAATATCTCAAAATATAGTTAATAATCTTTTGATCTCTCTCTATATCTGTAACAAAATCTCTAAATATCTAACTAAATGTAAATCCAAAAAATTAAGAGAATTTCAAATAGATATATATATATATATATATATATATATATATATATATATATATATATATATATATATTTATATATTTATATTTATATTTTTATATATTTATATTTATATATTTAGATATAGATATAGATATATATATATAGATATAGATTATATATATCTATATCTATATCTATATTAGATAGATATATATATATAGATATAGATATAGATATAGATATAGATATAGATATAGATATAGATATAGATATATATAGATATATATATATAGATATATATATATAGATATATATATATATATATATAGATATATATATATAGATATATATATATAGATATATATATATATAGATATATATATAGATATATATATATATAGATATATATATATATAGATATATATAGATATATATAGATATATATAGATATATATAGATATATATATAGATATATATAGATATATATAGATATATATATATAGATATAGATATATATAGATATATATAGATATATATAGATAGATATATATAGATATATATAGATATATATATAGATATATATATAGATATATATAGATATATATAGATATATATAGATATATATAGATATATATATAGATATATATATAGATATAGATAGATAGATAGATAGATAGATAGATAGATATATATATAGATATGGATATGTAACGAGGTTTCTTCAAAGATCGTTTAGAACGATGAACAAAAATCGTATAGAAAGGAAAAGCACATGGAGCAGTATACAAGGTAATAAACACAAGAGAAAAACACGACAAGTACTTACTTTTTTTAAGAACTTTCCGGATACGTCGGTATTGATCCGGC
Source organism: Lithobates clamitans (assembly GCA_037952925.1). Classification (NCBI taxonomy): domain Eukaryota; kingdom Metazoa; phylum Chordata; class Amphibia; order Anura; family Ranidae; genus Lithobates; species Lithobates clamitans. The sequence continues at coordinate 5,984,460 of JBBGZY010000896.1, read as the reverse complement.
TCCCTGATTTTCAGGTCAGACCATCTTTTGCGCAATTGATCCTTGGAGCGCTGGACCCCAAATGATGCCTGCAAAGTGTCCACGACCTTTGCCATGATTTTGGCCTTGCGCAAATTTGGCCGTGCGTACGGCCCATAATTGCCATCATAGTCGTCTTTGCGAAGAATGGCCACCATCTCCACCATCTCTTTGAAACTCATATTAGAGGCCTTAAATCTAGGCCTCACAGATTTGGTTGACGTTCCAGACGTTCCAGCCTGCGGGCTGTCTCCACTACCTGAGGTCGTCAACATTTCAGGTGTCTCCGCCATTCTTTAACTCCACTACGCGCCGTAACAAAAAAGGGGCGGAGAACATGAGTTCATTTCGAACGTCAGGGGCGGGCGACGCAGGCGGAGTGTCACACATGCGTAGTGTATAAAGGAGGGCCTTTCGCGCGTGTCGTACGTACGTTCTGTGCGTCAAATTAGGGGGCGGAGAACATGAGTTCATTTCGAACGTCAGGGGCGGGCGACGCAGGCGGAGTTTCACACATGCGTAGTGTATAAAGGAGGGCCTTTCGCGCGTGTCGTACGTACGTTCTGTGCGTCAAATTAGGGGGCGGAGAACATGAGTTCATTTCGAACGTCAGGGGCGGGCGACGCAGGCGGAGTTTCACACATGCGTAGTGTATAAAGGAGGGCCTTTCGCGCGTGTCGTACGTACGTTCTGTGCGTAGGTGATAGTGGACCAGGACGTTCCAAAACGAAGGTAATTTGAGATATATATATTTTTTTTTGGGGGGGGGGTTTATGGTCATGACTTTGTAGCAAGCAGCCTATATGGCTTGATAGATTGATGAGGCCTACATAGGGAGAAGATGATGAGGGGTTAGCAGAAACATATAATAAGTTTTTTTGGTCTTGTGACTTTCTCTTTTCCAGATATAATGAATCCCCTATTGAAGGATCCAGAGTTCCTTACTTCTTTTATTTCAAAGTATCGAGAGATGAGGAATTTGTGGGAGGTGAAACACCCTCAGTATTATAACAAGCATGTGAGGAAGTCAACGCTGGAGAGACTTCTGTCCTTTGTCCAGGAGACCATCCCTGGAGCAACAATGGAGACAGTGTACAAGAAAATTGGGGTCTTGAGGAACATGTATAAAAGGGAGCATAGGAAGATCCAGGAATCAAGGAGATCAGGAGCATCAGCAGATGATGTTTATGTACCCAGGCTGTGGTACTACAAACAACTCCGTTTTCTTGATGACCAGAATGAAGCCAGGGCATCACTTTCAACCCTTCCCTCCACCCTTCCCTCCACCCTTCCCTCCACCCCAGCAGAGGCTGATGAGGAGCAAGCTGGGTCTTCCATCCTGGATGAACCGGATATGACCATCTGGAGTCAGGTAAATTATTTTAACAAAGATTTACTGTACTAATATTAATGATGTTAACTGGATGTTATAATTGTCTCAAATAATTTAGCACTCCAAATTGTGTATACATATCAAATGATAGTAGTGACTAAATATGTTTGGCACCTGCTTGAAATAATTAGGGTGTCTGATTAGACTCTTTTATTAAAGAGATGTATTCACATTGAATTTGCTAGTCATGAGAAGCAAACTGTGTGTCATTGATGAACCCAAAAAAAGAAACTAAAACTATTGTCCTTTTTTTATACACAGGATGAGTCCATCCAGGAGGAATGTGGGGAAAGTGGCAGGCAGGAGGAGACCGGGCCCATGGACAGCCTGGAGGAGGCCGGATTCACCATCATCCTGGAGGAGGCTGGGCCCAGTGTCAGGCAGGAGGTGGCTGCTCCCAGTGAGGTGGCTGGGCCAAGTGAGGTGGCTGGGCCAAGTGAGGTGGCTGGGCCAAGTGAGGTGGCTGGGCCAAGTGAGGTGGCTGGGCCCAGTAGGAGCCTCACCCAATCCCAAGTGCCTCCCCTCCACCTTCCCAAAAAAAGGGCCAGGAAGGGGATGGTCACACAGGACGCGTCCCTGCGCCTCATGCAACAGGCCACCCGTTTTTTAACAAGCCCCCCCGAAGCGGAAGAAGCCTATGGCTGCTACTTAGCCAGCAGGCTTCTTCAGATGGATTGGGAGCAGCGCCTCATTTGTGAGCGCCTATTTGGGGAAACAATCCATAAGGGGCTGCAGGGCACGCTAACCAAAAACACCCAACTACATGAGGCAGCCCCCCCCCCTCCTCCTCCTCCTCCTCCTCCTCCTCCTCCTGCCACAACTGAAACACCAGAGCCACAGCCTCAAAAGAAGGCTACAGGGAAGGCTACAGGGAAGGCTGCAGGGAAGGCTGCAGGGAAGGCTGCAGGGCAGCGTGGAGGAAAGGCTGCAGGGAAGAGAAGAAAGTGATGACCTGGGTTCAGTCTGGTCTGACAGAAGACGCAGGCTGTTGTAGTACCACAGTCTGGGGACATCTAGATCATCTGCTGGTGCTGTTGATCTCTGGGATTCTTGGACCAGATTGTGCTCCCTCTTATATGGACTCCTCAAGATCCCAATTTTCTTGTACACCGACTTTTTCCAGCGTTGACTTCCTCTTTATTTTATTTTGACCATGAATAAATGGATCTTTTTTGAGTTTAGCAAAAGACTTTTATGTGTTTTCTTTTAAATCATTGATTTTACACACAATGTTAAATTAACAAGGGACAACAATCTCATTGAGTTTTAAAAAAACACACCAAAAATACATTACTAATGTTAAGAATGTTCAAGTGGTAAGTCTTGAAAAAAAAATATATACATAAACAAAAACGGTGCTTTGGGTTAACTTTATCTAAAAATTAAAAAATAATCACTAGAAAAAAAAAAAAAAAGAATAATGGGTTCTTTGTGGTAACTTTACAAACCTAAAAAAAAAAAAAAAATAAAAGGGAAAAAGTATTATTAGTATGGAAACATTGTTTATAAAAAGCATACTATATCATTCATGAGATCAAAGAGAAAAAGAATTCAGAAATCAGTTTGGGAGAACTCTGATTATGAACAGCAAAACACCTTCGTTCTTTAGAGCATTCGTAAAGAAGAAATAAAATGCGCTGCATTCAACGATCACAGATTTTGCAGCGTGATGAATGTGCTACCTACAATACGAACACTAGTTTTACTAGACCGAGTGCTTCCGTTTAGTTTTTGCTTATGAGCATGCGTCGTTTTTTTGTCCGTAGGACTAGCATACAGACGAGCGGACTTCGGGGTCCGTCGTAGTTACGACGTAAAGATTTGAAGCATGTTTCAAATCTAAAGTACGTCGGATTTGAGGCTAAAAAAGTACGTTGAAAGTCCGAAGCAGCCCACACACGATCGGATTACCAGCCAGCTTTAGTCCGTCAGCGTCCGTTGGACTTTTGTAGACGAAAAGTCCGACCGTGTGTACGCGGCATAAGCCAACCATTTTATTTAGTGACAGGAGCTTCGACTAGCGTTCAGAGAGCTTTAACAAAGCCTGTCCAAAGCCTTGTTTTGAAGCAAATGTACCGTATATACTTCAGTATAAGTCGAGTTTTTCAGCACATTTTTTTGTGCTGAAAGTGCCCCCCTCGACTTATACTCGAGTCAAGCACTTTTCTGCAGCAAAAAAATTCATTTTCCGAACAGACTTTGGGGCCCCGTATCTCAGGGCCACTTGGTGCTAGGAACCCCAAATTTGCAAATATGCAAACCCAGTGGAACTGGTACCAAAACATATCCAGATGGAGATCCTAGCACTAAGTGGACCTGAGATACGGGACCCCAAAATCGGTTCGGAAAATGTCATTCTCTGCTGCAGAAAAGTGCTTGACATTTTCTGAACCGAATTTGGGGCCCTGTATCTCAGGGCCACTTAGTGCTAGTAACCTCAAATTTGGTGTGCAAACCCAGTGGAACTGGTACCATAACATATCCAAAGATGGAGTTCCTAGCACCAAGTGGCCCCAAAACACGGGGCCCCAAACCAGTTCGGATAATGTCATTCACTGCTACAGAAAAGTGTTTGACATTTTCTGAACCGATCTTTGGGGCCCTGTATCTCGGGGCCACTTGGTGCTAGAAACTCCAGCTTTGGATATTTTATGGTGCTAGTTCCACTGGGTTTGCACACCAAATTTGGGGTTCTTAGCACTAAGTGGCCCCAAGATACAGGGCCCCACATTCGGTCAACTGTGTCCATCTGCAACAGTCATTTTGGGACCCTTTGGGTTCAGAGACCCCAAATTTTGGCTGCAGCTAGGGGGCATCTAGGAACCCTTAACTACCGAGTTTGAAGTTCGGGGGACCTATGGCTGCAAATGGGCACAGTGAGGCATGCAAATGGGCACAGTGAGGCTGCAAATGGGCATTGTTGACCATCTTTTCCACTTACAGTAGCTGTGCATTTCTCACCCTCGTCTTATACTCGGGTCACTAAGTTTTTCCCATTTTTTTGTGGTAAATTAGGGCCTCGACTTATACTCGGAACGACTTATACTCGAGTATATACGGTAAACTAGCCGTTAATGTCTGTTGAAGACAAAGCAAGTATAAATGAGCCCTTAGGGCTCGTTCACATCAGATGCAGTCCATTAAATTTTTATTCTGCATCAAAAACATGTGACAAATGTTTACAATGGATTCCAATGGCCTAGTTCACACCAGTGCAGTGTGTTCCAGTGCAGTCAACAAAAGTAGAACATGTTGCATTTTTTTCTGTATGGAACACATCTGCAACATGGCAAACTGCATCAAAACGCATCAAAACCACCCATGAAGAAGCACATCAGGAATGCAGAAATTGGGTGAACTGACCATTAGACCTAGAGACTCTTGTATACTGTGGCAGGTTTTGCCTGTTGGCTAGCAACAGTGTTAACTTCGATGTCTAAAGCATTGTCATAGCTCGTTTGGCTGTACTTCTCCTATTGATCACAGGAGTGCAATTCATTTTGCACTCCTGTGACCCATTTTCAGCAGAGAGCGGGCTGAAGTCCGCTCTCTGCTGACGTCACAGGAGTTGGTCCAGGCACTGCGTTATCGCGACAATGGGAGTCAGGATCTGCCAGGTGCCTGGACCGACTCCCGGCTCAGCCTCTCAGCAAGTCGCCCCCGCCCCTCCACCACCTAGTGCTCAAACAAGCAAGGAGGGAGTAGAGGAGAGAGCTGTGACTGACAGTCTGCAGCTCTCTGCTCAGGGAGCTGTCAGAACCAAGTGATCGGCGATGTTAGATCGCTCAGTTCTCAGTGCAGAGGCGCCGGGTGACAGATGCAGCATCAAACCCATGCTGCATCCACCTAGAGAAGTATGAATGGCTTTGATTCAAAGTGGAACCTGCAAGATTTTGCACGGTTCTGGAGGAATTGAACCTGGTGGCTGAAATTTGGCAGAAGCTTTGAAAGACCTAGTACGAGTGCTGGCACATTTAGTCACGGGCGAGAAAGCTTTGTGGTTGTGCCACTGGAGGGAGAATGGAACTTCCACACAAGCCTTCTGTAACATTCCCTTTAACGGGAGGTGGTTATTGGGCAAAACACTGGACAACGCAATTAAGTGAGTGACAGGAGGAATGTCCAGACTGTGGCCACAGTCTAAAAAGAGGAAGAAGCTGTCTTTTCACTCAAGTCAAAAATCGAACTTCAGAAGGGTTTAGGGGACCAAAAATATTATAGGCCAGGCTGAAACTGTAACGGATCACAATGGAGGAGGCTCGATGTTCCTTTTTACATGGCATCAAATACAGAGCAGACTGTTAAGATGGCTGGAAAATCTTTTGAAGGTGCGTCCAACCAGTCTTTTCCAGTGGCAGTCAGGACAGCCTCCTTCTGAAGTGTTTAGGCAGGAGTACAATAGAGAATTCCAAAGTCGACCACCAAATCATTTCATTCATGACCAACAGATCTCAAGAAGAAAAAAAACATTCTTGCAAGATTATGTATAAGAATTTTACTGCAAAAAGGCCATAGTGCTGGGGCTTTTCTCCCAATTTTTTTTTTCTAGTACCCAAGGCATCAGAAGCTTTCTGGCCTGTTTGGGTTTGAAGAAATCAAATGGGTACTTTCACACCAAGAGGTTCCAGATGGAGTCCTTGCAGACTGTCATGGCAATAGTTCAGCGAGAAGACCAATTAGTGCGGTTCGACCTGGCCGACGCATACTTCCATGAACCAATCAATGCCAGGCACCAGAGACATCTGAGATTTGCAGTGCCAGATGTCTCTTCCAGGTCAGGTGTCTGCCATTATTAGAATTGGCAAAGCCCCAAGAATCTTTTCAAAGCTCTTGTTTGCAGTTGTGGTGGTAATTCATCTTTTGGAGATAAGGCTCTACTACTACTTGGACAATGAGCTGGCGAAGCATCGTGACCTTGTCCTAGAAGTCCTTTCCAAGTTCGGTCAGCTAGTGAGCAAACAGGGAGGGCAGTTAACAATTCTCAATCGAGGTATCTTGGAGTGGGATTTGATACCAAAATAAGTCAACACTTCCAAAATGAAGAGTCACAGAGACAGCATTTAGGTCAGTGAGGGATTGCATTGTCCCCATTTGGGTCTATACAGTGGCCATTACAGTGGTGCCTTGGGCCAGATGGCACACAAGGGCATTTTAGTTTGCTTCTTTAGTCAATGGATGAGTTGTCTATGGACCAGAAGGTCTTTGGCACTGCTCAAATTCAGCAAGAACTAGAATTATGGACATTACCAGTTTGCCTCTTTTGAGGTGTGCCTCTTAGCCCAGGAGATGGGATTCTGACGTTGGATGCCAGTCTGTCGTCAATCTGAGGAGACAGATGCAAGGCTGTTGGAGCCCCATGGAATTTAGACTATTCAACTGTCTTGAATGGAAGACAGCTTTTATAGCATTGCAAGCCTTTCAGGATCTTCTCCAAGGGATCCAGAGTAAAGTTGATGATTGACAAGATAACAATTGCATAAATTGCATACCATTTCCTGTTACATCTTGCATTGGAAACTTCGCTGGGCGGAGAACCGCTTACAGGCAGTTGGCGGCGGTCTACTTGCCAGGAAAGCAGAATCAACTAATGGATCAATTAGGCAGAATATTTTTTTTAACAACGAGTACCTTAAACAAATATTGACCCTATGGGGCATTCCAGCAGTAGTACTCATGGGGGACTCCACTGAACGTGCTGCTTTTGATATTTGCACCAAGGTACAAACGCAAAGATCCAGGGATACAAGATGGGTTCAATTCCATGGGATTTTACGTTGGTCCTTGATTATGAAGGTGCTTCTGAAAATTCGGGCAGAAGACGTTCATGCCATAAAGGTGCTTTCCACCTGCCAAGGAGGCCTTGGTGAAGGAGACCTTGGTTAAGGCCAGAAGATCATCCATGAACACTACATTCGAGAGGAAAGGGCAAAAGACATGAGGTAAGTGGATAATTCTTTCATTTTGCCATCAGGTCCTCAAGAGTCATCTTCTATTGGATTACCATGGTGACTAGATTGGCAGGCAGGAAGTAGGCCTTTCTACTCTGGAACAGGTACAAGCTTATTCGACCAGGGGGTGGCAGCCTTTGGGGCAGTTATGACAAGATACATGTAAAACAATTAGCTGAAGTTCTAACGCGGCTTTCATTCAACTTTACAAGCTAGACGTGCGGTCAGCAAGTTCTGCAAAGCTTGGAACAAAAGACAAATTATTTTTGTCTATAGTGGCTTTCTTTGCTTGTGTCTCTTTTCATACGTTCTCTCCTGTCCATTTATTCTGGTAGTTATATCCTGTTGTGTGCTGGCGTGAGGTGGGCGAGGAATATGGAAAATTGTTATCAGATACTTACAGTAATTTTCCTTTCCTGGTCTATCCTCACATCAGCACTGGACTCCCTCCCTAGTGGTCTTTTTCAGGCTAGGTTAATGAACACTTCAGTTGGGGAGGGGGGTTGTCTTTTATTGAGCTAGGAAGGAGGTGGTTCCAGAGGAGGAGTTAACCCATTGTTTGCTGACATGAGGAAAGGCTAGGAAAGGAAAATTACGAGAAGCATCTGATAAAAAATTTTCCATTTTCAGAGCATTATATGAAGGAACACACCCCTGGCATCCCTTGAGACATGCATGCTCATTCCTGCTTCAGATTGTAGCAGTGCAATCTACTGACCAGATGCTTGATTATACACTAAAGTAATCAGATCAGAAGACAGCACAGATTAGGTATGTAACACTAGTGAATTGACAGTAATCAATTTCAACACAGCAGAGACTGGGAAAAAAGGTAAGCCTGGACTTTAGCTTTAAGGAGAACTTGTCACTTCACCTACTCTGCTCATAAACCCTGTGTAAAGTCCATTTGACTTGCTCCCATCCTGTATTAGACAGTGCATAGTAACTGTTAAAGCCTGAGCACTGTAGCCTGGGAGAAACAGGGTCACATCACATTCCCCCCGTCCCCCGCCCCATACGCATACTGGGTATTTTCAAAAGCTTATCCACACTAACGCAGTGTAAATGAATGCGAGTAAAGATGAGCTTGGGCACCCCCAAACTCGTCTCTACCTGAACTTGCACTCTTTTCTACACCAATGAGCTGCAGGCAGGGTCATTCCTGGCCCACAGACCACCTACTTTTTTTGAAAGCCCATGGGGTGTAAAACACACTCAAAAACTTTACCTGATGCCAAAAAAAAAAAAATGCGCACACACACAAAGAGTGAAGCACAAAAACGTGCAATGGATGTACACAAGCCCTCTAAAAGCAAAGGGCCTTGCCCTGATCCCCCCCGGGGCATGAAGCTCCAGACGGGGACTGGGGGACTTTACACTTGGTCCATCTGGCCAAAACCCATGGGCCCCCATTCTCTGGAAGGTCTGCCGAAACAGACCCACCCAAGTCCTTGGTGGGGCTCCCCCGAAGGGAGACCCCATGGGAGAGGGTAAACTAAGCCAGAAAGCCATGTCCACCCCCCCCAAGACTTTCAGGGCAGGCCCGAGGACCTACACCCTACTAGTCACACGTGCAAAAACCATGTACAAACATAAAAATACAAAAAGTGACAGACATTGGTTTAAATAAAAGAAAAGTGGGGGAGAAGGGAGGTTGAGAGGAGAGTGAAAAGTGGTCATTGTGTGAAACAATGACCAGGCCCTCCGGCCAGGAATCAAAAATTCCTCCGGTCCCAGCCAAAAGGCCCGGCCCAAGAGGCAGGTGGAAAAAAGTGTGATATGGTGCAGTGACTGTGGTGCCATAAATCAAAGTGACCCTTACTCACAGTGATTGTATGGCACCCCTGGACTGCCACTCCAGGTGCACATACACCATGGGCTTCTTTTCTGGTCCGACCCTCAGCCAGACCAGTGTGGTCCTATATCTTAAGAGCGCCTTAATGTGGCCCCTACCAGAACAGGCCATCCAGGTACAATTACACCATCAGATTTGCATCTGCCCTCCCCATTTGGGAGTAGCATAGCGCCTCCTCTGGCAACTGATAAGAACAGATACTACACTTAATCTTAGCCAAAAGGCCGAGAAGCTTACGTCAAACCTCTGCAGCTCACTGGAGTATAAACTCAATATTGGACCCTACGGACGGGAGTATAAAAAGAGAGCGAGTTCAGAATTTGGCTAGAGATGAGTTAGAGAGGCACCCAAGCTCACCAATAAATGTGAAGGGTTTAATTTCAAGGAGGTCTCTTTAAAGAAGACTTAAACCCAATCACTAGGATCCCGTTATGTATTTTAAAAGATATTGCAAATCTATTTAAATATGCAAGTTTTATTTAAGAAAAAAAAACCTAGTGAGGAGGTCCTCAATCTCCTTGTTCAGGCACTTCATGTAATAGGGTGACAACTGTCTCCCAGTTGCGATGTTGTGCTGTAACTCTATCACAAAAGCTTCAAGTGAGAACACAATTGGTTGTGCTGACACATATGGCGCAGGTATGGCCCACTGTTGTCACTATCAGGAAGTCCAGAGCATGACATGGCATTTGTTTACCATACATAATTATTTTGCAAAGCATACATTGTACAGTTATGGTTTTGATTAGGGAGATACCGGGTAGCAAATTTCGATATACACTATAATACCAAAAGTATTGGGACGCCTGCCTTTACACACACATGAACTTTAATGGAATCCCAGTCTTAGTCCGTAGGGTTCAATATTGAGTTTTGCACTGGTGCGCAGTCATGTTGGAACAGGGAGGGGCCATCCCCAAACTGTTCCCATAAAGTTAGGAGCATGAAATTGTCCAAAACATCTTGGTATGCTTAAGAGTTCCCTTCACTGAAACTAAGGGGCCAAGCCCAACCCCTGAAAAACAACCCCAAACCATAATCGCCACGCCAACAAATGATTTGGACCAGTGCACAAAGCAAGGTCCATAAAGACATGGATGAGCAAATTTGGGATGAAGGAACTTGACTGGCCTGCACAGAGTCCTAACCTCAACCCGATAGAACACCTTTGGGATGAATTAGAGTGGAGACTGTGAGCCAGGCCTTCTCATCCACATCAGTGCCTGGTCTCACAAATGCGCTTCTGGAAGAATGGTCTACCATTCCCATAGACACACTCCTAAACCTTGTGGGCAGCCTTTCCAGAAGAGATGAAGCTGTTATAGCTGCAAAGGGTGGGCCAACTCAATATTGAACCCTACAGACGAAGACTGGGATGCCATTAAAATTGATGTGTGTGTAGGGGCAGACGTCCCAATACTTTTGGTAATATAGTGTATGTACATATACACTGATCAGCTATAACATTATGACCACGCAACATAACCTGTCGAGGCCTGGGTTCCACTAGACCTGTGAAGGTACCATGTCGTATCTGGGACTTATGCCGCGTACACACGGTCGGACTTTACGGCAGACTTTGCCTGGCGGACTTTGACGTACTTTACGACGGACTTTCTTAATGAACGGACTTGCCTACACACAATCCACCAAAGTCCGTCGAATTCGTACGTGATGACGTACGACCGGACTAAAACAAGGAAGTTCATAGCCAGTAGCCAATAGCTGCCCTAGCGTGGCTTTTCGTCCGTCGAACTAGCATACAGACGAGCGGACTTTTCGACCGGACTCGATTTCGACGGATTAATTTAAAACATGTTTCAAATCTAAGTCCGTCCAACTTTTGAGAAAACAAAGTCTGCTGGAGCCCACACACGATCGAATTGTCCGACCAAATCCCGTCCACCGGGCAGAGTCTGCCGTAAAGTCCGCTCGTGTGTACGCGGCATAAGCCATCAGTAGCGGATCCTTTAGGCTGCAAGGTGGGGCCTCCATAGATGATCTGACTTGTTTCTCCAGCACATCCCACAGATGCTCGATTGGCTCGAGATCTGGAAGCCAAATCAACAACTCAAACTTGTAGTTTTGATCCTCAAACCATTCTTGACTTCATCAGAGCCAGGCCACCTTCTTCCTTTGCTCCATGATCCAGTTCTGATGGACAGGTGCCCATTGCACACACTTTTTCCTGTGGACACGGGTCAACATGGCCACCCTGGCCGGTCTGTGGCTACACAGCCCCATATACAACAAACTGCGATGCACTGTGTGTTCTGACACCTTTCTATCAGAACCAGCATTAACATTTAGCAATGTGAGCTCCAGTGGCTCTTCTATTGGATCAGGCTACATGGGCCAGCCTTCACTCCCCATGTGCATCAATGAGCCTTGGCTGTTCAGGAACCTGTCACCGATTCTCCTTCCTTGGACCACGTTTGGTAAGTCCTGACCACTGAAGATCGGGAACATTCCACAAGAGCTGCAGTTTTGGAGTTGCTCTGACACAGTTGTCGAACCATTACAATTCATTCCTAGTCAAAGTCCCTTAAATCCTTACGCTTGACCATTTTTCCTGCTTTCAACACATCAACTTCAGGGACAACATGTTCACTCGCTGCCTTATATATCACATCCACTTTCAGATGTCATTGTAATGAGATAATCAATGCGATTCACTTTACCTGTCAGAGGTCATAATGTTATGGCTGATTGGTGTATATAAAATAAAAATACACATCCATATAACATACCCCCTGGGGTTCCCTCCTACATTGTACTATTCCACGCTATATATCGTCACCTCCCCCCATTGTGAGCTCCTCGTCCTGTACAACCAATCACAGTCCCCCCACCACCACAAGGTACCTTTTCTATACAAGCCCTTATGACTGCAGAACTCCTCGGTGGTTACTGTCTCCTCACACTTCCTGGTCGAGATGCTGCCGGTCACATGACACCACCGGACACTTTACAATTATTATGGGGGCACATGTCAGAAACGACGTAATATGCCCACCAGTGCTACAACATATACACTACAATGTAATAATAATCCATTCTAACCTGTATTTACATCACCTGAACAAACCACGTGTTCCCGACACTATCACATGACCTTATGTGCCCCGCCTACGAGCCGTGTTTTAACCAATAGCTTTTCACGAGAAGGGAAACTTTGCCTGTAAGGGGGGACTAATAAGCATATCAGCGTCCTCATTATGGAGACATTGTATATGTGACTCTCCGGCGGAGTGTAATTAGTCTTGGTCTTCGGGAAAATGGCGGCACCTATTGGCTGTATAGTCTTCATAGAGGACAATATTTGATAAAGTTAGCGGTTCTCTTCTGTCTAAGCTGTCTGAGGTCATCTGGGCACCTGGTTGTTGGCTGGTGCACAGTGGAATGTAACTGGATAACGGTGTGTGTGCTGGTTGGTCTCAGTGTGAATCGTGTGGACGATTGGTCAGAATTGCTGCCACCATGACAGCTCCGTGATCTCGTCATTAACTGTCCTGTTGGCTTAAGGTAAGCTATGTCAACGAGTTATATTTGGGGACAGTAAGGAGTGTGCTGTGTGCTCTACTGTATGTGTGTCCTTCCTGCCCTGCCCAGATCTATGGCAGGTACCAGCTGTGTGTCGTTACTCCCTATCAGTCTATTACTTGTGTTTACTATCATGAAGCTGGCACTAGGCATGACAACTTTTCATAGATGTTAAAGTAGAACTGAAAGCAAAACTTTTTAAATTTGCTATCTGTGTCACATTGGGGAGATTTCCCTTCACTTCCTGTCCCATAGCCAATACAGGAAGTGAGAAGAACCCCCCCTCCCCCAAATTCAGGGAATCCCTGGTTGTCACCAGAAGGTGTGTCCCCACTGGAAGATTTCCCCTCCTATAAGGCTCCATGCATACATCGTTTTTTTTTTAAACTCCTGGAAACTATTCACATTTTTCCTGCTCTTAGAAGATAAATATTGTTCTCCTATGTGTCCATGCACACTACTGAAGGGTTAATGGTGTTTCTATGCTGTCTCTATTCTGTATAATTCCATGTTCTTTCCTATTATCTGAGTTTGACTTGGAATGTGTTTACTTGCTAGAAGTGTTTAGGCTAATAGATTAGCATGGCTGAGTTCTCAGGCTGAGGACGGCCTCACCTGTACTTTTTACCGAAAATATTATGAGACCACACGTCATATGGAGGTAAACACCTTTTCTTAGAATTTGTTATTCCTTTTTCTCTGTAACCGAACCCTAAATGTATTGCAATTGATTCTTATTTTACCTTGTATAAAACCAAGGGGCATTCCCCTAATAAAGGGAGTATATTTTGATCTCATCTTGTGTGCGGGTCAATCTATGCTCCCGGGATCCTGGTGGAAGTTATCTAGCTGTCCGGTTCAAGTCCCCATTAACTACTTTAGGCTATTAGCATTTTTTAAGCTTCAGCATCTAGGTGCTACACCGGCACCCCTGTGGATGGCTTTCCTTGCTGGACGGCTTTTCCACAGCAAGGAAAGCCATCCACAGGGGTGTGGCACCAAAAGTGGCACACTTTTCCCCTATGTATGCGGCAATACCAACTTGAGCCCCAATAAAAGGTCTCCCCCTGTGTGATAAGCGCAGCTTTTACATATTCAGATATTCCATTTGCCTCTATACTTAAGGGGACTGTATTCTTACCCATTTAATAACTTGGTCCGGTATCTGTGGGCCATCTCTTGGTACTATTGATATTGTATTGAACACGCTTATAGTGGTAATTTGTGACCACTTACTGCTGTGTGTGATTTATAATCAAATACCTATACATGACTACTATATACCAGCGGTATCTACTATAGACCACATTATATGTGTATCCCACTACTTTAGACACACACATGCAATCTATTTTTTTTGGCTATTTGTCAGTTTGGTCAAGTTCTCCCACACCTTGAGCCACAAGTTTACCAGCACCTACCCAGTATCTGTCCTGAGAAAGCTAATATTTTAGTGAAACGCGTTGACGAGCAAGTTTTTGGAGGCATTACTGGATCAGACATTTTTCTTTTACCTTGATACAGTATTAAATTAATCTTTGTACCGTAGGTCCAGTCCTCTATAACTGCATCTCTCTCAATTTTTTGACTTGGTCAATCCTTGAATATATATTTTGGATGTTGGCATGGTGAGGGTCTTCCCTACTACTGTTTGTATTTCTGTTTTAGATTTTTCTCCCCGGAGTCCTTACCTGTAATGTCACTTCCTGTTGTAGGCTGACAATGCTAAACTACAACTTTCAAATTAGCAGCAGTGTTGTCAGTCTGCCACATGCACTTTTCAGCTGGCCATTGGGCTGCCTGTCAGATCTGGAAGATGGGAAGCCTAGCGGCCAACTGAGTGAACTTGCACTGCAGTATGACAATATGTATGCAAAGTCAAGATGTATGGAGAAAACAATATTTTGCAGTGTTATACTTGTATACCCCTTGAGCTGCCAAAGTCTTTGTTTTCTCTCTCTTATACTTTATGTAAAGCTCCCTATTAATTTAATTTCTCATTTTGGCTTTTTTAGATCTCCTCTGTGAATTTCCTAGAAAGGAGGGCCGTACTGTACACTGAGATGACCTCTGAAGCTACGATTGCTCCACCAAGGAGCAAGCTACCAAACTCAGGATATCGAGACTACTACTGGCTCCGTTCTTTCGTGGCAGGAGGTGAAATGTTTGCACTTTTTCAAACTCTGTAAAGAACTATATATTTGACCAGGTAGATGACCACAGTGCAGTTTCATAAATCTTTCTGTGAAAAAATGTGGAGGGTTGTGGGGTTTGTGGCTTCAAAGTGGTTCTAAAGTCAGAAGGTGTTTTTTTTTTTTTTTATCTTAATGCATTAAGATAAAAAAACTTCCATGTGCAGCAGCCCCCCCCCCCCCCCTTACCTGAGCCCCATCTCCATCCAGTGAGGTTGCACGAGAGCCTCGGCTGGCCGGAACTCTCCCTCCTGATTGGCTGAGACAGCAGGGGGTGCCATTGGCTCCCACTGCTGTCAATCAGTCAGTGAGCCAATGAGGAGAGAGAGGGATGGGGCCATGCCTTGGCTCCGTGTCTTAATGGACACACAGAGCAGCGGCTCAGCTCGGGTGCCACCATAGCAAGCTGCTTGTTGTGGGGGCAGGAGGGAGGGACAGGAGCCCCGCAAGGGAACCAAGAAAAGGAGGATCTGGGCTGCTCTGTGCAAAACCACTATACAGAGCAGGTAAGTATAATATGTTTGTTATTTATTTAAAAAACAAAACAAAAAAAACTTTAGTATCACTTTAAAGTGGAGTTCCAACTTGTATTAAAAAAATTCAAAGTCAGCAGCTACAAATACTGTAGCTGCTGACTTTTAATATAAGGACACTTACCTGTCCAGGTATCCCGCCATGTCAGCACCCCTAGCCGATCCCTCCTTTGGCTTCCGGTGCAGGCGCTGACATCCTTATTAAGGGAAACAGGAAGTGAAGCCTTGCGGCTTCACAGCCTGTTTCCTATTGCGCATACAGTAGGTCCAGCTTTCTTCTGGGACCTGTGCGTCCCCCAGAAGGCAGCGGGGGGGAGGAAGGGCCGTAAATGACGTAGGTCACCGCGGCAACCTTACACGGAAGTGGGAGAGGATACCTGTTTTTGACAGGTATCGGCCCCCCTCGAAAAGTGCCAAATGTGGCACTGGAGGGGGGAGGAAGCAGATAAGCGGAGCTTCCACTTTTGGGTGGAACTCTGCTCTAACAGACGCCTTTGGAGAAATTTAAAAAGTGATCTGTATGTGACCACATCTCCTCAATTCGTAAAGGCTCAAACTATTGAAAAGTAATATTTGTGTTATATATAGAACCTAGTAGGCTGAGTTAGTCCCTGACTTCTTGTATATATTAGCTACTGATACAGATCTTCTTACACTGTTCCTGTTTGCCTGGGAGCATGGAGCATTCCAGCTACTCATGTTACATTCTCTATACTATACCAGCTGTCTGGATATGTTAAAGGACATTGTGAAATAACCATCCTAAAAAGGTTGTAAACTCTGGAAAAAAAAATAAAATAAAAAAGACCCTGTAAGGCAAAGGCAGAATGAGCTAGTATGCATCGCATACTAGCTCAATATGAAATACTTGCCTTAGAACAAAGTTGTTGCAGCGTTGTCCGCACACCGCTGAGACGGCTGACATATTTTCCCTGGAGTTTCTTTGCGTTTTGCGGGCTCCGGCGCTGTGATTGGCTGGAGCCGCGATGACGTCACTCCCGCACATGTGCACGGGAGCTGCCATTCATGGCACCAGGCTCGGAAGGATTGGCCCCTGTGGTGGTTCTTTTCAGAGCGCATGCGGCAGTGATGTCACTGGCTGCATGTAATGTAAATATCTCCTAAACTGTACACGTTTAGGAGATATTTACACTACCTATAGGTAAGCCCTATTATCGGCTTACCTATAGGTAAATGTCTGCAGAGGAAGTTTACTTCCTCTTTAAAAGACACATTTTTTTTTTTCTAAATAAACATCACCATGCCGCTGAATGCAGCCTGCCTGGAAAAATACCTAAAGTGATTGTAAAGAGAGAAGGTTTTTTATCTTAATGCATTCTATGCATTAAGATAAAAAGCCTTCTGTGTGCAGCAGCCCCCCTAACCTTAGGTCCCTCTCTGTCGATGACTGTCTCAGTCGTCCGAGATTCTCTCTCCCGATTGGCTGAAACACAGCCATTGGCTGCTGCTGTCAATCAAAGTCAGCTAGCCAATCGGGGGAGAGAGGGGGCGAGTTGGAACTCTGTGTCTGAATGGACACAGGGAGCTGTGACTCGGCTCAGGTGCCCCTATAGCAAACTGCTTGCTGTGGGGGCACTGAAAGGGGAGGTGGACCCAGGAGAGCTGAAGAGGGACCCGAGTATAGGATGATCTGAGCTGCTCTGTGCAAGTCCACTGCAATAGAGCAGGTAAGTATAACATGTTTGTTATTTTTATAGGGAAAAAAAACGAGACTTTCAATCAATTTAAGCCAGCTGGCACCCAGACCCCCCCCCTCCCCCCCGTTCCAGAAACGTTGATTTTTATTTTTTTTCGACTTTTGTCCACGAACCTAGGTGGAAAGTTGTCACCCAAACAGTGGCTACATCCAATCACACGCAGTCACTGTCTGACAGTCATGGGTGCTGACTGTCAGAATATAGTAGCCAGCACAGGAGATTTCTTCATCCACGCTGTTTAACATGTATGGAGAAATCTATATGTATGGCTAGCATTACTTTCCTACCTGCTGCCAGAATTTTAACTGTGTAGCTTTGATTGGCTCCACACAGTCTTTGCAAAGAAAACATCCTGGCTGGATACTCGCCCTACTTCGCATGTGTGCAGTGGCCTTATTTATTCCTATGGGTGGTCTGTACTCTGTGTATTATCCCCATGTCTATATGAGGTCCCCATGTATGTCTATATGAAACTGGGAGTAGTCATCCTGAGCGGAGGTATGTGTGGCCACTCCTCCCCCTCCTATTCTGCACGTCATACAATGATAAAAGTGGGTGGGGACAAGCCACTCTTACAGCAAATGCATCAGAGGTCCTGGTTTAGGAGTTTTTATATAGTCTGCTTCAGATGACCAGACAAAATTCTTAACCGTTCAATTACAAGATTTAAAGCAGAGCTCCACTTAAAAAGAGGAAGTTCTGCTTTAAGGCCTCCTTCCTTCCTCCTGCTTAAGAAATGGCAATTTTGGGGGAGAGAAGTGGGTACCTGATTTTGACAGGTGCCTGCTCCCACTTCCGCTCCAATCGCCTAGGCGATCAGAAGCGGAAGTTGTCCTCGTCCTCATCGTCCTCGTCCTCGTCCTCGTCCTCGTCCTCCTCCTCGTCCTCCTCCTCGTACTCCTCCTCGTCCTCCTCCTTTACAAGGCGCAGGGCCATTCGCGCATGTGCCATGGGCACATGGCTGTGAAGAGCAAGCTGTCACATCTAGGTGCCCACAGTTAATGTGCTGGGGAGAACGGCTGGGGTGAGCACATCACTGGATCATGGGACAGTTGAGTGGCTGTTTATTAAAAGTCAGCAGCTACAGTGTTTGTAGCTGCTGACTTCTAATTTTTACACAGGAAACTGAAGCTCCGCTTTAAAGAGTTTGTTAAAAATGTAAACAACTATTAGGCTATAGTTCAGGTTTCATTATGTTTAGTGGTATGACTACAGTAAAACTTCTTCTTCTCTTCTCTTTTTTTTTTTGTATTGTAGGGGTTGCCAGCTGCTGTGCTAAATCAACCATTGCACCTTTGGATAGGATTAAAATTCTCTTTCAAGCACAAAATATCCACTACAGGCACCTGGGTAAGAACAGTTACATTTCAGGATGTGGCAGTGATACATTCCTTCTATAGTGGATGTTTATTTTTTTATGTCATTTCTTTTTTGCAATTTTTTTTTTTTTTTATGATGAAAAAAATGAATATTTTAAATTGAAACCCTTCATCTGGTTAAAGTGTATATAATCCCAAAATAATGGTTTTCTTAAACAAATACGTTTATTGTAAGCGCCGATTTTACACCAGAAAGCAATGCAGTGAAGGCGCAGTACCATGCAAGTTGGTGCAGCACATTTTTCAGAAGTAGTGCCTGCCCTAAATTTTGTACCCTGCAGTGCAATTTGCAGTCCATTCAAATGAATGGGCGTGCATAATCGCACTGCAGGGGAATGCACAAGAACACGAACCGGCCTTAAATCTTTTGCAAAGTTTCCTATTTGGAGATCCTGCATGCTCCTTCATTTGGCCATTGGGCTGCCCATCAGGCAAACTGAATGCTCTTGCATAGCAGGCTAACAACACTGCCACAAATTCCAATACAGGGACTTAAGTCTACTACACACCACGCTGGGTTGAACAGAAGAAAAAAAAACTGACAGCTCCTGTCGGAGCTGCTGTACTAACAATCTGATGTTAGTACAGCAATCACCCCCCGCTGAGCTATTGTGTGCCATTGGCCGAGAGCTCTGATTGGGAGCCAGTCGGCCGCTGGTTTTCTAGCATGAATGTCCATCAGAAACCAGCTGGCATACACACAGGCTGAATGTCGGACGGTTTTTATTGAACCGGCAGATGTCGTCTGACATTCAGCCCGTGTGTACTAGGCTTTAGCGTTGTTAACTCCAGCAAGGAGTGCTGTGACCTGCAGGATCTCCAGGCAAGGAGATTTGTCATCATGCTCCATTTGTTTTTTGTGAATCTGTTGCAAACACTTTGAAAAATAGATTTTGGGTTTACAATCTGTTTGAGGAAATGAAAGTTGCTGTATTACATTGTGTTTATGGCTATTATCAAGTTTACAGAATATTGCCTTTTAATGTTCAGTCATTATGAGAAGCTGCTGTTTTTGGAGAACGAGTGTAAAATAAGAACCTCTGACTTTCCTGATCTGTGTGCCTGCTCCAGGTCATTGACTAATGAAGTATAAAAGCCAGTATTACTGGCAACTAGCATTTTAAGAAGAAAATCGGCAACAGCAGCCCTGTTCTAAAGATAAATTTACTTTGATTTCATAGTATTAGAGGCTCAAATATCTGACATCAGTTAGTGGTTACTTAGTGCTCACACTGCTACTAGGCACTTTTTCTGTTGATAAGCAAACTTAGAAATGAGTCAGTGGGCCCTTGAGGCCCTTAAAGCAGTGTACCTAAACCCATTAACAAAAGGTAATATATTGCACCTTACCAATTCTTATATGTGGTGGCTGCATTTGTTTTTTTACCTTTTATTTTCACTTGGAGATCCTGCCAGTAACACTTCCTGTAATAGGGTGACAATGTTCACTGATCATTGTCAGAAGGAATGAGCTTAGGCGTGTTCAAATCTTACCCAAATCCACCTGAGCTATCCTACCAGAAAGCTGTCGCTGCACGCCACCAATAAAAAGCGGTTGAGGCATTTCACGCTCTGCAGCCTCATGTATAAAATCGGCACGTATGCATGCGGCTGTGGGGCTGGGAATGCCTCAGTCGCTTTTGATTGGCGATGCTCAGCAACATTAGACTATGATTTGAACATGGCGGAGCTCATCCCTAGTTGTCATCTGAGGGCCAGGAGGTGTGCTAGGCTTACAGAACACCTCCCCCTCTCCTCATCTTTTTTAACATGGGAAGGTTCTGTAGTTCACACAAGTGATCTGTGTGTGGAACTGATAACGCTGCTTGGGATTGTAGTGCCAAAGAGGTAGGAAGATTAGAGCTCAATGGCTTTCTGCCAGGATCACTAGCTTCTGTATTTTTAACCTCTTATCACCAGCGCCTCCCGGCCCTTTAAGAGGTTGATGACGCTGGGAGGTGGGGCAGGGCTTAAGACATTTTGGCCACCAAGATAAAGTTAGGGAAATCCCTTATTGTCAACAGGGTCACTGTAACTAGCGTCCCCATTGGGATATTTCTCCTCTATTCTTGCCCCGAGGACAAAAATCCTGGGATTTTCTTTCATGATCACTTGGTAATAAAGTTGACAGTTGGTAAACATGACAAAAGAGTGTGAATATTTGTAATGTGGACACAGACAGTGTTAAAAATCGGACAGGTGTTCTAGTCTCTCTCCACTCGATCCAAAACTAAAATAAGTTTTACCTTAGAATAGGAGAAGTGACAGTCATCCAAACCAAGTGGCACAATGGCAAGTGTTTTTCCTTAAAATTTGACAGGTTAAAGCAGGACTAAAGGGCGCCTTTATACACACCTTTCTTCCAATAGTCCTGTCCTTAGCCAATGTTGGCATATTCTCTTGAGTGCCGGTTTTTGGCCATATTCATTGGCTGTCGTTCCGGCACACTGGGGTCCGGTTTGCCACTGTTGGTGCTTGGGAATGCTGTGAACAGACAGGTAAGTATATTTTATTGCAGAAAAGATGTTATGGGGTTGACTTGCCAAAACTGGAGAGTGCAAAATCTGATGCAGCTCTGCACATAAATTAATCAGCTTCCATGTTTTATTGTCAAAACTTAACTGAACAAGCTGAAGTTAGAAGCTGATTGGTTTCGATGCAGAGCTGCACCAGATTTTGCACTCTCTACTTTTAGTAAATCAACCCGTGTGTGTCTCCTGCAATAAAGAACCTGTCTGCTCGCAGTGTACGACACTTGGTTCACACTGCAACTTCTGCGTTCCAGATGCGTGTTTACATGCACTTTTGATGCGTTCTGGTGCATTTTTTCCCCTCTGTTCTTCATCTAAATTCAGGACATGTGCGTTCCAGTGCGTTCTGCCGTGTTCCAGATAACGCATCTGGAAGAGAGCAAAACGCAGTGGAATGGACATGTCCACACAAAAAAAATGCAGCACTTTCTACTTTTGTTGACTCTACTGGAATGCACTGCACTGATGTGAACTAGGGCCATTGGATACATGGAAAACACTGTGCATGTGTTTTTGATGCAGATTAAAAACCCACTGGATGGGATCTGGTGTGAACCAGCAGTAAAGCATTATTTTTTGAAAACTGACTTTTGCAACAATGTGTCTCTTTAGGATAACTGTCCTTCTTCTTCTTTTTTTTTTTTTTTTTTTTAATCAGCCAGTAAAGATTTTCATTAAAAAATGTCGTCATCTTTTTTCTTTTTAAATATTATGTATTCAGGTGTACTCGCCACCATAAAAGCTGTGAAACAAAAAGAAGGCTTTCTAGGGTTTTATAAAGGAAATGGAGCCATGATGGTCAGGATCTTCCCATATGGAGCCATACAGTTTATGGCATTCGACAGATACAAAAAGGTACTTTTCCTCATTCCTATAATAAATATATAACTAAATATTGATGGAGAGTTTAATAGGTACTGTTCATATCAAGGTAGACAATGGATTTGCTAAGCGCTTAGGAGGAAAAACTTATGGGAGTGAGTGACAAATGGCTGATGGGTGTTTAAAAACCAAATAAAACCTCTTATTCGTATAGCAATGGTGTAAAAAAGTCCTTAGGGTGCAAAGGTAGTTCTCATGTACTTGGATCCAAGAGGAAACACTTGGATGATGAGGCAGCTGGCTGTAAGAGTGAGAAGCAGCTCTGTAGGTAGCTATGGAGGAGAAAGAGCAGCACCTCTAAGAGTAGTATAATATGTACCAAGTTCAATAAATGTAATCGGACTCACAAGATAAATAAGGTATTAGGCATGTACATAGGCAAGCCACACTGCAGTAGTCCCATCTGGATGGATGGCTGTGTTCCCGGCCGCGCAGGTGGAATCTGGAGCTTCGAGGTAGATGGACAGGCAAAACGGCCGAGACGTCACTGGAAGGAAGGCAGGAGGCGTGGCAGCGGTGCATGTTTGGAGCATGCATGCTCATTTGTTAGAAGACAAAAGGCACTTCTAATTGCAGTATTCAACAGTATTTAATGGTAAAAAATGGTTAAAAACACTTACAAGATCCGGGATAAAACAGGCATATCAGTCAACATTGTGGATTCTGTGCTTTATCCTATGCCTTCAGGGTGAAGAGCCGACCAGCAGCTGTAGCCGGGGGGGGGGGGGCAAGGAGGTAAGATGGCCGCCTGGCTTTTGAAACCATGCTGGAGTGTACAGACCAGAAGTGACATCAAGCAGGGCGTGGTAACGCGTTTCAGAGCATGCGCAGATCGCTCCTTCGTCTGACCCTGCAGCTACAAGTGCTATTCCAGTTTTTACCTCACCCTTGATGTTGATACTGATGTGAAGTTTTCTGGTACAGCTTATTATTATAGGAATTTCTGACAAACACCCTATTTCTCCACTTTTCTTGTGCTCCTTTGTCAGGCCTAGTAAATGGCCATCTTGGATGTGGTTATGAAGGGCCGGCGGACAACAATACTCAGTGAGCCAGCTCCGCTAGTCCCATAACACATAAAAGGCCAAACAAGTGTAGCACTACCACCAAAGGAGCCGCTAATGAAAATTTGATTCTGCACCCTGCCTCTCAACCCAAAGAACGGTCTCAACTCCTCTGGCACACCTGCTTGGTAATATTAGTGTGGGACCCAGCAATAGAAAGAAACACAGTAATAATAAACCATAAAGTATATTTACCATAGCCCTGGATCCTGTCACTTATCCAGCTGTAGTAGTAAATAGACTCACACAGAATATCAAATTTACCAAAGTGGATATTAAACACAATGAACAATGTGATAAATCAGAAACAATAAATGACAGATAACAGTCAGAGTATATGTGTAACTGTGGGTTCAATAATCACAGTGGGACAGGCGTTCAATATGCTCCAAAACTCATATTTAACACCTTCCCACTAAAACCCCAATACACACACACACACCAAACTGTCATAATATAATGTTACTTACATTCAACAGTACAATGCAATATTTAACCTGTACTCAAGGGCTCCCCCTAGGTTGTAATTCAGTGTCCCAACTACAAAAATAGAACTGTGATGCTTTGCAGAATATGATAAGAGTTCCTTGTCTTCCGATATCTTCAGCTAGTCTTTAGTTTAAACTGCAGTATTTGTATTCCAACAGGGAAACAGAAAGCAAACTGTAGAATAAATGATACGTTGATATCTGTTTAACTGAAGAAATAGAGCACTTGTAACACTTCCTCCTTATCTGTGAGTGTAATACAGTACTGGCTTTACAGCACAGGGAATAACAGACCCTAGAGTTCAGCTGTATGCGGCCTGTGAATAAGCAGGATCACTTCTGTGGGACTACAAGTCTCACCAGCAGTCTGTAAATAACTCACTCAGCAAACAGTGCACTTTACTGAAATGGGCAGGTGCCCTCTCACCACGATAGACCCAGAGGCTGTGAAGCTCCGTCCGGACTCCCCTCCTGATGTCTTGGTCTGATGAAAGATGGCGCCGCCGCGCTGTACCACTCCTCCGGATGGCTGGGATGCAGGAAACTTCCAGATGTCCTGGGACTGCACACCGATCCGCTTGCTAAGCTGGTAGGGCTGTACTCTGAAGTCCCTCAGAGGCTGGCAATCCTGCTCCGCGCCGTAAGCCGCAATCTCCCAGCCCAGGTCATATACACAGACCTCCTGCTGGTTGTTGAATGGCGGCCGAAAGATGGCCGCGCTGTTCCTTTTATCTGTTTACCCAGCAGGCTGTTCTGTGACTTGGCATTGTGGGTCTAGTAGTTCCCAAACTGAGTTAACAACATGAGTCACTTCCTCCTTAAACTACATATCCCACAATGCATAACTGTTTGCTTCTTAAAAGAAAGGAAAGATCCTGGTAACGTTTCAGCGGTCACTAGAGGGAGCCAAACCCTTACTTAAGAAACAACACATTACTTAACATGATAACTTTTGGTAGCAAACCCCTGTGCTACACAAGTATAAAATAAAACCTATAGTAAAGTTGCTGGACATACTCAATAGCACACTAAATACAATACGACATACGCTTTTGGGCACATATACAGTTGTGCTCAAAAGTTTGCATACCCTGGAAGAAATTGTGAAATTTTGGCATTAACCACTTGCCTACTGGGCACTTAAACCCCCCCTCCTGCCCAGACCAATTTTCAGCTTTCGGTGCTCTCACACTTTGAATGACAATTACTCAGTCATGCAACACTGTACCCAAATGTATTTTTTGTCCTTTTTTCATACAAATAGAGCATACTTTTGTTGGTATTTGATCACTTCTGGGTTTTTTATTTTTTGCGCTATAAATGAAAAAAGACCGAAAATTTTGAAAAAAAAATGCATTTTTCTTAGTTTCTGTGATAAAATTTTGCAAATTATTAATTTTTTCTTCATAAATTTTTGGCCACAATCTATACTGTTACATATCTTTGGCAAAAATAACCCAAATTAGTGGATATTCTTTGGTCTTTGTGAAAGTTAGAGGGTCTACAAGCTGTGGTGCAAATCACAAAAAATTCATCACATCTGATGTACTGGTGGCCTATCTAATTTCTTGGGACCCGAACAAGCCAGGAAAGTACAAATACCCCCCAAATGACCCCTTTTTTGAAAGTAGACATTCCAAGGTATTTCGTAAGATGCACGGTGAGGTTTTTGATGTTGTCATTTTTTCCCCACAATTCTTGGCAAAATGAAGTTGATTTTTTTTTTTTTTTTTCACAAAATTGTCATTGTAATAGGTTATTTCTCTCACATGGCATGTATATACCACAAATAACACCCCAAAATACATTCTGATACTCCTCCTGAGTATTACGATACCACATGTGTGGGACTTTTTCACAGCCTAGCCACATAGAGAGGCCCAACATGCAGGGAGCACCGTCACGTGTTCTAGGAGCATAAATTACACATCTAACTTGTTGACTACCTATTACACTTTTGAAGGCCCTGGAGCACTAGGACAATGACACGTGGCACTGATGACTGATGGCACGTGGCACTGAAGACAGATGGCACTAATACATAGCACTGATGACAGATGGCACCAATACGTGGCACTGATGACACGTGACACTGATGACAGATGGCACTGATAACTGATGGCACGTGACACTGACAGATGGCACTAATACGTGGCACTGATGACATGTGACACTGATGTGGCAATGATGACACTGATAACTGATGGCACTGATACGTGACACTGATGACACGTGACACTGATAACAGGTGGCACTGGGGACAGATGGCACTGACAGGTGGCACTGGGGACAGATGGCACTGATAGGTGGCACTGGGGACAGATGGCACTGACAGGTGGCACTGGGGACAGATGGCACCGATAGGTGGCACTGGGGACAGATGAATGGCAAAATACACATATATATATATAATATAGTTTGAACAAGAAAGGGGGATGTTTCGAATGAACAGACCCTTAAATCGTGAAAACATTAAGTGCCCAAAAAAATGATTATATAATGTCCAAACAAGTGGAATAAATGTGATTTAAAATTTATAAAAGAAACAGTCCCAAAAAAATTATTTTGAATAACCCAATATAATATATAAAAATTTAAAAGTTCCTCCTACATGGATCATACAATGAAAATTTAGGTGTGGATATACACTCACTAGATGTTGTAGATCCCCCTGCCTTATGACAGGAAGGATCATATAATGCTTATGGGGTCTCCCCGACCTCCTTGGGTCTTTTAAGCGATTCCTCTGATATTCTTCTCGTCCGGGTAGGACGTAACTCCAAACAGGATGTCACCAGCGGTATAGGTAAGAAAAAAGACAGGATGGACGCCTCATAGTGTGAAAAGCCTCTATTGCCTACAACAATTGACAGATTTAAATTCTATAAACCTCCTATGCGAACAACCGCAATGATCAGTGGAGACTGTGGAAAACGCGCAAGACCCACTCCGGAGTCAGCGTGCATTCTAGACTTACGCGTTTCACCATCAAGCGTGCCGTCGTCAGAAGCCCATTCATCCTTAAAGGTGCAGGGAAACGCTTGAAGCACAGCAAGTTTCTGTCTCGTATATCAGGGATGACACTTATTGGTTCTGCAAAACAAAGACGTGGAAAAGTCACACGAAATGTTTCTGATGATGATGTATTTATGTATATGACCTTAGAGTTTACAAATTAGGCTTCTGAATGATGGCAGAATATTGATTCTGAACTGGTGTAGAGCCCGTGGTAACTGGGTTTTTTGCATGTAAATGAAAACGGTTGAATTGGTAAAATACATCCTCCATTAGTTTTCAAGTGCCCTGCCCATGAATGGTTATTCACAGCTCAGACATTTTCAAGCAAATGTAGGATACAAACATTCATTGGCAAACTGAGACACTGCTGAGCTGCATGCAATTGATTATATATGTGTTAAGCTACGCAGTATCCACAACCTACAGTCACTGTAATACACTTAGCAAACTGTCATGGGTAGGTTTTGATTTGTGTATCTGAAAATCACTTCTATAACTAAATCTTGCCAGCCGTTACCGGCTTGTACAAGCATCTGATCAAACCGATCTTGGTTTGATCTGCTGGTTTGGAGGCCATAGGAGAGATCTGGGGTCTTAAACCCCAGATATCTCCAAATAGAGGACCTGATACGGCGCATGCTATCACAAGTGATGTTGTTAATCCCTTGTGATAGCAATAACGTTGATATAAAAAAAACTCAAAATCAAAGGAATAGTGTATTATTTAATTTAAATTTTTTTTTTTTTTTTTTTTTTTTAAAGCACCCCCCCCTATCCCTCTGTGTTCATGTAAGTGTTGCACGCATATGTAAATGGTGATTGCACCACACATGTGAGGCATCACCACAAATATCCGAGCGAGCGCAATAATTCTAGCTCCAGACCACCTGTGTAATGCCTAGTACACACGGGCCGAACGTCGGGAGACATCAGCCAGATCAATAAAACCCGGCGGGGGGGGCCTCCACCTGTCAGAACACAAAAGCTCTGCCGGGAAGATCACTGTGAAAATGTGCAGCATCGTACCTCCCTCCTCCTGGCACCTCCAGCAGTGTTCAGCTACCTGAATTTATGTAACATCTGCGGAGTGTGATACCACTGCGTCAGTATTTTGTAGTTCGTTTTCAGAATTTTCGTGCAGATGGATGATTTCAACGAGAACCTGATCATTTTTTGTTGGCCAGTCATGAACGTACGGTTCAATTCCTTCTCCCATTTCCCCACCCAAGGTAAATGCAGTTGTTCCGGAGGGGTAATAAGCAGACTATATGTTTTTGAAAGCACTTGTGTCATTACCCCATCATCCAAGCAGTCGACCAAACCTCTTTGGGGTCCGTGGAGAAAGTAATGGAGTTGCAAGGCATTCCATAACGGCAAACGAAAGGGACCGTTGGGCTCCATTAACAAAGAGATGGAAGGCCAATTTTCTGAAAGTAGAAAATGCGACGTTCAGAAGCAGTTATTCTGAAAATGATGGTCTCTCAGACCTGGGATGAACTGTGGGTGCCCAATAATGGGAAACATGGGTGAGTCTGAATCCGACAGAGGGGTCTGCGTAAGGATATAGGTGCATACGCGTACCCTGGGACCTACATCGGGCAGTAGGTTGTCAAAACGCCAAGGTGCTCCATTCAGTATAGCGTCTGGGCTTGTTCAATTTGTACCCAGAGTTTGCCTGCCGAGCAATGGTTCCAATCTATGAGTCTTCCCAGGTGAACCGCCTGATAGTACTTTAGAACGTCTGGGAGTGCAATTCCCCCCACAGTGTTTGGGTAGGGATAGTTGGAACCGGGGGGTGCGAGGTCGCTTGTATGCCTATATAAACTTGATGAATAAGGAGTGGACCTGCTTAAAGTAGTGGGAAGGGATCCTGATCGGTAGGGTTTGGAAGAGATATAGATATTTGGGCAGGATACACATTTTGAGACTGTTACATACTGAACCACGAATGCAGACCCCGGTTCCAAGTCTCCAATAGAATACGAGTTCTGGTCAGGAGAGGGGAGAAATTGAGTTCAAAGACCCAGGTTATGTTAGAAGGGATATATCTTCCAAGGTATTTTAAATCTACAGCCATCCATTTAAATTTGAAGCTCAGCTTCAGGGTCTGAAGTAGAGCAGGGGAAACTCTCACTCCCGTAGGCCCCGACTTGCCAAAATTGATCTTCAAGTGTGACAGCAGGCCAAAGTATTAGTGGAGTAGGTTGGGAAGGCAAACCGACGGGTTTGTGAGGGGGAAAAGAACAAGTCATCAGCATAAGCTGATACTTTATGTTGCTCGTCTCTGACTCCAGTCATGTCCGAATTCAGGCAAACTGTATAGAGAAAGGGTTCCAGAGAGCGAGCGCAAAGCAGCGGGGACAAGGGGCACCCCTGTCTATTCCAATTCGTGATGGGAAAGGAGTCCGATTAGAATACCATTTGCTGTCTGGTGTGAG
This sequence comes from Lithobates clamitans, assembly GCA_037952925.1. NCBI lineage: Eukaryota > Metazoa > Chordata > Amphibia > Anura > Ranidae > Lithobates > Lithobates clamitans. Next base: position 5,955,460 of record JBBGZY010000896.1, on the reverse strand, counting down.
TATATCTTGGTGATCCAGTTGAGCATATGGTCCCCTAAACCTATGTAACATAAGACTGCAAACATGAATCGCCAGTTCTTGCGATCAAACGCTTTTTCAGCATCCATTCCCACAATAACACATGGAGTGTGTGCCATTTGTGCTGTGTGAATAAGATTTAACACTTTGTGTTATCGCGGGCTTACCTACTTGGGGTGAAACCCACCTGATCGAGATGAATCAGTTGTTGTAGTTGTTGTGCGATACGAGAGGCGATGATCTTCGTCAATAATTTGAGGTCGCAGTTCAAAAAGCGAGATAGCCCTTTTGCTGCCACAGCACGTTGGATCTTTACCTTCCGTAGGAATCACAGTTACATGAGCTTTCATGGTGTCTCCAGGGAAGAATGTCTCGGAACCTAGCTTATTAAACAGTTCCACCATATGGGGGCCCAAGATTATGAGGAACAGTTTGTAGTACTGTAACGGGAAACCGTCGGGACCTGGAGCTTTGCCCGTCTTTGAGAGGCTGAGCTCTTCTAGGGTTATTGCGGCTTCCAGCTCCTCACGTACCCCTGGGGCCAGCCAAGGAAGTCGAGATGAACTGATGTAATCGTCTATTTGAGTTTGAGGTGGAGATTGTTCCGGTAGATTATATAGGGAGGAGTAGAATTCTCTAAACCCCTGGACAATCTGTTTAGGGAGTTCTGCTTTCTGGCCGTGGGGTGTAATAATTTGAGGGACATAGGTAGCTAGTTTTTGTTCTCTAATTGACCCATCCAGTATTCTTCCACATTTATCACCCGATTCGTAGCTAAGACTTCGGCACCTTTTGTATGGCTGCTTTGGCTTTATAACGCAACAAATCTGTTACCTGTTTGCAAAGAGACAGGAGTTCTCCTTCAAGCGCCGGAGTCGGAGCATGTTTATGTCGTGATGCCACACTGTGAATGTTGTGAAGGAGAGACGAAAGCTTCTCTTCACGCTGTTTGAGTCGCGCTCCGTGCTTGATGAGAATTCTTATAACTGCCTTGTGAGCTTCCCATAGGATCCCCATATCGCAGTCGGGTTTGGTGGTTTGAAAACACGTAGTCAGCTCTTATGAACATCTTCTATTACTTCAGGGGTCTGCAGGAGGCTCTTATTTATTTTCCAGGATTTAGCCCTAGAAGAGGGGATCTCAGAAAGCTTGTACGTCAACTCAATTGGTGCGTGGTCCGTACAGCGTCTAATTGTGCATGTGGGATTAAGAAATAGCCTATGCGTGTGTATATTTTGTGAGGAAAGCAGTAGAAGGAATAATCCCTGAGATATCTACCAACTGAGCTTTATGAAGGGACTGTGCCACACGTTTGCGAATGCCAGAAGGAACGGAGGACAAGCCCGAGGAGGTATCCACATTGGGAATCAATGGAACGTTGAAATCCCCTCCCAGTATAAACTGACCTTCAGAGAATTCAAGGAGGTGGTCTAGCGTATGGCTAAGAAAAAGATCCTGATGATCATTAGGGGCATATATGGTAGTGAACGTTTCTTTAAGCTCCCCTATCAAACCTTTTTGAACATTAAGCGCCCTGCAGGGTCCGCTAGGGTGTGGTGGCATGTCCATGGAAGTTGGCTAGATAGCAAAATGGCATTTTGGATTTAGCAATCTTTTATTAGTAGAATGGTAAGTAACAGGATAAAACCTGTTTTTGAGAATGGGAAGTTTATCGTCTCTGAAGTGTGTCTCCTGGATAAACGCAACATCTGCATTGGAGCGTTTCAGATCATTTAAGAGCATGCGTCTCTTTTCAGGGACGTTAAGGCCCCTCACACAATCGGACCGTTCAGGTGCGCCTGTCAGATTTGACGGCGGACCTGAACGGGCGCTCCATGTTAGTCTATGGAGCGTCGGATGTCAGCGGAGACATGTCCGCTGACATCCGACCCGGTCCGATCCGCTAAAAGCAGACGGATGACCCTACGTCCAGGTCCGTCGCTATCGGATCGGGTGAGATCTGATGAAAACGGACATGCTGTCCGTTTTCACCCGATCCCTCCATAGGCGGCAGCGGCGCCTGACAAGCCCCTCCCCGCTCAGTGAGCAGAGAGGGACCTGTCATCCGCCGGCTCAGCGGAGATCAACGGACTGATCTCCCGCTGAGCCGGCGGACCGAGGTGGAAACGGAGTCCGCCTCGTGTGAAAGGGGCCTAAGCCCCATGGCATTGAGCGAAATTATCTTAAGTGTCCATCCCAGGATAGGGAAAGGGAAAGGGAATGGGAAAGGAAAAAGAGTGGGGGGGAGAAGGGGAAAAAAACACTAAGGGGGTTAGAAGGGTATGGAGAAAATAAAAGCCAAGAATAAATGAGGAAAGAGAGAAGTCGGAGACAAGGTAGTAAATGGGTTCAGAGGGTCGTGCAAATAGTTGCACGACCCCTGAAGATACATGAAAAAATCATCATGTTAATATTTTTTGTATGACAGAAATGTCAGAATTGGTCTGGGTGGTAAGTGGTTAAAAACAGTTTAACAAAGACCCGTTCTTTCTTTTATGGGTTAATAAACCATAATTTACAAATAAGAAGGTGGTGTGCAAAACTGTAAAATAGTAAGATATGGGCACTCTCATAAGGCCCCTTGCACATTTGGTTGTCCAACTGCAGTGCATCCCTCACAGGGTTTTAGTGCACCAGGGAAGACAAGTGCAGCATTCAGCCCCTCTGCATCCAGCCTGTCAAAGTCTATGGTAGGCTTCAGCTGGAGGAGGCTAAATGCCCATGTTTAAGGCCCGGTGCATTCATGGTCGAAGGTCTGGAACGTCAGGAGGAATGCAAAGCATGTGGAAGGGACCTAAATTGTGTGAGCATATTTTAATGAAAGCTTGGATAGATGCACTATATTACCAAAAGTTTTGGGACGCCTTCCTTTACATGAATTTAATGGCATCCCATTCTTAGTCCATAGGGTTCAATATTCAGTTGACCCACCCTTTGCAGCTGTAACAGCTTCAGCTCTTCTGGAAAGGCTGTCCACAAGGTTTAGGAGTGTGTCTATGGGAATGTTTGCCCATTTTTCCAGAAGCGCATTTGTGAGGTTAGGCACTGATGTGGATGAGAAGGCCTGGCTCGCAGTCTCTGCTCTAATTCATCCCAAAGGTGTTCTATCAGGTTGGGGCCAGGACTCCCTGGAGGCCACTCAATATCCTCCATCCCAAACTTGCTTATCCATGTCTTTATGGACCTTGTTTGTGCACTGGTGCGCAGTCATGTTGAAAAACTGTTGCCACAAAGTTGGGAGCATGAAATTGTCCAAAATGTCTTGGTATGCTGACATCTTAAGAGTTACCTTCACTGGAACTAAGGGGCCAAGCCCAACCCCTCAAAAACAACCCCACACCATAATCCCCCTTCCACCAAACGATTTGGACCAGTGCTGCAAATGTGGACCAACTCAATATTGAACCGTATGGACTAAGATGCCAATAAAGTTCATGTGCGTGTAAAGGCAGGCGCCCCAATACGTTTGGTAATCTAGTGTATATGTGTGAAGGCGCTGACTTTAAAAGAGAAATAAAGGATTTTTTTATTTTTTTCAGATTCATAAATACCTTGGTGGATGCAGCATCTGTCCCCCGCTGCCTCTTCGATGAGAACCGAGCGATCAAACATCGCCGATCGCTTGGTTTTCAGAGCTCCGTGAGCAGAGAGCTATAGACTGTCAGTCACAGCTCTCTGCTCTGCCCCCTCCTCGCTCATTAGAGGGCTGGGCTGTGGTGGGGGCGGCCAGCTCAGGCTCTCTGTTGCTCAGGGAGAGGCTGAGCCGGGTGACAGTCCAAGCACCTGGCGGATCCAGACTTTATTGTCGTGAGGACGTGGTGCCTGGACTGACATCCATGACGTCTGCAGAGAGTGGACTTCAGCCCGCTGTCTGCTGAAAACGGGTCACAGGAGTGCAAAACGACCTGTGATCTATAGGAGAAGTACAGCCAAGCGAGCTTTGGCTGTACTTCTCCTTTTTAATATCATGTTTGTCCAGGCTGGTGATCAGAGTTGAATCAGGCAATATTTGTATGTGTATGCTTTCCCCCTAAACTTTCCAGGGGTGTCTCCATGTTCCCCCTACTTCAGCGGAACTTCATTAAGAATGGAAAGTTCCATGTGTTTGCGTTCCCCCTCCTCTTTTACAATTGGCACTTTTTTTTTATCGTATATCATGGGACCCAGAGCCATAGCTATTAAAATAATGGGTATATAGGCACCTTCAGGTGATGGACACTGGTATACCCAATACAGGGAGTTCACTCCCCTATATAACCCCTCCTCCTTCCAGGAGCACCTCACTTTTTTCGCCAGTGTCTAAGGTGTTGATCATAAGTGAAGATGTGCTCTGAAGAGCTCCAAGCCCCATGCTGAATTTAAACAGCCTCCATAGACCGGATCCATGCAAAGTGTCACTAAGGCCAAGGTGGATGGTACCCGGGCCTCGCATAAAGAAGAATAAGGTTTTGCCTGTAACTCCTCTCTTTGTAGGGCTGGACCACAGGACCCAGGACTTTTTTGGTCATGCTACATTACCTAAAGTTTTCCTGAGGGGTGCTATACAGGTCCAAGGCAGTGGACCCCATATAATGGGGATCCGGTCCTTGAAGGTTTGCTAACGTAGCCCACCATGATGGGTGCAGTTTGGATCTGTCTGTTACAGCAGTATCCTGCAGCGAGGAAAAGGTAAGGGAAGAAGCCTAGGAACTGTAAAGTCCACCTATGCTTTTTTTCTTACATAAGTAAAAATGTTGTCATGCCTAAAGTCTCCACTAGAGGGAGTAAATGCATACCTTAGTAAGTTGCTTCTCAGTCAGCTCCGAAGTCCCAGCTGAACAGCACGTGTGTGGTCTCAGCAAGCCAGGGGGGATCATCATCTAGAACATTTCCCCCTGGGGGAGGGAGGTACAACTATAGCTTGTATCCCCCCCCCTCCCCCTCAGGGGGTGCGGCAGCGGCTTTTCATTTAGAGTTTCTTCTTCTATTCCCCACAGAAAGTTTTTTTTTTTTTTTTTTTTTAAACTTCCCGCCTCCAAGCCCTCCCTTGCCTCCCCTCTCGCCCAAGGAGCGTATCAATGCTGTCCGCGCATGCGCGGACTAGGGCTAATTAAAACAGAGGGGGTGACGTTGATTGATGGAGGGGGCGTGGCTAAGGCACAGCGTCGTGTGTGGAACATAAGTACGCGAGGAGCACACGGCGCAGGCGCTGGGGACAGACGCTCACAGCTGCAGCGGACACACGACAGGAGCGCTGGGGGCATGTAAGGCATTTCCAGTACAGGAAATAACATTGATAACTATTATTAGCATTGTCTTTTGCTAAACTATTTTGCTCCGCGAGTTGTGCATTTACTTAGTGCCTCTGTTTTTTTTGTGCTTAGTACTATGGCTCCCAAAATAGACACCCCAAAAGTACCAAAAATTCCACCCCCAGGCGCTGGGAACTCCAGTCGTGTCTCCACACTGTCATCCTCACCTGAGATACCAGATATGGCAAGCCAGGGTGAGTCATTGGGACCAATTGGTGGTGCAACTGCTTCTCACATTTCACCCCCGTATACGTGACTGAAGATGCGTTTTCCTCCACCCTGCAGGGCCTAGAAGGAAGATTAGCGACTTTAATCGCATCCGCTATCCAAAAGGATAGGAAGCGTGTTAGATCCCCCTCCCCCACCTCGGTCCCCTTACCAAGGGAACAGTGGGTAGAGGATTAGAAGATCTCAAATTTTGTGTGACGGAAATTCCTATGGAAAAATGGTTATGAAGCCTATACACGGTTGGAATTTCTGACAACCAGGTCCCATCGAACATTTTCCGTAGGAAAATCCGACTGTATGTATGGGACATTAGAGTACCTAGGCTGGGTCCTCAATTTAGAAAAGTCTTCCTTACAGCCCCTAAAAAGGCTGGAGTATTTGGGCATGGTCATAGACACAGTCCAAAGCAGAGTATTTTTACCCGGGTCAAAAGCCAAAGTCATAAAGGATTTGGTCCGGGTAGTCATAACAAGGAAAAATCCCTCCATTTGACTATGTATGAGACTATTAGGGAAAATGGTGGCCTCTTTTGAGGCTGTTCCTTATGCCCAGTTTTCACTCAAGGCCTTTGCAGAGCAGCATCCTCTCTGCCTGGAGCAAAAGAGTACAAGCCTTGGATCTTCCAATGTGCCTATCACCATAGGTACGCCAGAGCCTCAATTGGTGGTTGCTAACCAACTACTAAAAGGAAAATCCTTTGTTACAGTTACTTGGAATGTGGTAACCACAGATGCCAGCCTAATAGGCTGGGGAGCGGTTCTGGAAGAAGCTTCCAGCCAGGTAAGATGGTCCAGAGCCGAAAGGCTCTTCCCATCAACATTCTGGAGATTCGGGCAATTCGTCTAGACCTCAGGGTCTGGACTTGCAGGTTGCAGGGTTGTCCTGTCCGGATACAGTCCGAGGATGCTACGGAAGTGGCCTATATCAATCACCAAGGGGGCACCAGGAGTCTGGATGCCCAAAAAGAGGTGAATCACATTTTTTCATGGGCAGAGAGGCATCTTCCTTGCCTGTCTGCGGTCTTCATTCCAGGGGTAGAAAATTGGCAGGCGGATTTCCTAAGTCGCCAGCAGCTGTGCCCAGGAGAATGGTCTCTACACCCCAACCTATTTCAGGCCATATGTCGAAAATGGGGTACCCCGGATGTAGACCTGTTGGCTACCAGGTTCAACAAGAGACTGGACAACTTTGTGTCAAGAACAAAAGGATCCGCTAGCACAAGGGTCAGATGCCTTAACGATTCCATGGGATCAGTACTCTCTGATCTATGTGTTCCCTCCAGTTCCGCTTCTCCCGAGATTCCTTCGGAGAGTCAAAAGGGAAGAAAAGCCGGTAATTCTGGTGGCTCCGGCTTGGCCCAGGCAACCTTGGTATGCGGAGATCATAAAGAGGACAGAAGGAAGACCTTGGGTTCTTCTGCTGCGCCAAGATCTACTCTCACAGGGTCCAATATTCCATCCTGCCTTACGAAGTCTGAATTGGTGGTCTGAATTGGCGGTTACAAAGTCTCAATGGCGGTTGAGACCCACATTTTGAAGGGTCATGGCCAGTCCTGTCCACTCTAGTTAATGCTAGGAAGCCCGCTTCCAGGCTCATCTACTACAGAATCTGGAAGGCATATGTTTCCTGGTGTGAATCCAGGGGGGTGGCATCCTAGAAAGTGTGCCATTAGCAGGATTCTTGCCTTTCTTCAATTAGGCGTAGAAATGAAGCTGGCCTTGAGTACTATCAAGGGCCAGATCTCGGCCTTGTCAGTATTCTTTCAAAAACCACTTGCCTCTTATTCCCTCGTCCGGGCCTTTGTTCAAGGGGCACTACGCTTGAATCTGCCGGTTAAACTTCGTGTGTGGCTATGGGATTTGAATTTGGTTTTGTCTGTTTTACAGGAACAACCTTTTTGAACCATTGCACCATGCTTCTTTAGATCTTTTGACAAAGAAGTTGTTTTTTGTGGTAGCCATATCATCGGCTAGAAGGGTATCGGAGTTAGCAGCTCTTTCTTGTAAAGAGCTATATTTGATTATTCACAAAAACAGGGTGGTGCTGCGTCCTTACCCGACTTTTCTGCCTAAAGTGGTTTCGGGATTCCATCTGAATGAAGATGTGGTCCTACCGTCCTTTTTTCCAGATCCGCAGTCCGCGGAGAAGTTTTTACGCTATGTAGATGTTGTAAGAGCAGTCAGATTCTAACTGCAGGCAACAGCTCAGATACGAAAGACTGTTTGTCTATTTATTCTGCCAGAAGGCCCCAAAAAGGGCCAGGCAGCGTCGAAATCCACTATCTCTAGATGGATTTGACAGGTTACTGTTCAGGCTTATGGTGTAAAGAAGAAGATTCCTCCTTTTCAGGTTAAAGCGCACTCAACTAGAGCAGTTAGTACTTCATGGGCAGTGCATCACCAGGCCTCCATGGCTCAGATCTGCAAGGCTGCAACTTAGTCTTTAGTCCATACATTCACTAGATTCTATCAGGTGGATGTAAGAGGGCATGAGGATGCCGTTTTCGGGCGAAGTGTGCTGCAGGCAGCAGTATAGTTCCTCTGGTCTGGCGGTCTATATTTTCTTATCTGTGTCTCCCTCCCCATTGCTATGGGACATCCCTATGGGGCATTGCTATGGGACATCCCACTAAGTAATTATCAAAGTATGTGTCCCGTGATGTATGAACAAGAAAATAGGATTTTTTAAATACAGCTTGCCTGTAAAATCCTTCTTGGGAATACATCACGGGACATAGAGCTCCCGCCCCTCTTCGAGATTATACGTTGGGATACTTATTGCTTTGCTACAAAACTGAGGTACTCTCCATGTGGGAGGGGTTATATAGGGGAGGAACTCGCCTTGTAATTAGGGTTGCCAGTGTCCAATCACCTGATGGTGACTATCTAACCCACTAAGTAATTATCAAAGTCTCTGTATCCCATGATGTATTCCCAAGAAAAGGATTTTACAGGTAAGCTGTATTTAAAAAATCCTATTTTTTTTTTCTTTGGCAGGTGCGGTTACTCAGCCTGTAGTTGCGGCAATAGGCATCTGTTAGTCCATAAGGGACCAGTTTAGACAGGCCCTTAAAGAGGTCCCTGCACAACAGGCCCGCGATTTGGCCAAACTACCAAAGGCGCTATGCCATAAACGCCGTAAAAGATTCTATTCACCAGGCGTCCTGCCTCGCGCTTGTGCTAGTACACATGCGTAGGACCCTGTGGTTAAAAAATTGGTCAGCCGAAGCACCTTGCAAAAGGCTTCTGACTAGTTTCCCTTTTCATGAGGATCGACTATTTGGGGAGGATTTGGACAAATACAGCCAAACAATTTCTACTGGGAAGAGTATTCTTTTGCCAGTCAAAAGTAAGTATAAACATCCTTCATTTAAACTGACTCTTTCCCCTGCGCCAGGGGCATCTGCCTCTAGGCAATGGCGACGGCCTCCACCATCAGACTCTAGAGGAAAGTCTCAGGGTCAGACCCAGGCACAGAAGAAGACCTGGGGCCGGAAATCTGCAAAGCAGAATACTAAAGCCAGAGGCGCTCCCCCCTCGCCAGAGTGGGGGGAAGACTTCTGCAATACTCAGAAGTCTGGCAAGAGGAAATTCAGGACAGATGGGTCATCTCCACGGTGTCTCTAGGATACAAACCAGAATTTCGGGAGTTTCCACCGTCTCGTTTTCTGAGATCAAACGTTCCCAAAGATCCAGGGAAAAGGTAATCTCTGTTTCAGGCATTAGACCGATTACTAGCTCAGGGGGTGATCATACAGATCCCCACAGAAGAGCAAGGTTTGGGGTTTTATTCAAATCTCTTTACGGTACCAAAACCGAATGGAGATGTCAGACCCATTCTAGATCTATGTCCCTATATTTCCTGTTCACCAAAGGTTTCTGCGGTTCGAAGTAGAACAGCAGCACTTTCAGTTTGTAGCCTTGCCCTTCGGGCTAGCCACAGCACCCCGGGTGTTCACAAAAGTACTGGCCCCACCTCTAGCCAGGTTAAGGGCACAGGGCATAACAGTCTTGGCATACCTAGACGATCTATTACTAATAGACCAATCGGTGGCTCGTTTGGAGCAAAGTGGTACGCATTACAACAAATTACCTGAAAAGTCTGGGTTGGATCCTCAACCTAGAGAAGTCTTCCTTTAAAACTGCTAAAAAAGCTAGAGTATTTGGGTCTGATCATAGATATAGCCCAGAAAAAGGTGTTCTTGCCTCAGGCAAAAATCAACGGATGGTCAGGTCGAAAGGAGATGCCTCCATTCGCCTTTGCATGAGGTTGTTAGGAAAGATGGTGGCTTCATTCAAAGCAGTTCCCTATGCCCAGTTCCATTCGAGACTGTTGCAAAACAGTATTCTATCCGCTTGGAACAAAATGATCCAAGTTTTAGACTTGTCAATGCGGCTGTCCCCAAGGGTGTCCCAAAGCCTCAATTGGTGGTTACTAATCCAGAATCTGCTGAAAGGAAAATCCTTCAGACCAGTTATCTAGAAAGTGGTAACGACAGACGCCAGCCTTTCAGGCTGGGGAGCAGTACTAGAGAAGACAACTGTCCAGGGACAGTGGTCAAGAACTGAAAGAGCCTTGCCCATCAATATCCTAGAAATTCGGGCAGTGCATCTGGCTCTGAAGGCCTGGACTTTCAGGTTACGGGATTGTCCTGTCAGGATCCAATCCGACAATGCCACAGCGGTGGCCTATATCAATCACCAAGGGGGCACCAAGAGTCTTGCAGCACAGACAGAGATGAACCATATTCTAACTTGGGCAGAAAGGAATGTTCCGTGCCTGTTGGCAGTCTTCATTCTGGGAGTAGAGAATTGGCAGGCGGACTACCTGAGTCCCCAGTAGTTATTCCCGGGGGAATGGTCTCGTCACCCCGACATTTTTCGGGCTGTTTGCCAAAGATGGGGGACTCCGGACGTAGATCTTCTAGCGTCCAGATTCAACATGAAGTTAGTCAACTTTGTGTCCAGGACAAGGGATTCACTCGCATGCGGAACAAATGCGTTGGTGACCCCGTGAGATCAGTTCTCACTGATCTATGCATTTCCCCCTATTCAGTTGCTGCCTCGACTTCTTTGCATGATCAAGCTGGAAAGAAAGCTGATAATTCTGGTAGCACCAGCATGGCCCAGAAGGTCATGGTATGCAGAAATCGTAAAGATGGCGGTGGGGGATCCATGGTCCCTTCCACTACAGCCAGACCTACTCTCACAGGGGCCGATATTCCATCCTACCTTACGAACGCTAAATTTAATGGCTTGGCTATTGAAACCCACATTCTGAAGAAACTTGGGCTTTCCGGGTCAGTTATCTCTACTTTTAATTAATGCAAGGAAGCCAGCTTCCAGAACTATATATTATAGAGTCTGAAGGACTTATGTTTCCTGGTGTGAATCCAAGGGTTGCCACCCTCAGAGATATATCATGGGCAGAATTCTTGCTATTCTACAATTAGGGGTAGAGATGAAGTTGGCCTTGAGTACTATTAAAGGCTAAGTCTCAGCTTTATCGGTCTTATTTCAAAGACTGCTTGCTTCACATTCTTTAGTCCGGGGTTTTATGCAAGGTGTGTTGCGGAATAATTCGCCAGTTAGATCACCTTTGAACCCTTGGGACTTGAACTTAGTTTTGTCAGTGTTACAAAAACAGCCATTTGAACTGATACAGCATATTCCATTAGTCCTTCTGACAAGGAAGCTGGTGTTCTTGGTTGCTATATTCTCAGCAAAAAGGGATTTGGAATTGGCAACTCTTTCTTGTTAAGAGCCATACTTGATTATTCATGGGGACAGAGTGGTGTTACGCCCTCATCCAGATTTTTTGCCAAAAGTGGTCTCAGGTTTTCACCTGAACCAAGATATTGTCCTGCCATCGTTTTTTCCAAAACAATGTTCCAGGGAAGAAAAGTCACTACATTGTTTTGATGTTGTGAGAGCGGTCAAAGCCTATTTAAAGACGACTGCGCAGGTTCGTATGACTGATGTCTTATTTATTCTGCCAGAGGGTCCTAAGAAAGGACAGGCAGCGTCGAAATCCACTGTCGCTAAGTGGATTCAGCAAGTTATAATTCAGACTTATGATTTAAGAGATAAGATTCCCCCTTTTTCAAGTCAAGGCGCACTCTACCAGGTCGGTTAGTGATTTTTGGGCAGTGCTTCACCAGGCCTCCATTGCTCAGATCTGTAAGGCCGCAACTTGGTCTTAAGTACATACATTCACCAAATTTTATCAGGTGGCTGTAAGGAGGCATGAGGCTATCGCTTTAGGGAGCAGTTTGCTGCAGGCAGCAGTAAAAGTCCTCAAGTCTGGGGGTACCCTGTGGGTTGTCTCTCCCTCCCCTCAAATAGCATTGCTATGGGACGTCCCATTAAGTTAATAACTATGGCTTTGTGTCCCATGATGTACGATAAAGAAAGAAGGATTTTTATAACGGCTTACCTGTAAAATCCTTTTCTTGGAGTACATCATGGGACACAGTGGTCCCTCACCTCTTTTGGGGTTTAAATATATTGCTTTGCTACAAAAACGGAGGTATTCCTGGAAGGAGAAGGGGTTATATAGGGGAGGGAACTTCCTGTATTGGGTATACCAGTGTCCATCACCTAAATGTGCCTATATACCCATTAAATTAATAACTATGGCTCTGTGTCCCATGATGTACTCCAAGAAAAGGATTTTACAGATAAGCTGTTATAAAAATCCTATTTTTGGGGGTGGGGGGAGCAGCTACTTGGTTTTGACAGGAACCCGCTCCCATTTTCAGTCGGATCGCTGCGCCAATCCAAGCAGAAATTTGACACCCCCCCCCCCCCGCAGCCTTCTGGGACACATCACAGGTCCCAGAGGACTGCGGGTTTATTCACAAAGCACAGTGTGTCTTGCGCATGCACAGTTGGTGGTCGGCTGTGAAGCCACAAGGAGTTGCAGCTGGTTTCCCACCGTAAACATGTCTGCAATTTCTTGGGGGGGGGGAGACTGGAGCCCCTCTTTAATAATGTAATATGTTTGAAAGGACTTTCAGGAGTTGGATCAAGCTCGCATATCTGATTTGCATTTGGTTTGTAAAGCTAGTCCAAGGTAAATACAGATTACAGAACAATCCTGGCCATGTAACACAAACACAAGTAGAACAGTTTGAGGATAAAGGTTGGTTACAATGTTCTGCAACAGCATTAATTTCTTCATATCCTGTTTGGCCAATGTAGGTTTACATGATGTCACAGCATCACAGGCTATACTTTCTTCTTCACCCCGATTAGAATCCAATTAACTAATGGAAACCTTTTTTCTTTTTTTCTTTTTACAGTTTGTACGCAAGAATATCAGCAAATCTGAGCATCTATCTAGATTAATGGCTGGATCAATGGCTGGTGAGTATCAATACACAAAAGCAGTTATAGAAGCCCTCTAATCTGCTAATACATGGGGGGATTTCTATTTACCTTAGAAATTCCCTTTAAAGCACATGTGTCAAACACAAGGCTCGCAGGCCTACTCCAGACCATTTGATGTGGCCCTCGCACCTCTCCTGCAGCTGCAGCACCCTCCCATCTCCTTTATTGTCAAAGCTTAATTGATCAAGCTGAAGTTAGAAGCTGATTAGCTACCATGCACAGCTGCACCAGATTTTGTACTCTCAGTTTTAGTAAATCAACCCCAATGTTTGTGTCAAACTGAAGTCCCAGTCACATTGCATTTAAACAATTGTCTGTTTTGGGAGACAACTATGAAAATTGTGTTTCTCAGGGCATAAGCATTATAGGTTTAAGGATCTATGAGGAATGTACTGTATGACTGCAAACAGTATATTAGTAATATTTAATATATGAATAGCGGAAAGACCAAAGAATATAGCCAGCAGATGTCTGTCATGCTTGAGAATCTTTGAGCCATGTGTAACTGGGTGCAACATTTGTCTTTCCTGACTTTGTAGTGACTCGCCTGTCCAGGTCCCATTACTGGTGAAAAAGATCAGCACGTACAGTGGGGCAAAAAAGTATTTAGTCAGCCACCAATTGTGAGTGTTCTCCCACTTTAAAAGATGAGAGAGGCCTGTAATTGTCATCATAGGTATACCTCAACTATGAGAGACAAAATGTGGAAACAAATCCAGACAATCAAATTGTCTGATTTTTGAAAGGATTTACTTGCAAATTATGGTGGGAAATAAGTATTTGGTCACCTACAAACAAGCAAGATTTCTGGCTCTGACAGACCTGTATCTTCTTCTTTAAGAGGCTCCTCTGTCCTCCACTCATTACCTGTATTAATGGCACCTGTTTGAACTTGTTATCAGTATAAAAGACACCTGTCCACAACCTCAAACAGTCACACTCCAAACTCCACTATGGTGAGGACCAAAGATCTGTCGAAGGACACTAGAAACAAAATTGTAGACCTGCACCAGGCTGGGAAGACTGAAGATCTGCAGTAGGCAAGCAGCTTGGTGTGAAGAAATCAACTGTGGGAGCAATAATTAGAAAATGGAAGACATACAAGACCATTGATAATCTCCCTCGATCTGGGGCTCCATGCAAGATCTCACCCTGTGGGGTCAAAATGATAACAAGAACGGTGAGCAAAAATCCCAGAACCACACGGGGGGACCTAGTGAATGACCTGCAGAGAGCTGGGACCAACGTAACAAAGGCTACCATCAGTAACACACTACGCAGCCAGGGACTCAGATCCTGCAGTGCCAGAGGTGTCCCCCTGCTTAAGCCAGTACATGTCCGGGCCCATTTGAGGTTTGCTAGAGAGCATTTGGATGATCCAGAAGAGGATTGGGAGAATATCATATGGTCAGATGAAACCAAAGTAGAACTGTTTGGTAGAAACACAACTCGTGTTTGGAGGAGAGAGAATGCTGAGTTGCAACCAAAGAACACCATACCTACTGTGAAGCATGGGGGTGGCAACATCATGCTTTCGGACTGTTTCTCTGCAAAGCGAACAGGACAACTGATCCATGTGAAAGAATGAATGGGGCCATGTATCGCGATATTTTGAGTGCAAACCTCCTCCCATCAGCAAGGGCATTGAAGATGAAACGTGGCTGGGTCTTTCAGCATGACAATGATCCCAAACACACCGCCCGGACAATGAAGGAGTGGCTTCGTAAGAAGCATTTCAAGGTCCTGGAGTGGCCTAGCCAGTCTCCAGATCTCAACCCCATAGAAAACTTTTGGAGGGAGTTGAAAGTCCATGTTGCCCAGCGACAGCCCCAAAACATCACTGCTCTAGAGGAGATCTGCATGGAGGAATGGGCCAACATACCGGCAACAGTGTGCGACAACCTTGTGAAGACTTACAGAAAACGTTGACCTCTGTCATTGCCAACAAAGTATTGAGATGAACTTTTGATATTGATAAATACTTATTTTCCACCATAATTTGCAAATAAATTCTTTCAAAAATCAGACAATGTGATTGTCTGGATTAGTTTCCACATTTTGTCTCTCATAGTTGAGGTATACCCATGATGACAATTACAGGCCTCTCTCATCTTTTTAAGTGGGAGAACTTGCACAATTGGTGGCTGACTAAATACTTTTTTGCCCCACTGTACACAATTAGCTTGTAAAGGAGTATATGTTTTTTATTTTTATTAATTTAAGTAAAGAAGTTTACAGTACTCAAATGCAATAAAACTTTGCTCCTAAAGTGGTTGTAAAGGCTCAACTTTTCTTTTCCTTAAAATAATAAACCTGCTATACTTGCCTGCTCTGAGCAATGGTATTGAACAGAGCAGCCCCAAACTTCCTCTTCTGGGGTCCCCAGCTGTCTGCTCCTCCTTTTCTGTGTCTATCCATATAGCAAGCTCTGTGCTATGAGGGCAGAAGTGTGGGCATGCTCCTGACTCAGGCTGTGTGCATTCATAGACACACACAGCACAGCTCGGGCCCCACCCCCTGCTTCCGCTTCATAGGATTTGATTAACAACAGCAGGAGCCAATGGCTGCCTCTGTGTCCTATAAAGGAGAGAGAGTGAGCAATGATGTTGCTCTCCGGCACAATGTTGGATCGAAAGAAGAGCCAGGTAGATATTTTTTGGGGGGAGCTGATCATGGAAGGTGCTGTGTGTGTGTGTGTGTGTTTTTTTTAATTTTTTTATTTATTTATTTATTCATTTTTACTACCATTTTAACATCACTTATTGGTCAGTTTTTTTTTGTGTTCCATTCTGTTGCAGTAAGTGATAAGTTAAGATCACCCCGGTTCTCTAGGTCCTGGCTGCTGAGCGTTTATTGTGACAACCCCCCCCCCCCCCCCCCGATTGAAACCTGAGTTTATTAACTCGTATGGGAAATGTCATGAAAAATAGTTGTATCATCTCCCAAAGCTGTGGAAATGTTTCAGAACTTGCACTTTTTACCCAATAATAAAGCTTGCCCTATTATAAAACTTGCCTGGACTTCTACATCCTTCTGTAGCTTGTTGAGCGGCATCCTGTGATGTAACATCACCTGCAATCACCGCAAATGGGTCAACAAGACAACATTGCAATATAATACAATTTCCTGTACCCAGCATGTGCCCTGATTTCACCTATTTTGGCCTGTAGCGTGCTTGAAATATCCCTGTTGAGAACCAATGGTTTTGTATCCTTAATGTGTGCAGGGCACACAGGCGAGGTGTGGGGGAATGGGGCCCAGAGGAGTCCTGACAGCTGCCTGCACTGTCTGCCTCTTACCCCTACCTCCTGCCATTGCCGCTGCTAGGACCGCTGATGCGCTCTAATGTCCAATAAAGGGGATGGGTCCACTCGAATGTCTCTAATCACAGCCCACACCCACAGCAAGGTCCTGTCTCTTGTACATGATCAATTTCAGTCTGCAGGGAAGTCCCCCCCCCCCCCCCCCCCCCCCGTGTGTGGCAGTCAGTGCACACCGGGGTCTACTGGATGGCTGTGTGTAGGCACCAACTGGGTGCAAGATGGGCACAAACAAGGCGTTAGGCGCCACCTAGGTGCTAGAGAGACGCAAACAGGGTATTAGGTTGGCGACAAATAGACATAAACCTTGGTGTAAGGTAGGCAGTGGTGCCGACCTTATGCCCAGTTTGCGCCTCTAGTTACAAATACTTAGTTACATAGTAGGTGAGGTTGAAAAAAGGCACAAGTCCATCAAGTCCAACCTATGTGTGATTATATGTCAGTATTACATTGTATATCCCTGTATGTTGTGGTCGTTCAGGTGCTTATCTAATAGTTTTTTTGAAACTATTGATGCTCCCCGCTGAAAACACCGCATGTGGAAGAGAATTCCACATCCTTGCCACTCTTATGCCCCGTACACACGGTTGGACATTGATCGGACATTCCGACAACAAAATCCTAGGATTTTTTCCGAGGGATGTTGGCTCAAACTTGTCTTTGATACACACGATTACACAAAGTTGTCGGAAAATCCGATCATTCTGAACGCGGTGACATAAAACACGTACGTCGGGACTATAAACGGGGCAGTAGCCAATAGCTTTCATCTCTTTATTTATTCTGAGCATGCGTGGCACTTTGTGCGTCGGATTTGTGTACACACGATCGGAAATTCCGACAACGGATTTTGTTGTCGGAAAATTTTATAGCCTGCTCTCAAACTTTGTGTGTCGGAAAATCCGATGGAAAATGTGTGATGGAGCCTACACGCGCTCGGAATTTCCGACAACAAGGTCCTATCACACATTTTCCGTCGGAAAATCCGACTGTGTGTACGGGGCATTACAGTGAAGAACCCTCTACGTAGTTTAAGGTTAAACCTCTTTTTCTCTTCTAATTTTAATGAGTGGCCACGTGTCTTGTTATACTCCCTTCCGTGAAAAAGCTTTATCCCTATTTTGGGGTCACCAGTACGGTATTTGTAAATTGAAATCATATCCCCTCTCAAGCGTCTCTCTTCTCCAGTGAGAATAATTTCAGTGCTCGCAACCTTTCTTCATAACTAATGTCCCCCAGACCCTTTATTAGTTTTGTTGCTCTTCTTTGTACTCGCTCCGTTTCCAGTACATCCTTCCTGAGGGCTGGTGCCCAGAGCTGGACAGCCTACTCCAGGTGTAGCTGGATCAGAGTCTAGTAGAGCTGGAGAATTATCGCTTTATCCCTGGAGTTAATCCCTTTTTTTAATGCGTGGCAATATTCTGTTTGATTTAACAGCAGCTTGGCATTGCATCATCTACTAGGACCCCCAGGTCCTTTTCCATCCTAGATTCCCCCAGAGGTTCTCCCCCTAGTGTATAGATTGCATTCATATTTTTTTCACCCAAATGCATTATTTTACATTTTTCTACATTAAACCTCATTTGCCATGTAGTTGCCCACCCCATTAATTTGTTCAGATCTTCTTGCAAGGTTTCCAAATCCTGCGGAGAAGTTATTGCCCTGCTTAGCTTAGTATCGTCCGCAAATACAGAGGTTGAACTGTTTACCCTATCCTCCAGGTCGTTTATGAACAAATTAAATAGGATTGGTCCCAGCACAGAACCCTGTGGGACCTCACTACCCACCCCTGACCATTCCGAGCACTCCCCATTTATCACCACCCTCTGAACTCCCCCTTGTAGCCAGTTTTCAATCCATGTACTCACTCTATGGGTCCATGCCAACAGACCTTACTTTGTACAGTGAATGTTTATGGGGAACTGTGTCAAATGCTTTTGCAAAATCCAGATACACTATGTCTACGGGCCTTCCTTTATCTAGATGGCAACTCACCTCCTCATAGAAGGTTAGTAGATTAGTTTGGCAAGAACGATTCTTCATGAATCCATGCTGATTACTGTTAAGGATACCGTTTTCATTACTAAAATCTTAGTAATGAAAACGTGCCCGCCTTACGCCTATTTTTCATCGACCTTGCACCTGGTTGGCGCCTCTCTTGCGCCCAGCTTACGCCAGGGAGGTGCCTATCTGGCGCCCACCTAATGGCTTGTTTGTGCCCCTCTAGAGATGAACACATGGAGACAGATTTCCTGATACAGCAATCAATCTGCCAGTGTGGCATAAAGCCCAATGAGTGCAAAGTCTGAGAGTTGGTAAGCACACTCTACAGCTGTGGTGGTGGGATATCACCTTTCGTTTTAAGTGCACATTAGGGTGTTGGTCTCAGGTGCATGCTTATACATGATTGCAAGCAATACTACACTATGGCCAGCTTTTTTGTCTTTTTTTTTTTGGTATCGAACTGAGGGAAACACGCCTGTATTTTGATAGAGCTGATCGGTCCCCATCCTAAAGGCCCTGGCTGGGTTTAAGCCATCCGTTTACTATATCTGGCGTTCTGGTAAGGGCAATTCATTGTCGTGGTCTCTGGATCGTGAATCATTTCTGTGCATGTTGTAGCATCTGGATGACCCGGAGTGCTTTTCTCTTGCCAAAAGGGATATTTGGACTATAACACTGTACATTTATTTCAGACGCATATGTCATTAATGATAGATAAAGTAATGGACACTTAGCGCAGTTTATTTTTTATTATTGTTTGTGCCCTGTTGGCGCCTACATACATCCGTGTAGTAGATCCCGTGGTGCACTGACTAACACTGAATGTGGTTGCCCACATTTAAGATGCCGGTAGCGGGACCCAAAGACCGGCGAAGAGACCGATTCAGGTGAGGTCAGTGCTGGGTCCCTGGACATCCCTGTTTGTTTATTAAAAGTCAGGAACTACAATTTTTGTTGCTGTTGACGAATAATTTTTCAAGAAATGACTGAAGCTCCTCTTCATAGCAGAAATGGCAATCAGAATATGGATATATATTGTTGCATTTCAGCCAAAACGACTTTTGTTTTTTAGTTTTGGATGGAGAGACAAAGCTTTTAATGCTTTCAATGCTCCTATTAAATGAGATTTCCCTTCACTTTCTGGTCCACATCAGTGAGAAAAGATGTTGGGTGAAATTACTTCAACAGAGACACAAGCAGTAACAAACAAAACAAACACCTCCTGAGCCCAAAGTGGATGTTCTTGCAAAGTCAGACCTTGCACCCCCATAAGTACTGGAGAAGCCCTAAAGGAACACTAAAAAAAATGAAACCGAGGGTGCACCAGCCTTGCACATTACCTTTTTATAATTCTTTTTATTAAAGAAATAAAACCGATGTGTACTCACAAACAGCATATGATATCAAGTTTATTAATATCGTCAGTGTCCAGCATCGCCTGGTCCACTGCACCAATCTCAGCATTGGAAGAAACTTCAAATGGCTGATTTTCCACAATATGGGAAGAGTTAGAACCTTTGTCGAATTCTTAATTGTTGTATGTAATTATCACTGCCTTACATTTCCTCTCCCAGTGTCAAACTCCCTCTTCCATTGATACCCTATATCATACTTCCTGTCCCAGTGACGCCCTATGTCACATACCCTATCCAATTGTCACCCTTTATCACAGAGACAAGAAGTCTGATAATAAAAGCATAACAAGGAAACAAAGCCTTCCTTCAGCTAAATCTATAAACGTTGAGTTTCATTTTTGTCTTTTTATTTTTAGGTATTACTGCAGTTATGTGCACTTATCCACTGGATATGGTCAGAGCTCGTCTTGCATTTCAAGTGACAGGAGAACACAAGTACAATGGAATCATAGATGCTTTTAGGAGTATTTACACAAAGGTATGTCTCTTTTATAGAAATACAAAGTGCTATTACATGAGTTTTTAACGCTCAATCTTTCTACATTTGATTTGTACATTGGGGAAAATAATTATTTGATCCCCTGCAGACCTTGTAAGTTTGCCCACTTACAAAGAAATGAAGGGTCTATAATTTTTATCATAGGTGTATTTTTTAAACGATAGTGACAGAATATCGACCAAAAATCCAGAAAAAAACACAATACAAATGTTATAAGTTCAGTTGCAGTTCATTGAGTAAAATAAGTATTTGATCCCAAAGCAAAACATGACTTGGTAGAGAAACCCTTGTTGGCAAGCACAGATGTAAGACGTTTCCTGTAGTTGGTGACCAGGTTTGCACACATCTCAGGAGGGATTTTGGTCCACTCTTTACAGATCTTCTCTAAATCCTTAAGGTTTCTTGGCTTTCGCTTGGCAACTTGAAGTTTCAGCTTCCTCCATAAAGTTTTTTATGGGATTAAGGTCTGGAGACTGGCTTGGCCACTTCATGACCCTAATGTGCTTCTTCTTGTTGCCTTGGCAGTATGTTTTGGGTTATTGTCATAACGGAAGACCCATCCACGACCCATCTTCAGTGTTCTGGCTGAGGGAAGAAGGTTCTCATCCAAGATTTTACAATACATGGCCCTGTCCATTGGCCCCTCAATGTGGCAAAGTCGGTCTGTACCTTTAGCAGAGAAACAGCCCTAAAGCACAATGTTTCCACCTCCGTGCTTGACTGTAGGGATGGTGTTCTTAGGGTTATAGTCAGCATTTTTCTTCCTCCAAACACGGTGAGTCGAGTTAATGCCAAAGAGCTCAATTTTGGTCTCCTCTGACCACAGCACTTTCTCCCAATTCTTCTCTGAATTATTTAGATGTTCATTGGCAAACTTCAGATGGGCCTGTACATGTGCATTCTTGAGGAGGGGGGTCTTGTGTAGGATGCAGGAGTTCAATCCATGGCGGCGTATTGTGTTACCAATGGTTTGTTTGGTGACTGTGGTCCCATCTGCCTTGAGATCATTTACAAGCTCCTCCGCTGTAGTTCTGGGCTGATCCCTCACTTTTCTCATGATCATCCTTACCCCATGATGTGAAATCCTGCATTGAGCTCTGGACCGAGGGAGATTGATGGTTACTTTGTATTTCTTCAGTTTGCAAATAATTACTCCAACAGTTGTCACCCTTTCACCAAGCTTATTGCTAATGGTCTTGTAGCCCATTCCAACCTTGTGCAGGTCTACAATCTTGTCCCTGACGTCCTTTGACAGTTCTTTGGTCTTGCCCATGATGGTGAGGTTTGAATGGAAGAAAGGGGATCAAATAATTTTCCCCACTGTACATGCACCTAGTTTGACTATCCATCTTCCAGGGACCATGAGTGTTTGTGGAGTTTGTATCATCAGTATCAGAGCATTAAAGTGCTTGTGGAAGAAAATAGACATTCATAAACTTTAATATTATGTTACTGTAAAAAAAAAAAAAAAAAGACTGTGTGTATCCAAAGCACTGAAATGGTTTTATCTTCTGTTTTTATTTAACTACTAGGAGGGAGGATTCCGTGGATATTACAGAGGCCTTGTTCCCACTGTTATAGGAATGGCACCTTATGCAGGTAAGTTACCTGGATCCTCCAACCCATTACTCAAGTGGGGCTAAACAAGATGATGCAGCATTAGGCCTTGTTTACACTGCTGCTGGTAAACGGATGTTTAGGAGCAGTTTGGACATTTTTTTTAGCTGCCCTTAAATCTCCTCTGTTATCTTATCAGTACATGTACACAGGGTCGTTTTTATAGTAATTTCTAAGCATTTTTTGGAAAGCAAAAAAAATACGTTCAGGACAGATGTTCAGAGACATTTGAAACGCCAAACGCCTGTAACAGCTTGTAAACGGGGTAACTCGCGTTTAGCCATGTTTCTTTTACAGGCGTTTTTAATGGAGAAACATTTTTGACTAAACTAAAAAACACTTCTAAACGCGGCACAACGGACGTTTTTAAACGTCGGTTACTATCATTTTTGGAAAAAATACATTTCAATGAATTAAAAAAAAGAAAAAAAACTAAACTGTAAAGTTAGCCCAATTTTTTATTTTTTTTGTATAATGTAAAAGATGTTACGCCGAGAATCGTGATCTTTATCCTAAGCAAAAAATCGTGATTCTCATTTTAGCCAGAATCGTGCGGCTCTAGTATAATGTATGGCCAGCTTTAGAAGTGATCTTTATTTTTTTGTATATTTTTCAGTCATCACTTTTATTTTTGGAATATGTACTATTGTATGATGATTTCTAAATCTATTTGAGATGGGAAATCACAATTTGTGCTTTTGAATCGGACAATCTGCTCATCTCTAAACAGAGGTGTGTTTTATAGGATGTCATGTGATGATGATTGTTTCCTTCCTTGACAGGTTTCTCATTTTTCACTTTTGAGACCTTAAAGACTGCCGGACTCAAACATGCCCCAGAACTGTTGGGGAAACCATCCTTCGACAATCCAGATGTCATGGTGCTGAAGACACCTGTCAGCTTATGTTGTGGTGGGATTGCTGGAGCCATTTCACAGACTATCTCGTATGTAGACTGATGCACACGATGAGTATAAATCTGTAAATATAACTGATTCATAAACCCGATCTTAAACTAGTTAAGCTAGAATGGAAAGCATGGGAGACATGATCACATAACTGTGGGTAAATGTGTGCTGCTGTTCATGGATGGCTGTGATCAAGCCCATTTGAGGGTGAACCTCATTAAATGTGTGCCATGTCATAGTTACATTGTTACATAGTTACATAGTAGGTGAGGTTGAAAAAAGACACAAGTCCATCAAGTCCAACCTATGTGTGTGATTATGTGTCAGTATTTCATTACATATCCCTGTATGTTGCGGTCATTCAGGTGATTATCTAGTAGTTTCTTGAAGCTATCAATGCTCCCCGCTGAGACCACCGCCTGTGGAAGGGAATTCCACATCCTTGCCGCTCTTTCAGTAAAGAACCCTCTACGTAGTTTAAGGTTAAACCCCTTTTCTTCTAATTGTAATGAGTGGCCACGAGTCTTATTAAACTCTCTTCTGCGAAAAAGTTTTATCCCTATTGTGGGGTCACCATTACAATATTTGTAAATTGAAATCATATCCCCTCTCAAGCGTCTCTTCTCCAGAGAGAATAAGTTCAGTGCTCGCAACCTTTCCTCATAACTAAGATCCTCCAGACCCTTTATTAGCTTTGTTGCCCTTCTTTGTACTCGCTCCATTTCCAGTACATCCTTCCTGAAGACTGGTGGCCAGAACTGGACAGCATACTCCAGGTGCGGCCGGACCAGAGTCTTGTAGAGCGGGAGAATTATCGTTTTATCTCTGGAGTTGATCCCCTTTTAATGCATGCCAATATTCTGTTTGCTTTATTAGCAGCAGCTTGGCATTGCATGCCATTGCTGAGCCTATCATCTACTAGGAACCCCAGGTCCTTTTCCATCCTAGATTCCCCCAGAGGTTCTCCCCCAGTGTATAGATTGCATTCATATTTTTGCCACCCAAATGCATTATTTTACATTTTTCTACATTGAACCTCATTTGCCATGTAGTCGCCCACCCCATTAATTTGTTCAGGTCTTTTTGCAAGGTTTCCACATCCTGCGGAGAAGTTATTGCCCTGCTTAGCTTAGTATCGTCTGCAAATACAGAGATTGAACAGTTTATCCCATCCTCCAGATCGTTTATGAACAAATTAAATAGGATTGGTCCCAGCACAGAACTGGGGAACCCCACTACCCACCCCTGACCATTCTGAGTACTCCCCATTTATCACCACCCTCTGAACACGCCCTTGTAGCCAGTTTTCAATCCATGTACTCACCCTATGGTCCATGCCAACGCACCTTATTTTGTACAGTAAACGTTTATGGGGAACTGTGTCAAATGCTTTTGCAAAATCCAGATACACCACGTCTACGGGCCTTCCTTTATCTAGATGGCAACTCGCCTCCTCATAGAAGGTTAATAGATTGGTTTGGCAAGAACGATTCTTCATGAATCCATGCTGATTACTGCTAATGATATAATTCTTATTACTAAAATCTTGTATATAGCCCCTTATCATCCCCTCCAAGAGTTTACATACTATTGATGTTAGGCTAACTGGTCTGTAATTCCCAGGGATGTTTTTTGGGCCCTTTTTAAATATTGGTGCTACATTGGCTTTTCTCCAATCAGCTGGTACCATTCCAGTCAATAGACTGTCTGTAAAAATTAGGAACAACGGTCTGGCAATCACCTGACTGAGTTCCCTAAGTACCCTCAGATGCAAGCCATCTGGTCCCAGTGATTTAATGATGTTATAAGGAAAGACTTCAAGAAGTAGTGTTTCACTGTCCATTGCAGTTAAAGCGGAGTTCCACACAAAAATGGAACTTCCGCTTTTCGGAACCCCCCCCCCCTCCGGTGTCACATTTGGCACCTTTCAGGGGGGAGGGGGGTGCAGATACTATTTGCACCCACTTCCGGCATAGACTCCCATGGGAGTCTATGCCTCTTCCTGTCCCTCCGCGCTGTCTGCACCGGGTTCTCGGTGTCGCCTGCCGACATCGCTGGACCCTGGGACAGGTAGGTGGCCATGTATTAAAAGTCAGCAGCTGCAGTATTTGTAGCTGCTGGCTTTTAATATTTATTTTTTTTGGTGGTTTAGGTGGACCCCTGCTTTAATGAAAAATAACTACTCAACTACTCATTCCGTGTTCAAATGCCTACTGTGTCCACATGGCTGTAACTGTCCCTGAAAATGCATACAAAGAGCATTTATGGAAGTCATGTGTGGATTTCCCTTCTTTTCTGCAAATCTCTGCAGGCAGTTCAGTTGATAAAACCTGGTATGTTTTTGTTCCATTCTTCCTTGTTTCAGTCACTAGATCAGTGGTTATCAGCCTGGGTGTCAGGACCCCCTTGGGGGTCGAATGACGATTTGCCAGGGGGCACCGAATCCTGGGCTGTTCCTGAAGCCCGCGCTGCTCTCCCAGCCTTTTCACAGGCGCCCCGCTGGGCTGTTCCTGGAGCCCGCGGCCGCCCACTCAGACTCTTTGCAGCCGCCATTTGGTTCACAGCATGGCTGGGGGGCAGAGACTAGAGGTCAGCTGACTGGTGAGGAATATGAAGTGGGAGAGGAATATGTCCTGATTTTGGCATAGGTGTCACTGCTACGAGACACCACAAAGTCAGAGACACAGTGAGTAACACTACCTGTGATTATAGTTGCCACTAAAAGTCCCCACTACAGTTCTCAGATCAGCAGATGACCTTGATCAAGAGCAAGGTCACAAGTTGGCTGATCAGAACTCCCCCCAGCACTTCCACTCATCCCTTCCCCCCCCACCAAGGAGTAAGAGAAGGAATAAAAATGGAGAATACATGGAAGGGAGAGGAAAAGAGGGGGAGGAACAAAGAAAAAGAACAAGAAAGACAGCTAGAGAGAGGGATGGGGAAAAAAACAAGAAATTAGCATAGAAAGAGATAAAAGGGAAAGAAAGCAGAACGAAGACTGGTACATCCTAAAATGTACCATACAGGGTTTTAATACTGTACGAGTGGAAGGGACTCGGGGAGTACTAAATGTCCGTGGGTTAGGGGTGCAAAATTGCTTGTCTTGCCTTGTTAGGGGTCCCCACAACTTGGGAAATATTTTTATCAAGGGGTCACGGCGCTAGATGGTGTTGTGCATATAGCAAATCTATAATCTGCAGCACCATAAGGAAAAAAAAATACATTATATGGCCAAAACTTTGTGGACACTCAACTATGTGGCCAATACTATGCGAGTACCCCTTTTTAAATGATTGAGTTTAAACA
The DNA here is from genome assembly GCA_037952925.1 of Lithobates clamitans. Taxonomy (NCBI): domain Eukaryota; kingdom Metazoa; phylum Chordata; class Amphibia; order Anura; family Ranidae; genus Lithobates; species Lithobates clamitans. The sequence continues at coordinate 5,929,464 of JBBGZY010000896.1, read as the reverse complement.
TTTTCTAGTGAAGGGTGCTGGTAATACTACAGCACATATAAGCATTTGTGACTATTGTGCACTTCTCTCCGTGGCATCAATTTTAGGGAAAGCCCTTTCTGTTCTGGACAGCAACATATAAGGCCCAGTAATATGGCCATGTTAAGACAGCCCTAAGAGCATGGCAGGAAATGGAATGGATTTGTTCCATGACTCCTTGTTTCAGCCACTAGATGGTGTTGTGCATATAGCAAATCTACAGCCGTGGCCAAACGTTTTGAGAATGACACAAATATTAATTTTCACAAAGTCTGCTGCCTCAGTGTTTTTATGATAGCGATTTGCACATACTCCAGAATGTTATGAAGAGTGATCAGATGAATTGCAATTAATTGCAATGCCCTCTTTGCCTTGCAAATGAACTTATACCATAAAAAACATTTCCACTGCATTTGTGAAGAAGTCTTCTGGGCCTCCATGAAAGTCCAGCAAGTGCCAGGACCGTCTCCTACAGTTGATTCAGCTGCGGGATCGGGGCACCACCAGTGCAGAGCTTCCTCAGTAATGGCAGCAGGCAGGTGTGAATGCATCTGCAATCACAGTGAGGCGAAGACTTTTGGAGGATGGACAGAATATTAACCACTTCAGCCCCGGAAGGATTTATCCCCTTAATGACCAGGCAATTTTTTGTGATACGGTACTGCGTTATTTTAACCAAAAAATTGCGCGGACGTGCGACGCTGTACCCAAATAAAATTGATGTCCTTTTTTCCCCAACAAATAGAGCTTTCTTCTGGTGGTCCTTAATCACCTCTGTGGTTTTTATTTTTTGCACTATAAACAAAAAAAGAGCGTCAGTTTTGAAAATTTTTAGTTTTTCCTATAATATATATCCAATAAAAAAAAATGTAAAAAAACAAATGTTTTCATCAGTTTAGGCCAATATGTATTCTACATATTTTTGGTAAAACAAATCCCAATAAGCGTATATTGATTGGTTTGCGCAAAAGTTATAGTGTTTACAAAATAGGGGAAAGATTTAGGGACTTTTTATTTTTTGGTTACCAGTGACACCAATACAGTGATAAGTGCTATAAAAATGCACTGATCACTGTATAAATGGCACTGGCAGGGAAGGGGTTAACACTAGGGGTGATCAAAGGGTTAAGTGTTCCCTAGGGAGGTGACTTCTAACTGTTGGGGACAGACTGACTGGGAGTAGAGAGAGATTGCTGTTCCTGATCACTAAGAACAGCTGATCTCTCGCTCTCCTCCCCTGTCAGAACAGGGATCCGCCTTGTTTACATAGGCAGATCCCCGTCCTGCCTCTGTGAGGAGAGATCGCGGGTGGCTAGCGGACACCGCGGCCGCCAGGCATGTGCATCAGCTCACACGCTGTGGGCACGCACCCCCTGTATCCTTTACACGAAACGACATACAGGTAAATCATTTCCCGCAATAGAGCCACCCTGCCGCAGTATATATGCGGTGGGTAGTCTTTAAGTGGTTAAAGTAATTTTCTCTGATGAATCCCCTTTCCAATTGTTTGGGGCATCCGGAAAAAACCTTGTCTGGAGAAGAAAAGGTGAGCGCTATCATCAGTCCTGTGTCATGCCAACAATAAAGCATCCTGAGACCATTCATGTGTGGGGGTTGCTTCTCAGCTAGGAGAGTGGGCTCACGCACAATTTTTGCCTAAGAACACAGCTATGAATAAAGAATGGTACAAAAACATCCTCCGAGAGCAACTTCTCCCAACCATCCAAGAACAGTTCCGTGAGGAACAATGCCTTTTCCAGCATGATGGAGCACCTTCCATAAGACAAAAGTGGTCTTCATGTCCTCTCCTTCATCACCTGGAGACTGTTGTTATCAGACCGATTACCACCAGTTAAAGGCTTTCACATTGCGGTTTTCTTTCACGTGCTTGTGAGAGTAGTTTTTAATCCAGTCTTTTAATAAACTTATCAAAGGATAGTGCACAAGGCTGGTGCACCCTCCATTTTTTTTCTTTATTCCTTTTCATTCAGCATCAGTACCTGACTTCACAAATGCAGTTTTGGCTAAATGGCCACAAATTCCAAAAGACATGTTCCAAAATCTTGTGGAAAACCTTCCCAGAAGATTTGAGGCTGTAAGTCACAAAAGCTGAGGGGGGTCCCTCCATAGAATTGCCACAAGCTTACATAGTTGTCACAGTAATGTGTCTACAAACTCATGAAACACATATTCACATAACTTCCTTTCTGCATCTTCCCTTAGGAAAGCTGTGACTTACAATGTCAACAGCCAATTCTTCTGGTTGTCTGGTTTGCTGAGCTGATATTAGGGCTGGGAAAAAATTTAAATCTTGAATCGAGTTGAGAGGTCAAATCGATTCAAAATTTAAGCAAATCGATTTTTTTAGATTCTTTTTTTTTTTTTTCACCGCGCCAGTCCCGAGGTGCTGCAGGCATGAGTTTTTAGGCGAGGCTGCGGCTTCGGCCTAGTCCTTGGCTACGGCCGGACGCCGCACTGACACCGCGCCGGGCCTTAAGAGCTGCGGGCAAGGAGTTTTTTTAGGTGAGGCCGCAGCTTCGGCCTAGTCCGCGAGGCTGGATGCCGCAGACTAGGCAGAAGCCGCGGCCTCGCCTAAAAGCTCATGCCCGCAGCGCCTCAGGACTGGCGCGGTTTCCAAGGAAAAAAAAACTTGATTCGAATCATGAATCGAGTTTTTTTTTATAAGAGAATCGAAGATTTTTTTTTTTTTTTAAGAAAATCTTCCAGCCCTAGCTGATATGCAAGTTTTGTTTCCACCATAATGTGTTTGCACATATTATCATCATGGTCATGCTCTTATTTGTTTTTCAGTTGAATCTAGAGTTCTGCTTTAAGGGTTTGCAGCAGTGTAGTAACAAATCGCATAATAGTAATTTTACCTTTTTCCCCTTTAGTTATCCTCTGGATGTCACACGGCGGCGGATGCAGTTGTCTGCAATCTTGCCAGATTCTGAGAAGTGCCGGTATGTTAACCACAAATAGTACTTTACAGGTTTTGCAACATAGGTTAATGTTTTTTTTTTAAAAAAACTTGTTTCTGTTCATAGATTTAATTACAGACTATATAAGTGTCTCAAAGTATGTTTCTTTAATGGCAAATTCAGAATGGTATTTTTATAGTAAGCTTTGAGAAACATGGAAAATGACTGTATATTATAGCTGCTGTTTACTACAGTACCAAATGCCCCTCACAAACATGGAGGATGCCTTCTGGGTAGCAACATATAAAGTCCAGTAAAATGGCCATGTTAAAACGCAGCTGCAGAGCATGGCAGGAAAAGAGAGAGAAGAGTTCAGATAAGAGTAGAATGTAACGTTGCAAAGGGGGGAGGAGAGAGAAACACTAAGCAGAGGGGGAGGTAATGGATGCTCTCCCAGCATTCAATGCTTAAGGCCCCTTTCACACGTATACGACTTGTCCCACTATTTTGTACTGCAAAATCGCATGACAAGTCATTCTCCATGATTTTCAATGACTACCATTCATATTGGCACGACTTTAAGGCGTGCCGACTTCAAAGTAGTCCCTACACTACTGTGGTCTAACTTCCATGCGAGTTGATGTCCATACACCTCAATGTTAAACCCTCAAGTAGCATGCAAATCGTACCTGAATAATATAGACACGGTTTCAGTACGACTTTGTAAGCACAACCTGTAAGGATTTGTAAACCCCAACCCTGTAAAGTCGTACAATGTAGTACTGATCCCAAATCGCGGCTGCGAATCGCGGTTGAAAAAAGACACACGTCCATCAAGTCCAACCCATGTGTGTGATAATATGTCAGTATTACATTGTATATCCCTGTATGTTGCGGTCGTTCAGGTACTTATCTAATAGTTGCTTGAAACTATCGATGCTCCCCGCTGAGACCACCGCATGTGGAAGGGAATTCCACATCCTTGCTGCTCTTGCAGTAAAGAACCCTCTACGTAATTTAAGGTTAAACCTCTTTTCTTCTAATTTTAATGAGTGGCCACGAGTCTTGTTAAACTCCCTTCTGTGAAAAAGTTTTATTCATATGTGGGGTCACCAGTCCGGTATTTGTATATTGAAATCATATCCCCTCTCAAGCGTCTCTTCTCCAGAGAGAATAAGTTCAGTGCTCGCAACCTTTCCTCATAACTAATATCCTCCAAACCCTTTTAGGATAGCTTTGTTGCCCTTCTTTGTACTCGCTCCATTTCCAGTACATCCTTCCTGAGGACTGGTGCCCAGAACTGGACAGCATACTCTAGGTGAGGCCGGACCAGAGTCTTGTAGAGTGGGAGAATTATTGTTTTATCTCTGGAGTTGATCCCCTTTTTAATGCATGCCAATATTCTGTTTGCTTTGTTAGCAGCAGCTTGGCATTGCATGCCATTGCTGAGCCTATCATCTACTAGGACCCCCAGGTCCTTTTCCATCCTAGATTCCCCCAGAGGTTCTCCCCCCAGTGTATAGATTGCATTCATATTTTTGCCACCCAAATGCATTACTTTACATTTTTCTACATTGAACCTCATCTGCCATGTAGTTGCCCACCCCATGAATTTGTTCAGATCTTTTTGCAAGGTTTCCACATCCTGTGGAGAAGTTATTGCCTTGCTTAGCTTAGTATCATCCGCAAATACAGAGATTGAGCTGTTTACCTCATCTTCCAGGTCGTTTATGAACAAATTAACCACTTGCCGACCGCCTAACGCAGATATACTGCGGCAGAATGGCACGGGCAGGCAGAATCACGTACCCGTACGTGATCTGCCTCCCGCGGGCGGGGGGTCCGATCGGACCCCCCCCGGTGCCATCGGCGGTCGGCATTTGACTGGGAGCGTCGGGAGGCGAGGGGGAGACCATCCGATCGTGGCCCCCCCCCCTCGCGATCGCTCCCAGCCAATCGGAATCCTCCCCTGCCTGTGTGTACTTTCACACAGGCAGAGGATGTGATGTCATCTCTCCTCGGCTGGGCAGTTTCCGTCCCAGCGCCGAGGAGAGAAGACAAGTAAGTGCACAACACACACACACAGTAGAACATGCCAGGCATACTTTACAACCCCGATTTCCCCCCCCCCCCTGTCACAAACTGACAGCAAGCAGTATTTTTTTTTTTTTTGATTACTGCATAGTGTCAGTTTGTGACAGTTACAGTGTTAGGGCAGTTAGTATTACCCCCCTTTAGGTCTAGGATACCCCCCTAACCCACCCTAATAAAGTTTTAACCCCTTGATCACCCCCTGTCACCAGTGTCACTAAGCGATCATTTTTCTGATCGCTGTATTAGTGTCACTGGTGACGCTAGTTAGTGAGGTAAATATTTAGGTTTGCCGTCAGCGTTTTATAGCGACAGGGACCCCCATATACTATCTAATAAATGTTTTAACCCCTTGATTGCCCCCTAGTTAACCCTTTCACCACTGATCACCGTATAACTGTTACGGGTGACGCTGGTTAGTTCGTTTATTTTTTATAGTGTCAGGACACCCGCCGTTTATTACCGAATAAAGGTTTAGCCCCCTGATCGCCCGGCGGTGATATGCGTCGCCCCAGGCAGCGTCAGATTAGCGCCAGTACCGCTAACACCCACGCACGCAGCATACGCCTCCCTTAGTGGTATAGTATCTGTACGGATCAATATCTGATCCGATCAGATCTATACTAGAGTCCCCAGCAGTTTAGGGTTTCCCAAAAACGCAGTGTTAGCGGGATCAGCCCAGATACCCGCTAGCACCTGCGTTTTTTCCCTCTGCCCGGCCCAGCCCACCCAAGTGCAGTATGGATCGATCACTGTCACTTACAAAACACTAAACGCATAACTGCAGCGTTCGCAGAGTCAGGCCTGATCCCTGCGATCACTAACAGTTTTTTTGGTAGCGTTTTGGTGAACTGGCAAGCACCAGCCCCAGGCAGCGTCAGGTTAGCGCCAGTACCGCTAACACCCACGCACACACCGTACACCTCCCTTAGTGGTATAGTATCTGATTGGATCAATATCTGATCTGATCAGATCTATACTAGCGTCCCCAGCAGTTTAGGGTTCCCAAACACGCAGTGTTAGCGGGATCAGCCCAGATAGCTGCTAGCACCTGCGTTTTGCCCCTCCGCCCAGCCCAGCCCACCCAAGTGCAGTATCGATCGATCACTGACACTTACAAAACACTAAACGCAGTCAGGCCTGATCCCTGCGATCGCTAACAGTTTTTTTTGTAGCGTTTTGGTGAACTGGCAAGCACCAGCGGCCTAGTACACCCCGGTCGTAGTCAAACCAGCACTGCAGTAACACTTGGTGACGTTGCGAGTCCCATAAGTGCAGTTCAAGCTGGTGAGGTGGCAAGCACAAGTAGTGTCCCGCTGCCACCAAAAAGACAAACACAGGCCCGTCGTGCCCATAGTGCCCTTCCTGCTGCATTTGCCAATCCTAATTGGGAACCCACCGCTTCTGCAGCGCCCGTACTTCCCCCATTCACATCCCCAACCAAATGCAGTCGGCTGCATGAGAGGCATTTTCTTTATGTCCTCCCGAGTACCCCTGCCCAACGAACCCCCCAAAAAAGATGTTGTGTCTGCAGCAAGCGCGGATATAGGCGTGACACCCGCTATTATTGTCCCTCCTGTCCTGACAATACTGGTCTTTGCATTGGTGAATGTTTTGAACGCTACCAAGCACTTGTTGAGTATTAGTGTAGGGTACAGCATTGCACAGACTAGGCACACTTTCACAGGGTCTCCCAAGATGCCATCGCATTTTGAGAGACCCAAACCTGGAACCGGTTACCGTTATAAAAGTTAGTTACAAAAAAAAGTGTAAAAAAAAAAAAACCACACAAACAAAAATATAAAATAAAAAAAAATAGTTGTTGTTTTATTGTTCTCTCTCTCTATTCTCTCTCTATTGTTCTGCTCTTTTTTACTGTATTCTATTCTGCAATGTTTTATTGTTATTATGTTTTATCATGTTTGCTTTTCAGATATGCAATTTTTTATACCTTACCATTTACTGTGCTTTATTGTTAACCATTTTTTTGTCTTCAGGTACGCCATTCACGACTTTGAGTGGTTATACCAGAATGATGCCTGCAGGTTTAGGTATCATCTTGGTATCATTCTTTTCAGCCAGCGGTCGGCTTTCATGTAAAAGCAATCCTAGTGGCTAATTAGCCTCTAGACTGCTTTTACAAGCAGTGGGAGGGAATGCCCCCCCAACGTCTTCCGTGTTTTTCTCTGGCTCTCCTGTCTCAACAGGGAACCTGAGAATGCAGCCGGTGATTCAGCCAGCTGACCATAGAGCTGATCAGAGACCAGAGTGGCTCCAAACATCTCTATAAGCCTAAGAAACCGGAAGCTACGAGCATTTTATGACTTCGATTTCGCCGGATGTAAACAGCGCCATTGGGAAATTGGGAAAGCATTTTATCACACCGATCTTGGTGTGGTCAGATGCTTTGAGGGCAGAGGAGAAATCTAGGGTCTAATAGACCCCAATTTTTGCAAAAAAGAGTACCTGTCACTACCTATTGCTATGATAGGGGATATTTACATTCCCTGAGATAACAATAAAAATGATTTAAAAAAAAAAAAAAATGAAAGGAACAGTTTAAAAATAAGATAAAAAAATAATAATAATAAAGAAAAAAAAAAAAAGCACCCCTGTCCCCCCTGCTCTCGCGCTAAGGCGAACGCAAGCGTCGGGCTGGCGTCAAATGTAAACAGCAATTGCACCACGCATGTGAGGTATCACCGCGAACGTCAGATCGAGGGCAGTAATTTTAGCAGTAGACCTCCTCTGTAAATCTAAAGTGGTAACCTGTAAAGGCTTTTAAAGGTTTTTAAAAATGTATTTAGTTTGTCGCCACTGCACGTTTGTGCGCAATTTTAAAGTATGTCATGTTTGGTATCCATGTACTCGGCCTAAGATCATCTTTTTTATTTCATCAAACATTTGGGCAATATAGTGTGTTTTAGTGCATTAAAATTTAAAAAAGTGTGTTTTTTTTCCCCAAAAAATGCGTTTGAAAAATCGCTGCGCAAATACTGTGTGAAAAAAAAAAATGAAACACCCACCATTTTAATCTGTAGGGCATTTGCTTTAAAAAAATATATAATGTTTGGGGGTTCAAAGTAATTTTCTTGCAAAAAAAAAATTATTTTTTTATGTAATCAAAAAGTCTCCGAAAGGGCTTTGTCTTCAAGTGGTTAGAAGAGTGGGTGATGTGTGACATAAGCTTCTAGATGTTGTGCATAAAATGCCAGGACAGTTCAAAACCCCCCCAAATGACCCCATTTTGGAAAGTAGACACCCCAAGCTATTTGCTGAGAGGCATGTCGAGTCCATGGAATATTTTATATTGTGACACAAGTTGCGGGAAAGAGACAATTTTTTATTTTTTTTTATTTTTTTTGCGCAAAGTTGTCACTAAATGATATATTGCTCAAACATGCCATGGGAATATGTGAAATTACACCCCAAAATACATTCTGTTGCTTCTCCTGAGTACGGGGATACCACATGTGTGAGACTTTTTGGGAGCCTAGCCACGTACGGGACCCCGAAAACCAAGCACCGCCTTCAGGCTTTCTAAGGCCGTAAATTTTTGATTTCACTCTTCACTGCCTATCACAGTTTCGGAGGCCATGGAATGCCCAGGTGGCCAAACCCCCCCCAAATGACCCCATTTTGGAAAGTAGACACCCCAAGCTATTTGCTGAGTGGTATAGTGAGTATTTTGCAGACCTCACTTTTTGTCACAAAGTTTTGAAAATTGAAAAAAGAAAAAAAAATTTTTTTTTCTCGTCTTTCTTTATTTTCAAAAACAAATGAGAGCTGCAAAATACTCACCATGCCTCTCAGCAAATAGCTTGGGGTGTCTACTTTCCAAAATGGGGTCATTTGGGGGGGGTTTGTGCCACCTGGGCATTCCATGGCCTCCGAAACTGTGATAGGTAGTGAGGAGTAAAATCAAAAATGTACGCCCTTAGAAATCCTGAAGGCAGTGATTGGTTTTCGGGGCCCCGTACACGGCTAGGCTCCCAAAAAGTCCCACACATGTGGTATCCCCGTACTCAGGAGAAGTAGCTAAATGTATTTTGGGGTGCAATTCCACATATGCCCATGGCCTGTGTGAGCAATATATCATTTAGTGACAACTTTGTGCAAAAAAAAAAAAAAAAATTGTCACTTTCCCACAACTTGTGTCAAAATATAAAACATTCCATGGACTCAACATGCCTCAAAGCAAATAGCTTGGGGTGTCTACTTTCCAAAATGGGGTCATTTGGGGGGGTTTTATGCCATCTGGGCATTTTATGGCCTTCAAAACTGTGATAGGTAGTGAGGAGTAAAATCAAAAATGTACGCCCTTAGAAATCCTGAAGGCAGTGATTGGTTTTCGGGGCCCCGTACGCGGCTAGGCTCCCAAAAAGTCCCACACATGTGGTATCCCCATACTCAGGAGAAGCAGCTAAATGTATTTTGGGGTGCAATTCCACATATGCCCATGGCCTGTGTGAGCAATATATCATTTAGTGACCACTTTTTGTAATTTTTTTTTTTTGTCATTATTCAATCACTTGGGACAAAAAAAAACAATATTCAATGGGCTCAACATGCCTCTCAGCAAATTCCTTGGGGTGTCTACTTTCCAAAATGGGGTCATTTGTGGGGGTTTTGTACTGCCCTGCCATTTTAGCACCTCAAGAAACGACATAGGCAGTCATAAATTAAAGGCTGTGTAAATTCCAGAAAATGTACCCTAGTTTGTAGGCGCTATAACTTTTGCGCAAACCAATAAATATACACTTATTGACATTTTTTCTACCAAAGACATGTGGCCGAATACATTTTGGCCTAAATGTATGACTAAAAATGAGTATATTGGATTTTTTTTAGAACAAAAAGTAGAAAATATCATTTTTTTTCAAAATTTTCGGTGTTTTTCCGTGTATAACGCAAAAAATAAAAACGGCAGAGGTGATCAAATACCATCAAAAGAAAGCTCTATTTGTGGGAAGAAAATTTCGTTTGGGTACAGCATTGCATGACCGCGCAATTAGCAGTTAAAGCGACGCAGTGCCGAATTGTAAAAAGTGCTCTGGTCAGGAAGGGGGTAAAACCTTCCGGGGCTGAAGTGGTTAAACAGTATTGGTCCCAGCACAGAACCCTGGGGGACCCCACTACCCACCCCTGACCATTCCGAGTACTCCCCATTTATCACCACCCTCTGAACTCGCCCTTGCAGCCAGTTTTTAATCCATGTACTCACCCTATGGTCCATGCCAACGAACCTTATGTTGTACAGTAAACGTTTATGGGGAACTGTGTCAAATGCTTTTGAAAAATCCAGATACACCACATCTACGGCCTTCCTTTACCTAGATGGCAACTCACCTCCTCATAGAAGGTTAATAGATTGGTTTGGCAAGAACGATTCTTCACGAATCCATGCTGATTACTGCTAATACAAAGGTGCTTTTGAATGGCTGAGTGCTGCTCAGACCAACTCTGTTTTGTTCTGGGTGTGAGACGGGAAGTCTCTGTCTTGCAGCCGGAACCCAGCATTGTGTACTGTATGTAGCTGAAGTTACATGCAGTACATACAGTGCTTATTGAAGGACCAGCTTGGTCCAAACAATCTATTTAAAGTGACGTGAAACATCAACTTTAAAGCCCAATTGAATTTTTTGTTAAAATTGGCTAAAAGCATTCAATGTGCATCTGAACAAAAGGTGTTTAACTACTTTCCACCCAGGCCAATTCTGGCATTTCTCTCCTACATGTAAAAATCATCATTTTTTTGCTAGAAAATTACACCGAACCCCCAAACATTATATTTTTTTTATCAGAGACCCTAGGGAATAAAATGTCAGTCATTGCAATTTTCTATGTCGCACAGTATTTGCACACAATTTTTTTTTTTTTGAAAAAGAACACTTTCATGAATTAAAAAAAACAAAACAAAGCACAATAGTTACCCCATTTTCTGTGTATAATGTGAAAGAAGATGCTACGTGGAGTTAATAGATACTTAACATTTTGCGCATTAAAATTGTGCACATCGTGGAATGGCGCCTAACTTCAGTACTTAAAAATCTCCTTAAGCTACAGTTTTTACAGGTTATCAATTTAGAGTTACAGGGGAGGTCTGGTGCTAGAATTATTGCTCTCGCTCTAACGCTTGCGGCGATACCCTTCTGTGTGGTTTGAGCGCTGTTTACATATGCAGGCGTGACCTAGATATGCATTTTGTTTCTGTGTACGAGGGGGTGTAAACATCCCCTTGTAATAGGAGTAGGGCATGACAGGTAATCTTTACAGAGAGATCTGGGGTCTATAAGTCCCCACATCTCTCCTCTATGCTGGAAAGCCTGAGATAAAAAAAAAAATCGATCTCTTTCGAGGCTTTCCAGGTAAAAAGATGGCAGTGTTTACATCTGCAGCGCCAGAAGTGACGTCGCTTGTAGCCTCCAAGGGTCATACAGATGGCTGGGGACATCTGGTAAACCACCGCTGGATTCATTCTGCGGCTCTCCGATCACACGGGCGAACTCGGAGAAGCACGGAAGCGCCTGACGTCCCTGACGTCATATCAACCCAGGGGAAGTGGTAATCTCCTCCTAGAGGCGGAATGAGGAAGTCTAATGCCCTGTACACATGACTGGACATTGATCGGACATTCCGACAACAAAATCCATGGATTTTCTCTGACGGATGTTGGCTCAAACTTGTCTTGCATACACACGGTCGCACAAAGTTGTCGGAAAATCCGATCGTTCTGAACGTGGTGACGTAAAACACGTGCGTCGGGACTATAAACGGGGCAGTAGCCAATAGCTTTCGTCTCTTAATTTATTCTGAGCATGCGTGGCACTTTGTGCGTCGGATTTGTGTACACACAATCAGAATTTATCCAATCGGATTTTGTTGTTGGAAAATGTTATATCCTGCTCTCAAACTTTGTGTGTCGGAAATTCTGACGGAAAAAGTCCGATGGAGCCCACACACGATTGGAGTTTCCGACAACACAAACCGATCGCACTTTTTCTGTCGGAAAATCCGACCGCGTGTACAGGGCATTACACTTCCTAAACAGTAAATACAGTATCTCACAAAAGTGAATACACCCCTCACGTTTTTGTAAATATTTTATTCTATCTTTTCATGTGACAACACTGAAGAAATGACACTTTGCTACAATGTAAATGTGCTGTCCCCTCAAAATACCTCAACACACAGCCATTAATGTCTAAACCGCTGGCAACAAAAGTGAGTACACCCCTAAGTGAAAATGTCCAAATTGGGCCCAATTAGCCATTTTCCCTCCCCGGTGTCATGTGACTTGTTAGTGTTACAAAAACTCTTGGGGAGCAGGTGTGTTAAATTGGGTGTTATCGCTCTCCCTCTCACACTTTTTGAGGGGACAGCAAATGTACACTGTTATACAAGCTGTACACTCACTACTTTACGTTATAGCAAAGTGTTGTCACATGAAAAGATAGAATAAAATATTTACAAAAAATGTGAGGGGTGTACTCACTTTTATGAGATACTGTAAATGTAGACAGCAGATATACATGTAAAACTTATGTAGGGAGATTTGTTTAATCTCTGTGTATCATCTGAGGCTGTTCACTTCACTGGGTATATGTGAGGGTTAAGGTTTACATCCACTTTAAGGCCCACTGTTTGTTTTCTTTCTATAGCAGCTACTGCTTGGGTAGGGAAGCCTGTCCCCTGCCAGCAGCTGCAGATTGGGGCCCTTGTTCTATTTGTGGAGAAAGTGGTCATATGCCTAGTGAAGTGACTGGCCTCAGGTGATACAGAGATGAAACAAATCCTCCTGCATAAGTTGTACCAATCTATCTGCAGCCCTTTCTTCTCTACATCTGTTCAAAGTGCTGAATTTTAAAGCTTGTCTGAAAGTTCACAAAAGAGTGGGTGGAAAGCTGAAGTTACACACTGCAGAACTCAGGAGATCTCTGGGAGCTGATTGGAGGGAAGAGAGACACCCCACTTCACACAGCTTACCGGATCAGAGATGAGGCTGTCAATCAGCTTGAGGTCCCTCCCCTGTCACCATTTTTCTCTTGGTGTCAGGAAAACTTGAGAGAAGTTATTCATGTTGATAGCAGAGGAACAAAGCAGCAGGCAGAAATGACACTTTGTGCTCTTATTGAAGACAAGTACACACTATAGAGGGATATGCTTTGTTTATATTTCATGTCTGAGGTTTTCAACCACTTTAATAGCAAAACAGCTTGTAGCAGTTATGTAGGTCCTTCGTCTGCTTTTGCGAAATGCATTTCTGTATTGGTGGCATTTTTAAAATGTGTTAAAGTGGAATTGAAATGAATGGAGCTCTTTACAAACCCTCAGCAACACTTAAGCTAAATAAGTTTGCAGATTATGACCAGCCAAGCTAGTGTTGGATAGAGTGGGGAAGGGTTAGAATCTCTCACAGTGTGTTACTGCTGTCTGTACCCCCATTGAGAACATTTCCCCTAACTTCCTGTTCTGTCTGACACATTTTTCAAATAGACAGGAAGTAGAGAAAGAAAACTCCTGCGGAGTGACACAGACAGCAATATGCAGTTAACAGAGGTTCTAAGACTTCACCAGTCTATGCAAAATAAAAATGTTTGGCTGGAGTTGGGTTTTAATATTCTGCAGAGGGACATTGTGGTAGTATCTAAACAGGAACAAAGTAAGGGTAAAGTGGTTGTAAACATAAAATGTGTTATAGACTATAATACAGTTATAACTACCATGTATACTCGAGTATAAGTCGAGTTTTTCAGCACTTTTTTTGTGCTGAAAGTGCCCTCCTCGACTTATACTCGAGTCAAGCACTTTTCTGCAGCAAAAAATTTCATTTTCTGAACCGACTTTGGGGCCCCGTATCTCAGGGTCACTTCGTGCTAGGAACATATCCAAAGCTGGGGTTCCTAGCACCAAGTGGCCCTGAGATACAGGGCTCCAAAATCGGTTCAGAAAATGTCATTCTCTGCTGCAGAAAAGTGCTTGACATTTTCTGAACTGACTTTGGGGCCCCGTATCTCAGGGCCACTTGGTGCTAGGAACCCCAAATTTGGTGTCCAAACCCAGTGGAACTGGTACCATAACAACCCCAGCTTTGGTTATTTTATAGTGCTGGTTCCACTGGGTTTGCACACCAAATTTGGGGTTCCTAGCACTAAGTGGCCCCGAGATACGGGGCACCAAAGTTGGTCAACTGTGTCCATCTGCAGCAATGTCATTTTGGTACCCTTTGGGTTCAGAGACCCCAAATTTTGGCTGCAGCTAGGGGACATCTAGGAACCCTTAACTACTGAGTTTGAAGTTCGGGGGACCTATGGCTGCAAATGGGCACAGTGAGGCATGCAAATGGGCACAGTGAGGCTGCAAATGGGCACTGTTGACCCTCTTTTCCCCTTACACTAGCTGTGCATTTCTCACCCTCATCTTATACTTGGGTCACTAAGTTTTTCCCTTTTTTTTTGTGGTAAATTAGGGCTTCGACTTATACTCGAGTATATACGGTAATTTTGCTTAAACCCAAAAGTGGAACTTCTGCTTATCTGCTCCCCCTCCCCCCTACCTCCGTTGCCACATTTGGCACCTTTTAGGGGGGAGGGGGGGGGGGGACTGCGCTGTGGCACTGTCCCTCCGATGTCCCCCCTCCCCCCTTCCTCCGCCACTGGGCCAATTAGAAAGCACAGCGCACTTCACGCATGCACTGTAGGGAACTAGGAATGGCGGCGGCATTAACTAGACCGACATCATGGCAACCCTGGACAGGTAAGCGTCCTTATATTTAAAGTCAGCAGCTACAGTATTTGTAGCTGCTGAATTTTTTTACATTTTTTTCATGGGTGGGCGGGCAGAAGTCCTCTTTAAGCCTGGTACACACTAGCAGCTCGAAATTAGCCGCTGTACTAACTATCTGATGTTAGTACAGAGATCTTCCCCCGCTGAGCTGTTGTGTTCTGACGGAGAGACTGCCGCCCCCCCCCCCCCCCTAAAAAAAATATTCAGGTTAGCATACACTTTAATGTATTTTCTTTTTCCCCCTAACAGAACCATGTTTCAAACCCTGAAATATGTCTGCACGGCGCATGGCATAAGGAAAGGACTGTACCGAGGTCTGTCTCTGAACTACATTCGCTGCATTCCTTCTCAAGCTGTGGCATTTACAACATATGAGTTTATGAGGCAGATTCTGCATTTAAATGAATCTCCACCTCCAAAGTAGCAAGATTACAGCATCTGAAGCCTTGCACAACAAAATCATTTTATAATGGGATATTTGCCGAAGAGCGATCGTCAGTTTAAAGTTCCTGAATCTAGTTAATACAGTTTATTCTACAATAAAGAGTTAAATGAATTCATTTTATTAGGTACATTGTGGCAGTATCAAGTCAATGCCTCCTTTTTGTAATATATGAAATTTTTTTTTTTAAAGAGTGATTTTTATAAAAACCTCTAATTATATTTATGGATCATTGTAATTTAATAACACACTTCTAGCTCTGACAGAATAGAAAATTCCAGCTGGCTGACTTTTGTAAAAGTTATGTAAAATAATATAAATATATAAATGATTTAGAAATTGTGAACTGACTTTTTTGTTTAGCAGTTCTTCATGTTTTCGCTGGAGTAACTTAAAATGTTTATTTTTATTTTTTTTTTTCTTTGTGCAGTTTTGGATTTCTTTATCACAATTTTATTACAATTTAGATTTGTTTTAAATGGAGAAATAATATGTAATGAATTATGCTTTGTAATGCAAAAGCCAGAAGACAATTTATAAATAATGCTGCAATATTTTGCTTATAAGAGACGTGTTTCACACGGGATCCTAAAGCTGAACTCATGGCTAACAGATTAATACACAGATGATATACAAATCCTTTGAAAGGTAAAATTGCTCTCTTATGTGGATTTCTGTCCATCCAGTCTTCAGAATTACACAGCTTGTGCCACTCTATACAGTCCTGTCCTGTCTGTCTGTCTGCTGCATGTCAATAACTTTTACAGGTCTTCTCTCCACCTCGTGACTGGACAGTAAAAGGAGAAGCAGCAGACTGATGAACTCCATACTGACTGGCTCCTTGTGCTTCTCCCTTTCCCAGTCTGGGATCTGCTGTACAAGGTATTGCAAAAGTCAGTCAGGTGCTTGCACTTTAAAAAATATATTGAAGAATATATTAATGAATACAGACCTGCATTTAAAGGGGTTGTAAAGGTAAACATTTTTTCACCTTCATGCATTATATGCATGAAGGTGAAAAAACTTTTGACAATACCGCCGCCCCCAGCCCCCCCGTTTTACTTACCTGACACCTCGAAACTCAGCCGCTCGCTCCCGACATCCATTTCGCCACTCAGCCTGGTCGCTGATTGGCTACAGTGGATGGATTAAAAGCAGCGCAGCCATTGGCTCGCGCTGCTGTCAATCACATCCAATGACGCGTCACGCCGGGGGGCGGGGCCGAGTGATACAGTAAGCGGCTATAGCCGCCGGCTGTATCACGGGAGCGCGTCCGCAATAACTAACCACCATGCGAGGGAGCTTGCATTAAGGTGTTTAGTTCTTGCGGGGAGGAGCTGAAACAGCCGCCGAGGGACCCCAGAAGAGCAGGTTCGGGGCCACTCTGTGCAGAACAAGCTGCACAGTGAAGGTAAGTATAACATGTTTGTTATTTAAAAAAAAAAAAAAAAAATTATCTTTACAACCCCTTTAAGCTAAACTACAGGCAAATAAAAAAGACACAAATAATGCAGCTCGGTAATCATTAATATATCAATCTCTTGCTGTCCCTGACCGGCAGGGCTGGAGTGTGAGAGGAAGAAGCAGCACAAGGAGCCAGTCAGTTCATGTACTGACAAGAAATCTGCTAGAAGGAAGAGAAAGTAAAGTGATCGAGAGGTGAGCTCATCACTGTTTTGCTTCTCTTTTTACTGTCCAGTCACAGGATGGTACAGGGTGACCTGGGCTCAGGAAGTGGGTTTGAATGATGCTGGCCATCAGATTTAAAGTAGAACTCTAGGCTAAGTCTAATTAGTCTTAACTGTCCCCTCCCCCCTCCTAATACCAATGCTGACTAACCTCTGTATGAAAGATGTATATAGTTACCTATTTTCAGCCCACTCCAGTAAAGCCACATGATCCAGCTCCCCTGTGTCAGTCAGTCAGTGGCGCCTGCAGGGGAGAGTAGGGACTGCTGACAATGGATGGGCCATGGGAGCCTATGGATGACTTCACTGCTCCCAGGCATTCCTAGTCAGTCATATGCTCTCTCCTCTCCCCTGCAGCTGCCGCTGGCTGACACAGGGGATCATGTGGCCAGACACGAACAGGCAGATAAATAAGTAAATATCTACATATTTTTTACATGTATTAGTCAGAATAGGTGTTAAGTGGAGGAAGGGAGCATTTAAAGGGGAGTTCCACCCAAAAATTGAACTTCCGCTTTAAGGGAAGGTGACCCCCTGACATGCCACATTTGGCATGTCTTTTTTTTTTGGGGGGGGGGGGCTCTTTTTTAGAGGGTTCCAGCTCCTAATTCCTCCTGGGCCACCGGAAGAAAGTTCACCTCTCCCCCCCTCCCTCTCGGCAATCATCTGGGAAACATCACAGGTCCCAGATGATTGCCCGGCCAGTCACAGTGCGTGCCCGGCTGTGAAGACAACCAATACGGACTTACTTCTAAAAATGTTGTCTGCCTGACTGTCTCTGGCTTTAGTACCTTGAGTCACTGAGCCAGAATAAGGATGCAGCAAGTGAAATCAGAACTCCTGATCTGCATACGTGTTTGGGGTCCGTAATTTAGAAAGTTTTAAAGCCAGTGGATAAGCAGGACAACCAAGCAACTAGTATTATTAGGAGAGGTGAGAAATCAGATCAGCTAATCATTACTAGAAAACACAAATATAATGGCCTATGATCCATTCACATTTAACTGAAACTAGTTTCTAGTTGTAGCACAATAGCAGTCTGTGCTAACCTGCACTGCAATAAATGGCTGTATTTACTGGGCACAATGTAGCACCTGTGTACATAAAATTGTGAATTTTAGTTCCTTTGTTGCCATGTAGTTTATAAAATATAATTTTTCTAGATCTAGGGATAAACTGTAAACCTGTTTTTAATCACACTGCAGCCAAACTAAACTTTCCTTAAAAAAAAAAAAAGCACATTTTAGTCTGAATGTGTGGACATCAGATTATCTATACTAGTGTTTTTTTTTGTTTTGTTTTTTTGAAGCTTGCTATAGCTAGTCATACATTGATATACACTTTCTAATTGATGGAAGCATCTCCCCTCCTGGCTATTGTATTGTGACAGCCGACACCCATAGCTATCAGAATACTTGAACAGTGACTGTCTGATTGGATGCGGTCACTGCTTGGTCAACAATTTTCTATCTGCTGCTGCCTACAGGGCCAACCATGTCTCGAATTTCAGATGATTTGGTAGGAATATTTTACCTGATTTGATCTTCATAAATGCAGTTTTATCAGTTTGGCAAAAATCTTTAGTAACTCATACTTTTTATTATGTCCCATTTTTTCCAAAATGGGTTTGTTTTTATGTCCATGCTGTTATATTTTCAATTGCATGTGGTTTTTGGCATTTTAAATGAAAATTTCACGAGTCCGAAATATTTCTGTCCTCTGTGTTTTGTTCAGTTAGCCTTCAGCTGTTCCATTTTAGATATAGAAATGAAGGCAACATTTCATCCTTAGGTTCCAGTTGATTTCATTTTATGATTTTTTTTTTCTCCCCATCTTCTTTCTTCTACTTTAACTTTTCTTTAAAAAGATCAATTGCAGCCTTTTATCAAGATGGACATTGTATGGTTTTATTAGAAAGTACTTTAAGAACAAAAAATTGATTATTTCAAGTTCTCTTATTCCTGTTTGTCAGACAAGGCACAAATATTGTCATGCTCTTATGTAATCATTTCATTACATTCGACCCTGAAGGTTTTTTTTTAGTTTTTTTTCACCTTCATAATTTGCACCTTTTTATATAGAATGTAAAATTTAATAGAGATTGATAACTTTCAGTATCATGCCTTCACCAATTGATAGAAGCAGATCATAACGTTGGATATATAAAAGTAAAGTATGTAAGGCTTCTGCTCTTACCATGGAGATTAATTAAAGCCAATGTCCCAAGAGATGAAAACCTAAAAGTACATGTTTTATGTAATGATGTTGAGGTCCCCACCACCTTGACCAATCAGAAGTTGCCTTATGTTCCATGAAAAAAAAAATACAAGGTGTTCTGTGAATGACGGCTGTGCTGAGAGAGGGGCCATCTCAGTGATCACAGTGGTATTGACTACTACTGTGATTGTCCGCTTCCCTAGTGGAACCCTTAGGTATTAGATATGTATACTTACACTCTGCCAAGCTGGACCAATGTAAGTATGAAATTAAGATTGTACTTGAAGTTCAACTTTAAACCAAATTTGCAGCAAAAAAATTAAAAACCTTGTAAAAGGCGACAGAATGATATCTGGGTGTCCCACAGCCTGTGCCTCGGATCTTCGCTCTCTTCCAAAGCTACTCCAGGTTCAAGAATCTTTAGCATCCAACACACTTTGAGTGTGGCAAGTGCCTGGTCCACCTGCCGTCTACATCACTAAAGTAGTGGTGTAGTCCATTCTATTTTTCTACTTTTGTATCAGAGTCTGTTTAAAAAAAGGACAGCCCTGATTTCTCTGGTTAGATGGTGGAATAGATGCCCTTTTGCCTCTTGTCATTTTCATTCTAGTTTGTATACAGCTGCTCATGAGTAGAGCCATGTGCTATGCACTCTGGCTGTGTCACCCATTAAAACCTCTACCTATTGACTGACGCACGTAGATTGATTTACTAAAGGCAAATAGGATGTTTACTTTGCAAAGGAATTTTCCCTTAGCTTAGTAAATGTGGTGAAAACTCACTTTGCAAGGAATAACCAAAGAGAAGTATTTTCGCTTGAACATGATTGGATGATGATATGATACATGGAAAATACTGCTGTTAATTATTCCAACCAAAGGCCTCCTTCATGATTAGTTTTGTTCCTAGCATCATTTCTCTGTCCCCTTTGTTGAAATAATACAGTATATTAAAATGTTGCTTTTTCTGTTATCGCCACAAAACTTTGGTAACCTTTTCTTATGCCTTAAATCAAGGGTAGGCAACCTTAAAGAGGTGGAGATCTACCTTAACAACATGAGAGAAGTCAAAGATCACCGAGCAGAGTGTTGCCTCCTCATACCTGATTTAATCTTCTAATTGCTGTATGACCATGTCGCAATCTTGTGCATTGCACGGCAATCTTGGGTTTAAATCAGGTGGTGAGGAGGCAACATATCGCCTCCTCACCACCTGTCAAACACACTTGGAGGAACAGAGGTGGAGTGCAGTTGGTATCACTCCGCATGGGACAGGAGCCATCAGATTATGTGGCTCTTGCTCACTACTACAGCTCCAACTTTACAAGTAGTCCCTCCGCATAGCACTCTTCATGATGCTTTGGAATGGCGGGTCAGCAAGCCCAGACCATGATCTACCAGTCACCTGTCTGCGATCTCCTGGTAAATTGCAATCTACAGGATGCTGACCCCGCCTTAAATAGTTAATATAACAGACAGGAAGAAGATTCACTATTTAAAAAAAAAAGTGATGACATTAAAGATTTATTTTGGTTTTGTGTCAATTTCTATATATTTTTTTAATTATGTGATGGTTTTTTCACTTGCCATTTACATGTCCTGTATGGGTTATTGCATTTCTTGTTCATTTTTTTTTTTTATAGAAGAGGTTTAATGTAAAAGTGATGTCAGCATTCTTTTTGCAATAAGCAGTAGGCACCATATTCCTGGAGGTACTGTAGTTTGTAGTATCTGGACTACTGAATTTCACCAGTGTTGTAAACCTATCTACACAGGTATCTTCTTTTATCTGATCTTGTATTTATTTATTTTTTGCACATGAACAATTCTTTTTACTATGTTTATTTCTTTAATTTTGTGGTGTCACAATAAAGTTTTTGATTTTTTTTTTTTCCAATAGCTTAAATTGACTGAAGAATGAAATCATTATACGCTTTTAGAATAGCTGTATAATTTCATTAAATGGATGTTAATGATGGTGTGTGTTTGTTTCATTTTACTTGCATGGTAAAGCCTTCTTATGAAGGTATTCACATGTCTCATTCTATCACATATCCAGAAAAAACAAGATTAATAATCATTTCTGGACAGTAGGCGGAGCCATGCAAATCATTGCTTTATGTCCCATCAGCCATATGCACAGCCAGAACTGGTTGTGTTTTAGTGCATGGTATAACCTTTAAGGCACTTTCACACTGAGATGCAGCTTTTAAAAAAAAACACCAAAACCACCAGATGCAATGGAAGTCTTTGGCAAAGTGCAGATAAACCCGCGTGTACACTGCACTGCATCAATGTGAAAGCGCTCTTATGAATATACTGTTTTATTGGATTCCAAGCCCTTAGAAGCTATGGTTTCTATACACTTCACTTATGGTGACCCAAGTCTGAAATGACAATGCAGTTTGGAATACATGGCTCCATAATATTAGACTATATTTGTACTATACACCAACTCTCTAAAAAAGATTAAAATACTCTTCTAAACAAAAAGCCTCTATACTAACTAACCTGTGTAAAAAAAGATGTACACACTTAACTATTTTCAGCCCGGTGCCATGTTCCCCTGTGTCAGCGGCAGCTGCAGAGGATTGGAAAGAGCACCCAACAAAGCCTATGAAAAGCAGGAGCAATGACGTCATCTATAGGATCCCATGGTGCAGCTGTTGTTAGCCGTGCCTCCTTTCCCTTGCCACTGGCTGACTAATGGGAGCTGGATCACATGACTAGTTGGGCTTTAGCTGGAATTCTGCTTTAGTCTAGGTTCACACTGTAGCAATTCCAGTGACTGTTCCTGCATCGCATCTCTCCTGCAGGCAGTTCCACTGCCCTCTGCGAACCACTGCGGGTGTCAATACAATGTTAAAAAAAGTTCCTGCACCTTTTCTTTCTGCAAATCCAATGCTAGTTCAGCCACACAACTGTATGGCTGAACTCGCATTGCACACACATCGCATGTGATCGGCACATGCGGTGCGGGTGTGAATCACATGCGATGTCTGAGATCGCTATAGTGTGAACCTGGGCTGAACCTTCCTTTCTTTTCAAAAGGCTGGTGCCATCTTTATTTAGGTATCAACTGCAGTCACTATTTAATGGTCCAAGATGCTGGCCCATATATGATGTGTGTATCCTTTTGTCTGTAGAGTAGTCCCAAATTTACCTTGCCCCCCTCCCCAGTGTCACATCTTTGGCTTTTTTTTTTTCCCCTCTTCGCTGCTTCATTTAGTTGCTGATGCTGAGAGCAAGGAAATTAAATGCTCTGTTAGCTCTGAGCCATCCTAGTTGGATCTTACACAGGCCTAAGGATTCCCAACCAAGTGACCGTTCTGGATCAATCATCAGTGCTGTCACATAAGAAAAAGGAGGAGGTCACATGCTTCTCTATACCAAGATGTGATGGTATTTTCTATGCTCCTAGCAGTTGAGCAGAACAGCTTGAGAGCAAAGTGAAGGGGGAGTATTATTATATTCGCCTCTTGTGCAAAATTGCTGGGGCTAACAAAAAAAAAAAAAAAATACTGAACTGCCAGTTTTTCTGGCATGGTTACATTTCCTTTCTTAGAAAGCAGGGGATCCCAATTCTTGTGATAATGCACTCTATGCAATGAAAAAAAGCAATACTTGCCTGGATTCCCAAATGGAAGGTGAGCTCTTGGTGCTCAGGCTCTGAGTGTCTTCTGTACACCCAAACTGAGGTAATAGCAGGAATAGAGAGACGGCAACTCGAAACGTGCACATGCAAAAATCTTTATTTGCTACAGGATGAATAAGAGGTAAAATGCTTACGTGTTTCGGCCTACAGCCTTAGTTATAGCCATGATAAAACACTACTAACCATACATTCCAATTTCCCCACCATAGCAACAAACTATTATTTCATCATCATCCATTTTTTCCACATTTTCTGATGGAGTAATGAGGAAAAGTGGTGGATGAGGTTTAAATCTGGAGCTTTTTATCCTGTGGAAGTGGCTGATACAAGTAGAAAAAATCTCTCATACAAAAAAAGGGCTTGTTGACCTCCTTTGCCCCAGGAAGTCATGTTATTCTGGTGAGTGATTCACTTCAGTGGGATGGAGGCACTTGAGCAGTGATGATTGGCACTGAAGGGATGTGAATAATTTTGTGGCACATTTTGCACTTTTTTGACGGGACTGTTGACATATACTTAATATTATAGTGGTTGATAATATTGCAGTGTACCTGCACTGCACTGCCTGAACTACTCTATTATACCATGGTACCTGTATTCTCTGAACCCCGCACTGTCAGTGTGAAAAGGCTCTTAAATCAGCACGAACGGAGGAATACTGGAAGTGACGCCGTACACTAACGAGTTCGGCACTCGTGGATTTTCGCCAGTCATCGCCTTTTTAATGTGAGTTTTTAGCTGTTTGCTTTTAATAAATACTTTATATAACGGTAATACACTACAAGAGTCTCCTTTCTTCACCCACACATACAGTATCTGGGAGCCTATGGAAGAAGATATCTCTAGGATTAGTAGAGGCCCAGCAATCCCCAATAACATATAGAGCATTGGAAATACATAACAGAGGACCCCTAGAGGCGATTCCATGGTATCCCTGGGAGATAACAACACAAGCTGATTTTTAAGCGGTTGTATACCCTTATTTTTAATTTTTACCTACAGGTAAGCCTGTACGCTTTAGGAGATATTGACTTTGCATGCAGCCGCTGAAGTCAGCGGCGGATGCGCTGTGAATGCCCGGCTGAGGGTCTGCTGCCAGACCTTGCCGGGAAGAAGACTCCCGCGCGCATGCGCGGGAGTGATGTCATCGCGACTCCGGTCAATCATAGCGCCGGAGCCGCGAACACAGAAGAAACGCAGAGGGCAAAATGTCAGCTCCCTCAGCGTGGACTGGGCTGCAATACAGTACATACTAGCTCATTATGCCTTTGCCTTACAGTGTTTTTTTTTCTATTTTTACATGTGCTTGTATACAACCGCTTTAAAGCATATTTAAGGTGAGAGGCCAGAGAGCACGGAGGTGGCACAGGAAGAAAGGGATCAAGTCACCAAATTATAAGAATTTCTCACTATGGTGAAGGGATAGATCACGTATGGCTATCCAGGATATGAAAGACTTTTTTTGATAGAAGAAATGCACCTTTTCCTGTTTATATGATTTACATTTGTCTCTGTGTCCAGCCTTGAGACACATGATTATTGATTTATATATGCACTGTTAGCACTTTAATGGAGCAGAGGATTCATCTGTGTGTTTTATAATAATTGTTTAGGTATCTGCAGCACCTACATCACTTGTATAGTTTAGTCACGTTTTACCCATTTGCAAGCATTGTATTCATCATTATTTTTACACCTGTATGTGGATTTACGGGCACCTTCTTTTTGAAACACATCACAGTTTATGGGACTAGAGTCACTTTATTTATATTATTTGACGGATAACGCAACATTTCCTTTTTTATTTATTATTCCCCCTCAAGATTCATGCCAGACTCAAAGGGCCTGGTATGGTCGGATCAAATTCGGATCCCGTTCATGGAAGTCGGACATGAAGTTGTAGGGCAAAGTCAGATCAGAAGACGTCCAACTTCCATGTTGTGACCCTGCCTAAAAGTGAAGTGAAACAATTCCTCTAATTCAGTGTCTTCAAAGCAATTCTGTGCTCCACCAATGTGCAGGGTGGCAACTCACCTGAAAAGTACACCTATATTCACATACAGAACATAATGCGCTTTTTTGTTAGTACACAGGGTCTTCATCCCAAATAGGTGATGCAGGGCTCACAGATTCTCCTCTCCATATTCCATCATATGGAATAATACAAAGTACATAAAGTAATAAAATTTTGTATAAAATGTATTAAAACAAAGTAGTAACTTACATAAAATAGTTAAACTCAACAGCGAGTGTAGAAAGCAGGAAGGTGCATGACTCTGATGCCTGCTATTTTTATATATATTTTTTATGCATTTTTTTAAATTTGTAGCACTGGTGATCGAGTGCACTGCACGGTAGGGCATTTGGACACTTTCTTTGAGTAATATATATTTTTGCACTTTCTAATGGGTTACACACGATCAGATTTTTCAGCAACAAAACCGTGGACTTTTGTCCGAAGGGCGTTGGCCCAAACTTGTCTTGCATACAAACGGAAAGGAATTGTCGGCCAACAAACACGAACGTAGTGACGTACTACGTGGTTTTTCAGCTCCCTTTGAACTCCTGTTAATTTCGTGTTAGTAGAAGTTTGGTGAGTGCTGATTTGTGCTTTTCATTTAGCGCTTTTCATTTCGTGCTTTTCATTTCACACTTTTCATTTCATGCTTTTCAATTAGTGCTTTTCATTTTGCGCTTTTTAGTTTGCGCTTTTTATTTTGTGCTTTTCAGTTCGTTTCTGAACGGCCATTCATCAACCAGACATGTTGCGGAATCGGAGGAGATAACGTATTATTTATTATTGGCCTTGGAGTTATTGCTTTGACCAAGTCCAGTCCAAGAACAGGAGGAGGAGGAGGATTTCTTGGACTAAAAATTGGTTGCTTTATTAATCGTGACCAATTATGTCATATGCCTTTGCTGTGGGATCTCCAGGAGAATAATCCAGATGATTTTTGCAATTGTCTCCAGATAAAGGACCCCATGCCAACTCTTGGCATTGTTGAGCCCCTATATTAGTTCTGACGTTTTTTTTTTTTTTTTTAAGTCAGCAGCTACAAATACTGCAGCTGCTGACTTTTAAAATATGGACACTTACCTGTCCAGGGCGCCCACGATGTCGGCACCCAAAGCCGATCTATCTCTCGGCTATCGGGTGCTGCCACCGCCGTCCTCGGTGAGGGGATCAGGAAGTGAAGCCTTGTGTGCCTGGTTCCCTACTGCGCATGCGCGACTCTCGCTGCGCTATCCCACTGGTCCCTGCTGTTTTCTGGGACCCGTGTGTCTTCCAGAATACAGCGGGGGGGGGGGGGGAGTGGCGTATATATCCGCGGGTGGCTCGGGTATCTATGCCCAGAATTGAGAGCAAAATACCTGTATTAGACAGGTATCTGCTCCCCCCTCCCCCCTGAAAGGTGCCAAATGTGACACCGGAGGGGGGGGGAGGAACAAGAAAAGAGGAAGTTCCATTTCTGGGTGGAACTCCGCTTTAAGAAGCAGGACACATGTATGAGGCTTTTATTTTATTTTTTGGTTGAATAATGTTTTGATTTGGTATATTTTCTATATTTTTGGATGCATAGAATGCACTTTTTGGTTAAGTTCTATTGGCAGATAGCATTTCTAATTTTATTTGTTTTTTTTTTAATGCACAATAAAAAAAATTGTGTAGAATAATACTTGGCTGGGGGCGTGGCCTGGCTCAGGATGTGATCGGACGTATTCCTGTGTAGCTCCGGTCTCTCCCTACACAATCCTGCTCCATCCTGATCTACCATCGTCAGCAGTCAAATTCTTTTTTGCCTAATCCCTCCCGGTGTGTCTCCTGTATCATCGGGGGGCATTTTGGTGGATGGGAAAGCGGCGAGGGAAGAAACAACCCCCGGTAAAGATGAGCATCGCCACCCATCCGTGCCGAGATGGCCGCCGCAACACCGTCCATGGGCCCAGCTCATCTCCAGCCTCCACTCCGGATCTCTTTGGAGACGGCCAGGACGGGTCCCCACCACCCTCCCCTGAGATTCCGGACCCTGCAGCCGTCCCGTTGCTACTGACCCCGGGCTCGGCGGTCGTGGATGGCGACAAGGAACCCACCCTGGGGGATGTCCTTGCCATTCTCAAGGTAAACCATGCGGACCTTGTGGGGAAGGTGGATGGGCTTAAGATTGACTTAACCATTATGCGGCAGGATATGCACAAGTTACGTGGCCGGGTTACTGAAACTGAGCAACGTATCAGTGATTTGGAGGACACTGTCGCTCCCATTCTACCTAAACTCAATACATATGGGGGAAAGATTACATCCTTGGAGGATAAGATTGATGACCTTGAAAACCGCCTATGCAGAAATAACCTGCGCCTGGTTGGACTTCCGGAGCGGGTGGAGGGTTCTGACCCTGTAGCCTTCCTAGAGAGCTGGTTCGAGCAAGAATTTGTCCGAGAGCAGTTATCCCCCTGTTTTGTGATTGAGAGGGCCCACCGAGTCCCCCTTTCTGAAGGTCACCCCCCACGTACGATGGTGATGGTTAATTACAGGGACCGTGACTCCATCTTGGGGGCTTCCAGGCGGAAAGGAAGTCTCCGCATTAATAATGCTGTGGTGTCACTCTTTCCGGACTACTCTGCGACAGTCCGCAACCGTAGAGCCAGCTACCAGCGTGTCAAGAAGAAGCTCCGGGAGCAAGATATCCAGTATTCCATGCTATTCCCTGCCACCCTTCAGATCACATACCAGGGGAAAGCTCATTTCTTTCAGTCCCCGCATGATGCCATCTCCTGGTGGGAATCACTACCCCGCCCTCCTAAGCCTCCTGCCTGATGCGAATCCCCACATTTTGATGGCTCCACTGCTGTAACAAAAGTTTCCTCCCTCCTTTGGGATCTCCTTGTTTGCATTATATTTTTTGCTTTTTTATTAATGCAAAGTTTTGCTTTTTTAACCGTTTGCTCGTGGAATGTCCGCGGGCTGAACTCTAAATTTAAAAGAGCATCTATCTTTGAGGTCCTGAAACATAGTAAGCCACATATCCTATGCCTCCAAGCGACTCACTTAATGGGGTCCAAAGTGATGGCACTTAAAAAACACTGGATGGCCAATCACTATCAATCTACCTACTCAAATTATGCCCGGGGTGTTGCTATCCTAATTTGTAAGGGGTTGCCCTTCGTGTGTCATCAAGTTGTCCTAGATCCCAAGGGGCAGTATGTTATTTTACATGTATCGATACATGGCACATCCCTTATTTTGGTTGTGGTGTATCTCCCTCCCCCGGTCACGGCTGCAATGTTCTCTGATCTTAATATTCATTTTGCTAACCTGCCTATGCTTATCCTTGGGGATTTCAACTCGGTCTTGCAACCTGATTTAGATAGACTAAAACCTCTAAAATCTGAGTCCGGGTTGTTTCGTGCGTGGTGTAATACTTATGGATATGTGGATTTGTGGCGCTGGAAATTTCCAGAGGCCAAAGTGTACTCCAGTCTAGGTCCTATGCAGCCCTTTCTAGAATTGATTATGCTCTGTGCACGAAAGATTTTTTACCTGCCGTTCGATCCATAGCGTAACTCCCCCAGACGGAGTCTGACCATTCTATGATACAGGTGGATTTGACTGTGGGCCATAGACCGGCGTTCCGAACCTGGAGACTCAGCCCTCTCTGGATCTCTACACCGGAGATAGCTGAGGGCATCCCGACTGACATGACTAATTACTGGTCCCTTAACACGGACTCTGCTCCTGTGGGTCCTGTTTGGGATGCCTTTAAGGCTGTGGTCAGGGGTTCCTATATTTCTAGAATTAAGTGCTACACAGGAGGATCTTTGAAAAGTATTGGAGGAGGCCCGCGCCCGTCATACGGGTGCCCCCTACTCTGAAACTAGAGGCA
This sequence comes from Lithobates clamitans, assembly GCA_037952925.1. Lineage (NCBI taxonomy): Eukaryota > Metazoa > Chordata > Amphibia > Anura > Ranidae > Lithobates > Lithobates clamitans. The sequence continues at coordinate 5,900,765 of JBBGZY010000896.1, read as the reverse complement.
TGCTGACAGAGGCCCATCGGGCTCTGCAGTTGCACATGGTAGACTTGACCAGGAAACAACAGTTGTACCTCTCGGCTCGTATTCACGAGCATGGAGGGAAAAATGGCAGGCTCCTTGTATATCTTGCACACGCGGACTGTTAGGAAGCTGTGATTGCCACAATTCAATTGCCAGATGGGTTGACTGCATCTGATGCACTGACTATTAATCAAACTTTTGCGGATTTTTATGCCACACTGTATAGGGGCTTGGATATCCCTTCAGAACCAGACTTTATGGGCTTCTTTGAATCCCTTGACCTCCCGGCGCTAAGTGACTCTCAACAATCCCTTCTAGATAAACCCATTACGCTGGAGGAGGTCACCAAGGCTATAAGCCTCCTACCCTCTAATAAAACTCCGGGCCTGGATGGGCTTCCTTCGGAGTGGTACCAGGCACATATAGAGGTACTGGCTCCTAGGCTCCTCAAAATGTTTCAGGACTCCCTTAAATTAGGGAAGCTTCCTGACTCTATGAACGAAGCACTCATTGTTGTTATACCCAAGCCCGGTAAGGATAGACAACAATGCGGATCCTACCGGCCTATCTCACTCCTGAATGGTTATTCAAAGATTTTAGCGAAAATACTTGCCCTCAGACTCCAGTCGGTCGTCCTGTCCCTCATACCGCCGGACCAATCCGGTTTCATGCCTGGCAGGAGTACATTTGATAATATCCGCAGGTTGTACCTACACAGTTTGAAGCTGTGGAGCTTGGTGTAAGTGGAGCTGGATTAAGTGGGAGTTATAAACAAGTGTTAGAGTATACAAGTCTTGCTGTCTGTTGGTGTTTGCTGTTGTCAGTTGGTGTGTGTATTGCTGCTGTCTGTTGGTGTGTGTATTGCTGCTGTCTGTTGGTGTGTGTATTGCTGCTGTCTGTTGGTGTTTGCTGGGTTGCATTTTGGGGACTTTTCCTTTTAGTTTTTAACTTGCCTTTTGCACTCCTCAGCTTCAAACTACAGCTTCAAACCATTGGGTAATAAATTTAAAAGAGCGAACAAACATCCTGGATGGCTTAACTCCAATGTAAAAATGCATATAAAAGCAAAGGAGAAGGCCTTCAAAAAATACAAGGTTGAGGGATCATCCACAGCATTCAGAATTTATAAAGAATGCAATAAGAAATGTAAGGGTGCAATTAGGATGGCTAAGATGGAACATGAAAGACACATAGCGGAGGAGAGCAAAAAAAAATCCCAAGAAATTCTTTAAGTATGTAAACAGTAAAAAAGGGAGGACAGACCATATTGGCCCCATAAAGAATGAGGAAGGACATCTGGTTACAAAGGATGGGGAGATGGCAGAGGTATTGAATTTATTCTTCTCCTCAGTCTTCACGAGTGAATCGGGGGGCTTCAGTAACCAAAACTGCAGTGTTTATCCTCATGACACAACACAGGAAGCACCTACATGGTTAACAGAGGACGGAATTAAAATTAGACTTGAGAAACTTAACATTAATAAATCACTGGGACCAGATGGCTTGCATCCGAGGGTACTTAGGGAACTCAGTCAGGTGATTGCCAGACCGTTGTTCCTAATTTATTGACTGGAATGGTACCAGCTGATTGGAGAAAAGCCAATGTAGCACCAATATTTAAAAAGGGCCCAAAAAACATCCCTGGGAATTACAGACCAGTTAGCCTAACATCAATAGTATGTAAACTCTTGGAGGGGATGATAAGGGACTATATACAAGATTTTAGTAATAAGAATGATATCATTAGCAGTAATCAGCATGGATTCATGAAGAATCGTTCTTGCCAAACCAATCTATTAACCTTCTATGAGGAGGTGAGTTGCCATCTAGATAAAGGAAGGCCCGTAGACGTGGTGTATCTGGATTTTGCAAAAGCATTTGACACAGTTCCCCATAAACGTTTACTGTACAAAATAAGGTGCGTTGGCATGGACCATAGGGTGAGTACATGGATTGAAAACTGGCTACAAGGGCGTGTTCAGAGGGTGGTGATAAATGGGGAGTACTCAGAATGGTCAGGGGTGGGTAGTGGGGTCCCCCAGGGTTCTGTGCTGGGACCAATCCTATTTAATTTGTTCATAAACGACCTGGAGGATGGGATAAACAGTTCCATCTCTGTATTTGCAGACGATACTAAGCTAAGCAGGGCAATAACTTCTCCGCAGGATGTGGAAATCTTGCAAAAAGACCTGAACAAATTAATGGGTGGGCGACTACATGGCAAATGAGGTTCAATGTAGAAAAATGTAAAATAATGCATTTGGGTGTCAAAAATATGAATGCAATCTATACACTGGGGGGAGAACCTCTGGGGGAATCTAGGATGGAAAAGGACTTGGGGGTCCTAGTGGATGATAGGCTCAGCAATGGCATGCAATGCCAAGCTGCTGCTAATAAAGCAAACAGAATATTGGCATGCATTAAAAGGGTGATCAACTGCAGAGATAAAACGATAATTCTCCCGCTCTACAAGACTCTGGTCCGCCCGCACCTGGAGTATGCTGTCCAGTTCTGGGCACCAGTCCTCAGGAGGGACGTACTGGAAATGGAGCGAGTACAAAGAAGGGCAACAAAGCTAATAAAGGGTCTGGAGGATCTTAGTTATGAGGAAAGGTTGCGAGCACTGAACTTATTCTCTCTGGAGAAGAGACGCTTGAGAGGGGATATGATTTCAATTTACAAATACTGTACTGGTGACCCCACAATAGGGATAAAACTTTTTCGCAGAAGAGAGTTTAATAAGACTTGTGGCCACTCATTACAATTAGAAGAAAAGAGGTTTAACCTTAAACTACGTAGAGGGTTCTTTACTGTAAGAGCGGCAAGGATGTGGAATTCCCTTCCACAGGCGGTGGTCTCAGCGGGGAGCATTGATAGCTTCAAGAAACTATTAGATAATCACCTGAATGACTGCAATATACAGGGATATGTAATGTAATACTGACACATAATCACACACATAGGTTGAACTTGATGGATGTCTTTTTTCAACCTCACCTACTATGTAACTATGTAACTATGTCCATGAGGTAGCACGTGCAAAGCGTTCTGGTTTAGTCCTATCCCTGGACATATTGAAAGCTTTTGATACTGTGAGTTGGTCTTTCCTATGGGAAGCTATGGCATGGATGGGTATTGGGCCACATGTCTTTGGTAAAAAAAAAATGTCAATAAGTGTATATTTATTGGTTTGCGCAAAAGTTATAGTGCCTACAAACTAGGGTACATTTTCTGGAATTTACACAGCCTTTAATTTATGAATGCCTATGTCATTTCTTGAGGTGCTAAAATGGCAGGGCAGTACAAAATCCCCACAAATGACCCCATTTTGGAAAGTAGACACCCCAAGGAAATTGCTGAGAGGCATGTTGAGCCCATTGAATATTAATTTTTTTTGTCCCAAGTGATTGAATAATGACAAACAAAAAAAAAAAAAAAATTACAAAAAGTTGTTACTAAATTATATATTGCTCACACAGGCCATGGGCATATGTGGAATTGCACCCCAAAATACATTTAACTGCTTCTCCTGAGTATGGGGATATCACATGTGTGGGACTTTTTGGGAGCCTAGCCGCGTACGGGGCCCCGAAAACCAATCACCGCCTTCAGGATTTCTAAGGGCGTAAATTTTTGATTTCACTCCTCAATACCTATCACAGTTTTGAAGGCCATAAAATGCCAAGATGGCACAAAACCCACCCAAATGACCCCATTTTGGAAAGTAGACACCCCAAGCTATTTGCTGAGAAGCATGTTGAGTCCATGGAATATTTTATATTTTGACACAAGTTGCGGGAAAGTGACCAATTTTTTTTTTTTTTGCACAAAGTTGTCACTAAATGATATATTGCTCACACAGGCCATGGGTATATGTGGAATTGCACCCCAAAATACATTTAGCTGCTTCTCCTGAGTACAGGGATACCACATGTGTGGGACTTTTTGGGAGCCTAGCCGAGTATGGGGCCCCGAAAACCAAGCACCGCCTTCAGGATTTCTAAGGGGGTAAATTTTTGATTCACTCCTCACTACCTATCACAGTTTCGCAGGCCATAAAATGCCAACTTAGCACAAACCCCCCCAAATGACCCCATTTTGGAAAGTAGACACCCCAAGCTATTTGCTGAGAGGCAGGGTGAGTATTTTGCAGCTCTCATTTGTTTTTGAAAATGAAGAAAGACAAGAAAAAAAAAATTTTTTTTTTTTTTCAATTTTCAAAACTTTGTGACAAAAAGCGAGGTCTGCAAAATACTCACTATACCTTTCAGCAAATAGCTTGGGGTGTCTACTTTCCAAAATGGTGTCATTTGGGGGGATTTTGTGCCACCTGGGCATTCCATGGCCTCCGAAACTGTGATAGGCAGTGAAGAGTGAAATCAAAAATTTAATGCTTGGTTTTTGGGATCCCATACGCGGCTAGGCTCCCAAAAAGTCTCACACATGTGGTATCCCCGTACACAGGAGAAGCAACAGAATGTATTTTGGGGTGTAATTTCACATATTCCCATGGCATGTTTGAGCAATATATCATTTAGTGACAACTTTGTGCAAAAAAAAAAAATTGTCTTTTTCCCGCAACTTGTGTCACAATATAAAATATTCCATGGACTCTACATGCCTCTCAGCAAATAGCTTGGGGTGTCTGCTTTCCAAAATGGGGTCATTTGGGGGGGGGGGTTGAACTGTCCTGGCATTTTATGCACAACATTTAGAAGCTTATGTCACACATCACCCACTCTTCTAACCACTTGAAGACAAAGCCCTTTCTGACACTTTTTGTTTACATGAAAAAATATTTTTTTTTGCAAGAAAATTACTTCGAACCCCCAAACATTATATATTTTTAAAACAAATGCTCTACAGATTAAAATGGTGGGTGTTTAATTTTTTTTTTCACACAGTATTTGCGCAGCAATTTTTCAAACGCATTTTTTTGGGAAAAAACACACTTTTTAAAATTTTAATGCACTAAAACACACTATATTGCCCAAATGTTTGATGAAATAAAAAAGATGATCTAAGGCCGAGTACATGGATACCAAACATGACATGCTTTAAAATTGCGCACGAACGTGCAGTGGCGACAAACTAAATACATTTTTAAAATCCTTTAAAAGCCTTTACAGGTTACCACTTTAGATTTACAGAGGAGGTCTACTGCTAAAATGACTGCCCTCGATCTGACCTTCGCGGTGACACCTCACATGCATGGTGCAATTGCTGTTTACATTTAACGCCAGACCGACGTTTGCGTTCGCCTTTGTGCGAGAGCAGGGGGGGACAGGGGTGCTTTTTTTTTTTTCTTTATTATTTTTTTCTTTTTTATCTTATTTTTAAACTGTTCCTTTAATTTTTATTTTTTTTTTAATCATTTTAATTGCTATCTCAGGGAATGTAAATACCCCCTATGATAGCAATAGGTAGTGACAGGTACTCTTTTTTGAAAAAACTGGGGTCTATTAGACCCTAGATCTCTCCTCTGCCCTCAAAGCATCTGACCACTCCAAGATCGGTGTGATAAAATGCTTTCCCAATTTCCCAATGGCGCTGTTTACATCCGGCGAAATCTAAGTCATGAAATGCTCGTAGCTTCCGGTTTCTTAGGCCATAGAGATGTTTGGAGCCACTCTGGTCTCTGATAACCTCTATGGTCAGCTGGCTGAATCACCGGCTGCATTCTCAGGTTCCCTGTTGGGACAGGAGAGCCAGAGAAAATCACCGGCTGCAAGTCTGTTCGTTAGAAAGTCTGCCGCAAGTCCGCCGCAAGTCCGCCGAAAGTCCGCCGGAAGTCTGTCGGACAGGCTGTCGGACTTTTGTAGATGAAAAGTCCGACCGTGTGTACGGGGCATAATGCCGCGTACACACGGTCGGACTTTTCATCTACAAAAGTCCGACAGCCGGTCCGACAGACTTTCGGCGGACTCGCGGCGGACTTGTTGCAGACTTTCTAACGAACGGACTTGCCTACACACGACCACACAAAAGTCCGACGGATTCGTACGTGATGACGTACACCGGACTAAAATAAGGAAGTTGATAGCCAGTAGCCAATAGCTGCCCTAGCGTGGCTTTTTGTCCGTCGGACTAGCACACAGACGAGCGGATTTCGGGGTCCGTCGTAGTTACGACGTAAAGATTTGAAGCATGTTTCAAATCTAAAGTACGTCGGATTTGAGGCTAAAAAAGTACGTTGAAAGTCCGGAGAAGCCCACACACGATCGGATTACCAGCCAGCTTTAGTCCGTCAGCGTCCGTTGGACTTTTGTAGCTGAAAAGTCCGACCGTGTGTACGCGGCATAAGACTTACCATACCTGCAAAGCAAATACAAAAAAAACATAGTAAAAGATAAAACATTTAACGCAACCTGTGCCTAAAATATATATATGCCGAAGCATGGGGGCATCCTCCCACAAAAGGCAGGAGCAAATCGCTCCTCCACCCACTGCTGCCCCCACGCTTCGGCATATATGCTGAAGTATGTAACTGTGGTGGTGAAATCACCTCTGACAGCGCTGGAGTCACGGCTTTATGTATCGTGGGAGCAAACGCTGTTGCTGTCAAGATAAATAAATTCACTCTGCAGCTGAATGGCGTACCTGAAAAGAAAAAAAATGGTTACCAACAAAACACAGTAAACAGTAAAGTATAAAAAAATTGCATATCTGAAAAGCAAACATGGTAAAACATAATAACAATAAAACATTGCAGAATAGAATACAGTAAAAAAGAACAATAGAGAGAGAATAGAGAGAGCGAGAACAATAAAAGGACAACTATTTTTGGTTTTTTTATTTTATATTTTTTTTGTGTTTTTAGTTTTTTTATTTTTTTTTTACACTTTTTTTAGTAACTTTAACTTTTGTAACTGGTACCAGGTTTGGGTCTCTCAAAATGCGATGGCATCTTGGGAGACCCTGTGAAAGTGTGTCCTAGTCTGTGCAATGCTGTACCCTACGCTAAAACTCAACTAGTGTATAGTAGCGTTCAAAACATTCACCAATTCATAGAGCAGGATTGTCAGGACAGGAGGGACAATAATACCGGGTGTCACGCCTAAATCCGCGCTTGCTACAGACACAACATCTTCTTTGGGGGGCTCGTTGGGTAGGGGTACTCGAGAGGACATAAGGAAAATGACTCTCATGCAGCCGACTTACTGCATCTGGTTGGGGAAGGTGAGGTGGAGCACCGTCTGGAAACAGAAGGGCTCTGACGATCTCTTCCTGGAATTTAAGGAAGGATCCAGTCCGTCCTGAAGCTCTGTATAGCACATGAGCGTTCAGCAAAGCCAATTGAAATAAATAAACAGACACTTTTTTGTACCAGCGTCTGGCCTTACGGACAACTAGGTACGGCACGAACAACTGGTCTTTGAGGTCCACTCCTCCCATATTTTGGTTATATTCGTGGACACAGAGGGGTTTCTCCACAACACCAGTTGCCGTAGTAATTTGGACCGTCGTGTCTGCATGAAGGGAGGTAAGAACGAAAACATTCTTATTGTCCCTCCACTTCATAGCGAGCAAATTATTACAACTAGATGGGGAGTAAACAAGTCTGCAAAACATTGGTTGAAGTGGTTTACGAGGGGCTGAATTTTGTAGAGCCGATCGTATCCAGGGTCCCCACGAGGACGACAGAGTTCATTGTCGTTGAAGTGCAGGAACCGCAAAATCTGCTCGTATCGTGCCCTGGCCATGGAAGCAGAGAACACGGGCATATGGTAAATTGGGTCAGTGGACCAATATGACCGCAACTCACTCTTTTTATTTATGCCCATGTTGAGGGAAAGGCCCAGAAAGATCTTAAATTCGGAGACCGTAATTGGTCTCCAATCTCTGGCAAGGGAGGACTGGGGATTAGCGGCGATGTGTTGACCAGCGTATAAATTGCTTTGGTCCACAATAGATCTTTAGAGATCTTCGGTGAAAAACAGTGAATAAAAATCCAGTGGCGTAAAATCAACTGTTTCCACCTGAATTCCGGGTTGGCCAGTGAATGGGGGGGAGAACTACGGGTGCTGCAGAAGTGGTGGGTACCCAATTCAGATTGGCGAATTCTGCAGGAAGGACACTATGGGCACGATGGGCCTGTGTTCATCTTCTTGGTGGCAGCGGGACACTACTAGTGCATGCCACCTCGCCAGCTTGAACTGCACTTATGGGACTTGCCACGTCACCACGTGATGCTGCAGTACTGGATATACGACCAGGGTGTACTAGGCCGCTGGTGCTTGCCATTTCACCAGAAGGAATAGCGGCGCTAGTACTTGTCTGCTCCATACGAGGGACCTGCGGTTCTTGCACTTCAAGGACAGAAGAAGAAGATTGGGGTCTGGTACGCCTGACCTTAGCAGGGACCACAACTCCGTTGTCAGAGCTATCTGTCATGGAGCCGCTGTCGTCTACAGGATCGTATTCTGAGCCTGAATCTGACTGATGAGTGACTAACTCTGCACTATCTGTCATGCTCAGAAACGTGTAGGCCTCTTCACTAGTGTACCCAGTGCTGGGACAAGGCCATTTGGTGCCCAGGGCAAAGATGACAAACTGCGCCCCCCCATTTTTAAGAGGTAGCGGTAGCATAGGATGCGACTCATCCCCCCCCCACAGTGGAGTCCCACATAGGTGGGGGTAAGGGTAGGGTGGAGGGGGCTGCCAATCACTGGGACTGAGCTGTCCTTACTGTTTGTGACACTGATGATCAGGAGGAAGGGCATGGAAAGGATGGGATGGGACAGGGGGTGGATATAAAGGCCAGTCTGTGGCTGAGGGATGCTGGCTCTTTCGTGCTGGTGGTCGCTGGCTGCAGAAAGAAGTTGTGGCATGGTGGTAGCTGTATGTAAAAAAGGGGAAGCTGCGCTGAATAAATTGACCTGTGAGGCTACCAACTATTAAATTAAGCACTCACATAAAGTGTTGAATGTGAACAGACATGTGAAATAACACAGTACAATACTTAAATTAGGCTGCTACAATAAATGTGCACAGAAGTGCCAGTGAAATAATCCAAAGAAACAATAATGTAATAAGGTGACAAAAATTAGTGCACATAAAATTATACACACAAACTGTCAACAAACCAAATGGCCGATGACAAACAATAAACCACAAAAGCATTGAACAAGTTCATGAAAGTGAGTCCATGTACAGTAATAGTGACCATATAAAATCAGAATTTGACAAAAATTGAGTGAAACAATATAGTCCATGCAAATGGTTGTTGGCTGGTTAACGGTGACAATAAACACAGCACCAAAGGAAACGTGAAGAAATAGAAATTGCCTCCACCACAGCAAACACTGCCGCTTACCAGATTACTATGGTCCCTTGTTACAGGGGACCTCAGACGCAGATGGCCGATACCCCAGCCTGGGATCTTTTAGGTAGACACTGGTCTTTAGCTTCAAATCCCTATGGTCCCTTATTACAGGGGACCACAGAACACGAATGGTTGATGCCCTAGCCCGGGATCTCCAAATAGACACCGGACTCTTAAAACTTAGGTAGATTAAAATTAGCATAAAACAAATCAAGCTGGCCGCCTCTTAATAGCTGCCCGTCTGATCTGGTAAGCGGCAGCGTTTGCTGTGGTGGAGGCAATTTCCAGCCAACCATTTGCATGGACTATATCATTTCACTCAATTTTTGTCAAATTCTGATTTCTATGGTCACTATTACTGTACATGGACTCACTTTCATGAACTTGTTCACTGCTTTTGTGGTTTATTGTTTATTTAGGTCATCAGCCACTTGGTTTGTTGACAAGCAGCTTATGTGTATAACTTTATGTGCACTAATTTTTGTCACCTATTTACATTGTTTCTTTAGATTATTTCACTGGCACTTCTGTGCACATTTATTGTAGCAGCCCAATTTAAGTATTGTACGGTTATTTCACATGTCTGTTCACATTCAACACTGTATGCGAGTGGTTAATGTAAAAGATGGTAGCCTCACAGGTCAATTTATTCAGCGCAGCTTCCCCTTTTTTACATATTCTATTGATGTCATATAAGATCCTGAGTTGCAGCTTGATTTCTTTTTGCTATTAGCGCAGCTTTCCCTTTTTTTTCCATGGTGGTAGCTGTGCCTCTCCCTGCAGCTGGAGCCCCGGTCCCCCCTCCCCCCCCCTGCACTGATTGACAGCCACAGAGAGGGGCGGCCTGGTCCAGACACCTCTTCTTTCCTACCTCCCTTTCAATCAGCTCCATACAGAGCTGGGGCCTCCTCCGTGGGACCTTCCTCTTCAAGTCCTCGCCACTGCATGTCAGATGCCTCCTCCAGGTGTGCGAGGACCGTTCCGCTGAGCACTCCAGTGGTGGGGGGTGACGGCCGGGGGGAGTGCGATCTGTGTCTCTGGAGCAGCGGGAAACATTTTGCTTCAGCTGCTGGAATCTCCTCCCCTTCTCTTCCCCCTCTCCTACCCCGGACAACACAGCGCTAGCCCCGCCTCCTGCCTAAGACACAGCCACACTCAGTCCTCTCTCCGCTGCCTGGCCGTGGAGCACACAGGCAATTTTAAAGTGGAGTTCCACCCACTTTTCGTGGGTGGCCACGAATGGATGGCCTACCCCTCACCTCTCATCGCCCGCGAACAAATGCCGGCCGCCTCGGGCACCGGGGGAGGGGTACGTGATTCTGCCTGCCCGTGCCATTCTGCCGACGTACATCGGCGTGAGGCGGTCGGCAAGTGGTTAAATAAAGAGAATTGTGCGCTGCATTTCTCGGTTTCATAATTTGCCATGTCACAAATGTTAATTCTCCATTAGGAATGCGAGTTTACAAGACCGACCGCTGCTGGCTCATCCTTGCTTTCGAGCATGCGTGTTTGTACTTTGGACTTTTGTCCGACGGACTTGTGTACAGACAAAAATCCGACAACAGACATTTGTCCGCGGAAAATGTTAAAACATGCTATCCAACATTTGTCCGCGGAAAATCTGACAATTGTTCAATGGAGCGTACAAACGGTCGGATTTTCCACCAACAGGCTGTCATCACACATTTCCCGTCGGAAAATCTGATCGCGTGTTCGCGGCTTTAGATTGTTTTACTCAGCATATTGATATTTTATGACACCACTGTTTTTTAATTAAAATGAAACATGTAATATATGATTATTATTCACTATATTGTTTAGTTATTTAATTGGATTTAGTACCATACAATTCACTCTATTTCATTCAAAATTCTATTTGTGGCCAGCTAAGATTTTCTGTATTGTTGTGGATGGAGTGGGGAAGAGTCTAGATTTCTGTCAGGTTTTATTCCTTTCAGTGTCCTATAAGAAATGTATGTGATAGATTTCCCTTTTTCTAGCTTGTTCTGTATGATGTGCTTTACATAGTTTGCCCACTTCTGTAACACAGATAACAGCAATAACATCCACTCTCCAGAGAAGAGGTGGAGGTGGCTGTGTGAGGAGTCAGGAGTCAGACGTAGCGGCTGGCCCCGCCCTCCTCTAACACGTTTGTCCCGCTCGGCTCTCCGTCCTGTCAGCGCGGGATGAATGAACGGCGACCGGGGGTAATAACGTGGGAGGAGTGAACGGGGACCGGGGGTGATAACGAGGGAAGAGTGAAGGGTGACTGGGGGTGATAACGGGGGAGGAGTGAAGGGTGACCGGGGTGATAACGAGGGAGGAGTATAGGGTGACCGGGGGTGATAACGGGGGAGGAGTGAAGGGTGACCGGGGGTGACAGTGCAGTGACAGCATTGCTGAGTGGCAAGAAGGAAGCGGCATCATCCATGGCCGTACAGAGCGCCCTGCACCCCGCTCCCAGCGAGGAGGACTGGCTGGAGATGATGATGGAGAAGAGCTTCACTGACATGGAGGAGAAGCCTGAGGACAGGTATGATCTGTGGGGGATGGGTATGTTCTGTGGGGGACGGGTATGATCTGTGGGGGACGGGTATGATCTGTGGGGGACGGGTATGATCTGTGGGGGACGGGTATGATCTGTGGGGGACGGGTATGTTCTGTGGGGGACGGACGGGTATGATCTGTGGGGGACAGGTATGATCTGTGGGGGACGGGTATGTTCTGTGGAGGACGGACGGGTATGATCTGTGGGGGATGGACGGGTATGATCTGTGGGGGATGGACGGGTATGATCTGTGGGGGATGGACGGGTATGATCTGTGGGGGATGGACGGGTATGATCTGTGGGGGATGGACGGGTATGATCTGTGGGGGATGGACGGGTATGATCTGTGGGGGACGGGTACGATCTGTGGGGGACGGGTACGATCTGTGGGGGACGGGTACGATCTGTGGATATGATCTATGAGGGACGGGTATGTTCTGTGGGGGACGGGTATGTTCTGTGGGGGACGGGTATGTTCTGTGGGGGACGGGCATGATCTGTGGGGGACGGATATGATCTGTGGGTATGATCTGTGGGGGACGGGTATGATCTGTGGGGGACGGGTATGATCTATGAGGGATGGGTATGATCTATGGGGGACGGGTATGATCTGTGGATATGATCTGTGAGGGACGGGTATGATCTGTGGATATGATGTGTGGGGGACGGGTATGATGTGTGGGGGACGGGTATGATGTGTGGGGGACGGGTATGATCTGTGTATTTGATCTGTGGGGGACGGGTATGATCTGTGGGGGACGGGTATGATCTATGAGGAATGGGTATGATCTGTGTATTTGATTTGTGGGGGACGGGCATGATTTGTGGGGGACGGGCATGATTTGTGGGGGACGGGTATGATTTGTGGGGGACGGGCATGATCTGTGGGGGACGGGCATGATCTGTGGGGGACGGGCATGATCTGTGGGGGACGGGCATGATCTGTGGGGGACGGGCATGATCTGTGGGGGACGGGCATGATTTGTGGGGGACGGGCATGATTTGTGGGGGACGGGCATGATCTGTGGGGGACGGGTATGATCTGTGGGGGACGGGTATGATCTGTGGGGGACGGGTATGATCTATGAGGGATGGGTATGATCTGTGGATATGATCTGTGAGGGACGGGTATGATCTGTGGATATGATGTGTGGGGGACGGGTATGATGTGTGGGGGACGGGTATGATGTGTGGGGGACGGGTATGATCTGTGTATTTGATCTGTGGGGGACGGGTATGATCTGTGGGGGACGGGTATGATCTATGAGGAATGGGTATGATCTGTGTATTTGATTTGTGGGGGACGGGCATGATTTGTGGGGGACGGGCATGATTTGTGGGGGACGGGCATGATTTGTGGGGGACGGGTATGATTTGTGGGGGACGGGCATGATCTGTGGGGGACGGGCATGATCTGTGGGGGACGGGCATGATCTGTGGGGGACGGGCATGATCTGTGGGGGACGGGCATGATTTGTGGGGGACGGGCATGATTTGTGGGGGACGGGCATGATCTGTGGGGGACGGGTATGATCTGTGGGGGACGGGTATAATCTGTGGATATGATCTATGAGGGACGGGTATGATCTGTGGATATAATCTGTGAGGGATGGGTATGATCTGTGGGGGACGGGTATGATCTGTGGGGGATGGGTATGATCTGTGGGGGACGGGTATGATCTGTGGGGGACGGGTATGATCTGTGGATATGATCTATGAGGGACGGGTATGATCTGTGGATATAATCTGTGAGGGATGGGTATGATCTGTGGGGGACGGGTATGATCTATGAGGGATGGGTATGATCTGTGGGGGACGGGTATGATCTGTGGGGGACGGGTATGATCTATGAGGAATGGGTATGATCTGTGTATTTGATCTGTGGGGGACGGGTATGTTCTGTGAGGGACAGGTATGATCTGTGGATATGATCTATGATGGACGGGTATGATCTGTGGGGGAGGGGTATGATCTGTGGATATGATCTATGAGGGATGGGTATGATCTGTGGATATGATCTATGAGGGACGGGTATGATCTGTGGGGGAGGGGTATGGTCTGTGGATATGATCTGTGAGGGACAGGTATGATCTGTGAGGGACGGGTATGATCTGTGGGGGACGGGTATGATCTGTGGCTATGATCTGTGGGGGACGGGTATGATCTATGGGGGACGGGTATGATCTGTGGATATGATCTATGAGGGACGGGTATGTTCTGTGGGGGACGGGTATGATCTGTGGGTATGATCTGTGGGGGACGGGTATGATCTATGAGGGATGGGTATGATCTATGGGGGACGAGTATGATCTGTGTATTTGATCTGTGGGGGACGGGTATGTTCTGTGAGGGACAGGTATGATCTGTGGATATGATCTGTGGGGGACGGGTACGAACTATGAGGGACGGGTATGATCTGTGGATATGATCTGTGGGGGACGGGTATGATCTGTGGGGGATGGGTACGAACTATGAGGGACAGGTATGATCTATGAATATGATCTGTGAGGGACAGGTATGATCTGTGGGGGATGGGTACGAACTATGAGGGACAGGTATGATCTATGGATATGATCTGTGGGGGACTGGTATGATCTGTGGATATGATCTGTGGGGGACGGGTATGATCTGTGAGGGACGGGTATGATCTGTGAGGGACGGGTATGATCTGTGAGGGACGGGTATGATTTATGAGGGACGGGTATGATTTATGAGGGACGGGTACGAACTATGAGGGACAGGTATGATCTATGGATATGATCTGTGGATATGATCTGTGGGGGACGGGTATGATCTGTCAGGGAGGGGGATGATCTGTGGGGGACAGGTATGATCTGTGAGGGACGGGTATGATCTGTGAGGGACGGGTATGATCTGTGAGGGACGGGTATGATCTGTGAGGGACGGGTATGATCTGTGAGGGACGGGTATGATCTGTGAGGGACGGGTATGATTTGTGAGGGACGGGTATGATTTGTGAGGGACGGGTATGATTTGTGAGGGACGGGTATGATTTGTGGGGAACGGCGATGATTTATGAGGGATGGGTATGATCTGTGGATATGAACTATGAGGGACGGCTATGATCTGTGGGGGACGGCTATGATCTGTGGGTATGAACTGTGAGGGACGGGGATGATCTATGAGGGACGGGTATGATCTGTGGATTTGATCTGTGGGGGACGGGTATGAACTATGAGGGCAGTGCAGATATGAAGGCAGTACATAGCGCACAGCTGATTGCCATGTACTGTCTCTACCATCATGACCCTTCTGTATGTCTACCAGTAGGATAAGGATTGGCCATTCCACCCAGAACTGTAATGTCAGGATGGTGGAGGTGGAAGGGTATGATCTGTGGGGGACGGGTATGATCTGTGGGGGACGGGTATGATCTGTGGATATGATCTATGAGGGACGGGTATGATCTGTGGATATGATCTATGAGGGACGGGTATGATCTGTGGATATAATCTGTGGGGGACGGGTATGATCTGTGGGGGACGGGTATGATCTATGAGGGATGGGTATGATCTGTGGGGGACGGGTATGATCTGTGGATATGAACTGTGAGGGACGGGGATGATCTGTGGGGGACGGGGATGATCTGTGGATTTGATCTGTGGGGGGCGGGGATGATCTGTGGGGGACGGGTATGAACTATGAGGGCAGTGCAGATATGAAGGCAGTACATAGCGCACAGCTGATTGCCATGTACTGTCTCTACCATCATGACCCTTCTGTATGTCTACCAGTAGGATAAGGATTGGCCATTCCACCCAGAACTGTAATGTCAGGATGGTGGAGGTGGACAGTCAATCCTCCATGGGTGAGGTGAGGTCCATGTGACCACTGTGCTCGTTATAAGGGGCTTGTCTTCTGAAAAGTTATCCATTGCTCTTCAGAGGGTGGTGTAACAGCAGCTGGCAGGCTTTCGGGAGGTGCTACTCCTGACACCTGTGTTTTTTTTTTTTTTTTTGTATGGCGAACTACAGAATAATATTGCAGAACTGTGCCGTAACTGCAAGCCAAGCGTGGTACTGCCCCATTGATCACATAGGGTGAGTTTCACAGGCAGTGCCACCCATCAAAACTCTGCAGCTTGAGTTAAATACGCAGCGGCCCCTAAGCATCATCACTTGCTGGTGGGAGGGACTCCACCTATAATCTCTTTTGGGCAGGATAAACTTCTTGATCCTGCATTACGGCCCATTCAAACTGTGCTTATCTTGTGTGTTACCTTAACGCACAAACTTAAACCACTTGCGGACCGCTCACCTGCAGTGTACTGTGGATGGACGGCCTGCATAGGCACAGCAACTTATTACATCGCTACCTGCCTGTTTACAGGTTTAGGGCACGTGCATGTATGCCCTGCTGTGATTATACACAGGGGGAGTCTGTCAGCAGGTCCTGGCCAATGATTCATGGCCGGGACCTGCTGATCAGCTGTGTCCAATCACAGCCCAGAGCCCTGTGCTGACAATCAACACAGCTGTGTGTGTCCATAGAAGCACAGCTCCCTCCTCACAGGATTTGATAGACAGCAGCATAAGCCAATGGCTCCCACTTCTATCAGCAGCAAAGCCTGTGAGATCCAAGAAACAATGGTTTTGCACAGAGCAGCCCTGATCCTCCTCTTCTCAGGTCCCCTGCCCGTGCTCCTTGCCCCTCCCTCCTGCTGAGTGCCCCCATAGCAAGCTGCCTGCTTTGGGGGCATTTATGCATGCTCGCTCCTGAGCGGCTTTTGTGTGTCTATGAGGCACACAGAGTACGTTTATTATCCTATATATCCTATCCTATATACCATGCTAGCCAGTGGGAGACAGATATACAGTGAGGAGAAAAAAAGTATTTGATCCCCTGCTGATTTTGTACATTTGCCCACTGCTAAAGAAATGATCAGTCTATAATTTAATGGTAGGTTTATTTTAACAGTGAGAGAATCACAACAAAAATATCTCGAAAAAGGTATTACCAAAAAGTTATAAATTGATTTGAATTTTAATGAGTGAAATAAATATTTGATCCCCTTTCAATCAGCAATATTTCCTTCTCCCAGGTGTCTTCTATACAGGTAACAAGCTGAGACCAAAGAACCATCCAAGGATGTCAGGGACAAGATTGTAGACCTACACAAGGCTGGAATGGGCTACAAGACCATTGCCAAGCAGCTTGGTGAGAGGGTGACAACAGTTGGTGCGATTATTTGCAAATGGAAGAAACACAAAATAACTGTCAATCTCCCTTGGTCTGGGGCTCCATGCAAGATCTCACCTTGTGGAGTTTCAATGATCATGAGAACAGTTAGGAATCAGCCCAGAACTACACAGGAGAATCTTGTCAGTGATCTCAAGGCAGCTGGGACCATAGTTGCCTAGAAAACAATTGGTAACGCACTACACCGCGAAGGACTGAAATCCGGCAGTGCCCGCAAGGTTCCCCTGCTCAAGAAAGCACATGTACAGGCCCGTCTAAAGTTTGCTAATGAACATCTGAATGATTCAGAGGAGAACTGGGTGAAAGTGTTGTGGTCAGATGAGACCAAAATGGAGCTATTTGGCATCAACTCAACTTGCCGTATTTGGAAGAGGAATGCTGCCTTTGACCCCAAGAATACCATCCCCACTGTCAAACATGGAGGTGGAAACCTTATGCTTTGGGTGTGTTTTTCTGCTAAGTTCATCACATAAAAGGGACGATGGAGGGGCCATGTACTGTCAAATCTTGGGTGGGAACCTCTTTCCCTTAGCCAGGGCATTAAAAATGGGTCGTGCGTGGGTATGCCAGCAGGACAATGACCCAGAACACAGGGCCAAGGCAACAAAGGAGTGGCTCAGGAAGCAGCACATTAAGGTCCTGGAGTGGCCTAGCCAGTCTCCAGACCTTAATCCCATAGAAAATATGTGGAGGGAGCTGAAGGTTCGAATTACCTTATTTTATTATTTGTCAGCCTTAAAACCTTAATGACTTGGAGAGGATCTGCAAAGAAGAGTGGGACAAATTCCCTCCAGAGATGTGTGCAAACCTGGTGGCCAACTACAAGAAACGTCCGACCTCTGTGATTGCCAACAAGGGTTTTGCCACCAAGTCGTGTTTTGCGAAGGGGTCACATACTTATTTCACTCATTAAAACACAGAGCTGTAGTAGTTACTATGTGGGTTATAGGCCACCTTCAGGTGATGGACACTGGCACGCCCTAAATTAAAAAGTGCACCCCCTATATAACCCCTCCCACTGGTGGGAGTACCTCAGTTTTTTTGCACGTGTCTAAGGTGTTGGTCACAAGTGAAGATGTGCTGTGCTGAGCTCCACTGGAACAATCCTTGCTGGGGCTAGCCAGCAGACCAGATCCATTCAAAGTGTCTTTTTGGCCGAATTGAATGGCACCCGGGCCTCGTATCCGAAGAAATTAGGTTTTGCCTATAATGCTTCTCTTTTTAGAGAGCTGGACCCCGGGATCCAGTACTTATTGGTAGTAAGGCCATAACGTTTTACTGGCAGTGGTGTTATTACAGGTCCAGGATTGTGGGTTTTCCAAGAAATTAAAAAAAAAATTCTTATGAATGTCTCCTTTTAAATCAGTAAATGTTGTCATGCCTATGTGTCACCACTGGGGGCTGTATTGAGCACTTACGTCTCATGCTTCTCAGAGAGCTCACGTTTGTCCAGAAAACAGCAAGTTTTCTCTCCTCCGGTGCAGCAAGACCTCCAGTAAGTCTGGGGGGTTCCCTCTCCCCACCGGACGCCCCCCTGTGCCGTTTTTTCTTCCCCTCTTCTCGGGGAAAGAGAGCCAAAGTTTTTTTAAGAAAACATGGCACGCAGCTCAGCGGCTTCCAGGCCCCCCTCCGCCATTCTTCCTGGTGGATCCTGTCGGATCAGGGGCCTGCGCTCACGTGGGAAAAACCAATATTTTTGGGGAAAAAAGTGGGGAGGGCCGTGGGGGGCGGGGCTTAGCGTGGCGTTGGCATCCTCCAATGTCCAGCGCGGGAAGGTCTTTTTTTTTAAAACACCATTGGCAGAAAGGGGGTAAAAACACCACAATAAAGGGCTCTAGAAAGTCTTATTTAGTCACATGGAAGCCTAGATCCATCCCAGTAAGATGGCATCCTCCCCTGAGAGTAATATGGCTGGTCACGGTGAGCCATCAGGAGGGGTAAGTGATGCAGCTGCTCTTAACCACTTGCTTACAGGGCACTTAAACCCCCCTTCTATCCAGACCAATTTTCAGCTTTCAGCGCTGACGCACTTTGAATGACAATTGTGCGGTCATACAACACTGTACGCATATGAAATTTTTATCATTTTTTCACCACAAATAGAGCTTTCTTTTGGTGGTATTTGATCACCTCTGCAGTTTTTACTTTTTGTTAAAAAAAAATGTAAAAAACTGAATTAAAAAAAAAAAAAATTTTTAATTTTTTTATATTTTGTTTAAAATTTAAAACAGGTCATTTTTCTCCTTCATTGATGTATGCTGATGAGGCGGCACTGATGGGCACTGATGGGTGGCAATAATGGGCACTGATCAGTTACACTGATAGGCAGCACTGCTAGGTGGCACTGATTGGCACTACTGGTGGGCATTGATAGCTGGCACTTGTGGGCATTGATAGGTGGCACTTGTGGGCACTGTTAGGTGGCACTGATGAGGCAGATGTGCCTCTTCCACTTCGGGACCGATGTCCCTCACATCTGAGCCGGTGATCGGCTTTTTTTCTACTCACGCTGTCAAAAAAAGATTACCGATCTTTTGTTTACATCATGTGATCAGCTGTCATTGGCTGACAGCTGATCACATGGTAAGGGGCCGTGACCGGCCCCTTCCTTAGATCGGTGATCACCCGAGTCTCAGTGACTCGGTGATCACAGCGCGCGTGCAGAGCGTGTGCACAGGGGAGGCCGTCATATGACGGCCTCCCGGGAATTCAGGTCGCGCTGTGGCTGTCATTCGGCCATAGCGTGGATGCCAAGTGGTTAAACACTGCAGGCCCTGTGTATATTACTAAGGAGGTTTTTTCTTCAACCATTTTAAGCTTGAAGTAAAAGTTTGATGCTTTAATCGCATCCCAGAGTGGGACTAAGCGTAACAGGTCCCCGTCCATTGCCCAGGACCCTCATACTGCGGAACAAGGAGCGAGGGATGGCGAATTTCTCTCTAGGACCAGGAAAAGGGCTCTCCTCTTCCGAACAACCTGATGCGAAGTATCAATCTCGCAGGAAAGGTTGTTTACAGTCGCTCACTGAATTGGTCCGCTTCATGTTTTTACTGCCAGTAACACAGTCAGTCGATTGCTTTGGGTTCACTAAAGGCCCCCCCAATCTGCTCATGTTTTTTCTATCCATTCATGGCTAAGAAAGCTTATGTATTCTGAGTGAGAGCACCCAGATAAACAGTTTTTTTCCTCTGAAAAAGTTCTGGATACTTTTTTTTATGGAGGAAGGGTTTTATGGGTTCCAGCAATTAACGCTGCTATATCCTCTGTAAACAAAAACCTGACTTCTCCAGTAGACAATGCTCATATGCTAAAGGGTCCAATAGATAAGAAGTTGAAGTTCCTTTAAAAAAAAAAAAAAAGTCATTCAAACCTGCGCTGGCGTAAAGAATATCTCAGTCCTTAAAGGACCAGTTTATAGAAGTACTCAGTTATTCCTGATCAGCAGGCCCAGGGTTTGGCCGGCATATCAGAAGTGTTCTGTTTTACAGTTGACGCTATGAAAGATTCCATTCCCCAGGCCTCACGGCTTATGCTAAGGCTGATACATGTGCATAGAATTCTATGGTTGAAAGATGGTCAGCCGAAGCGCCATGCAAAAAGCTCTTGGCCAGTTTCCCTTTTTTATGGTGAACAGTTATTTGGAGACAATGTGGATAAGTATATCCAAAGAATTTCTAATGGGAAAAGTTTCCTTTTTTCCGTTTAAGAAGTTTAAGTATTTTTCTTTTGAATATGCTTCTTCTCCAGTGCCAGGGGCATCTGCCTCCAGAAAGTCACGACGGCCTCCACCATCAGGATTCAAGAGGTAAACCTCAGGGTCAGTCCCAGGGTCAAAAGAGGACCTGGGGGTGGTAACCCACAAAACAAGATACTAAAGCCTTATAAAATGGCGTCCCCGCTCGCTCGAGTGTGGGGGGGGCTTCTACAGTTTACAAGGGTCTGGCAGGAACAATGTCAGAGTTCCCGTCTCCTCGTTTTCTCAGATCAAAACGTTCCCAGAGATCCAGTGAAAAGAAGTCTCTCTTTCTTTCTAGCTTTGGATCATCTCTTGTCTCAAAGAGTGATATCAGTGGTCCCCTTGGTAGAGCAAGGATTAGGGTTTTATTCAAACCTTTTTTACGGTTCCAAAACCGTACGGGGATGTCAGACTCAAAGATCTAAACCGGTTTTGAATATACGTTTTTTTCGCATGGAGTCAATCCGATCAGTAGTCTCCGTCCTACAAGGGGGAGAACTTCTGGCGTCAATCGACATCAAAGATGCCTTTTTCCATGTGCCGTTTTTCCCTGCTCACCAGAAATTTCTACGCTTCAAGGTAGAAAATCTTCATTTTCGGTTTGTAGCTCTGCCTTTCGGTCTAGCTACTCCACCTCGAGTGTTTACAAAGGTCCTGGCTCCTCCTTTAGCCAGGATAAGGGCTCAAGGTATAACAATACTAGCATACATAGATCAATTCGGTAGCCCGCTTATCCAAACTTTGGTCACCACAGTCAGCTACCTTGAATACCTAGGTTGGATTCTCAACCTAGAGAAATCCTCCTTAAATCCATCAAGAAGATTGTAGTACTTGGGGCTGATCATTGATACAGCTCAGAGGAGGATATTTTTTTTCCCCAGGAAATGATTAGTTCCATAAGGGAACTGATTAAGTTACTCAAGTCAAAGAACAATCCTTCTATTCGGCATTGCATGAATTTGTTGGGAAAGATAGTAGCTTCTTTCAAGGCCGTTCCTTATGCGCGGTTTCATTTAAGACTGCTGCAAAACGGTATCCTGTCAACTGGGAACAAGAAGGCCCAAGCTCTGGGCTTCCCAATGCGTTTATCCCCCAATGTGCGTCAGAGCCCCAATTGGTGGATGATATCCAAGAGTCTTCAAAAAGAGAAATCCTTTCTACCAGTTACCTGGAAGGTGGTAACAACAGACGCCAGGCTTCTGGGCTGAGGAGCAGTCCTGGAAGAAGCATCTGTCCAAAGGAAATGGTTCAAATCAGAGATGACCTTGTCTATCAATACTCTAGAGATTTCGGGCAGTACGCCTGGTCCTTGAGGCCTGGACGCTCAAACTACGGCATTGTCCTATCAGGATCCAATCCAACAGTGCCACAGCTGTGTCTTTTATCATTCATATCGTCATTCACCAAGGGGGCACGAGAAGTCGTGCGGCCCAGAAAGAGGTGAATCATATTCTTTCTTGGGCAGAAAACATTCCTTGCCTATTAGCAATTTTCATTCCAGGAATAGTGAATTGGCAGGCGGACTACTTGAGTCGCCAACAATTGTTCCCTGGAGAATGGTCCCTTCACCCCAACATGTTTCTGTTGATATACCAGAAGATGGGGAGTTCCGGATGTGAAACTTTGTGTCAAGGACAAGGGATCCGATGGCAAACGAAACAGATGCCTTGATTTTTTTTCCGTGAGATCAGTTTTTTACTGAACTATACGTTTCCTCCTGTTTTGCTGCTTCCGTGCCTTCTTCGCAGGATCAAGCAAGAAGGGAAGGAGGTGATTCTTGTGGCCCTAGTGTGTCCCAGAAGATCTTGGTTTGCCGAGATCATAAAGATGGTGGTGGGGGACCCTTGGTCCCTACCACTATGGCCAGACCTTCTCTCGCGAGGTCCGGTATTCCATCCTACCTTACCAACGCTAAAATTAGCGATTTGACTATTGAGACCCACATTCTGAAAGATCGTGGGCGGTTAGCCTCAGTAGTTCTACTTTGGTTAAATGCTAGGAAGCCGGCCTCCAGAGTCAAGAATCTGGAAGACATATGTCTCCTGGTGTAAATCCAGGGGTTGCCACCCCAGGAAATTGCGCTCTCTCTCTCTCGTTCGTAAATTTATTCAGGGGGTAACGCTGATTAATCCTCCAGTTTAGTCACCCCTGAACCCTTGGGGCTTAATTTTAGTCCTGTCGGCTTATAGAAGCAGCCTTTTTTTTTTTTTTTTTTTTTTTTTTTTGAGCCAGTACGAGATATTCCCTTGGTCCTCTTGAGGGGGGAAAAATAATTTTCTTGGTTGCCATATCTTCTGCAAAAAGAGTATCAGAGTTGGCTGCTCTTTCTTGTAAGGAGGCGTATTGGTTGTTCATAAGGATGAGGCTGTATTGCGGCCTCATACTGACTTCTTACCGAAGGTAGTATCGGGTTTTCATTTAAACCAGGATATTGTTCTGCCTTAATTTTTTTCCAGAACTTTGTTTCTGTGGAAGAAAGGTCACAACATTTTCTTGATGTGGTGAGAGCAGTCAAGGTCTATTGAAAGTGACCACTCAGATTCATAAACAAATGTTTTGTTTGTGTTGCCAGATGCTCCTAAAGGAGGACAGGGAGCATTGAAATCTACTATTCCTAAATGGATTTGTCAAGTGATTGTCCAAACTTATGGTCTAAAGAGGAAAATTCCTCCTTTTCATATTAAAGCGCACTCCACCAGGGCTGTTAGTGCTTCTTGGGAAGTGCATCACTAAGCCTCCATGGCTCAGATCTGCAAGGCCGCGACTTGGTCTTCAGTCCATACATTTACCAGATTCTATGAAGTAAATGTAAAAGGCATGAGGACATCGCCTTTGGGTGCAGCGTACTGCAGGTTGCAGTATAAGCCCCCTAGTCTCTTGGTGCCCTACTTTTGTTGTGTCTCCCTCCCTTCAGCTGGCATTGCTATGGGACATCCCACATAGTAACTACTATGGCTCTGTGTCCCGTGATGTACGATACGAAAATAGGATTTCTTTCTCGAACATCACGGGACACAGAGCCACAGTAATTACTGATGGGTTATATAGGTATCACTGGTGATTGGACACTGGCACACCCTATCAGGAAGTTCAACCCCCTATATAATTCCTCCCCCTTGCAGGGATACCTCAGTTTTTACGCCAGTGTCTTAGGTGATGGACGTGTAAAGATGTCCTGTGCTGAGCTCCAAAGGGAATATCCTAAGATCCTATACTGGGGCAAGCCAGGCGAACCGGATCCATTCAAAGTGTCTTTTCATGGCCGAATTGAATGGTACCCGGGCCTCGTGTCCGAAGAAACGAGGTTTTACCCGTAATGCTTCTCTTTTTAGAGAGCTGGACCCCGCAGATCAGAAAATGGCTTTAAACTTCCTAATTTCTGGCGAGGTGCTTTACGGTCCCAGAACTGATGGATCCCCCTACTGATGGGGGCCCCAGTCTCTGACGGTTTTTTCAAACGGAGCCCACCGTGAGAGGTGAAGATTGGGTCTGTGTAAACAGCACCCTGCGGCTGGATAAGGTAAGAGGAGATTCCACAGAATTTTTGAGTTCTAGTGGTTTTTCTCCTTTAAGGTAAATGCATGCTATGCCTATTGTTACCACCGGGGGCTGCCAAGAGCACAAACCTGCACATGCTGACATGTCTGTCTCAGGTGTTCATTGCTGATTATGTCCCAGCATCTCAAGCAGGCTGCAAGCAGGTAAGGTGGAAAGGGGGATTTCTCATGTTTGAATGTTCCCCCCCAGGCTAGAGAGGGGCCACAGGGGTCTAGAAAGTGGTTATACCACCCGGGCTCTGCGGCCTAATGGCCACCATCTCTGAATCTAGCCGTTCAGGCAGATCTTGTTACCAGCCTCCCTCCTCAACCCCCCCCCCCCCCCCCCATCCCCAGCCTTGTCTCCAGAAGCATGACAGGAGAGTCAGCAGTGCGGGAAGCGCTCGTTTTTTTCAAAACTCGAGGAGGGGGGGGGGCGGTAGAGGAGGGGGCGGGACGTCAGCGCAGGTGCTTAGACTCCCACTCAGGCCAGCTGCAGGCTATTAAAGGCACTCTGTACAGGTGCACACAGCCTTCTGAGAGACACAGAGCTGACGGTCGCATGTAAGGTGGGACACAGGCATTCTCCTAGGCAGCATTTACTGAAGTAACACTAGACTGAGCATTGGGTAGCAAGGCTTTTAGCCAGACTACATCGCTCAGCGGGCAGTGTTCATTTGTATACCTCACACCTTGTTGCTTTGCACTATGGGTAGAAGAGGTTCAAGCACCCCAGGAACCAGAGACACTAGGGGATCTCGTTCAGGTTCTGAGGGCCCCCTGTCGGCAGAATCCTCCCCCCCTAAAGATGGGCCAGGGACGGCTAGCCAGGGAGAGCCATCGGGGTCAGGGGCTACACCTGCTTCTGGCACTTCAGCCCCTGTATATATTACACAAGAGGTTTTTTCCTCAACCATTAATGGTCTAGAGGAAAGATTAATGGCCGTGATTACATCTTCACTCAGTGGAAGAAAACGCACTAGGCTTTCCTCTGTTCCCCAAGACCCTCAGACAGAGGAGCTCTGGGATAAAGGAGATGAATCCCTTTCAGAGGATCAGCATGGGATGGATGATTCCTCTTCGGAGGATTCAGGTGGAGAGGGACCCTCTGCGACTTCCCAAGAGGAGAAGGTCTTAGTGCAGATCCTCACTGGATTGGTCCGCTCCACATTTAAGTTGCCCATACCTGAAACTGCTAAAGAATCCTCTTCTGCTTTGGGGTCACTGAAACCTTTCCAAGCAGCACATGCTTTTCCTGTTCATAATTTACTTGAAAAGCTTATTTATTCTGAGTGGGATCACCCAGACAAACGTTTTTTTCCGCCAAGAAAGTTTTCAACACTTTATCCGATGGAAGAAAAGTTTATTAAAATGTGGGGAATACCGGCTATTGATGCCGCCATTTCCTCCGTAAATAATAGCCTGACTTGTCCTGTAGACAATGCTCAGATGCTCAGGGATCCTGTAGATAAAAGGATGGAATCCCTATTGAAGGATGTTTTCTCCTTAGCAGGATCAGTGGCCCAACCTGCAGTAGCAGCGATTGGAGTCTGTCAATACTTAAGAGACCATGTTAAGCAGGTCATCAAAGTATTACCTGAACAGCAGGCCCAGGGGTTGGCTAACCTTCCAGCGGCCTTATGCTTTGTGGTTGACGCCATTAGAGATTCTATCGTGCAAACCTCCCGTCTTTCACTGGGGTTGGTGCATATACGTAGAATCCTATGGTTGAAAAATTGGTCAGCCGAAGCACCATATAAGAAGCTACTGGCTGGGTTTCCATTTCGTGGTGCAAGGTTGTTTGGAGAGGACTTGGATAACTATATCAAGAGAATCTCTTGTGGGAAAAGCACTCTCTTACCTGTCAAGAAGAAGAGTAAGCGTCCCTCTTTCAAACGGACTCTTTCCCCAGCGCCGGGGGCTTCAGCCTCCAGGCAGTCTCGACGGCCGCCTCCATCGGGGTCCAGAGACAAGAGTCAACCCCAGGGACAAAAGAAGTCCTGGGGAAAGAAGCCTACTAGGCAAAACACTAAGACCTCTGCATGAGGGGGCGCCCCTGCTCACTCGAGTGGGGGGAAGACTGCGACAGTTCTCAGAGCTCTGGCAGGAGGACTTCCAGGACAGATGGGTAATCTCCACGGTAACCTTGGGGTACAAGCTGGAGTTTCAGGAATTCCCCTCTCCTCGGTTCCTCAGATCAAATGTTCCCAGAGACCCAGAGAAGAAGCAGTCGCTCCTTCTAGCGTTAGAGCGACTTTTGTCGCAGGAGGTCATTATGATAGTTCCCGCAAAGGACCAGGGATTGGGCTTCTATTCCAACCTTTTTACGGTCCAAAAGCCAAATGGGGATGTCAGGCCCATTCTGGACTTAGGGGTCTGAACCGATTCCTAAGGATTCAATCCTTCCGCATGGAATCAATTCGAACAGTAGTTCCCACCCTGCAGGGAGGAGAATTTCTGGCATCAATAGACATCAGAGATGCATATCTGCCGGTGCCCATTTTTCCTGCTTATCAGAAGCTTCTGCGCTTCGAGGTAGGAGGGCGCCATTTCCAGTTTGTGGCTCTGCCTTTCGGGATAGCCACTGCACCTCGAGTGTTCACAAAGATCTTGGCTCCTCCTCTGGCCAGATTAAGGGCTCAGGGTATAGCTGTCATAGCATACCTAGACGACCTTCTCTTGATAGACCGGTCGGTAGCCTCTTTGAAGAGAAACTTGAAGACCACGGTCAGGTATCTAGAACACCTGGGTTGGATCCTCAACTTAGAAAAGTCTTTCCTAAAACCAGTAAGAAGACTGGAGTATTTAGGTCTGATTATAGATACAAGCCAGGAGAAAATATTTCTACCTCAGGCAAAGATCACTGCTTTGAGAGAGCTGATTCTGACAGTAAGGACCAAGAAGGGTCCCTCAGTCCGCCTTTGTATGAGGCTACTAGGGAAGATGGTGTCTTTATTCGAAGCAGTTCCCTATGCTCAGTTTTACTCAAGAATGCTGCAACACAGTATTCTATCGACCTGGAACAAGAAGGTTCAGGCATTAGACTTTCCGATGCACCTGTCACATGCGGTGCGTCAGAGCCTCAATTGGTGGCTCATACCCGAAAACCTGCAGAAGGGGAAATCCTTTCTACTGGTTACCTGGACGGTGGTAACAACAGATGCCAGTCTGTCAGGTTGGGGAGCAGTTCTGGAACAGGCTGCGGTCCAAGGGGTATGGTCCAAGACAGAGAGGACCTTACCCATCAACATTCTGGAGATCCGGGCGATACATCTAGCTCTAAAAGCCTGGACTATCAGGCTACAGGGTTGTCCGGTCAGGATCCAGTCCGACGATGCCACAGCTGTGGCTTATGTCAATCATCAGGGAGGCACCCGGAGCCGAGCTGCTCAAAAAGAGGTGAACCAGATCTTAGTCTGGGCAGAGATGCATGTGCCATGCATATCGGCATTTTTCATCCCGGGAATAGAGAATTGGCAGGTGGACTATCTAAGTCGCCAGCAGTTACTTCCAGGGGAATGGTCTCTGCATCCCGACGTCTTTTGGGCCATATGCCAAAGATGGGGAGTTCCAGATGTAGATCTCTTTGCATCCCGATTCAACAAAAAGATAGACAGATTTGTGGCAAGGACAAAAGATCCTCTTGCATGCGGGACGGATGCGTTGGTGATTCCGTGGCATCGGTTCTCACTGATTTACGCATTCCCGCCTATTCTGCTACTACCACGACTCCTTCGCAGGATCAGGCAGGAAAGGAAGACGGTACTTCTGGTGGCCCCCGCTTGGCCCAGAAGGACTTGGTATGCAGAAATAGTAAGGATGACGGTGGGTTCCTCGTGGACCCTACCGGTACGCCCAGACCTGTTATCTCAAGGTCCAGTGTTCCATCCTGCCTTACAAACGCTAAATTTGACGGTTTGGCTATTGAGACCCACGCTCTGAAGAGTCGTGGGCTCTCAGGTCCTGTCATATCTACCTTGATTAATGCAAGGAAGCCAGCTTCCAGGATGATTTATCATAGAGTCTGGAAAGCTTATATAACCTGGTGTGAATCCAGAGGTTGGCATCCCAGGAAATATGTCATAGGTAGAATCCTTGATTTTCTACAGATGGGATTAGAGATGAAGCTGGCCTTGAGTACCATCAAGGGCCAGGTCTCTGCTTTATCAGTATTATTTCAGCGGCCACTTGCTTCGCATTCTTTGGTCCGAAACTTTATGCAGGGGGTGATACGTCTTAATCCTCCGGTTAAAGCGCCCCTAAACCCCTGGGACTTGAATTTGGTCCTGGCTGTGTTACAGAAACAGCCTTTTGAACCAATAAGTCAGATTCCTTTGGTCTTGTTGACAAGGAAATTAATTTTTCTGGTGGCCATCTCTTCTGCTAGAAGAGTATCAGAATTAGCAGCTCTTTCCTGTAAGGAGCCTTATTTGATTATACACAAGGATAGAGTGGTACTACGCCCTCATCCTAGTTTTTTACCGAAGGTGGTTTCTGATTTTCATTTAAACCAAGACATTGTTCTACCTTCCTTTTTTCCAGATCCCTGTTCTTCGGAAGAGAGATCTCTACAGTCGTTGGATGTAGTAAGAGCAGTTAAGGCCTATCTAGGGGCAACTACTCAGATCCGCAAGACGGATGTTTTGTTTGTGCTGCCAGAGGGTCCCAATAGAGGACAGGCAGCGTCAAAAGCTACCATTTCTAAATGGATTCGACAGTTGATCATTCAAGCTTACGGTTTGAAACAGAAGATTCCTCCGTTTCAGATCAGGGCACATTCCACAAGGGCTATTGGTGCTTCTTGGGCAGTGCATCACCGGGCCTCTATGGCTCAAATCTGCAAGGCCGCAACCTGGTCTTCAGTCCATACATTCACCAGATTCTATCAGGTGGATGTGAGAGGGCATGAGGATATCGCCTTTGGGCGTAGTGTGCTGCAGGCAGCGGTACAGGGTCCTCAGGTCTGATTGCACCCTACTTGGTCGTGGTTCCCCCCCTCAGGTATCATTGCTCTGGGACATCCCATCAGTAATTACTGTGGCTCTGTGTCCTGTGATGTTCGAGAAAGAAAATAGGATTTTTTAAAACAGCTTACCTGTAAAATCCTTTTCTTTCGAAGGACATCACGGGACACAGAGGTCCCGCCCCTCTTCTAATACACTGTATTGCTTGGCTACAAAACTGAGGTATCCCTGCAAGGGGGAGGGATTATATAGGGGGTTGAACTTCCTGATAGGGTGTGCCAGTGTCCAATCACCAGTGATACCTATATAACCCATCAGTAATTACTGTGGCTCTGTGTCCCGTGATGTCCTTCGAAAGAAAAGGATTTTACAGGTAAGCTGTTTTAAAAAATCCTATTTTTTATAACCGCTTACCTGTAAAATCCTTTTCTTTGAAGGACATCACGGGACACAGAGGTCCCTCCCTTCTTTGGTATACACGTGTATTGCTTTGCTACAAAACTGAGGTACTCCCACCAGTGGGAGGGGCTATATAGGGAGTGCACTTTTTAATTAAGGGCGTGCCAGTGTCCATCACCTGAAGGTGGCTTATAACCCACATACTAACTACTATGGCTCTGTGTCCCGTGATGTACTTCAAAGAAAAGGATTTTACAGGTAAACTGTTATAAAAATCCTATTTTTTGAAATGCGTTTTTGTGGATTTTTTGTTGTTCTGTCTCTCACTGTTAAAGTAAACCTACCTTTAAAATTATAGAATGATAATTTCTTTGTCAGTGGGCAAACGTACAAAATCAGCAGGGGATCAAATACTTTTTTTTTCCCCTCACTGTAGGCACCTTGGTCGAGCCCACTGATTAGCAGAAACTTGCCAATGATTGATCTAAAATATCCCTAAACTCCACCTTAATAGAATCAAACTATAAAACTTTGTTAAGATGGTACCTGGTGCTCATCAGAGCAAACTGCTTTAGATGGTGAGGCCAAATAGGCACCATGTACCACATATGGTGGCAATGCCCTGGAAGGATCTAGGTTCTGGAGAAGAATTTTTAATCTTATCCAATCGGTGATGGGAATTTGTGTCCCTAAATCCCCAGAAACCGATATTCGGATAAAGACCAAACAATTGTATATGATCTTAGCAGCTAGAATAGCTATAGTGAGATGTTGGAACCAGACCATAGAGGTTCTTGACTATGTAAAACCGAAACTAAACTGGATTATGATCAACATAAGCTCACCCTTTTCTTTCTTTTTCTTCTTTTTTTTTTTTTATACTCCTTTTAAAAAACTTAATAAAAAGATTGAAAGATAATCTAAGCCACATAATCATTTTAATCAATGTGAATTACAGTGCTCCATATATAAGGGACAAAAAAATGAATGATAAAGCGGAGTCCAACAAAATGTGAATAACACCACAGTTCAAAAGATGTTCCAGTTCCCCGTGCAAAAAATCCATCCAGTGTTCCTCCACCTGTACACTAAGCTGCTTACCAGAGCAACAGACCCCACATTTACAGAGGTCTAACAGCGCTTAATAGTTTCCACATCAGTTGCGGATTTTTGGCTAAAATTGGATATTTCCCAGTTCAAACACCAACACTCAAAAATGCTCAGGATGAAACGCAGAACAGAGCTCCATAGTGTAGTATTATACACACATATTTATTTAAAGAGAATAGGTACTCCTAAACATTAAAAATCATACAGCATATCACAGAAACGCTCCTCTCTCTCTGGCTGGGTATATGGGGGTTTCCAGAATTTCAGGGTGACCATTGAAGGAGCATCAATTGTATAAGCGAAGATTTCCTGTACGTGTTGGGCTCTATCATTGAAGTGCAGAATGAAGTATGCTCTTCGTTCTATTGATGACATTACTTTGGCTCCTAGATGGGGTTTGAGCATTAAAAAAGAGTGGTACTAAAAAAAGAGGCCTACTAGCACATTATAATAATGCCTTGCAAGGGGAAACTTTCCCTAGACTTTACCACCACTTTACAAAGGTGTTTGAGCAGTGAGCTTTCATATTTCTTAATGTGGAACTTTACACATAACCACTTGATAAAAAAAAAAAAAAAAAGTGCTTTAGCAAGGAGCATACATTCCACAATAATAATTATGCTACAAAAATGAATGTGTGCTGTAAAATGTTGCCAGCATTGCTCCTTTTTCTTCTTCCCATAGCCTGTCATTTTGCTGAAGCCCAGAGCTCTGAGTAGCAGGCTTTTATTCTTCACCTTTTGGCATTCTTCCCTCCTCTCCACTAGGACATTAGGCTACAGAGTGTTGTGTATTGTGTTGATGACCTGTTAAGTTTAAGGTGCTTCTTCTAGTTCCAGGTCCCTGAGGAAAATAATCCCCAGGACTAAACTGTGCAGAGGCTTGTATAACCGATACTGTGTGCTGGATGTAAAGGAGGTGCGTGGACTCCGAGAAGAGAAACATCTCATTATTACAGCCAGCCAGGAAGGGGAGGATACAGAGCTCTGCATTCTCAAGGATGACTGGTACATCTGCCTAAATATATGCTATCGTTTTATACCAAACATTCTGTAAGCTTTTTGTGCCAAGTGCCTATTAATGTTTATTTTTCTCACAGGTTTGAACTTCTTGTCAAGCCTGGTGACCTAATTCATCTCGAGGGTGACTGTATACAGAATACATGGACCATAGGCAGGGACTCTGGCTACCTTATTTTAAACCCTGATCTGCTCATATCAGGTACCAGCATAGCCAATGCCATACGATGTTTGAGAAGATCGGTGCTAAGTGAAAAATTCAAGGTTGGTCTTCCTTTTTTTTTTTTTTTTTTTTTTTTTTTTTTTTTATTAAATCGTTCCACTATTTAATGATTTTGATATATGTTTGCATCTTTTAATAATGGTTTGCAGGCTTCTGATAAAGGATCACGGCAAATGCTGATTGGTACAATGTTACATGACATTTTCCAAAAAGCAACTACACAGGGATTTGGTGGTGACGTTTTGCAAAAGCTTGCTCTTCAAACTGTACATGTACCCAAATATCTGAAAGAAATGTAAGTAACTAGTTCGTCCTTTATTCTCTACACTGCACAGAGGGCCTTGTATATTAATGGCTTGCTCATGCAATTCCAGTTATACTTTTTTTCCACTGGAAATAGGAGTCTGGTTGTTCTAACTCGCACAGCTCTTGGAGAAGTGTTTACACAAAATAAATAAAAAAACAAATTGAGAAAAAGATTTCATAAATATATACTGTACGTAGTTTCTGTAGCAGTGTTTTTGTATAGGGGGATTTTTCCTTGTGAATGAAATGGACTATCAATTATGCTGACAAATCCTGGTCTATTGTCACCTATTTTACGTGTGTGTGTGTCTTTTTTTTTTTTTTTTAATTTCTTTCTATTCTCAGGTACCAACTGAATTTAAGCCAAGCCGATGTAATGCAAGAAGTGGGAGAATATCTTCCATCTTTTGAAAAGTGGGCAAGGGACTCTATGATCCCTACCCACCAACAAGTGGGGACACTAAACTTGTAAGCTACCCTTCATGTAACTGGCATGTTCTTTTTTTTTAACAGAAAAGTAACTGGCATGTTCTTACTTTTGTTGTTGGATAGTTTAAACAGGTTCTAAATTATGCAACCATAGCATCAATAATTAAGATGTTTCCCTTTTGGGTGAAGCACCGCTTTAAGAAAGACAAAGTTCTGCTAAAAGTCCTCCTCTTCTTGTTATTAAAAGTCAGCAGCTACAGTATTTGTAGCTGCTGACTTATTCTTTTGTCTAGAGTGGAGAACTGCTTTAAGAACAATCTGTACTGTCTGTCATCAACCATTCAGACTTCGATTTCCATTTTGTCATTTTCCAGTGCAGGTTTCTAAGCGGTTATAAGGGTTTAGTGCTTTCTATGTAAGATAAGTGAGGCAGATTGTGCTGAAGGCACTGGTTGGAAAGCATTACCACCCCAGAGCCCCGCTCAGTCATTTTTGCTTCTATAACAACCACCTGTATGGTTAGTGTTACTGAGATGAAAATGACTGTCATCCGCAAATCTTGCTGATTTCATTCACCACCCTCAATAAATGTCTGCAGCTCTTTACAGCAACAATCCTACCAGCTCACCTTAGGCTTTATTCACACTAGCCTGAAATGTAAAATGTAGCCCATCACACTGCTTGCTTTTTTTTTTTTTTGAATGTTATTTGAAGTGTCACGCAGTGATACTTCATTCATGTCATAGCACAGCAGCATGGTGCATTGTACTGCTGTGTGGTGGCATCCAGTATAGTCTGCACATTTCCATACTGCATGTCACTCCAGCATTGCAGTGTGAATAGGGCACATGGGAAAACAAATTTTCTATGTGCCCTAGTGATGACCTGTATTTATTTAATGCTGAAAAAATGCAGGTCACTGCTGATAGTATGTACGGGCCCCCTAGCATCAAAGCAATAAAGATCCAAAACCAAATGTTTTAATCCATGAGGGATACTGGTTTGAACCGTATTGTCTGTTTTATGAAGCCTTTTAGAGAAGTATTTCTACTCTGTTTTGACAACGGTGTAGATAATCCAACAAAATCCATTTGAGGATAGGTTATGCCCCAGAGTTTGAGCATTTACATCATCCTTAATTTTCATCCACTTCAGTGTTGTAACTTTTTTTGTAACGGTCTTTTAAAATGGTATTACATGTAAGAATAATTATGAGGTGTGGTGAAATAAGCACCCATTTTACCCCCTTTCAGCCTTTCTAAATTGGGGAGGGGGAGGGGGGGTGCCTATAACTTGATCTATAAAATTACCATACCATAGAAAATACATGATTTAATTTCTATTGATAATTTCAGGTACATGATGTAACTTCTATGGATAAATTTAATGTACACCTGTCATGAACTAAATATGTGGGCCACCATTTCTAATCTTTTGAAAAAGCTAATTGCCAGACTCCGTGTGGCTTCCGTACTTATCAAAGATCAGGAAAACGCATGTACCTAGGCTTGAGGAAGCCTATGAACTCTGTGCTGAATGTAACTTGGTGGTAGATGAACTTAGGACCATAGAATAAACCACTTAGGTGTACTTTTAGTAATGAGCAATGTAGAGAACCTTTACACATGGTGACTCTTCATCATGTATAAAGCTCTGAGGGGAGCCTGTTTTGTCAACCTTTTGTACCTCTCTTCTCTGACTGAGAAGAACAATGAATGAAATACGCAGGGAATGACCACCAATTTGGAGAAGTGGGATGTTGTGTTTTCATAATCTTGTGGCCTCAAATACTCCTCAAAGAAAAGTGAAATTTAAAAGTTGAAAAAAAATAAGAGCAAACAAATTACGTTAAAGGCTAAGTTTACCTTTTAGGAAAAAATAATACATTGACATGTAGGGGGAAAAAATAGCATTCATTTATTTTTTCCTATAGGAGCCTCAGTGGATCTCAGGTGCAATGTCAGGCTCCTGCAGTTTTCTCCCCATACCCAGCCAGTGCTGGCTTCCTGTTAGAAAGCTGGAGGAATTATCTGTGAACTAAAAGGGCACTCATTGGGGCCCTCGCAGTTCATTGAGAACTACAAGCTGTCTGCCACAGTGGCAGACAGCTGTGTAGGTGGAGCCCCACGCAGCTGCTACATTTTAAAATGTGACAGTGGGTGTGGGGAGAAGATCACCTGCCCGCTGTCACAGTGGAAGAGATGAGGGGGTGAGCTGAGCATAAGCTTGACCATGTTCCAAAGGTAAATTTTGCCTTTATCAAAAGACTCATGTGAGAGGAACCATTCATGAATGAATGATTTTTATCAAGATGTTCCTGTGACATTTGTTTACACAGTGTATTTGTATAACCATAAATACATTGGTTACATGTGTTACAGAAATGTCTTCATATAAATAAAAAACGTATTATTATTATTAAATAGTTCCTCTCACATAGATATTTTTTAATGGGATATACTGAGGTTCTACTGTGGAAATTTCCCCAAACAAGACACTAGAGTCCCCTAAGCGTTATTTAAAAAAAAAAAAAAAAAAAAAGACCAAGGAGCTGTCCAAGGATGTCAGGGGCAGGATTGTAGACCTACACAGGCCTGGAATGGGGCTACAAGACCATCGCCAAGCAGCTTGGTGAGAGGGTGACAACAGTTGGTACAATTATTGGCAAATAGAAGAAACACAAAATAACTGTCAATCTCCCTCGGTCTGGGGCTCCATGCAAGGTCTCACCTTGTGGAGTTTCAATGATCATGAGAATGGTGAGGAATCAACCCAGAACTACACAGGAGAATCTTGTCAATGATTACAAGGCCGCTAGGACCATAGTCGCCAAGAAAACCATTGGTAACACACTACACCGCGAAGGACTGAAATTCTTCAGCGCCAACAAGGGCCCCCCTGCTCAAGAAAGCACATGTACAGGCCAATCTGAAGTTTGCTAATGAACTTCTGAATGATTCAGAGCAGAACTGGGTAAAAGTGTTGTGGTCAGATGAGACCAAAATGGAGCTCTTTGGAATCAGCTCAACTTGCCGTGTTTGGTGGGGGAGAAATGCCGCCTATGACTCCAAGAACACCATACCCACCCTCAAAAATGGAGGTGGAAACATTATGCTTTGGGTGTATTTTTCCGCTAAGGGGACAGGACAACTTTAACGCATCAAAGGCATAATGGACGGGGCCATGTACCGTCAAAACTTGGGTGAGGACCTCAGATCAGACCTCAACCACTTCCCGCCCCGCCTATAGCAGAATGACGGCCGGGCGATGGTTCCATTATCCTGACTGGATGTCATATGACAGCTTTCAGGATAACAGCCGGCGCGCACCCGTGGGGGCGATCGGTGGTGCGGCGCATCAGTCTGAGACACCGATCTCGGTAAAGAACCTCTGATGGAGGCTCTTTACCACGTGATCAGCTGTATCCAATCACAGCTGAACACTATGTAAACAGGAAAAGCCGTGTATCGGCTTTTCCTCACTCTCGTCTGACAGACTCGAGTAGAGCCGATTGGCTGCTCTCCTGAGCCCACTTCAGACCACCAGGGATTGCCAGCACTGATGCCAATCTGTGCCCAAAATCTATGCCAATCAGTGCTCACAAATGGTGCCAGTCAGTGCTCAATAATAATGCCTGCCAATGCCTCCTTACCAGTGATGTCCATCAATGCCATCTATCAGTGTATAGCAGTGCCCATCAGTGCTGCATATTAGTGCCCATCAGTCAAGGAGAAAATGTACTTATTTACAATATTGTATAACAGAAACAAAGAAAAACTTTTTTTTTCTTCAAAATTTTCAGTCTTTTTTTTTTTTTTTTGCACAAAAAAAAAAAAACACCCCAGCAGTGATCAAATATCACCAAAAGAAAACTCTATTTTGTGGGAACAAAATTATAAAAATGTGTTTGGGTACAGTGCAGCATGACCGCGCAATTGTCATTCAAAGTGCGACCGTGCTGAAAATTGGCCTGGGCGGGAAGGAAGGAAAGTGCCTGGTATTGAAGTGGTTAATCCCATAGAAAATATGTGAAAGGAGCTGAAGGTTCAATTTACCAAATGTCAGCCTCGAAACCTTAATGACTTTGAGAGGATCTGCAAAGAGGAATAGGAAAAAATCCTTTCTGAGATGTGTGCAAACCTCGTGGCCAACTACAAGAAACGTCTGACCCCTGTGACTGCCAACAAGAGTTTTGCCACCAAGTCATGTTTTGCGAAGGGGTCAAATACTTATTTCACTAATTGAAGCCACTGAAAAAAAAATACTTTAAAAGTCAGCAGCTACAAATACTGCAGCTGCTGACTTTTTTAAAATCAGGACACTTACCTTTCCAGGGCGCCCATGATGTCCTCACCTGAAGCCGACCCATCCTTCGGCTCCCGGGTGGAGGTGCCGGCATCTTCAGTAATGGGAATCGGGAAGTAGAGCCTTGTGACTTCACAGCCTGGTTCCCTACCGCGTGAGTCACGCTCCACGTCCTGACTGGTCCCTGCTGTCTTTTTGGGACCTGTGTGTCTCCCAGAAGACATTGGGGGGGGGGCAGACATGGCGCAGATTCTGCGGCGATCTATCGCCAGAAGTGGGAGCAAATACCTGTATTGGACAGGTAACTGCTCCCCCCCCCCCCCCCCCCGAAAGGTGCCAAATGTGACACCCGAGGGGGGAGGAACTGGATAAGTTCCATTTTTTTTTTGGGTGGAACTCCGCTTTAACCACCTCAATACTGGGCACTTTCACCCCCTTCCTGCCCAAGCCATTTTTCAGCTTTCAGCGCTGTCACACTTTGGCAATTGCGCGGTCATGCAACACTGCACCCTAATGACATTTTGATCATTTTTTTCCCCACAAGTAGAGCTTTCTTTTCGTGGTATTTGATCACCTCTGTGGTTTTTATTTATTACGCTATAAACAAAAGAAGAGGGACAAGTTTGAAAAAACAATATATTTCTTACTTTTTGCTATAATAAATATCCAATTTTTTTTTTTTTTAAACAAATTTTTTTCTCAGTTTAGGCCGATTATGTTTTCTTCTACATATTTTTGGTAAAAAAAAATCGCAATAAGTGTATATTGATTGGTTTGCACAAAAGTTATAGCGTTTACAAAATAGGGGATAGATTTATAGCATTTTTATTTATTTATTTTTTTTACTAGTAATGGCGGCGATCAGCGATTTTTTTTTTTTTTTTTTTTTTTTTTTTTTTTTTTTTTTTATTGTGACTGCAATATTGCAGCAGACATATCGGACACTTTTGACACATTTTTGGGAGCATTCACATCTATACAGCGATCCGTGCTATAAAAATGCATTGATTACTCCATAAATGTGACTGGCAGGGAAGGGAGTAACACTAGGGGGCGATCGAGGGGTTAATGTGTGTCCTAGGGAGGTGATTCTAACTGTGGGGGGAGGGGACTGACTGGGGGAGGTGACCGATCGGTGTCCCTATGTACAAGGGACACACCATCGGTCTCCTCTCCTCTGACAGGACGTGGATCTGTGTGTTTACATACACAGATCCACGGTCCTGCTCTGTTACCCGGCAATCCCGGGTGCCCGGCGGACATCGCGCCCACCGGCACGCGCACTGGGTCCAAGCGACGCAGCGGGCACGCACGCGCACTCCCCCTAGTGGCTCAGGAGGGCGATCACGTCATATGACGTCCGCCCAGAACAAGAGCTGCCTCGTCCCGCCATCATATGACGGTGGGCGGTAGCCTAGTGGTTAAAATGCATATCAATTGATAACTTTTTTGAAATGCATTTCTTGATTTATTTGTTCTGTCTCTCACTGTTAAAATAAACCTACCATTAAAATTATAGACTGATCATTTCTTAATGGGCAAACATACAAAATCAGCAGGGGATCAAATGCTTTTTTCCCTCCACTGTATTGTGTGTTTATATATTTCCTATACTTATCACATTGTGACCCTTCTCTCTCTCTGCTTATTGCCACCTCCCTCTGAGGCGGAGAAACAGGGAGGAGAATAATAATCTTCATTGCACCTTATTAAACTGGTCCTTTTGTGTAGACTTTGCTGCCAGTTTCTCACTGTGCTACAATGGTATAAGCATGGCATCTCCACTCATTGCAGCTTATTAAAATGCTGCACGGTGAAGATAAGCTACGATAGTCACTATCTTGACTCCTCTCAGTTTAATAAACATTCACCTTAGATGGGATGTACCACACAATTGGTCACAATATATCAGGTCACAATATATCTATACTGGCAATATTTCTTTACATTGGATCTTATTACAACAAAGCCTTTTACCCTTTGTAATAGTTTTTTGCTAATGTCTTTGCAGTTGTACCTGTTTTTAAAATATAGATAAGAGTCTTGTGTGTGAGAGGTTTATGTACCTTTATGTATCAGTGTAATATGTTGGTTAAATTCTAGATCAGCTGGTGGAACTGCAGCTCAAGTGTCTGAGTTTCTGGACATTGAAGAAAACATTTGGTCACCAAGATTTGGCTTGAAAGGTAAAATTGATGTAACGGCCAAAGTAAAAATACATCAGAAAACAAAAAGCCATTTGAAAATTATGCCTCTGGAGCTGAAAACCGGCAAGGAGTCAAATTCCATTGAGCACAGGAGTCAGGTGATTTTGTAATAGTTTTTTTTTTCATCTCTAGCTTATGTAGTGTGAATATACTGTATTTAAAGTGGAACTTTATGTACAAAACCAAAATGGGTGAACAGGCACGGTTTTTAATGCAAAAGAGACATACTTTGTCTCTTCTGCATTCAAATGACTCACCTGCTTGTTTGCCCCTGTACATAGAGCTGTGCACACTGCACAAATTCAACAATACCAAATCTGACTGCATGCCTGCGCATGTGTGAGAGTGACATCCTGTCAGCCTGGCCAATGAAAATAGCCAGCGCTCGATACCTGGAAGTCACTCATGTGCAGGAATGACATCAGATTGTCCTGGCCAATGAAAGCGGCTGGCACTTGATACCGGGAAGCGGGCCGCTAGAAGAAGTGAATGGCTGGTGGGGAGCTACAGGAAGCTGCATCACTGGAGCTGAGTTGAGTATAGTGGCGCTTTAAAGATTTCATCATGTTTTTTTATTTTGTCACATTTTTTTCAACTGCATACTGCCATGCACTTGGCCAATGAGTTTCTGTGTCCATTAACCTGTTCACGCCGATATACTGCGGCAGAACGGCTCCCCTGGGCAAAATCCCATATGGGTACCTCCATTCCTTTAGAGGCCACCAGAGGGGGACCCGATGCGCGTGGCCGGCAGGTACAATTGCCGCTGGCCATGCGCGATCGTGTGCACGCGTGTGTGTGTGTGTGCGTGTGCGTGTAAACACAAATCCCTGTGCTGTCAGTAGGAACACACGATATGTCTCCTTCTCCCTAAATAGGAAAAACAATATGTCTCCTCTCCTAGTCAATCCTATTCCCCCGCAGTTAAAACACACACACTGAGGGAACACCGTTATGCGCAT
Source organism: Lithobates clamitans (assembly GCA_037952925.1). Taxonomy (NCBI): domain Eukaryota; kingdom Metazoa; phylum Chordata; class Amphibia; order Anura; family Ranidae; genus Lithobates; species Lithobates clamitans. The sequence continues at coordinate 5,860,458 of JBBGZY010000896.1, read as the reverse complement.
TTATGTTTATATGGTTTTTATGCATATGTCTTAGCACTTTTTTATGCACATATTTTCACTATTTTTATTTAAGGATTTTTTGAAAGTTTTTTGGAATTTACACTTTTTTTATTAATTTATACCGTTTTGTTTTAATCAACTCTAATCTAGTTAGGTAATACACGTTGCACTTTATATATCTGTGGGCACATTTTGCAATTATACCAGAATATTTCTCCCATACATTTGCATTTTTACTATTCCCACATATATAATAATATATATTTTTAGTTTTTATTTTTCAATATTCATTTATTTTTACTTGATACACATCACTAGTTTCTACACATCAGATGTGGTTTAGTGGAACAGCGCCAATCACCCCGAATAGAGACTCTATACAATTAACCCTTTGATCGCCCTGTAGTGTTAACCCCTTCCCTGCCAGTGACATTTACACAGTAAATCGTCTGTATGAACAGATGATCTGTCACTTCTCCCCTCAGAGAACTGGGATCTCTTTGTTTACGCACAGAGATCCCGGTTCTCGCCGTGTTACGAGTGATTGCGGGAGCCTGGCGGTCATCGGCTCCGGGGGCGAGCAGCGTGCGCCCCTAGTGGCAGTCTTAGGAACTGACGTAACATAACGACAATTCCCCTGCCTGTGCCATTCTGCCGCAGTACAACTGCTGCGGCTGGTCGGCAATCGGTTAATTAAGTTTTGAAGCTAACAGTAGATTTATTTCTTTTCTTTTTTCTTTTTTTTTCCCCCCCCTTTATTTTCAAAAAAATTACCCCTGCAATGCAGAGCTCCTGCGGACTGTTGGTGTATCTGTATGCTTGTACCTCGAAGAAACAATTTACTATTAGTGCATTCAACAGCCCCCTCTGTAGCTCATCGGCCATGAAAGCCATCTGTACTTGTAATTCATGCACAGAACTCTGTGAATAATGATCTGGCCGTGTGGAGACATGATCCGTGGGCCGCTGTCATGGGGGGGGGGGTGGAAAGGGATGGGGGAGCAGGGGCGGGGTCATGTTACATGTTCCCAAAGGCGAACTTAGCCTTTAAAGGATAACTCCAAAAATAAATACACCCATCTTAATTAAACCATGTGCATTTATAATTTTATTTGCGTTTGAGCCTGCATTTGCTGTCATGATCAGTGGATTGCAGGAACAATGCTCTGGCACCTGCAGACTATTCCTCCAGCCACAGGTCTGCACCAAGATAATGACTTTGGGATGGGACTAGAGGAAGTAATAATGGAGTACACATACGGTGACATTGTTGTGGCAGATGGGACTTATAGCCTTTTTGCATTTTCAGATTCCTGAATGACGCAGGTGGAGCCATACACTGAATTCTGAATTAAAAGAATGACCAGCAGGGGTTGCGGACTCTGACCATATTTCATGTTACACCCTAAACTGGATATAACATCAAACATGGTCAGAAATGTGTACAAGCCTACGGTTTTTCCTATAACTATCTTTTAACCCTAAAAAAAAAAAAGCTCCTGTTCCTTTAAAAATGATATATATGTAAAATACCTGGTTGATCCTGCCTGTTCCTGTGTGTACTGACCACGGTAATCATGACTTCTAATCTATGATACCTTGATCAGTTTATTTGCCTCGGTCATCCCACTTTCTGCTGGGGAGTCTCCCTCTCCCCCTCCCTCACTGCCTTTTAGCTCAGTAGTCTGCGTGAGAGCGGATCTCCTCCCCTCCCCTCCTCTCCTGAAGTTATTACTGTAATGTAATAAAATTGCTGGCATTGCCTCTGTTTTAGGCAGATATAAAGCACTGTGTGTCAGTTTTCAAAAAAAAATTATATTCCTAAATGCCTTCATGCACAGCTCCACTGTGTGGTCACCTGGTCTCCCTCTGCTGGCCGGCTGATATTAGAAGGGAATCTCGGCCCCTCCCACTGCTCTCCTTAGATCGAGAAAGGAGAGTGGTGGGGGATCATGCGATCGCACAGCGGAGCTGTGGAAAAAGGTTATTTAGGAATATAATCTTTAAAAAATTGACACACAGGGCTTTATATCTGCCTTAAACAGAGGGAATGGCAGCGATATCAACTAGTGACTTAACCTCTTACTTTAAGTGTATCTGCTTGTTGTATTGCAATGAGCCAGGGGAACTAAAAAGTATAACTGAGGTTATGAGCTAAACAGACATTAGCATCAACCTATAAAGCCTTGTGACATATTCAACCTAAAGGTCAAAAATTTTCTAATATTTGTGCAGGCACCCTATCTTACACACAGCAATGTGTGATCATTAGGCAGTGTTGATACTGTCATTCATTTAGTCTTTCTCAATTTTTGTGTCAGGTTATTCTATATACTTTGCTTAGTCAGGAAAGAAGAGAGGATCCAGAGTCTGGTCTACTCTTATATCTGAAGACTGGAAACATGTACACAGTACCTGCAAATCATCTAGACAAAAGAGGTGTGTGACCTAACACTCGGATAAATATATTGTGAATGGCAGACTCCCCAGTATTTGTATGTATACCTTTTTTAGATTATAATCTTTTTAGTCACGTTTTAGTATCATTTTACAGGTGATTTGAAAAGGCAAAAGTTGCAGCAAGTATAAATATATAAAACAAAATGGGGGGTGATGCAAGCTCAATTACCATCGGGATCACTAGATTACTACAAACAAGTGCCCAATCATGGTAATTTGTGGACTACAACCTATATGCATCAGATGTGAGCAGTTACTTGAGACTGACAGCCTAATCGTAACAGGAGATGTTTGAACTCTCTGATAATCTAACGGCTCAGAAATGTAATCCTGCCTAAATATTCAGACAAAGAAGTAGCAAGAGGGAAAAGAAATGAGCTAAAGAAAAAGTGTAGCGAAAAGGAGAAATTTACCAGAACTTGTAGAAAGAGTATGCTCCCCGTGTATAACGTTTTAAAGTGCATTTATAAACATTCCTTGAGATAATGTGGATTCTAGTTGTGATTTAATTAAGATTGATGCCTGTGTAGCAAAAATATACCATGCAAGTCTAACCCTTTCGCTGCTGGAGCCACTTTTGTTTTTCTTGCACAGGTTTTAAAAAATAATTTTAGCCCTACATTTTACATAAAACCCACAAACCTTATATATTTCCTGAAAGTAGACACCCTAGAGAATAAAATTGTTACACAATATGTCTGTGGCCAGCTCATACTTGCCTAGGTGGATGCAGCATCAATCTGATGCTGCATCCGTCCCCCGGCGCCTCTTCACTGAGAACTGAGCCGCCGATGGCTTGGTTCTCTCACCTCCCCAAGCATAGGTCAATCAGCAGCTCTCCTGCTCTGCTCCTCCACGCTAACTGGAGCGCTGAGCTGTGGAGGGGCAGGGAGCGGCTGTCACAGCGGCTCGCTGAGGCGCCTATCAGTCCAGGCACCTGGCGGATTCAGACTTTCAGAGTTGGGACACGCGGTGCCTGGACTGATCTTGGTGACGTCAGCAGAGAGTGGGTCACAGGACTGCAAAACCAATTGCACTCCTGTGACCCATAGGAGAAGCCCAGCCGAATGAGCTCAGGCTGGACTTCTCCTTTAACTGTTATTTTGTGGAAATCTGATTCAGGTTATATTCTACAAAAACAATTCGGATTGGCAAAAATCGGCAAGTACTTGATGACTAGTTTACTTTAAAGCCTAAAGATGTCCATGATGGGGGATTTTTTTTCCGGTTCCTCTATCCATGCTTCACAGTGCAGATGGACTAATCCCCTGCTGTGGCTATTGTATTTTGGCAGCAGCCTCATTTAATTGTATGAAGCCGCTTTTAGGCCAACCATTTTCTGCCCCCCCCCCTTTGGTTTTTTAATGGAGAGATCCACGTTTGGATCTCGCTTCAGAGCCTACTGAGAGGCGGTGTGGAAGCCCCATTTTTCCGACAAACACGCAGCAACTGTGTTCATTGCATGTGGTTTGCGGGGCATTTGCAGCGCTTTCCCATTTGCTTGAATATGTAGCATTTGGCAGGCTTGCCACCCGCTGATTGCTACATGCTAAGTGACCTTTGCTAGGGGCGGGAAGCATTACGACCACGGCATCAGAGAGAGAGAGACAGCAGCAATAACTAGACTGCACGTCACAGCGCTGGGAGATCAGGTGAATGAGGCTGCAGATGGACACAGTGAGGCAGGGAGTCTCGAGTATAAGCCGAGGGTGGCGTTTTCAGCACAAAAAAAGTGCTGAAAAACTCTGCTTATACTCTAGTATACACGGTATGTACACACACACACACACGACCAAGTCAGAAGCCTGAAGGTTGTTGTGCTGTCAGTGTCTCTATTGGAGTAACTTTCCCCTGTGTTGACAGGATTGGAGGAATAAAGCAGGGTAAAATCTTTCAAACGGAGACATAAATGGCAATTAAACCGTTATGTTTTAGAAGAGGGGAAATGGTTTAGAACCTTTTGTTAGCTTCTTTTTTTTTCTTTTCTTTTTTTTTTTGAGGTTTAAAGCTTTTAAACTGACCCTTTTAGCTATAATAAAGCTGACAAAGAAACTTGTATGTGTAAAAGACTGCAAGCCTCTCCTGCCATCCATGCATCACCATGAGAATCATTCCCCTTAGTTGGCTGGGAAACTGATACATCTGGGAGTGTCATTCTCCAAAATCCCCCCTTCGCTTTATCTGGCTCCTCCTACTGAATTCCACATCACTACCACAGGAGGCGGGTAGTGCCTTTTAAAGTTGAATAGGGGAAACCAATAAGAGCTGCAGGGGGGATCCAGAAGGCTTACACTCCCTGAAGTGTTGGGTTCCCAGCAGACTTTGGGGGGCGGGGGTTCTCATAAATAAAGTGGCGTCCTGCAGCCCTGGTGGCAAAAGAGCTAAAACCCTCTCTGAAAATCTTTGATTTACATACATCCTGTCAGTAACATACTTTCTGTCCTAGGATGACAACGCTTGTTGTACAGCATCTATGGGGGAGCAACATTGTCACCCAAGGTCAGGAAGTGTTCTAGAACTACAGAATATCTTTCCTTATTACCATAACGTGGGGAGGGGAGTTTTGCAGTTCAGAGAGACCCTTTGAAGGCCTGATAACATCTGAGATTTCAGTGCAGCATTGTCCGCTCACTACAAGAAGTTACATATTCACTGGATTTCTGGCAGGGTATCTTAGAAATAAAATTCTGTGTGTGTGTTCTAAATAAAAAGTATTTCTTTTTTCCAGAATTACTCAAAATACGGAATGGGTTATCATTTTATTTGTCAAATGTAGTGCATAAATCCAATAATGGAAGTAAAGAAATCAAACTGTCTGCACTACCAACAATGATTGCTGACAAGCAAGCCTGCAAATTTTGTTCACAGTTCCGAAATTGTGCCCTTTACAGCAGGTGACTCCTTTTTTTTTTTTTTTTTTTTTTTATATGACAAATTGGGAGATCCTATAAACATGGTTATGGAACTGAATGTTCCACCGAAACCTAGTCTGATACTGCAAACTCCTTTCAGTCCAAGGAATATTGCGGTGGTGGTCTGGTGTGTATTCAGATCTACACTGTACTCTTTCTTTCCAAACACTACATCAATGGTGTCAAAGTGGAATAGGTGTTTATGAGAAACCAATTCAGAGCTTCTACTTATAACATTTTACCGATATCTGCAATTTCTGACATTTTTGTTTGATTTTCGTTTTCGGGAAACTGCACAACAAAGACAAAAAAAGGGGAGTGTACCAGCCTTGTGCATTACCCAAGATACCATTTTATTGCATAAACCACAACTGGATAGTGAATTTACTCACAAACCAAGCAGAGGGAAAATAACAGCATCAACAGATGGTATAACCCTCAAAATGCATTAGCATTGCTATGATGTCATTTACGCCTGTCTTGAGTACTGTTCGAGGTGGTTCTTGAAGTGGGTTTCTGCCTCATGTTTAATTTCTTTTCATTCAGCTTGGTTTCTGACTATATCCTCTTCTGTTTTATAAATAAATGGTATCTTCGGTAATGCACAAGGATGAATAAGTAAGGAAAAACAGCGCTATGAGTCAAATATATACTTTAAGTGAATAATGGTGGATAAAGTTCATAACAACAAGTGACAAAAGTTAAGTCCAATGGATATCTTCAAATGTGCAATATGGAACGGGCAACTGAGTCCCTTAATAGGCAATAAGGATGAAAGCTGGATGGACCTTCACCACACCACAGTGAACAGGTAAATTGGGCGCTTACCAAATGGCAAGCTTAGATAAGCTTGTGACCTTAACCCGGTCGGGGCCTTTCTTGGGATGGAAACACCGTTTAGACACTTCCTCAGACCGTGGATAACTGACTATCCTCCACAGAAGGAAACCAGGATACAGAGAAAGCTATACCAATAGCTTGGAGTAGTTTTCACACATAATGTCCCAAAAAAAGAAGGGAGAGCAACATAGCGTAATCCTGAAGGATATTTATTTAAAAGACATTTGAAATTACACTTACAGTGTGTTGGGTAAAAACAGCATGGAAAGCCGGCCGGCTAATACGAACACCCGTCCTACAGACGGTGGATACGGCACGTCAGCACGTCAGCACGCCCAATGCACAAGGATGCACAAGGATGGTGCACCCCTTTTTTAGTTTTTGCCATACAGCTACTAGGATCCCCCCATGTCTGGAGCAATTAGCAAGCCCTAGAGTAAACCTGGTTACCTGAGGAGGCTGAAGCCTAAAAATAGACTGCTGTGAAATGATGGTTATATTTATCTGCCATTGACCGCACAGACTTTAGGGCTGAAGATAGTTTGGAATTTAAAGAAACCCTGTCGTCGGACCATTCCTTTCAACAATCTTCCCATAAAATTTTATGTGAATTTAAGGTATTTTATACTTGGTATTAACTTGCAAAATATCCCATTGTGTAGACATCCCAAAGCTCTGAGACTTCTGCTGGGTACTACCATCCTGGATGTGATGTCTGCAGCCTGACCAGACAGAGTGGTCACTTAAATTGCATACTTTACTATTTCCTTTTACTCCTCCACTGGCTGCTGCCTAAAATTTTATATAGTGGTGGATTATTTGTTCTAGCGCATTTATTAGGCTCTCCCAGAAGAGAAGAGGGCTATGACTCTTCCTGACATATTCAAATTTGCATGCAAGCTTTAAAAAGACTTTATTTTTTTGTTGTGACTTTACGTTTAGTTTTTTAAGTTGGTGACAGGGTCTCTGTAATAGGCAAAAATGCTTATCAGATACATTTTGCTGTGTTATTGAATCAGAAATTGTTCTATATCCTAAAGTAAGATAAGCACTTTCGGCCACCTGTATTAAGTATCCTTAAGTATGCAGCCCATAGCAACTAGCCTACTTTTGTAAGCTGCCGTTAGAAAATAATCTGGTTACTATAACCTAGATCTATACAGCACTGTGCAAAAGTCTTAGGCAGGTGTGAAAAGTGTTATCTGTCGGGTTCGTTCAAAAACTGTGTGCAAGTTTACCTAGAAGAATTGATGCTAAGGGTGGTCACATCAAATTGATTTGATTTGGATTCCTCTTCTGTTCATTTACTTTCCGAATTGTTAATTGATTAAAAACTTACTGATAACACTTCTATTTCTGAAAGTATTCCTAATTTACAGCATTTTTTCCACACCTCCCCAAGACTTTTTGACAGTACTATATGTATATATATTTTTCCCCCAAGGCCTTCTGAAAAACGAATGCAAGTTACATTTTATGCTGCTGTTATATTAGGTCTGTAGAACAGCCGAGTGGATCCTTCTACATACCCAGTGAAATGGCCCCCATTATTGAGAATCAGACTGAACATCTGAAAGACTCCCACTTGCAGTACTTCAATCTATGGTACCTCATGTGCTGTCTGGAAGGCCAGTCAAAGGAATCAAAAAATGGTCGCAAAAATATCTGGATGCTGTCAGCAGCTGAGAGGTAACAAGGTTTCTAATTATGTATCTTTTTGATAGGTCATTGGTGTAGATTTGTCACATAGCTAGTTTTAATTTACTTGATTCAAATTTATAGTTTGACAAGCATTTTATATCATTTCATGGAATTTTTATCTTGTTCTTCCTACCAATGTGATCACATTAAATAGGATCAGTAGCCTTTTCTTTATCGTACATCATGGGACACAGAGCCTAAGTTAATAACTTAATGGGTATATAGGCACGTTCAGGTGATGGACAATAGTGTACCCAATTCAGGAAGTTCACTCCCTATATAACCCCTCTTCCTATCAGGAGTACCTCAGTTTTTTCACCAGTGTCTAAGGTGTTGGTCACTAGTGAAGATGTGCTCTGAGGAGCTCCAGGAGGGATCCATGCTGGATTTAAATAGCCTCCACAGACTGGATCCATCCAAAGTGCCACTGAGGCCAAAGTGGATGGTACCCGGGCCTTGTATCCGAAGCACGAGGTTTTGCCTGTAACGCCTCTCTTTGCAGGGCTGGACCCTGGGACCCAGGGCTTTGGTCATGCTACATTACCTAAAAGCTTTCCTGGTGGGGTGTTTTTTACAGGTCCAAGGGAGCGGAACCCCGATAAAAAGTGACCCGTTCCTTTGCTAAACGCAGCCCGCCATGATGGGTGAAGGTTGGATTGACTGGTAATTCAGCAAATCCTGCGGCGGGGATAAGGTAAGGGACTGATCTATGCATTTCTCCCTATTCAGTTGCTGCCTCGACGACTTTGCAGGATCAAGCTGCAAAGAAAGACGGTCATTCTGGTAGCACCAGCATGGCCCAGAAGGTCATGGTATGCAGAAATCGTAAAGATGGCGGTGGAGGGTCCATGGTCCCTCCCACTACGGCCAGACCTACTCTCACAGGGGCCAATATTCCATCCTACCTTACGAATGCTAAATTTAACGGCTTGGCTATTGAAACCCACATTCTGAAGAAACGTGGGCTTTCCGGGTCAGTTTATCTCTACCTTGATTAATGCAGAAGCCAGCTTCCAGGACTATATATTATAGAGTCTGGAGGGCTTATGTTTCCTGGTGTGAACTCAAGGGTTGGCACCCTCTGAGGTATATCGTAGGCAGAATTCTTGCATTTCTCCAATTAGGGGTACAGATGAAATTGGCCTTGAGTACTATTAAAGGCCAAGTCTCAGCTTTATAGGTCTTATTTCAAAGACTGCTTGCTACACATTCTTTAGTGCGGGGTTTTTATGCAAGGGGTGATGCGGCTTAATCCGCCAGTCAAACCTCCTTTGAACCCTTGGGACTTGAACTTAGTTTTGTCAGTGTTACAAAAACAGCCATTTGAACCGATACAGCATATTCCCTTATTCCTTCTGACAGGGAAGCTGGTGTTCTTAGTTGCTATATCCTCAGCAAGGAGGGTTTAGGAATTGGCTGCTCTTTCTTGTAAAGAGCCATACTTGATTATTCATGAGGACAGAGTGGTGTTACGCCATCGTCCAGACTTTTTGCCAAAAGTGGTTTCAGGTATTCACCTGAACCAAGATATTGTCCTGCCATCGTTTTTTCCAAAACCATGTTCCAGGGAAGAGAAGTCACTACAATGTCTTGATGTGGTGAGAGCAGTGAAAATCTATTTAAAGACAACTGCTCAGATTAGAAAGACTGATGTTTTATTTATTCTACCAGTGGGTCCTAAGAAGGAACAGGCAGCGTCGAAATCCACTGTTGCTAAGTGGTTTCGGCAGGTTACAAGTCTGACTTATAATTTAAGGGGTAAGATTCTCCCTTTTCAATTCAAAGCGCACTCTACCGTGGCGGTTAGTGCTTCTTGGGCAGTGCGTCACCAGGCCTCCATGGCGCAGATCTGTAAGGCCGCAACTTGGTCTTCAGTACATACATTCACCAAGTTTTATCAAGTGCATGTAAGCAGGTATGAGGATATCGCCTTTGGGCGCAGTGTGCTGCAGGCAGCAGTATAGGTCCTCAAGTCTGGGGGTACCTACCTTGTGGGTTGTGTCTCCCTCCCCTCAAATAGCATTGGTATGTTATTAACTTAGGCTCTGTGTCCCATGATGTACAATAAAGAAAATAGGATTTTTTTATAACAGCTTACTTGTAAAATCCTTTTCTTGGAGTACATCATGGGACACAGAGGTCCCTCCCCTCTTTTGGGGTTTAAGTATATTGCTTTGCTACAAAAACTGAGGTACTCGTGATAGGAGGAGGGGTTATATAGGGAGTGAACTTCCTGGATTGGGTATGCCAGTGTCCATCACCTGAAGGTGCCTATATACTCATTAAGTTATTAACTTAGGCTCTGTGTCCCATGATGTACTCCAAGAAAATGATTTTACAGGTAAGCTGTTATAAAAATCCTATTTTTAATGTTTTAGACATGTAGTGCCATACAAAAATCCTAGGAACTTTACATAGGTCCCGATCTAGGCAGGAGAGACCAGTCTCCTTGAATAGGAAGTCACATCCTGAATTTTTTTAGGCATAACTTTTTTTTCTCTACTGCAACAGTAACTATAATATCTTGGTTTTGTTTACATAGTGTATTAATGCAGGTATCGTTTTTTTTAAAGTATTGTGCATGTCTGCTTGCTTTACCCATTCTTCGTTTGTATGGATATTATTTCTTTTGTATTTAGAGAAGACAATGGGCAGTGTATCGGGGACCTCATTAGGACAGGAAGTGTGCAGCCCTTGGCCGAAGGACAGTACCTTCATACTTTTCATCGTCAGTCCGGTAACATTCCAGCTATCAATCTGGCAACAGGGGATAGAGTTGTAGTAAGCGGAGAAGATAAAAAATTCCTTGCACTCTCTAGTGGATTTATCCGAGATGTTAATGAGAATAATATTACCTGCATTTTGGACAGGTTTGTGTGATATATTCAATCCGTAACTTTCTAAAGGCACATGAATAAGATGAGTAGCTCAACTAAAATGTTGCAAATCTTCTCCTACAGGAGCCTAGCCAAGATTCCTCAAGGTACTATATTTAGACTCGATCATGAGGAAGGAGGGGGTGGTCTGGATGCCCATCTAGGAAACTTATCAAAGCTTATGGAAAATTCTCCTGGAAGGTTTGTGGCTTTTTAGTCTTCATTAAACTACAATACTGAAGGGATGGATTTTTACAGGAATGGCATGGATTAGAAGCCTGTTTGGGGCTTTTGCTTGCAAACATGTCTGCGAGCAGGCTGTGGATCATTTAAAACCCTAAGAGCCCTTTGACACTAATCAGTTTTTGGTGTGCTATGGGTGTTTGAAAAGTGGAACAAAAATGCATGAAAAATGTATCCCTTTAAATCCTATGGAACTCTCCACATTAAAGGCGTGCTGTGCTTTTGAAAAGTTTTTCAAAAGCGCACTAAAAAGGCACCTTCCATTGTAAGTCAATGGGAATTTATCAAAGGCGCATCAGTGTGAAAGAGCCATTAAAGCCGAGTTCCACTCTCACAGTCTTTTTAAAAGTCATCAGCTACAAATACTGTACACTTACCTGTCCAGGGAGCCTGCAATGCCGCGCCTTCAGACTTCACAGCCGGTTTTCTACTGCGCATGCGCTTTCTGAATAGCCCCAACATACACAGGTCCCAGAAGGCAGCGGGGGGGGGGGACGGGGACGAGGAGGGGCCAAGGCAGAAGAGAAAATGACTTACCTCGCCACGGCGAGGCTGGGACGGGAGTACACCTTTTGTACTTCATAAAAGGTAATAAAAAACTGTATATCCTAAAACGAGGGATGGAGGGGTGGTGGTCTTTAGTTTAAGACCAAGTAGTAAAGTTGGGTGGAACTCCGCTTTAAGCTACACAAACAAACATCAAAAGACCATCAGTGTGAAAGGACCCTTAACCTGCAGTTAAGTTGCAGACAAGTTTTAATGGTCATTGACTTTTATATTTTTTTTACAGGAGAATTGCCATGTAAATCATGCACATTAAAGTTGAACTAAAGGCAAAACATTTTCCCAAATTGTCTTCCAGGACAGCACATGAGAGAGTGTTATTGCCTCCAGCAGAAAAGGCTAACATATCAACAAATAATACTTTATTATGAAGTCCCTCTGCTGAACTGGTCAGTATTTGTGTTTCCTCTTTTGAACGGGAAACATTCTGCTGGAACTCTGGGTTTGGGGCGAAAAGCTCTTTGGGCTGCTCCCTCCATATCTTATCTTAGCTGCTTACCTCCATGGTTTTGAGTGGTAAAGCAGAGGCTCTCTCTTCATGCTTTAATGCCCCCTGGACCAACTTCTTGACTGGTGAGGGTGCAGTCTGGTCTCCTCCCTCAGCTCCATGATCCCAGGGGTGCAGGACCTCCCCAGCATCAGCCCCCTTGGGAGATGCAGGTCTCTTGGGCCGGTCCCACTTTCAGCTGGACATATCTTTTAGTGACACCTGCGACATCTTCCGCTTGTGAGTGCACTACATTTGTTTATTAAAGTTGTAATTTATCTATTTACTGCACTATGGTTATTACTGTTTTTTTCTCCTACCCTCTGGTTCCACATTTAGCACTCTTTGCCTGGTGACGCATGGGCGCCACTCCCGGTAGGGACGGCGCCTGGGGACTGTTATCAGGCCTTCTTTCCAGCCCTTAGAATGCAAGAGGAGGGAGCAGGCTTCTGGCTGGACACTTTCGGTTCTGAGTCCATCACAGGGGCATGAACCCTGAATCCTGAGCATTTAGGTAGCCCTTTTGCACTGCTTGCCTCTTGGCATTGGGTATCCAAAGAGACTGTGACTATAGGCACCAGCTTCACTTATGTTGTCTACTTAACTATTTTGGGTGTTTGTGATTTGACCCCTCATGCATTTATGTATTTCTGTTGCTAGGGGTAATGTCAAACAGAACAGAGTTATTACTGTTTTTTTCAGATCCAAACTCAAGATAAAACCTGACTTCCTTCAGTTTCTGAAAAAAAAAAAGCCCTTGCTCACTGACCTTGAACCCCAAAACCCACCATCGTTTGTGTTCTGCCTGCTTCCACACCCTCTATTTTAGTAGAGTTTTTGGAAACCACAGAGGAGGTTGTTGATTTCTTTCAGTGAGCATACTTAATACAGTATATGCTAATTCCCCAGAGACAGGAGGAACGCAGGACTAGGACATTTTTTTTACTTTTTTTGAAACAACCTTTAAGGACTGAGACTTGACTTTCTGGTAGACAAAGTCTCTGTGTCTTTGCATATTGGCATGTATCAGTCTTTAGGAGGCTAAAGGTCTTGTTTTTCCAGTCCACAACTTATGCTCACAGAATCCAAAAGTCTGTCCCCCCCACCCCCCAAGTAAGTCCCTGGATGTGTCTGCCTCACAAGTGTTTGTCCCAGATACAACCTTCAGGCCATAGTGCAACCCAGAGCTTGCAGCTATTTAACCTCCACTTTACCTCAGAAGCCTTGTATTCTCTTCATCTCAAAGCCTGTTAAGGCTGTCTTTTCTAAACTCAGCCTTTAGTGAGGGCTTTATTAGCTGGAGGCTATGACCTTCCCATACTTAGAAATGTAAAACCACTTGGTGGTTATGTGAGGTTACATTCAGATTTCCTTGCCATATGCCTGCACTGCAATAAGAAATCTGTGTTTTTGTGGTAAATCTGCAGCTCTAGTACAGATCTATTTCTTTCAGACCTAGGATGTAATATTTTTGACTTCACATTTTCTCTTGAATTTGAAGTAACCTTTGTCTTGCCCTATGTCTGCATATGACTTGTGTGCATACTCGCTTGCCACGACCTCTGATTTTGGTCTAGTCTAAATAGGAAGCTGACCCCCCCACCCTCGCTGTCCTGAAAGATGATTTGGGGAATCAAATTGGACTTTACTATTTACTGGTAACTATTTTCCTGAGTCTTCCAGGACAGCATGATTCCACCCTTGTGATATGTTTTGTTTGCTTTTTGAATCAGGGTTTCTCAACCTTTTTCACCTTGGAGAAACCCCTGGCAAAAAGTTTGAGATCTGGAGGAACCCTTGAAATAATGTTCACATCTACAGCTCACGGAATGTTGGTGTGATTAGCGAGCCACTGATATAATAATTATTTTTAGAAATGGCTTTAAATAATAGAATCCTGATTAAAACATACCTATTTAGTTTTTTGCTTACCATTTCTCCACAGATGTTAAGTTCTGGATTGAACTTGAGATAAGCAGTGTACAGGCGGCAGCAGGGCAAGGGGCAGGGGATAAGCATAGCAGAGAGGGTCAGGAAGGCATACCACATGGGGGGCAGGAGGGTGCACTACATAGGGAGTCAGCTGGGCATACTACATGGGGGGGCAGCAGGGCACATTCAGGCACACAGCAGGGCATATTACTGTGGCGGTTTCCTTCAAAGCAGAGCAACGCAGGGAAGTGGCCGTGAGAAGTCATCTTGTGGCACGCTGTTGCCCGTCCCTCTTCTGTCATCCATTCTCTGAGACGTCACATACATGCACCTGGGATGGACAGGAGGGGTTGGCAGGGAACGGCGCACCACAACCAGTACTGTCACAGCCACTTCCCTGCGTAGCTCCACTTTTGTCAGCAATGGGAATGCAATCTACCCGTTAACTGTCTGTGATTAACTGGTAGATTGCAACGGAACCCTGTGTGTTTCAGATGATGTCCTTTGGTTCTCATCTAATACTGACCAGTTCAGCAGAGGGACTTCCTTTTTTATAGTATTTTTTTTGGTGATGCATTTCTTGGTCTTGTTGGAAGCGGTGCCTATCTCTCATGTGCTGTCCTGGAAGGCTCCCGGAAATAGTGTTACCGGTAAGTCTGAATATAGATTTTTTTATTTTTTTTTTTGGATTGAGTAAAGGAGGGGGGTTATAAGGGTATATCCCCTTTAATTTTTTTGCTATCTGTGTTCCACTGGGGAGATTTCTCTTAATTTCCTTTTCCATAGCCAAAACAACAGGAAGTGAGATGAAATCCCTCCAAAGTAATGGAATCCCTGGTTGTCACCAGAACTAGTGTCCCAGTTGGAAGATTTCCTCTCTCTTGCTGTTCTGTGAACAACCCAAATGTTGGTATTTTCTTTTCATTTCTCTTTTGATGATAATGGTAAACAGGACAAATAGAGAGGGTTTCTCTCCCTGATGGGGACAAAGTCAGCAATAATCTAATCCCTCTCCACTATCCAAAACTAAAAAAAAAAAGGGTTTAGCTTTAGTTATACTTTAATGGTTGTAGAACTGTTTAATGGTTTTAACAGTTCAATTCTGACCATCTTTATAAATAAACTTAAATTTTTCTTGCTGCCCAGAACAGCCAATCCCCTAATGATGTTGGGTTAGGGTAGGCCATTTTTTAAATAGGAACTGCTAACTCTTCTTTATCTTTGATTCTTGTATAGCACAAGATTCCAGGCACACACCTATTTACCTATTTAAAATCAGAAATAACATTCAGATTGTAAGTGAAATCCTATGAATTGTCTTTTTTTCCCCTCTGGGCAATGCAATACAGCTTTGCATAAATGTAGAATGTGTCAGTGATTATGCCGCTTCTGAAATCTTCTTTTAACCCTGTCAATAAAAATTTGTTTTCTTGTCCTGCAGTGAGAAACTCCGAGATTTGATCATTGACTTTAGAAAGCCTCACTTTGTTCAGTTTCTAAGCTCAGTTCTGCCTCATGATGCCAAAGACACTGTAGCCAACATTTTAAAGGGTAAGGATTTATGTTGTGGACTATATTATAAAAGAGATTTTTGGCAGCTTCCAAATGCAATTAAGACCAAATTTCATCACTTTGTATTCAAATATCAGCCAAAGTTATTTCCCTAAAGAGTCATTCTTAATTATTATGAAAGTGTTGTTGGGATATAGGTGGATTCTGGTAGTCTGACTCCACCCACTAGCTCTTTGGAGACTGAGGTTTAGATCTCATACATCTAGCTGTTCTCACTTGTTTTGAAGTCTTCAATATTCTTACCCAATTAGGGTGCTGCCACAGCTCTTGTGCACACATTTCTCCCCACAGGAGTCACTCAGACCAGAGTCTCAGACATTAGAAATCATTAGATGGTTAAACTCTCCATCTTTTAAATTCTAAATTCTTTGTGGTTCAACCTGCTGCAAGCTGTGCATTAAGAACTCGCTTGTAAAAATTGTATAGTATTTGTGTTTCACGTATGCATGTACTGTATGAAAACCATATATTCTTGCCCGAAGAAAAGGTAGCAATCTTTCATTCACAATGTAAATTTTATCCATTCTAGGTCTTAACAAGCCGCAAAAGCAAGCAATGAAACGCGTCCTACTGTCAAAAGACTACACGCTTATTGTTGGCATGCCTGGCACAGGGAAAACTACAACCATCTGTACTTTGGTAAGATGCAAAATAATGCAGGTCTACCTTAAGGCTAGGTTCACACTGATGCAATATGATTTTAATGCATTTTGTAGGGAGATTTGAAGGATCACAGGCAGTGCGACTTCATCCGCGTTCATTTAGAATTTTAATGCATTTGCATTGCAATTTGAATGCAGCTGCGATTTTTTTTTTTATTTTTTTTTTTTTTTTTTTTTTTTTTTTTAATGAGCTGCGCTCTTTCTCTCTGCCTCTCTCTCTCTCCTACAAAAGGCACTGTAATCACTTTTGAGCACCTATGCGTTTTCCATTCAACTCTATTGGGCACAAAATCACACCAAACGTGCACTTTTTAAATTGCATCGCATTTGGACTGAACATATGTCAACAGCTTCCATTGAAACGCATGTTATTTCACTTCTCATGCGAATCTATGGGTTCTGAAACGCATCCAAGATTGATATCAGTGTGAATCGGGGCTAAAGGTGAACTGTATAAAATGCTTAGCTCTGACCAATAATAAACCATAGAGAAAAAAGTACAAAACCACTGTGCATTCCTGTTAAGCAGAGGCTGAGGGGTTCATTTGAACCACAGAGAGCTTCCTTTGTGGCTGATTATTAAAAACTTTGTTCCACAGCTCCAAAAAAGTTGGGATGCTGTGTAAAATTAACATAAGAATGGGATTCAATGTTTTACAAAACTCCTAAACCCATTTTTTATTCACAATAGAAAACATTAAAAGTTTAAACTGAGAAAATGTACCATTTTAGGAAAGCCAAAGGTAATTTTGAAATTGATGGCAGCAATATGTCCCACAAAAGTTGGAACAGGACAACAAAAACCTTGCAAAGTACAACCCCAATTCCTAAAAAGTTGAGACAGGACCATGTTTACCGTGGTGTATCCTCCCCTCTTTTTTTAACATCTGATCAGATCAGTTGCTGGAGTTTTGGGAGAGAAATGTTGTCCTATTCTTGCCTGAGCATATGCTGCTCTAAAACCTGGATATATCTTTCAGCATTGCTGGTTCCTTTCCAGGTGTGCAAGCTGCACATTCTATAGGCTCTAATGCACCCCCATGCCTTCAGAGATGCAGGCTTTTGAACTGAGCACTGATAATAAACTGGAAGGTCCCTCCCTCTCCTCTTTTTAGTCTGGAAGTCTGGGGAATGTGACGCCCATGGTTGCCTAAAAGAATGTCAAAGTTTAATTTGTCTGACCACAGAACCGTTTTCCACTTTGCAACAGATCATTTTAAATGAGCTTTGGCCTAGAGAAGACAGCGGGGTTTCTGGATCATGTTCTAACATGGCTCTTTTTAAATGATAAAGCTTTAACTTGCATTTTTGGATGGCACTGTGAAATGTGTTCACAGACAGTGATTTTTGGCAGTATACCTAAACCCATGCAGTGATGTCCATCACAGAATCGTACCTATTTTTTATGCAGTGCTGTCTGAGGGTATAAAGATTACGGGCATCCACTATTGTGTTTCGGCCTCGTCCCTTGCGCACTGATTTTCTCCAGAAAATATATCATCTACAAGTACATAATATCAAAAGATTTAAAAACTTTGCTATCTTACATTTAGGAACATTATTCTAAAATTGTTTGACATTTTTTTGGACACAACTTTTCACAGATTTATGAACCTCTGCCCATCTTTACTTGTGAGACATTGACTCTCTAGGATGCCATTTTTATACTCAGTCTTGTTACTGAACTGTTGAAAAATGTTCTTCTCTCTGTCACTGGGTAAGGGCGCATCACATGATGTGGGTCTTATACGGGGCAGAGTGACCCCTATATTCATCCCAGCACAGGTGTGTGGTCACTGTCAGCTGGTTCATGCTGTGGAGACAAATCTTACATGTACCATGAACTGGGGGGGGGGGGGGGTGGTTCTCAGTTTAACCATTTGATATGTTTTCTATTGTGAATAAAATATAGGTTTAGGACATTTGCAAATCATTGCATTCTGTTATTCTGTAGACTTTACGCAGAATCCCAATTTTTTGGGGATCGTAAAAGCAAAAATGTGCAATTCACAATAAACATTAGGGTGAACACTACATCATTTGCTGAATATGTGTGCTCATAAAAAGTATGCTTTCCATTTAGTATAGGAAGAAAGCAGACTGCTTTTGGTTACATTAAATGGTAATGAGTTCTGGGCCCTGCATTTTATTTCCCCTGCTATGCTTATGCATTTTTTTATGTAAACATGGCCTCATACAGTAAAAGCCTAAACTTTTGGTTATTGGGACCTTCAGTTCTAAGTTCCTTGGTGCAATGTAACATTCTATTCTATTTCAGGTAAGAATCCTCTATGCCTGTGGATTCAGTGTGTTACTGACCAGTTACACACACTCTGCAGTAGACAATATTCTGTTGAAGCTGAAAAGATTCCAGGTAGGATTTCTACGCTTGGGACGAACCCAGAAGATCCATCCAGAGATTCAGAAGTTTGGAGAAGAAGAAATCCTCCAAGCCAAATCAATAAAGACATTAAGTGGGTTAGAAGAACTCTATAACAGCCAGGTATGTTGGATATTATAAAAATGTGGTTTGACAATAAGCCAGTGGTACATAAGATAAGATTTGTGAAACTCTGTGCTGTCCATTTGAACACTTTGCTACTTGTAGACATGATACGCGTTGAAGCGCTCATGAGGTTTTAAAAGCATTATTGTTGTTATTTAGCCTGTTGTTGGGACAACGTGTATGGGAGTCAACCATCCAATCTTCACTCGACGGAGGTTTGATTTCTGCATTGTGGATGAAGCTTCTCAGATCAGCCAGCCAATCTGCCTCGGCCCCTTGTTCTTCGCTGACAGATTTGTTTTAGTAGGGGATCATCAGCAACTTCCTCCTCTTGTTCAAAGTGCAGAAGCCAGGTAATATTATATATTATGTATATTCCATTACATGAGCAATGATTATTGACCGCCTTCTAGTCTCTTTTGTTATTGTTTGAGACAGGGGTCATGTGTTTTCAGTTTCCAGTGATGAAAAACTTCCACATTATTCCTCTCTAATGTCAGTATTGCATAACAGGCCTAAATCTGTTTTGGCAGAGAGCTAGGAATGAGTGAAAGCTTGTTCAAAAGATTGGAGAAGAACCAAGATGCAGTTGTCAACCTGACTGTGCAGTATCGCATGAATAGGTAAGGATTATGATACTATTTTGGCCATACAATTTAGCACATACTTGCTTGTTTCATTAAAGTAATGATGACTTGTGCTCTTTTCAGCAAAATAATGTCCCTGAGCAATAAGTTGGTATATGAAGGACGTCTAGAGTGTGCCTCTGAACGGGTGTCTACAGCCACAGTCCAGCTACCTCAGCTGAAGTCTTTAAAGCTGGAGCTGGAAATCAGAGAGACTCCTGAAACTGCCTGGATCAAAGATGTCCTGGAGCCCAGTAACCCTGTCGTCTTCCTCAATACAGAGAATGTAAGCTTTCCTAGGGCTGGGTACACACAGGCTGAAACAGTCAATTTGGCAGGAACCAGACGACTTTCAGCACATGTGTACAGCTCACTGTCTGACAGAACCTGGTCTTATGACTGGCGAACATGTTGGAAAACCAGCATCTGATCAGCGCTTGCAGCCAATGGTTGTCCCCCTGTCAGAATACCAATAGCTCAGCAGGGAAGTAAGGTGACCTGTGTTTTTTTTTTTTTTTTCCGTTCAGCCTGCTGTGTTGAATAAAAAAACTTTACGTGTGTACCCAGCTTAACTCTGCTCACCAGCTTTGTAAAAGCAAAGAGTAAATTGATAATTTAGAAGAACAGAGAGACGCTTCCTTTTTGACAATTTTGTTTATAAAATGGCCCATTTTTATTAATTTATTTTTAGACATTATTTAAGCTGAAGTGCATCTAAAGTTTGATACAGCGCGTGTCAAGCAAACAGGTTACAGTACAGGTGGAGTAGTCAGTATCACCAATAAACAGGCTGAAAAGGTAGTTCCATGGATCCATGACATGTAAGATGGATCCACAATGGTTTTCATCTTACATGCCCTGGAAATGTAAGGTACCACTTAGAACAGTTAATGGACGATTATCTGTAATTCAATTTGCTGTGAAGAGTTTAATCATTACAGATGCAAAGGTTTTCGAAGGAAGGCTAAAGGAAAACGAAGGGGTGTGTGTGGTTAATGGTGGAGTAGTAGGTAACCCTCTTCAAATGGATGTATTAGAAAAGGAACATTGAGGATAAGGGGTATTGAAGGAGGGGCTTTAGGGGGGGGGGGTGAGATTTGTGGGTAGACAAGAACTCCCATCCACAATTAAGTGTGTGTGTGGTTGGGAGGGAGGAGTATGTGAGAAAGAAAGGAGAAGGGAAAATGGGGTCGGGGATGGAGGAGGTGATAGGTCACATGATTGTAACGGTATACCAAAACAATTATTGTAATAGCTAGGTTCTATGTCCAGCAGGGGGAGACAAAACAATAAAGACTAGATTTTATCACCACCTGCAGTACTGAACAGTCATTAACTTTTTCTGGATTGAGGTTTCTAATCTCATGAGTGGTTACATGTTAATGGATACCTGCCACAAGGAAAGTATTTTCTAAGAAAAAAAAATTCTAGATGCCTGCCTGTCATGCTGATTTGACAATGTATGAGTATTTGAGCCAGAACTAGTATGCATCAAGTAAAAACAGAATTTATGTTGCCTCGTTCAAAATTATTGAAAGGATGTAAGCCAAAGATTCAGTTTGACAGTCGGGCAACTAGCATTTTCATAATGGTCAAAGGGGGCCATTTCTTTCCTTCCAAACCCGTTTACTTTAAATGTTAGAGGGGCTTTTGCATATGTTAAGGTGGATTACACTGTAGTTGTATTCCTATTCTGTTGCTTCCATTGGTTCTGTCATATTAATTAGAGTTGGAGTTCTGGTCACGTTTCTGCTAAGGTAAATATTCACAGTTCAGGCAGAAATGCTGATTGGCTGGCTTCACAAAGGTGTTCCCTTTGTAGCTTCAGCAGAGGTCAGGTGACCACTGTTCCCCCATATGATAGACATCAGCAGGAGTCGGGAGCTTCTATTTCTATAAGATAAAATTTATAAGAAGCTTTTTCAAAAATTACTACAGAGGATGGTATATTTTTACATTATTGGTTTGTTTAAAATAAAAATCGGTACATTATTTAATGTACTTTGAAATTGTTCCTGCCTTTTTCACACAATGGGGATAGCATTTTATTTGCTAAAACAATAACTCTGTTTCCAGTACATCAAGGTTACATATGGCATTTTGTATCCAGTTTCATTGATAGTCTGACTGATACATAAGTCAATCGTCCCTGTGTATATGTGGAACAGGAGAAAAGTAAAAAAACAAAACAAAAGGCAATGTGGTATTCTGTTTTTCTAGATCCCTGCTCCAGAGACAGAAGAGAAATGTGGTGTCAGTAACTGGATTGAAGCTAAGCTGGTGGCGTACCTGGCATTTCTTTTTGGAAAGGTATGTAATCCTGGTAACCATGGTGATGCTGATTTAATGGTTAACAAAAGGTTGTTCTTGTTATGCATATGCCATGTTGCAATGATAGAAGCAGCTTTTGCCTTGCTAGTTGCATTCGGTGTTTATCAGTTCAAGGATTGAACACCATATCTTATACAAAGCTTTGTGGCCTGGATGAACCTTAGATGATCACTGTAATGTTTTGTATATCCTTGTGTTGTGATAATTTTAGACCTCAGAATGGGAACTACACTTTAGAGGTATTTCAATAAAAAATGGTGGTCTTGAATGGACACCTTTTTTTTTATAGTGTGGCAACCTCACCTTACTATTGGGGTGTTGGGTGTTAATTAGATCACTACTGTTGGCTAGCAGCCCTGACAGGTACGCTTTTTTTTTGGCAATTTGCATATTTCCCTTAACTACATTTTTCAGAAGTTCTGAAAACTTTTAGATATGTTTTTTTTTTTGGAACTTGTGATTTTGTGGTTATTTTAATCTGTTATGCACTGTATATATCTAGTGGTAATTTTAAATATACAATTATTCCTAAACCCTCCATAGAGAAAGTATAGACATACCTTGGCTTAAAAGAAGTATGGGCTTGGGGGAAAAAAAAACATTTATACTCTCCTGGGTGGATGCAGCATTAATTTGATGCTGCATCTGTCCCATGCTGGCTCTGCATTGAGAACTGAGCGATCTAACACTGGTGATTGCTCAGCTCTACCCTCCACTGTGTGCAGAGACCAGTGACTGTCAGTAGAATTTAGAAAGGACAAAGATAGTCAACTGACAGCACCACATCCCATATTTGACTATGAACTAGGAATAAAGGCTAAATTGCCTATATGGGGAAAAGGGGAAAAAAGAAGGATATTCCTTTTTCTTTTTTGAAAAAGGAATATCCTTCTTTTTTCCCCTTTTCCCCATATAGGCAATTTAGCCTTTATTCCTAGTTCAGTGACTGTCAGTCTCTATCTCTGTGCTCTGCCCCTCCAGCGCTCACTGGAGAGTTGGGCTGTGGAGGGGGTGGGAGTGACTGGCTCCATCTCTCAGTGGTTCACTGAGAGGCTGAGCCAGTCTCCGGTCCAGGCATCTGGGTGAATCCCGACTGTAAAGCCGACTTTATCCCGCTGTTGACAGAAAACTGGTCACAGGAGTGCATAACGAAGTGCACCCCTGTGATCCATAGAAGCAGTACAGTTATAATGGCCATACTTCTCCTTTTTTAATGCTCATTTTAAGTTCCCTATATGTATGCAGAATAATGAGCTTTTGCAGGTTCAGTGTAATTCATTTCTGCTTTTAGGGAAACTATGTTGCCTTGCAGGGTCTCCCTGGAGGCTGAGTGTAG
The DNA here is from genome assembly GCA_037952925.1 of Lithobates clamitans. Lineage (NCBI taxonomy): Eukaryota > Metazoa > Chordata > Amphibia > Anura > Ranidae > Lithobates > Lithobates clamitans. The sequence goes on along the minus strand of JBBGZY010000896.1, from coordinate 5,837,410 downwards.
CCACCCTGATGTGCGCTTTCCCGGCCTGCTTTTTATCTTTGTGTGCTGCTTTATTGTGCTCAGGCATCATCCTTGGGGTGCTGGTGCACAATGAATATTAGGACATTTAGTCCCAACACGTCTCTGTTTTTAGGTGCTATGCTTAATGCATGAATGTGCATTGTGACAGGTGCGCAAGGAATTGTGTGACATGTAGTTCCAGTGCACAAGCTCTAAGCTCTTTGCACAGTGCACACTCCTTGATTTGAAGTTTCAGCAAAGAGCAGCAGTGAGGGACATGGCTTGGAACTCTTTCAGAAGGGATAAACACATTTTTTTTTACAATCTGCTAGAGGCAAAACAGAAATTTGCACTGAGGGTTTAATACCACTTTAATGCTTAACACCAGCGAAATGTGTTTTTATATATTGGATGACAGAAGATAGGATTTTGACAGGTTTCTATTTCTGTCTGTGACCCATTAGGGAGATTTCTCCTCATTCATGTCCCTGCAAAGCCTAGAAGACACAAATAACAGTAAAACGGTTATCAGAAGTTCTGACCCTTTCAGTCAAATTTACTAAAACTGGAGCACTTTAAATCTAGTGCAGCTGTGCATGATAGCCAATCCGCTTATAACTTCAGCTTGTTCAATTAAGCTTTGACAGTAAAACCTGGAAGCTGATTGGTTTCTTTGAAGAGCTGCGCCAGATTTTGCACTCTCCGGTTTTAGTAAGTCTCCTCCTTTCTGTCTACTAAAAATGTATGTTTGATTTTTTTGTCTTTGTCCCCAATTGAGAGATTTCTCATGAATTACCGTACTCTGAGTAATCTCAAAAAGGACCTGGCAATAAAAAACCCTTTTCTGCTCTGTCCAAAAACAAATAATAAGACAAGTTTGGAGTTGGACCTTAATGCTAAGTTGTTATATGTTGTTTGTTTCCATTTTGTTTTTCTTATTTTAGGCTGGCTGTAAACCATCAGACATTGGGATTATCGCTCCCTATCGCCATCAGTTAAAAGTTATCTCCACTTCTTTTGCGAAGCTGTCCTCTAGCACTGTGGAAGTTAACACTGTAGACAAGTACCAAGGGAGAGATAAAAGTGTGATCATCGTTTCATTTGTGAGAAGTAATACTGATGGAAAGGCAAGTTTCATTCCTATTCTCCCTGATTTGCTGATAGTAGTAGGCAGATGGTTAATCAGGGCTTATATTGTTTTACTCTGCCTGTCAGAAAACACATGATACTTTCATATACAGTGACCCCCAGAGATTAAAAACATTTTTTTTCTCTGAGCGCCACCCTCTTGGTGTTTAAAAGAGCCAACAAGCATTGCTTGCTCCCTGTGCAAAGCTGGTGTCTTAAAAATACCATATCAGTTCATAACAGTGTGATAATGAATTTTAGGTCTGGCCTGGTGTCTTGGAGACAGCAACACAAGTTTTATTTTCCACAAAGAAAAATACACCACTCAGATCAATATAGAAAGGAGATTGCTGTCACCACCATTCCTGTAGCTAGGAGGTTAACACCGTTGACAAGTACCAGGTTGTGTGATTGTCATATCAGGCTAAGCTCTGATACTTTGGTCCATGCTGTACGTAGGGCTTTTAGTTCTGCCCAAGATGAGATTAATCCAGGCCCTTGTCTTTCTGCTGTCGAATGCCAGAGCTTCATTGGACAGCAGAGGTTCTGACATATGAATGAATAGCACCAGGAGAGAATAGGAAGTTGAGGTGCCAATTTACAGTTTGGGTCTAGGATTCAAGGGGATCTACATGGATGCGATTAAAACTTGGTCACCTGTAATTTTATTTATAGCCTGTTCAGTCAGAAGTAACCTTCCAACAGCTACTGGTAACAAACCCCAGTTTTTGTTGGACTGTCTGACCCTCTTTAAGTTTTTTTTTTTTTGTCCCTTTTTAATAGAGATACATTGTACTGCTGTATTACTGCTTGTAGGGTGTAAGTTGTGTACTTCGGAAGAAACCAGAGGGGGGGCTGTATAAAGATTTCTGTTCTTACAAGCAGAATAAACATTGAAAACTGTGAATGGGAATCTGATTTTGTTTTCTGTCTGAACAGCTTGGTGATCTTCTGAAGGATTGGAGGAGGCTGAATGTGGCCCTCACACGAGCGAAGCACAAACTGATCTTGTTGGGATGCGTTCCAACTCTTTCCCGCTTCGACTCGCTACAGCAACTAATCGGATATCTGGGGAATGAGAATTTAATATCCTTTTGATGTGAATACATTTTCAGTAATATATTTTAGATCTGCATTGCTCTATTATACACAATTTACAATCTCATGATTACTTAATCCACGTATAGAGCAATGATCTTCTATCGCTTTATTAAAGTGTCCAAAAGTAAAAATGTTCTACTTTGCTAGTTTCAAGTGCATCATACCTTTGTTCCAAGCAATAACAGGTGTTTCTTTAACCGCTTTTTGTTAAAGTAAATATAAACTGAAAATGTACTTCCACTTTTGCAGCCTGGTTAGGATAACTCCTACTTTATATTTGTTACACAACATTTTTCACATAGCACAACTTAAAAAAATAAATAAAATGAAAACAATTTCTGCTTACATTTGTACGTGAATTTTACATGCTTAAACTAGCAACTTTGCATTTCCTACGTAATGTTAAGGAAGGGGCTGTGGAGTTAACGTTTACTATAACTACCCTATCTGTGCTGTGCTGGTAGATTTCATTATCATTTTGTAAACTAAATTTCAAGACTGTCTGCCCTAATAAGGTGTTGGAGCTCTCGAGGCTTGGATTCTGCATTGAATGTGGAGCTCTCGAGGCTTGGATTCTGCATTGAATGTGGAGCTCTCGAGGCTTGGATTCTGCATTGAATGTTGAGAGGAAGCTCAGCATAGCCGCTACTTGTCCATCTAAAATTTTTCAAATAGCTTGCAGTACTGTGCATAATCCTGCTCCAATGAAACCACTAGAAAAATGAGAAATAATTTTTAAATTAGTCACCAAAATAGGGTAAATCTCCTTAGCAGGGATACAGACCGCCTACACTATTATGATAAGATAGGACTATATAAAACAAATAAAAATATTTTATTAGAGAAAGTGTTTTTTATATTTTCAGCATCTTAAGAACCCCTTATTAGTATTCAGTTCATATTGTAATGTACCCCTGAAAGGTCTCCACTTGTACAGAGAAAAACCCTGAATATATGGCTTGTGAAGTCATATAGGTAGGTATTCTCACATACATAATCTACAGTATAAGCGTCTTCCAGACAACCATTACATGTCATCTTTACTAATTGTAATTTTTGATTGTTTATCTGCTTTAGTTTTGTCTTCCTTAACACCAGAACATTCTTAATCTCCCTCCAGCAGCTCATGAGCATCTCCATTGCTGAGAACAATGTGAAATGGTCTTCATCGATTCAGTTGTTATGTGCACTTTGAACATAATGTGAAATTGTGTGAAATCTGGATATGGAGCTTTATTTTATAGACTACTATTCATACAAACTGAGCTGCTGCTTAAATCATTCCAGTGAAGCTAATAATTAGATTGTACCATTTTGATCCAAACTTGCAGTTTATTTTTATGGTCACATGGAAAGAATTTTTTTTCTCTGCCACACCTATAAACATTTAAAAAATACCTCATTTGTTTTAAGCTAATAAACTAAATGTGCAAACATTTTTAATACCATGCAAAAAAATCAATATAATCTGAAATATGGAAAGTATTTTCGTAATACTTGTTATGAATAAGCCAATTTAAGCTGCTATGGTATTTGTTTTTTGATACTGATTCTTGTTTGTTTTGAACTATTTTTATATAAATTCTTAAGTATTTTGTGTATTTATATAATAATAAAATGTAATTTGTAGATTTATGATAATAAAAGGTGATGTTTTGTACATGGTGTTTTTGCTTTCATTTTGGTAAAACAAAGTAATTACGGAGTATATCAGTGATTATTGCAGTAGGGTTTACTGTTTTGTATCAGGTTAATCCCTCCAATCATGGCATAGGTCTGGTGCACATGGAAACTACTTTTTACTTGTACTTGCTGTAAAATTGAATTTGCTGCTTAAAGTGGTTCTAAAGCGTAAATATTTTTACAGTGATAATGATTATAATGATACAGTGATAATGCCCCCTTCATCCACCTTATACTTATACGAGTCCTTACTTGATCCAGCGCTGTGCCCGCCTCATGCAGTCAAATCCTGTAATGGGGAGGACAGGGATGAGCCGCACTGTCAGCGTCTATGGATGCAGGCAGCGTGGCTCGGGAGCCAGCAAGCAGGTGTGCCCCCATAGTAAGCTGCTTGCTTACTAAAGGAAGAGGAGGAGCCAGGAGTGTGGGCAGGGGACTCAAGAAGAGGTTTGGGTCCGCTCTGTGCAGTTCCATTGCACATAGCAGGTAAGTATAAAACGGTTATTTAAAAATATAGATAAATGGTGTTCATAATCACTTTAACCACCTTGGCTCCGAAAGATTTAACCCCCTTTGTGACCAGGCCATTTTTTTGCTATTTGGCACTGCACTACTATAACTGCCAATTGCATGGGCATGAAAATAGAGCCTTCTTTTGGTGGTATTTTCTCACCACTGGGTTTTTTATTTTTTGCGCTATAGACGGAAAAAAAACTAAAAATGTAGGGAAAAAAACAATATTTTTTACTTTCTGCTATAAAACATGTCTAATTAAAAACAAATCCAATTTCTTCATAAATTTTGGCCAAAATGTATTGTGCTGATGTCTTTGATAAAAATAATAAAAAAATCCGGATAAGTGTATATTCGTTGGTTTGCGTAATGGTTATAGCTCCTTCAAACTACTAATGGTGGCGATCAACTACTTATAATGGGACTGCGATATTGCGGCGGACAAGCTGACACTGACGCATGGGGTGAACTGTCTAAATGGCACTGACATCAACAGTGCCATTATTACAGTGATCGGCGCTAAAAATATACGGTCACTGTACTAATGACAATGGCTGGGAAGGGGTTAACATCTAGGGAGATTAAGGGGTTGAATATGTGCCTAACTATATGCAATGTACACGGAAGTAGGCAGTGCGGCACCGGTACATCGCTTTGCTTACAGCGTCCACGTTACATTGCGGACGGCAAGTGATTAATATTTGTTGGGTTATTGCTGGTTTGTAATAGCAATTGTAAGCAGTAAAGCTGTATTTAGGCAGGTAATTGAGGTGTGTTTTTTTTTTTTTTTTTTTTCTTTTTTTAATCCTAAAGAAGGAATATAGTGGACCTCACAATCACATGTACATTTGTCAATCAGTGGAGCACAGGTCAGATCAGTCACAAGATGGTGCTTCAGTAGCATGCATGTATCCCATGACCCAAAGTACATTGCAAATATAAATCGCTCAACTCATTCCACAACCCAGTCGCCAACATCCCTCGCTATTGGGTGAAATCACTAATAAAGAAGCTCCCGGCAACTGCCATCTTAATTTAGTTGGGCCAAGAGTGGGATTGACACTATAAAGCGTGCTCAGTCTGTAGGAGTGCCTAATAAATGCAGGGATGGCAGCCCAGGAGTCTCAACCCACTTGTCCCTTATCCTAAAATGTTTATCAGGCATACTAGATGGGTATAAATATCTTTCCATCCAGATGGTACTATTTGTTGCTTCCACATGCAAGTGTGAGAAGGTTCAGAGTAGTCTACTGCATAAAGATTCGTTTCAGAGGCTTCAAAACTGCTTCCTAGATTTTAGGCTCATATGGGAGATGGTCATCTCCTCCTATAATACAAGTAAGATGGTCTCTAGGGATGTCCATTTAGAAGGCTGTATTAATTGCTGGTGGCTGCACCACAGTACTGTACTATCTTCTGGTACTTCTACAGCATGTGATGGAGATCAACTTTTTTTTTTTTTTTTTTTTACATGAAACTGACAACAGAGCTTTTTTTTTTTTGCAAGGATGCAAAGGAGTTACAACTTTTATCTAGTGATTTGCACAATTTGTGTCCCCCTAGGAAGATGTACTCTAAGCGGTCACCAGGACAGACAGCAAGGAAATATCCTACCAGTGACCGTTATCACCAGGAGTAGAGGAGTAATCTCCCAAAGGGAACACTTAAAGGTGGGTCATGTCGCCAAGGTAGGAAGGGATGGAGAAATATCTGCAATGACTGCACTAAAATGAAAGTCTGGCAGTAGTTAAAACCTGTATGACTGCACAAAAATGAAAGTCTGGCAGTAGTTAAAACCTGTTCCTACTCTATAACTGAACAAAAAAAATCTCTCCCAAGTTTTATCCACAAGTCACAACTGGGCAGCTACTGTATACCAAACTGTCCCAGAACCCACATTGGCTACAGGAGACACATTTGTGTCATACTAGCTTCATGTACTCCATGTGGGAGAATATAGTCTGGTCAGATGAGACCAAAATTGAACACTTTGGATGCCATAATACACACCATGTTTGGAGGTCAAATGGCACTGCACATCGCCCTAAAAACACCATACCAACAGTGAAGTTTGTAGGTGGGACTGATTTTCATGTACTGGGGTGGGAGAGAATGGTGTACAGGTTGCTCACGCGATGCACAAACTTAAAAGAAATACTTCCGAATGAAGCGTCATAAAGTTTGTGTGTGTGTGTGTGGGGGGGGGGGGTTGGTAGGGCAGAGATGGCAGTGACATACAATGGATGGTAAAGCTTGCTAGAAAATGTAGTTTCAAAGACTGTCATAGAAAATGACTGCCTGTATTACTCAAGCTACAGTGGACATGGAGAACTCTTAGCATCTCCTGTTACTAGAATGTTTTTTTTAATTTTGTTGGATACAGGTAAGCTCATGTAAACCAAGCTTGTAAATTTATGTGCCGTACAAGATTTCCTCCTATGAGCAATAACTTTTCTACCAATAAGTAGGCATGGTGTCCACACCACATAAATACTAAACTGTGCTTTCCAGGAACAGGAGATGGGTGCATTGTATATAACTTTTTAGATGTCTGTCGAATATTTTTATTTTGATGCTTGGTCTATGGAAATGTTTCATGTGAACAGACTGACGTTTTACATATGAAGTTTAGCTTGTACAAGAAGAGTGTGTATGAGATGCCTTTTACACAGCATTTTCAAAGCTTTTGCCAAGTTTCTGGAAGTCTTTAAAGCACTCTAATGCCCCGTACACACGGTCGGACATTGATCGGACATGCCGACAACAAAATCCATGGATTTTTTCAGACGGATGTTGGCTCAAACTTGTTTTGCGTACACACGGTCGCACAAAGTTGTCGGAATTTCCGATCGCCAAGAACGCAGTGACGTACACCACGTACGACGAGACTAGAAAAGGCCAGTTCAGAACCAAGCGCGGCAACCTTTGAGCTCCTTTTGCTAATCTCGTGTTAGTAAAAGTTTGGTGAGAGACGATTCGCGCTTTTTCAGACTCGTGGTTTTCAGATAGTTTTCTGCTGTTCAGTTTGTGCTTGTGGGTTTGTATCTGCTCTTCAGTGCGTGCAGCAAGTGACACGTGACTCTTGTCATTCTGTTCTTGTTCGTTCGTTACTGTTTTTCAGGTTGCTCTTCACAGGCCTTGCTGTTCTTCAGTGCGTTCTGTTACTTCGTTCTGAGCAGCCGACCGTTTTCTAACCATGTTGCGTATACGTACTCCTCGTAGAGTTCGTGCTGTGCGGGGGCTTGGTGTTGGGGTCCTGACCTTAACACAAGTCCAGTCCATGAACAGGGTGGGGAGGAGTTCATGGACCAAGAATTGGTTGCTTCAGCGTGACCAGTTCTGTCATATGCCTTTGCTCCGTGAGATCCGTGAGAATAATCCTGACGATTTCAGGAACTTTCTCTGGATGACGGACCCCGTATTTCACTGTTTGTTGGCTTTGCTGACCCCTTATATTAGCAGGCAGGATACCTGCATGAGGCAAGCCATCACTCCGGTACTTGGCGACGGGGAGAAGCCTGTAGGACTTGAAGTTCTCGACAGGCATCTCCCCCCAGGCTCTGGGGATCATTATCCCAGAGACCTGTTCTGCCATCATTCAGGTCCTGCAGAAGGAGTATATTAAGGTAAGATTTTTATCCTTTATCACATTTTATTGTATTTAATGTTTGTTAATATATTGTATTTCTTTCCTCATTCCCTAATTACCATGATTGGAATATGCTGTGATTGTCCCCTTTGTCCTCATGCATACTTGATATTTTTGTAATAATTTTTTTGCTCATTCAAACATATTTGCCTTCACTTACCTCCCCAGCATGCTCTCTTGGCCCTATATTCACCTCATGTAGTCACTTAACAATGTATTTTATCAGCTCCATAGTAGTGCTTTACCCCAAACACCCCTAAAATGTTTTGAAATGTGATTTGTGCTTTAAATTTAGGCAGAGTGCCGGAGGCTTTTTTGGGGGGTCCCCAAATCATTTTGAACCCTCCCTCCCCCCAACTGCTAAGTCAGCTGATACCAATTCTCTATCCTCAATCATCTATCTGCTGACTTTGCCAAACCCATGCACACTATACCTACCTCTTTTGTGGTTAGATGTATGGATGAATTCCCCAAAGCATGTAGTGCAAGGGCCTGCCTGTATACTTTCAAATGGTACTGTTTAAAGTTTGGGTATCCGATTATTATCTTGGTAGGTAATAGCAGAATGTCCAAATGTGCTAAAATGTGTACAGTGTGTATTTATATCTTTGTATTATGACACTTCTTACCTGTCCAGTGGGCTGTCAATAGTGTAACTAAGGAGGGGCTGTTCCAAGTAATACCCATTATTTAGGCATTCATCTCTCAATGAAGTGGAGAGGGTTACCTGTCCAAGAGTCCCCCCGCCCCCATAATGTTAGAAATGGCCCATGAGAGGGGGGGAGGGGGAATCTGATAGGTGTACCTTATACTTTGGTGTTTAAAAATTACCTCTAATAAATGGTATCTTGATGTTGGCCAACAATGTTTGTGTCCAATCTGCTTTCCCTGTTTATGTGCACAAAGACTAATTTAATTTTTTTAAATTTTACTCCAGTTTCCTTCCACGCCACAGGAATGGCAGACTGTGGCCTCCCACTTTGCCCAGCGGTGGGATTTTCCTAACTGTGGAGGGGCAATTGATGGGAAACATGTCCACATCGTCCCACCACCCAACTCGGGGTTGTACTATTATAATTATAAGGGGTTCAATAGTATTGTGATGTTGGCGGTGGTGTCGGCTACTTATGAATTTCTGTATGTGGGCGTGGGGAAGAATAGCCGGATATCCGATGGTGGAGTCATCGCCCAGACCGAGTTTTACAGGCGTCTCCAGAATGGCAGCTTGGACTTGCCACCTCCAGAAGACAATGTGGAAGGACTCCCATTCGTCTTCGTTGTGGATGAAGCCTTTGCGCTGGGGGACCATCTTATGTGGCCATTCCCGATGAGGACCCTCACCCCGGAACAGAGGGTTTTTAATTACCGGGTGGCCAGAGCCAGAAGAGTGGTGGAGAACACGTTTGGAATCATGGCCAGCCGGTTCCGCCTATTTCTTACACCCATACATATGGCGGAGTATAAACTGAATCACATTATCCTGGCGTGCTGTGTTCTACACAACTTTTTACGGAAACATTCTGCCAACTATGCTAGCTCAGTTGGGTCTGAGGCCGGAATTCAAAATGAACCAACCCTGACGGCGCTTGAAAGTGGCCGCCCTGGCTTGGTCCCCCCCCCCGAGTGCCCGTGATGTCCAGCTAAGATACCTTGAATACTTCGCGGGTAGGGGGGCTATCAATATGCCAGACAATGTGTAAAACCTTTTTCAAATTAAAAAAAAAAAAGTAAACAAATCTTTGGTGACATTTACTGCTTGTGTTTGTTTTAGCTGACCCTGACAGAAATGTGTTGAGTCCTGAAAATGGTGTGATTGTGTAACCTTACAAAGCACTGTTGGGTGTTATTTACTAAAGGCAAAGACACTTTGCACTACAAGTGCACTTGAAACTGCACTTGTAGTGCAAAGTGGATTTGCCCTTAGGAAATAACACTCATCGTCACAGAAAACATCAATTAGAGCACCACAAAAGTGTTGTAGCGTTGAGACAACAATCCACACATTCTTGATTATCAATCTTTTTACTACCTGCACAATCACGTGCATTTAGAAAAGGTTTTTAAAACAAACCAACATTTGTTGTATAACAATTTTTGGGGTCACATTAGAAAAAGTAGAAATGTCTATTTAAGATAAAACAGGCATGTTTAAAACCAACAAGAAAGACACAAATCTTGAACTTACAAAGTTCACATTTGGTAGAACTTGAAGGCAATATCAGACATGAGTATTTAGAAACTGTGTTTGATATTGAATTCAGATGGGGTGAAGTCACCCCCGGAAAAGCCAAATTTTGAAAATGCACACAAATAGCCGAATATCAACATTTGCTACCTGCCATCACGGGGGATCAAGGGACGTGTTTTGGGGGTGCAACCCCTTCCTCTCAGCTACTTTATTATTGAGGAAGGGGTTGCACCCCAAAACGCGTCCATTGATCTCCTGTGATGGCAGATAGCACATGTTGACACACTGTGTGCCTCTTCAAAATTTGGCTTTTCTACAATTTGACACAAAAAGTTTAAAAATTGTAGCACACCAAAAAAACAAAGGGATTTGGAGGGGTTTTAAACTCTCCCCAAAAAATCAATGATGTTCTTATTTTTTTGAATAACATCATTGATGTTTTTCTTGATGTTTTTCAATTCCCTATTACACCCCATTATCTCCCCGATGAGGATCTGTGCACTTTCCGAGGTGAAAGGATCTGGATCCACAACATCACGATCACCTAAAAAGATAGAAACCAAAAAAAACATGTATTATAAATATGCCGGCATCCATTTCTTACCTGAGCCTGTGATTGCAGACACTCCCCTGTTGTGGTGCCAATTTCCACCACGTCTTCCTCCTCCTGCTCTGCGTTGCTTGGGTGGATTTTACCTTCTTCCAGAGGTGGGGGGTCTCTGGTCTCCTCGGATGAGGGGTGTCCGAGTCTTTTCTCCCCTATGTTAAAAAAAATGGTATACTTAGCACACAGATATTTGATGGCAGAACTATAAATATGAAACATTGCTTGGAAGTGGGGTACAATTGTCTGTTTTGGCAGAGTTCCAAGATGTTGCATTTTTATTGTCCTTTGTCAAGCTTCAATACTTTACCTGTTTTGTACAAGCTTCACAGATGGAGACACCCCTATAGTATCCACTGGAGCACCTGTGTGGGACCCCTAATAAAAAGGGTGTTCTTGTGTCCCACACTAGTGCTCCAGCGTCCAGATGTGTAACCAGCTGCTGAGTGTCCTCTCCTTACACAGAATCTATTTTGCATTTCATTCTAGTAAAAAACCCATCTACACAACCAAATTAGTTTCAGACAAGTAGGCCCTAAAAAATGTGGGCAAATGCATATGGCCAAAACAATGGCGTTTTCTAGGCCGCACGAAAAATGTTTGATACGAACGAATAATATGCCCATGAACATGAAAGTTCACATTTAGAAATGGATAACAGTTAAGAAAAGCACATGGAGCAGCACAAATGTAATAAACATAAAAAGAATCGGAACACAGGACAACTACTTACTTTTTTGCAGCACTCTCCGGATCTTTCTGTACTGCTCATGCTCTCTTAATTTGAGGTCCGACCACCGTTTCCTGAGCTGATCTTTCGATCGACATACCCCAAAATTCCAGTGCAGACTCTTGACCACTTTCGCCATGATCTTGGCCTTTCTGACATTGGGGTTGGGGTAAGGTCCATACTTCCCGTCATAGTCGGCCTTCTTCAGGATGTCGACCATCTCCAACATCTCCCCAAAGGACATATTTGATGCCTTAAATCGTCTCCTCCTGGATCCAGACGTTTCAGGCTCCAGGCTTTCCATCCCCTCCTCCTCGTTGCTGTAATTAGCACGCACCTGCTGTGTCTCCGCCATGTGCTCTTCCCCCACTGCGCTGAACGAAAAGGGGCGGAAAATAGACTAGAAAGAACGTCGGGCGGGTGGAGTTACACGCATGCGCAGTGTGTATAAAGCGTAACACGCGTGCATAGTACGTACGATCTGTGAGCGGAAGAAGGATATCAGAGGCGCCGATCGTGAGAACGAAGGTAAGATCTAAACTTGGGCCTATACTGCTTCTAGATTGAGGCCTATATTGTAACAAGATTAGGAGAGTTTTGACATTAGGGTTTGTCAATAACCACAACTTCCTCCCCCTGTTCATAGACAAGTACAGGGAGCTGCCCTGTCTGTGGCAGGTGAAACATCCACATTACAATAATAAACAAAAGAGGCAGACAGCGCTGGAGAAACTGCTGGAGTTGGTGAAGCCGGTGGTCCCCACGGCAACCATCCCCTATTTAAAAACCAAAATTGGTGGCCTGAGGAGCACTTATCTAAGGGAGCGCAAGAAGGTCATGGATTCCCAGAGATCCGGAGCTGCAGCAGATGACATTTATGTCCCCATGCTGTGGTACTATGAGAGACTGCGATTTCTGTCAGACCAGACCGGAGTCAGGGAATCCCTCTCAACCCTTCCTTCCACTCTTCCTTCCACACCAGATGAGGCTTCTGATGTCCAACCTGGGACTTCCAGCCAGGAAGAAGTGGAGGAGCCCAGATGGAGTCAGGTATAGAATTCTTCTACAGATTTCTGGTCAATAAATACATGATGTTTACTAGATGTTATTATTGATCACTAATTGCTGATTTAAGAAAGTGTTTTACATATCAATAGACAGTAGTGGGCATAAATAATTGGGACAAGAGTGAAAAATGCTGGGCTCAGAAAGATAATCTGTTATATTTGTTAACATTCAATTTGCAACAGTCATGAGCTGAAAATTGCGTGTGATGAATAAAAAACTAAAACTATGTCCCTTTTTCATACACAGAAAGACCTCAGCCAGGACGAGGCTCTGGAATGTGGCACACAGGAGGAGGCTGTGGAATGTGGCAGCCAGGAGGAGGCGGGGGTTAGTGGCAGCCAGGAGGAGGCGGGGCTAAGTGGCAGCCAGGAGAAGCCTGGGACCAGTCGTAGCCTGACCGAATCGCAGGTTCCTCCCCTCCGCCTTCCATACAAAAGATCCAGGAAGGGTAGTCACGTTCAGGATTCAGCGCTCAGGCTCATTCAGGAAGCTTCTGCCTCCCTCAGAGCCTTACCCACTCCTGAAGAGGCCTTTGCCTGCATGGCTGCCACCAAACTGAAGGGCATGCAAGAGGGTCAACGCCTCATGTGTGAGAAACTTATTTATAAAGTCCTAACTAAGGGGGTGAGTGGCGAAATCACACCCAATACCGACGTGATTGAGTTGGACCATCCTCCTCCTCCTGCTGCCACAACTCCACCACCACAGCCACAGCGTGGAAGGAAGACCAGAGAGTGATGACCTGGGTTCAGTCTGGTCTGAAAAAAGATGCAGTCTCTTGTATGACCACAGCCTGGGGACACAGATGTCATCTGCTGCTTTCCGGATCTCTGGGACTTCTGGACCAGACTGCACTCCCTTAGATATGGACTCCTCAGGCCACCAATTTTGCTTGAAAAGAATTGATGTGTGCCCTGGGGGTCAAAGGCTTCACCAATTTCTGCTGTTTCTCCAGTGTTGCCTCCCTCTTTGGTTGTGAGCCCTTAATAAAGGAATTTTTGTTTCAATTATACTTGCCTATGTGTATTTTCCTTAAAAAAAAAAAAAACAGTTTGTTGGTGAGGAGGCAGGTACATTTCAAAATACAATGTGAAATTAATAAGGGACACCAACACCAAACAATCTCATTGAGATTAAATAATACAAGATATCAATGGTGTTGTGGCAACTTGACACAGAAAACACACACAAAAATATTCTGGAGTAAAAAGAAAAAAAAAACAGCCTTGAAAAAAATACAAACCCCCCCAAAAAAATAAACAGCCTTGAAAAAATTGAAAAAAATTGAAAAAAAATTAAAAACAACCAAAAAAAATTGGTCAGATGTGACAAATCAAAATATATTGAGGGAATCCCGATAAATAATAAAGAAATATGTTTGTGAGAAGTCTGTGTGAATATGAGCAGCAAAACTACTTCATTCTTTTCACATTTTAAAGATGAACAGAGTGCGCTGTATTAAACTATTTAAAACATTGCAGCGTGACGAAAGTGCTGTATCCGTTCCGAACGCTCATTTTACCAGACCGAGCTGTTCCGTCTCGGAATTTCTTCTGAGCATGCGTGGCACTTTGTGCGTCAGAACTGGCGGTCGGAATTGACGCGATCAGATTTTGTTGTCGGAAAATTTTATAGCCTGCTCTCAAACTTTGTGTGTTGGAAAATCTGATGGAAAATGTCCGATGGAGGCCACACACGGTCGGAATGTCCGACAACACGCTCCGATCGCACATTTTCCGTCGGAAAATCCGACCGTGTGTACGGGGCATTAAACTTCCGTTTGGGAGGGTTAAATCCAGATCACACTGGAAGTGCTGACAAGCACTTAAAGAAGATGCCAGCAGGCTTTCAATAAGTATTAAATAACAGCCATCATTCTTTGTATTATCTACCTTTAACATTGCCAAACTGAAGCCTAAGCCTGGGTTCACGCTAGTGCTGCGACAAAATCATGGATTTTTCAGTGCGTTTCTGTAGCGTGTTTTACATACATTAGTTTTTTTGTTTTTTTTTTGTAGGAGTAGACTGGATATTTTTACACAAAACTTAAAATAATGCACTAAAAGGGCATGTACATGTGTTTTACTTGCATTTTCCGTGCATTTTCATTAAAGTCTATAAGACCAAAAGAGGTGCACTATGCAACACCAAAAAAAGACTCCCTGCGTATATAAGAGACTCTGGCCACCTACTTGAAACTCTCACTCATCATCAGTGGGATAATGAATACCATTGGATTTCTCTTGACGTAACATCACTATATACCTCAATCCCCACTCAGAAGGATTAACGGCCATACAATACTTTTTGTCTAAAGAGGACCATCTCCATCCCTCACAAGCAAGTTTTCTTCTCCAAGCGATTGAGTTCATACTCAATCATAACTACTTTCAGTTTGATGGTGAATACTTTCTTCAAACACGTGCCTTGGGCGCCAGTTTCGCTCCCAGCTACACAAATCTATTCATGGCACACTGGGAAGACATGCAGATATGGGCTCAAAATCAGTACTCACGTCATCTAGTTTATTATGGCAGGTACATAGATGGATATAATCATCATTTGGCAAGGAGACAACATCACCATACAAGAATTTTTTAAGTACTGCAATAACAATCATCTCGGGATCCAGCTCACTCTGGTATCAGATCCCCACACGCTCATTTTCTTGGATCTAAAACCTTTCCATGAGCAGGACTGGAATATCTGATCGAGGACACATTTCAAACCCACTGCCCGCAACTCATATGTACACAAGTCCAGCTGCCACCACAAGAAATGGATTCAGATTATCCCCTATAGTCAGTTCTGCAGGTTGAAATGTAATTGCAGTACCGTGGAGGACTACAAGTCCCAAAGTTTGATCCTTAAACAGAAGTTCATTGAAAAAGGTCATCATGAGGACATAGATCAGGCAATTCAAAAATATCTTGATCAATACACAATGACTGCGTCCTCTGACACAGATAACAGACAACTTCCTAGAAAAGGCCCATTTTTCATTACTCAATATAACACCAAACATCGGGCCATCAAAAGATCTTTAAACAAATATTGGGGCATCATACTTTCCGATCCTAAACTACATGACTAAATCCCTTCCAAACCAAATGTGTTCAAAAGGGCAAGAAGTATCCGGAATTACATTGCTCCAAGTAAAATCAAGACTAATAATAATAATAATGATGCACAGATCACCATTCCCAAGATGTTATCCCTCATTGGCATGTACGGATGTTGCAAAAAGCCCTACCTTACATGTGCTCATGTCACACATGGTCAAAAGACATTCAACGATCGAACGAAGAGGAACTTTGTATACATCCAGGAATTTCTTATTTGTTCCTCTAGTTACGTCATTTACCTCATTACTTGCTCTTGCAAGAAGTTTTATGTAGGATGTACTATCAGGACACTTCAAGCTAGATTTGGAGAACATAGGAGAAGCCTTAAGGATGACCCTTCGAGATTCAGTATAGCACGCCACTTCGAACCTCACCACAATAAAGATTCCTCATTACTCAAGGCTACAGCTATCCAATCAATCCTAGGTACCTTACCGGAAGGCGAAAGGCTTAGAAAACTTTGCGCACAAGAGACATATTGGATATATAAATGAAATAGCTTAACACCGGAAGGCCTGAACGAAGAATTGAAGGTGAATAAGATCATATAGTCCCATCAGGCCTACCCCTTGGGGTTCTTTCACTTGCTCTCCATTCTATTTCTCATTTTTTCATTTTTATTTTTATTCTTACATTTATACATTTATTTATAATTTCATACTTTATCTTCATTTTCACCACTTACACTTCGTTTTTTTATTATTATTTTTATTCTTATTTTCATTTTCATTGTTTTATTACTATTTTTATTCTCATTTTTATTCTTATTTTCACATTGATTTTTATTTTTCGTCATTATATATACATTTATACAATTTTGATATCCCCACAACATTGCCATTTCCATTCCTTTGGATCATTACAGCTCACTATTCAATACATTACATGCACACAATATGTTTTTATTTGTATATTGTCTTCTTTAGCCATATATACAGGGTTTTCCCTATTATTTCCATCTCAATGATTTTACATCAACTTGATATATTATCTCACTATGTTATAGTATGTGTGATCATTTTAACCATTCCCGGAGGTACTTTAAAGCAATTAGGTTGATGAAGAAGGCGTGTCTAGCTTCCGAAACGTGTTCCTATTGGCCCTTACAGCGGACAGACTGACAGCTCCTCTCACTACTCCAGCTGGATACATCATCTCTGACATCCTATTATCTGACACACCACCACGGCTATATAGGACAGACCGACGTCAGTCCCCCTGCATGGATTCCAGGCTCATCTCGCTCCCTGCAATGGCCTGCTTTTCCTCTGACCACGGACAATCACACAGCTCCCAGCTTTTACTTGGATAATATATCCATTGCAACCTGTCATGTTTTCTCCCCCTCACCTGCTTCTGAGTGCCATCTGTTTTAATATTGATTTTTAGTTTAATAAATTGTGCTATACTATGCCGGTTTGGCGCTTTCCTCCCCTCCCCTTTTACACTAAAAAAAGCACCTGCACCTTTTCAAAAATGCTTTGCACTGTGCTGTGTTTATGTGAGCAGGCGCCACAGAGAATAATGTGATTTCCATTGTGCATGTCTGTTTGCAAGCCTCCTGCATGTATCCCTACATTGCAAATGTCACCCCCTTGAGCAGTAGGAGCCCCGCAATACTCTGGAATCAGTGGGTGGGTCTCTTTGCTGGAGCTCGGTGGGCGGAGTCATGGTGTCACAAGACTCCCCGCCCACCTCTACACGCTCCTACTGTCCTATTCCTGAGTTTTGAGTAACATCCAGTCAAAACTTAGGAAAGGCACCACATGACTTCATCATGCCCAATCATGGTGTGGAGCAGCCAATCCTGGGAGAGCTGGAGAAGAAAGGAGGAGGGATGTGAAGCTGGAATCGTAACACACTCTGCTCTCTTGCTCGTTCATGAGATAAAGAAATCAGATGTCAGTCACAGCAGTGGGGGATGTGGTGACACAAGCTTACCTGTGTGTGGTTTTTTATCTTACTAAAAAAAAAGACAAGAGGATTGCTCAGAGCTGGATTAACTCTTTGTGGCAAGACTGGGCACAGATGGGGGCGTGACCGGATGTCAGAGTGAGAGGAGGGGCAAGTGAGCTTCCCCCAGCCCGATGCCTCCGTGCTCACCGGACCTAGCCTAGCGTCCCGGCCCAGCTGACTTTGCCTCCCTTTCCCTGCAGAGCTCGGCGTCTGCCTGGCTCCCCTATCACTGCCCGTTCTAGTGTGCCGGCGGCGCATCGTTACAGCCGCTCGGGAGAGGACGTAGACCGGAGCCCACGGAGCGGCGTGGAGGAGCTCGGGCTATCTGTTTATTGCAGTTACCCGGGCAACGGCCTCGGTATCAGCAGGAAGAAGCGGCGGGGACGGCATGTGTCATTAGTGAGAGGATTCAACACCAGGAGCGTCCCTGCACTGCCCAGGCACCTGGCAGCATTAAGGTACCAGCCCCTGCAGCTATATCAAGGGTGGACTGTTTCTCCCATCTCCTCAAGGGCTAGCTTACTGTTACAGACAAGGGAAGGGGGAGGCTCAGGCGGACCCAGACAGCCTGACACACTGTAACTTAACGACCAGCCTTTGGGCTTAGGCAAGCTTGGGCAGTCTGATATATCGACACACAGCGAATTGTGCTTACTAGGGAGAAGACACCCCTTGATGGCTAGCGGAGGGTTGCATCAATAAGATAGACGCTAATCTTACGCCACACTACATAAATCTAACAGAGCTGAAACACCGCCTATTCTCAAAACTGGACAATCACCCTAGTGGCAGCTGCAAACGGGAAAGGTGAAGAGAGGGGGGGGGAAAGTATCAACCCCACGAGCGGCTCAATTCTTTAATATACTCCCCTAACTTATATAATAAGCTATGACTAGGAAAAAGGGAGAGGAACCGCAACAGCAGGACAACACTAGCTCCCAAATGACCCGCACATCAAAAGAAAAGGCGAACCAGGCAGCAGCCGCTGCAGCGGCCAAACTGGAAAAATTTGCGCACCCCTCTACCTCATCGCCATCTAAAAACACTCAGCAGCAGCAGGACAGACTGCATGCGGGGGGCTTAGGGGACAGGAAGAGCCTAGGAAAAGGACCAGCGGCAACGCACACAATAAAAACGGCGAGCAGTAATAGCTCTGCGGGTAAGTCCGCGGGATTAGCAACCAACAAGGCTGCTGCGCATGACCCACCAGCAGAAGCTGAACCCACATTGAAAGACGTTCTATGTGCTGTTAATTCCTGTAAGGCTTCCCTAAGCGACCTGTGTGACCAGCTGACGGGATTAAGGGAAGAGATAACTATATTAAGTCAAGAACTGCAAAGGACTATCGCTAGAACAACCGCACTGGAGGAGAGAGTTAGCCAGGCTGAGGATGAATTAACCCCATTGAAGCAAGAGCTCAAGTCATTAAAAACGCAGATGGGCTTACATAAAGCCAAAATGGAGGAAATGGAAAATAGGTCTCGCAGGAACAACGTGAGGATGGTAGGCCTACCGGAGCGGTGTGAGGGTCCCCACCCTGAGGAGTTCTTGGAGAAGTGGCTTAAAGGAATATTTGGGACGGAAACCTTCTCCCACCTCTTTACTATTGAAAGAGCCCACAGAGTGCCAACCAGGGCCTTACCATCAGGGGGGCATCCCAGGCCAATAATAATGAAGTTTTTTAACTACAGAGACAAGGTAACATTGATGCGTAGGGCTAGAGAGCTGGGGGATATCCTATACAACGGAGCCAAGATCTTATTTTTTCCTGATTATTCCCCAGACCTCCAGAAACGGAGGGCTGAATTCAGGGACATTAAGCGTAACCTACGGACCTATAACATAGAATACGTCCTGCTGTATCCTGCACGACTACGTATCACTGCCTTAGGGTCCACCCATTTTTTCGACACAACAGCAGGGGCAACAAAGTGGCTGGAAGACAACAAAGCGGACCTGCAGAGCTAGGGGTTAAATAAGGCTAGATCAGGATAGGAAAAGAGGAAAACGTGACTTTTTTTTTTTTTTTTTTCTTTTTTCTCTCTGTTTTTTCTTTTTTTTCCTTTTTCACAGCAACCAGCAGTTGACACGGCGGACGGGGGAGGGGGGAAGGGGGGGTATGTGAGATGGAAGCACGGATGAAGGATGTGATCTCACTAGTTTCGCACGCTTTAAGTGTTGATCTGAGGGTTTGGAGGAGGGTTGTGGGAGGGGGGGAGGGGGGGAAGAGTGTGGTAGTGAGTCACAATGTATGTTTTCAGTATATGTGTGGGGAGGTATTTTTTGTATGGTTGGGAGGGGGGAAAAAGGTCACAAGCACAGCCCCTAGGGCTAGCCTAGTTAGGCAGAAGGGGGGGTCACGAACAAGGGTGGCAAGAAGGGGGATGCACAAAGTTGAGGGCGGGGGAGAAGGGGGGTTTACAGCAAGACATAAGGTTAGGCAATGGTGTGAACGTAAGGCACACATAGCTACGAAGGGTGGGTTTACAAAAATAAACGTAAAGCATACTAGCACATGTGGTTTATATCTGCACTTAGGAAACGTGGGGGGGGGGGGGAGTCCCCGGACGCAGGGGCCCTTTGCCCTTCCCCACTCTATCTATTTTTTATTCTTTTTCTTTCTTGGTCAACACAACCACAGCGCTCACAAATAATTTGGCATCCACAAGTACACAAATGAAATGCCCTCTTTTTCTGGGCATTTTTTCTTTTTTCTTTTTTTGGCCTTTTTTTTTTTTTTTGTTACTTTTTTGCCTTTTTCTTCTAAATACCTTTTAAAATGCTAAAGATAGGCTCCTGGAACATCAGGGGCATGGGTGATCCCGCTAAAAGGGCAGCAGTCTTCACGGCAATGGAAGCTTACGACGTTGAACTGGCTTGCCTGCAGGAAACTCACCTCACTAATGATACCAAATTACATGTTCGGAACCATAAATTTCAAGAACAGTATCACTCTACACCTCATATTCAAGAGGGGTGAGCATATTGGTGGGGAGAGGTATCTCGTTTTCCTGCAGGGAAGCCAGAATTGATGCGTTGGGTCGCTATGTCTTTCTGAGTTGCGTTGTGGAAGATAAGCCTCTGGTAATAGCAAATATTTACATCCCTCCTCCGTTTAAAACAGAGACCATTTTGGATCTGCTGGAGTTTGTGGAGAGCAAGCTAGACGTACCGATAATATTGGTGGGGGATTTTAACCCAGTTTTGGATAATAAAATGGATCGATTTCCGCCTATGAATCGGGCGGAAAGGTTATCGGAGGGCTGCCTAGGCCAACTTCTGGAAGAGGATGGGTGGTGCGACCTGTGGAGATCTCATAACCCAAAAACCCGGCAGTATTCCTGTTATTCAGGTTCATATTCTACTCTCTCGCGTATAGACATGGCAGTAGGCAATAGTGAAGCTCTGCAATTAATAGGGAATATAGAGTATAAGCCGAGGGGTATCTCAGATCACTCTCCCCTGACCTTGACTCTGAACTTAAACGCCAGAACTCGCCGGAAAAGGTGGACAATAAAACCACTATGGTTGGATCTAATAAGCAGCCCAGTAGAAGTTACTTCCAAATTAAAAGAGTTTGTAACATTTAACTCAGGCACAGCCCCTACGGGGGTAGTGTGGGACACTTTAAAAGCGTTCCTTAGGGGACTACTACACCAGCAGGTTGTTATAGTAAAGAAAACGTCAAGGGAATGGGAGGCGAGGGCTAGAAGGGAAGCTACGGAATCAGAAGCACAATACGTGGCGGACCCAACCCCTGCAAAACAGGAGGTATGGCTTAGTAGACAACAAGAGTACAGGGAATTAATTAATAGAAGAGCAGAAAATAAAAGACTTTTCCAGAAGCAAAATTATTATGGCGAAGGGGAGAAAGTAGGTCGGATGCTGGCACTTATAACTAAGTCTAACCTATCTCCATCGGCCATTCTCTCAATTAGGACACCGGCTGGAGAGATTACTTCCGATCCCGCCGATGTCCTAGAGACCTTTACCACGTTCTATAGGGACCTGTACAGGTCGCGCCGGGGGTCGGACCGGCGTGATATGGTTGGGTTTCTGGAAGGGGTGGACCTGCCCGTGCTCTCGGAGGGGGACAGGAGTGAGATGGAGTCTCCCCTGACCCTGGAGGAGTTGCAAAAGGCTGTTGCAGAGTTGTCAGGCCAGAAATCCCCTGGCCCGGATGGCTTGCCATTGGAGATTTACAGAAAGTATGGGGAGGTCCTACTCCCGGAGCTTTTAAAAGTACTGGAGCAGACTGCTAAGGACGGAAGGTTACCCCCATCAATGTTGGAGGCTGACATAGTGGTGATACCAAAAGAGGGGAAAGACTGGAAGTCACCTCATATAGACCGATATCACTACTGTGTTCGGACGCCAAGATCGTAGCAAGGGTGTTGGCGTCCAGATTAAACAAGTGCATCGCAAAACTCGTGCACCCAGACCAATCGGGGTTTATCCCCGGCCGGTCTACCAGCACCAACATCAGAAGGGCATACTTGAACCTCCAGGTTCCAGCGGAGAATGCGGGGCCTGGAGCCATACTGTCTTTGGACACCACCAAGGCCTTTGATAGCCTGGAGTGGGATTATCTTTGGTGGGTGATGGAGAGGTTTGGATTTGGCCCCGTATTCATCAGCTGGTTAAAAATCCTTTATAATCATCCAAGGGCAAGACTCAAGATAAACAATGACTACTCAGAAAGCTTCTCCCTCGAAAGAGGGACTAGACAGGGCTGTCCCCTATCCCCGTTGTTGTTTGTCTTGGCCATGGAGCCATTGGCGGGAGCGGTGAGATCATCAGCCGAATTGCAGGGCTTTCACAGAAAAGGCGAGGAAGAGAGAATAGCGCTTTTTGCGGACGATGTCCTATTCTTCCTTGGGGACACGACCTCCTCATTGGAGAAAGTGATACACCTAGTGGAGGTTTTTGGAAAATTCTCAGGACTATCAACTGGGAGAAATCATCGCTCCTGCCGGTCGATCCATTGGCCAACCCTATCTCAACGAGCTTACCCCAACTGAGAGTCACGGGGAAAATGAAGTACCTTGGTGTTGTGTTGTCCAAGGACCCCGGTGCGTTTATTGAGGACAACTTGGTCCCTCTCCTATTAAAATTTAAGAAAAAATGCGATACCTGGTGTAGACTCCCTCTATCCGTGGCGGGCCGGGCAAACTTGATTAAGATGATATGGCTGCCTCAGTTGTTATACCTGCTCCACAACTCCCCAGTGTGGATCGGGGAGAAGTGGTTTCAAAGAATCCAATCCCTCTTCAGGGAATTAATCTGGAAAAAAGGACAGGCTAGAATCGGCCTACAAAAACTGCAGTGCCCCGCCACGGAGGGGGGACTGGGGGTCCCCCACCCGTTTACTTACTTCCTGGCAACCCAGCTACAGCAACTTGGGGGATGCGCCATTGACGGAGGGGGAAACAAGAATGCCCAGATTACCCTACAGGCAAGCCCACATAGTTCACTAGTTGAAGCATTGGAGGCAGACTCACTACAAGGAGGGACTCCAACACTTAAAATGATTACCAGGGTCTGGCAGGCAGCCAAGCGAATAATGGGGTACAAGGGAATCTCAGAATACTCACCAATTTGGAACAACAAGAATCTGCAGGAACTACTATCTGTTGATAGAAATAAGCTTTGGGAGAGGAACGGGATTTGTCGGTTGATACAGTTATATGAGGGGGACACCCTGAAACCCTTTGAGGAACTGAGGCATAAATACGGGCTACCAAATCGTGTATTTTATAGCTATTTGCAGATTAGACACGCCTTGAGAAAGCAGTTTGGGAGGCAACCCCCCACATGGTGCAAGATCTCACTATTACAAACAATAATCAATTCAGAAACCACTAAGGGGTTAACCACAGTGATATATACTCAACTAATTAAGAAAATAAACACGCATGTTGGCTCTTCCGGGGGTAGGGACAGGTGGGCGGCTGATGTGGGGGAGATAACGAACATACAGTGGAAAAGGATCCTGGAACTGGGACCAGAGGTGTCGGTCTCTCCCTCACAAAAGGCCTCCCATCTGATGCTACTGCACAGGTCTTACTATACACCAAAAAAGCTCTTTATGATTGGTCGCCGAACCAACGATGAGTGCCCCAGATGCAGAAGAACAGGTGATCTGATTCATATGTTCTAGAGGTGCCCAAAATTAACTAGGTATTGGCCCGAGATCTTAAAGAAAATAAACACCACGTTTAAAATTAATCTAGAACTAGATCCTAGGACCTGTGTGCTGGGGCATGTTACTAACGGATTGAGAGACAGGAACACGGCAGTGGTGGTAGCAAGATGCCTGTTCCAAGCCAGAAAACTAATTGCACAGTCCTGGCAATCAAGAACTCCCCCCACCCCGGAAGATTGGACAGGAACTGTCAACTCCACAGTGTGGAGCGAAAGAACATTCTATACTAGGTCAGGTAATTACAATAAGTTTGTGAGAATGTGGAACCTGTGAATTCAAACAATGCCGTGCCCGCCATCAGTGCTATCCTAGTGCTGAGAATACCCGCTCCCTATTAACGGGGTGGGCTGTGCTAGGAGCAGTTTAGAGTTTAGAGCTGAGAAAGAATAATGTACGGAACCTATGTCGGCCATCGGACGTGCCTTGAATATATAGGGGTTTAACAGGGGGGGTGTCACAGGGGGCGGGCGGGTGGGTTCACTAGAAAGAAAAGTATTAATACATAAATACGCACAATAGCAATATGAGGATATGCGGTTAATCGGCTTTGAGATACAAGACGCATGCTATGCACTTTGTAACGTGGCACTATTGTAACTACATATATATTGAAATGTATATTGCAATATAACATTTACACAGAAAGGAAAAAAAAAAAAAAAGGGAAAAATTTTGAAAGGCCACAATGATGCGACTTGATTAGAGACACATATGAATATCATTCTGAAGACAGTCTCTGGATAAAGTTAACTGATGTGGCGAAAAAAAAAAGACTGGGCACAGATGACTTGACATTCTCTACTGTACCAGGTAGAAGTTTTTATTAAAACATTTTTTTTCAGATTTAAATCTAAACTCAAAAAACAAAAATGTAATATACATTATTGCAGCTTTCCAATTCTTACATGTGGCAACTGCGTTTTCTCTTTTTAGGCTTTTTTATTTTTTTTATTTTAAGCTGGTGGTCCAACTTCCTGTGTCAGGCCCCTTTCACATGGATGGTACGTTCAGGTCCACCTATCAGTTGTCAAATTAGATGTAAACAGACGGGCGGAGGGTGTTTGTGTGGGTTGTGTCTGAGTGTGCTTTAAAAAGGCAAAAGCTAGCAATGAATGGCCTCTTCTCTTTTCTTCTCTCTCATTGAGCCAAGCTAAAAGACACAGAACACGGAGGATGGATTTACGTAACGTATCATCTATGCTCTTTTATTTCTATATGCTCTGTAATATTCTAAGATTTCTATGTTAGTGTTCTATTTTCTCTGTATATAAATAAGACATTTGCTTCTTTGAGCAGTGTGTTCATTTTTATAGCTAAATATTGTTATTATATCAGCACCATCAATGCTATCAGAGCTTTGATAGACTAGCTAATTATAGGAACAGACAAGATAATATATATATTTAAACGACCAGTTTTAACTGTTTCACAGGTTCAGTGGACTGTTCAGTTGTTTTGGAGATTCAAAGCTGGTTGCAAACTGAATGATAGAACCGTTCTGCTGTCCATACACATATGCAATCAGCATTTATCGCTGTGATCTTCCATCTGCTCTGCTGGGTAAATCTGTGTGTTCTCTGATTATAGCAGTGTTCTGTTTTATTGTATTTACTGGAATGGTAAGAAATCAATACGCCCTTTAAACTGTATCTTTAATTAAACTTTCGTTTTTATTGATTGACTATGCAAAATGTTCTTTGAAAATAATCCTTTGAAATGTTTTATTCCCCATTAATACTCTGTATTGTAATAGACTTCAATTTATGATTATTATTCATCACATAATATTTATTTACATACAGCAAGTTTTCATACAAGATTTAATGTGTTTGTTACAATTTTTTCAGTTATAAGCACATATATATAGATACCATAGATCTAAGAGTTCTTTATATTTAAAATCCTACACTAGTTATTGACAGAAAGTGAAGGTGCTGGGTACACATTATGTGAGCAGCAGTCACAAGACATAATACACAAGTTATCACATTACTTTACATCAGATATTGATATTACTGCACATTTGACTAAGGTGTATAAATAGTCAAAATATAACGTAACTTGTAGAGAGAAATTTTTATTTATAGCCTTTTCATTTTATAGTCACTAAATTTAAACCTGTGCAAAAAAAAAAATACAGCCTACCTTTGCTGATCTCTTTCTAAAATATTAGTTGCCTGGCAATAATCATATCCATACTTTGAGTCTCTAACCTGGCTCAAGTCTGAAAATTAGATGTCATACTTACATTAGGACTTCCTTCACTCCCCAATCAACATTGACTATTTTTAAAACTTTTGCTGCTCACACTAGTAAATAGATAGGAAAATATATCATGTTAACTTGTTTTAAACTTTTTTATATTTCTTCAGTTACTTCCTGGTTTCCAGGCTTAGGCAAATGATGTCATACAGCCCAAGGGTCCTCAGGAGGGGTCCTCCGTTAACTACACCCTCCTGCCTACATGCCTGAGCTAGGGGCAGGTGGATTCCAGGAAGTCAATGCTACATGAAACATCTGCTCTTGCTCGAGAAGGCTAGATATTCTAGGGGTGATTCTCAAAGTGATTTCTCTGCAAAATAAAGTATGCAAACATGGATGGATGGGGGATTTTCTTTGAATAAATAAAATTATTTAAATCTAGTTTTTGGCTTGTGGTACTCAGATACAGTGTAGTTCCACTTTAATAGGCTAAATGCTTACTCAAAAAATACTGAATCCAAACCAGCAACTAGTATTGGAAAAGGGTAAGCAGTGGCAGTCCACATGTTTCACTACTAGTTGTCGCTAAAATAAATCAAGAGAAATATGGCAGCTGCCATTGCTAACCTCTTCCACTACAAAAATGTTAATGGCCTGGCTGTCATGCTGATCCTCCTGGTTCACTAGTCAGGAGCCACTGACCCAGAGGAAGTTTGCAGAAAAGAACCTCTTAATTTCCTGATTTACATACTTGGTTCAAGTCAGTGACCTTACTATTCACTCTTCCTCTAGGTTTGTAACATAAATTCCGTACAGAGGCACAGACACAAAGCTGGAGGGAGAGTGTGCAGGAGCCTGACAATCCACTGATTCTGGGTGCAATGCTTTCCTTGATCGAGTAGATTTTTTTTCTGCAAAAATATGTGCATTTAATTTTTTTCCTAAAAGGTGAACTCAACCTTTAATAGGGCCTTTTCCCAATGACCTTCAATATAAGATTGGCCGCCTTCTCCCACTGAAAGCCAATCTAATGGGGCCCTTTTCAACTGACCACCAATGTAAGGGAGAACTTTTGCGAACAAACAATTTAATGTAATACTACAATTTCCACAGTTGACATTTATTTTTTGAGCTTTATGGTTTAATTTAATTATTATTGAAATTAATTGTCGTATAGAATGGTTGTGTCAAATTCTCAAAGTATAACACATTCTTTATTCTTCATTTATTCAACTTGCCGTTTAAGCTAATGTCCTGCAAGCGGTAAATATTATAATTATAAGCAGGGGCTCACTGAGACCTAAAAGGTTTTTTTCAGGGGTTCCTTCATGTTAATTGACTTCCACAGAATCATCCATGCATCTCTAGTCTAAAGGTGACCTTTACTGGGGTAATATGTGGGCTGTTATTGCTAAGTGCTCCTTTTAAAAAGGTTGGTGGTCAACTATTATGCTGATCAAATACCTTGATTATTTTCAGAATAACTGACCTGGAACAAGCGTGCAGTTCTGAATTCACTTGTTGCATGCTTGTTCAGTAAGTACCTCCAAATTATTAAACCAGAGACACCCAAGCCACTATATTCAGAAATTCATCACTATCTTCTTCCATATTCCTTTCAGTAGAGGTTTGCTTTACCTTACCTCAGCACTTTCCTGCAGTGTTCTATGGATGATGCTGTTAACACCTCCATTCTGCTTCTAAGCATTGGGGAACATGGGCAGTCAGATCCACCACCTGATTTCACCACTGGAATGAATGTGGTAGTGACTCCTAGGCTTTGCAGCATTCAAATCATGGGCAGCATAGAGACCTACAGGAGAGAACACTGCACGTGGAGCTACCAATCATGCCAAAGTACTTTTACTCTCCAAATGCCAACTGCAGATAATATTTTAATGTCATGTGTAAGCTTTAAATAGACATATCACACATCCTTCTTTAGAATGGACCAGTTCCATGCTTAGTTCATTCATAATTCATACAGCCTGCATAAAAGCTTAACACAACCAGTGTTGTATAGCATGTCCCCGCTTGGTGCTGTGGCTCCTCTGCCAGCCGCTACATCACCGCAGGACTTAGTGGTAATGTAGCAGGTTGCAGGAAAAGTCACAGTTCCCTGTAGGGGACCAGGTAAGTACAGATATCGGCAGTGCCCATAGCTCTGATGAGCAAAGATTGTAGTTAACTTCCATTTACAAAATATCTCTATTTTTATAATTTTATAGGTAGTGGAGGAATCAATTTAATTGTTTTATAACTGCTTTGGAAAATTTTTTGTATTTTTAAAACCTAAATTAAGTTTATTTTTTGTAAGCCAAAGCTTTCAGAGATATACAGACAGTACCCGAGTTGCAAACATCTGACTTACAAACAACTCATACTCAGCCACCTTTTTCACTGGTGTCACTTGTCATGCGATTTGACAGTTCCAAATCGCATGACAAGTCGCACCCTATTGCCAGCAATGGAACCATTCATATAGCCACGACTCTTGTTGCAGCGTTTATGAAAAAGGTTCCTGCACTACTTTTTACCGATTTCATCTCGACTTGCATATACTTCTGTTCAATGAAGCTGCAATAAAATCGGCAGTGCAAATCACACGGATGTGCAGCTTTGAAATCATGCTGAAGTAGTGCGCTTTCAAAGCCGCATCATTGTGAACCAGGGCTTACAAACGGAGGTTGACAACAGGAAGAGGAAATCTACCCCTAGGAAGGAAAATTCACTCCTGTAATGCCCTGTACACACGGTCGGACATTAATCGGACATTCCAACAACAAAATCCATGGATTTTTTCCGACAGATGTTGGCTCAAACTTGTCTTGCATACACGCGATCGCACAAAGTTGTCGGAAAATCCGATCGTTCTGAACACGGTGGCGTAAAACATGTACTTCGGGACTATAAACAGGGCAGTAGCCAATAGCTTTCGTCTCTTAATTTATTCTTAGCATGCGTGGCACTTTGTACGACGGATTTTGTTGTCGGATAATTTTATAGCAAGCTCTCAAACTTTGTGTGTCGGAAATTCCTATGGAAAATGTGTGATGGAGCCTACACACGGTCAGAATTTCCAACAACTAGGTCCTATCACACATTTTCCATCGGAAAATCCTATCGTGTGTACAGGACATAAGAGTTATGGGAAAAAGATATCTCCACTGAAGCTTTATCAGCAATCTTTGTTTCCATTGTTTCCACAACAACCCAAAATTTTCAAAATCCAATGGTCATAGGGAAAGGAAGTGAGGTGAAATTTTCTGAACAGGTGCACAGACAGCAAAACAAACATTACAGGAGGTGTTAACCCTTCCCTATGCTATCCAAAAAAACGTAAAAATTATTTTCTTGGCTGGAGTTACACTTAAAAAATGTACCTGTTCCAACTTGCATACAGATTCAACTTAAAAACAAACCTATAGAATCTATCTTGTTTGTAACCCGGGGACCGCCTGTAGTGGGCATTACCTGTACCAGTAGAATGGAATGAATCCTCACTTTCAGGACTGCTCCAAAATGCCTGTCTTCATTTATGATAAATTGAGGCAGTATGTAACAATGTACAACTAACTGTATTGTGCAGTCAGTGTACCAAATATTTGATGGAATGATAACAAAAAGTGCATTCCATTTTTAAGTGGTTCTCAGTGATATGTTTAGCATAACCAAACAGTTACTGTACAATTTATCAGTCTACATTTGTGCGTTGTTAATTTAGAGGTACCAGGACTGTAATTCATACATTCAGAATCCACACTACCTCAATCTAAGGGTAGTTCAAGGAGTTCTGTGAGCCGTTAATGTTTGGATACATTGCATTACTGTTTCTGTACGATGGTTCCATGATGTTCCTGGGTTTGTATTCAGACTCCCAGCCTTCTTTGTATGGTAAAACTTCTTCCTGGCTAAGATGTTTCTCCTTTTTAAGAAAAAGTAAACAATTAAATATCCTTATATAGATTACAGTAATAGACTGAAAACAAGGAAGCTGGCTAGATTTACTAATGGCATTTGTCAGGAAATTCAGAAGGAGACTAGATATACTAAAGGTATTTATCAGGACTTATACTGTTACATTTGTAGGCTGCATTTTATTTTCTTTGATAACAGCAGAGCAGTTACACAGGTCAGAGGAAACATTTTCTAATACCTGCAGATTTTTTTTTGATGAGATTTCTCTTCACTTCCTGTCCCATAGCTAAAACAGGAAGTGGGAGGAAATCCCTGCAAATTAAAAGGAATCTCTTGGGGCCCCCCAGATCATCAGAACCAGTGCCCCCATTGGAAGATTTTGCATCTATTACTGTTCTGCGGACAACTCAGAATTTTAGATTTTCTTTTACTTTTGTAGCACCCTGGAGTTTAGGCAGGGTTGCTCCTCACAAATTTACTTGCCAGGAGTATTTATCCTGGTTGATTGCTAGAGATCTATTGATTTCTCCCTAAGTTTGGCCTTGTTGTACTTTTCTCTTCTACCACTAGGTGGCCGGGTACTTGGTGGTACTAGATACGAGAAGGGCAACGCCAGGTCAGGTTATGGGTATATGGGTTATCTCAGCCAATGGGCAGGAGTTTTCTTGAATCCCTTGGCCTGCTGGGAGAGCCTATATATTCGGGTGGAGTCAGGTGATCTATGTTCTGTGCCACCTGGACTGCTGTCTGGGTGGATGTGTGTTGTACTGCCCGGGCTGCTAGGCTGGGGATTGGACCTATCCCGGGCACATCTGGATGCCAAGCTGTCTGAGGGCTTATCCAGAAGTAAGAGAGCAGCACAGGGTTGGAATTGCGACTTGCAGTCCAACCAGAAGTGACGGTTCTGTCGGCCGGAGAACCTGTCATGGTCGGAGGTAGAGGGGAAGCTGTCGCCAGTAAGGGACTTTCCGCCTTGTTACCAGGGACCACAGTGAGTAACTGAAGCAAGTACCGGAGCAGTATGCTCACCAACCGGGGACGGTGAAGAATCGGGAAACTTCAGTGGGAATCAAGCCAGGGACCCAGCCACCGGAGGTGACACTTGCAGAGCAGCCTTGTGTGTCAAGCTCCCACACCACCCCAAAGACACTGCTTGCAGACTTTTTTTTTTTTCATCCTGCAAGCGCACTGCCCCAGTGTGAAAGCACACAGGCTTTCACACTGGGGAGGCATGGGAGGCAGTTTACAGGCGCTATTTTTAGCACTAAAACACCTCTAAAGTGTCTTCTGTGTGAAAGGGGTCTAAGAGACAGCGGCATTTCAGATTTAGGCCCCTTTCACACTTGTGCGACTTGGGACTGCAAAGTCATGTGGTAAGTCGTACCCCATGATTTCCAATGAGTTCCATTCATATCTGTGCGACTTCAAGTCTCACCAACTTCAAAGTAGTCCCTGTACTACTTTGGTTCGACTTTGATGCGAGTTGAGGTCCATAGACCTCAACTTTACACGGCATTCCCTAAAATCGTGGCAAAATCTTGTGACTTTCAAGTCGCGGCAGTATGAAAGGGGCCTTAGTAATCCTGACACAGGTTAAAGCTCCTAAATCTACTTCCCGCAATTTTTATCATCAAACGTGAATTTTTTTCTTCCATTGGTAGTCTCTAGGGGTTTCCCTAGGTGCATTTTAAGTGGGCTGTGCTCCTTTGTTTCTCCAGTTAGGTGTAGAAAAACATTTTTGGCACCCTAGCAACATCAAAGTTCAGGTGTCTGTTTTTTCCAACATCTTCTTGCTAATCATTTGCTGGTTCATACATTCATACTAGGCATTACACTTGTTGCTCCACCTGTTACCAGCAGTAGGAATTAAGCTTAGTAATGTCGGTGCTACAAAGACCTCCTTTCAAACCTATTCCAGATGTCTGCTTCACATTACTATCCTGTTAGGCAGCTATTTTTTGTGGACATCACTCCAGGCAGAAGGGTTGTAGCATTGCCCTGTAGAAAACCTCATCTGATTTTACATAGGGACAAGGTTGTTTTAAAAGCACAAACATTTTTTTTCCTTTGCCAAAAGTGATTTCTGCCTTTCACCGTAATGAATCTATTGTGTTTCCATCGCCGTGTCTGGCATCGGTTCACTCCAAGATTTTTTTTCATTGCCTGGATTTAGTGAGGGCCATCAGGGTTTAACATTCAACCGCTTCTTCTTTTAGGCACATGGATTCCTGGTTTGTTATTCCAATTGTTCTAAAGGAGTTTTTAAGTGGACAGGTTGTTGTGTAGGCCTTAATGATAGAACAGTGAGTGCTTTCTGGGCATTTTACCATCAGGTTTTTGTTTCTCAGATCTGTAAGGCTGTGACGTGGACTTCTGTGCATTATTTAAGTTCTATAAGGTCAATGTGTCTGCCTCAGCAGATGCTAGCTTCGGCCGTAAGATTTTGCAAGATTCTGATACCCATGGTTCCCTTTTGTGTTGTTTCGTTCCTGTTCAGCTGTATCCCCTGCGTTTGTTTGCTGTGCTTGTCCCTCTGCTTGGATTGCTTTAGGATGGCCCTTGGTTGCTAGTTGTGTCCCTCAATGGATGATAGAGAAATTAGGATGTTTGTATTCCCTTTAGATTTCTTTTCTCAGTCCATTGAGGGAAACACCTCTTTCTCATCATATGCTATTGTTCTCTTTTGGACTGTTTGCTACAACTGAGCAGGTGTAAGGTTGGAGGGCTTATGGTCTTAGGGGGCTGGCCTTTAGTTTTCTATGTGTTTAGAGTACTTTACTACTGTAGGTAACGGTATACCCTGGTTTATTTTATTTTTTTTTATAGTGGGGAGAGATTAGAATCGGTCAGGTTTTCAAATACTGTCTGTATCCCCAATGAGATTCCCTCTTCACATCCTGTCATCTGCCAATGAAGAATTTAAACTGTTTGCATCCACCCTGAACTGTTCTGGATAAATTAACTTTGTCCTTTTTTATAGAACAAAGTAAAGCTGAAATTCTGAACATTAAAGTGGTTCTAAAGGTTTTTTACCGTAATGCATTCTCAATTAGGCAATTGGTCTGTAGTAAAGCACAGTTCCAGGTTGCATGGTGATGTCTATTTAGCCCAAAGCTCTGGTTACACAATTCTCTGAGCAGCTGTGTTTGTAGAAGCTCAGCAATTCATAAACTCACCTTCACAATATTGTTCTGTAGATTATCTACCAGGTTTGTCTGTTTCATCTTGTTTGTTTCCATCGTCTCCAGTTTCATCTCTACCGTTTCAACTTTTCTCATTATTCCACCGATGGACATTTCAAGTTGCTGAAGCCGTCTCATAATTCTGGAATACAGGTTATATACAGGCTATTATATTCCAAACTCCAATTTTAATAAGTATATTTATATATCTTTAGGAGATATTAAAGTTGGTAATCTAGTCATCTATGCTTTCAGAAATCTCTACTGTGGTAATCAGTTCCACTTACTCATGTATATGTTGTGATAAATGATACATCAAGGGGCCTGGTGGTACTAGATAAACCTTGCATGTCCCGTGCTTAGCTGCATGAGGGTTATACTTTGATCAGCTATGTAGTGAGAGTGACTGTCTGATTTGATACAAATTGAATTGATTGTTCAGGTGGGTCCTGCTATTCCATTATTTTGGTAAATCCAAAAGAAATGTATGGTTGTCTTTATATAAGTACATAGGAGGGAGTGGATGGAGACCCTCGGCTGTCAGGCCCCGTTCACATCTCCGCATAGCGGGAACTTGAATTCCTGCACACGTTTTTTTTTTGTAGGTGTTTTTGAGTGTTTCTGCTCATCACGGAGCAGCCACTTCACTTTTTTAGGGCGGCGCGCGGCACATATTTTTTACCACGTTTTTTGTCACCGAATAGCATTTAATGGCAACGCAAGTGTGATGCACATTTGCAACACATTTCCAGAGTTTTCTTTGCTGTTTGCCATGCATTTGAAAATGTGCAGATGTGAATGGAGCACCATTGTTCTTGTCTAAACACACCAACTTCACTTTCAGGCCCCATTCACACCTAGTGTAGTGGAAGCGCACTTTTTTTGCTCGTTTTTGATGTGACATGCGTAGGGCAGCCCATTGATTTCAATGAACTGCGCTACATGTGGCAAAATAGCTCATGGGACATTTTAGCGTGTTGCGGTTTGCAAATTTTTTATTCCATGTTTTGCTGTGTTTTTCGTTCGTATTTTTTTAATATTGCAAAATGTGCTTCTGCATTTGGTGTGCTGTTAACAATTAATGGTACTCAGAGTATAACTAGTTCATTTTAGGTGTATAAAGGTGGCCATACACTATACAATCTGCTTGTACAATCTCCTTTAGATTTACCAAAACTATTTAATAAGAGGACACACCTATCTATCCAATCACTCTGTATCCAATCAGGCAGGCCCTTGCACTACATAGTTGATGGTAGATCTAAAGGAGATTGTATAGTGTATGGTGAACTTTACAGACTTCCAGGTACACACTTCTCCTGTTTTCAATACCACAACTCTGCTCCACATAGGCTGTTATGTGTTTATCCAGCTTCTGCACACTCTTCTAAATAAACAATCTATGCAAGAAAAAGGTGCAAAACTATCAATGGCTGCCTATAGAGCGGGGCTTAGCAACTGGTCGTTCGCGATCTACCAGCCAACCGCAGCCAGGTGACTGGTCAATTGCGTCTTCGACTTATCAACCTGCTGTTCCCACAGCATTAAACACAGTGGGACTACTTCTGTCATTTGCAGCTGGGCAGGCGTTGGCCACCAAAGGGAGAAGGCTGTCGCACTCGGAGCAAGCGGCCACATCAGCAGATACCTCTTCTTTAGTTGAGGCTGCAGTATAAGGCTGAGTGATATCTGCTGCACCCTGACTCTTAAACCTGTCAGCCAGAGCGGTGCTCGCAGGAGCTACAAGACAGAGAGAACAGCTCTGTGGTGCACTGAAAGTGGGCTCCCCACTCTCCTGCTATAACATCTTCAGGTCAGAGTCTGTTACACTATACTGATATGGCCATAATAGCATCTAAAACTCTGCGAACTCTGTGTTACTGTTAGGGGGCTCAGGGTAGTAAGAGCTCTTTACATTTTGTGGTTCAGGGGTGGTAAAACCCCATAGTTGAGCCTTGTTTTTACCGCAACCTCCTTTAGTGGCCAGGGGTGTACACATGCCTGCAGCAGGAATTGTATGCCTTGTCACGCTTATCGGGTGTAATGCCTGCCAACCATTACCCATTCAAGTGAATGAGGCTGCTCTGCAAGTGCTCTGCAATCTTGTGGAGTACAGTGAGGGGTTAAAGCAGGCAGTGAGGAGGTGCTGTATCGTCTCCTCACCACCTGCAATAAGCCCGTAGACCTTACAAAGGTATGCAGTTGTGGGTCATTTGCAGAGTGGCCCTATTTACTAGACTGGGTCACGATTAGTGAGTGGTAGTACCCACTGAAAGCAACAGGGATATAATTCCTGCTGCGGCATGTGTACACCCTTCGCTGCTGCCCTACCAACACCGTCCACTTCCGTACCGACATGGTCCACTGCCCTACTGACTCCAATGACACTGTCCACACAACATCCACTGCTCTACTGATACTGTCCACTGCTTTACTGACATTAACCTGTGCCCTACTGATACGGTCCACTGCTCTACTGACAGGGCCCACTGCCCTACTGACTTTGTCCACACATCGTCCACTGCCCTACTGACACTGTCCACTGCTCTACTGACTGACACTGTCCACTTTTAAAGTAGGTTCAATTTATATTTCTTTAACCACTTCCCACCCAAGGTATGTCCAGGGACGTCCTTGACTTTGCGGGGGTATATCTGAATGATTCCTGCAGCTACAAACATAATTAAGATATCATCTTTTAGTGCCGGCGATTCCATACACCAAAGGTATGATTATAGCGGCTGCTCCACTGCTTGATTGTTCTTTCCGGTGCTTCTACCGACTCACCGCTTCCATTGGTGAGTCGGAGACAGGATCCGCCGGCCCCAGATGATAATCATAGAGATTTCCGGTGGACCAGATGGTCGCCGGAGTCTCTATGATCGTTCGGAGGCCGGGCGCAATGTTATGACGTCACGCCCGGCCTCTGAATGGCGGCACCTCGGCTGGGAAGCCATGATCGTTAATTTTTTAATTTTGATTTCAGGTTTTCCAGCCTAGAGGTGAGATGTGGGGTATTATTGACCCCATATCTCACTGTAAAGAGGACCGATCATGGCATATTCCTATTATAAGGGATGCTTACATTTCTTGTAATAGGAATAAAAGTGATCAAAATTTTTTTTTTTAAAGTGTCAAACTAAAACGATAAAGAAAAAAAAAATTTAAAGCGCCGCTGTCCCCATGTGCTTGCACGCAGAAGTGAACACACAAGTCCCGTCCACATATGAAAATGGTGTTCAAACCACACATGTGAGGTATCGCCATGAACATTAGAGTGAGAGCAATAATTCTGGACCTAGACCTCCTCTATAACTCAAAACATGTAACCAGTAAAAAAATTTAAAGCGTCGCCTATGGGGACTTTTACGTACCAAAGTTTGGCGCCATTCCACGAGCATGTGCAATTTTAAAGCATGACATGTTAGGTATCTATTTACTCGGCGTAACTTCATCTTTTACATTATGCAAAAAAATTGGGTAACTTTAATGTTTTGGTTTTTTTAAAGCATGAAACTGTTTTTTTTTTTTTTAAAACGTGTTTGAAAAATTGCTGCACAAATACCGTGCGAGATAAAAAGTTGCAACAACCACCATTGTATTCTCTAGGGTCTTTGCTAAAAAAACATATATAATGTTTGGGGTTCTATATAATTTTCTAGCAAAAAAATTATGAATTTTACATGTAAGAGAGAAATGTCAGAATTGGCCTGGATGGGAAGTGGTTAATCGTACATCACGGGACACAGAGCCATAGTAATTACTATGTGGGTTATAGTCCACCTTCAGGTGCTGTACACTGGCACACCCTAAACAGGAAGTTGCCTCCCTATATAACCCCTCCCATACCGGGAGCATCTCAGTTTTTTCGTCAGTGTCTAAGGTGTTAATCACGAGTGAAGATGTGCTGTGCTGAGCTCCACTGGAGCAATCCTTGCTGGGGCTAGCTATGCAGCCGGATCCATTCAAAGCATCTTTTTTGGGCCAAATTGAATAGTACCCAGGCCTCGTGTCCGAAGAAACAAGGTCTTTGCTTGTGAACGCTTCTCTTTTTAGAGAACTGGACCCCCCGGGATCCAGTACTTTGGCATTTTAAGCCATAAAGTTTTACTGGCGGGGTGCTATTACAGGTTCAGGATTGTGGGTTCCCAGAGGATCCCCAGTTACTGAAGGTTTGTTAACGGAACCCACCGTGAAGGGTGAAGATTGGGTCTGTTGGTTTTACCACAGAAAACCCTACGGCGGGAAAGGTAAGTGGAATTTTTCTAAGGAACTTTTAAATTTTTTTATGAAATGTCTCCTTTAAAAAGGTAAATGTTGTCATGCCTAAGTGTCACCACTGGGGGCTGTATGGAGCATGTACCTTCTCATGCTTTCCTCAGAGATCACGCTGTGTCACAGAAGCAGCAGGCTTTTTTCCTCCGGCTAGTAGGCAGACCTCCGGTAAGTCTGGAGGGGTTTTGCTTCCACCAGAGACACCCCCACCTGGGCTGAAATCTCCCCCTCTTCATGGGGCCGTTTTCTTTCACCGCTCTTAGCACGATGGCGGCTTTCAGGTCTCCTCCACGCCATCCCTCCCTCACACACAAGCCAATCCCATCGCTTGTGTGTGCCTGCATTCGCGCGGGAAAACTCTTTTTTGAAAGAGAAAGGAGGGGGCGTGATGCGACGGAGTGGGCGGGGCTTAACGCGGTGTTGGCGTCCTCCAAGGCGGGAGTGTGTTAAAAAAAAAAAACTCCATTTGTGCTGGCTGCAAAAATAGTTGGAGGGACACAAGAGCAAAGAGGGGCATGAAAGAGGTTGGTGACACAGGCATTTCCTATTTGACACATTTACTATTTGCATCAGGCTGAGCATTAATAGCAGCGGCAGTGGCTGACTATTGCTCAAGCAGTGGATGCGATTTCTTCTGTTAGTACCTCTGCTTTGTGCATTGGGCTAAGGTCAGAAGGGGGTTGAAACACCCCCAAAAAAGAGCTAAAAGGGTCTCCCTCAAGCTCTGGAAAGCCTACTCATCTCTACAAATGGCATCCTACCCTGAGAGGGGGTGGTTGGTCAGAGTGAGCATCGGGGCCATGAAATGTTTGCAGTTGTTTTCAACACTGCAGCCCCTGTTTATGTTATTAAAAAGATCTTTTTTCCTCAGCCAGGATAGGATTGAAAAAAAAAAAGGTTAGCGGCTTTAATCGCATCCTAGTGTGGGACTAAATGCGACAGGTTCTCTTCCATTACCAAGGACCCTCAAACTGAGGAACTAGGTGCAGGAGAATATGAATTCCCTCAGGGGACCGTGGTGAGGCTGATGACTCCTCTTCTGAGGTGTCAAATGCAGGGGGATCAGCTTTCACAATCTGTAAGATTGATGGTGCAATTTCTTGCTGAATAGTCCGCTCCACATTTATGTACCCTTAACTGAGTGTTTGGGTTCGCTAAAGCCTCCTCAAGTTGTGCATGCCTTTTCTGTCCATTCATTGCTGGAAAAGTTTTTTTGTATCTGAGTGGATCACCCAGATTCTTTTTTCACATGGAGTCAATCCAATCAGTTATCTCCATCCTACAAGGAGGAGAACTTCTGGCGTCAATTGACATCAAAGATGCATACCTCCATATGCTTATTTCCTCGCGCACTTGTAATATCTACCTTTCAAGGTGGAAAATCTTCATTTTCAGTGTGTAGCTCTGCTTTTCAGTCTAGCTACTGCACCTTGAGTGTTTACAAAGTTTCTGGCCCCTCTTCTAGCCAGATTAAGGGCCCAAGGTATAACAATTATGGTTTACCTAGACGATCTGTTCTTCATAGACCAGTCGGTAGCCCGCTTACACCAAAGTATGGTCACCACATTCAACTACCTGGAATAACTAGGTCGGATTCTCAACCTCGAAGAAATCTTCTTTAAAACCATGAAGAAGGCTAAAATACTTGGGTCTGATCATAGACACACCCAGAAAAGGGTATTCTTGCCCCAGGCAAAGATCAGCGCCATTAAGGAGCTGATTCAGGTGGTCGAAGCAAGATGAATTCTTCTATTCAGCTTTGCATGAGGTTGTTGGGAAAGATGGTGGCTTCATTCAAGGCTGTTCCTTATGCTCAGTTTCATTCGAGACTGCTGCAAAACAGTATCTTATCGGCTTGGAACAAAGGGTTCAAGCTCTAGATTCCCAATGTGTCTGACTCCAAAGCCTACGGCCACATCACCCTGAAAGCGCCCGATCTCGTCGGATCTTGGAGGCTAAGCAGGGTCATGCCTGGTTAGTGCCTGGATGGGAGACCGCATCGAAATACCAGGTGCTGTAGGCTGGGTGCACCAGAGACTCAGTTTATGGTTAATAACCAAAAATCTGCAAAGGGGAAAATCCTTCCTTCAGTTACCTGGGAAATGGTAACAACATATGCCATCCTTTTTTTGGGTTGGGGAGCAGTCCTGGAAGAGGCAACTGTCCAAGAGAAGTGGCCCAGATCAGAAAGGGCCTTGCCCATTAACATTCTAGAAATTCAGGCAGAGCATTTCTTGTGAAAAAAAAGAAATTCAGGCAGAGCACTTGGTCCTGAGGGCCTGAACGTTCAGTTTACGGAATTATCCTGCCAGGATTCAATCTGACAATACTACAGTAATGGGCTATATTAATCAACAAGGGGGCACAAGAAGTTGTGCGGCCCAGAGAAAGGTGAATCATATCCTATCTTGGGCAGAAAACAATGTACTTTGCCTATTGGCCGTCTTCATTCTAGGAATAAAAAATTGGCAGGCGGACTACTTGAGTCGCCAGCAGTTTTTCCCAGGAGAATGGTTCCTTCACCCCGATATCTTCCTGTCAATATGTCAAAGATGGGGGATCCCAGGCGTAGATCTGTTTGTGTCCAGGTTCAACAAAGAAATCGACAACTTTGTGTCAAGAACAAAGGATCCGCTAGAATGCGGAACAGATGCCTTGCTATTACCGTGGAATCGGTTCTCACTGATTTATGCATTCCCTCCTATTCTGCCTGCGTCCATGACTTCTTCGCAGGATCAAGCAGGAAGGGAAGTCGGTGATTCTTGTGGCCCCCAGCGGGGCCCAGGAAATCTTGGTATGCAGAGATCGTAAAGATGGCAGTAGGGGACTCATGGACCCTAACGCCACAGCCAGACCTTCTCTTGCAAGGTCCGGTATTCCATCCTACTTTACAAACGCTAAATTTAACGTTTTGGCTATTGAGACCCACACTCTGAAGAAGCGTGGGCTGTCAGGTTCAGTGGTTTCTACCTTGGTTAATGCAAGGGAGCCAGCCTCCATAATTATATATTATGGAGTCTGAGAAGCATATGTCTCCTGGTGTGAAACCAGGGGTTGCACCCCAGGAAATAGGTCAAAAGTAGAATCCTTGACTTTCTGCAGATGGGGTGAGAAATAAAGCTGGCCTTGAATGCTTTCTAAGGACAGGTCTCAGCCTTATCAGTATTATTTCAACGACCACTTGCTTCGCATTCTTTGGTTCGTAACTTTATTCAGGGGGTAACATGGCTTAATCTCCGGTTAGGTCACCCCTGAACCCTTGGGACTTGAATTTAGTTTTGTCGGCATTACAAAACAGACTTTTTTGGGGCCGATACGACATATTCCCTTGGACCTTTTTGACAAGGAAACTATTTTTTCTGGTAACCATATCTGCTGCAAGAAGGCTATCAGAATTGGCTGTTCTTTCTTGTAAAGAGCCATATTATTATTATTTTCAAGGATAAGGTAGTATTGCGTCCTCATCCTAATTTTTTACCTAAGGTAGTATCAGGTTTTTATCTAAACCAGGATATTGTTCATTTTTTTCCAGAACCCTGTTCTATGGAAGAAAAATCACTACAGTCTCTTGATGTGGTGAGAGCAACCAAAGTCTACTTAAAGGCGACTGCTCAGATTCGGAAAATAGATGTTTTGTTTGTGTTGCCTGAAGGTCCTAAAAGAGGACAGGCAGCATCGAAATATACTATTTCTATATGAATTCGACAAGTAATCGTTCAAGCTTATGGTTTAAAGAGGTAGTTTCTACCCTCTCAAATCAAAGCGCACTCCTCTAGGACTTTTAGTGCTTCATGGGCAGTGCATCACCAAGCCTCCATGGCTCAAATCTGCAAGGCCGCAACTTGGTCTTCCATCCATACATTTACCAGATTCTATCAGGTGGATATAAAAAGACATGAGGATGTCGCCTTTGGGTGCAGTGTACTGCAGGCAGCAGTATAAGTCCTCTGATCTCATGGTGCCCTACTTTTGTTGTGTCTCCCTCCCTTCAGTTGGCATTGCTCTGGGACATCCCACATAGTAATTACTATGGCTCTCTGTCCCATGATGTAAGATTAAAGGAAACAGGATTTTTATAACAGCTTACCTGTAAAATCCTTTTCTTTTGAAGTACATTTTTTTTTTTTTTGAAGTACATCACGGGACACAGAGGTCCCGCCCCTCTTTCTAGTAAAACTTCCTGTTTAGGGTGTGCCAGTGTCAAGCACCTGAAGGTGGACTATAACCCACATAGTAATTACTATGGCTCTGTGTCCTGTGATGTACTTCAAAAGAAAAGGATTTTACAGGTAAGCTGTTATAAAAATCCTATTTTTTTACAGTGGCATTTGTTTTGTTATATGTTTCTAAGATTTTCCTTATATTTAGTTAGGCCCTGCTAGTTAATTTCTTAAAAAAAAGAGTACCAAACCACGGCAATGTTTGAGCTCTTTCATGTAGTTCAAGTAGATCTCCACTTCTCAATGGTTGCCTACCCCTGAGAAAAGCTCACTGACAATGTATGCATTGGAAAAGCATGTAACTGCAGAGGTGGGTGGGAGCAATCTCCTGGAGGGGGAGGGAAAGTGTAGGGTGTGTGTAAGATGAGGTCAGCTTGTGAAGTACTTCCTTGTAATGTTTTTTCCGTCCCAAATACCAAATTTCAGGACAGGTAATAGAGGAGTTTTCTATAGGAGGCTAAGGTAAGGCCTGTCCTAACAGACAGAAAAAGCTTTTTTCGTTTCTGCAACAGAGGTACATTAATATCAAAACATAAAGCAAAAAAAAATAGCTCATCCTTATGGAAAAAAGTCTATAGATGAATTTAGCTGCTGCTATAATAAATAGATACTCAAAACACAAAGCTCTAGAAGTTCATAAATACAATTCATAGGCTAAAGCAGTGCTTAGGATGATAGACATCAACATCCAATAGTGGTGATATGAAGAGCGAGTCCAAAGCACTTATGGTACTCCTAAAAAGTATTCATATAGTGTCTTGTCAGATGATAACCTTCACGGCACAACGTGAGACCGCACCCCTCAAATTGCACACTCACCGGAACGGTATAATAAAACCGTCTTGTTATAAAGGTGCATCCTTGACATATAGCAAGAGAGCGTACTTAAATTCCTTAATCAGCAATCATAAGGGGTTACCACATGCCACACGATAGGTCTGGTTACTCAGAGCAGGATATCCACTTGTTGACTCGTTAGCTCAAATCATAGGAAAAAAAGGGGAATTCTCATAACGTAAACCAGTTTAAAATTTCATTCCCATCAAAGGTCCCCCCTTTAAAGATATATGCTTACACAAAGTTCAATATAAAATAGCATCTCATGATAGCAATCATCTTGAATGTACATCTTACACCGATACTCGCTCACGGTCCGAAGGAGCGCTCATCCGCGGTGATTCCTAGGTGGAGATCGTCAGAAGCTGACAGTTTCAAGCAAGCCGTCTGGTCACGCCTATTGTTATAAGCTGTACATTCCAGATGATTGCTATCATGAGAGGATTTTAAGGATGTGGTTTTGCTATATGTCAAAGATCCATCTTTATAATTATAACAAGGCAGTTTTATTATACCGTTTCAGTGAGTGTGCATTTTGAGGCGAGCAGTCTCACGTGGTGCAGTGAAGGTCATCATCCATCTGACAAGACACTATATGAATACCTTTTAGGAACACCATAGGTGCTTTGGACTCGGTCCTCAAAGGGCATATCACCAATATTGGATGTTGATATCTATTCCCTTAAGCGCTGCTTTAGCCTATGAATTGCATTTATGAACTTCCAGAGCTTTGTGTTTTGAGAGGTACATTATTGGTATACTGGTACATAGGGAAGCTGGAATTTAGGGGGGAAAAAAAAGTGATTGTAGCCTTTAAATTTCAACTCCACCCAGTTTCGTTATGTGAATCATGATTGTAGCAAAGAATCTGCACAAGAACAACCCTGTGTCCCAGTGGAGAGATCTGTTTCCTATTCAGAGTTTGTGGATCCTTTAGTGTGCATTAAGAAAAAACAATGCTGGCAGGTAAGACATACAAAGTCTCTTCGGCACTCTTACCTGCTCAGCGATGTTTTTATTTTTTTCCACCGAACATTTGTTCTGCTTTAATACTTCATCTCTTTCCTTGGTTTGGGTCAGTTGCTCAGAAAGCATTTCAAGAAGGCAGTCATAATCGGCAACCTACTTCATTTCTCATGACTAATCTAATTGGTACAATGTAATCTGATTTATACATTAAAATTCTGAATTCAATAAAAATGCATATGAAACCTTGCTTCAATCTGCACATATACTTCCACTGCTAAAAAAAAAATAAAGAAAGTGGCATACATGTTGACTTCTTCCTGTGACACCCAGTTGGTTTTGGTAGAAAGGTTATTCTTTATGTCCGATAAGTTGAGCCCTTCAGCCAGAGCCTTGTTGCCATAAGATTTTCCCAGATTTTCAATTTCAGCATTCAGAGCCAGCTAAAACAATACAATAATAAAAAAGTAAAGTTCCCCAGACACAGAAAATTTGCAAGCACTGTGTTCTTGCCATACAGGGCAAGCATACACATAGAGATATATCTACTTGCCTTGGTAAAAATCGCCCTGCTCCTGAGGCCACTGCTAGTTTGTAACTGCTTTCACCCACAAG
Source organism: Lithobates clamitans (assembly GCA_037952925.1). NCBI lineage: Eukaryota > Metazoa > Chordata > Amphibia > Anura > Ranidae > Lithobates > Lithobates clamitans. Next base: position 5,793,245 of record JBBGZY010000896.1, on the reverse strand, counting down.
AGTTCATACGTAAAAAGCAGCACTTTGTTCCGGTTTCTCTTTTTGCATAACATTATTTGCCTATTCATGCTACAGTGAATGTTTTAATTCAATTTTTAATAATAGCAGTTTCCTGGTGCTTGTATTGGTTCCACAAACAGGCCCACTATACCAAGTGGAGCCCAATGCACCCCTGAACCAGTTTCTTTTTACACAAGCGTTAGCTGCATGCCTGCATCCAGTGCTCCTGGGCAATTTAGGCAAGCAGCGATAGATTGGAGCTTTAAAACCACCATGAAATTTAAACAGATTTTCATGGTGTTAAAGAAGCTGTTAATTTTAAAGTTGAACCCTAACCCGATATAAAATACATAAATCAATGCAGCTCTTTTATCATTTACAAGATTGGAAGTTTGAAGAGAGCACAGGTTCTGGGGAGTATCACAACCTGAGCTCAGCTCTATGTAACAGTGGCCAAGATTTTGTGGGGAGGTAATTTTAAAAAGATCAATTGACTTTGTTAAATGCTATTAGGGTATTGCACTTCTCAGGTACCCTGGAGGGTTCTGTTCTGATCTTTCCAGAACTACCCACCTTCTGTGGTCCCTATAAAAGTATCCCACTCTATTTGATACTGATGTTACAGAGAATGTAGTGGGGGGAATGAGCTTGCCACAGTTAAAAGAGGAGACAATTTTTGCTGGAGATTCTAGTTAATACAAGATAATAGAGAATATTGCTTACCCCTACATGGTACATATCTGTTTTCTGTTGGCTGGCCTTAAAACTAGCATACACTGTTTATATGGACATTGAGATACACCTGGACAGTGTGTACTGTACCATCCTGGTACTGGGTTATATCTTTGTTTGCTTACCCTCTTTTCCTCCAGAATGTTTCTCATTTGTTTCTGTTCTTCTTCATCAAGAACCCGGTTACCATCCTGGTCAAATTTGGAAAAGGCTATTGTAATTTCATGATCATCATGACCCATCCTGCAAATGTATATGGGATTGTTAGGTCACAAAATCCTTCACACTGTACCCAAATGGACACTTTCTTAAAGTGGATCTTCATCTTTTTTTAAGGTTCTCTCTACTGCCTCCACCCCCCTCCCTCCTACCTTTTACACATTGCAAAAAAAATGTTTTAAGAAAGTAAGCACCTTTGCGCGAGATCCAACAAACTGCCTTCTAGGATGTCTGTCACACAGACAGACCCTGCAGCATTTGATGCATGCAGCGGGTTCTCTGCCAGTTAGGTAGCAGAGTCCACAGCATTGATGTGCATGCGCAGGGGGATACGGCACATATACAGACATACTGCAGGGCTCTGTCAGGCCTCATAGATCTGGAAAAGACTGCTACAGTGTGTGCACATGTACCAGATCTTGATTCAAGATGGCGTCCCTGGAGGAGAGCAGTGTAGGAAGAACACTGGACTCCGTATATTAGTAAGTATGATATAAATATTACAGTGCAAAAATCTTAGGCAGGTGTGAAAAATGCTGTAAATTAAGAATGCTTTCAGAAATAGACATGTTAAGGTGCGGTTCACACTGGTGTGACATGGGATTTGACCTGTGAGAGCACAAGTCGCATGATATGTCATATTCAAAGTTTCCCTATGAAAGCCGTCTTAACTGATCTGACACAAGCCGCTCCAACTTTAGAAAGGGTTCCTGCACTACTTTGGTCTGACTTTGATATGACTTCAATGCCATAGAGCAGTGATGGCCAACCTTGGCACCCCAGATGTTTTGGAAATACATTTCCCATGATGCTCATGCACTCTGCAGTGTAGTTGAGCATCATGGGAAATGTAGTTCCAAAACATCTGGGTGCCAAGGTTCGCGATCGCTGCCATAGAGTGTAAAAAGCCACATTAAGTCGGATCAAAGTCGAACTGAAGTTGCAGGGCAAAGTCAGATCAGAAGTTGTGCGACTTTCATGTCGGAGCAGTGTGAACTTGGGCTAATAGTTTATTTTTTATCAATTAACAAAATTGAAAGTAAATGAACAGAAGAAAAATCCAAGACAAATCAATATTTTGCGTGACCACCCTTTGCCTTCAAAACAGCATCAATTCTTCTAGGTACATTTCCACACAGTTTTTGAAGGAACTTTGCAGATAGGTTGTTCCAAACATCTCGGAGAACTAACCTTGGATCTTCTGTGGATGTAGGCTGCCTCAAATCCTTCTGCCTCTTCATGTAATCCCAGACAGACTCAATGATGTTAAGATCAATGTTCCGTAGGAGCCAAACCATCACTTCCAGGACTCTTTGTTCTGTACACTGAAGATAGTTCTTAATGACATTGGCTGCATGTTTGGGGTTGTTGTCCTGCTACAGAATACATTTGGGAACAATTACAGTTTGCGTAATATCATAGAGTCTGTCTTGGATTACAAGAAGAGACAGAAGGATATGAGGCAACCTACATCCACAGAAGATCTATAGTTAGCTCTCAAGATGTTTGGAACAACCTACCTGCCGAGTTCCTTCAAAAACTGTGTGCAAGGAATAAGTATTGATGCTGATTTAAAGACAAAAGGTGGTCACACCAAATATTGATTTGATTTGGATTACTCTTCTGTTCATCTAATTTCCATTTTGTTAATTGATAAGAATAAACTTTTAACTCTTCAATTTTTTTAAGCACTCTTTATTTACAGCATTTTTCCCACCTGTCTAAAGCCCTTGCACAGTACTATCTATATATCTATATAGATATAGATATATATCTATATCTATATAGATATATATACACACAGTATCTCACAAAAGTGAGTACACACCTCACATTTTTGTAAATCATTTTTTATATCTTTTCATATGACAACACTGAAGAAATGACACTTTGCTGCATTATAAAGTAGTGAGTGTACAGCTTGTATAACAGTGTAAATTTGCTGTCCCCTCAAAATAACTCAACACACAGCTATTAATGTCTAAACCGCTGGCAACAAAAGTGAGTACACCGCTAAGTGAAAATGTCCAAATTGGGATAAATTTTCCCATTTTCCCTCCCCAGTGTCATGTGACTTGTTAGTGTTACAAAGTCTCAGGTGTGAATGGGGAGCAGGTGCCTTAAATTTGGTGTTATCGCTCTCACTCTCTCATACTGGTCACTGGAATTTCAAAATGACAAAGAACTCTGAGGATCTGAAAAAAATAATTGTTGCTCTACATAAAGATGGCCTAGGCTGTAAGAAGATTGCCAAGGCCTTGAAACTGAGCTGCAGTGCAGTGGCCAAGACCATACAGCGGTTTAACAGGCCAGGTTCCACTCAGAACAGACCTCGCTATGGTCGACCAACGTAGTTGAGTGCACGTGCTTAGCGTCATATCCAGAAGTTGTCTTTGGGAAATAGATGTATGAGTGCTGCCAGCATTTCTGCAGAGGTTGAAGGGGTTAGGGTCAGCCTGTCAGTGCTAAGTCCATACGCCGCACAATGCATCAAATTGGTCTGCATTGCTGTCATTGTCATCCCAGAAGGAAGCCTCTTCTAAAAACAATGCACAAGAAAGCAAGCAAACAGTTTGCTGAAAACAAGCAGACTAAGGACATGGATTAATGGAACCATGTCCTCTGGTCTGATGAGACCAAGATAAATCTATTTGGTTCAGATGGTGTAAAGCGTGTGTAGCGGCAACCAGGTGAGGAGTACAAAGACAAGTGTTTTTCCTACAGTCAAGCATGGTGGTGGGAGTGTCATGGTCTGGGGCTGCATGGGTGCTGCCGGCACTGGGTATCTACAGTTCATTGAGGGAACCATGAATGCCAACATGTACTGTGACATACTGAAGCCGAGCATGAACCCCTCCCTTTGGAGACTGGGCCGCAGGGCAGTATTCCAACATAATGACCCCAAACACACCTCCAAGATGACCATTGCCTTGCTAAAGAAGCTGAGGGTAAAGGTGATGGACTGGCCAAGCATGTCTCCAGACCTAAACCCAATTGAGCATCCTCAAACGGAAGGTGGAGGAGCGCAGGGTCTCTAAATCCACCAGCTCCGTGATGTTGTCATGGAGGAATGGAAGAGGACTCTAGTGGCAACCTGTGAAGCTCTGGTGAATTCCATGTCCAAGAGGGTTCAGGCAGTGCTGGAGAATAATGGTGGCCACACAAAATATTGACACTTTGGGCCCAATTTGGACATTTTCACTTAGGGGTGTACTCACTTTTGTTGCCAGCGGTTTAGACAATAATTGCTGTGCGTTGAGTTATTTAAGGGGACAGACAATTTACACTGTTATACAAGCTGTGCACTCACTACTTTACATTGTAGCAAAGTGTCATTTCTTCTGTGTTGTCACAAGATATAATAAAATATTTAAAAAAATGTAAGGGGTGTACTCACTTTTGTGAGACCGTGAACACTTTTGTAACCGTGAATAATGGGCCAAGAATTATTGCTCTCACTCTGGCATGCATGGCGATTTGCAACATGTAATGCACTCAATGCTTTCGCGTATAGGCACCCTATGAAGTGTTTATGTTCGTGTGTATGGGGGAGGTTGTGGTTTAGGTGCCTGGGTGTAACTTTTTTTTCACATCACATAGGGAACAGTCAGGTTGCTCGCCTATATTATTTGAGATTTGTATAGCTTTGCTTATGTAGCCAGCCTTGGGACAAACACCTTTTTATTTGTTTAGAGACAGTGGTACACTAGGACACGTGTTGATGTATGTGTTGTGACAAAGGTCCTTATCTCTGTAAATTTTTTACCACTCACTCTTTTAGACTGTTCTTGAACTCTTCGAAAGTCACTTCTTTAGAAGCATTCTGTAATGCTTTCTGCACATCTGAAATTCGTTCTTTCTTTAGCTTAAGCTTCATCAGTGTCTTCTTGTAACCCTAAATATAGGACGTAAGATACACATATCTTTTATAGTAATAGTGCCTTCGATAACACATTTATAAATATTGAAGAACATAAAAATATTTTATTTACTTATTACTATATTATTACAAAATTTTATTTACTAGCAATTACTAGTGAAAGGTAGCTGTTTAGAAATGTTGGAAGTCAGAAATTACACATACACATGCCTGACGGCTTATGTAGAAGGAAATAATGCTTTTGAGTGTATTCAAAGCAATGGGGGATGCCTCAGAATTTCTTCTGAGCTGATTCTGGCCTTCTTCATTCTCCTTTCCTTTTGACATGTAAATGAAAAAAAAAAAAAAAACAATTCTGACACTAACAAATGGACATGTGCACAAGCCCTTAGATATTAATGAATTTCCATAGTAAAATTTGCTGTTGATTTAAGGTTTAGTAATTACAGTCACCTGCTTTAAAATGTCAGAAAACTGTAGCTCATTCTTCTGCTTTGAAAGTTCCTCTTTGACCTCTGAGTAGGTGTCATTGATGATAGCCAAAAACATGTTCTACAGAAAAAAAACACAACACAGTAATTTTGCAAAATTAATGTCAAGCACTTGTTTTGGCTTTGCTTTCAATGCATACCGAATCCCAGGGTTGTAAGAAATATTACACCCCTTATTATTATTATACAGGATTTATATAGCGCTAACAGTTTACGCAGCACTTTACAACATAAGGGCAGACAGTGTAATTACAATACAATTTACCGGTAATACGGTAGGAATCAGAGGGCCCTGCTTGTTAGAGCTTACAGTCTAGTACTTTATTTGAGTAAATCGGTAATTAATCTGTAATTTCCAGCGCAGTAAACTTTTCTAATGACTTTGGCCACCTAAAGTAGCCATGCCAAAGTTAGCAAAGTTTTAAATAATAGAAGCTTTGTTTATTAGAAAACTTAAAGTGTTACTAGACTCAGGACCCAGAATTAACTATATCTAGTCTCCCACAGTACACAGAACATGGAAATGCAATTATTTTAGTAAATATAAACTGCTAAATACCTTTTCTTATCTGCAGTATATTGCATAGTCTTGTGACTTCTATCTGTGTTTGGTTAAAGCTTATAGGTGGAGTTTTCCTTCTTACTCTGACTGTCCTATGAGGCTGCATGACCCCCTGACCTTCTGTCTGGACAGTGCTGATTGGCCTTGTGCTGATCACGTGCACCCTCCCAAGAAAAAAAACTCTCTTGCAATACACACCAAACTGAGCATATGCAGAGTGGCTCCAAAGGTCCTGTCTTATCAGGAGATGAATTGGGGACAGTGGAAGAAGGGGAGGATCAGAGAAGACAGGATCAAACAACCTTTTTACACAATGCAGAGGATTAACCCCTTAGGTTCCACAGTAAGTATAACAAGCATGCTTTACTGTATATACAGACTGATTTTACTGTTGTGGGTTAAGTAACACTTTAAGTGTACTAGGACCTTCATATCTATTTACAGTATATTCAAGAAGATACCAGTCATGACAAATGTAAAACAACTGGCTGAATATAATTGAACCCATGATTCAATGTAACTGATGTGAGGAAGATCAGTTCATACATAACCCAGAAATAGGTTTAATTGACATTGCTAAATCAACCAGCACAGAATGCAGCATTCAAACATTTGTTTTGGCGACACACACACCTTGTTCTGTGCTTTTCTACCCTGCCATGATCACGGTCCACTTTCCCCACACCTGCACACATGCTGTTCTTACTCTCAGTGTACAATGATCAGGTGCTGCTTCTGTTTCCATCTACCCCTTAGTATTAATTGTTCGCTGCATTTTCTCTATTCTTCTCTGTCCACAATCAGATCCTAATCTGTCTTCCTCTCCCTCAAGCCACAATATTCTTGCTATGCTGCTTAGCTGGAGCAATGAAATATTTATTCAATTATGAGTTAGCAAAATCTTACCAACAGCACAAAGAAGACAAAGAATACGTAGGTTACAAAATAAATTGGTCCCAAAATTCTGTTAGCATTGTCAATAGCGTCATAGTCAAAATCTCCTAAAATGATTCGGAACTGGGTAAATCTGGAACATAGAAAGTTTGTAAACTGTTTATTCCAGAGCAGACTGTATCCAAAGATGACATTTGAAACATAAATAAAGCTTAAACTTACATGCATTTAACAAACGTGCTAAAAGTTTCCACTTGTGTGCCAAAGAGAAGATATCCAAGCTGGGCATAGGCAAAAAACACTATGAAGAACATAATCGCAAAGCCAAGAATATCCTTAGCACAGCGGGCAAGAGTAGATGAAAGTTGTGTCATTGTCTTATTGAAGCTAATGTATTTAAAGATCTGAAAGAAAACAATGTAAATGCTAATAACAATGTATGTGGCTCACTCATAAAAGCTGACTGAAAGTGCCTAAAGCCTTATAGCATTCATGAACTCTTTGTAACTCAGGGCCGGGACAAGGGGTGGGCGGAAGGGATGGCTGCCCTGGGCGCAACGTGTGTTGTAGGGATGGGGGAGCTGCAGTTTCCTTCTACTATAAGGCTGACAGGAGTAGTGACAGGGGCATCACTACTTCTGTTAGCCCAGTGCTGGAAGTGGCAAGGAGAGTAGGAGAGAGCCAGGAGGAGGTATGGGCTGTGCTCTCTCTGTCCCTGTCCTCCTCATAAACTCATACATATTGAAGGGGGGTGCAATTTGGCATCTTTGCCCTGGGCACTGGATGATCTTGTCCCAGCACTGTTGGAACCACAAGGTAAATGGCAATAACAACTTTCAGCATACATAGAGCATGATTGAATGGGGATTTATAAATAATAGTTTCTATTTTTATTATTAAGAAATACGTGTGAATTAAATCAGCTTGATACTAATTATCATGCTCAAGTTTGGGAGTAGGCAGGCGTGGAGGGCCACACCCCCATCCCCCTTTGCACTTCCTCTTTCCTTTCCCTTCCCCCTTTTTTTTCTCTACCATCTTTCTCCAGTTCCAAATATCTTAGTTACCCACATTTCTCCAACTCATGGTACCGAGCGCCCCCACTTAAATGTCCTCCTTACTACCAGCCTTATGATCAGAGCCCTCCCTCATAGGCTAATTTACCAAGAGGCTTCGGTTAGACTAGGCGTCCAAAATGTGTGGATCCTTGCATACATGCTATCTACCAGCACATTTTGGCAGGAAATATAAAAATACAAAGGACTTCTGCGCTATTAAATATAAGTGAGGTGGAGTTGCTGCAAAATCTCTTGGTGATCACAAATCACCCAAAAAGCATACAGTGAATATATATAAACATATATATAATGATCCTGCGCAAAACCTTAATGAACAAAGGTGATCACTAAAATTATGTGTGATAGAACCCATGCAACTGCTAGATGGTCAAAAAACTAATGTGCAAAGAAGTGTAAACAATAGGTGAAAGATATATGTATGTGTGAGTATTAAACTCTACAGTGAGAATATTACCAAACTAAGTAATGGATATGATCATAGTAAAAAATATGGACATGGTGACCAATTAAATAAAAATGTGAAAAAACAAATCCCAGCAATAATGATAAATCATATATAAAAATTTGAAAAATTGGAGAAAAGTCCCAGAATAGCAAATAAAATTGATGATGAAAACAGTTCATAGGTCTTCACAATAGACACAAGCAGAACGTATCATGTTGACTGTAGTAAGCTGACATCCATTCAATGTGCTCACAGAGCCCTTACCTTAAAGGTAGAAACAAGTGCCTTATTCCAAATGGATAGTTGCCACAATTTCACAGCCCCGGATCCGTCCGGAAGAAAGATGACCACTTGGAAGGATGAACAGGATCAGCCTCATCCCAATAAACAATTCCACATAGAAAAATAAATGGTCTTCCAATAGTGCGTTATCGCAAATATACCAAGTTTATTAAAAATATTAAAAAACTGCTTAAGTATAAACAATTGGAGCCAAGCAGTCACGAGGGCGTGACGTAACGCGTAGGATAGTAACGCGTAGGATAGAAGCAATTGACGCTACTGGAAGTTGTTACTATGAACCGATTGTTGTGATTGCGGACCGGAAGTGACGTACTAGGTGGCTTAGAACGCCATTTTAATGTTTGGCATCCTTTTACTTGGCTCCAATTGCTTATACTTAAGCAGCTTTTTAATATTTTTAATAAACTTGGTATATTTGTGATAACGCACTATTGGAAGCCCATTTATCTTTCAATGTGGATTCGTTTATTGGGGTGAGGCTGATCCTGTTCATCCTTCCAAGTGGTCATCTTTCTTCTGGACTGACCAGGGGCTGTGAAATTGTGGCCACTATCCATTTGGAATAAGGCACTTGTTTCTACCTTTAAGGTAAGGGCTCTGTGAGCACATTGCATGGATGTCAGCTGACTACAGTCAACATGATATGTTCTGCTTGTGTCTATTGTGAAGACCTATGAACTGTTTTCATCATCAATTTTATTTGCTATTCTGGGACTTTTCTTCAATTTTTCTCATTTTTATATATGATTTATCATTATTGCTGGGATTTGTTTTTTCACATTTTTATTTAATTTGTCACCATGACCATATTTTTCACTATGATCATATCCATTACTTAGTTTGACAATTTCCTCACTGTAGAGTTTAATACTCACACATACATCTATTTTTCACCGATTGTTTACACTTCTTTGCACATTCGTTTTTTGACCATCTAGCAGTTGCATGTGTTCTATCACACATTATTTTAGTGATCACCTTTTCACATTTGTTCATTAAGGTTTTGCGCAGGATCATTATATATATGTTTATATATATTCACTGTACATTTTGGTACGAGTTTTGATGGGCTTACTCAAACTACTCGCTGCATCTGAACTTGCCCATTCTACATACCAGACGTGAAAATGCTCTCTTATTTCTCATGTCTATATTACACATATTGTCCATTTGGACATTAGTGAAGCTGTAAACAAGTACTATTTTCTTGTATCTTGTTAAAACTTAATAAAGTCTTAATGGAAAAAAATAATTATCTTATTATATGTAAAGGCCCAACTTCCAAAATATTAATTGCCCAAGTCATTTACTTAAAAAAAAAAAAAAATTAGTTTTCGCTGCAATACTCCTCTCCTTCCTGAAGCTTGGTCCCTCTTCTGGGTTTGACGGCCAGCATAATTCAACCTACTTCCCGTGAGCCCAAGGCATCAAAGACATCCCCCTGGGAGTGTATTATCTCATCCAGCCTCAGCTACCAGGAGAATGCTGAAGCGAATGGCACTGATGTGATAGCATAAGGAACATTAATTATCTGCAGCAAAGAAAACGCTATGTCTGGCGCAAACCCAACACATCACATCACCCAAAGAGCACCATCTCCACAGTGAAACATGGTGGTGACAGCATCATGCTGTGGGGATGTTTTTCTGCAGTCAGGACTGGGAAACTGGTCAGAGTTAAGGGAAAGATGGATGGTGCTAAATACAGGGATATTCTTGAGCAAAACCTGTACCACTCTGTGTGTGATTTGAGGCTAGGACGAAGGTTCACCTTCCAGCAGGACAATGACCCCAAACACACTGCTAAAGCAACACTTGAGTGGTTTAAGGGGAAACATGTAAATGTGTTGGAATGGCCTAGTCAAAGCCCAGACCTCAATCCAATAGAAAATCTGTGGTCAGAATTAAAGATTGCTGTTCACAAGCGCAAACCATCCAACTTGAAGGAGCTGGAGCAGTTTTGCAAGGAGGAATGGGCAAAAATCCCAGTGGCAAGATATTGCAAGCTCATAGAGACTTATCCAAAGCGACTTGGAGCTGTGATAGCCGCAAAAGGTGGCTTTGCAAAGTATTGATTTTAGGGGAGTTAATAGTTATGCACATTTACTTTTTCTGTTATTTTGTCCTATTTGTTGTTTGCTTCACAAAAAAAAAAATCTTCAAAGTTGTGGGCATGTTCTGTAAATTAAATGATGAAAATCCTCAATCTATGTTAATTCCAGGTTGTGAGGCAACAAAACACGAAAAATGCCAAGGGGGGTGAATACTTTTGCAAGGCACTGTATATATATTTTTATATATGTACTGTACACAGGGTCAGACATATTAGGCCACTATGTATCATATATTGATGTATTGTATTTCATTATTTGGTAAAAAATGAGGCTTAGTGAATGCAGTGACATCCAGATTTAGGTCTAGCAGCTAATCTACAAATCTCCAAATTTAATACAATGGCATGTAAAAGTCAAGTAAATAATTTAATAGCTTATTAGTTATATGCCATACCACCACTTCTGTCTGCATTATTTAGAAATCTTCTGCTATGTATTGAGTTTCTGCCATTTTTAATCATATCAATGCAGAATGAAACTTTCATAACACAACTAAATTCAAAGTGTAGTCGATTACCCGTCTGCCACCATAAATATTGGATACTCACTTTAATCCAAGCAAAGAACAGATTAACTGCATTCATGTTGTTATACTGTGTCTGCCAAAAGGCCAGGAATTCAAAGTCTGCATACATGGTGGGATGTTCCAAAAGGGACCCCATAAGCCGATTGACCTCCAGAGTTCGGAAGATGTGGAATGCAATGGCTACAAGAGAAAGCTTGACAAAACTGTGACAATTACTTATACTTCCACAGTTCATGTATTAAGTCATGATATCAACAATAAAAAAGGGCAACAGAACTTATTCTGTAATGTTGAAGGTACCATAAACACAGGCTGCATAAGCTAACAGTTTGTTCTGTTGAATCCTTAATTCCATTTTAAATTAATTTCCTTTTAAACCTCTACCAGAGTTCAGTATCTCTATGTCCTGATAAAAGAGTCTTCTGGGCTTAGTAAATTCTGGAAATGCTGGCAATGATCGTAGCCTGCAGCAACCAGTCAGATTTTCCGTAATCAGCTCACTAAAATACTGTGCCTGTTTGGATGATACCTTTGCCTACTGGGCACTTTCACCCCTTTCTGCCCAGGCCAATTTTCAGCTTTACACACGATAGGATTTTCCAATGGAAAATGTGTGATAGGACCTTGTTGTCGGAAATTCAGACCGTGTGTAGGCTCCATCATACATTTTCCATAGGAATTTCCGACACACAAAGTTTGAGAGCAGGCTATAAAATTTTCCAACAACAAAATCCGTTGTCGGAAATTCCGATCGTGTGTACACAAATCCGACGCACAGTGTCACGCATGCTCAGAACAAATGAAGAGACGAAAGCTATTGGCTACTGCCCTAGTCCCGATGTACGTGTTTTACGTCACCACATTCAGGACGATCGGATTTTCCGACAACTTTGTGTGACTGTGTATATGCAAGACAAGTTTGAGCCAACATCCGTCAGAAAAAATCCAAGGATTTTGTTGTCGGAATGTCTGATCAATGTCCGACCGTGTGTACAGGGCATAAGACTTTGAATGGCAATTGCGTGGTCATGCAACACTGTACCCAAATAAAAGTTTTATCATTTATTTTAAGATAGAGCTTTCTTTTGGTGGTATTTAATCACCACTGTGTTTTGTTTTGTTTTTTTGCTAAACAAAGGAAAAAAGACTGAAAAGTTTGGAAAAAAACCCCTTTTTCTTAGTTTCTATTAAATAAGTACTTTTTCTCGTTCACTGATGTGTGCTGATGAGCACTGATAGGCTGCACTAATGGGCATTGAGGTGGCACTGATATGTACTGATGAGGAGGCACTGATAGGCGGCACTGATGGGTGGCAATGACTTGTGACTTTTATCAGTGTCCGGCCAAGCACTGGTTAAAGCTTGTTGGAGGAGTTTTCACCCTCCTCTGACTGTCATATGAGGCTGCAAGACTCCTGACCCTCTGTCTGGACAGTGCTAATTAGCCCTGTGCTGATCACATGCACCATCCCATAAAAAAACTCAGATCACCTAGGCAATCCAAGTGGAAGTGGGAGGCGGGTACCTGTCAAAACTAGGTACCTGCCTAGGTTCTTTAGCATTTTTTTACAGTTTTTTTTAAAATATTTTTTGAGGGCTTTGGTGAGATGTCAGCATATACACTTGTTAATTAATATATATATATATATATATATATATATATATATATATATTAACAAGTGTATATGCTGACATCTCACCAAAGCCCCCAAAAAATATAAAAAAAAAATGTAAAGAAATGCTAAAGAATTAAAAATTGTAAAAAAATAAAATAAAAAACTACTGACACCAATATTAAAAAGGCGATTTAAAAAATATTTTGCCGTGGGGAAGGGGGGGAGGGTTGCTCCCTAAAATGAGTTTACCACCTCCCTGAAATTAGTTTTTGCAGGTTGGGATGTCTGCAGTACAGTGACATGCGATTCCATCCTGTGCATCGCAGCTCACTTCACTGCACCTCCAGGGTGCCTTGCAGTGTGACCAGGACACATAGAAAACATTTGTTTTGTCCTAGCGGTGACTGGCATTCTTCCAGTGTAAAAAAAACACTGATCACCACACTATATGCCTTACTAGGACCCATATGGCAGCCATCTTAGAGGGGTGAAGTAGAGAGTGTGCAGTGGAAAACTGGTTAGCGAGGTGTCTCAGTGGCAGGATTTATATAGTAATAGATGAATGACATTCTAAATCCTAATATAAGGTCCACAACTGCCCTTTACTCTCATATTGCGTGAGCAATGGATGCAGTTTGGCTTGCCCCAATCTCATCTGCCTCCTCAATATAACTAGTGGAATCACAATGATTAGGGCTGTTACACTAGAAATTCAGTTTTTCAATGCCTCTCCAAAAACAAAAACGTGTTTGTCTTTGTCTCTGTCTCCCTCTATTTTTCTTCCTCTCTCTCTCACTCCTTCTTTCCAGTCACAAACAGGAAAAGGATGTGATGTCAGAGGAAATAACCTGTAAAATGCATAGCAATTTAACACAGATTAAAACGCTTGTTAACGTGCATTAAAATACTAGTCAAAGCGCATTAAAAATGCACTTCAATTAAAGGCAAGGGACATCCAGTTTTCAAGCATTTCTATACATTTTAATGCATGTTTATGTTCGAACAGACCCCAAAGCCGGGTACACACGGGGCGAATGTCGGGAGACAATGGCCAGTTCAAATAAAAAAGGGCGACATTCAGTTCATGTGTATGTTGGTCTGTCTGACAGAAGCCGGTTGTTTGGCTCATCTTCTGTCACACGTGCATGATGGAAAACCAGCAACCGAACGACTCCCGATCAGTGCTCTCAGCCAATGGCAGAGGGTGCTGATTGGATTGTTCTGGCGGGGAGGCCGTCCACCTGTCCAAACACAACAGCTCAACAGGGGAGATCGCTGAACTAACCTTGCAAGGTTAGTACAGCTGCTCCGACCGGAGCTGACATTTTTTTTCCGTTCAACCCGTGGAGTTGAATGAAAGATGAAACGAATGGTGTGTACCCGGCCTAAGTGTGAGATCCTCCATTGCTGATCCTGATTCACATTGCCTAAGCACTACCCACAGTGTGTGTCATAGAAGATGCGTTTTCAGACTTGCTTCATCAGAGCTAATTTATACATGCCTGTCTTCCATAAAAATCCCCCCCTTTACCTTACTTGTTAGGCTGAACACCCACAGCTAATATAAATAATAAAAACGTATATACACAATCATGTACTACAAACAGAGTGGGTGGAAAAAGCTATGAAAGAACCAATACTCAGTTAAAATCCATATAGATAATGACTAATAAAAACTGTAAATTGATAATATATTTGATCAAATCTAATAAAGTTTTTATTGAAGGCATATCATAATGCCAGTGCGCTTCTACAGTATTTGTCATTTAATGAATGCTATCATTGCTGACCTCTCATTCTGAAAACATTAGTCGACTAGTTAATGTTTTGGCTTTAATGCAACATGAATGATTGACCCAGACGAAGTATTAGAGGTAAGGAAATATGACTTTTTGGTTGCTTTCTTGGAATATAACCAAACATGACCATAGACTGTCCGGATCTTCTGGGATTTGAACCATGTATGGCTAGGCTGAATGTACCCAAGTTGATTGATCGATCAACTTGGGTACAAACAACCTGTCGGATTTTACATGCGATTATTGCTAGCGGCTATTATACATGACATGCATAATATGACATAAAATAGGAACAAATCATATTCCTCTATAGTGTGCCTCAATCCAAAGCACTAAATGTCATTTCTGTTTGCTGCCTCATTTCTCTGCTATCTGCATAAGTCACTTCTGACATGTTTTCCTGACACCAAGAGCTAAAAAGGGGACAGGGGAAGGAGCTCCAGCACACAGCCTGTGATTGACATCCTCAGCTCTATTTCTGTGTGCTGTGTGAAAGGGGGGGGGGGTGTCCCTTCCCTCCAATCACCTCTAACTGAGCTCTGCAAAGTGTACTTTTAGTACCCCTCCTCCTGCTTTCTGAAAGCTCAGACAAGCTGTATTAATGTTGGACTTTGATTTGATGTAAACAGGTACAGTTTACATAGGAGGATTTGTTTCATCTTTGTGCATCACCTGAGGCTAGTCACTTCACTGGGTACAGGCAAGGGTTTACAACCACTTTAAGTCATCTTCCTTATAGGAAATAAAAAACTAACAACAGTAACCACATATTTCTTCGGAAAGTGGACTCACCATTATAACGACAACATCTAAAATGTTCCAGATGCTAGTGAAGTATTTGAACCTGTGTATTCTCAGCTCCAGACACTCTTCCACCACATAGTAAAATATGAACACACAAAATATAATTTCACAGGCAATAATAAAAAAGTCCCACTTGTTGACATAGCGAATGAGCTTGACGGTACGGATCTGCCATGACGATATTGCACCACCAGTTGCTGGAAATTCCACAACAAGCCTACAAAATACATGTTTCTTCTGTTAGTGTATTTATCCAGTGAGCAATTTTATAGTAGTGTAGCTACAATCATTGTAAAAGTGACCATATATTATACAATCTCATGCCACAATATCCTTTCGATCTACCAACAACTGTTTAGTGCAAGGATCTGTGCGCATGAATGCAGATCGAATAACCGGTTTAGGTGTGTCCAGTTATAACTTATCATTCATGTAAGTGTAAATCAGATGCACTCACCTTAAAACACAGAATAGATTGATGTTGGCATTGTATACTGAAAAATCAATAAAGACGGCCCGAGTTCCTCTATCCAGCCACAGATTATTTCTCAGTATTTGCAGACTCCTTAATGTGTCCTGTTTGGTCGTGTTAAAATCTAGATAATAACCTCCACCACTATAGGTTGCTAATATACCCCAATGGGATGAGCCTTTCAATTGATCTTCTGTAAAATATGTCCACCTGGAAATTTCATATTTAAACAAAATATAAGTACTGAAAGCATTTGAAAAAATTCACAGTGTTGTCCGCTATACATTTATTTTATTTTACACAATATTTTAAAAGGGAAATCCATGGGGTAAGCTTGTGGCTGAATTCTCTAAAAAGTATTAAAGCCCAGGATGTTTTAACCTCAATGAATAACAGTATTTTTGCACTTACTGTAAGGCTACTTTCACACTGAGGCCTGCGGGTGCTGGCGGTACAGCGGCGCTAAATATAGCGCCGCTTTACCGTCATTTTATCGCCGCTAGCGGGGTGGTTTTAACTGTGCTATTAGAAATGTGTTTAAGTTAAACAAAAGTAAAAAGCGTTCCCCCTTACATCAGAGTGTGCAGGATTCCCCCTTACAGTGAAGCAATCATGATCTAAAGTGGAACTCTGATGTAAGGGGAGGCTCTGGTGACCAGAGACCACCTTATATCAGAGTCCACTGTGTTCCCTTTACACCAGAGTCCCCCCCCCCACATCAGAGTTCCTGGTGTTCCCCTTTACATCAGAGTCTGCAGGATTCCCCCTTACAGTGCAAAGGGGAACTTAATCTGCGGACCCTGATGTCATTGGGAACTGTGATGTAAAGGGAACACAGTGGACTCTGATGTAAGGGGAGGCTCTGGTGACCAGAGACCACCTTATATCAGAGTTCCACCTTAGATCATGATTTGCAGCGTTCCCCTTTACATAGGAGTTTTGCTTCACTGTAAGGGGGAATCCTGCACAATCCTGCATAGTTTAAATATTGATATTTGCACTGTTTAGCACTGAAAACTGTAATTTTAGGTGCTTTTTTGCAGTGGCAGTAAAAAATGGGTGCCGTTTGTAAATTTTTCTCATTCTGCCAGTAAATTTCGCTTCGGAGGGTTGGCAACTCTATACAGAATAGATAACCCACTAAATTTACAAATAAGCGCCTGATCAAAAATTTGTCAGCGCTACACTAGATTAAAGCTTAGTAGACAGGGGCTCAATGTTGGGCGACATCGGCCAGTTCAATAAAAACTGGCCGACATTTTGCCCACGTGAACGGCAGCCGGTCCTGCAGAAGCCAGCCGTTTGGCGAGCTTCTGTCAAAAGAGCATGCTGTAAACCCAGCAGCCATCCGGCTCCCAATCAGCGTTCTCAGCCAATGGCAGAGAGAGCTGAACAGAGTGTTCTGGTGGGGGGGGGGGCATCCCCCTGTCAGAACACAACAGCGCAGCGGGGGAGATCGCTGTACTAACGTCAGATCGTTAGTACAGCAGCTCCAATTGGAGCTGTCAGTTTTTTTGGTTCAACCAGCTGGGTTGAACCAAAAAAAAAACTATTAGCGTGTACCAGGCTTTAGGCAGTCTTTAAAGAGCCAACTGAACCAAATTTAGATAACAAAGAGTTACAGGAGGTTATACAGAAGGGTTGCAGGTGAGACGAGCCATTTGTGATGGTACACCTTAGAAGAGTTAGATTCTCCTTGTGATCTGTGCTGTGTTAACAGGAACAACCATAAAAAAAACACCGGGTGGGGTTAGTGGGTTGAGGTGGCCACTGTTGGGTTACTGCCTTTTAGTTATACTGTGGACTGTTTTGTACTTGTCTGTTTTTTTATTAAAAAAAAAAAAAAAAAACTATATTTACTCACAACCAACCACAGAAGAGGTTAATGGCTAGAGAGGACCAGGTCAACATGGACAGCAGCAAGAACTAATCAAGGTAAGAACAATCAGAGTGAGGTTAGCATTTCTAACCTGCATATTTATTGCAGGTAGGGGACTTACAGATACACATGTCACGTGTCACATGTATGTAAGTGCTATGTTAGGTAGAAGCTACCTCATGCCGAAGGAAAAAAAGGGTGGCAGGAGAACAGGGAGGGTGTGCACATGACACTCAAGCTATTGATGCAGAATGTAACTTCTGAGAATGGTAGACTTTTCTTTTGAAACCGATGGAGTAAGGGAGTGATGGTTTAGCTCCGATGCTCAGATGAATTAACTACTGATTGAAAGTCCTCAGAGACTGGGTCACACCAGAAGCTGTGCTATGTCTGGTAAGCACCACTGTTGGAGCCCAGAAGGAAACATTCCAGGCAGGCCCGGCGATTTTCCAATGGGGTATGGGTATGTGTATGACCTCCAGGGCATCACCAAGGATAAGCTAATCCAAATAGCTGCATAGAAGTCCCAGCTCAGCATCATCTAGCTGTATTGACTGAAGAAAAAAAAAAATTCAAGTATAACAGGGTACGGTAAACTCTTCTGAAATAGAAAAAGTGCCCATCCTCCTGGAACACAAGCAAAAAACTGAAGCTTGCTGGGAGTGGGAGGCAGAGGCGTAACTAGAACCTTCAGGTCCCTGATGCAAGAAACCATGGAGGGCCCTCCTGACCCCCGGACAGGACTCTTTTCTCCGAGCCTGGAACAACAGGGTCCGGTCACAAGTGGGTGGCTGCATATAAAGGAATCGATTTCTCCATTTCCCCCCGCTGCTCCTCCTCTCCCTCCCACAGGCATTCAGCGGCTGCAGGAGGAAAATGGAGAGATCTGTACCTCAATGCCAGTGTTTCTCAATCTTTTTCCAGTCAGGGCACCCTTGAAGTATACTCTAGGTGAATGGGGCTACACTGCAACCACCCTGCAACTGTGTGCATTTCATGCAGTTGCAGCATAGTGATGATGCATTTAAGGGGTTAAAACAGGCGGTCAGTAGGCAACATATTGCCTCTTTACCGGCTGTCAAATGCCTCTGAAAAGCGATCTAAACATGGATCGCTTTTCGGAGGAACAACATTTTTTTTTTTAGGTTCTGATTGTACACATATAGGGGTCAGGATTAAAAGCGCATACATAAAATGTGCATACATACATGTAAACACACATAATACACACACATATACTGTATATATACATACACACACACACACACACACATATATATAAATGCACATATGCACGCACATATAAACCAGTGGCGGCTAGTGCTCAAAATTTTTGGGGGGCGCAAGCAAACTGAAAAATTCTGAAAAAAAAACATCAATTGCAGTCACCGTTCCCATCAAACGCTGCCACTGTGCCCATCAAGAGCCGCCACTGTGCCATCAAATGCCACCACTATGCCCATCAAATGCTGCCACTGTACCCATCAAAAGCTGCCACTGTGCCCATCAAACTCTGCCACTGTGCCCATCAAATGCTGCCAGTGTGCCCATTAAATGCTGCCACTATGCCCATCAAACGCTGCCACTGTGCCCTTCAAACGTTGCCACTGTGCCCATTGAAGTCTGCCACTGTACCATCAAATGCCGCCACTGTGCCATCAAATGCCGCCACAGTGCCCATCAAACTCTGCCACTGTGCCATCAAATGCTGCCAGTGTGCCCATTAAATGCTGCCACTGTGCCCATCAAACGTTGCCACTGTGCCCATCGAAGTCTGCCACTGTACCATCAAATGCCGCCACCGTGCCATCAAATGCCGCCACTGTGCCCATCGAATGCCGCCACTGTGCCCATCAAACTCTGCCACTGTGCCATCAAATGCCCCCAGTGTGCCCATTAAATGCCGCCACTGTGTCCATCAAACGCTGCCACTGTGCCATCAAATGCCGTCAGTGTGCCCATTAAATGCTGCCACTGTGCCATCAAATCATGCCACTGCGCCATCAAATGCTGCCACTGTGTCCTTAAAACTCTGCCACTGTGCCATCAAATGCCGCCACTTTGCCATCAAATGCCGCCACTGTGCCCATCAAATGCCGCCACTTTGCCAATCAAATGCCACCAGTGTGCCCATCAAATGCTGTCGGTGTGCCCATTAAATGCCGCCAGTGTGCCATCAAATGCTGTAACTGTGCCATCGAATGCCGCCACTGTAAATCCCCCCGCCAGTTTGCCGTCTGTCCCCCCTCGCACTGCCTGACCCTTACCCTGTCTCATTTGGGCAGTGGGTGACGGCCACGAGCGGGGTCCTCCATGCATCTCCTGCCATCCCCATCTCTCGTCCTCTCCTCCTGATAGTAGGCATCCAATAGCCGCGCCTATCGTTTCAGCCAATCAGGTGCCGAGTAAAGACCCGCACACCTGATTGGCGGAAAGGCAGTTCAGTGTCAGGAAAGTGAATATTAATTCGCTTTTCTAACACACCTGGGTGGACTGTGAGCATCAAGCATGGCACTCGCAGTTCACCTATTTTGAAGCCTATTAGAGCCTATGGCTCTAATCTGGTGCTTCAAAAACACCCCGTCACTGTAATTCAGGCGCCCGGTGCCCGAAAAGGGGCCGGACACCTAAATATGGGGGTGGCAGCGGTGGCCATGGATAGATTCATGCGCCCTTATGGACGCACTGCCACTGATAAACACATGCACATACATGCACACACACATACATGCACACACACACACATACATATGCACACACACATGCATACATACACATACATACATGCACACACACACATATGCGCACACATATGCATACATACACATACATACATGCACACACACACATACATGCACACACATATAAACACACATACAGTAGATAGATAGATAGATAGATAGATAGATAGATAGATAGATAGATAGATAGATAGATAGATAGATAGATAGATAGATAGATAGATAGATAGTCTTATAAACAATGGCAGACCTTTACCTTAGCTCTTCCTGCCGGGTACTGCACTGTGGGGTGAGACAAAGAGCACAGCACTGTGCTTTCACTTTAGGTTAATGTGACGAGCTCCCTGCACAGTGCTGCCGATTACAGTTTGCCTGACGATCGGGGAGCTTGTCTCAGCCGTCCATGCCGCTCCTCCTATCGAAGAGTACGGGGGGCTCTCAAGGGCCCCCTGCAGTAAGGGGCCCGATCGCCATGGCAATCTCAGCGACCCCTATAATTCCGCCACTGGTGGGAGGTGTTATGCCTGGCTGGTCAATTACTTTTTTGTTTGCCATTACCCAAATCTTCCTGCAGGGAGCTGCATATAACCCAATTGTATCAGAATAACTGAATCCTTTTTCCCTCAAAGTTCAGTTTTTTTTTTAGGATCATACTTACCTAGGTGGCTGCAGCATCGGTCTGATGCCGCACCTGTCCCCCACCTGCTCTAAGACTAAGAACCGAGCAATCAAACACCGCTGAACGCATGGTTCTCAGACCTCTGTGAGCAGAGAGCTGGTGACTGTCAGTTACCGCTGTCTGCTCTGCCCCCCCACGCACTCACTGGAGCGCTGGGCTGTGGAGGCTGAGAGGCTGAGCCCGGTGTCGGTCCAGGGTTGTGGGCAGATCCTGGCCAGATTGTTTCGATCTTTCCGCAGCCTGGACCGGCTCTGTAAAGTCAACCAACAGCAGGCTTCAGCCCGCTGTCTGCTGAAAACGGGTCACAGGAGTACAGAACGAATTGCACTCCTGTGATCCACAGGAGAATTATAGCCAAATGAGCTTTGGCTGTACTTCTCCTTTAATAAGCGATAAAGAAATAATTATTCCAGCCTATTGGGAAAAGAGAGGTGATGTCACAGTATCTACGCAGACTAAAAACAGAGACTAAGTCAGACTTTTGAAGCTAAAGTTGATTTTTACACAGAGTTTACACAGTTGATATATAGGGAATCGCTAGAGAACTGAGACATGACAGAAGTGTCAGTAGAGTCTGCACAGCCTCTGTGCACAGAAACTGTTAGATATTAGTTGCTTTACCCCATGCATTCATTTTGATGGTGCCCCTAGCAGCTCATACTAGCCTTCTCACCACACTCCCATCTGCCATTTGGAAGCAAAGTCAGGGTGTGCTGTTTAAGCTGCATATCACATCATCAACACTGTTATTTGCTTGGTCTAAAAAGATCTGAAGAAAAACATTTACTTACGCTGTTCCATTCATCAATCCAAATGGATTCCTGTCTTCTTCACCCTCTGAATACACATCATAGCACCCATAAATGTCATCTCTAAAGTCTTTATGTACTATGCAAGAGTTATTTTCCACCTTCAGCTGACGTATCCGCGGTACTCCAAGAAGCAAATTTTCATAATAAATGAATGAATGTTGGCTGTTATCTAGCGTTTCATTATTGTACCATTTGGTCCAGTAAAGGCCATCTAGTAATGGCCCTTGTGTATACTAGAGAGAAATAAATAGTATATTGTGGTTAGCATTATATATCACCGTTTACTTAGTCCAATTACAACATGTATTATAGGGTGTGGGCACTCATGGGCTTATCGCCAACTGGCTTCTTTTATCTTAGGAGCTTCTGTAGTGAGAGCTAGATTTCATAGCTCAAGGCTCAAAGCTCTATGCCTTCATTAGCCATGGTCAGCTAAAGGAATCCAGTTTCACACTCACTTTTCTATATAGCAATGGGCAGGGAATATGGATGCAGGAATCTGGTCACTAGCATCTCCACAGATGTGGTCACCAGTGTCTCTGATATGTGGTCAACAGTGTCCCTGATCAGCAGCATTCCTGGTCACAAGTGCTCCAAAGATGTGGTCACCAGCATCTATGTTCACCAGCGTGTCATAGATCTCTTAACCAACATCCGTAAGGGGTTATGAGTTGGGTGGGCTGACCATTTAGTTAAACTATAGATGTTATTTTTGGAAAAGGGATTGCCGCTCCACAAAGCTTTGAACCTTTAGGGAAACACCCACCCTATGATGAGCTTGCAGGTGCTGGCTCTGCACAAACTTGGAAGAAGGAAAGAAATCCTGGACGGCTGCACACAGCTGAAGGCATCTTTATTGTTGAAATAAAATCCAATACAGTATCTTCATGTACAAAAGGGACAAGGACAAACAGCTAAAGCGTTTAACACCAGGCTGTGGTGCTTACTCATTTTGTACATGAAGATACTGTATTGGATTTTATTTCAACAATAAAGATGCCTTCAGCGGTGTGCGGCTGTCCAAGATGTTATTTGTGAGTACTTATTTATTTCTAAAGTTAGAACAGTTTAATACTGATTGAGAATTCCCACTCACCGACCAAAAATCATTCATGTCGTTAATACTCTGGAATGTGACTCCACTATCAGAAGCAGTTTGCAGGAAAAGGTTGGACATCACGTTGGTGTAATAATAAGTGCTAGAGCTTGTCATCCCATAAGTCACTAGAAAAAGATAATTTGTTTAAAGTTACAAAAATTACAATCAACATATTCTGAATAAGAGACAGAAGAAAAAGGGGTGTAATGCCGCGTACACGCGAGCGGACTTTCTGGCATACTTGGTTCTTCCCGCCGGACTGTCCGGCGGACTTTCTGAACGGACGGACTTGCCTACACATGACCAGACTTTCCGGCAGGCTAGGTCCGCCCGTCTTTCCGACGGACTTTCGCAGGAGTTACGGCGGACTTTCAGAATGAACTGACTTGCCCACACATGGACAAGTCCGTTCATTTTGAACGTGACTCGGGTACGACGGGACTAGAAAAGGAAGTGAATCTCACCGCTTTTATCAGCGAGATTGACACCTTGCAATCCCTGTCGTGGGGCATACCAGGCCCTTAGGTCTGGCATAGATTTTAAGGGGAACCCCCTACGCCGAAAAATCGGCATGGGGTCCCCCCAAAATCCATACCAGACCCCGATCCGAGCACGCAGCCCGGCCGGTCAGGAAAGGGGGTGGGGACGAGCGAGCGCCCCCCCCTCCTGAACCGTACCAGGCCGCATGCCCTCAACATGGAGGGTGGGTGCTTTGGGGGAGGGGGGGCGCCCTGCGGGGCCCCCCCACCCCAAAGCACCTTGTCCCCATGTTGATGAGGACAAGGGCCTCTTCCCGACAACCCTGGCCATTTTAGGGGGCGTGGTCACCGGGTGATGTTGACCACGCCCCTAAAACCTCACAGTCCCAGCATGCCCAGGGACTGTGACCGCATAAGGGGGCGGGGTCTCCGCCTATATAAGTCACATCAGAGCGCTCAGAGACCAGTCCAGCCGGAGAGACCATCGTGTCAACATCTGGAGAACAGAAGAGGGAAGAAGCCAAGAAGACAAGAAGCCAGAAGTCCGGACCTCCGCTGGCAAGAGAGCGGCATGCAGATAGCGGAGGAGCCGGCCGAAGAACTGGAACACCGGGAGAAGAGGAACCGGAGGGACCCCTGAAGCCGGAAGAAGACCCCCCCGGAGCTGTCTAATAAATTACTTCAAAAACCTGTGTAGTGTGTTTTATTATTGACACTTTTTCCCTAAGTGAATGGGTAGGGGTACCATGTACCACATACTCATTCACCTAGGGTGGGGGGCCGGGATCTGGGGGCACTCTTATTAAAGGGGGCTCGCGGATTCCGATAAGCCCCCCGCCCACAGACCTCAACAACCAACGGCCAGGGTTGTTGGGAAGAGGCCCTTGTCCTCATCAACATGGGGACAAGGTGCTTTGGGGTGAGGGGGCCCCGCAGGGCGCCCCCCCTCCCCCAAAGCACCCACCCCCCATGTTGAGGGCATGCGGCCTGGTACGGTTCAGGAGGGGAGGGCGCTCGCTCGTCCCCACCCCCTTTCCTGACCGGCCGGGCTGCGTGCTCGGATCTGGGTCTGGTATGGATTTTGGGGGGGACCCCATGCCGATTTTTCGGCGTAGGGGGTTCCCCTTAAGATCCATACCAGACCTAAGGGCCTGGGATGCCCCGCACTCGCCGCAATAGGAAAATTAGTTTTTCCTATTGCAGCGAGTGCGAGATGCAGTGCTTTGCCCTTGCGTCGTATCTGATCCGTCGGACCAGCATACAGACGCATGCAGACGAATGAGCTTTCCGTCAGAAACTGAGTCCGGCGGACTAAGATTTAAAGCATGCTTTAAATCTAGGTACGGCGGACTTTTGGGAAAAAAAAGTCCGCCGGAGCCTACACACGGTCGGATTGTGCGGCGGACTCTGGTCCGCCGGACCAAGTATGACGGAAAGTCCGACCGTGTGTACGCGGCATTACGAACAAAACATATTTAAACTGTGGGGAAAGTTAACAATATGGTTAATGGTGCTAGGCCCAGCGCTTTTTAGTAATATTATTAATAACCTGGAGGAATAGAAAGTAGTGTGACTTTGTGCTGATTACCCAAAATTATGTAAATTTATTATAGCTCAGAAGGATGGTAATATGTTACAAATAAATATTGTCAACATGATAACATAGGCAGTTTATTTTCAGTTGAAATTTATACAGTACATTCATCCACAATAATGCAGTTGTGGAAAACTGCTGAAGGACTTAACCCCTTCCTGCCACTGCCTCCTGGCCCTTTAAGAGCTTCTAAATGCTGGGAGGTGGGCATTTGAGTCATGTGACTGCTGTGATTGGCTGTCACATTGGTCACATTATTGGAAAGCTCACAATTGCAAGTATGCATCGTGAGCTTTCCTGGTCCCTACCGATTACTGTGCTGGGAGCACACAGGGCGTGCGCTCTCAGCACAGAAAAGTGTTTACATAGGGCCGCATATATGCAGCTTCTCGGGATTAAAGCCTAACTGCCGAGAGGCTGCATCTATGCACCATGTTGACAGGAAGAGGTTAAAGTGATAATGAACCCAAAAACAAAAATGTTATATATTGCAGCTTACCAATCCTTAAATGTGGTGCCTGTATTAGTTTTCAGTTTATTTTTTTCCTTTGATTTCCCTTTAATCTTGTGATGCAGCCAGTAACACACTTGAATAAAAGTTGACCATTGTAAGTACCTGCCAACGATAAATAGTTTGTCTCCACTCTCAACATGCCACTTTTGCTGGGCAACTTGGTCATTTGTATAGCGCTAACTCCTGTAGCAGCCATTGGATTTTCAGGTCTTTCCCCAATGCAGCGAGGCAACAGGAATGTTCCACACTTTCTTCCCAGGCTCAATAAACAGACTAGGGGTTTTGTTTTGTTTTTGTTTATTTAGGATAAATTGGAGAGGAATGCATGGGATGTCCAGAAATGAAGAACTGGATAAACTCTTGAGGACTTGTTAATGTCTCCAACTACTGGGAAAAAGTGCTGTCCACCCGTGGGATTGATGGTGCAGCAAAGTAGCAACAAGTAAAAGTTCCAAAACTGAAGATGAAGGTGCTGCTCCTTGCAGGAATGCCAAAGCACCTGGCTACTGCTTTCCCAAGCTAGAGAAATGGGGTTACTTCTGGCTGCTTTGCGCAGGCACTAAGCTGTCCCCTGGGCCTAGAGTCGTACAGTGTTGCAGCCTTACTGTCCTCTCTATACAGGTTTGGGGTAGATAGAAGTGGAAGTTACTCCCTTTAAATGAATCTTGGGTTCCAAGGGGCTGCTGTAGAGGCACACTGCTGTACATGCCTGGACTTGATTTCAGGGTATCTTCAGCTAAGCTTAGCTGAGGCTGGGGTGTGACGCTTCCAGCTGCTGATTCTCTCTCTCCTCTCTTTCTCCTAGCTTCCCCTCTGCCCAGGGGCAGGGTCCCCCAGCACAGGAGTCCCCTCCAGGTGTCTGGACCCTGAACTCTGCTCCCAGACTGCCAGACTTCTGACTATTTATGGGATGGTTTCCCCATCTAATGAGCCTTGTCTTCTCAGCGATTGGTTGGAACTCCATAAATATTCAGGCTGCAGCATCTGTCCCTCCACCCTCTAAGTTCTAGAACTATCTAGTGAATTCTAGCAGCTAGGGTGAGGTAACTGAGCCACAGCCTTGAAGCATTGCAAAGTCAAAAACAACAATTAACCCCTGCTCCTCTGCCTACAGAGGAGCCAACTAAATTTTCCTAGACTTAGCAACTCTGAGGGTGCTACATTTGAAATATAACAGACTTACTGGCCAGAACACCCCGACCGCCTGCGACAATTGACGCACAGCAGCGTCCTTCATTCACAGCAATCTGTGAATGAATAAACTAAAGGTCTCGTTTGCCACTGCAGCAAATGGACTTGTAATTCTCAATGAACTACAAGCGCACTGATCAGCGCCCTCATAGTCCATTGACACTTCTGCAGCTCAGTAACTGTATGCCTGTACAGAGGTATGAGCAGAGAGCTGTAGGCAGTGTATGCAGAAGCCCACATTGTACCCATGATTTACTGATATACTGATTCCATGTGCACCATACTGCAAAGTCTAGTTATAAATTGGGGTGGTTGGTTGCCATCTTTTTGTATAGCTTGTTTGCTGATTTGGTGTGGGAACACATTGGATGCCTTTGCTGCCATTCTGCTCTTGCTGGGCGACCAGTCTGTCCCTGTGCCTTTAAGGAGGAGTGGGCTTCTCCAGGCAAACCGGCCCTTAAATTATCAACTGCAATACATTATATGCTCTAACTTGGAGACTTTCAAAAATATAGAGTTAGGACTGCAGTATACAGAGGAGCCTTGACATGGGCACTGCGGCTTCCACATAAATGTGCAAATGTGTGCAACGAAACCATCTGTTTTTAATCTGAGTTGTTAGACAGAGTCAATTTTGTTTGTAGGCTAGTTGGTAAGTGTGTTGGGAAATTTTTGTTTGTGTAGTACATACTAGACTCAGAGATAGTACATGTAGGTGGGCAATTAATATACAGATCTCACCTATGATAAAAAAAAATGGAAAAAAAAAATCGTGTATATTGACATACAGTATTGTAGCTGGGTGCTGCTGGCTGTGTGTTTGTGTCCTCTATCCCCCACCAGGTTGCTGTCTGTAGCAGGGTTGGTGCGGCTCTGTGTGTACTTCATCCCCTGCTCGCCCCACCCCACTCCTGTGCTGGCAGCGATGAATTTCCCGCTTACTCTTTTCTCCCCCCTCCACTACTGGCAGTAAGATCAGATACAAACATAAGGCGGGAGAACACAAAACAACAGGAATCTCAGAGAGGACTTGCTGTGAAGACACCAAGGGTCCTGGGAGATATAGTCTTTAAAGAAATGCTACGCCATACATGTCTATGGAGTCTAGTGGCTACTAGACTTTAATTTCCACAAATCCTTGCACCCAGAAGAGGAGGTTTTGATAATTTTCCTGGGCATTCTGAGAAAGATCAAGGCTGGTCCAGAGGGTACAGACCTACTTCCAGGGTCTGGGCTCTACTTCATAGGGATCAGAGCCAGGGAGAGGAGCCAAGCGGACCTGCTGCTGTGGCTGTCCACCCATATCAGAGCTACCCCAGAGACTATGCTTGAGAGGAAGTAAGAGAGAGACACTACATCAGAGCCAAGAGACTGCACTCTGTGTGAGGACTTGAGCAGAGAGGCTGCACCCTGTGTGCTTGGACCTGTTAATCGCCAAGCCATTTGAACCAGACTATTCATTTGCCATGAGTGTTAAGCTCAACTACACATCTTAATGCCCGCTACACATTGCTAACATAACATAATACATAGAGACTGCTCCTACTTAGAAGCTCACTTTCTCTACCCACACCTTTAAAGGTATAGTTCATGTGCACCAACTTAAGTAGGGCCCTGCCGAAAGCCAGCCAATGTTAACTACTACGTGCCAGGCGATTTCAGCCACCTTCAGGAGTACCCCTTACACTAAAGGAAAAAAATGAATACACCCAACCGCTATTGGGGTTGTATGCATAGTATGTACCTAAGGACCCTTTTTCCCTTAAATTCTTTATTTTAATTTTTCAAAAGTACCCACAGGTGGTACAATCAATAGGCAAATGCAAACCAATCTACATAGCAAACTAATTCTTATATACCAGCACAGAACATCTCGGCCAAGTAACTTCTCCAAAGCCATCGTAAAACAGTAACATTAGTAACATTAGTAACATTCATTCAATAATATTTGCTATGTGGAATCTAAGACATAAAGAGGGAGTCCACCTAAAGAAAAAAATGTTAAAAGCCAGCAGCTACAAATACTGCAGCTGTTGACTTTTAATTAATGGACACTTACCTGTCCTGGAGTCCAGCAATGTCGGCAGCCAAAGCCGATGAATCCCTCGGCTCTCGGCTGCTGCCGCCGCCATTCTCTGTGAGGGAATCAGGAAGTGAAGCGTTGCGGCTTCACTTCCTGGTTCCCTACTGCGCATGCGCAAGTCGCGATGCGCGTCCTGAGTGGTTCCCGCTATCTCCTGGGACCTGTGTGTTTCCCAGGAGACAGGGGGGGGGGTGCGGGAAGGAGCGTGACTCCCGCGGGAGTCTATTCCAGGAAGTGGGTGCAAATACCTGTATTAGACAGGTATCTGCACCCCCTCCCCCCTGAAAGGTGCCAATTGTGGCACCAGAGGGGGGGAGGAATCAGATGAGCGGAAGTTCCACTTTTGGGTGGAACTCCGCTTAAGTACTAAGTTCCCCGGTGTGATGATAGTAGGGGGGGGGCAGGCACAGTGTTTGGGCACCAGTATGCAGAAAATGTATAGTGGTGAAAGAAAGGGTGGGGTATATCAGTGCTTTTATTTACTAAATCCCTTTGTTAGGTTTTACATAGAATAATCCATTCTGGTAGAAAAAATGAAAAAAATAATAACCAGAAAATAAACATAAAATTATCATAAAATCATAGTTATGCCTAATCTCTAAACAGTAAATGCACTGCTACTATTTGTGCCATCATTTTAACCATCTATCTGTCATGAATCAAAACACATTTGTGAGAAGTTTTTGATAGAAGTAGTTATTCTAAGATTTCCTGACTGCAAACAAGTGCCAATGCTAAGGCTATTCAGACTAAATGCCTGGGAATTAATGAAGGCTGCTGCTATAAGAGGCTTCTAGGCATTTGTTTTTTTACTTAAACAACTGAGATACATATAATTTGCAAGGATATTTAAGCAGATAAACAAATGTCTGGGTTTGTGCAAAATACTGTACCTTTACTATATATATATATATATATATATATATATATATATATATATATATATATATATATATATATTATTTATTTTTATTTTATTTTATTTATTTCAGGTACTTATATAGCGCCGTCAATTTACGCAGCGCTTTACATATACATTGTACATTCACATCAGTCCCTACCCTCAAGGAGCTTACAATCTAAGGTCCCTAACTCACATTCATACATACTAGGGACAATTTAGACGGGATCTAATTAACCTACCAGCATGTCTTTGGAGTGTGGGAGGAAACCGGAGTACCCGGAGGAAACCCACGCAGGCACAGGGAGAACATGCAAACTCCAAGCAGGTAGTGTCGTGGTTGGGATTCAAACCAGCGACCCTTCTTACTGCTAGGTGAGAGTGCTACCACTACACCACTGTGCCACCCACATATATATATATATATATACATACACAGTTATCATGATTATTAATTAAATAATACTCTTTATTTGAGATAAAACTCAGCAATGATAAATAAAAAAATTAAAAAACAGCAGAAAGTAGGACCTTTTGGAACTAAAAAGGGAAAACAAATCTTTATGTCACAAATCTGTCCTTGTAAACTAAGGACATCTGGAAGCTTTGCCCTTTCATAAATAGAAGCCATATTTACACTTTCCTGCCCAGCTTGTGTCTCTTTAAAAAGATCTGAATGCCAGGGGGTGGGAAGATGATGATCACGTGACCACCGTGATTTGCTATCACAGTGGTCACATGATCGGGAGCCAGTCCCGCCAGCTACAGATCATTAGCAGGGGTTATCTGATGCGGAGAGAAGCCGCGAGATCCGCCGTGAGACCCAAGAAATGGACAATCAGGGGCCACACTGTGCAAAAGGAGCTGCACAGTGGAGGTGAGTATAATATGTTTTTTATTTAAAAAAAAATAAAAAACTAGCCTTTACAATCACTTTAAGCTTGGTACACATGGACCAAATATCGTCCAGTTCGACAGAAACCATGGACATTCGGGCCATGTGTACAGCCTTTCCGACAGAAGCCGTCCAGCTTCTGTAAAACGGGCATGCTAGAAAAGCATCTGCTGATCGGCACCCTATCAGAGCTCACAGCCAAGGCCTGTGAGTGCTGACCAGTGTGTTCTGATGGGGTACAGATCCCCTGTCAGAACACAATAGCTTAGTGGGGAGATTACTGTACTAAGATCATGTAGTTAGTGTAAAGACCTCCTCGAGAACTCCTCGCTAGTATGTACCAGGCTTAGAGCACATACAGTAGCCTTCTTTTTGTTTTCTCTGGAGACATCTGAAGAGTGGGCTATGCAAACAGTAACTCTACACACTGATAGAGTGGCAAAGGAGTAAACAAAGGTGGAGACATTACTCTCAATTTGCCTCTTTCCCTCTACTGTGATATTAATGTTATGCTGCTCTATCCCCCTCTGGCTAGCAGGGAAAGAGCTAAAACCGAGCAAACCCATAAACTTCTATGCAGAGCGATGAGAATCCTGAGAGTGGTAGTTTGGGACGGTAGCCATATAATGGAACAAATTAACTCCTTTACAATACAAATCCCAATATGTTCTGTGCAGTAAGAGGAGTGGAAAGATGATTTTTTATTAAACTGCCTAGAAAGGCTCTTCCTCTTGGCACCGAGAGATCTAGAGTGCAACACTGGAAATTCACCAGCCAGCTGACCATACCAGTGGAGATTGGAGCCTAAGACTAGAAGTGAGGAATCCTGGGGGCAGCACATCACTGCCCACATCACAGCACTGGCACCGCTGCAGCAGGGAGACTAGAGCGTCCACTTACCCTCTGATTTCAACCAATGGATACCAGAGGCTTTCAGAGAGGGAATAGGGGGCCCCCTTATACAGTGAGAGGTTACCGCAGCATCCTGGGGACTGGTGAGAGGGCTATTCGCCCATTGCTGGTATTGCTAGCAGGGACTGAACCATTAAGAGCAGGACAACAAGTGTACCCAATCCATGCTGCAGCCATACTGTACTCTATACCACACTTATTCCAAACCTAGACTGCACCTATACCAACCCTTTCCAAAATTATACTGAATACCTGAACCATATCTATCTTGCAACTGTGCCGAGACTATACTGCATCTTTACTGCATGCAGGTTAACTGGGACTGTCGTTAAGTGCAAAGATGCTCTTAAAGGGCCCCCAACAATAGCCAGTAGAAGAACATTTCAAAGGACCGCCCCTTCCGTAATAATTATTTTGCAAGCCCCCTTTTTCCTCTGCCCTCTCCGCTACCATCCACCTTTTCTTTTGGACATTGCATACCTAGTCAGTATTGGAATAGCATCATTCAATGGGCCCTGGCAGTATAGTTAATGCACTCTGTAGATTAACCTTTACTACGGCTCACTGCTGCACTTGAGGTGGTCTTGCTACTGTTTATGCTGATCTGGACACCATATGTCATCTTTTTTTTTTTTTACAGCAAAAGGTTTTTATTTTCAAAAACAAATCAGCATTACAAAACCGTCAGTGTACAACATTAAATATCTGAATCCTTACAGCGTTATACTAAAACTTCTGTTCAATAATGCAGTATCTTACAAGTACATCTTTGCAAGTTCCCTGTATACCCGTTAGGATATAAGAGGGGTAATGAGTTAGCTACTCAACAGTGGTGTGCGGTTCAGATACTACATATAGTCTCATATTTACATCTACAACAGAGTATTTAGCCTTGTTCATAGTCTCCCTCTAATCCATTACCGCCCGCTCCCTTTCTTCCTAACCCGATAAGGTCTGAGGATGCTCCTGTCTGCGTTTACCCCTAAAAATCAGCAGATCGCATAATCCCTACCGCCCATGGGTCCAGCAAGTGAATAAATTTGTCAGATCGGAATCAATCATCCATCAGTAAGACCCGACAGCGCCCCGTGTCCGAGGGGGGGCAGCGCCCCTGACCGCAAGGGGTGAATCCATCAGTAGGTCCCCCACTCCCGGTCCCTCAGCCATGCGCCGCCACCCAGGTCAACCAGACCTTGTCAAATTTAGCCGGACACTGCCTGCTTTCATACGTGAGTTTGTACAGTGGCAGCACCGAATTTACCGCTTTCTTCCAGGAGCTGATAGTGGGTGGCTCAGCTGACTTCCAATGTAGCATTATCTCCCTCCTAGCATAGAATAGCAGGAATGTAACAGAGAGTTTGGTGTATCTGTCCCCCACCATATGTCATTTTAAACCTAGTCCTTACTTTTAATCACATTGTATGCTAAATTGTGTTATTACCATTGTTAATCCATTTTGTGCTTGCCTAGTTACCAACCATATTGGGTGACAATATATTAAGCTTGCTTTTTCTACCTGGTTTTGTGGCTGTTTTCTTTGATATAGCACTCATATTTGGTATTAAGTATTACTTTCAGTGATTTTCTGTGATATAGAATAAGACAAATCGTAATTGGAATATATGTGCATAAGCCCATAAAGGGGTTGGGGTGGGTGTTTTTTTCCTTTTTCTTTCCTGCTGTTTATATAAGTGGGAGTCACTTCCATTCCATTTTTTTCTCTCTCATTATATAGACCCGGGAAAGCGAGTCCAGTAGGGTAAAGAATGGACTCTCTTCAATTGTTCCCTGCGGGGAATGTTTGTACTGTTTTTTATTTTAGTTTTAGTTTTTTTTTTTTTCTAAGATGCTAATTGACAGTTGGCATGGGAATGCTAATGCCCTCTGGTCTTTGTACTGCCACATGTTGTTTTTTTGGACATTTTTTTGTTGTTTATTTTTTTTGTTCTTTTCAGTGTGTATTTTGGGTTATGATTAGAATGCAGGTTATCTATGAGGTTATCTATCTTTTTATGGCCACCAGATTAGAAGCTAAGGTATTGTGTGCCTATTGTGTTGCTTTTTCTATGAGATATTTTTAATATCAGCTCCTGTGTGGTGTATTTTGTTTCAATGGTCTTATGTAAGATCTGCACAGATATATGTATTTTTTTTTCTTTTCTCTTTTTTGATCTTTTTTTTCTATAGATCTACTGACTATGCATACCAGATATTTAAAGAGACTGTAGATATTGTACATTTACATAAGTATTTTAAGAGACTTTTGCCTAGTGGTATTATTGGTATGGTTATCACATACAGTTGTGCACATAAGTTTACATACCCTGGCAGAATTTATGATTTCTTGGCCATTTTTCATAAAATATGAATGATAAGACAAAAACTTTTCTTTCACTCATGGTTAGTGTTTGGCTGAAGCCATTTATTATCAATCAACTGTGTTTACTCTTTTTTAAATCATAATGACAAGAGAAACTACACAAATAACCCTGATCAAAAGTTTACATACCCCAGTTCTTAATACAGTGTATTGCCCTCTTTAACATCAATTACAGCTTGAAGTCTTTTGTGGTATTGGTGGATGAGGCTCTTTATTGTCTCAGATGGTAAAGTTGCCCATTCCTCTTGGCAAAAAGCCTCCAGTTCCTGCAAATTCTTGGGCTGTTTTGCATGAACTGCACGTTTGAGATCTCCCCAGAGTGGCTCAATGATATTGAGGTTAGGGGATTGAGATGGCCACTCCAGAACCTTCACTTTATTCTGCTGTAGCCAATGACAGGTCGACTTGGCCTTGTGTTTTGGATCATTATCATGTTGGAATGTCCAAGTACGTCCCATGCGCAGCTTCCTGGCTGATGAATGCAAATGTTCCTCCAGTATTTTTTGATAACATACTGCATTCACCTTGCCATCAATTTTGACCAAATTTCCTGTGCCTTTGTAGCTTACACATCCCCAAAACAGTTATTTGTGGGTTTTTCTTTGCATCCCGAACAATTTTCCTGGCTGAAATCTTAGTTGTTCTACCTGACCGTGGTTTGGTTTCAACAGAACCCCTCGTTTTCCACTTCTTGATTAGAGTTTGAGCACTGCTAATTGGTATTCTCAATTCCTTGGATATCTTTTTATATCCCTTTCCTGTTTTATACAGTTCAACTACTTTTTTCCGCATATCCTTTGACAATTTTTTTGCTTTCCCCATGACTCAGAATCCAGAAACGTCAGTGCAGAACTGGATGAAAGATGCAAAGGTCTGTCTGGAGTCCAGAAACTCATCGACCTTTTATACATACACACACTAATTACAAGCAAACAGATCACTTGTGTGCATGTTATCAGGCCAAAATGAGCAGGGTATGTAAACTTTTGATCAGGGTCATTTGGGTAGTTTCTGTTGTCATTATGATTTAAAAAGAGTAAACACAGTTGACTGATGATAAATGGCCTCAGCCAAATACTAACCATGAGTGTTAATATTTTTGTGTTATCATTCATATTCTCTGAAAAATGGCCAAGAAATCATAAATTCTGTCAGGGTATGTAAACTTATGTGCAAAACTGTACATGTGCATTTGTTTTCAAATTATTTCCCCTATTATAAAGATTCTCTCAATCAATACAGGGCCAGTAGTTATATTTATATATGGCTATCAACCTCCTGTTATGAGAGACATGGGGAATTTGGGTTTAAATTTAACAACTTAGCACACAATATCACTCCATCTATACTACATATTCTAGAGGTTGATTTTAACTGTAGGCAGATACAAACAGATACTAGAGGCTGCTATATCTTTCTGTATTGTACAATATATAGAAAACCATATGAGCTAGCTAATATATATAACAACCATATATATATATATATATATACCCCCTACATATTCACCAGAGATATTTAAAGACTTTCTGCATTTTACCTCTGATAAATCTGATAAATCTGATGTTCCTTGGTTGCTGGTAGGAGATTTTAATAATTACCTTGATTCCTCCTTAGCTAAATACAGCATGGCTATGGGTCATGGGTCTATGGGTCAGGTGATTTCTGTATGTACTCCCTTTGCCAGCTTTATTCGGGAAATCAGCTTGTTGGATTTTTGGAGAATGCTACATCCTTATGATAAAGTTTTTTCTTGCTTCTCCAATCCCCACAGGACGTTATCCAGAATAGACTTGGCATTAGCCACCTCTGCAATGTTACCAATGATATCAGAAGTGACTTATACAGCTAGAGGGCTATCTAATCACTCTCCATTGGTTTTGAAATTAACTATACATTCTGCTCAGACTCGTACCCTATGGGAAGTAAATCCTTATTGGTTAGACCTATTTCCTTCAACGGAAGATAATATGCTTGACATATCTGCCTATAATATCGCTAACAAGCCCTCTGTATCCCTGCAAATTTAATGGGATTCTCTAAAAGCCTATATAAGAGGCTTATTTATATTTCAAATTTCAAATATCAAAAAGAAATCTAGGGCAAACTGTCATGCAGGTTGAGCTTCAATATATAGCGAATAGGGATGGGTCGAATTGAGCCCTGTACGGTTCGCACCAGAACTTTTGAACACCGTGAAAGTTCGGACCCGAATAACGGACCCCATTAAAGTCAATGGGACCCGAACATCAAAAATCAAAAGTGCCCATTTTGAAGGCTTATATGCAAGTAATTGGGCATAAAATTGTTATAGGGGTCCGGGTCCTGCCCCGGGGGACATGTATCAATAAAAAAAAGTTTGTGAAAAACTTCATTTTTAAATGAGCGGTGATTTTTTGATTTTTAAAGTGAAAGCATACAAATGAAAAATTCCTTCCAACATGGTGCCTGGGGGGTCCCCTTAGTCTATCTGTAAGATGG
Organism: Lithobates clamitans; assembly: GCA_037952925.1. Classification (NCBI taxonomy): domain Eukaryota; kingdom Metazoa; phylum Chordata; class Amphibia; order Anura; family Ranidae; genus Lithobates; species Lithobates clamitans. The sequence continues at coordinate 5,756,670 of JBBGZY010000896.1, read as the reverse complement.
CAGATCTGTACGTATCTGTAAGAATTGTCCTTGCTGTAAAAAATTGCAATGATATGCACCTGTCAAACAGGTGCAGAAAAACTGGTCTTTGGGTGTCGGTGGCGCCTTCCCTATGTAACCCTATAGAGGTACTCTTGATGAAAGCAAGAATTGGCCTTCCTATAAAAAATTGCAATGAAATGCACCTGTCATACAGGTGCAGAAAAATTACTCTTTGGGTGTCGAAGGCGCCTTCCCACCGTGACCCTCTAGAGGTGCTTTTGCTGAAGGCAAAAAAATTGCAATGATATGCACCTGTGAAACAGGTGCTAAAAAAATTGGTCTTTGGGTGTTAATTGTGCCCATGAAACCTATACCAAAAACATTCTTCCAGATGAAATGATTGAACACCCTCAAAGCTAGGCAGCCTTGAAGTCCTGCAGAGAATCCACATCCCAAAAAGACTTAATCAGTGACATCGGCATCAGGGGCATCATAGCTGGTAATCCAGGACTAATTCATTTTTATAAAAGTCAAACGGTCCATGGAGTCTGTGGACAGATGCGTTCTATGATCAGTAACAAAACCTCCTGCAGCACCGAATGCCCGTTCTGAAAGCACGCTGGATGCATGGAAACCCAACAACTCAATAGCATACTGGGCAAGTTCTGGCCAGTGGTCTATTCTCGTGACCCAGTAAGTCAGTGGATCGTCAGCTGGAAAGCACTCCATCTCTGTTTTGGCCCCAAGGTCATCATCCACCATGTGATGCAGATGCTGCCAATGGAATGTGGAAGCTGACAGCCTTGGGTGGTGAGGACTATAAAAATTCCGAAATGCCTCACTTAGGCGAACGCCTTCTCCAACGCACCTCTCTTGACCAACAGAAGACTTAAAACTACGTTTTCCACGACACTGTAACCTACTGGAGTCAGGAAAATCGTTCAATAAAATCCTATTTAACGGCCTCAAGAGATTTTATCTTCTGCACTCTCTGTGAGGGTTGAGTTCTGAGGCCTTCCCTTATAACGGTGGTCAAGGAGGGTTGCCAACCAGTAATTGTCTGTCTCCTTTATGGATCCATTCGCAAGCTTTGAAGCATGAGGTTGCCCATGCACCTCAAATTTGCCGAGGCTTAGGAAGCAGACTCCTCAGGGTCACTCAGGATGACAGCATCTGGAACTTCCTCCTCCCAACCATGTACTACTCTCATGGGTCCTGGGGTTGGAAAGCCATCGCTTACAGATTGACGCATGTCTTCCTCTTCTTCAAAGCCTATGAAAGTGCCAGAATCCTCCTCCTCATCCTCCTCCCCTCTCTCCTCCTGTGTGTTCTGTGACATAGGAATGATGGTGTCTGGATAAAGTGGGCCTTGAGAGGAAAGGAAGTCTTCCTCTTCCTCCTGCTGCTCTGCCTCCAGTGCCCTGTCCATATGCCACGCAGAGTTTGCTCCAGCAGGAACACAACAGGGATTGTGTCACTGATGCTTGCACTGTTAAGGCTCACCATCCTTGTGGCCTCCTCAAATGGTGACAATACAGTGCATGCATACTTAATAATCAGCCATTGGCATGGGGAAAAAAAGCTGAGGCGGCCTGAGCCTGTCGTCGTGCTGTACTCGCACAGGTACTCGTTGACGGCCCCCTGCTGCATGTATAGCCGCTGCAACATTGCCAAAGTCGAGTCCCACCTGGAGGGCATGTCACAAATCAGGCGGTTAACGGGCAGGTGGAATTCCCGCTGAATTTCAGCCAACCGAGCACTGGCTGTGTATGACCGCTTGAAATGGCTACAGACTCTTCTGGCCAGCTTTAGCACATCTTGCAACCCTGGGTACGTATTTAGGAAACGCTGCACCACCAAATTGAGGACATGTGCCAGGCATGGCACATGTGTTAACTTTGAGCCATTATCACACACTACCATTCCTGGCTCCAGCTGGCATGGTGTGAACCACCTCTGAGCCTGTATCTGCAGAGCTGCAAGAATCTCTGCTCCGGTGTGTTTCCTGTCCCCTAAACACACCAGCTGATGCACTCCATGGCACCTTTTAGCCTGACTCATGGAATAGCCCTTTGAATGCTTAGGGGGTACCTGATGTTCAAAGGATAATTCTGCAGAGGAGGGCATGGAGGTGGCAGAGGAGGAGGAGGTGGTAGAGCTCACCGGTCTGGCATCATCGCCACCAGCTGTATGGAGACATGGGGGCGCAACAAGCTGCAGCACCGAGCCCTGTCCTGCATCCTTTCGAGTTGCAAGCAGCGTTACCCAGTGTGCTGTGAACGAAATATATCATCCCTGCCCATGCTTGCTGGACCACGTGTCAGCAGCAAGGTGGATTTTACGGATGACTGCCTTTCCCTTCCACGTGATGGTAGGAAGATGGAACAGCCTTAAGTGAAAAGTAGTAGCGACTGGGAACCTGCCATTGTGGTACAGCACATTGTGCGAATTCACGGAAGGTGGCAGAATCCACCAGGCTGAAAGGCAGAATTTGGAGAGCCAACAGTTTTGACAAGCTTGCATTTAGAGCAATGTGAGCATGTGGGTGGCAGGGACTATATATTTTTTTTCTGCTGCAGCAGATGGGGCAGAGAAATTTGCCGGCTACAGTCTACAGCTGATGGTGTGCTGCTGGCAGATGTGCTGCTAGGACCTGGGACACACTGTGCTATACCATCCTCCCTGTCAGTGGAGGTTGCTGAGAGATAATGACTCAGTATAGCAGGGGCAAACTGAAGTGGATGGAGGAGGAGGGACAGATTTGTACCCCTTTTGTGTGGCTTTTAGGTGCTCTTGCCAACGATCTGAGTGGTTGGACGTTAAATGCCTTGTTAAGCATGTGGTACCCAAATGGCTGGTGTTTTTGCCACATTTGATGTGCCTGAGACACAGTTTTCAGATAGCAACAGCGCGATCTCCTTGATGTTGGCCTTCTTGGAGTTGTGCCGTCTCACCTTCAGTTTCCTCCTCTGCTCTATCTGGCACCCAAGTTGCATCAGTGACCTCATCATCATTATCATCTCCATCTCCTCCATTTTCATAATCATCATTACCACTGGAGACAACTTGGCAATACGCTGCGGCTGGGGGAACATGAATGCCAATTTGCAGAGGTGGGGGACTCGAGTCACATGACTTGACTCGAGTCGGACTCGAGTCACCTGTTTGAGGACTTGCGACTTGCTTGACAAAATTAAATAAATGACTCGACTTGACTTTGACTTGCCACTAATGACTTGCGACTTGACTTTGACTTGGGCTATTTGACTTGCAATGACTTGCAATGACTTGGCACCACCAGTGCTGTGTCTTGGCCTAGGCAAAAGCCGCCCCCCACAAAAGAAAGCTCCCCCGAGTCCCGGCTTCTGCCCGCACATATACAGTTTGCTAACATTGTGGGCGGGGATCGGATCGGTGTCCGCGAGCGGCGCTTGCAGGGTTCGTGGCCGCAGCAGACTTTTTTTTTATTTGATGATGACTGCACTGCAGTCTCTCCACCTAGGCTGTAGGTCTCTGTATTCCGTCCGGCCAGGCCGCGGCGCCGCCCCCTTCCTGCTGCGGAGTGATCTCTGAGGGAGGGGCTGGGCTTCTGTGCAAATGTGCAGAGCCAGCAGCGTGAGTCGCGGGCCTCACGTGGGGGAGGAAGAAGGAACTGGAAGTTGCCCAAGGAGCCAGCCAAGCCTAGCCGACTGACTGAATCTGAGTGGTGTCCAGTCCAGCAGCCATAGAGTAAGTCATGGCAGACTATTATTCTTCTACTGAGGGGGCACTGGAGCAGGGACAGTCACACGACTCAGGGAGGAACAGGTCTGAGAATGGGGGTCAGTGCAGTGGTCGTCGCAGCGCAGAAGAAAAAGCACAGATCCGAGGAGGAGGAAACAGATTTGCAGAAGCTGCAGGTTTGTTTGATGCAGTGCCAAGCAAATGCTTCCCTGAAAACTTCCCTGCAAACTTAGCATTAGCTTGCTTGGCACTGCATCAAACAGACCTGCAGCTTCTGCAAATCTGCACTAGTGATGTAGCAGCTAGCAGGGCCCTGGCCAGGGCCTGTACTGATGATTGCAGGATGCAGATATGATTGCAGATGCAATCAATCATCAATATCATTGCACATGCTAAAACTATGAAACCTAGGTAGGTACAAACCTTCTTTCCTTGTTTTCTCCTCCTCCTCGGCTCTGTGCTTTTTTCTCCTGCACTGCGACAGCCACTGCACTGACCCCCAGTCCCAGACCAGTTCCTCCCTAAATCCTTCACTAATTAACTATTACTTGTGCGAAGTACAAAGTGCTCAACGTGAATATTACATAAAAATCATATTGCTGAATAAAGTGCTCCATGCGCATGCGTACTACAAACTCATTAAACAGTCCACGTCCAGTGAAAGTTCATGTACTGCAATGCTCCATGCATGCTGAAATCAATGCAAACTTTAGCACTGGTCACTGTATTGGTGTCACTGGTGCCCAAAAAATGTCACTGTGAGTCACTAATGTAATATTCTAATCTGGAATGATAAACGTGTCACTGTTTTAAACAAGGTTAGGTTAGGACCGTATATATATATATAATACATTAAAAATAGTTCTGTAAGTACTAGTGTACTAAGCAGCAACACCTTATCTTCTGGCAGTGCCCGGGCTGTCCCGACAGCAAACTCTGGATCCACCCCTGACAGATCAACGCACAAGGCAGCTATAATGGAGGGAGCGATTCCAAAAATAATTAAATTTGGATTTAAGGATTATGTTTTAGATGTTGGTGAAAAGAAGAGAACGGCGATATGCAAGGTCTGCAACTCAAAAATAAGAGACACGTCCACCACAACATCCAACTTCATCCGTCACTACAAAACCCACAAAGAAAAGTAGGTACAGTAACATCACGTGTATGTATGTATGTATATATATATATATATATATATATATATATATATATATATATATATATATATATATATGCAAATTAGGCCTACATCCCACTTTAGGTGGGAGCAGAGTGTATTGTTGTTCAAATCAATAAATCACATAGCTAACTTTTTTTTCTATCTCTCTTCTGTTTACTCTATAGATATGAAGAGTACATCCATACCAAAGGGACTTTTGAAGATACCCAGCCTCAAATCTCACAATTCATCGCACAGGGGACTGTGCAGCTATACCACTGCAACCACCAGCAGCAAAAGGCAATTACAAATTCAATCCTGTCAGACCTCATTATAAACTGCAACATGCCTTTTGGAGAAGCCACAGACCTCTCACAGGGAGAAAAACTTGTGACAATAAGTGCTGTTGTACCCTGTATCCTTTCTCTGAATCACCACTTGGAAAATCATAAAGAGAGCGTGCGCTACCTTGGTGGCTTGATCCGTAGCCTGCAAGAATCACTCCAAAGACTATTGGAAGGGATCTTTGTCAATGTGAGGATGGCAGATGAACAGAATGATGTAGCAACCTTACCCTTCTCTGACCCTCTATACCTAAAAGCTGCTCTGCTGGATCCTTCATTTGGCACCATGTGGTTGACCCATGATGTTTTGGCTACCGAAAATGTCAAGGAGGCTGTGTCTGCGATGATAAAAAGTATGTTATGTTTTTGGAAATAACCCGTTTGCAGTAATAACACCTGAGTGCATTGAGTCACTGTTTTATGCTTGTGTTTTTCAGACTTAATTCTCAAAGAGTACTGCAAGCCCACCCCAACAACCACCGATGAAGACGAGCAAATGCCAGTGGCAGAGTCAGAGAGTCAATCTGGGCTGTTCACAGCATACCGCAAAAAACAGAAGAGAGATTCATGTTCCAGTCCCCAAATTCAGCTGAACCAGTATTTAGACATTTGTGATGGACAGAGCTGCCTTCAGTTTTGGGCCATGAACAGGCACATGCTCCCCTCTTTGTTCAGGGTAGCGGTAAGAGTAATGTCAGTCCCTGCATCAAGCGCACCTGTTGAACGTGTGTTCAGCCATGGTGGGGTGATAATGCGACACCATGGCTCACAACTGAGCGAGAAAGTACTTTCCAATTAAATTTTTTGCAAATGCAATGCATGTTAAGTGGCTATTCTGAGAATAGCCACTTAACATGCATTGCATTTGCAAAAAATTGTATTCTGAGAAGTGAGAATACTATTTTTTGCAAATGCAATGCATTTTAAGTGGCTATTCTAATAACTAAGAAAAAAGGAATAGAAGTAGATAGGCGCTGTTTCCAAGCCTGGTGAATTCAAATGTGTTATTCTCTTAGTGGGAGGGCAGTATGGAGTGGGAAAGATTGTAAAGATGTTGCCTATAGTATTCAGTGAATGTTTATCCCGTGGAATTGTGTATAAAGGTCCTCGATGTGCATAAGTCAAGTTGGTTGTCTGACTTAATAAAGTGCAGTGTGTGCTCTAAAAAAGATATAACTTAATCCGTATAAATATAATATATCCATATATAAATGAACCCTATTTTTAAATTAAAAATATTTGTGGAAAATTATGTGATCCATAACGTAATCGATAATGTACATATGTAGTGAACAAACAAATATATATAAACAAGTGCTTTCAGTGCTGCTACAAAGAAAACCCCTGGATTCTGATAGATATTCCAAACCTTTCAGTGCGTGCCTTAATCCGTGTTCTAATAGTGATTGATTGCACTCACCAGATCCTAGCAGCACTGAAAGCACTTGATTATATATATTTGTTTGTTCACTTCATATGTACATTATCGATTTACGTTATGGATCACATAATTTTGCACAAATATTTTTAATTTAAAAATCGGGTTCATTTATATATGGATATATTATATTTATACGGATTAAGTTATATCTTTTTTAGAGCACACACTGCACTTTATTAAGTCAGACAACCAACTTGACTTATGCACATCCAGGACCTTTATAACACATTTGAATTCACCAGGCTTGGAAACAGCGCTATCTAATTCTATTCCTTTTTTCTTATATCTTACTCCACCTAGTGGAAGTAATCGGTAGTGGCAGCTGTTCCAACAACATTCTTTAATTTTTTAATTTTTATTCCATTGCATGCATCCCATTGCGCGGGTGTTTCTCCCTCTTTTTTCTATTCTAATAACTAAGCTCAAAGTTTGAACTTGACACAATGCCAAATTGCCAATATCTGGACACTTGAAGAATGGTGATGGGAATACTATTATTCTCATCACCATTCAAGTGTCCAGATATTGGCATTGTGTCAAGTTCAAACTTTGAGCTTAGTTATTTTCCCCCTCAGCAAGGACTACATTTTTTTCAGGCTTGTTGGCCATTTAATTGCTGAGTGTTCTGCTCCTTGTCTGCTATTTGGGCATTCAAAGTGTTTCTTTAATATGCCAAGAAAAAAGCACTAAGCTGTTTTGTTAATGTTGAAAATAAAACAAAATCTTTCCTGAAAACTGACTTTTAACTCATTTAAAGGATGAAAATGGGGTAGATCAGTATTTTGACTTAATTTGTGACTTGACCAAAATAAATGACTTGACTTGACTTGCTTGACTTCTAGCAGGGACTCGACTTGACTTGCTTGCTTTTCGCCACAGTGACTTGGGACTTGCTTATGACTTGAAGGTTAAGACTTGAGACTTGCTTGTGACTTGCACATGTGTGACTTACCCCCATGTCTGCCAATTTGTCTACCAGTGTTCTCCACTCTCTCTAGGCTCATGTTCCTGTCATCCTCAACCTCAGAACCAACATCTGAATCCAGTAATGGTTGGGCATCATCAAGGAGCAAGTGGCTGACACTGTAGTCAAATAACTCAGCTGACTACTCCATGGCTGATGTTGGGACTATGGCAGGAATAGATGTGGACAAGGAGGCAGGTTTATCCACTCTGGAAACTGCAGGGGACTGCACACTTGTCTCCGCTTGCATGGCAGAGGATGAGGAGGATTAGGAAGGTTTAGTAAGCCAGTCCACCACCTCCTCTGCATGCTGTGGCTGGATAGCACGGGCAAACTCACTAAACAGAGGAAATGATGCCCTGCCTGAGGACTGACCATCACATCCACCTTTGCCTGTGGACACATTTGTTGCTGGCCCCCTTACAGTGCCAAGGGAACGTCTGCCTCTCCTTGTTGTCCTCCCAGTCATTATTGGGAGGTACGGGGCGGTGCTTATAAGCAAATGTAAAGAAGAAGTGGAAATATGTACGTAGATGCACTTTAATCAATGTAAAGTGTTGTTTGGTGCACTTTAATTTGAGTACTCACACTACACAGACACACTCTACAGATACACTATAATATACTGCAATATAATGCGTCAAACGTACAGTGATGCACATAACTATATGGCGTTAAACTGGCAGTAATGCACATAGAACTATATGGCATTAAACTGGCAGTAATGCACAAAATTATATGGTGTTAAACTGGCAGTAAGGCACACAGAACTATATGGCGTTAAACTGGCAGTAACGCACACAAAACTATATGGCCTTAAACTGGCAGTAACAAACACAGAACTATATGGCGTTAAACTGGCAGTAACGCACACAGAACTATATGGAGTTAAACTGGCAGTAACACTGATGCTATCTGAACTGTCCCTGCTCTAGCTATACACTAATGTAAAGATTACTGACACGGTCTCACTACACTACACTGAAACTATCTGAGCTGTCCCTACTCTACACTAATGTATGTATAAATGACACAGTCTCATTACACTACAGTGAAACTATCTGAGCTGTCCCTACTCTAGCTGCACACTATGGAAAGCTGAATGATGGTCCTCCTCACTACACTCACACTATCCATAGACTGACACTAAACTAATATTCTACACTGACAATTGAAGCAAAATAGCACAGTATAGCACACTAACTAATAGCACTGAACAGAGCCCTGTTCTATCTCTCTCCATGCCAAAATCACACTGAAAATGGCTGCCACTGAAAGAAAACTTTTATACAGTGGGGCGGGAATGAGCCATGATTGGATAAAGTCACTGTGACAGTGTCCAATCATGACTCTGACAGTGCTCTGTGCCCTGAATGGCTGAAGCTTTCACTGATTCAGCCAATCAGGGCTTGCAATGCACTATTCAGCACCTCAATGCATTGTGATTGGTTCAGGGGGCCAAACAAACGGTCGAACTGCCCGTTTGTTCGGATGTTTGCCGAACATGAGAACAACCAAAGTTCAGCCCAAGCCTATGCTCGGGCTGAACCATTCCCCCATCCCTAATAGCGAACCCCACTGTAGAAATTCAGCAGAAGTGGATACAAAGTCAACAGTCCTATGCGGAAATATCCCGTAAAAAAGCAGAGCAGAAATGTTTTTTTCCTTCAGCAACCTTATTTTGAGGAAGGGGAAAATACGGGTCATCTCTTAGCTACAATTGTAAAAGCCCAAAAACCTTCTGCCCATGTGGTAGAATTGCAAGAATCTTCAACTAAATGGGCACATACTACAATGGAGATCTCATCTGCGTTTTGTGATTTCCTTAAAGATATTTATAGCAGCAAAGTATCTTATAAAAAGGCTGAACTGCTACTTTTTCTTGATTCTATTATGCTACCAGAAGTGTACGTAGCTGACAGGGAGGCATTGGATAAACATTTGACTTTAGAGGAACTTATGGTCGCTGCGGCCAGTATACCAAATAATAAAGCTCCAGGTGCTGACAGGTCACCAGGGGAGGTCTATAAAATGTATGGAGCCAAATGTCCATTATCACCCCTCCTTTTTGATCTGGCCCTTGAACCTTTGGCTGCTGCTATTCGTCAGTTGTCAAACATAATTGGTTTTCGCAGAGCTCTAGGAAAGAATAATGCCCCCTACACACGGTCGGACATTGATCGGACATTCCGACATCAAAATCCATGGATTTTTTCCGACGGATGTTGGCTCAAACGTGTTTTGCATACACACGGTCGCACAAAATTGTCGGAATTTCTGAACGCCAAGAACGCGGTCACGTACACCACATACGACAAGACTATAAAAGGGAAGTTCAGTACCAAGCGCGGAACCCTTTGTGCTCCTTTTGCATATCACGTGTTAGTAAAAGTTTGGTGAGAGACGATTCGCGCTTTTTCAGACTCGTGGTTTTCAGATCGCATTTCTGCTGTTCAGTTTGTGCTTGTGGGTTTGTATCTGTTCTTCAGTGCGTGCAGCGAGTTACCATTGATTTGTCATTGTGTTCTTGTTGGTTCGTTACTGATTTTCAGGTCGCTCTTCACAGGCCTTGCTGTTCTTCAGTGCGTTCTGTTACTTCACTCTGAGCAGCCGACCGTTTTCTAGCCATGTTGCGTATACGTACTCATCGTAGAGTTCGTGCTGTGTGGGGGCATGGTGTTGGGGTCCTTACTTTGACACAAGCCCAGTGCTCCGTGAGATTTGTGAGAATAATCCTGATGATTTCAGGAACATTCTCAGAATGACGGACCCCGTATTTCACCGTTTGTTGGCTTTGCTGACCCCCTATATCAGCAGGCAGGATACCTGCATAAGGCAAGCCATCACTCCGGAACAGAGACTAGTCGCCACCCTGCGGTACTTGGTGACAGGGAAAAGCCTGCAGGACCTCAAGTTCTCGACAGGCATCTTCCCTCATGCTCTGGGGATCATTATCCCAGAGACCTGTTCTGCCATAATTCAGGTCCTGCAGAAGGAGTATATTAAGGTAAGATTTTTATCCTTTAATATCACATTTTATTGTATTTATTGTTTGATAATATATTGTATTTCTTTCCTCATTCCCTAATTACCACGATTGTAATATGCTGTGAATGTCCCCTTTGTCCTCATGCATGCTGAATTTTTTTTTTTTAACAGAAAAATTTTTATTAAACAAATCAGCATTACAGTACAAGAACTTAGTACAGTCATTATGGCGAGCATAATTACAGTGAGATTTACCCTAAAACAATAACTACTGTTTATCAGTTGTTCCAAATGCGTACTCAACAGAATTTTCACCTAACCATAGTTCTCATGGCTTGTGTCATCTTGAAAAATTATTGGATAATATGAAGTAAATAACCCAGTATTCAATTATTCCTGACAGGGGCGTCTGGGGGGGGGGGGGCGGGGAGAGAAGAAGGTGGGAGGGGGGGAGGAACGGGAAGGGAAGATGAAGGAAGAGGGGGGGGAGGGAAAAGGGAGAAAAAAGGAAGGGGGTGAAGAGAAACGGGTATAAGAAGAATAGGCTTGAGATGCAGGATGTTCTCTCCTATGTTTCGTGTCTTACTTATGGGGTAGGGGGTTCGGGGTCCCCAGAAGCGTCCATCCAGGACGACCAAATTTTGTCAAACTTCCCTGGACATTGCCTGCTTTCGTACGTCAGTCTATAGAGGGGAAGTACCTTGTTCACCGACCTTATCCACGAGGCCAGAGTAGGAGGCTCCTCCAGTTTCCATCGCAGTAGAATTTCCCGCCTAGCGTAGTACAATGCAAAGGTAGACACAGTTTATCATACCTGTCACCCTCAACACCCTCCAGATGACTGAGCAGTAGAATTTGGGGGTCAACCGGCAAGTCTGAACCTATGACATTGCCCAGTGTAGAGGCCACTGCTGACCAAAAGGGTCTTAGTTTGGAGCAAGACCAGACCATATGCCAGAAAGTACCCACCTCCTGCCTGCATCTCTGACAGTTGGGATCTCTTTGGTGGTATATGCGCGCCAGTCTCTGTGGGGTAAAATACGCTCTGTGTAGGAACTTAAACTGTATGAACCTATCCTTTGCAGCGATCATAGAAGGAATGTAGGAGATTAAACACTCCTTCCACTCCTCTTCGTCCAAAGAGGGAATGTCAATCTTCCACCTTTCCCAGGTTTTGGTCAGCTTTGCATCATATTCCACCGTAAGGTATAAATATATTGTTGAGAGAGGCTTCCCCATCACGCTGGAGGTCAGGAGCCTTTCAATGGAGTCCGGTTCCAGAGTGAGGGGGGCAGGGAACTGAGCCTCAAAGGCGTGCTTCAGCTGCCAATATCTAAATTGGAAGGAGGATGGGATAGCAAAGGATTGCCTCAGGGCTTGGAAAGTCATCAGCCTGCCATCTTTAACTGTATGTTTTAATGTGAGGATTCCCTTTTTTCCCCTGAAGAGAGGGGTCCGGTATAGTGAAAAAGTGGGAGAGTAGAGGGTTACCCCATAGGGGCATGTGGGGTGAAATGTGGTTGGGTTTCCTATAGATTTTCCTAGCCTCCTGCCATACCCTCACAGTGGTCCGCATTGAAGTCGTCATAGACAAACTGGCCCTAAGACCGCGAAACAGGAGATTGCTAAGGGCAGCAAAGGAACCCATGATGGCTGCTTCCAGAGTGACCGCCGGATTCTGCGTGGGCTGGGAGAACCACCACCTAATCGTGACCAAAACAGCTGCCCAGTAATAGATTTGAAAATTCGGCAGCCCCAGACCCCCCCCCGAAAGCGGGAGGTATAAGATCTGCCTGGCCACCCTGGGTGGCCTCCCAGCCCAAACAAAGTGTATCAGCAGACTCTCCAGCCTACGAAAGAAAATCTTAGGGATGGGTATGGGTGTGTTGCGGAAAAAATATAGATATTTCGGGAGGAAAATCATTTTTAATAAATTTACTCTGCCTACCGGGGTCAGTGGAAGGGAACGCCATGCAGTACACCTAGCCGTGAGTTGTGCCGTGAGTGGACGCAAATTGTTATCTATGTAATCTTGGACTTTACCGCTAATTTTTATCCCCAGATATTTGAAGTCATCTACCCATTTAAGCTGGGGGTGAGGTGTTCTAGGGGTCGAGGGATGGAGTGGGAAAAGAACCGACTTATCCCAATTAATACGAATCCCCGAGAACCCACCAAATCGGTTAATCAGTTCGAGTGCAGTCTGCAACGAGGACGACGCATCCGCTAAATAAAGCAGAGCGTCGTCCGCGTACAGCGACAACTTCTCCTCAATGGGACCCACCTGGAGTCCCCTCACCCCAGGGTCAGGCATGCTGGATTTTTATGTTATTTTTTTTTGTCCTTCATACATATTTCCCTTCACTAACCTCCCCAGCATGCTCTCCTGGGCCTATATTCACCTTGTGTAGTCACTTAACAATGTATTTTGTCAGCTCCATAGTAGTGCCTTACCCTAAATACCCCCTAAAATGTTGAAAATTGAGATGTGTGCTTTAAATTCAGGCAGCGTGCCAGAGGCTTTTTTTGGGTCCCAAAATCCTTTGGAACCCTCCCTCCCCCCAACTGCTAACTCAGCTGATACCAATCCTCTACCTGCTGACTTTGCCAAACCCATACACACTATACCCACCTCTTTTGTGGTCAGATTTATGGATGAATTCCCCAAAGCATGTAGTGCAAGGGCCTGCCTCAATACTTTCAAATGGTACTGTTTAAAGTTTTTCTATCCTATTATTATCTTGATAGGTAATAGCATAATGTAAAAATGTGCTAAAATGTGTACAGTGTGTATTTATATCTTTGTATTATGACACTTCTTACCTGTGCAGTGGGCTGCCAATAGTGTAAAGTAAGGAGGGGCTGGCCAAAGTAACACACATTATTTAGGCATTCATCTCTCAATGAAGTGAAGAGGGTTACTTGTCCAAAACATCTCCCCCCCATAAATTTTTTTAAATGGGCCATGAGAGGGAGGAATCTGATAGGTGGACCTTATACCTTTGTCCTTAAATACTCCCTAAAATAAATGTTATACTGATGTTGGCCAAGAATGTTTGTGTCTAATCTGCTTTCCATGTTTATGTGCAAAATGATTAATTTTTTTTTCTTGCTTGACTCCACAGTTTCCTTCCAACCCACAGGAATGGCAGACTGTGGCCTCCCACTTTGCCCAGCGGTGGGACTTTCCTAACTGCGGAGGGGCAATTGATGGGAAACACGTCCATATCGTCCCGCCGCCCAACTCGGGGTCATACTATTACAACTACAAGGGTTCAATAGTATTGTGATGTTGGCGGTGGTTTCGGCTACTTACGAGTTCCTGTATGTGGATGTGGTTAAGAATGGCCGGATGTCAAATGGTGGAGTCATTGCCCACACGGAGTTCTACAGACGTCTCCAGAATGGAAGCTTGGACTTGCCACCTCCAGAAGACAATGCGGAAGGACTCCCATTCGTCTTCATTGCGGATGAAGCGTTTGCACTGGGGGACCATATTATGCGGCCATTCCCTATGAGGACCCTCACCCCAGACCAAAGGATTTTTAATTACTGGCTGGCCAGAGCCAGAAGAGTGGTGGAGAACACATTTGGAATAATTGCCAGCCAGTTCCGCCTGTTTCTTACACCGATACACATTGCAGAGTATAAACTCAATCACATCATCCTGGCTTGCTGTGTTCTCCACAACTTTTTAAGGAGAAATTCTGTGAACTATGCTGGCTCAGTTGGGCCTGAAGCCGGAATTAATCTCCATAAACCAACCATGACGGCGCTTGAAGCTGGCTGTCCTGGCTTGCCCCCTCAGAGAGGTCCGTATAAAATACATGGAATACTTTGCGGGTAGGGAGGCCATCAATATGCCAGACAATGTCTGAGACATTTTTTAATAAAACATTTTTTAAAACTGAACAAATATTTGCTTACATTTACTGCTTGTGTTTCTTTGAGCTCACCATGACTGCAATTTGGGGAGTCCTGAAAATGGCGTGATTGTGTAAAATTATAAAGCACTGTTGCGTGTTATTTACTAAAGGCAAAGACACTTTGCACTACAAGTGCACTTGAGACGGCACTGAAACTGCACTTGTAGTGCAAAGTGGATTTGCCCTTAGGAAATAATCCCCATTGTCATTGAAAACACCAATTTTACCACAAAAAATGTTTAAGAACATTGAAAGAAGAAGCCACACATTGTTGATTATCAATCTTTTTAATACAAGCACAATCACATGTGCATTTATAAAAGGTTTTTAAAACAAACCAACATGTTTGTTGTATAACAAATTTTTAGGTCACATTAATAAAAGTAGAAATGTCCTTTTAAGGTAAAACAGGCTTTTTTAAAACCAACAAGAAATACACAAATCTGGAACTTACAAAGTTCAACTTTTGTAGAAATTGAAGGCAATATCAGACATGAGTATTTAGAAACTGTGTTTGATATTGCGTTCAGATGGGGTGAAGTCACCCCTGGAAAAGCCAAATTTTGAAGATGCACAAAAATTGCAGAATGTTAACGTGCTAGCTGCCATCATGGGAGATCAATGGACGTGTTTTGTGGGTGCAACCCCTTCCTCTCAGCTACTTTATTATTGAGGAAGAGGTTGCACCCCCAAAACGCATACATTGATCTCCCGTGATGACAGATAGCACATGTTGACACACTGTGTGCATCTTCAAAATTTGGCTTTTTGAGAATATGTCAAAAAAGGTACAAAAAATTCTCCGGACCAAAAAACAGAAATAATTCTGGATTTCGAGGGGTTTTAAACTCTCCCTAAAACATCAATGATGTTCTTCATTTTGTTTTGAACATCATTGATGTTTTGCTTGATGTTTTCCAAGTCCCTATTACACCCCATGATGTCCCCGATCAGGATCTGGGCACTTTCACTGGTGAAATGACCTTCATCCACAACATCACGATAACCTAAAAATATAGAAAAAAACACACACCATGTATTATAAATATGCCGTCATCCATCTCTTACCTGAGCCTGTGGTCGCAGACACTCAACTGTTGTGGTGACAATTTCCACCACGTCTCCCTCCTCCTCCTCCTGTTGGCTTTGTGGCATTTCCACTTCTTCCTGAGGTGGGGGGTCTGTAGTCTCCTCTGAGTCTTTTCCCCCCTATGTTAAAAAAAAAAGGTATAGTTAGCACACAGATATTTTATGGCAGAAATAGGAATAGGAAACATTGCTTGGAAGTGGGGTACAATTGTCTATTTTGGCAGAGTTCCAAGATGAAGAAATATTTTTTTCCTCTGCCAAGCTTGAATACTTACCTATTTTGTACAAGCTTCACAGATGGAGTCACCCCTATAGTATACACTGGAGCACCTGTGTGGGGCCCCCTAATAAAAAGGGTATTCTGGTGTCCCACACTAGTGCTACAGCGTCCAGATGTGTAAACAGCTGCTGAGTGTCCTCTCCTTACACAGAATATAGTTTTGCATTTCATTCTAGTTACTAACCCATCTAGACACCAAAATTATTTTAAGAGAAGTAGGCCAGAAAAAATGTATAGAACTGCATCTGGACAAAACATGGTGTTTTATAGGCCGAGCGAACAATGTGTCCTACGAACGAATAATGTGTCCATGAACATGAAAGTTGCCATTTTAAACTGTACAACAGTATAAAGAAAAACACATGGAGCAGCACGAACGTAATAAAAATAAAGAATAGGAACATAGGACAGCTACTTACTTTTTTGCAGCACTCTCCTGATCCTTCTATACTGATCGTGCTCCCTTAATTTGAGGACCGACCACCGCTTCCTCAGTTGATCCTTGGATCGCCGTACCCCAAAATTTCTGTGCAGACTCTTCACAACTTTCGCCATGATCTTGGCCTTTCTGACATTGGGGTTGGGGTAAGGTCCATACTTCCCGTCATAGTCGGCCCTTTTCAATATGTCAACCATCTCCAACATTTCCACAAAGAACATATTTGATGCCTCAAATCTTCTCCTCCGGGATGGTGAAGTTTCTGGCTCCGGCCTTACCTCCTCTTCCCCCTGCTTGTTGTTGTAATTAGCACGCACCTGTTGTGTCTCC
This sequence comes from Lithobates clamitans, assembly GCA_037952925.1. NCBI lineage: Eukaryota > Metazoa > Chordata > Amphibia > Anura > Ranidae > Lithobates > Lithobates clamitans. The sequence goes on along the minus strand of JBBGZY010000896.1, from coordinate 5,740,002 downwards.
GTCATGTGCTCTTCCCCACTGCGTCGAACGAGATGGGGAGGGGAATAGACTAGAAAGAACGTCAGGGGCGGGCGGAGTTTCACACATGCGCAGTGTATATAAAGCGTAACACACGTACGTAGTATGTACGATTTGTGAGCGGAGGAAGGAGTATCAGAAGCGCCGATCGTGATAACGAAGGTAACATTTAAACTTGGGCCTATACTGCTTATAGATTGCGGCCTATATTGGGACAAGATTAGGAGAGTTGAGCCTGACATTAGGGTTTGTCTTGTGTTGTGTCTTGCAGAGAAAATGGATATATTGAAGGATCAGGACTTTATCACCATATTCATTGATATGTTCAGGGAGCTGCCCTGTCTGTGGCAGGTAAACCACCCACATTATAAGAATCAAACAAAGAGGATCAATTGCTGGAAATTGTGAAGCCAGTGATCCCCACGGCAGACATCACCTTTTTGAAGGCCCTTATTGGTGGCATGAGGAGCACTTATCTAAGGGAGCGCACGAAGATCCAGGATTCCCTGAGATCAGGAGCAGCAGATGACATTTATGTCCCCAGGCTGTGGTACTACGACAGACCGCATTTTCTGGCAGGTCAGACTGAACCCAGGCCAGCACTCTCCACTCTCCCTTCCACACTTCCTTCCCCCTCAGCTGAGGCTTCTGACGTCCAACCTGGCCTTCCAGGCAGCAACATGTGGAGGAGCCCAGCTTGAGCCAGGTATAGCATTCTTCTAAATATTTCTGGTTGTCAAATTAATGATGTTAAATATATGTTAGTTTGGATTTCTAATTTCTGATTGTGATTGATGAACCAAAAACTAAAACAATGTCCCTTTGTCATACACAAGAAAGTGTCAGCCAGGAGGTGGCAGGGCCAAGTAGGCTGCCCGATACCCAGGTCCCTCCCCTCCGCCTTCAAATAAATAGTGGCAGGAAGAGGGGTAACCTGGAGGAGGCTGCAATTGGCCTATTTTGGAAGGCTACTGAGGCCCTCACAACATTCCACAGTGTTGAAGAGGATTTTGCTGTCCTAACAGCATGCAAAATGCTGCAAATGGAGGAGAGCCAACGCCTCTTATGTGAGTTTCTCATTTTAGAAGCACTAAATAAGGGGTTGAGGGGCCAACTCACATGCCAAAGCCACATTTGTGAGCTCACCCATGGTCCTCCTCCTCCTCCTCCTCCAGGTCCTCCTCCTCCTCCAGGTCCTACTCCTCCTCCTGCCACACCTCCAACACCAGAGCCACAGCCGGGATGGAAGCAAGTAAGGAAGACCAGAGAGTGATGGCCTGGGTTTAGTCTGATCTGGCAAAAGATGCAGGCTCTTGTATGACCACAGCCTGGGGACATACATGTCATCTGCAGCTGTTCATGATCTCTTGGACTTCTGGACCAGATTGTACTCCCTTATATATGGACTCCTCAGGCCACCAATTTTGCAGTAAAATAATTGATGTGTGCCCTGGGGGCCAAAGGCTTCGCCAATTTCTGCTGTTTATCCAGTGTTGCCTTCCTCTTTGTTTGGTTATGAGCCCTTAATAAAGGAGTTTTTTTTCAATTATACTTGCCTATGTGTGTTTTCCTTCAAAAAGGACAGTTTGTTTGTGAGGAGGCAGGTACATTTCAAAACTACAATGTGAAATTAACAAGAGACACCAACACCAAGCAATCTCCTTGATATTCAATAATACAAGATAATAATGGTGTTGTGGTAACTTGACACACAAAACACACACCAAACTATTCTGGAGTAAAAAAAAATAAAAATAAAACACAAGATCAGGCTTTAAAAAAATCCAAAAAAACACATTTAATATAAAAACATTCAAAAAAAATATTTTTACGGTAGATGTGACAAATAAAAATATTATATTGATGAAATCACGAGAAATAATAAAGAAAGAAGTTTGTGAAAACTGTGTGTGAATATGAGCAGCAAAACAACTTCATTCTTCTAGCATTATAAAGAAGAACAGAGTGCGCTGCATTAAACATTTTAAAACATTGCAGCGTGACGAAAGTGCTATATCTATTCCGAATGCTAATTTTACCAGACCGAGCAGTTCCGTCTCAGAATTTATTCTGAGCATGCGTGGCACTTTGTGCGTCGGAATTGTCCACACATGGTCGGAATTGACGCAATCGGATTTTGTTGTCGGAAAATTTTATAGCCTGCTCTCAAACTTTGTGTGTCGGAAAATCTGATGGGAAAAGTCCGAAGGAGCCCACACACGGTCGGAATTTCCGACAACAAGCTCCGATCGCACATTTTCCATCGGAAAATCCGACCGTGTGTACAGGTCATAAGATTGCTTGATATGGAGATGACGCGCTTCTATTTTTGGGAGATACTTCACACTCGCTAGTAGCAGCAGTGTTCCTAATTACTACATATGGTTCTTTTTCAGGTTTCACAATAAATTGGGACAAGTTGGTTCTTTTACCGATCGATCCCCTGGTGGTAAATTTGCCAAGCTCCGCATCTAAAATAGCTATAGTCTCTACATTTAAGTATCTAGGCTAGTGTTTCTCAACTCCAGTCCTCAAGGTGCCCCAACAGGTCATGTTTTCAGGATTTCCCTCAGATGAATCGGCTGTGGTAATTACTAAGGCAGTGAAACTGATCAAATCACCTGTGCAAGATAATGGAAAGCCTGAAAACATGACCTGTTGGGGCGCCTTGAGGACTGGAGTTGAGAAACACTGATCTAGGCATCCAAATTACATCATACATGTCGAAGTATATAGAAAGAAATTTAGATCCATTGCTTAAACACCTTAAACAGACAGGGAAAATATGGAGTAAGCTGCCTTTAATGGTGCCAACTTGATAAAAATGGTTTGGATGCCACAATTGTTGTATTTATTACATAATTGTCCTGTATGGTTGCCTCAGAAATTTTTCCGACAGGTGGACACAACCCTGGATTAGATTGGGAGCTTTGCAGTTGCCCAAGGACGGAGGTGGTCTAGCTGTCCCTAATGCTAGATTATACTACTTGGCATCACAACTCCAACATTTACTGTATCTCACAAAAGTGAGTACACCACTCACATTTTTGTTTTATTATATCTTTTCATTTGACAACACTGAGGAAATTACACTTTGCTACAATGTAAAGTAGTGCATGTACAGATTTTTTAACAGTGTAAATTTGCTGTCCCCTCAAAATAACTCAACACACAGCCAATAATGTCTAAACTGCTGGCAACAAAAGTGAGTACACCCCTAAATGAAAATGTCCAAATTGGGCCCAATTAGCCATTTTCTCTCCCCGGTGTCATGTGACTCGTTATTGTTACAAGGTTCCAGGTGTGAATGGGGAGCAGGTGTGTTAAATTTGGTGTTATCACTCTCACTCACTCATACTGGTCACTGGAAGTTCAACATGGCACCTCATGGTGAAGAACTCTGAGGATCTGAAAAAAAGAATTGTTGCTCTACATAAAGATGGCCTAGGCTATAAGAAGAAGACCCTGAAACTGAGCTGCAGTATGGTGGCCAAGACCATACAATGGTTTAACAGGACAGGTTCCACTCAGAACAGGCCTCGCCATGGTCGACCAAAGAAGTTGTGCGCACATGCTCAGCGTCATATCCAAAGGTTGTCTTTGGGAAATAGACATATGAGTACTGCCAGCATTGCTGCACAGGTTGAACTGGTTGGGGGTCAGCCTGTCAGTGCTCAGATCATATGCCGCACACTGCATAAAATTGGTCTGCCTGGCTGTCGTCCCACAAGGAAGCCTCTTCTAAAGATGATGCACAAGAAAGCCTGCAAACAGTTTTCTGAAGACAAGCATACTAAAGACATGGATTACTGGAACCATGTCCTGTGGTCTGAAGAGACCAAGATAAACTTATTTGGTTCAGATGGTGTCAGGCGTGTGTGGCGGCAACCAGGTGAGGAGTACAAAAATAAGTGTGCCTTGCCTACAGTCAAGCATGGTGGTGGGATTGTCATGGTCTGGGGCTGCATGAGTGCTGCCGGCACTGGGGAGCTACAGTTCATTGAGGGAACCATGAATGCCAACATGTACTGTGACATGTACTGAAGCAGAGCATGATCCCCTCCCTTCGGAGACTGGGCCACAGGCAGTATTCCAACATGATAAAGACTCCAAACACACCTCCAAGATGACCACTGCCTTGCTAAAGTGAAGCTGAGGGTAAAGGTGATGGTCTGGCCAAGCATGTCTCCAGACCTAAACCCTATTGAACATTTGTGGGGCATCCTCAAACGGAAGGTGGAGGAGCGCTAGGTCCACCAGCTCTGTGATGTCCTCAAGGAGGAGTGGAAGAGGACTCCAGTGGCAACCTGTGAAGCTCTGGTGAACTCCATGCCCAAGAGGGTTAAGGCAGTGCCGGAAAATAATGGTGGACACACAAAATATTGACACTGTGGGCCCAATTTGGAAATGATACCCTATACAGCAAATTATAGTCTCTGAACTTTCGGTGGAGCCGCCGGTGCATTTAATTGTAGCTCATTATTTTTATAGTAAACGGTGCTTCCCTACATCCTACCTAATTCATAAAGTTTGGACTGCAGTCCAACAACTTACTTCTCATAAGTGATATACTCGTTATATGCCCATATGGAACAATATACAATTACCAGAGGTAGCGAAACCTTTGACTCATGAAAAAGGGCTGGCATTGTCTTCTTCATCAGTTTTTTGATAATGAGGCTCTACAACCATTTAATAAACTGGCAGGAAAATACCATATAACTAATAAACTATTCTCTCAGTACTTGCAGTTGCTCTAGAGAGTCAGGCAGTGACTTTCCCATTAAAATACAATCCTTCCACAAGCTTAACTATGTCATTATCTACAAGGAATTCCAAAAAGGGACTTATTGGTGACCTAAATTCTTCCCTACAAACAAAAACTAGCGTTAGTTCAAAGGGTGATAGTCTTGGACGGTGGCTTAAGGATTTGGAAATTATTAATGATGAGAAGTGGGAACAAGCTTTGGAAAATTTGACCAGAGCTTCCTTATCCTCTTCACAGTGCTTGACCCAGTTATTTATCATTCATAGGTCTCACTATACTCCTCAAAAATTACATACTTGGGGTAAAGCAGCTACACCAAACTGTCCAAGATGTCCTACCGAAATGGGTACACTAATACATATGTTGTGGCGTTGCCCTAAATTACATCGGTATTGAAAGCAGATATTTGATACTTTAAATATTCTATGCTCTGCATAGTTTATGTTTACTACTTAATTTCGGATAGAGGGCATTCTCCCCAGCACAGAGGAATAAATCAAGCTGGAACCATTAACCTACGACCACTTGCCACGATAACACTTCTCAAAGGAACCTTGCTTGCTGTTAAACCAATACATGTTTGAATCTCTTTTATTTCCTGTGTGTGAAAAATACTAACAGAAGCAGACAAACTGTCATATTGTATTGTTCATCTATATGTATTATCTGCACTCCTTAAATAAAGATTTCCAAAAAAAAATATTCTATGCTCTACGCATGTTTATTTTGATCCAGAAATAGCTCTGCTTGGGATTATTTTGGAAGATATTCTCCCACCTGCATTGCATGTGATGTGGCTGTGGTGTATGAATATAGCCCGAAAACTTATATTGCAGAAATAGATCTCAAACTCCCCACCAACAATTACCTAATGGTTTGAAGCAATTAACTGTAATTTAAGAAGGGAAGAATTGACATATAAACATAGGAAATGCCCCAAAAAATTTCGAAAGATTTGGTCATGATGGTTAGACTCCAATCTGTCTGCGTAAATATGATAGATCTATAGATGAGTTGACCGAAAGTTAGCAGAGGGATAGATTGAAGGTATGCAATAGAAATACATATAAACCATTAATAAGTAGTCAGTTAAACTGTGTTTAACCCTTTCATGACTAAGCCTATTTCTGACATTTGTTGCTTGCAAGTTAAAATCCGTATTTTTTGCTAGAAAATTACTTATAACCCCCAAACACTTTCACGAATTAAAAAAAAACTAAACAGTAAAGTTAGCCCAATTTTTTTGTATAATGTGAAAGATGATGTTACGCCAAGTAAAATAGATACCCAACATGCTTTGAAATTGTGCACACTCGTGGAATGGCGACAAACACGGTACCTAAAAATCTCCATAGGCGGCAAGTTAAAAAAACGGTTACCAGGTTAGAGTTATAGAGGAGTTCTAGTGCTAGAATTATTGCTCTCGCTCTGTCTTTTCTTTGCTGTGCGAGATGCAAGGTCTGAAGAAACAATTAATGTATAATCTGGAATTGGCATAGTCTATCAGGATTTTTATTTTATTTTTCTGTCAGTTTAAATGTAATTTTAGATGTTTAGTGGGTATGTATTGTGTGTACTAGTTTTGTTGTAAATTAAAAAAATGTTCTCAATAAAAAAAGTATCTGATTTAAAAAAAAAAAGAAAAAAAAAAACTCTAGGCAAAACTTTTTTTCTTTCTTATAATAGAGCACAGGAGGGCTATAACCCCTGTCAGATTTTGTTTTTCGCCATCTGTGTCCCATTGCAGAGATTTCCCTTCACTTCCTGTCCCATAGCCAAACAGGAAGTGAGAGGAAATCCCTTCAAATTAAGGGGATTCCTTGGGGATCCCCAGATCACCGGAACTAGTGTCCAGATTTCCCCTCTTTTACTTTTCTGGGGACAACCCAAAATTTGGGATTTTCTTTTTGCTTTCACTTCCAATGATAATGGTAAACAGGACAAATAGAGAGGGTGAATGTGTTCTAATCCCTCTCCAATCTATCCAAAACTAAAAAAAAAAGGTTTTGCCTTTAGTTATACTTTAAGGATTAGTAAGCTGCAATATGCTACATTTTTGGATTTTTGGGTTTAATATCGCTTTAAAGCATTTCTAAACTCAAAAAACAAAATTTCATACAGTATATTGCAGCTTACCAACCCACAGATGTGGTAGCTATATTCGTTTCCTATGCCACGTACACACGATCTGACTTTTCGTCGGAAAAAGATATGATGGCTTTTCCGGCGGGATTCCGCTCAAGCTTGCCTTGCATACACACGGTCACACAAAAGTTCGCTGAACTTCCAACCGTGAAGAACGCGGTGACGTACAACACTACAACAAGCCAAGAAAATGAAATTCAATGGTTCCAAGCATGTGTCGAATTGTTTCTGAGCATGCGTAGGAATTTTGCGCGTCGGAATTGCTATAGGCGATCGCATTTTCGGATAGGAACTTTTTCCGACTGAAAAATTGAGAACATGCTCTCAATCTTTTGCTGGCTGGAATTTTGGCCGATGGAGCATACACACGGTCGCATTTCCGACGAAAAGCTCTCATCGGTCTTTTGCTGGACGAATTTCCGATCATGCGTACGCGGCATTAAAGTGTCTCTACTCTGAATGGAGGACACATTTGGACAGCAGCATTGTGAATCTGGAGGGAGGGTAGTGTTGCTAGTCTCCTTATCGAAAATGAAGAAGTTACTAAAGTTATGAAAATTCTCCTACAACAGAATAAAAATTTGGTAATGTAATGTATTGTATTTTTGGCTGAAAACTGTACTGATTAAATAAAAATTGTACGATCTGGTATTGTACGAGAAATATTTTTATGCTTGTCCCATCAAATAATTTTGCACGACCTGTCCTGATCGGCTCTCAAAAGCTGTGCACTAACGATCAGATTATCGTACGATCGCTTAAAAAGCATTGTTTTTCGTACAATTTTCTGATCGTCTGTATGGGCCTTTAGATTCACTAGCAGATTTAGATGGACTTGACTGGCAAATTAAAGACGAACTCCAGCTAACACTTTTTAAACAGTTACACAAAACATTTTTTTTCTCCTTTTAGGGTAAAGGTTTTACAAAAATGAATAAACGCTGACCTGCAGCCCTGTCAGTGGTAAATGTTTGTCTCATGCCTCTAACTGCTATTTTTACTGGGCAGCTTGGTCTGTTAAAAGAAGTTGGAAACCACAGACTTACTGGCTGGATTAAAAATAAAGGAGAAACGACTAAAAAAAAAAAAGAAAATTAATGCAGCCACCACCTCTAAGAATAGGTAAGCTGATATATAATACATTTTTGCTTAAAACACAGAAAACAAATTCAACTTTAAACTGGGTTTTATACATAATAATTTCTTACATTTTTTTATAGATCAGAATGAAAGAAACCTACACTGAAAAATTAAGAATGACCAGCCAAAAGGACTACAGAAGGATTTTTAGGTCATTGCTTAGGTTATCCTTATAGTGAATGGCCCAGTTGAGTCCCCTTGTAAGCATTTCGAAATATACTGTATGTTAAGTGTTCAGTTCTTCCTTTGGGTGATGAGCTGTATGGTGCACAGCATAATTCTCTTGTCTGTATAGAACTTTAGATAGCAGTCACATTGATTTTTCTGAGTATTTACTGATACAGCACCACCCATTGCAATACATAAAAGGGCAAATTCATCCAAACCGGATATTTCACTTCATCTAACTGTTGGATTGAATTGGTCAGTGATTAGCATTCAGGAACAAAGATATCAAAGTTTCCGTCCACCCTTCGAGACCTTTGTTCCTGATTACACCAGAATTGGAATTCTCTGGCTTGGCTTCATGATGGAAAATTGGGGACTAAGCAGATTAAGCAGATCCACTCATTTTAATGGGGATATCTCACAAATTAATTCTCCAAGAGATGTAAAAACATGCGGGCAATGCAACTATCCATTGTCTAGCAAAGAACCTAAATATTTTTTGATGGGCATAGCCTTTCAATAGTAAATACAGCATACACTTGTTTTGTTAGTTTTAGATGCATATGAAAGGATTAGAACCTGTGTCATGTTTTATCACTGTCTGTATCCCCAGTGCAGAGGTCCTCCCTCTCTATGTATCTTGGTGACCATGGTCACCAAGAAAGACAGGTATAGAAGATCCAATGTTTAAGGCTGCATTTACACCTAAGCAAATTTTATAAATGCATGTTACACTTGGGGTGCCATTCATTGTTAATGGTACCCCATATGCGGCAAGCAGATGTGTGTTTTTGCACGCATCAAAATGCATGGTTACAAAATGCATGAAGTTCAAAAGGGAACACGAGCTACTGGTACTTTTGTCGTGCGTATGGTAGCCCATTGTAATGAATAGGCTGCCCTATGTGTGCGAAAACACGTACAAAAACACATGGCTCATAAAAGGCTAGATTTTAACCTATCCTTGAAGTTGACATCAGAACAGGAGGTGGGGGGAAATCTTGCAATGGGAACACCTGTTCCAGTGACAACTGTCTAAGGCTGGCTATATATTATACAATTCTCTTGTGCAATTTTTCTTTAGATTTACCAAAAAACATATAATATGAGGTCAAACCTAAACACTTTCAATTTGTATGCAGTAAGGCAGGCCCTTGCACTACATAGTTGAAGGTAAATCTAAAAGAAATTGAACAACAAACATTGTATAGTGTATGGCCAGCCTAAGAGTGCCATTGTCCTCACTTTGTAGAGATTTCCTTTCACTTCCTTTTGCGTCCTTGGGACAGGAAGTGATGGGAAATCTTCCCAATGGGACACATATAGCAAAATTAAAAAAAAGAAAAGAAGAAATTAATACATTGACAGATGATTTGATCCTTTCCGTAGTCTTTTAGAATTAAAAACAAGTTTGGGCTCTGCATACACTTTAAGATAGATGTAATCGAAAAATAGAGTCATGTTAGCAATCTGATCGCTGTTACCACCTGCCAGCAACAGAAACACTAGAGAGAGCGCTGAAGTGATTCTATGGTGTCGCCCTCTCACTCTAAAATGCTTCAGAATCTCACTTGCAAATGAGGGAGCGGCAAAGGAGCGACACATTGCATTTTCAGTCAGCCTACAGAACAAAGTCATAGAATCAGGTGTGGTGGAAATTTCTTTAGACGGTGAGTCAGCGTCAGGATCGCTAGAGTGACATGAGTGACTCGAGAGAAAAACCTCCAAAACAATACAAATAATATAAATGTAAAGAGACTTACAGAGACAAATATCCACCAAGAAGATAATATAGACAAGCAGTTCCCTTAGTGTGGTTTTCACAAACAGCTCCCGGTTTTCTGCAGTATCTTCAGTCAAAGTTGTTCCCCAAAGTCCTATAAAAACAATACAACAAATGAACTATTTCTTATTATTTATTACCTGATTGGGAGAGAAAAAAAACAGCCAGCTAAATAATCCTTAGATTAATCATTATTCTATAAAAATAATCCATACACACCCACTACTTAATTTTCCTGTAACCTATTTTTCATGAAATCATTAATCTTTTTTTTTAAAGAATAAAGTTTATTATCTTTTGTGGCTCAGTAGTACAACAATACAATTAACCAATTGTCCGTTACAAAGAACAGGTGAGTAACAAACATTCATGTATATAATATTACAGAGGAACTATAATCCCCAGAAGGCACACTTGTGAATTTGTTAAGACTAGTGCGGGTGTCAAGCCCAGGTTACCACCTGACAATCTCTATTACGAAGTAAAATATGAGCGGGTTATGAGTAAATAGTGCAAAGTACTGAGCTGACCACAAGGCCAGCACCAGGGTCTGATCACAGCCCATACTGTCTCTTGCACATGGATGATGAGTATAAAATAACGGTAGGAAGCCACTTATGACAGGGAAAAGACCAGGAAAGAGGAGGGGTAGAAAATAAAAAGGGGGGAAAGGTGGGCCCCCCTGACAGAGATGTTGAGGCTGATTGAAATGTTGAATAGAAGACCTGGTTACTGTTAGAGAAGGGGTAGGAGTTTAGCAGGGTATAAAAAGTCTATCCAGTTTTACCATAGTTCCAGGAACTTCGGGTAGCTCACATGAAGGCAGGCTATTAGCTCCTCCATCCTCATAGTATTCTTAAGTTCTGCCACCCAGGGCCAAAACTAGGGAGGGGGGCAGGGGGACACACACCCCGGGTGACGCATCTAGAGGGGTGCCGTCAGAGGTTCCGCCCCCACTCGCACTGGGAACCACTGCTCTAAGGATGTCACTGCCGTCCGATCAAGTGTAATGGACAGGCAGCGCCCACTGCATAGTTTGCCAAAAAACAGAGAACCAAATTTGAGGGAGATTGCACAGGCGCACTAGCGCTGAATCACTCTGCTCCTCCCGCCCACCAGAGCTATAGAAAGGCATTCCAGAGTGACGCTTCAGCATGAGAGAGCCTTCCTGGAACTGGAAGGCATTTATTAGGACAAGGAGAGGGGTTTGTTTGCAGAAGGCCCTGAATTTGGAAGTCAGAGTTGGTATGGCAAAGGTTTGGGGGTTGCAGAGAAGGCTCTGGACTGGGTAGGTTGAAGAGGATGCCTTGGACTGAGGGGGGAAGGGGTGCAGAGGAAGCCCTGGGGTGGGGGTGTGCAGAGGAGGTCCTGGACTGAGGGGTGCAGTGGAGCCCTGGGCTGAGGGGGGGTGTGGAAGAGGCCCTGGACTGAGGGGGTCAGAAGAGGCCCTGGACTGGGGGGTGAAGTGGGGGCCTTGGGCTGATGGGGGTGCAGAGGAGACACTGGGATGGGGGGTGCAGAGGAGGCCCTGGACTGAGGGGAGTGCAGAGAAAGCCCTGACCTGTGGAGGCGCAGAGGAGACCCTGGGCTGGGGGGTGGTGCAGAGGAGGCCCTGAACTGGGGGGGTGCAAAAGAGGCCCTTGACTTGGGAGGTGCAGGGGAGGTGCTGGAGTGGGGGGGCAGTCACCAGTTCTCTGCTCAGGGAGCACTGGGCACTGTGTGATCAGCAGTGTTTGATTACTTGGTTCTCAGCCTTAGAGCCAGCGGAGGGACAGATGCAGCATCCACCTAGGTAAGTATAATTTTAAAAAAATTCCCATACTTCTCTTAATTACCCGACATCTTCTCTTTCCTGCTATCTGGCCCACATATTAATTAGGCCTCATTCACATGGAGCATATGAGTCCATGCCCAGTGTGATGGCCGTGTACAGCATGGGGAAATTTGCTGTTCTATGCATCCCTGTGCAGGCAGTCCAGTCAAAGTCAATTGGGACACAGCAACTGCATGGGCCTTGTCGAATGTCAAAATTTTACACGCAGACAGGAATTGATGCATGAATCCGAACGCATAGTGTCTGCATTCGGATCTGTGCACCCACTTCTATAGGTGAAGATCTCTGGTGGATGCAGATGCAGCAAAAAGTGGCTCAGCATACAGGACCTGTCTCAGTGCCTGTCTGAATGAGCCCTTAGGGAAATTTATCCAACTAGAGCAGACAGAATCTGGAGCAGCTGTGCATGGCAACCAATCAGCTCATAGCTTTCATTTTTTTTAAGTTAAGCAAGCTGAAGATAGAAGCTGATTGGTTGCCATGTTTAGCTGTTCCGGATTCTGACTGCACCAGTTTTGTTAAATTCCCCTCAACGTGTTTTACATTTCTTACTCCTGACTACAGCATTCTAAGTACAGCACATTCTTTGTTAAAGTGGTTGTAAAGGCACAAGTTTTTTTACCTTCATGCATTCTATGAAGATAAAAAACCTTCTGTGCGCAGCAGCCCCCCTAACCCAACCTAATACTTACCTCTCGATCCAGCGATGTCCACGAGAGCCTTGGCTCTCCAGGAACGCGCACTCCTGATTGGCTTTTGGCAGCAGCGAGAGCCATTGGCCATTAATCACAGCCAGTGAGACAATTGGGAGATGGAGTGGGTGGGAGTGCGCCTGCTTGGATCCTCCATAGCAAGCTGCTTCCTATGGGGGCACACGGCAGGAGGGAGGGGTCAGGGTGCCGGTGAGGGAGCCAAGAAGTGGAGGATCCTGGCTGCTCTGTGCAAAACCATTACACAGAGCGGGTAAGTATAACATGTTTGTTATTAAAACAAAAACAAAAAACAAGACTTTTAGGTTAGCTGTGTGTAGTAAGGGATATGCAAAAGAACAAATTAATTTTACAAAAATTAGTGTACTGAGGTTTGTACTGTCTGTTACATACTCGCTTGAGTCATTAAAGCATATGGCCCCTCCTACTGTAAATGCAATCTGACCACACCCACAGTTTTGGCGTGGCACCGCTATATTGCCACATACCATTTTTCTTTGGGGGGGGGGGCTTGCCAAAAAAATGACCAGCCCCGGGTGCCAGATATGCTAGCTACACCACTGCTGCCACCCATTCCCTAATCGTAGGGACAGTGGTTCTTTTCCAATGTCTGGAGATCAGGGCATGACCTGCTAATATTAGAAAACAAAATAAACCCTTTTTTATTTTCTTAATTAACCTGTGTATAACTGACAAAGAACTACTTCCGGGGTTTCTGGCGAGGTTCTCCCAGAGATTAGATGACAGTAGCTGAAATACACATTTCCTAAATGGTCTGATCTGGGAGCTGGTCCACCACAAGTGCAGGTGTGTACCCCCTGGCTCCCCGCATCTCCAGCATCTGGAATCAACCGTATGATCTTGTATAACATGTCTGGGCTTCCATACCACCTAGTTAAGAATTTTGTTTGTTGAAAGTTTCTTGGGCTTATGAGGCTATGGTTAATTTGAAGGTGGAAGAAAGGTAGGCTTTGTCTCAATCCTTTTCAGAGAGAGCAGTGGCGGCTGGTGATAAAAAATTTTCAGGAGCTTTACAGGTGCTATTTTTAGCACTAAAATACATGAAAAGCGTCCCAGTGTGAAAGGGGTCTAATGCCGCGTACGCACGAGCGGACTTTACGGCAGACTTTGCCCGGAGGACTTTTCGACATACTTTACGACGGACTTTCTGAATGAACGGACTTGCCTACACACAATCCACCAAAGTCCGACGAATTTGTACGTGATGACGTACAACCGGACTAAAACAAGGAAGTTCATAGCCAGTAGCCAATAGCTGCCCTAGCGTGGCTTTTTGTCCGTCGAACTAGCATACAGACGAGCGGACTTTTCGACCGGACTCGATTTCAACGGATTGATTTAAAACATGTTTCAAATCTAAGTATGTCCAACTTTTAAGCAAACAAAGTCTGCTGGAGCCCACACACGATCGGATTGTCCGACGAAATCCCGTCCGCCGGGCAAAGTCTGCCGTAAAGTCCGCTCCTGTGTACGCGGCATTAGGCTTCCAATTAGGTCAGGTCCCTATGGAGCTATCCAGCTCCTCCAGAGGCCCTGGACTGAGGGGGTCAGAAGAGGCCCTGGACTGGGGGGTGAAGTGGGGGCCTTGGGCTGATGGGGGTGCAGAGGAGACACTGGGATGGGGGGTGCAGAGGAGGCCCTGGACTGAGGGGAGTGCAGAGAAAGCCCTGACCTGTGGAGGCGCAGAGGAGACCCTGGGCTGGGGGGTGGTGCAGAGGAGGCCCTGAACTGGGGGGGTGCAAAAGAGGCCCTTGACTTGGGAGGTGCAGGGGAGGTGCTGGAGTGGGGGGGCAGTCACCAGTTCTCTGCTCAGGGAGCACTGGGCACTGTGTGATCAGCAGTGTTTGATTACTTGGTTCTCAGCCTTAGAGCCAGCGGAGGGACAGATGCAGCATCCACCTAGGTAAGTATAATTTTAAAAAAATTCCCATACTTCTCTTAATTACCCGACATCTTCTCTTTCCTGCTATCTGGCCCACATAATAATTAGGCCTCATTCACATGGAGCATATGAGTCCATGCCCAGTGTGATGGCCGTGTACAGCATGGGGAAATTTGCTGTTCTATGCATCCCTGTGCAGGCAGTCCAGTCAAAGTCAATTGGGACACAGCAACTGCATGGGCCTTGTCGAATGTCAAAATTTTACACGCAGACAGGAATTGATGCATGAATCCGAACGCATAGTGTCTGCATTCGGATCTGTGCACCCACTTCTATAGGTGAAGATCTCTGGTGGATGCAGATGCAGCAAAAAGTGGCTCAGCATACCGGACCTGTCTCAGTGCCTGTCTGAATGAGCCCTTAGGGAAATTTATCCAACTAGAGCAGACAGAATCTGGAGTGTACGCGGCATTAGGCTTCCAATTAGGTCAGGTCCCTATGGAGCTATCCAGCTCCTCCAAGCTTGGCAAAAAGATGTCGAAGCTGGAAATATAATAACCACTGTCCCTGCATAAAATTATTTCTTACTGTGTTTTTCTGCTTCCTTGTAATGTCCTCTGCGAGCACCTAAACCTCACCTTCCCCTTCACTTCCATTTCTTTGGAACAAGCAGTGCTCATTAGTTGCGGTCATGTGTACTGCTCTATGCACACTACAAATCCCATAATTCATAGTCCATCCTGAAGGTGAGCAAGAAAGGGTGGCTATGTTCCAACATACAATGGGACCATCTAAAACAAACCTAGCCACCCTCTAACAGGAAGCCAGATCACAGTAGCAAAAACAAATGTAGCAGACCCCTGAAGCAGCTGCTTTTGATTATTGGTTTAATCCGTTGCTCTGCCTCTCAACCCCAGAGAACTGCCCCGACCCCTCTGGCACACCTAGCAAGGTGGTAAATAGAATAACCTGATAATAATACACAACACAGTGCTGTACTTCAAGTTTACTTGAAGTAGAATAAAGTTTAGATTAACATTAGTCAGCCAAGGCCTGTGTAAATAACCAGGACTTGGTTGAAACAGAACAGTAAGAAACAAAAACAGTCAGTAACGCTTTGCAACAAATAAAAGGGTAAATAAAAATATACACAGATTAAGTAGGTTCCCCTATATGTGACAAATGCTATGGCTAAAGGGGAACCCCAGGCTGGCCTATAACACTTCCAATACACACAACGAAGGGTGATGAGGCTGAAGCATTTTGGGTGGAACTGTATATTGGTGTGCGTACTAAAAAAGTAATCATTGGAGTTTGTTATAGACCTCCCAGTGTAAATAAGGAGGTGGAGACTCAGCTGCTTGCACAGATAGAAAGCTATACAGTGAAATAATGTCCTTATAGGATGTCTCCACCTTACAAGCCAACCTCAATGCATTGTTTAATTGTGCAACTATGTGGCAAATGAGGGTTAATGTTGATAAATGTAAAGTTGCACTTGGGGGGGCTAATAATATGCATGCATCATACATACTAGGGGGAGTACAACTGGGAAAATCAATGGTGGAGAAGGATCTGGGTGTTTTGTTAGATCATAAGCTTAATAATAGCATGCAATGGCAAGTTGTGGTTTCCAAAGCAAGCAAAATCCTTTCTTGTATTAAAGCGGTGTTCCACCTGCAAACAGGGTAGCTGCTTACTTTTAATAAGGACACTTACCTGTCCAGCGAGACCGCAATGTCACCCCCCCAGGCCAATTCGTCTATCGGATCGGGTGCAGGCGCTGTCAATATCTAACTAAGGGAAATCGGCAGTGGAGCCTTGTGGCTTCACTGCCCGTTTCCTACTGTGCATGCACAAGTCGCGTGGTGCTTTGAGAATGGCCAGCTGTCTTCTGCGACACACACAGGTCCCAGAAGACAGCGGGGGGGGGGCTCGCCACACAAAAGGAAATGACATCCTGAGCCGCGCGGACTGGATGGATCGGAAGTACGGGTACAGTAGAAGGTAAAAAGGTGCGATAGAAGAAGACTCCAGAGAGAAAGATATAATTTTGCCCCTGTACAAATCATTAGTAAGACCTCATCTGGAATATGCAATTCAGTTTTGAGCACCAATTCACAAAAAGGATATTGGGGAACTGGAGAAAGTGCAGAGAAGTGCAAACAAACTGATAAGAGACATGGAGAAGCTCAGCTATGAGGAAAGATTAGAGGAACAGAATTTATTCTCTTTTGAGAAAAGGAGATTAAGAGGGGATATGATCAACATGTATAAATGCATAAGGGATCCATATAGTGAACTAGGTTTCAAGTTATTCACTGTAAGGTTATCACAGAGGACAGGGGGCACTCTTTACACCTGGAGAAAAAGAGATTTAATCTCCAAATATGGAAAGTTTTTTCATAGTAAGAGCTGTGAAAATGTGGAATAGACTCCCTCAAGAGCTGGTTCTGGCTAGCTCAGTAGATTAGGATTGTGTGCATTTGTATTCAGCCCCCTTTACTCTGATACCCTTAACTAAAATCTAGTGGAAAAAATTGCCTTCAGAAGTCACCTGATTAGTAAATGGAGTTCACCTATGTGTAATTTAATCTTAGTATAAATACAGCTGTTCTGTGAAGCCCTCAGAGGTTTTGTTAGAGAACCTTAGTAAACAAACAGCATCATGAAGGCCAAGGAACACACCAGAGAGGTCAAGGATAAAGTTGTGGAGCAGTTTAAAGCAGGGTTAGGTTATAAAATAATATCCCAAGCTTTGAACATTTCATGGAGCACTGTGCAATCTATCATCCAAAAATGGAAAGTATGGCACAACTGCAAACCTACCAAAGACATGGCTGTCCACCTAAACTGGCAGGCTTGGCAAGGAGAGCATTAATCAGAGAAGCAGCCAAGAGGCCCATGGTAACTCTGAAGGAGCTGCAGAGATCCACAGCTCAGGTGGGAGAATGTGTCCACAGCACACCTATTAGTTGTGCACGCCACAAATCTGGCCTTTATGGAAGAGTGGCATTGCTGAAAGAAAACCATAAGAACTCCCGTTTGCAGTTTGCGAGAAGCCATGTGGGGGACACAGTAAACATGTGGAAGAAAGTGCTCTGGTCAGATGAGACTAAAATTTAACTTTTTGGCCTAAAAGCAAAACGCTATGTGTGGCGGAAACTAACACTGCACATCACCTTGAACACATCACCCTCACCGTGAAAACAAGGTCAGCAGCATCATGTTTTTGGGATGCTTTTCTTCAGCAAGGAACATGGAAGCTGGTCAGAGTTGATGGGAAGATGGATGAAGCCAAATACAGGGCAATCTAAAGCCTCATTCACACGATAGGACTTTGTACAAACTTTCCCTTGGATTTTTGTACAACAGGCATTAGCCATAAGTTTGTATTGCATACAGACGGCAGGACTTTTTCAGCCAACTTTCACCAAATCACGTGGTTTTTCAGCTCTTTACCACCACCCTTTGGTAAACTTCTGTATTGTTGTCTGATATTGTGTCAATCTCGCCACTTTTATCATCGAGATTGACACCTTGCGAGCCGGGTTCACACTGGTGTGGGGATCCGACTTGGATCCCCGCCAATGCCAGGCACTGTGTTTGGTATGAATCTTGAGGGGGAACTCCACGCCAAATTTTATGCCCTCCAGGGGCATACAAGGCCCTTAGATCTGGTATGGATTTTAAGGGGAACCCCCTTGCGGCCACCCCTCCCTCAAAGCACCTTGTCCCCATGTTGATGAGGACAAGGGCCTCTTCCCGACAACCCTGGCCATTGGTTGTTGGGGTCTGCGGGCTAGGGGCTTATCGGAATCCGGGAGCCCCCTTTAATAAGGGGGCCCCCAGATACCGACTCCCACCCTATGTGAATGAGTAAGGGGTACATCGTACCCCTACCTATTCACCTAGGGAAAAAAGTGTCAATAAAAAAACACAGTACACAGGTTTTTAAAGTAATTTATTAGGCAGCTCCAGGGGTTCTCTTCCGACTCTGAGGGTCTTCTTCCGACTTCGGGGGTCTTCTTCCGACTTCAGGGGTCTTCTTCCGACTTCGGGGGTCTCTTCAGCGTCTTCTCCCGGTGTCCGGATCTTCTGCCGCTCTTTTGCTAACGGTGGCCCGGACCTCTGGATCGCCTTCTTCCCTCTTCTCTTCTTCCAATGTTGATACGACGTGGAGGACCCGGCAGAAGATTCGGACACCGGGGGAAGACGCCGGAGTGACCCCCAAAGTTTTTAGGGGGTTCCCCTGAAACCCATACCAGACCGAAGGGCCTGGTATTCCCCCAGAGGGGAATTCCTGCTCGCGCCCGCCGCAGTAGGAAAATGTGTTTTTCCTATTGCAGCCAGCGCGAGATGTACAGTACCCTGTCGCCGAGAACCTGCGCGATCGGATCGCGCTGGAAACATTCTCGCGGCTGCGTACTGTAGTTTGTACAAAAGTCCAATGCTTTTGTGTACACGCGGACTTTGCTCCATCGGACTTTTGTTGCCGGAAAGTTTGTGCGTTCGCACAGCCAACAAAAGTCCGATAGAGACAGAAAAAGTTTGTCCGATGGACCGTACACACGGTCGATGTTGCTCCAAAACAGCTAATTTGCATGTTTGTTGTCAAAAAGTCAGATCATGTGTACGGACCTTTAGAAAAAAACCTGTTAGAAGTCTGCAAAAGACTTGAGACTGGGGTGGAGGTTCACCTTCCAGCAGGACAACGACTCTAAACATACAGCTACAATGGAATGGTTTAGATCAAAGCATATTCATGTGTTAGAATGGCCCAGTCAAAGTCTGGACCTAAATCTAATTGAAAATCTGTGGCAAGACTTGAAAATTGCTGTCCATAGATGCTCCACAGATCCATCCAATCTGACATAGCTTGAGCTATTTTGCAAAGAAGAATTGGCAAAAATGTCACTCTCTAGATGTTTTGTGAGGCCTTAGGCAAAACTTACACATGAAGCCCCACGGACTGGGACGCTCCGTGATGAGGCCGCTATTCCTCAGGCTGCGGGCAGTATCTGATTTGTCCATCAGCTCCTAAGCCACAGAGTCCCAGTGGGGGTAGGCGGAGCCACCGGCGTCAACTTCAGTGATTGAGAACAGGCCAATTAGGAGGCCGCGAGGCCCCTGTGAGTGCGAGGCCTTAGGCGACCGCCTAATTTGCCTAATTAGAGAGCCGCCTCTGAGTAGAGACATAACCAAAATTACACACAGGTGAACTTTATTTACTAATTAGGTGACTTCTGACGGCAATTGTTTCCACTAGATTTTAGTTAGGGGTATCAGAGTAAAGGGGGCTGAATACAAATGCACGCCACACTTTTCAGATATTCATTTGTAAAAAGAATTGAAACCCATTTATCATTTTCCTTCCACTTTATTTCATGTGGCACTTTGTGTTGGTCTATCACATAAAATCCAAATAAAATACATTTACCTTTTTGGTTGTAACATGACAAAATGTGGGGGTGTGAATACTTTTTCAAGGCACTGTTAAGTTGACCCAAGAAGTATCCGATTGCCTCTCGGAGGATCAGGAAGTATTTTTTTCCCCTGCTGGAGCAAATTAGGTCATGCTTTGCTGGGTTTTTTTTTGCTTTCCTCTGGATCAGCTGTGGGTAAAGGATTGTGAATGTATTGTATGTTTTTTTCCCTCTTGGTTGAGCTGAATGGACTTGTGTCTTTTTTCAACCTGACTATGTAACTAGGAGATGATACACTCCTGCATGCACTTTACCTCAAGTTTTTGTGCTATTTCCAAGAGGGGCTGAGAGCTCCTTCTGTAATGGATGTTTGCTTCTAAATCCACTAAGGACTGTGTACAGAAAGGAGAGAAAACAGTTCAGGATCTTTTTGTATCGAGGCAGGAGGTTGTTCCCTGTTGTTGTCTTGATTCAAGTTTTGCATCCCATAAATCCTTTCACCCATCCAAGTTGATACCCCTAATAAAATATAGAGAAAAAAGGACCAAAGGTGGACATAGACTTTAATTTGTTACCAATTTAAAGTCCGTGTCCACCTTTGGTGGTGAGTATTGTCTCCATCATTTACCCCTAATAAAACATAAAAACAAAGCCAAGAGCTTGACTTCTTGTGTCTGGATGCAAGAGGAGAATGCTTGTTGCCTGGCTGTGCAGTAGTAGGGGAACCAGTTACCAGCAGCTCCTGCAGGGGTAGTGCTACACAAGGAATACTGTTCATTTCCCTAAACGAGCATTCTCATCCTGTCCACACAGAGCAAAGGTATAGAGCCTCTGCAAAATAAAGACTTCAAGCATTAACATGTATCTATGATCAAAATTTAAAATGGTAAATTAATTTCCACATTGGGTTTCAATTATTTCTAGCCCACTCCCATTATTCTAAGCAATCTTGAACTTTGTAAACTTACCTTGTGAAGATCCCCACACATTTATTTCTTTGCATTCTGTGACACATATTCACTATGTTCTGTGAGTAGGCACTGCTGTGCAACAGAATTCACAGAGCCTGCCTTCCCAAGGTACCATTGGATATGTAGTTATTAGAAATTTTAAGTAAACAGCAGAGGAGAAGCTTCAAAGCATGCAGGGAATCCAGAAAGTTGTGGAAAGAGATGACCAGCAGACAGGCAGCTTTTACAACATAAAGTTAGATTTTTCAAGTAAGCTTATATTGGATTTCCAAATATAATTAATGTGTGTATTGCTGTTGCAATGCTGATGTTATAAAATTAAAGTGTATTCTGTGGACAAAGATTTCCTTTAATTTGAGGGTATTTACATGCCAATAGGGTGCATAATGCAGTGTCTTCCTTTTTAAGGGATCAAAAGTAGAGTGTCAAGTTGCCCTATGGGTCTGGTATGGGCATTTCTCTCATTATTTTATTAAGAATTCATATCATCAATTCATATTAGTGTTAGTATCACGTGTGGAGTTTGTATTTGGCAGAGATAGAGAAGAATAAGACAGAGAGATAGCAGAAACAACAGAAGTGGTTAAATCAACAATCTGTAATATTTTTAAAAAGAAGGAATGTGCTGTTGAGAATAGAAATTCCAAAAGGCCTGGGTGACCACGAAAAACAACTGTGAGGGATAATTTTCTTTCCATGTTGAAGAAAAAATATTTTGCAGCATCTAGCCCAGTCAAGAACACTCTCCATAAAGTAGAAATATCATTGTCAAAGTCTATGAACAAGAAAAAACTTCATTAAATTAACTTCAGAGGGTTAATTACAAGGTGCAAACCACTGGATAGCCCCATGAAAAGAAGCACAAGAAGATGACTTGGCCAGATATAGCTAAAAAAAGCCTGTCCAGTTTTGGAAAATAATTTTTGGACTGATGAAATGAAGAGCACCATGCAGCAAAATGATGGAAAGAGAAGACTGTGGTGAAAGGAAGATACAGCTCATGATCCAACCATACCACATCATCTGTGAAACACAGGTGAAGGCAGTGTGGTATATATGGCTGCTAATGATGCTGGGTCACCAGTGTTTATTTATGATATGACTAGTGACAGAAGCAGCAGGATAAATTCTGAAGTGTATTGGGATATATTATCAGCTCAGATTCAGCCAAATTCTCTAAAACATACCACAAAAACAACTGAAGAGCTCTTAAAGGCAAAGAAGTGGAATATTCCCCAAGCTACAATAACTCAGCTGAACATGCATCTCATTTGCTAAAGACAAAACTGAAGGCAGAAAGACCAACCAACAGGCAGCAACTGAAGACTTGGAAAAACATCACAATGGAGAAAACTCAGCATTTGGTGGTGTCAATGGCTTTCAGCCTTCAGGTAGTCATTGACTGCAAAGGATATTCAACAACATAAAGAAAATTATTATTATTCCTATTACTTTTTGAACCCCTGAAAATGGAGGAAATATTTATAAAAATATCTTTAATTCCTAAATGACTCAAGCAATATTTTTTTATTAAACCCCCTAAATTAAAACTGAAAGTCTACACATCACATATTAAAAGCTTTATTTCAAATCCACTGTGGATCTACTTAAAAACTATGTCACTGTCCACATTTTTCGGACCTAATTGTATTCACCATCAATACTTTACTTAAGTTTCTTCCCTTATAATAGTCACATCTAGAATTATTAATGTCCATCATGACATTATTACAGTAATAGTAATCTGCCGTACCATATATTATAATGAAATAGCCTCTGTTGTATTGTTGGTGCCCTTATTCTGCTTTACAAAAGCTCATATCTTCTAAGCACAAAGACCAGAAACCTGTATCACCTCTAGGACAGACCTTTACTGCTGCTCTGTGCAAACAATAAACCAGCTACTCATCAACATTTTGTATCTATTGTTCAACAACAGCAATATAGAGGAGATATGGGTTTAGTTATACAATGCAAAGTATCTATTATAAAATGCTTTAAAACACAGAGACCCTTGTCTATCATGGGTGAATATATCCAATAAGAGGGGTTTCCTATAGCAAATAATTAAAATGTAGCCATTATTTTCTAGCATAGATTAGCAAAAAACTATTGATGTCAAATCAGCTAATAGATAAGCAACCCCAATGGTGACCTAGGCAGCAGCTAAACAAATCCAGGAAGGCAGGGTTGTTAAGTGAAAATTCTAAAATTTTCCATGAAAACCGTGGTCTGGTTATTATACATGGTGTATTCCTTTGGCCCTGTCTGCCCTTGGTCTATTCATATTTCAAGCGTGGGTAGAGTTAGTGAAGGTTTCAGATATAAATAATTCAGTGGACTGCATCCAAGCACAGTACTATACAGAAGAACCTACCTCTGCAATGACTGCAGCTAGCTAGATGTGGTAGTTTTAGCATTTCAAAACTGCTGACCTCTTGATAATTTCCAATACAACAGTTTCTACAATTTCCAGAGGATGTGGTAAAAAAGCATCCAGTGAGTATCAGTTCCGTTGTCAAATACATCTTGTTAAGGGGTTCAAAGAACCTCTTTTTAGAACAATGCTGTGCACAGGATATAATGTACTTTCCTCATCTAAAACCTTGCTTGCTGCAGCAGAAGACCATCTTTTTGTCCTGCCAGATAAGAACAAAAAAACAGGGCTACAGTGGAGACAGGATCAACAATGTGGGAATTTTTTTTGGCACACACTAGGCCTTTTTGGAAGCACCCTGGGAACAAGGATGTGTATAATGCTGCGTACATATGATCGGAAATGCCGCCAGCAAAACTCTGATGAGAGCTTTTGGTCGGAAAATGCGACCGTGTATATGCTCCATTGGACTTTTGCTGGAGGAATTCCAGCCAGCAAAAGATTGTGAGCATGTTCTCTATTTTTCAGTCGGGAAAATTTCCTATCCGAAAATGCGATTGTCTGTATGCAATTTGGACGCGCAAAAAATCATGCATGCTCGGAAACAATTCGACGCATGCTCGGAAGCATTGAACTTCATTTTCTCGGCTTGTCGTAGTGTTGTATGTCACCACGTTCTTGACGGTCGAAAGTTCAGAGAACTTTTGTGTGACCGTGTGTATGCAAGCGAAGCTTGAGAGAAATTTTGTCGAAAAAAACATCCAAGATTTTTCCGACGGAAATTCCGCTTGTGTATACGCTGCATAAGAAGAGTAAAGGTGATGAATGAAGATGGTTCTGGACATTCATTTCCAACCAACCTAATTCTGCCACCACCCACCCTTTGCAACCACAATGCATTTTGAATCTAAGATATTGAATCCACAATGTTCAAACTTTCTCCAACAGTTTTTGTTAGTCCATGAGTATGGTAGACAGTATCTAATTTACAATAATCCATGAAAGTTTATTCTTAACTAGTTCCAAAAGTATTGTTGAGGAGTTCTTAGACTTGCATCTAAGATTTTGATTTGATCACAATCTTAAACGAGATTAGCATTAAGGCAGTGCAGCATAGGTCCCTGCCAACTACCTAGGCCTTCTTAATTGGGACTCAAACCCAACAGAGTTATTCCATCTAATTTAGAATTCAGCAAGCAGCAAGTCCATTGGAGTAGCTCCAACAATACTTTCTGGTCTGAGCCTGTCAGAATACCTCTATTGTTTTCAATACAGAAGTGGTCACTATTATACTGGGACCACTTACCAAACAGTAGCCCATACCAGAATAAGGCTTAATTGACCAGCAAGTACCAAGGAAAACCATGCACACTGCCAGAACTCATCAGCACAATGTCCATCTAAAAAAACTCAAAAATGTGGCCCGACAAAATCGTAATAAAGGACATAATGAACAATTGCAGAGAAAATGTTAGAAAGGAAACATGAAATAACTAATACCAGGAAACTAAGTACTTATTGGTCACACAGAGAGACTACAAACTGGCACCATACCTGAAGACACACAGAATCTAAACCTGTAAAGATTGAGTCCCCACAGCCTGGAAATCGAATCAGGGTGACACTGACCTACAAGCTGATGGAGAGTAGGCTACGCCAGTGGTGTAATCAGTGGGCCCTGAATAAGGCCAATTACCTGCTCTGGTGCCCCAAGTACACAGCAGTGAGAAGCACTCACTTTAATAGGCTTTCAGTTCTTCTCCAGAACTTCACTTCTATAGAAGAGGAGTAAAAACTCCACATTCTACTCCTGAACATTCTACAAATAAGCTTCACAAAATGTTGCAGCATATCACAGACAGAGGGGCATGCTAAAAATCGTAGACTTATAAATCCCCTATATGGACTCCCTCCTATCCCCCTTTATATTATCCTTTAACCTGTTAACATATCTGGACTCACCTCCTGTTCCCTTAATATTATCCTTTACCCCTAATAATGTCTTAAAACATTGCCAAATGTATTTGATCCTGCCCAAAAAGTGAATTTGAATTTGAGAGAAAATGAATGAGAGAACAGAGAAAGAAGAGAAAGAGAGAAAGAGAA
The DNA here is from genome assembly GCA_037952925.1 of Lithobates clamitans. Lineage (NCBI taxonomy): Eukaryota > Metazoa > Chordata > Amphibia > Anura > Ranidae > Lithobates > Lithobates clamitans. The sequence continues at coordinate 5,714,653 of JBBGZY010000896.1, read as the reverse complement.
GGATTCAATCATGTTTACCCCTTGTCAAGCTACAACTGTATTTTAAGAATAAATATCTCTACAGTACCTGTATAGAACATATATACTGAAAATGCATAAAAACAACCAAAAACATATATACTCATAGCAGTACTGTAACTGATGATTAATACAAATTACTTATGGAAAGAACAAGCCTAAAAAGCCCAAATATGTCATTTTGTGGAACACTAAGGAGAGCTATGATTAATCATATAAATGTGTCTAGTTGGCCTGGTCTGGTCCACTGGGCATGGAGACGAAATTTTTTCCTCTGTCCCAAGTGAGTCTCTAAGTACCTGAACACACTCATTATTAATAAAGTGTTTCAAGCAAAAATGTCTCAGTTATGGCTGTATCTGGGAATAGACACCTTCATTTTATGCATAATAGGCTTAGATCTTAAGGAAATAGAAGGGAGGGATAGATCGGATATACAGACAGAGACCTATGTAAACCTACCGTAAAAAAAAATCTGTATAGTTTTATCAACATTTGTCACGTTGTTTGCCATTGTTGACCTTCTGATAATGCTAGCTACCTGGCTGTGTCTGGCATCAATACTCTCTGGGGCACTGACCTGGAAGAAACATTCAGATCTGGAAGGCCAAAGGTCATGATCTCCATCTCTAAGTCAGTGGAGTTCATTTACTAAAGACAAACAGACTGTTCACTTTGCAAGGGAAGTTGCACTTTGTATTGAAATTTTACCCAGAGCCTAGCGAATGAGGTGAAGCACTGCTGAATTTCAAAAATCCATTTTTTTTTAAATTTTCCTTGCATGTGATTGCTATTCTTTGCAAAAGTAAAATATAACCACAAAATTCCTGGGGAAATTCACATGCCAAGTGTATCTTCCCTGCAAAGTGAAGAGCATATTTGCCTTTAATAAATCAACTCCAGTAATTCAAAGTAGTAAAGCACTGCATTAGAACAAGAGCCAGAGAACAGGTATTTTCAGAAGAGAAATCCTGCAGCAGCAGCTTCTATTCTTTCCCATACAGGTTTCAATTGACAAAAATTGACACATTTCAAATGCATTCATTTTGGTGGTAATTGAAATAGTGAAAATTGAAAATCAGAGCGACGCAATTTGCAAAGTAGTAATGCTTCTCTTTTGTCATTATATAAACATCCATATAAAACATCTACCTGAACCAAAAATACTCTCTAAATGTTGATGCACTACATGTCTCAGCATTACTAGCAGCAGACAAAGCCTCCTGGAACTTGCAGTTTCCTATAATTGTGGTGCTCCAGCTTGCACAAGTTTAGTCCAGAGAATATGGGTAGATAAACTGGGCTGAAGATCAGTGAATTTACCTCTAATTCCTCGGCCAATGTTGCAACAGAATTGTGAACATAAGTTGCCCCTTTTAGTTCTCCTTTCTTCCTGATAAGGTGGAGGGTCCCCCAGGTGGTCCATACTGTCATATGGATTTTCCAGCATAGTTTTGGGATTGTATATGGCTTTGATCTTCAGAGAGGGGGAACCATCATATGCTGGATTATCCCAAGCTCTTTTTCCCAAATTATCCATTTCTTGCTCTTCCTTGAACTGATTTTCTGTCCGGCTCCTGAGCTTGGCAGGGTTCATACTGTCTGATGTATTGGCTCTTGTACACAGGTCAGCTCTGATATAGATTACACTCTGCTCTGCCACTAGACACTAATAGATCCGGCAGTGCACAGGTCTTTATATAGTGTCATTCAAGCTGTCTATTGTCTATGGGACATAACAATACATTACCACAGAAGGTTGTCCCAGGCTGTTGTAATAAAAGTGATTTCAGTTCATCCTTTTTCACACTTACAGGGCAGCAAGCAGATGAAAAATAATGATCTATTATGCTTTTGTAGATTGTTTTACATAATTGACAACTAATTTATACATTGTACCAATTCAGGCATGCATCACTATACAAAAAAAATGGTGCATTATTTTGATAATTTATGGATACCAATCTGAAACCACAGCTGGAGTTATTGAAGAAAAAATTAAGGTATGAATGTAAAAAATAAAAAGTTTTCTGCATACATGCTTTAAAAATGTTTTTGCTAAGCCTTGAAAGAAAAAGTTTTACACACATAGTAAAAGCATTTAGCATTTCTGCGTTTATGTACTAACCTGCTGGCTGCCGTAGGCTACATTCACACATTTGTGATCAGTTGCTGTGCATTAACATGCACCATGTTATGGCAGCCCATGGACACGGCTGCACAAAGCGAAGTGTGTTACAGTAACACACAGTGCTATGCACCCTTTTCAGTTCATAAGTCTGAATGGACCCTACAGAAAATGAAGAGGTTTTCATCAAGTTCAACCTCACACAATATCTGCAGTTTTAGGCTAGAGAAAGTATCACAAACTTCCCTGGGCAACCAGTGCCAATTCTGGGTACAGTGGAGGTCGTAAAAATATTCTTAAACTGCAAAAAGTTAAACCACATTAAACTGGTATACACAGCATTGACAAGAACAACATCAACCATGAAATGCATGAATGTCAAATGAAAAATTTCACTGTAACTGCATACTACCCATGCATCATTAACAGTGGATGAGTGTACACGTTCATGAGAAGAGTACCCCTGGGGAAGGCTGTAAAGTACCCAGCACACTAATTAGCAAATTTAAGCTAACGTTGGGGCCCATCTGTTTGGTGGTGCATGTGTTATTGTCTCTTTAAACTGTATGTAGTGGAGGACCTAAGTAAGGGACAGTCTCTAGTATTATTAACTGTGGTCAGTAATGGGATAGGCACAGTTGGTTCTGCTCACTAGACTTGTGCACAACAGGAAAGTTCATTTAATTTCGGTTTGTTGTCATTCGTAAAATACATAATTTCGTTCTGTTATATTCATTATGTTACGTTAATTCGTTTTCGGATAATTCGTTATTTTTCGTAGAGTGTCGATATTCGTTGTACTGAATCTCGAATCATGTTGAATTCATTCATTATATCCATTATAATTTCTTTCATATTAGTTGAAATTCGATATTTATGTATGTATATATATTCGTGATAATGATTCGTAGTTTGGAAAGTCGTTTGTTTATTGAATCTATTAACATACACAATGACAATATCTCTTCTCCTCTGCTCAAATACAATACAACACTCTTCTCACTCAGTTCTCAGGAATGCACTTTGCCAGTAATACAACCTCCAGCACAAAATTGATTGGGCTGTAAGATTTACTTTGAGTTGACCTATTGTTTCATTAGATCTTTAATGAATTACTGAATCATTTTAAATTAATTTGTTATATGCGCTATAAATTTCTTTCGTATTAGTTGAAATTTGTTATTTTTTTTATTCGGACATTTGGGTGCACCTGAATGTCCGAAAAGATGCAAAAATACGGCCAAATTTCAATTCGTTACAAAACGGATTGCACATGTCTACTGCTTACCACTCCTGGTACACAACGGATCTGGTCCCGAACACTTGGCGGTCTGTTGTCCCTTGTTGCTCTTTTCTCACGATCAGGTCCCCACAAGGCTCTATTTCATAAGTGTAGGCATTCACATGGGAACAGGTTTCCCCAGCTCTGGTACCAGAACAGCGAAAGACCTTTCAGTGGCTCAGTCGTCAGACGCTCTCAGGTCTCTCTGAATATCGTCACAGAGATGTAGGAACAGCAGGTCTATGCTCCACAGTCTGCAGCACAAGAGGCTCTCAGTGGCTCAGTCCTCAGCACTCCAGCCTTGACCAGGCTCTCTCCCAGGCAGACCCACACAGCAATAGGTCTGTACTCTCTTGCTCACAGCATGCCCAGACCTCCACACATTTGCCAGAGAAAACTCCACTGCTCTTCTTCTCCTCCTGTAACCAGGAATGCTGGATGATGAAGTCCAAAGCCCTCATTCTCTCTATAGGTCAGCTCTCTTCCAGAACTACAAGTTCCATGATCCTTTGCAGCACATCATCCAAGGAGCCCGCTGTGTCTTTTGTGCAGCAGCAGGAGTGTGAGAGAGAGAGAGAGAGAGAGAGAGAGAGAGAGAGAGAGAGAGAGAGAGAGAGAGAGAGAGAGAGAGAGGGAGAGAGGGAGAGAGAGAGGGAGAGAGAGAGAGAAGGCACAGCAACACAGTCCCTCACCCTGAGAGCTCTTCACATTAGCAGCACACGGCTACTCATAGTACCTTGCTGCCCGCAAACAGTGATTTCTGTACTGACTCCACTTCCTGAAACTCCTTCTCCCAGTCCCCCCAGAACATGGTGGTTGAGTGTCACAGAATTCAAGGAAGTAAATGTGTGGGGATCAAAGTTCACAAGTTTCAAGATCATTCAGATTAATAGAAGAAGGTTGGAAATACAATGTGGAAATTAATATATGATTTTACATTTTGACCAGAAATATACTTTAAGTAATGTTTATGTATTGTTTAGTACAAAAATAATATATTAAAGGTAGATCAGACAGGAGAAGCTTTAGAAACTTCTCAATATTTTACTAAAAATGTAAGACTAGAACTCTCAAATGTCAACTTCCAGAATGGGGAAGTTAGGGCTATGTTTAGAAAGGTCTCTGTTGCGTCAGTTTATATTACCAGATTTTTTTTAAACATCACTACTAAATTAACTCTCTTAATTACCATCTCAAGCAATAAAGGGGCTGTTCCCTATTTAAGTGTCATATGGTCCACCTGTGCTACTGCTGAACCAATCTGTAAGCCAGTAATCTCATCCCTGGAGGTTTGTTGCCCATAATAGGGACAGCAGAGTCTATTGGAATAGTTTGAAAAAGAATGGTTGAAAGAAGTATGTTAATAGTACAGTGCTAAACCATTGCCTTGCAATTGGGAGCAGTGTTATCATCCTCTCATGCAAGATCCCCCAATTGGTTGTTGGTCTGCCTATCTGATGAGATTTCTATTAGGTTTGTGAACCCATACAAAGAAATTGAGGGTGCTGCTTCAGGCTCTAGTAGGCCCTTATATGCTGACAACTGCTGAGAGTGCAGGCAGGGAAAAAGCTTGTCTCAGCTCTATGGAAGTCAATGAAAAAGAAAAAGTCGCACACCACAAACAACTTAAGTCCTATGGGTGGGGTAAAACATGTTGGGGGTGTATGTAAATAACAAATCTATACCGCTCTGTGGTGACAATATAGGTTAACTAGGATAACACAGCTGCTGTATACCAGGTGACATAAACATAGTATAACAAACAAATTAAAAATGCTGCGCTAACACAATATCGCTTGAATTAAGTGCAATGAACATAAAGATGAAAAATAAAAAATTGAAAAAGTCCCACAGAAGTCCAAAAAGTTGGCATCCAGTGGTGATCAATCGTGAATTGGAAGTGTAGCAACAATCTCTGAATAATGTGTGCTTTAATCCAAACCTCCACTCTGTGACAACATGCAAGGCTTACCAGAAGGAATTGACCATCCCTTACAGATAGGTCAATTCAAGCATGAGGTAACACAATATCACGTGTCTCCTATTGGGTAGCAGATCATCCTCGGCAACTGTTGTACACTCTCACCGGAATGTGCCTCCACATGCTGATATGTTAGGGATAAAGCAAAAAATCCCTCTTAGTGTACTCTGTATAAAACATTTTGCTTTACTGAATAAAATCATTAAACTCACATGTCATCCAGTAAAAAGCATTTTCTCAGAATAAAACTCAGATCCATACACTAAAATGGTTTCCCTGGTCACTTCTGGTAACAACATAGTGACGTCACAGCTGGCTTCGCCCTACATGTTTGGTCATATTTGACGTCCTCTGGGGCACAGATGCCATGCTGAGGGTCACCCTGATCACTTTTATTTTTATTGCACTCCCAATAGAAAGAGCTGAAAAACGTCTCACGGTATCGATGGTAGACAAGTGCATATGGATATACGCTATATCTTTTGTGGGCCCTCTAGTGGCCATAAAGGATACCTGAAAAGTGATCCAATTGTTGTAACTGAGTCTTAAAAGGAAAAATGAACCCCTCTATTGTATGCACAGAGTAACTATAGACTCTATTCCGTGATATATATATTATATGCCAAATTATTTCTTAATCAGGAAAGAAAAACAATAAGAACAAAAAAACAAGAAAACCCACAAAGATTACATATAAAGTTTACTTTATGTTAATTGAATATTAAGGTTATTCCAGACAATATAACATCAGTTGAAACCCAATGAATTGTATATTCAGACAAAATCCTACTAATCTTGGCCTCATATCTAAAAAATTCATGTCATGAGTGTCGACTAGGGAAGGTCACGCATTATTGAAAAATGCATTCACATCTCAATTGACATTCATGCCGTACAGAGTGTAGGACCTCAAATTAAAGATCCACTTAGTTTCTAATTTGGATATTTTCCTAACAATATTGGTTCTTCTCCAGTGGGGGGATTATTTATCTATGGCCAGAAAGATGGTACATAATAAGTCTTTGTTGCGTACCCTGGCAAAATGGCGGGGAAACACTATGGTATTTGAATGCCCTTGTGATGTTCCCTACGCGGGTACTAAAGGCCCGGGTCATTCTGCCCACGTACTGAAGGCCAAAGCTGCATTGAAGAAGATATACTACATTGACGGAAGAGCAGGTGATGAAAGGCTTGATCATATGTGTTTAATGAGTGACAGTTGAGACAAAGGAATCAACCTTTCTTTATTTGCACTGGTTAATTTGACAAATAGAACATCTTTTACAGGGAAAACATCCAGACAGATTATGAAAAAAAAGAGAGGGGTTTTGGAGGATTCAAAATACTAGGGGCTATTCAGGCTTTTAGAGAGGGCACACCTCTGTATACAATCTGCGGGCATAGGGGGCAAATGGGGACCTATCACTCTATTGTTTAATAGAATGTGCCAATGCTTTGAGATCATCATCTTTTACTGCATAGTGTTGTGAAGAAAAAGCTGTAGTGAAGGGCCAAGTTAAATTATCCCTTTCTCTTAGTGGGGGGACGTTCTGTCAAAAGGGGATCTCTATCCAGGTCTCTCACCTGTTAGGATCTGACCTGGGCGGAGTCTAGGCTGAGGCTGCTTCCACTCTTTACGTGAGGGTTTTGTGTGACGTGCAGCTCCTGGGACTTATTTTCTGTTTTCATTGACTTCATATTAGGTCTGTCAGACAGGCAACACAACTTCCAACTTAAAGGGGTCTACTTATAAAAAAAAAAAAGTGTGAATTTTATGAAATGCCTCACAGCCATTACAAATAGTCACTGAATTGTGTCTAATATGTTTATTTTCTATTATTGTCAGCTACATCTAGTGGCCATAATGCAACATTTGACTGAGGTAATCCGCATGCACATATCAGGATAATACCTCGAAGCATTGAAATCTTTGGATCAGCATAAAACCCACGGGGAAGATTCCACCAGGAGTCTGCTTGCTCAGTGGAGGATCTGTCTGCTGATCCCTGCTGAGCAGGCAGATGGCTGATCCATGTCTGCTCCGCTTAGGCAGAGTGGTCACAGACACAGCTTGCTCTCCTCTATGGGCAGTTGGATGTAAACAGACTGCCATCCAATTCGCTAGACCAGGGGTCGCCAAACTTTCTAAAAAATGGCCAGTTTATTGTCATTCAGACTGTAGCCAGCAGGAACAGGAATTTTCCTGGAATCAATGGGAGAAAACATCACCACATTTGGTATTATGGGGAGGAATAGTGCTCCATCTTTGGTATCATTGGGAGGTATAGTGCCTCATTGTTGATGTCAGCGGGCAGAATAGTGTTTCGAATAAGTGAGAGGATAAGTGCCCCAAGGTCTGGATAAAGGAAAGCAAAGGGCAAGGGGAAGGGATCCCCATCTGTCTGTTTTTAGCGGATTGGATCGGATTGGATGTAGGCAAGTGTAAATGGCCACATGCATACTTACAAGCGTACCCAATTGGACCGCTAGTGTGAAAGGTACCTAACAGTCACTCAAATAGCAATACTAAAAGTGAAAGTTTATGTTGCCCATGGTAATTATTTAGGTTCTATCTGCTATATTTCTAGAGCAGGGTAGACACAATAATGTGTATATTTTGTTTCCTTTTAGACATCTGCCCTGTAGGTTGTTAGAAGGTCAGCATTGTGAACAGAGGCAGAGGTTATAAGTAAACAAAATGTAATAATCAGGATTCAATGCATAAGCCAACCACTAATTGAATGCTCATTGGTTTAGAAATACAAGCCTACTGTACAATATGTCAACATTAGTCTGCTGTGCTGTGTTTTCAATACTGCTAAATGTAATTTTAAAAATAACGCTGGAATCATTGAGGCTTCTTCTGGGTGACCTTGAATTTGTCTCTCTATTATTTCCGATACTTAGGCAAGTAAACGACCTCATCTCTTCCCTGAATTCAGTAGCTCTTGTGGCAGCCTGGCTACATATATTTCATCTGAGGTTTTCCTGTTATTGCTTTGGTGCTCTAATGTTTGTACAAGTTCCCTTCGCCTCCTGCAATTAATTTTTATATCTTTGTCTGTTGTAAGCTTTGGAGTTATAGAAGCTTTTTTTTTTTTATTCCATTCTATACTCAGGCTGCCTGTAAAAAATATCTATTTGTTAGTAGTATAAATTTAGCTCCATATTGGCTTCCATTCCAAACTTCAGCCAAAACTGGGACGAGAGGGGTAGGGTTTTAGAATCTCTGTGGATTTCTTACTGACAGCAGTGTATCTAGCATACTTTACACTCCAGCCCAGGCAGATTATTTTTAAATATCCCCTCCACTATACTATGGGGTTGATTTACTAAAGGGAAAAAGACTGTGCACTTTGCAAAGTTGCAGTTGCCCTCTTCAAGAGCAGTTGATCCAGAGCTTGGTAAATGAGAAGCTCTGCTGACTTCTATCATCCAATCATGTGCAAGCAAAAATGCGTTTTTTTAAATTTTCCTTGCACGGGATTGGGTACTCTTTGCAAAGTGAAGCCTTACCTCATTTACTAAGCGCTGAAGCAGTTGCACTTGCAGAGGGCAACTGCACTCTGCAAAGTGCACAGTTATTTTGCCTTTAGTAAATCAACCTCAATATGTCAAAATTATTGTTAGTAAGTATCATTAATAAAATTCTAATAACAAAGGATTGGAGACAGCAAACATTTTCTATAACTGAATGCCATATATAAAAACATACCTGTAAAAAAATAATTCTACAATTGTTAAGAAGGCAAGACAGTGTGCGTTATGAAAGCTATTGTTAAATGTCTTACAATAAAAGAAAAAAAAATCAAGGTTTTCCTAGCAGTGCGCTTAGAGCGCCCCTGTGAAGCATCCGGATAGTAGCAACATGATTTGAAAGCAACAGGCCTGCAGAGGATTAAATTACAGTAATATATACATACTATGTTATTTTATGGGTATATGTTGATATATCTGTAGCAAATACACAGACCAGGAAGTGATGTGTATAATGTCACTTCCTGGACTGGAGCTGTCATTCTCCACTCCCCCCTGCTGAGTGCTGGGGGAAGCAGCTGATGGAACACGGTCTGTGTTCCATCAGCTGCAGTGAATCAGAATGTATACATCCAGGGTCTACTACACCCTGGGTGTCTCCAATTAGTGAACCTGTTACCTATATGCTGTTACATAGGGAGCTATTGGTCCCCTGTGTAAAAGCAATAAAAGTGATGTAAAAATAAATAAAAATTAAACCAAAAATGTTTTATGTATATAAGGAGACATATAAAAGAGCCCACACCCACACCTACAAAACATGCGTGTGCTGGGGTACCTACGTATGATAACAGCGACTGTCCTACACATGTTATATATTAGTGCACACGCCAAAGTGAGAGCAATAATTTTAGCACCAGTGCTCCCGAGTAACTGATGAAAAATGATCAAGTCTAATTTCAGTTCTGGTTTGAGTCTTCCTTCTAATGCCGCGTACACACGGTCTGACTTTTCGGCTACAAAAGTCCGACAGCCCGTCCGACAGACTTTCGACGGACTTTTGGCGGACTTGCGGCGGACTTTCTAACGAACGGACTTGCCTACATACGATCACACAAAAGTCCGACGGATTCGTACGTGATGACGTACACCGGACTAAAATAAGGAAGTTGATAGCCAGTAGCCAATAGCTGCCCTAGCGTGGGTTTTTGTCCGTCGGACTAGCATACAGACGAGCGGATTTCTGGGTCCGACGGAGTTACGACGTAAAGATTTGAAGCATGTTTCAAATCTAAAGTCCGTCAGATTTGCAGCTGGAAAAGTCAGCTGAAAGTCCGGAGAAGCCCACACATGATCGGATTGTCTGCCGGATTTGGTCTGTCGGCGTCCATCTGACTTTTGTAGACGAAAAGTCCGACCGTGTGTACGCGGCATTAGAAAGCTTTCCTGAAAGACACAGATGTTGCCATCCAGGACTAAGGGATCAGTTCTGGTTTGAGTCTTCCTTTAAAGAAAGCTTTCCTGAAAGGCACAGACGTTGCCATCGATCATTTTAAAATTTGTCACTCTCAAGCCACATCTGTGTAAATCATTTGAACACAAAAGAAAAAAAACAACTAGGTTGGAGTTTAAAGGCAGATTGGACCAACGATATTGATTTAAAAAAAATAATATTTTATTAATACATAAAAGTAAAAAAGGACATATAAACATACATAGTATTAACATTAAAAAGGCATATATAGACAGTCAGCCAAAAACATGGCTAAAAAGGGGGTCACATATACCCAAATGACGTTCAAAAGTATGACATTAACAAAATGCGTGAGCCCCTGTGCATCTACGTGCTTTGCTGGATCGCTTCTTCAGGGCACACATAAGGGCGGTATAGAAACAGGTTTTACTGCATTGAATAGAGGAACAGATCATTTAACATTACATACACACATACATGAAAATATATATACATACATGTATACATGCATCAATACTAATATTTTGATTATATGTAGCCATGCACTCATATTTACCTGCTCTGGGTGCGTGAAAATGCCAACATTAAAGTCTCCCTGGGCGGGACATTGCCATCATCAATCTGCTTCTAAAAAAAGCTGTCTAGTTCTTTTGATGATAAACTAGTTTCAGCTTGGAGCCACTGACCTGGAACAAGCGTGACCTGAAGCTACTACTTTGAAGGAAGGGTCAGAGTTCTTCTTGCCTTGTCAAGGGACTTACACTTGCAAAGGCAGAAACTGTCATTCTGCAAAACAGCCACATACCTTGTGTGACATACAGCTTCTAGCATTGAAAAGAAAGTGTACGCCAAGCTTCCTATGTGGTACCAATTAGTAGGCAGATAACAGATGACATCCAGCCCCTATCATAGGGCAAAAGTACACCCAATGCTTTCATCTGGTACTATAGGTGAATCGGTAGGTAGATAACAAATGACATCAATCTTTGCCATCCAGCCTTTATCATAGGTCAGAAAGTACACCCAAATCTTCTGTCTGGTACTACAGGCCAAGAAACAGGCAGATGATGAATAAAATCCTTGCGTGACATCCAATATTTACTTTTAGACAGAAAGTGTATTAGAGGATCTGTATAGTACTATAGATTAGCCAAGCAGCAGAATTAAAAACGACCTAGTGGTAAGCAATAATCATGGTACTAAGGTAGATAAAGGACATTAGTAGAAGAAAAAAAAAGGGGAGGGCTCAAATGGTGGTACTGTAGAAGAGATTGGGAGAACAGAAAAGGACATGAGCTTTGTTCAATGTGGTGCTCACCAACTTTTCACCCTTGGTGGAGTTGTTTAAAAATTCTCTTTGTTTATCAGGATTCTAGCAACAACCCTGGCAGCCTAACAGCCAATCAACTAACATTAACCATTAATGTTATGATTGATTATGCTCATTAATCAAAAATTATAACACCACCACCTGCCAACATTAACCTGTAGGCAGGTAGTCTAATGTATGTGTAGTTAGCACAGGTCAGGGGGTAAGGGGTGCATGTTTTTGCCGCCTTTCCCTGGCATGTTCGTGGACTTTTTCTGGGGTCCAGCCTTCCTCCTGTGTTCTATAAAAGGGAAGAGGTCCGGATCCTAAGGGGGCTCCAGAGAACACATGGGGAAACGCATGGGGAAAGTATGCTAAAGACTTGCTGGGACCTACGGTCTGCTCTGGAATGCCTATTCAATATATGAACCTTGGAGCACAAACTTTAGATCACCGGCAAGTTTGAACTTTCCTCTGAGAGACTTCGCCAGTGCAGGTAATCTGGGGCAGCCATCGTTAGGTTCAGTTAGGAACAATGTAATTAAAAGTTATACATGTTTGCCATAATAAAGTAAACATTGATTTAACTGCTGAGAGCCTGGTCTGAAGTTATCAAAATGGGTGCATGTGAGGTCTAGGCCTATTATTATAGAACGTGTGTCCTCAAACATCACTATGGCAAAGGTGCATGAGTAACTACGTCGGTCACCGGGGCTGGACTCGTGTTACAAAGATCTATGCCTGGTCACTTGGTACGGAGAGAGAGGAGTTAAGCAAGAGCATGCATGAGGTCAGCGCTATGTGCTAGGTGGAAAGGTTACTGGGAGTCAGGTAACAGAGGTATGCTGACTGGTGAAGTGGGCATCAGCTCAGCCTGTCCCTCCGAATGCAACATGCACAGTACATCAGAGAAAATGTGTAGAACATGAAATGAAGAAGCTTAAGGAGGAGCTCCATGTCATGGGTACTGCACCATGTGGCTAATCATGAAGTTAGGAGACTGCCTTAATGTTTGACTTTTCACATGACTGCAGCTCCCCACTGGTCCCCGGGCATTGGTGGGCAGTCCCTGTGGAAGGGTTAGTGACCACGTTTAATGCCTGGTGTAGTCCAAAGAACCCACCTTGAGGGGGAACCTTTCATGTGACCCTTGCTTGGTGCCCAATGAGGGAGGGAAGCAGGGAGGACATGACAGACTACCAGTCCACCCCCCTTACAAGCCTGTTCAGATCGGTTATATTCTCTTTCTAATGCAGCAAATAAGCAAATCTATTCTAAAATGCAGCTGATGTAGCATGAATCTGCAAACTGTTCTCTTAATAGTGTAATGAAAGAAAAAAACTTTAAACTTAATGTAAATACAGCTGTTACACTTTTTAATTTGACCACATAGTAGAATTTTGTGCTATAAACATAGAGAATGTACTGACAGCATCTGCCACTGCTTCTAACTTACATCAAAAAATGTACAAGAAAAATTACCCAATCCCTTGCATATTTCATCTTTGGGTCCTAAGTTTGATTCTTACTGGTAATGCTACCTGCATGAAGTATTATGCCCTGTACACATGACTGGTTTTGCCATCGGAATAAACTCTGAAGGTTTTTACAGCGGAATTCCGACGGAATTCCGCCTAAGCTATCTTGAATACAAATGGTCACACCAAATTCCGACCGTCCAGAATGCGGTGACGTACAACACGTACGACGGGATTAAAAAACGGAAGTTCAATAGCCAGTAGCCAATAGCTTCCGTCTCGTACTTGCTTCAGATCATGTGTCGTTTTTGGTGCATCGGAACAGCATACAGACGAGTGTTAGTGATAGTAATTTGTTCTGTCGGAAAAATATAGAACATGTTCTCTATCTAAGTCCGTCTGAATTTTCGACAGAAAGAGTCCAATGGGGCATACACACGATCTGAATATACAATGAAAAGCTCCCATCGGACTCTCTCTGTCGGAAATTCCGCTTGTGTGTACGTGGCATTATGGTTTAGCCTGCATTTGAAAGAGTTTCTTCTGGATATTCCTTGCCCAAAAAATTTAACACAATTACAAAAACATGCCAATTGGATGAGTGGATATACATCTTCAACATCACAAAACAAGTTTAGCTGTTCTTGGTAAGGCGTGTCAATGCTATGTAAATGAGTTGCCTAAATAAAATATTCATGAGCCATTACCTATAATAGCCTTTAGATTTAGAGGGGCCACATTTAAACTCAGAATTTACTCTTCGGATTCATTGTTTTTCCTCTGTTTGGATTTACTTAGACACTTGTTGGCAAACCAGCAACACAATTACTGGAGCAGCAGTAAGGAATCGTTATGCCCTGTACACACGGTCAGACTTTCCGACGGAATATGTGCGATCGGAGCTTGTTGTCAGAAATTCCGACCGTGTGTGGCCTCCATCTGACTTTTTCCATTGGAATTTCCGACACACAAAGTTTGAGAGCAGGCTTTAAAATTTTCCGACAACAAAATCCGATCTTTTAAATTTCGATCATGTGTAGACAAATCTGACAGACAAAGTGCCACGCATGCTCAGAATAAATTAAGAGACAAAAGCTATTGGCTATTGCCCCGTTTATAGTCCCGACATCCATGCTTTACGTCACCGCGTTCGGAGCGATCGGATTTTCCGACAACTTTGTGCGACCGTGTGTATGCAAGACAAGTTTGAGCCAACATCCGTTGGAAAAAAACGATGGATTTTGTTGTCGGAATGTCCGATCAATGTCCGATCGTGTGTACAGGGCATAAGACTTTAGGTTTAGGGATACACAGCTATTGTCCCATCCTTCTGCAGGCTTCTACTTGATCATGTTCCATCCAGTGGAGGCTATGAGCTCGATGTGCAGTGTTTAATACTATATACTGTTTTATTGCTTGTAATAACAATATTTTAGCATCAAGAACCTAAAAATAGTAAATACTTTATTTGATCAAAATTCAGTGAAATGAAATTGCAAACAGAGACACAATGGACTCATAATAATATAATTGTAATGGAAACCACTAATCCTAAAGCAAGTTACACACCACAGTTTTTTTTTTTTTGTGCAACCCAACGGGTTACAAAAAAAACAAACTGACGGCTCCGGTCGGAGCCGCTGTACCAACCATCCGAGGTTAGTTCAGCGATCTCCCCCCTCTGAGCTGTTGTGTTATGACAGGGGGACTCTGCCAGAACACTCCGTTAGCTGAGAGAGCTGATAGGGAGTCAGTCGGCTATTGGTTTTCCAGCATGCACGTCCGACAGAAGCGGACAGACCGACATATACACATATTTTTTTTTTTTTTAACCGGCAAATGTCTCCCAACATTCTGCCCCTGTGTACAAGGCTTAAGGGTTAAGTGTCGAGGGAACTTAAGAGTTAAACCATTATATTAAGGCTTGGGTTAAGTGTTAAAGGGACTGTATAACGATTTTATACACAACTGCCTTCTTTTGCTCAGGACTCAAAAAATAAAAATACACAGTCGTGTGAGTAAAGCTGACTATACTCAGCTCAGTTTTTTTCTTTCAGCCAGGGGGCTGAATGAAAACAAAAACAGCTGATTTCCCCATCCACACATTCAAGGGGGGTGGGGAAATTGTCCCCGCTGTCTCTCTGTATTCTGACAGAGGGATTTCTGCAACATCAGAATACACTGATCAGCCATGCAGCCCACTGACTGCATGTGCTGGTCCAATGCTGGTTTTCCAGCAGGACCGTTCGATGGAAGCAGGTCATTAGACCAGCTTCTGTTGAACAGAGAGGGCTACACACAGATAAAAATTTTGCCGGTTCCTGCTGAACTAGACAAATTTCCATCCAGCTTAAAATGATTCTAAATCTTAATTTTTTAAAAATAATAAACATGTCATACTTACCTGCTTTGTGCAATGGAACCTTCTCTTTTTGGGACCCTCACCGATACCCTGTCTCCTCCTCATAGGCGAGTTGCCCTGCCTGAATCCATAGACACGGATAGTATGGCTTTGTCCCCACACCCTCTCGCCATATAATTTGATTGACAGCAGTGGGAGAGTTCTCTGACACAGCGCTGTATCGAGATCAGGCTCAGGTAAGTATAGGGGGGCTAGGGGGGATCCTGATTACAGAAGTTTTTTACCATAATGCAGAGAATGCCTTTAGAACCACTTTAAGTAAACCTCATGGACATTGCTGACTTCTTCAACATACATGAGCAGGCAAACACTAGATCTTCATTCAAATAGTACCTACAGTTAAAAGGTGATATTATGAATAAAAACACAAGGAAAATTGGCCTTTCAGATCATTTATTCATAAAAATATTCATAGATGTAATGGTGTACTGAAGAAACGAAGCTGGTATTGTCTCTTATAGCAGAAAATAGGAATTTTGTATAACTGCTCACCAAAAACAAACAAACGTTCCCAGCTCACTTACTAGCTAACCTGCAACAAAATCAAACTGACCCATCTAACAGTCCACATTAAAAGCAAAGGGTTTAGTTGCACACATTTGCAAACATATGTGTAAGCCATAGTGGCCATGTCAAGGCACTCCAGTAGTGTACTGCGGTCCTAACTCCCAAATTAGAGCACATATATAGGAGTGGTTAGATTACAGGCAGGTTTGCCTGGAGGGAGCCCACCCCTCCTTAAAAGTATAGGGATGCAGGGGACACCCAGCAAGGGCACAATGGCAGGTGAGGTATCCTGTGAGTGGCAGCACCATTTCACAAACTGTAGAAACAAATGGCAACCACCCCAACCTATAATCAGCAGCGAGTTATAGGTTGGTGTGGTTGCCATTTGTTTGTATAACTGCCCATCAGTCTGTGAAATTTTGACTTCTCCATTCAATATTCATTCAGTTGCAACATGTTTGTGGGTTTTCCTACATTAACTAGCCCCATTTCATATCCCTCCACTGCCTTTCTATGGAAATCACATCAGGTCTCTGACTAGGCCATAACCCTTCATGTCTTCTTTATTTGAGGCATTTTTGGTGGATTTACTAATGTGCTTTGTATCATCATTGTGGTAAAAGATCCATTTCCAGTTTGACTTTGGACAGATGGCTTTACTGTCTCATCTTACTTACTGACACATCCATTAGAAGCCCAGTTTATAGTTTCAATCAAATTGTGCCTCAAAAAAAGAAGCTCTGTTGTGCTGTCTCTAGCTAACCCATAGTGCTCTGGGAATCTTTTGTCATGTATTAAATGTTTAAAAAAAGAAAATAAAATTGATCCAAAGCCATTTTTTTAACATTAAGAGATCAGGAATGGTTATAAATGGATATATAGGATAGGATTTAGGATATGTGTACTTTCTAGGGATGCAGCGATACTTTTTTTTTACAAGTACCGATACTCTTCTTTTTTTTTTACTCCCTGATACTAATTACCGATACCTACTGCAACTGTTTTGTTTACACTTCAGCTGTCAGCAATGGTACAAAGCATTAAAAAGTTATTTACAAATGAAATACATTTTTTTTATTTTGTGCTTTTTTAAATGTGAAACGTGTAAGTAAAGTAAATAAAAATATTAATGAACAAAGCAAACAAAAAAAAAAGTTTGAATTATTAATAGTTTATAAAATAGAAGTGAACTAAAAAAAGGAGAATAAGGAGTTCATTACAGATGATTAGAGTAAATTAAGGGTTAATAAGGGGTTAAAAAAGAGAAACATTTCATAAAAAACTAAATTTTTTTTTTACTTGACAGGTTGCTTTAAACTGACTTCATCTGCAGATTGAAGTTCATCCCTTTGATTTGTAGATGAAGAAACAGAAAGAAGCAAAAAGAAATGATGTTTCTGTTTCAGTGGCTGAGCAATGTTGTTGATAAACATTGCCCGACTGCTTTTTTTTATTTTGACAGCTCCAATTGCCAAGACTTCAACTGTTCAACTGTCAACAGGGGAACCCCACTGACAACTGGCAACTGAACGAGTCATCGGTTGTTAACCACTTCAGCCCCGGAAGGATTTACCCCCTTCCTGACCAGAGCACTTTTTACAATTCGGCACTGCGTCGCTTTAACTGCTAATTGCGCGGTCATGCAATGCTCTACCCAAACAAAATTTGCGTCCTTTTCTTCCCACAAATAGAGCTTTCTTTTTATGGTATTTGATCACCTCTGCTGTTTTTATTTTTTGCGCTATAAACGGAAAAAGACTGAAAATTTTGAAAAAAAATGATATTTTCTACTTTTTGTTATAAAAAAAATCCAATAAACTAAATTTTAGTCATACATTTAGGCCAAAATGTATTCGGCCACATGTCTTTGGTAAAAAAAATGTCAATAAGCGTATATTTATTGGTTTGCGCAAAAGTTATAGCGTCTACAAACTAGGGTACATTTTCTGGAATTTACACAGCTTTTAGTTTCTGACTGCCTATGTCATTTCTTGAGGTGCTAAAATGGCAGGGCAGTACAAACCCCCCCCAAATGACCCCATTTTGGAAAGTAGACACCCCAAGGAAATTGCTGAGAGGCATGTTGAGCCCATTGAATATTTTTTTTTTTTTTGTCCCAAGTGATTGAATAATGACAAAAAAAAGAAAAAAAAAAAAAATTACAAAAAGTTGTCACTAAATGATATATTGCTCACACAGGCCATGGGCATATGTGGAATTGCACCCCAAAATACATTCAGCTGCTTCTCCTGAGTACGGGGATACCACATGTGTGGCACTTTTTGGGAGCCTAGCCGCGTACGGGGCCCCGAAAACCCAGCACCACCTTCAGGATTTCTAAGGGCATACATTTTTTATTTTACTCCTCACTACCTATCACAGTTTTGAAGGCCATAAAATGCCAAGATGGCACAACCCCCCCCCAAATGACCCCATTTTGGAAAGTAGACACCCCAAGCTATTTGCTGAGAGGCATGGTGAGTATTTTGCAGCTCTCATTTGTTTTTGAAAATGAAGAAAGGCCAGAAAAAAATTTTTTTTTTTTCTTTTTTCAATTTTCAAAACTTTGTGACAAAAAGTGAGGTCTGCAAAATACTCACTATACCTCTCAGCAAATAGCTTGGGGTGTCTACTTTCCAAAATGGGGTAATTTGGGGGGGGGGTTTGTGCCACCTGGGCATTCCATGGCCTCCGAAACTGTGATAGGTAGTGAGGAGTGAAATCAAAAATTTACGGCCTTAGAAAGCCTGAAGGCGGTGCTTGGTTTTCGGGGTCCCGTGCACGGCTAGGCTCCCAAAAAGTCCCACACATGTGGTATCCCCGTACTCAGGAGAAGCAACAGAATTTATTTTGGGGTGTAATTTCACATATTCCCATGGCATGTTTGAGCAATATAACATTTAGTGACAACTTTGTGCAAAAAAAAAAAAAAAATTTGTCTCTTTCCCGCAACTTGTGTCACAATATAAAATATTCCATGGACTCGACATGCCTCTCATCAAATAGCTTGGGGTGTCTACTTTCCAAAATGGGGTCATTTGGGGGGGGTTTGAACTGTCCTGGCATTTTATGCACAACATTTAGAAGCTTATGTCACACATCACCCACTCTTCCAACCACTTGAAGACAAAGCCCTTTCTGACACTTTTTGATTACATGAAAAAATTATTTTATTTTTGCAAGAAAATTACTTTGAACCCCCAAACATTATATATTATTTTAAAGCAAATGCCCTACAGATTAAAATGGTGGGTGTTTCATTTTTTTTTTGACACAGTATTTGCGCAGCGATTTTCAAACGCATTTTTTGGGGAAAAAACACACTTTTTTAAATTTTAATGCACTAAAACACACTATATTGCCCAAATGTTTGATGAAATAAAAAAGATGATCTTAGGCCGAGTACATGGATACCAAACATGACATGCTTTAAAATTGCGCACAAACGTGCAGTGGCAACAAAATTAATACATTTTTAATAGCCTTTAAAAGCCTTTACAGGTTACCACTTTAGATTTACAGAGGAGGTCTACTGCTAAAATTACTGCCCTCGATCTGGCCTTCGCGGTGATACCTCACATGCATGGTGCAATTGTTGTTTACGTTTGACGCCAGACCGCCGCTTGCGTTCGCCTTAGCGCGAGAGCAGGGGGACAGGGGTGCTTTTTATTTCTTTATTTTTTTTCTTTATTTTTTTTTGCTTTTTTATCTTATTTTTAAACTGTTCCTTTCATTTTTTTTTTTTAAATCATTTTTATTGTTATCTCAGGGAATGTAAATATCCCCTATGATAGCAATAGGTAGTGACAGGTACTCTTTTTTGAAAAAATTGGGGTCTATTAGACCCTAGATCTCTCCTCTGCCCTCAAAGCATCTGACCACACCAAGATCGGTGTGATAAAATGCTTCCCCAATTTCCCAATGGCGCTATTTACATCCGGCGAAATCTAAGTCATAAAATGCTCGTAGCTTCCGGTTTCTTAGGCCATAGAGATGTTTGGAGCCACTCTGGTCTCTGATCAGCTCTATGGTCAGCTGGCTGAATCACCGGCTGCATTCTCAGGTTCCCTGTTGAGACAGGAGAGCCAGAGAAAAACACGGAAGACGGTGGGGGGGGGGGCATTCCCTCCCACTGCTTGTAAAAGCAGTCTAGAGGCTAATTAGCCGCTAGGATTGCTTTTACATGAAATCCGACCGCTGGCTAAAAAGAATGATACCAAGATGATACCTAAACCTGCAGGCATCATTCTGGTATAACCACTCAAAGTCGTGAATGGCGTACCTGAAGACAAAAAAATGGTTAACAATAAAGCACAGTAAACGGTAAAGTATAAAAAATTGCATACCTGAAAAGCAAACATGATAAAACATAATAACAATAAAACATTGCAGAATAGAATACAGTAAAAAAGAGCAGAACAATAGAGAGAGAATAGAGAGAGAGAGAACAATAAAACGACAACTATTTTTTTTTATTTTTGTTTGTGTTTTTTTTTTTTTTACACTTTTTTTTTTGTAACTGTAACTTTTATAACTGTAACCGGTTCCAGGTTCGAGTCTCTCAAAATGCGATGGCATCTTGGGAGACCCTGTGAAAGTGTGCCTAGTCTGTGCAATGCTGTACCCTACGCTAATACTCAACTAGTGAATGGTAGTGTTCAAAACATTCACCAATGCAAAGACCAGGATTGTCAGGACAGGAGGGACAATAATAGCGGGCGTCACGTCTATATCCGCGCTTGCTGCAGACACAACATCTTTTTTGGGGGGGTTCGTTGGGTAGGGGTACTCGGGAGGATATATAAATGCCTCTCATGCAGCCGACTGCATTTGGTTGGGGATGTGAATGGGGGAAGTACGGGCGCTGCAGAAGCGGTGGGTTCCCAATTAGGATTGGCGAATGCAGCAGGAAGGGCACTATGGGCACGACGGGCCTGTGTTTGTCTTTTTGGTGGCAGCGGGACACTACTTGTGCTTGCCACCTCACCAGCTTGAACTGCACTTATGGGACTCGCCACGTCACCAAGTGTTACTGCAGTGCTGGTTTGACTACGACCGGGGTGTACTAGGCCGCTGGCGCTTGCCAGTTCACCAAAACGCTACAAAAAAAAGTGTCAGTGATCGATCGATACTGCACTTGGGTGGGCTGGACTGGGCTGGGCCGGGCGGAGGGGCAAAACGCAGGTGCTAGCAGGTATCTGGGCTGATCCCGCTAACACTGCGTTTTTGGGAACCCTAAACTGCTGGGGACGCTAGTATAGATCTGATCGGATCAGATATTGATGCGTTCAGATACTATACCACTAAGGGAGGTGTACGGTGCGTGTACGGTGCGTGCGTGGGTGTTCGCGGTACTGGCGCTAATCTGACGCTGCCTAGGGCGACGCATATCACCGCCGGGCGATCAGGGGGCTAAACCTTTATTCGGTAATAAACGGCGGGTGCCCTGACACTATAAAAAATAAACGAACTAACCAGCGTCACCCGTAACGGTTATACGGTGATCAGTGGTGAAAGGGTTAACTAGGGGCCATCAAGGGGTTAAAACATTTATTAGGTAGTATATGGGGGTCCCTGTCGCTATAAAACACTGACGGCGAACCTAAATATTTACGTCCCTAACTAGCGTCACCAGCGACACTAATACAGCGATCAGAAAAATGATCGCTTAGCGACACACTGGCGACAGGGGGTGATCAAGGGGTTAAAACTTTATTAGGGGGGTAAGGGGGGTACCCTAGACCTACAGGGGGCTAAACCTTTATTCGGTAATAAACGGCGGGTGCCCTGACACTACAAAAATAAACGAACTAACCAGCGTCACCCGTAACGGTTATACGGTGATCAGTGGTGAAAGGGTTAACTAGGGGGCAATCAAGGGGTTAAAACATTTATTAGATAGTATATGGGAGTCCCTGTCACTATAAAACACTGACGGCGAACCTAAATATTTACGTCCCTAACTACCGTCACCAGCGACACTAATACAGCGATCAGAAAAATTATCGCTTAGCGACACTGGTGAGGGGGGGTGATCAAGGGGTTAAAACTTTATTAGGGGGGGTAAGGGGGGTACCCTAGACCTACAGGGGGCTAATACTAACTGTCCCACCACTGCTAACTGTCACAAACTGACACTATGCAGTAATCAGGAAAAAAAAAAAAAAAAAAAAAACCTGCTTGGTGTCAGTTTGTGACGGGGGGGGGGGTGATCGGGGGGGGATCGGGGGTGTAATGTATGCCTGGCATGTTCTACTGTGTGTGTGTGTGTGTTGGTGCACTTACATGTCATCTCTCCTCGGCGCTGGAACGGAAACTGCCAGACCGAGGAGAGATGACATCACATCCTCTGCCTCTGTGTACTATACAGAGGCAGGGGATGTTTCTCATTGGCTGGGAGCGATCGCGAGGGGGGGGGGCACGATCGGATGGCCTCCCCCTCGTCTGTCATCGCTCCCAACCAAATGCCGACCGCAGCTGGCACCGGGGGGGGGGTCCGATCGGACCCCCCACCCGCGGGAAGGCAATCACGTACTAGGTACGTGATTTTGCCTGCCCGTGCCGCTCTGCTCACGTATAAAGGCGTGAGGCGGTCGGCAAGTGGTTAAGGACAACTGATAAATTCTGGCTTTTTTTTTGTTCTTTTTTTTACATTTCAGCTGTCAGTGGGGGAATCCCGCTGACAGCTGAAAGAACTGAGCCTGAAAGTATCTGTTTCACGTATCTGAATATTTGCTTGAGTACCGTGCAAATGCTTGGTATCGGCACAGATTCCAATACCAGTATCGGTGCAACTCTAATACTTACTATAAAATCCCATCTTGAATTTCATTAAGGGGCACAGAATTTAAAGAAAAATCAGTTATACTGTCACCTACAGGAGGATTTGGATTCTGGCAACAAAAATAGCCTGATCTGGAATAACCAGTCCCCCTCCCAGCATTGTAGAGAAGCAATAAAAAGAGTAACATCACAAAACACAGAGGGGTGGGACCTATGTCCCTTAATAAACTCCAAGAAACTCATTTTTACAGCAGATAGAAAAAAATCGATATACTTTCTTAAACATTAATGGACACAGAACTCAGAGACAATTGATATGTCCAATGCAGTTCAACTAATGGATGGGCAACAGTAGCAAAACTAAAAACAGGCTCACATAACAAAACAATGGAACTGAGGCTACCTACAGCTCAAAGGCTGCCTGAAGGATCTTAGGCCCAAAGCTAGCATCAGGTGAGGCCTGAACATCCAGCTGGTAAAACTTTGAAACTGTGCAAACAGAAGACTAGGTATCTACATATCTGGGAAACAGTTGCATGATCCAGAAAAGCCCAAGAGCCACTGACAGATCTAGTAGAGTGAGCTTTAAAAGGAAATAATGAAACCCAATCCTTACCACTGTAAGTTTGAACTATGATCTACAGTTGCAATAAAAAGTATGTGAACCCTTTTGGAATGATATGGATTTCTGCACAAATTGGTCATAAAATGTGATCTGATCTTCATCTAAGTCACAACAATAGACAATCACAGTCTGCTTAAACTAATAACACACAACAAATTAAATGTTACCATGTTTTTATTGAACACACCATGTAAACATTCACAGTGCAGGTGGAAAAAGTATGTGAACCCCTAGACTAATTAGATCTCCAAGAGCTAATTGGAGTGAGGTGTCCGCCAACTGGAGTCCAATCAATGAGATGAGATTGGAGGTGTTGGTTACAGCTGTCCTGCCCTATAAAAAACACACACCAGTTCTGGGTTTGCTTTTCACAAGAAGCATTGCCTGATGTGAATGATGCCTCGCACAAAAGAGCTCCCAGAAGACCTACAATTAAGAATTGTTGACTTGCATAAAGCTGGAAAGGGTTATAAAAGTATCTCCAAAAACCTTGCTATTCATCAGTCCACGGTATGAAAAATTGTCTATAAATGGAGAAAGTTCAGCACTACTGCTACTCTTCCTAGGAGTGGGCATCCTGTAAAGATGACTGCAAGAGCACAGTGCAGACTGCTCAAAGAGGTGAAGAAGAATCCTAGAGTTTCAGCTAAAGACTTACAAAAGTCTCTGGCATATGCTAACATCCCTGTTAGCGAATCTACGATACGTAAAACACTAAACAAGAATGGATTTAATGGGAGGATACCACAGAGGAAGCCACTGCTGTCTAAAAAAACATTGCTGCACGTTTACAGTTTGCACAAGAGCACCTGGATGTTCCACAGCAGTACGGCAAAATATTCTGTGGACAGATGAAACCAAAGTTGAGTTGTTTGGAAGAAACACACAACACTATGTGTGGAGAAAAAGAAGTACAGCACACCAAACATCAAAACCTCATCCCACCTGTGAAGTATGGTGGTGGGGGCATCATGGTTTGGGGCTTCTTTGCTGTGTCAGGGCCTGGACGAATTGTTATCATCGAAGGAAAAATGAATTCCCAAGTTTATCAAGACATTTTGGAGGAGAACTTAAGGTCATCTGTCCACCAGCTGAAGCTCAACAGAAGATGGGTGTTGCAACAGGACAACGACCCAAAGCATAGAAGTAAATCAACAACAGAATGGCTTAAACAGAAGACTGGAGTGGCCCAGTCAGAGTCCTGACCTCAACCCAATTGAGATGCTGTGGCATGACCTCAAGAAAGTGATTCACACCAGACATCCCAAGAATATTGCTGAACTGAAACAGTTCTGTAAAGAGGAATGGTCAAGAATTGCTCCTGACGGTTGTGCACGTCTGATCTGCAACTACAGGAAACGTTTGTTGAAGTTATTGCTGCCAAAGGAGGTTCAACCAGTTATTTATTCCAAGGGTTCACATACTTTTTCCACATGCACTGTGAATGTTTACATGGTGTGTTCAATAAGAACAGGGATAACGTTTAATTCTCACTCCTTCAGTCTCCTCTCGCATTACTAACTTACTAACTGACATATCAGCATGGATGTCACACCACTTCCTTAAACTAAATCTCTCTAAAACTGAGCTATTAATATTCCCCCCCGCCCGTGCCCCCCTCCATGACTTTTCCATCAAAATCAACAATGCAACCATCAGTCCCTCCCCTCACGCCAGGGTACTAGGTGTAATCTTAGACTCTGACTTGTCATTTCAGCCTCAAATCCAATTGCTGTCAAAAGTTTGTAGAATTCACCTCCGTAACATCTCTAAAATTCGCCCTTATTTAACAAATGAAAGCACCAAGCACCTCATTCACTCCCTTGTTATTTCTCGCCTTGACTATTGCAACTCCCTTCTCATTGGCTTACCTCTCCATAGGCTATCCCCTCTTCAGTCTATCATGAATGCTGCTGCCAGACTTATCCACCTTACCAACCGCTCAGTGTCTGCCAACCCTCTACTTCAATCCCTACACTGGCTCCCAATCACCCAGCGAATTAAATTCAAAATTCTAACCACAACATACAAAGCCATTCACAACTCTGCCCCAAGCTACATCACTAATCTTGTCTCCAAATATCACCCAAATCGATCTCTCCACTCTTCTCAAGACCTCCTGCTTTCAAGCTCTCTCATCTCCTCCTCCCATGCTCGTCTCCAGGATTTCTCCAGAGCCTCTCCCATCCTCTGGAACTCGCTACCTCCATCTATCCGGCTATCCCCTACTCTTGCTACCTTCAGGCAATCCCTGAAAACTCATCTCTTCAGGAAAGCCGATCACGTCTCCAACTAATCTCCTACCGCTTCCACCAGCTCATTCCCCACAGTTACAACCTTTTGTACCATCTGCCCCACCCTATTAGATTGTAAGCTCTTCTGAGCAGGGCCCTCTTAATCCTATTGTATTGTATTGTATTATAACTGTATTGTCTCCCTTTTATATTGTAAAGCGCTGCGTAAACTGTTGGCGCTATATAAATCCTGAATAATAATAATAAAATTCTTTGTGTGTTATTAGTTTAAGCAGACTGTGATTATCTATTGTTGTGACTTAGATGGAGATCAGATGACATTTTATAACCAATTTGTACAGAAATCCATATCATTCCAAAAGGGTTCACATACTTTTTATTGCAACTGTAAGTGAGCCATAGAGAAATGGTGGTACAAGAAGCAGGTTCCCCATCAATAATAAGAAAAATAGAGTAAATCTTTCTGTAGCACTAACCCCCGTAGGAGTTGTTGAAGTCAGGGTTCCCCACTTCTGCACAGCCAGTCACACAGCATTTCCTTCTTTCATCTAGACACAGAAATCAGTCTTTGGCTTGTCTTCGTAGTTTTATTAGGGGATGATAACTTGGATGGGGTAAGGGATTATGGGATGCCCAGTATGATAACAACAATTGGGGACACCTCCTCCCTATTTACAGACTCCTTTTCTTCCTTCCACCTGGTTCCTGAGGGAACTAACAGTCTATCGTTAGTTCAACAACAGCCCAACACTTAAAGAGTGAGTAGCATATCACATCACCTTCTGCTTTCTTTGGCCACTGATCCCAGTTCCACTGCTTGCAGAAATTGCTAGCCCACCTGGCTGCCAACAGCCACACCAACAGCCACACCTAAATGAATTAATTAGGAAGGTCTGCACTTAGGACGTTATGAAGATTGCAGCCTCCCTAAAAAGCCCCCCCCCCCCCGTAGGAGGACTCTAGAGTATAGAAAAGAAAGAAGATGTGAAGGGGCGAATGGAGCTGCCTATATGTCAAATAATGCTCTAACAAATCACTCTATAGTGGCTAAATATTAAAAGACACCGTGCTATTGTGGAATAAATTATAATAAAACAGTTACCGTATATACTCGAGTATAAGTCGTTCCGAGTATAAGTCGAGGCCCTAATTTACCACAAAAAAATGGGAAAAACTTACTGACCCGAGTATAAGACGAGGGTGAGAAATGCACAGCTACTGTAAGTGGAAAAGAGGGTCAACAATGCCCATTTGCAACCTCACCGTGCCCATTTGCTTGCCTCACTGTGCCCATTTGCAGCCATAGGTCCCCCGAACTTCAAACTCGGTAGTTAAGGGTTCCTAGATGCCACCTAGCTGCAGACAAAATTTGGTGTCTCTGAACCCAAAGGGTCCCGAAATGACATTGCTGCAGATAGACACAGTTGACCGAATTTGGGGCCCCGTATCTCAGGGCCACTTAGTGCTAGGAACCCCAAATTTGGTGTGCAAACCCAGTAGAACTAGCGCCATACAATATCCAAAGCTGGGGTTTCTAACAACAAGTGGCCCCAAGATACAGGGCCCCAAAAATCTGTTCAGAAAATGTCAAGCACTTTTCTGCAGCAGAGAATGACATTTTCCGAACCTATTTTGGGGCCCTGTATCTCGGAGCTACTTGGAGCTAGGAACCCCAGCTTTGGATATGTTATGGTACCAGTTCCACTGGGTTTGCACACCAAATTTGGGCTTCCTAGCCCCAAGTGGCCCTGAGATACGGGGCCCCAAAATTGGTTCAGAAAATGTCAAGCACTTTTCTGCAGCAGAGAATGACATTTTCCGAACCTACTTTGGGGCCCTGTATCTTGGGGCTACTTGGTGCTAGGAACTCCAGCTTTGGATATGTTGTGGACCCAGTTCCACCAGGTTAGCACACCACATTTGGGGTTCCTAGCACCAAGTGGCCCTGAGATACGGGGCCCCAAAGTCAGTTTGGAAAATGAAATTTTTTGCTGCAGAAAAGTGCTTGACTCGAGTATAAGTCGAGGGGGGTACTTTCAGCACAAAAAAATGTGCTGAAAAATTTGACTTATAATCGAGTATATACGGTACCATAAAGGTGATAGTGTAATAGCTATCACACCTAACCTACCCCTGTAGGTGAGTACTAAAGCCCTCTAGGTGTGGGCACCAATCCTACACAGGAGAAGTTGTCACCAAAAATGTAATAACTTACAAATTAGTGTAACATAAAATTAAATCCTCTCCTTATATCAGTGCAAAAAACATCCAAACATGAATATCATGATAGTTTAGTGATCCTCTGCTTATAACAGTGCATATAGTGTCCAGACCCAAAATACAGGATGTGAGTAAACTCAAAAACCAAATCCAAATAAGAGTGCAAAGAATCGCACTAAAAAACAAAAAAGTTATAAAAAATCGCACCAGAGTCGCACCAAAATGTAATTATTGCACCATATACAAAAACATATAAGTGTATACATATAGTGTCCCAATCATAAAATCAAGGTGTATATAAACCCAAGATGCAAAAAAAACAAAAAAATGCAAAAAATCGCACCAGAAAACAGAAAGAATGCAAAAATCGCACCAAAATTAAAAATTGCACCAAGATGCAGTTTATCGCACCTTATACAAAGTACACATAGGTGCATTCATCCCAATGAAGGTGATTGTTCCTGTTTAGAGGAATTGTAGCAGGTGACTTTAGTGATCACAGAATTGTGACAGGTGACTTGCGTGCTCCCCCTCAAGGGTCCCTACTCACCAGATCCTACTACTCCTACAGGGTTAATGCGCATGTAGCTCCTTAGGTTGGCAGGTAACCACTGGTGTCAGCCTCTGCAGTTCCTCGAGCAGCCTTGGGATATCCGGGTTGTAATAGATGTAATTTTCATAATTCTCATAAAAAAGAGAAATTGGCTCCCATAGTGCAGTATTTCCAAAACTTCCATGTATTAAAAGATTATTTGAAAAAATGTATAAAAACAAACAGACAAAAAATGCAGTTCATGCAGCGTAATACCTAGTCCCACAGGGGCTGCATTTGCCGGTATAAAGCATAGGCAACCGAGCTGTAGGTGGACAGCGTGCACTCAGATTGCGTTCCACCTACTCGCTCAGGCTCCTGGAAGTCACGTGATGTGCGTAGTGACGCTGTATCATCCACACCTGGCCGCTTTCTTCTTCCCAGTTCCCCTGACTGACATGCACATGGAGATTCCCCAGGGCAAGGTTATATATAGACTTGGCACAACGCTGTCCTCAAGAGAGCACTTCTACAGATGGCAGTCTCTCCCCTTGTCTGTCCCTGCACCGTGTGAAGGAAAGAGGTGGAAGGCGCGTGACCTGACGCTTTGATCAAAATTATACAGTTTATTCATGTACAGAAACAATAAATGCATATAAAAAGTATCTACGTATTCATAAAAACTGGGTTACAAAATATACACATTAAAATTTAGAAATTAGACATGCTCATACAAGGGCAAGTGCTCAAAGGTGGGCTGATGCGTTTCGAGCGGTTTCCTCTTCATCAGAGCCTTGAAGAACAACAAGAAAAGTCTGTGCAATATGGTAGACCAACATAAAAGGAGTGGCTAGTTGGGAGATGTATCACATGGTAAGTGATGGATTCTCCTTAGCTCTAGAGCTGTACACATCCCAGCGCTCTATATAGCGTAGAGAAATGTGGTTCGTAAGTTTTTCCAAAAAATTTTATATTATATTTTGTAACCCAGTTTTTATGAATACGTGATACTTTTTATATGCATTTATCGTTTCTGAATATGAATAAACAGTATCATTTTGATCAAAGCGTCAGATCACGCGGCTTCCACCTCTTTCCTTAACTTGACTCTCTTCGGACCACCCCTAGGCAGCGGGACATGCATGATCATCTTTTAATTCCCTTCCTTTGAAAGTACTACCACTCTATACTAACAACGCCTTCACGAGCGCAGGGGAAATTCTCTTTGTTTATATTTTCATTTGTCCCTGCACCGTGTTGCTCTACTCACTGTCTCTCCTTGCTCTCTCCGCTTGAATCCCTCCAAATGCCTCCT
Organism: Lithobates clamitans; assembly: GCA_037952925.1. Taxonomy (NCBI): domain Eukaryota; kingdom Metazoa; phylum Chordata; class Amphibia; order Anura; family Ranidae; genus Lithobates; species Lithobates clamitans. Next base: position 5,684,847 of record JBBGZY010000896.1, on the reverse strand, counting down.
CTGGTGGGGTCCTTCCAGGCCAGCCCCCCCTGAGGTCCAGCCCGAGGTAACCCCCCCATGGTAAACGGATCCCCAAAGGGCCACCGACAGCCTCCCATGCTTCTCCATCTTCCATCTTCCACCCAACTCTCTTGCTAGCATGGCTCATGTCTAATTAAGGGGTCTTTTAGCTCCCTGCCAGGCCCATTCCTGGGGATTGGCTAAAAGCCCCTAAATATCCAAGACAACCTCTCCTAGCTTCTGCCAACTATGTGCCAGAATGTTCTCCAACATTCTAGAAACAGGGGAAGGCAGCAGAGGGGTGCCAGGATGAGTCATCCAGCCCTGGTCTCTAGTAAACCTGACCCAGATTCAGTGAATCAGGTTTATCCCTGGGCTAGACTAGAACTGACCTACTCTCACATCTAGTAGCACACACTAGAGGGTGCTACAACTCTAATGGAAGTAGTGGCTGCAAGGTTTACACTCACAGCTGGAACTATATCCAGACGCTGAAGAGAAATTTCCTGAGTTAGACAGAGAGACAAAGGAACACTGCTCTGGTTGAGGTGAAAGGTTGAAACCACTTTAGGAAGTAAGGAGGCTCTGGGCCTCAATGCCATGGTTCTTTACAAGACAAGGCTGCCAGCTCAAACACACATGTTTGTAGAGGAGCAAGAGGAAAAGCAATCCTTTGAGTAAGGCCAATCATACAAGGAGCAAATTTCTTTCACGCGAGTCACCATCAACACAGACAGTGCTGACAGGGGAATCCGTCCTGCCGGACCATTGTCTTTTCCCGGCGGGGAGAAGCTGTTGCCGCCAGGAGAAGACAGTGATTATTGCTAGCAGCTATAGCAGCTTGCGATAATTGCAAGAGAATCTGGCAGGCTGGTTGTACACAAGTTAATGATTGATCAACTTAGTACATTCAGCCTGTCCATTAACAGTTAGAATCTCGGCCGGTTCAGCAGGAACCATGTATGGCCGGCCTTAGGCTGGAAAGGGCAATATCCCAGAGAGGATCAAGTATTTGAAGTGCAGAGTATTTGAAGTGCAGCGAGGACCAAACTCCCATTAAGAAAAAGGTGGTTGCATAGAAGGAGCTACATTCAGGAGACTTCCTATAGAAAAATCCTAACCAAACAATGGGAGGCTATTAGAATAAGATCGCTTGGGCTCAGATTTGCTCCATGATGGTACCCAGAGCTGAATGTTGATCTAGGCCTGAATGTTAAAAGGCCAGAATTTGTCACATGGGGTATTTCTTGAGGTGAGAACTTTTTTTCTCGCTCCATGCCTTCTGTGTGTGGTTGTTAACCTTATTACTGAATTAGGTAGGCTCCAACCTCTTAAAACCTGTCATCCACCCTCCCTAACCATAGGATGTATGTTCACACCACTTCTCCATGGGACATGCCGCACTAGCAGAGCACTTGAACATAAATTGGGCATAAAATATATTCCTTTTTTTGTGTCCCTGCTTCTTTTGGTAATGTTCCATTATCTGGTCTTGCTGGTTCTTGAGGTGACTTCTTGGATGCGGTAGGCGGTCTCGGCTTCAGGGACCCCTGGCTGGATTTGGTTGGTTGTTTTTATGGTTTCGGTGGCTGTCATTCTGGCTCTATAAACTATTGTCAATATTGTTATATACTCCTCATCTACAATACACCCCTGAAGAAAGAAGTTATTCTGAAACGCGTTGGGTGTGGTCCCTTGACTCTGTCATGTCATCTATTATGGCAGTCTGTACTTTGAGTATAACATAGCCATTGCCATGCCATGTTGACTTGTATGTTGTTCAGCCACCTCTCTTGTAGACATGTACAGATTTTGTTTTTAAAATATAATATATGTATTTAATAAAATTATATTTTTCTACATTTTTTTCCATTATACCTTGTGTATTACATTTGTGATTGATTTCTCAATCACTAGGGCCATTAAAGTCCCATTAAGGGGGAACAAACTCTCCATTTGACCTCTTAAAACCTAGGTTTCAACAGCCATACCCTTAAAGGGGTATTGAAACCAAAAAAGTAATATATTGCAGCTTACCAATCATTAGATGTAGTGGCTGCATTAGTTTATTTTTTAGGTTTGTTTTCCCTCTGTTTTCACCTGGTAATCTGACGAAGTAACACATCTCCTGTATTAGAGTACCCCAACTCTGGATGAATGAGCACAGGGGGCACCTTTGGACAGCAGCATTGTCAATCCGGGGGATTAGTGTTAGATGTACGAGCAGATAAAAATACACTAACAAATTGAAGCCAAACTGAAGCTACACTTTCTAAGCAATTATAGCAAAATGTTTTTCTTTTTGGGATAAAGGTTTTACACAAATAAAAGCTAATCATTTCAAGCACCCCTGGCTGTGTTGAATGATTTATCTCAACCCTGTAACTGATACATTCTGCGTGAGCGCTTGTTCTGTTGAAAAACCAGGCCAAAACCACCAGATAAAAAATAACAGAAAGAAAGTCTAAAAAAAAGGAATACAGCCATCTCATCTAAAAAATTGTAAGCTGCAATATAATAAATATTTGCTTTTGCTTTAATGCCATTTTAAAGCCAGTGACTGTAAAGCAGGGTGGTAAACAGGTCCTTGAGATATTATTATTACTATACAAGATTTATATAGCGTCAACCATTTGTGCAGTGCTTTACAACATGCAGGCAGACAGTAGTTACAATACAATCCAATACAGGAGAAATCAGAGGGCCCTGCTAAAAGTGAGGGTCGGGTTATAAAAATGGTAATAACTGTGGGGGATGAGCTGATGGAGAAAATATCAGTACAAAAAGAGAATCAAAAACAGTCAATCTGGAGCCTACAGTGTTTCTGCCAGCAGTTTGTTTAGGTTGGTGTACCCATAAGTGTGCGCAGCCTATTGCATTAGTGTGTGTACCCCAAAGCTCAAACACACATGCCTTTCTCTGCAGGCTCAGCTGCACTGGACAGTGAATGAATGAAGTAGTGCGCATGCCTATGGGTGTACCACATCTGCCTGGGCCAGTTTGGCGCTATATATATTGCCGCCACCAGAGCATCCACTGAAGATCACTGCACCTGTATACGTACCTGTCCATTTTGTTGTTGAAGCTGGAGACCAGGCAATCCACCAATTGTGACACAGGTCCTGAAACACCTCTGGATGTAGGGACCATTCCTCCAAATCCAGGTGCTGCTGGCTGAGTTAGTGTGCTTGCCAATTGCCCATATCTGGGATGTAAACAGCTGACAAGCCTAAAACAAAGTCCTGTCAAGGGCAGAACCATTTCTTGCCATGACAAGACTTCCGAATCCTCTCTAATGGTTGATGTATGCCTTTGCTGTGGTATTGTTTGAATTGAAATTGCATGACCTTCCATTTGGGAGGTCCAGTGTGAGGTCCAGTATTGTAGGGAAAAACTTGCTGACTTTGACAAAAAGTCAAAATGTGCAACTCTGTAAGAGCACTGTTTAGTCTGCACAGTTTAACCGCTTCCCACTTTGCCACTTTTATATAAACGGCTGAGTGGGACAAGGGTCAATCCAGGAGTCATTTGGGGGCATTTGTACTGTCCTGGCATTTTAGGGTCTCAAGAAAACAGTGGTGATTTAATACAACCAAAGAAAGCTCTATCTTTCTCAAAAAATGATCTAATATTAATTTAGGTACAGTAACTGAGTAATTGTCATTCAAAGTGTGACAGTGCTGAAATCTGAATAATGGCCTGGGCAGGAAGGGGGTGAAACAGTTCAGTCTTCAAGTGGTTAAGGAAATAGTGTGTTTGAAAAAAAAAACGATAAGGCAAAGTATGAAGGAACTACTATGTTTAGATATTTGGAGAATGTAAAGGATCACTTTAAGATAGGACTCAAGATACAATAATGGATTAATTTTCTTCATCACCTCCCAAATACAGTACATACTGTATACAGTATAACCTTCTTATAGCTGTGGAAAGCAACAAAACTATATTTCCTCTTTAGTAAGATAGCAACAAACAGGTCACACTTACACTGTTTCACCCTAAATGTCATATTCTTTAGCAGTTTGTTTAAAATGTGGATTTCTTCTATGAAATAAACACCAGCATGCATTATATATAGTGGTGTTATCAGCAGCATAAGTCTTTCTCTTGTGTAATTTACTGCTGCCTTAAACCCCGTTCATGCGTCCTTTATCAAATAGCATACGTACACAATGCGTGTGTACAAGGTGTATCTACAAACAACATATGAGGGGCATGACCAAGAGACAAAACCTGTATTCATAGCTCAGTTCTAAAGCCTTCCTTTGTGGAATTGTTATCATTCAGTAGCAGGAGTGCTTCTCTAATAAACATCAGTACAAGCTGAATAATGGCCTTTATCTCCGTAAAGCAGCACTGGATAAACCACAATAATGTAATGACTCCATCCACATTTATAGGTTTGGAGTGAACATTTGATGCAATATACACATGATGCAATATTTAAGCTGTAAACTATTTTTGCAAGGTAATTTGTTTTTCCCTTCTGGGGAAAACTATTTATGTGGTGCTTTGGGTTCCTTACCTATACACCAGAAAGCATAAAAGCACAGACACATGAGCGGAAAAAAAAGTATTTAGAACATGTCAGCATTTTTTAAGTAATAATACGTACCTCCAGGGGATTTTGTTGCTCTCCTACAGTGGGTACCCCTTAAAAGAAATACAAAAAAAATCAACTATAAACTTGGGTATGCAACATTGGCTTTTGAACGACGCAAACATAGTTGTGGGCGGAACCACTCACCCTGCACATGGGGATACTATTCATTGTGCACACGCTCATCAATGCCAGGGACCAGGCGGGGACTGTGGTCATGTGAAAGTCTAAGATTAAGGCAATTCCCTGACTTAGAGACGAACTGTATCACTCTGTACAGCAATGAAAATACAGAGTTCCTCTGGAAAGTGCTGTCCTGTGTCACTACACACTTAAGCTTGATGTAGCAATTAAGAGGGATGTTGTTGAGCCCACACCCTCTCCAGCAGTCCAGCATACCTTGGTTACCTCACTCCCAGTAACAGAATGGTGTCCTTCCGTGCACCTAGCATGGACCTCATGCGTGCATTTGATAACTCCTTCACTGTTAACTCCTGTGACCAGGTCATGGCTCTCCGTAATGCAGGTTTGGTTCCGGTTGCTACTGAAAACTGACCGCTGGGAAGGAGCCAGCACATTGACCCCTTTGCTACTGTAGGACCCCTCACCTACAGTGACCACATTAAACGCACCTTGAAGATTCTGAGGCCGCATTAAAAGGTGTTTTGGTCAGATGAGACTAAAATTGAAATATTTGGCCTCAACACCAAACGATACGTCTGGTGTAAATCTAATATCGCTCACCATCCAAATCACCCTATTCCTACAGTAAAGCATGGGGGGTGGTAATATCCTGTTATGGGGGTGTTTCTCTGCAGCATGGACTGGAGGATAGAAGAAAAATGGATGGGGAAAAATACCATCAAATTCTTGAGGAAAATCTGCTGCCCTCTGATAGAAAGTTGTCAATGGGAAGGCTTACCTTCCAACATGACAATGACCCAAAGCACATAGCAAAAATGTTGAAGGAGAAAAAGGCAAATTTCCTTGCATAGCCTAGTCAGAAAAGAGACTTAAACCCCACTGAAAATCTGTGGAATGAATTGAAGACTGCAGTCCACAAACGGCCACCATCAAATTCAACTTAGCTTGTGCAGTTCTGCAAAGAAGAGTGAGCAAATACTGCAAAGTCTAGATGTGCAAAGTTAGTAGAGAGACTGTCTCTAACTTGTGCAAAGTTAGTAGAGAGACTGACTCTAACTTGTGCAAAGTTAGTAGAGAGACCGTCTCTCTACTAATGGATGCTAGAAAAACTATAAAGTGGACTTTATAGGCACATGGGTAGACTTTCTAAAAATGGTAAAGCTGATTTATTGGGTAAAAAATTTATATCATACAAACAATAAGTACAGATAAAGACATATAAAATCCTGTAAGATTAGTATCGTACAACCCGCACATAACCCTGGCCCCACTTCATACAATATGTAGAATTGGTAATGGAACCAAGAGTATGGAAAAAAGATTCCCGTAGTGGTAATTCTGTTGAAGATGTAGGCAAACAGGCTTGTGGGTTAGGGTGTAAGTCCGGGTATATATGATCTTAATTGCTCCACATGTTGCGCGTAGAAATACACTTCTTCAGGAGCATGTGAAATTCAAGCGATAATCAGACGCAGGGTAAAAGATGTCAGGGATAGCTAATAAGTACAGCTTAGTGGGTCTGTCCAGAAAACACAGGTTAAACAACAGCACGATAGCTGGCAGGTAAGAGAGGCCCCTTTCATACTTATACGACTTCAAAGTCGCGCGATTTTACCGCGATTTGGGAGCAGTACTACTTTGTACGACTTTGCCACATTTTTGGCATTAACAAATGAAAACATACAGTGGTTGGCAAGAATCATAAGGGGGAACTCCATGCCAAGTTTTAAATAAAAAAACTGATGTGGGTTCCCCCCCAGGGGCATACCAGGCCCTTAGGTCTAGTATGGATTGTAAGGGGAACCCCCTACGCCGAAAAATCGGTGTGGGGGTCCCCCCAAAATCCATACCAGACCCTTATCCGAGCACGCAGCCCGGCCGGTCAGGAATGGGTGTGGGGACGAGCGAGTGCCCTCCCCTCCTGGACCGTACTAGGCCGCATGCCCTCAACATGGGGGGTGGATGCTTTGGGGCATGGGGAGGCATCCTGCGGCCCCCCCACCCCAAAGCACCTTGTCCTCATGTTGATGAGGACAAGGGCCTCTTCCCGACATCCCTGGCCGTTGGTTGTTGGGGTCTGCAGGGGGGGCCTATCGGAATCCGGGAGCCCCCTTTAAAAAGGGGGCCCCCAGATCACGGTCCCCCACCCTATGTGAATGAGTATAGGATACATGGTACCCCTACCCATTCACCTAGGGAAAAAAGTGTCAATAAAAAACACAGTACACAGGTTTTAAAGTAATTTATTAGGCAGCTCCGGGGTATTCTTCCGACTTCGGGGGTCCTCTTCCAACTTCGGGGTCTTCTTCCGACTTCGGGGGTCCTCTTCCGACTTCGGGGGTCTCTCCGGCGTCTTCTCCCGGTGTCCGCATCTTCTGCCGGCTCCACTGCTATCTTCTGCCGCTCTTTTGCCAGCGGTGGCCCGGACTTCTGGATCGTCTTCTTCCCTCTTCTCTTCCAGAGATGTTGACACGACGCTCTCTCCAGCTGCAATGGTCTCTGAACGCTCCGCAACGGACTTATATAGGCAGTGACCCCGCCCCCTTATGCCATCACAGTCCCTGGGCATGCTGGGACTGTGACGTTTTAGGAGGCGTGGTCACCGGGTGATGATCACGCCCCCTTATGACGGCACAGTCCCAGCATGCCCCGGGACAGTGACCTCATAAGGGGGCGGGGTCACCGCCTATATAAGTCCATTAAGGAGCGTTCAGAGACCATTCCAGCTGGAGAGAGCGTCGTGTCAACATCTCTGGAAGAAAAGAAGAAGGCAGAAGGCAGAAGTCCGGGCCACCGCTAGCAATTGAGCTACAGAAGATAGCGGAGGAGCCGGCAGAAGATCAGGACACCGGGAGGAGACGCCGGAGAGACCCCCGAAGTCGGAAGAAGACCCCCGAAGTCGGAAGAGGACCCCCGAAGTCGGAAGAAGACCCCCGAAGTCGGAAGAAGACCCCGGAGCTGCCTAAAAAATTACTTTAAAAACCTGTGTACTGTGTTTTTTATTGACACTTTTTTCCCTAGGTGAATGGGTAGGGGTACCATGTACCCCATACTCATTCACATAGGGTGGGGGGCCGTGATCTGGGGGCCCCCTTATTAAAGGGGGCTCCCGGATTCTGATAAGTCCCCCGCCCGCAGACCCAGACAACCAACGGCCAGGGTTGTCGGGAAGAGGCCCTTGTCCTCATCAACATGGGGACAAGGTGCTTTGGTGTGGGGGGGCCCGCAGGGTGCCCCCCATGCCCCAAAGCACCCACCCCCCCATGTTGAGGGCATGCGGCCTGGTACGGTCCAGGAGGGGGGGGGGGCGCTCACTCGTCCCCACCCCCATTCCTGACCGGCCGGGCTGCGTGCTCGGATAAGGGTCTGGTATGGATTTTGGGGGGACCCCACGCCCATTTTTCGGCGGAGGGGGTTCCCCTTAGATCCATACCAGACCTAAGGGCCTGGTATGCCCCTGGGGGGGAACCCACGCCATTTTTTTCATTTAAAACTTGGTGCGGCGTTCCCCCTCAGGATTCATACCAGACAGCTGTCAGCATTGCCTGTCGCTCATCGCGAAAGGAAAAAAAAGTTTTCCTTTCCCGATCAGTGAGCCAGGCTTGTACTTACAAAGTCGTACTGAAATCGTGTCTATATTATTCAGGCACGATTTGCATACTACTTGAGGGTTTAACATTGAGGTCTATGGAGTACAACTCGCATAGAAGTTGGACCAAAGTAGTGCAGGGACTACTTTCAAGTCGGCACGACTTAAAGTCGTGCTAATATGAATGGTAGTCATTGAAAATCATGGAGAATGACTTGTCATATGATTTTGCAGTACAAAATCGTGGGACAAGTCGTATAAGTGTGAAAGGGGCCTTATTGGTAGTTTGTTATAAATGTGGCTTATATGGTCTGTTTATGCAGCACATAGGTAAAACAGAAACCAGCACCTTAAGGAGGTAAACCTGTGTTGTGGACCAACTTGTGAAAGCTGTGTGTACAGCTTGATAACCCATCAGCGTCCCATCACGAGGACCGGCGTGGCCTGCTTTCAGCCTCTGTGGATGCCATTCAACACCTGCCAGCAGGAGGACTGTGTGTGACCAGGAGTGAGAGACTGTGGCCTATACAGCGTGGAGCCGGATCGCCTGCTTGAGGGATCTCAGAGTGCATCTTTGCCATCCTAGCAAGTGGACCGGACTGTGCTTCAGAATCACTGGAAGCTCTGCACTTCAGCCCATCCAGAGTTGCAGCACGGTGGTGCCATTTTCACCAGACTGAGACATCAGGAGGGGATTCCGGATGGAACCTCACAGCCTTTGAGTCTATTGTGGTGAGAGGGCACCTGCCCATTCCAGTAGAGAGTACAGTATTGCTGAGTGAGTTCTTTCTACAGACTGCTGGTGATGCTTGTAGCTTCACGGAGGTGAATCTACTTCTTCACAAGCATCATACAGCTGAACTTGGGGCCTTTTCTTTTTCCCTGCGCTGTAAGGTCAGTACTGTATTACACTCACATATAAGGAGGAATCTACAAGTGTTATATTTCTTCAGTCAAGCAGTTATCAACATACCATTTAGTCTACAGTCATTTCTTCTCCTTTGCTCTGTGGATTACAAATACTCGAGTTTAAACAACAGGCTAGCTGAAGATATCTGGAACTAAAGAACTTTTACCATATTCTTCTTTTACCAAGCATTGCTGCTCTACTTATAGTTTGAACTTTGAATTACAGCCTAGGGGGAGTCATTGAGTATATGTAATACATTACACTGTGTTCTTGATTGTAGGGAGTATTGTATTGCAATTTGGTGTGTGTCTTGAGGCCTCAGTGGGAAGCTGTTTAATATATGTTTCAAAGATATTGAATGCTTATCCCACTGTACACTTGTGTACATATACCCCCAGATGTGACTATAAGGTTAACAGTTCCTCATATTTGAATTAAGTGACACCAACTGTCAATTATCGTTTGTGTTTATTCATACTGTTCATTGTGTTCCATTATTCACTCTAACATCCTATTGCAGAATGAAACCCAAGGTGTCAGAGGTAAGAGAGGATCTGCAGAGTCGGGGTAGCCAGTGGGGTATAGAGTCAATCAGCAGCCCTCACGGGGGTACCGCTACACATACTTCCAATTACATTCCCAAAATACATTCTGCTACTCCTCCCGAGTATGGTGATACCACGTGTGTGTGACTTTTACACAGCCTGGTCACACAGAGAGGTCCAACATGCAGTGAGCACCGTCAGGCATTCTAGGAGCATAAAATACACCTCCAATTTCCTAATGATCTATTACATTTTTGAAGGCCCTGGAGCACCAGGACAATGGAATTTACCCACAAAATGACCCCATTTTAGAAAGCAAACACCCCAATGTCTATTCTATGAAGCATTATGAGTCTTTTGAATGGTTAATTTTTTTACACAAGTCTTTAGAAAATGTGAAAATAAAATGAAAACCTATTTTTTTTTTTTTATACAAAGTTGTCAATTTATAAGATATTTCTAACTCATGGCATGTATATAGCAAAAATTACACCCCAAAACATTCTGCTACTCATCCTAAGTATGGCAATACCACACGTGTGAGACTTTTACACAGTCAGTCCACATACAGTGGTCCAACATTGAAGTAGTACCTTCAGGTGTGCTAGGAGCATAAATTACACATCTCATTTCATTCCTACCTATAACACTTTTGAAGGTCCTTGAGCATCAGGACAGTCGAATTACCCAAAAAATTACCCCATTTTGGAAAGAAAATACCCCAACATCTAATCTATGAGCTATAATGAGTCTTTTGAATGGTTCATTTAGTTACATAGTTACATAGTAGGTGAGGTTGAAAAAAGACACAAGTCCATCAAGTCCAACCTATTTTTCTCCACAAGTCTTCGAAAAACACGGAGAGAAAATTAAAATGTATTTTTTACACCCCAAAGAATTTAAAAAAATGACGCCCCAAAACACATTCTGCTACTCATCCTGAGTATGGCAATACCACATGTGTGAGACTTTTACACAGCCAGTCCACATACAGAGGCCCAACATTGAAGCAGTACCTTCAGGTGTGCTAGGAGCATAAATCACACATCTCATTTCATTCCTACCTATCACACTTTTGAAGGTCCTTGAGTACCAGGACAGTGGAATTACCCACAAAATGACCCCATTTTGGAAAGCAAACACTCCACGTATATTCTATGATGCATTGGTTGCAGATAGGTACTCAGGTACTCTGATGGGCTGCAGATAGGTACTCGGGTATTCTGATGGGCTGGAGACAGGTACTCGGGTAACCTAATGAGCTGAAGATGGGTACTCGGGTACTCTGATGGGCTGGTGACAGGTACTCGGTTACTCTGATGGGCTGGTGACAGGTACTCGGGTACTATGATGGGCTGGTGACAGCTACTTGGGTACTCTGATGGGCTGATGACAGGTACTCGGGTACTCTGATGGGCGAAAGATAGGTACTCGGGTACTCTGATGGGCTGCTGACTGTTACTCGGGTACTCTGATGGGTGGTAACAGGTACTCAGATGGGCTGTGACAGGTACTCAGATGGGCTGTGACAGGTACTTAGGTTCTCAGATGGGCTGTGACAGGTACTCAGGTACTCACATGGGCTGTGACAGGTACTCAGGTACTCAGATGGCTGTGACAGGTACTCAGGTACTCAGATGAACTGTGACAGATACTCCGGTACTCAGATAGGCTGCTACAGGTGCTCAGGTACTCGGGTACTCAGATGAACTGTGACAGGTACTCAGGTACTCAGGTACTCAGATGAACTGTGACAGGTACTCGGGTACTTTGATGGGTGGTGACAGGTACTTTGATGGGTGGTGACACATCCTCTTTATTGGGGGGGGGCAATCAGAGTGATTGGTGTACACTGTAAGCGGTAACGAGTTACTGCAATCTCCTTCTCTCACACGATCGGTGTGTAAAGATGACATCCTGGTAATATCTCGTTACCGCGGTTTGTTGACATTCTGTGACCGGCTGTGATTGGACACAGCCGGTCACATGGTAAAGAGCCAATTTAATTGGCTCTTTACCGCGATCGGGATTGGGCTGTGTCAGGGTGACAAGCCTTGTCTGCGATCGACGCTCTGTGCGTGCCGTGCACATGGACAGCACATGTGACCGGCTGTGATTGGACACAGCCGGTCACATGGTAAAGAGCCATTCTTTATTGGCACTTTGCACGGATCTGGGATGGGCTGTGTCCGATGGACATGCCTCATCCCCGTTAGCCGCGCTGCGGGCCCCCGTGGGCCCGCAGGAGTGGCTAGAAGCCCGGGACGTCATATGACGTCCACCCAGGATGGGAGATCCCATCTGCGGACGTCATTTGACTATGGGCCGGGAGTGAAGTGGTTAAAACTATTAAAAGCTTGTCTAAACTTCTCTATTTGGTACTTTTGGTTTGTTAATTATACCGTTGAAAGTGTTTTTTTGTTGTCTTAGTACAGAAGGGTGAAGTAGTGTTTGCATCCTAGGACTACAAATATGTTGCTGGCAGTATTACCAAGTGAAAATAGGAAAAAAAAAGTTTAAGAAAGAGAACGAATTTAATTTCTTTGTTTAAAGCTAAGTTCAAGCTAACTTCCAGCTTCCCTATGTACCAATATACCATTAATGTACCTCTGTTGCAGAAAAGGAAAAACTTTCTCTGTCTTCTAGGACAGGCCTTCCAGCCTCCTAGAAAAAACTCTTTCATCACCTGTCCTGGTATTTGGTATTTGGGTTTGGAACAGTGGCGGCCGGTAAAGCAGGGCAAACAGGCGCCACCCCCCCATCCATGCATCTGGCCCCCTAATCTACATTCGGGGCGCCGGACACATGGATTCCATTCAGGGTTTTTTTCTGTTTTGAAGTACGTGATTAGAGCCAGAGGCTCTAATAGGCTTCAAAGAAGGGTGGAATATTCGCTATTGTGTGTCACACTGATTCTCCTCCTGGCCAATCAGGAAGTGGGTCCATGACCCGACTGGCTGAAAAGAGAAGCGTCCAATGGCATGGGTGACCCAACCGACCGGGGTGGGGGGGGAGGTGTTTACTTATGGGTGCACTGTTTGCCGCCACCCCCCCCCAACAAAAATTTTTTTACCACCAGCCGCCACTAGTTTGGAAAACTAGTAGTGAACTGAAAAAGTAGTTCACCAGCTGACCTCATACACCCACACACACACACCCTGCACCTGCCCTTCCCCTTCAGGAGATTGCTTCAGCCATCCTCTGTAGTGACATGCTTCTCCAATGCAGGCAATGTCAGTGAGCACCATTTTACCTCTATGCAGAGCCATCAATTGTTTTGCACCTTCTTCTTGCATAGATTGTTCCTTTGCCAGAGTGTGCAGGAGCTGAGCGATCACATAACAGCCTATGTGGAGCAGAGCTGTAGTAATGAAAACAAGAGAAGTGTGTCCCTGGAAATCTGTAAAACTCACCATACATTATACAATCTGATTGTACAATCTCCTTTAGATCTACCATCAAGTATATAGTGCAAGGGCCTGCCTGATTGGATACAGAGTGATTGGATAGATAGGTGTGTCCTCCTATTATATAGTTTGGGTAAATTTAAAGGAGATTGTACAATCAGATTGTATAGTGTATGTTCACCTTTATGACGAATATGGAGTGAAAATGTGAGGAAGGGACTTTTTACCCATGTGAACTTGGAGCTCATCCGGATTGCTTGGACAGAAAATAAGTTTGAAAGGGCTTCTATTTACTATGAAAAGAGAAATTCTGTCTGAAAAGGTGAACTTAGCTTTTGAGCAATTTTTTCTATGAATCCTGTTTGTGGCTTTACTGCAGTTCAAGCAAATGGCTTAATATAAAGATATTAATTTAAGCATTACAATCTAATAACACCACAAGCAGAGTATTCATGTTAGAAAACGGAAGCTGGCATCTGATTGTGTGACCAAATTTGCACCTCCTGTTCCTCCATTCTAAGAACGAAGCCCCAGGGGTCATGATGTGTGCTTTGTTGGTATACAGACAAAAAAGTGTCATTGATAAATCGTTAAAACAAGTGGGCACTGGAAACCAAAGGGGAAAAGTAGCTTCAAACGTGTTATGAAGATAGGTAAACATACCCTATTCTGTGATTTGGTAAGGCTGATAGGATATGAAGTTCCTGGAAGGTCACATGATTATACTAAAAGTCAGACCTCAGAAAGCATTTTACCATTTTAAAATGGAGGTGAAAATTCAAAACTTGCATGGACTGGGTATGTGAGAGATAAGCACATCGGGATGGCTTGGACATCTATTACCAGTGTTTGTACAGTGTATTCTAGATTCTATGCAGCACAGACAAATTAGAAGTGCTCAGGTGGGATGCAGAGAATTAAAAAAAATATGTTAGCAATCAACAAATTAGTTAATTAAGGCATGATTTATTAATGACAAATTAATTATACCTTATTTTGCAGTTCTAATAAGCTTGATGAGTATTTTTATTAATCACCACTGTGCTAATTGCAGACACATACAGAAGGAGCACTAATTATACATGCAAGCATATGCAAAAGAGCTGTAGCTGCTGAGATAGGCAGAATATTTGTGCTATTTTTCAAAGTTTTTCTTCATTTACAAACTTTACATTTTTACTGATAATACAGAATGGAAAGCAGCACACTCAGTAGCTGCCTTCCAACAGCCATCAAAAATGGATTACAGGCATAGCACCTCTTAGCTTGTAATTTACAACCTTATCAATTATTTCTCATTCATTTTGCTAATGCGTATGTTAACCCTAAGAATAAACATCTTTTATTTGCTCCCTCTTGGTCTGTTATACACCATTGGAAGAGTTTTGTTATATTTGTTTGAGAAATGCAAAAAAACCTGTTGATCTTCGGAGCTGTCTTGTGTACTTTGTACACTTCCTGTATTATCCTCCTGGAACCTCACCCCCTGCGCGCACCCAGGGCATGCGCTGTGACTGCTGTGTCCTTGGGACACTGCTGATCGCAGATCAAGGTAAAGGGCTAATCACAGCGGCCCTTTACCATCTGATCAGCTTTGTCCAATCACGGCTGATCACTTGTAAGTAGATTGCCAGTTATTGGCAGTCTTTTCCTCATGACCTGTATCTGTGTGAGGAAAGGAGAGCTGATACCTGGCAAAACTGTCAGAACATTGTTTATACTGATAATCAGGGCATTGATCATAAATGCAATGATTATCAGTGGTCCTCCAGACCATCTAACACACTTTCCAGTGCTCATGCACGAACGCTGTACATCTGTACACTATGATTGCTTATTATAGTGTTGATCACTGTATAAAGCAATGATTTTTAAGTCATGAATGGTATCCATTCATGTACCATTGTGTATTATTTTGATAGCTGTGATTGGCCACAGCTATTACATGGTACAACAAGTCTGCTGTCATTGGCCCTATACTATATGATTACTGTGACCAATCACAAGAAATTACAGTAATACACAATGGCTATGAATTACAAGCCTATGTTTGTGTAAAACTGACATGTGATCGGTGTGAGTGCATTTTTAGCGAGTGAGGACATGCTCCTTAGACTGGCACCCAATCAGCTTTGCAAAGGTGGGAGTTTGGAGCAATGACTCCCACATGGCTCACTGATAGTTGTATTACCTATTGATCCTACCAGTAAGTCTTATTTTGAAAAAGTCTTATTTTTCATCTTCCTTTAGACCCCTTTCACACTGAGGCGTTTTGCAGGCGCTATAGCGTTAAAAATAGTGCCAGCAAAGCGCCCTGAAACAGCGGCTTCATTCACTCCAGTGTGAAAGCCTGATATTTACTACGGCCCTGAAGTTTAAGGAAATATTAGAAGATTTTTAATAACAGTTATTTAACAGATACAATAAGTGCATGTAATTCACACAGAGAAACCACCTTGTTTAATTTGTTGGAGGCCTCATTTTACACTAAGCCACATTTTTACTGGCCCTGACCGCTCCCCCCTAAGCCCCAAAAAAAGCAGACAGGGGTGCACACAATCAGCTGTGCAGCTGAATGGGACTGTGCTATAACCACATGCACTGCACATGGCTGCGGCACAAGGGTTCGGGTGCCTAGGGTTTAAAAAAGAAAGTGATAGCAACATTACCGCCTCCTCACCGCCTGTCAAGTTTCTATCGAAGAGCGATCCACCTCATTCATGTATAGGAAGGTCCGATATCTGGGGGCCCCCTCCTCTTAACAGGGGCTTCCAGATTCCAGTAAGTCTCCCTTGCACCCCCAAAAACCCCAGGCCAGCAACAGCCCCCATTATGCAATCTTTGCCAATTCCTTGGCTGTAAGCCCTACAAATGGAGAAAACTGATTTAACAGAATTTGCTACCACTGAATTGAGGGAATCGTTCACACAGGAACACCCAAGTTCCATGCATGGCAGATACCAAAGGCAGTGTGTTTGCCTGCACACCACAGAGTACCATGTGACCTGTATGCAGTGCATTTCTAAAAGTAGTGAATGCACTACATTTGGTACAATGTGGTGTGATTTTGAGCCCATTCAAATGCCCATAAGGAAGGGCGGGTAAAGATGGGAGCGCCTGCAGCGGTGACAGCTCGGCGCTGGAAGGGCTTTGTCTTAAGGTTAGTTTAACATAATGTGCTAGTATGCAATATGTTATGACATTACCTTTCAGGGTACAAAAAAAAAAATGCCCAGCGGTTTACTATTGCTTTAAAGGTCTTTTTGAACTGTTTAATGGTTAAGAGCACCACATACATCTGTATGGAAAGTCAGAAATATCCCATGCTTAGTCGGAGCTAGAGCATGTCAGCCAATCAGCAGGAATGTGAACTTTACTAACTGGAAATCTGTAGCTCTGAATCAGTGTGCGCGTGTCGAACCAATTCCATACAGGGAGCAGTGGTTCTTCTCTTCGCTTATTTTTAGGGAAGAGGAGTTTTAATTCACTGTGAGGTTAAGATAGACACGTTACAAAAAATAAGACTTCTCAAATATATATTTTGGCTTTATATATAATGTATTTAAATTATTTATTAACCTCTCTGGCGGTATGATTATTTCATATTTTTGATGCTGAAAGCGGTACCATTATTTTGCATGAAAATTTGGCGTTTTATATTGTAGGCCTGTAATTCTTAGGAATAACTCACTTAAATTTGTCCAAACCAGAGTCTAGTAGACATCTCGGATATGATAAAGTTTGAAACACAGAATCATAAATTATAATATAATAAATAACTAAAAATAATTATACCAAATAATAATAAAATAATAATAAAAATTATTCAATAATGTAATCAAATCAAAAACACTGAAATTTGCTCAGTTGCAGAATTGTCGCTGTCATTACCTTTCAGTGTTTGATGACGGATCTCCCCACAAATCACTATCGCTCAATTCTGCGAGTGATTCTAATTTATTATTGCTGTTTTCTAGCTGGTCTAAAAGCACTTTTGATGTAAAGGGGCGGTTTTGGTTGCTATGGACAATCTCCAGTTTCCAGGCAGAAAGAACAGTTTCTATAATATAAAACTGCATGCAGGACACTGGAAAAATCACTAGGGACAAAAGGGATGTGAAATAATTTCATACAGTAAGATTACAGTATACCAGTGGTTCTCAACTCCAGTCCTCAGGACCCACCAACAGGCCAGGTTTGCAAGATAGCTGAAATACATCACAGGTGATATCACTTGCTGCTCAGTGATTGCAGTATTCTAGTCTGCAACTCCCCAAGGTAATACTTAAAATCTGGCCTGTTGGTGGGTCCCGAGGACTGGAGTTGAGAACCACTGCAGTATACTGTATGTATTGTGTGTGTTTCTTTTTGAATTTGGCGCTGTGCTCCGTCCCCGTGCGTCGCAACGCTCGCAGGGAACGGAGCTCGGCTCCGTGATGAATCGAGCGAAGGACGAGCCACTCACACTACGGGAAGACATCGCAGGATCCAGGGGACAAGGTAAGTAAGCTCTTCCTGGATCCTGCGATGCAATCTGGCTCAGGGTTATCGCTTTTGGTTCTGAAATTCCACCCCGAGCCAGACTGGGGAACACCGCCAGGGAGGTTAACAAGCCATTCACAACAAAGTGACAGAGTCTTTTTAAATCCCCAGAACCACTCAACTTCGCTGAGTTCCCTTGCTACTCTGTTTCTCTATGGTCCTAACCCTGTAAAAGCTCCAATTTGGCATCAGAGCTTCCACATGATTCATCACATGTTCATTTTCTCCTCACGTGACAGGCTGCTAGGCCAGAGCACTGCATCATGGGAGGAGGTCATAAGTTCCTCATACCTAGAAGTAGCAGATATTTTGTGGCTGCTCTCTCAAGAGTGGAAAGGGAGTTAGGGAGCATAAACGGGTTCTGGAATCTGTCATTTTGCCCTGAATGGGCACAACTGAGAACAATATGATTTCCATTGTCATGCAATTCTGCGCGGCTCAAGTCTTATCTGAAATCGTACTAGTGTAAACTTATCCTAAAGCAGATATTCCAGACATTTTCCTGGAATCTAAGCAGGGCTTTTCAGGATGATGGCCCGAAACAGATTATTCAGACATACTTTCCAACATAGAATTTAGTTATTTTTTTACTAATGAGGAAAGCTGAACACAACATGACTGATTATCAATTATGATAAGCAAATCAAATAAATCTCAAATTAGGCAAAAATGTGATTATGTATTTTTAAAGCATATTGGGTATGTCTAGTCTGTGTAAAAACCCATATTAATTGACTTTGCCTGAATATGGTATGATTTTCCTCAGATCAGACATATCCTCATGCAAAAATATTCTCAAAAATCACAACATTTGCCAATTGCCAGATCACCCATCACTACACATCTTCCATGGTTCTGACTGTTCCAACCTGAAATCAGATCTGTCTGCCCAAGGATACCACACTTTGAATATCGCTGCTCTTGAACTGTCATATTAAATATGTCTGTTAATGTCTTATGTATGAACATCACAGCCAGTCTCACTGTCAATTTTGTTTTAAATCTCCAGTCAAACAAGTCACTGCCCATGTTAGAAGAAGATCTTCTAAATTATTTATAAATGCCTATTCCCAAAAGAGTAATTAAGTAGATTAATTAATAGAAAGTGACTTATTCAGTACATTAATGGATTAAGCCTCTTACGTCTTGCACTGTATGGTTGCCCATTACCAGGGATACAGAAAGCACAGCAGCCATCAAAGTAGGGCAGCATTACCAGGGCAGACGGCATATGGCAAGCAGTATACAACACAGATCAATGAGTCAGTGGTGTGTGGAAATCTCAGTGTCTCAGCTAAAGAATACCTAATGCTTATGTTATATGCCACACTACTGCCAAATTATAGACACAACCCGAGACTGGTCTTTTTTGGAAAACCAAACAATCACACTGGTAGCTTGTTGCAGAGTATAATTTGGGGATGTTCTTAAACTTTAATTAGTTATTTCTAGATTATACAGCCTCTGGCACTTTTGGGTGAAGCAGAATGACATCTGCCAAAATCCACTTTTTTATCAATGTAACAAAACAATTTATTTCAGACGCCAGAAGGGGTAACCTGCTACTGTGACAGTATAACAACATAGACTAAATGTGGATGGCTTCCATTGTCCATTCCAATCCTGTTGGATTTATCTTTTTATCACAAAGAATGCAATAGAGCATGCAAAGTTGTATGGGAACAACAAAAATATACAGGAGATAGACAGGAATAGTCACACGAATAGAGCAGTGAGATCTTACTGTTGGAATATACAGTGCATCTAAGCCAGGGCTTCAGAAACCATGATCCACCTAACTAAACACAACTTTGGAGGAACTTAGCCTTAAATTATTTTACCAATACAGAAATAAATACAGAATACAGAAATAAATATTAAGGGCCTATGTCGATGGGGTTTGGTCTTATGTTGATGACATCATTTTGAGATGCTTCTGAGATAATTCATAATTCACTGACAGGTACATCTGACCTACAGTTGGCCTCCCTCTGCCCTACATTTGACTTGCTTTCAGTGGACTTAGAATTCCTTTAAACTAGTATGTCCATGCAATATCCTTTAGCAGGCCATACACAGAGTTCATTAGGAATCATCCAAAATTTGATCAGTGAGTAGCCCTGTTAGCATTACTCTACCTGAGATCCTTCAATCGCCAGTTGAAGAATCAAAGGAGTCAGGTGGAAAGTTGCTAGCCCACCAGTGACTATATCCAATCGAGTATTCTGACAGCTAGCACCACCAGCAGGAGATTCATCCATCCATGCTGTTTAATGTTGATAAAGGAATTTGTTAGATTTCTTTCATTCAGCTCCAGCAGGTGTATGACCAGCTTATTTTTATTCATTTAATTATTATTAGCAAAAAAAAAAATTATTTTAGTTGGTATAGCTAGCATTTGATGACAAAAAGGCTAATAATAGGCTTAAATTTTAAACCTGCACGTCTGGTGCCCCTTGTGAAAATCTATTTAGGCACCATTAAATATTTTCAGACCGCCACTTTTAGACTATGTGGTCCTCACAGCAATTCCATTCACTGATCAGGTGGACCACACTATTGTAAATAGATGGGTGCTGTAGCGACCATGGGTTGGAATAGAAAATGTTCAACCTGGTGTGCTGGTGACATACTTCACACTCCTTGTTGAATTTATGACTTGCCAACACATTTAGTGAGCACTGAATTTGCTTCTTTAATATCAAAATTATTAACAACACGGTGTTGAATTTAAAAAATTTGCTAATATAATATCTTATCTTTCATTTATAGTGATGTACTATGAATTTATGAAAACAACCATTGTCAACATTTCACTTTGCACACTGAATGAAGCAAAATGAAGAATTACAGAATACATATATGAATATGGCAGAGATACACTTAAAGTGTTACCAAACCCATGACCCTGCATTCACTATATTTGGTCCCCCACAGTACACAGAACATGGAAATGCAATTATGTTAGTAACTATAAACTGCTAAATACCTTTTCTCATTAGCAGTATATGGCAGTCTTGTGACTTCTATCAGTGTCTGGTTAAAGCTTGTAGGAGGAGTTTTCATTCTACTCTGACTGTCCTATGAGGCTGCAGGACCCCTGACTCTCAGTTTGGACAGTGCTGATTGGCCCTGTGATGATCACATACACCCTCCCAAGAAACATAAACCTCTCTAGCAATTCACACCAAACTGAGCATGTGCAGAGTGATTCCAAAGGCTCTATCTTATCAGGAGATGGATTGGGGACAGTGCGAGAAGGGGAGGATCAGAGAAGACAGGAATAAACAGCCTTTTTACACAATGCAGAGGATTAACCCCTTAGGCACCACAATGAGTATACAGTAACAAGCATGCTTTACTGCATATACAGACTGATTTTGTTGTGGGTTTAGTAACACTTTAACAAAAGTTAAAGTGTCTGAACGTATGGCTACTACAATAACAGTATTTATACTACTACTTCTACTATTACCACTGCTATGAAAATGCTGGCAGTGTTAAGAAATTCAATAAATAGATGCATCATTATAATAATAAAGTCAGGTTCATATTGTTAAAATAAGTAAACAAATATTCTACAGAATAAAACAAGGCAAATAAAAAAACTAATTGTCAATCAAAACTCAGTTACATATTAAGGACCAGATTAAAGATATCCTCGGGATAGAGATCCCCCTCTCCCCGAAACATTTTCTCCTGCATATCCCTCCCATACCTGTTAGTCGCTCCAAAAAAGTGCACTACCTCACTTGCTAAATGCTGCTAAGCGTCTACTGCCCATCTTTTGGAAGAAGGAGCAGATACCGAGCAAAGAGGAGTGGATACGCAGGGTTAATGAGATAAGGGAAGCAGAGGAATGGGTGGCAAAAGGCAAAGGCGCTACAGACAAACACACAGCCATATGGTCAACATGGCAAGACCACTTCCACAACACTTTCCACGTACCCTCCAGTCTAGACGTATCATTATTAAAATTAGCAGACCCCACATTGGGTCATCGTGACCAACCTAAATAGTTACCACCACAATTTTTCCCAAAGACCGAAACATAGACCGCATACAAAACATATGTGTCCTTGCCAGGACATGAAGGCTACCTGGCGGCGGAAAGTCCGGAGTGGATGTTCGGAGATATACATGGAACCAAGGTGTGATCCTGTTTACCCCTTTTTATCCCACTTACCTTCTACCCTCCCTCCCCTCTCTTCTTTCTCCCTCTTTCTCTCGGCTCTTCTCTATTCTAATAAGCACTGTCATTAATAGAGTTGTTTGTTGATTGAACAGAATGTTAGCAATTATTACATTATTACCAGGTAGATGTGAAACGAAGATGCTCTCCTGGCTGGGAGGGTCGTGGGGGCGGGGGTACGCCTTGAGCCCCCCTCTGCCGGTGTGGGCCCCGGGCGGTGGCCGTCCCGGGATGCCGCGGCTTACTTTTCCTTGGCCTAGGAGACCAATATGGCTCAGGTTATGGGGTCCACGGTTAGTGGAGACCACAGCCGGTTTCCGCCCCTGTGGATTCGAAGGCCTTAAAACAACTTGTACATGTACCACTAAAAGCACACATTCTTAATGTCTCAACAGATGTCTCAGTACAGCACTAGTCTATTTACCCTCTCTCTTTTTCTTCCTTTCTTTTGTTATTCCTTCCCACTTATTATTTAGTGTTACCTATATATATGCGATGTATTGCTACTGTTGAAATGAGAAAATGTCTGTCATCAATGAGCTTATATTGAAATGTGTTTGTTAAGCTTTGACGGACAACAATAAAGAAAGTTTAAACAAACAAAAAAAAAAACAGTTACATGTTAAGCATTTATTGGGCTCCATCCCCAAATAAATTGCCCCCCCCCACCCCTCATATCTTGTTCACAGTATGCCTTTCATGATAAGGGTACCCACCCACTGAAATTAAAAT
Source organism: Lithobates clamitans (assembly GCA_037952925.1). Taxonomy (NCBI): domain Eukaryota; kingdom Metazoa; phylum Chordata; class Amphibia; order Anura; family Ranidae; genus Lithobates; species Lithobates clamitans. The sequence continues at coordinate 5,662,186 of JBBGZY010000896.1, read as the reverse complement.
ACCCCATGGTGAATGTATAATGCTGCTTCTGATCTCACGTGCTTCTCCAACTATGGCATCTTGTTCATTTAAATCCTAAATCCTCTAGCAACCTTCCTTTATTTTCCAATTTCCAAAACCTGCTTTTCGATTTGAGTTTTTTTAACACAATACAGTTGTGCTCATAAGTTTACATACCCTGGCAGAATTTATGATCTCTTAGTCATTTTTCAGAGAATATGAATGATAACACAAAACTTTTCTTTTAACTCATGGTTAGTGTTTGGCTGAAGCCATTTATTATCAATCAACTGTGTTTACTCTTTTTAAATCATAATCACAACAGAAACTACCCAAATGATTCAAAATTTACATACCCTGGTGATTTTGACCTGATAACATGCACACAAGTTGACACAAAGGAGTTTGAATGGCTATTAAAGGTAACCATCCTCACCTGTAATCTGTTTGCTTGTAATTAGTGTGTGTGTATAAAAGGTCAATGAGTTTCTGGACTCCTGACAGACCCTTGCATCTCTCATCCAGTGCTGCACTGACGTTTCTGGATTCTTAGTCATGGGGAAAGCAAAAGAATTGTCAAAGGAACTGTGGGAAAAAGGTAGTTGAACTGTATAAAACAGGAAAGGGATATAAAAATATATCCAAGAATTTGAGAATGCCAATCAGCAGTGTTCAAACTCTAATCAAGAAGTGGAAAATGAGGGGTTCTGTTGAAACCAAACCACAGTCAGTTAGACCAACTAAAATTTCAGCCACAACTGCCAGGAAAATTCTTCGGGATGCAAAAAAAACCCCACAAATAACTTCAGGTGAAATACAGGACTCTCTGAAAACATGTGGTGTGGCTGTTTCAAGATGCACAATAAGGAGGCAATTGAAGAAAGATGGGCTGCATGGTCGAGTCGCCAGAAGAAAGCCATTACTACACAAATGCCACAAAATATCCCGCTTACAACATGCCAAACAGCACAGAGACAAGCCTAAAACCTTCTGGCACAAAGTCATTTGGAGTGATGAGACCAAAATTTAGCTTTTTTTGGCCACAACCAGAAACATTCTATTTGGAGAGGAGTCAACAAGGCTTATGATGAAAAGGTACACCATTCCTATTGTGAAACACGGAGGTGGATCACTGATGTTTTGGGGATGTGTGAGCTACAATAGCACAGGAAATTTGGTCAAAATTGATGGCAAGATGAATGTAGTATGTTATCAAAAAATACTGGAGGAACATTTGCATTCATCAGCCAGGAAGCTGCGCATGGGACATACTTGGACATTCCAACATGACAATGATCCAAAACACAAGGCCAAGTCGACCTGTCATTGACTACAGCAGAATAAAGTGAAGGTTCTGGAGTGGCCATCTCATTCTCCTGACCTCAATATCATTGAGCCATTCTGGGGAGATCTCAAACATGCAGTTCATGCAAGACAGCCCAAGATTTTCCAGGAACTGGATGCTTTTTGCCAAGAGGAATGGACAGCTTTACCATCTGAGAAGATAAAGAGCCTCATCCACAAATACCACAAAAGACTTCAAGCTGTCATTGATGTTAAAGGGGGCAATACACGGTATTAGGAACTGGGGTAAGTAAACTTTTGATCAGGGTCATTTGGCTAGTTTCTGTTGTGATTCTGATTTAAAGAGAGTTGATTGATAATCAATGGCTTCAGCCAAACACTAACCATGAGTGAAAGAAAAGTTTTTTTGTTATCATTCATATTCTCTGAAAAATGGCCAAAAAATCATAAATTCTGCCCGGGTATGTAAACTTATGAGCACAACTGTATGTGTGAATACTGGGTAAATCTTTTTTGAAAAAATGTATAAATACATAAACCACAATTAGACCCATCCATATGTAGTAATGGCATCCTTTATGCAGCTTAGGTGGTGATGTTTTAGAAAACAAATACTGGAATTTCTAACGTTTAGCACAGAAATATAAACAAAAAAAAATCTGTACAGACATAAGTATAATGCACGTAAGTACAAATGATGTGTACAAATGTAAGGTTAACAGTGGCAAATAGTCTTGGAGTTGGTGGGTTACTGAAAGGAAAAAAATGTCCCTAAGTTAATGGTTTCATTGAAATTTAAAAATGTACCTGAATCGATGGTGTGACTGGAAATAAAGTCCTATGCGTCAGTGGTGTCACTGGGAGGAAAATGTCCCTGGATCAGTGGTGGAAGAAATACCATTACAAGGATTCATCCCCCCATCCCCCAGTACAGAGCTGTTCCCTAAACCTCTGAAATTTGCCCCAACTATGAAATTCTTCTATCCCCACCAGTACAGATCTCTCACAATCCCTGAACCTCTCAATCCCCCCACTACAAAGTTATCTCTCCCCCCATCCCAGTACAGAGCTCTTCTACCCCCAGCTACTTACTCAGTTCTTAGTGTAGGAGGCACTCTGTCACTTGTTATTGTTAACAAAGAAGCCAGCACAGGAATTTGACTTCTGTTTTTAGAACAAGTATAAGCAATGAGCACAGTGCTAGTGCTGGAGGTGGCACTACTGAGTACCACCTCGCTCTGCCCTACCACCAGGAGTAACGCTGCAGTCACTCCTATAAAATTATATATATATATATATATATATATATATATATATATATATATATATATATATATATTTACAGATATTCTGTATATAGATCATCTTGCTAATAGTAAATGTTCATCAGAAACAAATCCCTGAATGAGTTGTCCCACTTATCTTCAAGCAGCTGCACTGAAATAATCTCTTGAAGTATAGACAACAAGAATCTAAAAAATAAACCTGGGGTGCACTTCCAAGGGCCCTTTCACACACACATTCTGATCAGGTCCGGGTGTCAGTTTTTCAGGTGGACCTGATCAGAAGCTCCATGCAGCCCTATGGACAGGCTGGTGTCAATGGACTTGTGTCTGTATACACCTGCCTAACTCTGGGTCCATCCAGGTCCCTAAAAAAAAAATGAAAGGGACTGTTTACTTTTCTGCTGTTTTCCTGTACCTAAACCTGATGGATCAGACTTAGCCTGATGTGAATGGACACAGGAGTCCATCCAGAGGCGGCTCTAGCCTTTGTGAGGCCTTAGGCAAAACTTAGACATGAGGCCCCACTCACGCCCATAATGAGAAAAAAATTCAAGCAATAAAAATGGCTGCAGAAAGATGCACGGATCTAGCACACAGTTCATCGGCACCACTTCTCGGGCACCCTCCTCACCCATCAAACATATGCAGCCAATAAAACATCTGGGACCCAGCAAGGTGACAAACCCTCTAGGAATTCTCCAAGTGCTTTGGGAGAATGAGGAGGGGTGTCACTGAGTCATTCTACATCTATAGGGGAAGGAGAGGGGGGGATCCCAGCACAGGGAGAGAGGAAGGGGGGGAGAGAGAAGGAGGAGAGATAGAGAGGTCAGGTGAGAGAGTGCGGGGAGAGAGAGGGGGAGAGAGAGAGAGAGGGGGAGAGAGGGAGAAGGAGAGGGGAGAGAGAGAGGGGAGAGGGAGAGAGTAGAGAGAGGGAGAGAGTAGAGAGAGAGAGAGGGGAGGGGGAGAGGAGAGGGGATAGAGAGAGAGAGAGGGGAGGGAGAGAGGAGGGAGAGAGAGAGAGAGGAGACTGAGGGAAAGGGGGTGAGGGAGAGAGAGATCCCTAGCCCTGTCCCTGTCTGCAGCCCCTCCTGTTCCCCCTGCCCCAGTCTGCTGTCCCTGTCTGGTGGTGTAATGCTCAGTATGGTACCTTCCATGCCAGTAGGATATCCATGACGGCCAGCAGCAGGCCATGTCTGTTCTGCTCCTTCTAGAGGATCTGTTTGGTGTGAGATGGAGTGGCCCTTGGCAACCTGCACCTTCTACCCGTCCTCATTTTCTGGTCCCAGTCAGCCTGTTCTGGGAGGTCTTCAGAGCTCTTCTTCTTTCAAGGCTATCGGTGCTTGATGCTCATCTTCCTTGCCAGGCCTGCACTGGGACAAAAAAATAGGCCCAGCATTTTAGACTGAGTATCCAATGATACTGGTCCCTTCACTGCTCTCCATCCTGACAGATCTCCTGCAGCAACTGGCGAGAGAAAGGAGGAGGGAACCTAGCAGAGCTGCAGGGAGTGAGGGGGCCAAGAAAGAGCACAGGGGTGGTGAAGAGCACTGGGGGAGTGGAGAGAACTGGGGGGAGCGGAGAGAACTGGGGGAAGCGGAGAGAACTGGGGGGAGCGGAGAGAACTGGGGGGAGCAGGGAGAGCACTGGGGGGAGCGGAGAGCACATGGAGAGCACATGGGTGGGGGCAAAGAGCAGGGGGGAGTGGAGAGCACAGGGGTGGGGAGCGGAGAGCACTGGGGGGAGCTAAAAAGAACAGGGGTGGAGTGCACAGGCAGAGAGCACTGGGGGGCTGGAAAGCACTGTGGGGGGGGTAGAAAGAACAGGGGTGGAGAGCACGGGGGGGCTGGAGAGCACTCTGGGGGAGCTGGAGATCACTGGGGGGGCGGAAAGCACATGGGTGGGTGCTGGAGAGAGGGGGGCAGAAAGAACAGGGGTGGAGAGCACGGGGGCTGGAGAGCACAGGGGCTGGAGAGCACAGGGGCTTGAGAGCACTGAGGGGGAGTGGAGAGCACATGGGTGGGGGCTGGAGAGCACAGGGGGGAGGCTGGGGAGAGCTGGAGAGCATTGGGAGGGCCAGAAAGAACAGGGGTGGAGAGCAAGGGGGGACTGGAGAGCACTGGGCGGGGACAAAAAACAGGGGGGAGCAGAGAGTACTGAGGGGGGGAGAGCAATGGGGAGAACTGGAGAGCACTGGGGGGCTGGAGAGCACTGGGGGCCAGAAAGAACAGGCCTTGAGAGCACTGGGGGGACAAAGAGCAGGGGGGTGAGCAAAGAGCACTGGGAGGGGGGTGGAGAGCACAAGGGTGGGGGCTGGGGAGTGATGGGGAGAGCACTGGGGGGAGTGGAGAGCAGGGGGGCGGAGAGCAGAGGGGTGGGGGCTGGAGAGTGATGGGGGCCAGAAAAAACAGGGGTGGGGAGCACTGGGGGGAGACAGGAAGCACTGGGGGCAGAGAGCATGGGGGAGGAGTCAGGGAGCACAAGGAGGGGCTGGAGAGCACAGGGGAGAAAGCAAAAGAAGTTGGATAGGAGGAGCGGCGGCTGCTTATAGAGGAAATTAGCTTTCCATATTCCTCTATGCAGCCATTGAATGCTTGATTTTCCTTCTCTGCCTCCTCCAAGCATTCAGCGGCTGCATGGAGGAATATGGAAAGCTCAATTCCTCTAAATGCAGCCGCCCCGACGCTCCCTCTATCCAGGGACGGAGGGGGGGGAGCTGCACGGGCACTTACTTTCTCATCGGTCGCGGGGGTCAGCCAGGCAGCATAAAAAGATTGGAGCTCCGTCGTTCCTCCTCTTCAGTCATGGGGACTGCTGATTAGAATAGGCGGCCGGGCAGGTGTGGAGCGGCGCGGGCTGCAGGAGCAGTCCCAGCTGCCTTATGAACCCACATGAACTGGTCACTGGTCGCTTCTGATCAAAGCAGGGCCTGTTTCATGTGAAAGGCTCTTTCACACATGGGGGGGGGGGCAGTAGAACTGGGTGGTTGAGCCACGGTTTAATCACTTTAAACTCCTTTAAACTGTGTGAAGAAGTGATTTCTACACTGAAATGTCTTTAAAAGTCTGAGAAGTGATAAATTCCCCGTTTTTGTACAACTAGGTGCCAACACAACTGAGCATGCTCGGACCTGCAAATAGCTCTCATTTTAGCTCCAATGTGTTTTTTAAAAGGCACTATAGTGAATACCAGAATGAGCGCTGTATTAAAGAGCATTTTTTGGGAGTGAAAATTGGCGCTATTATAGTTCAATGCAAGTTTTAGCCATAGATTCTAATGGTACAATTGTAACTTCCCCAAATAAATCCTTTTAATGTTGAGATGAAATTTATCTTTCTCTGAAATTTTTTTTACTTTGCAACATTGTTGCTTCTACTTCAAATATTTTGTTTTTTAGAATGCTAGAATGTGGAATGTTTTGATGTTTTGGTAAAATATATTTTTCTCTGTCACTTTCACTTGTCACTTTCAATCTCACAACAATCTTTACCTAAACTGCCACAGGTGTCTTTACAAACCACAAACAATACCATTGCTGATGCAAATTTAAAATGAGTCAATTTTTTTTCCTTTTTTTATTTCCAAATAATCATAATTTGAGCCCAAAAAATGTGATATGTGTACCAACATCAGAAATCAAAATGTAATTCCCAAAAATTTGAGGGTAACTTCACTATTCTACACTGACCCACAAAGAACCACCAGATATCAAAGAATAAATCAAGAAGTGTGTAGTAGGTTTCTACATGTGGCAGCTCTGTGGCTTAGAGGTTAGAACATCTGCTTAGCATCCCTGAGTGTCTGGGTTCAAATCCCAAACATGCCACTTCATGTAGAAAAGTTGTCTCATCTCCCAGGTCCTAAATTGATGTCTAAATGTAGTATTTATGTGTAGGAGGGTTCCACCACCATTGTAAATCTTGCCAGATACACTATCTAGCAAAAAGTATTGGGACACCTACCTTTACACACACATGAACTTTAATAACAGCCCTGTCTTAGTCTGTAGGGTTAAACATTGATTTGGCCCACCCTTTGCAGCTAGAAAGGCTAGGAAGGCTGTTCACAAGGTTTAGTGTGTCTATGGGAATGTTTGACCATTCTTCCAGAAGTATATTTGTGAGGCCAGGCACTGATGTTGGATGAGAAGGCCTGGCTCGCAGTCTCTGCTCTAATTCAGCCAAAAGGTGTTCCATCGGGTTAGGGACAGGGACAGGACTCTGTGCAGGCCAGTCAAGCTCCTCCACCCAAACTCGCTCATCCATGTCTTTATGGACCTTGCTTTGTGCACTGGTGTGCAGTCATGGTGGAACAGGAAGGGGCCATCCCCAAACTGTTCCCTTAAAGTTGGGAACATGAAATTGCCCAAAATGTCTCGGTATGCTGATGCCTTAAGAGTTCCCTTCACTGGAACTAAGAGGCCAAGCCCAATCCCTGAAAAACAACCCCACATCATAATCCCCCCTCCACCAAATAAATGATATGGATGAGTGAGTTTGGGGTGGAGGAACTTAACTGGACTGCACAGTCCTGACCTCAACACAACAGAACACCTTGGGGATGAATTAGAGCGGAGACTGAAAACCAGGCCTTTTTGTCCAACATCAGTGCCTGACCTCACAAATGCACTTATGGAAGAATGGCCAAACATTCCCATAGACACACTTCTAAACTTTGTGGACAGAATTCCCAGAATCTGTTATAGTGGCAAAGGGTGGGCCAAATGAATTTTGAACCCTACGGACTAAGACTGGGATGCCATTACAGTTCATGTGCTTATAAAGGCAGGCGTCCCAATACTTCAGACAATATATTGTATGTTGCTTGTGACACTGAGCATGGCTATGGTCTTAGGACTGGTTCACACCACAGAAATGCAAGCAACATGTGTGAGGCTTACAGCTGGCTAAATGGGTAGCAATTCCATCTAGCAGCACTGGGATTGCTGGTTCAGTTCCTCAACATGCTAATGCTTGTGTTGAAGTGTATATGTTCTCCCTGTGTGGGTTTCTCACCACAATCCAAAGACATGCTGGTATTTTATTTGTCTCCTGTTGAAATAGTCTCTAATGTAAGAAAGTTAGTTTTGGACTTTAGATTGGAAGCTCATTGCAGCCAGGGACTGATGTTAATGTTTGTTAGCACTAATCATGCCCAGGAACTTGGACATTTAAAAATGTAGGGTTTACACTGTACATATGCTTAAAAAACTGTTGCTTTGTTTCTGTGCAAGCAAATGGACTTCGATCTTTGGCTAGGGTTGTCACCTCACAGGTTCTGCGGCAGATTAAGGTGGTAATTAAACTCACTTGGTGCCTTATCTGCATTAACCACTTTGCGCCCGCGCTATAGCCGAAAGACGGCTACAGAGCGGACGCCAATTGCCGGGAGGGCGTCCCTGGACGTCCTCCTGTTTACTTCCCCTCTGCGTGCCGCTACGGGCGCGCATCAGGAAAGTTCTGTGTTGGCGGTGTCCCTTGGACACAGCCAATCAGAGATCATGCTAAATGGCCAATCACAGCGGCCATTTAGCACTCGATCGGCGTGTCCTATGGGAGGTGATCTCATATGTAAACATATGAGATCATCTCTCATCGCCGGCTCTGTCTCCTCACACAGAGACAGCATGTGAGGAGGGAGAGCGAACGGCTGCAGCGGTGAGTGCACATACAAAAAAAAATTGAAAATCCAGTGCCCACAGTTCCTGTCAGTGCCATCTGTCATGCCATCTGTCCCCAGTGCCACCTATCAGTGCCAACTGTCCCCAGTGCCACCTATCAGTGCCACCTGTCCCCAGTGCCACCTATCAGTGCCATCTGTCCCCAGTGCCACATATCAGTGCCATTTGTCCCCAGTGCCACCTGTCAGTGCCATCTGTCCCCAGTGCCACCTGTCAGTGCCATCTGTCCCCAGTGCTACCTGTCAGTGCCATCTGTCCCCAGTGCCACGTGCCATCTGTTATCAGTGTCACATGTCATCAGTGCCACGTATCAGTGCCATCTGTCAGTGTCACGTGCCATCAGTTATCAGTGTCAAGTGTCATCCGTGCCATGTATCAGTGCCATCTGTCATCAGTGCCACATCAGTGTCACATGTCATCAGTGCCACGTATTAGTGCCATCTGTCATCAGTGCCACGTATTAGTGCATCAGTCATCAGTGCCACGTATTAGTGGCATCTGTCATCAGTGCCACATCAGTGTCACGTGTCATCAGTGCCACATATTAGTGCCATTTGTCATCAGTGTCATGTGTCATCAGTGCTATGTATTAGTGCCATCTGTCATCAGTGCCATCAGTGCCACGTATCAGTGCCATCTGTCATCAGTGCCACGTGCCATCAGTGCCACGTGCCATCAGTGCCACGTATCAGTGCCACATCAGTGTCACGTGTCATTGTCCTGGTGCTCCAGGGCCTTCAAAAGTGTAATAGGTAGTCAACAAGTTAGATATGTCATTTATGCTCCTAGAACACATGATGGCGCTCCCTTCATGTTGGGCCTCTCTATGTGGCTAGGCTGTGAAAAAGTCCCACACATGTGGTATTGTAATACTCAGGAGGAGTAGCAAAATGTATTTAGGGGCATTATTTGTGGTATACACATGCCATGTGAGAGAAATAACCTATTACAATGACAATTTTGTGGAAAAAAAAAATCTTCATTTTGCAAAGAATTGTGGGAAAAAATGACAACATCAAAAACCTCACCATGCATCTTACTAAACACCTTGGAATGTCTACTTTCAAAAAAGGGGTCATTTGTGGGGTATTTGTACTTTCCTGGCTTGTTCGGGTCGCAAGAAACGAAATAGGCCATCAGTTCATCAGGTGTGATCAATTTATTATGATTTGCACCACAGCTTGTAGACTCTATAACTTTCACAAAGACCAAATAATATTCACTAATTTGGGTTATTTTTACCAGAGATATGTAGCAGTATAAATTGTGGCCAAAACTTATGAAGAAAAATTAATAATTTGCAAAATTATATCACAGAAAAATAAAAATGTGTTTTTTTTTTAACAAAAATTCATTTGGGTACAGTGTTGCATGACTGAGTAATTGTCATTCAAAGTGTGAGAGCACAGAAAGCTGAAAATTGGTCTGGGCGAGGATCCTTCCTCAGGCTTTGCAGGATCAGGGAGGCCATGCAGCGTAGGCTTGCTGAGGCATTTGGTCCAGAGTCCTCTGGGTCACTAAGGGCAACATGATCCGCAGCCACCTCCTCCCAGCCACGTTCAAGTCCATGGGTTTCTTGGGACTGTAAATGATCCCTTAAAGACTGCTGCTGATGCTGAGTGCCAGGCTCCACCTCCATGCTGACACAATCCTCCTCCTCCTCCTCTTCCTGTGTGATCAGCGGGCAAGCAGGAACACTGTCTGGATAAAGAGGGCCTTGAGAGCTAAGGAAGTCCTCCTCTTCCTGCCTCTGTTCTGCCTCAAGTGCCCTGTCCATTATTCCACGCAGCGTGTGCTCCAACAGGTGGACAAAGGGGACAGCGTCACTGATGCATGCACTGTCACAGCTCACCATCCTCGTGGCCTCCTAAAATGGTGACAGGACAGTGCATGGCCCACTGGCATGGGGAAAAAAAACAAGCTTCCCTTGACCCTGTCCTGGTGCCATATTCGCACAGGTACTCATTGATGGCCCTCTGCTGCGTGTGCAGCCGCTGCAGCATGGCCAACGTTGAGTTCCACCTGGTGGGCATGTCACAGATTAGGCGGTTCTTGGGCAGGTTAAATTCCTTTTGGAGGTCTGTCAGCCGAGCACTGGCATTATATGACCGGCGGAAATGCACACAGACTTTCCTGGCCTGCCTCAGGACATCCTGTAAGCCTGGGTACCTGCCCAAGAACTGCTGCACCACCAAGTTAAGAACGTGAGCCAAACAGGGCACATGGGTCAGTTGTCCCTGTCGGAGGGCAGACAGGAGGTTTGTGCCATTGTCACAAACCACCATTCCTGCCTTAAGTTGGCATGGCATCAACCACCTCTGAACCTGCCCCTGCAGAGCTGACAGAATCTCTGCCCCAGTGTGGCTCCTGTCCCCCAAGCACATCAGCTCAAGCACCGCATGGCATCTTTTGGCCTGCGTACTTGCATAGCCCCTTGAACGCCTTCGGAGCACCGCTGGTTCCGAGGACAAAGCACAGGAAGAGGCCATGGAGGAAGAAGAAGAGGAGGGGGTGGAGGAAACAGGTGTGTCAGAATCACCAGTACTAGCATTTTGGAGGCGTGGTGGCGGAACAACTTCCAACACTACTGCACCTTGTCCTGCATCCTTCTCAGCTGCCAGCAGAGTCACCTAATGCACCGTGAAACTTAGGTAACGTCCCTGTCCATGCCTGCTGGACCATGAGTCAGCGGTAATATGCACCTTACTGCTGACTGCCCTGTCCAGCGAGGCCAAGACATTGCCTTCCACATGCCGGTAGAGAGCCGGAATCGCCTTCCGTGAGAAAAAGTGGCGTTTGGGAACCTGCAGAGGCAGAGACTACCAACTGAAAAGGTAGCAGTTGAAGTGCTAGCAATTTTGCCAAGCTAGCATTCAACCGCTGGGCATGTAGATGGCTGGGAGTGAACTTCTTTCTGCAGTGCAGCAGCTGGGGCAGGGAAATTTGCCTGGTACAATCTGACGTCGGTGTACCAATAGCAGATTGCCCGCAAGTACTTGGCTGTGACACACCTAATTTTACACCTTCATTCCTCTCAGTGAAGGTCTCAGAGAGGACTGAAGGTATAGTGGGGTTGGAGAGGAGAGGTCCTCTTTGTTCTTTGGTGTGGGTCTTTCAGGTACGCTTGCCAACGAACTGCAAGGCAGGTCAACATATGTCTGGTCAAGCATGTGGTGCCCAAGCGGGAGATGTTTTGGCCACGCAAGATACACTTGAGACATATGTTGCAAATAGCAGCGGTGCGATCTGATGCACTCGTCTCAAAAAGGCACACACCAAAGAACTTTTGGAATAACACGCAGAGACAGCAGCGCCCTGCACATGCGGAGCTCTGCGGTGTGATGCAGTCAGTGTGCTGCCCTTAGGTGATGTGCCTTCTCCTCCTCCTCTCCCCTATCAGGCACCCACGTTGAGTCAGTGACCTCATCATCCCCTCTCTCCTCATCACTGGAGCAAACCTGGCAGTATGCTGCAGCAGGGGGAACATGACTGTCAGATTACTGTCCTTCTTGGGCACCCCCTCTGTCCGGGCTCACGTTACTGCCTTCATCTAGCTCAGTACCATCATCAGAGCCTTCAAAACGCTGGGCATCCTCCTGGAGCATGTACCCAACACTGTGGTCAAACAGTTCGAGGGACTCCTCAGGAGGACATGGTGGGGCTAGGGAAGGAGTCACTGATGCCATTGAGCCGAGGGAAGAGGCCGTGTTGGCAGCTGCTTTGCCAGACAAAGTACCCTGAGCCTGGGTGAGAGAGGATGAGGAGGATGAGGACGGCTTGGTCATCCACTCGACCATGTCTTCTGCATGTTGCGGCTCAACACGGCCAGCTGCCGAAAAAAGGCCAAGCATGTCCCACGGATGAGGATGCACCATGTCCACGACCAGCACTGTTGCCTCTAGACACAGAGCCTGCTTGCCCTCTTTTATTGGCTTGTGACTGTCTGCCTCTCCTTGTTGGCCTTCCAGACATACTATTGGCCTGCAGTGAGCTGCACAAAACCGGGATGTATATATATATATTTATATATATATATATATATATATATATATATATATATTATTAGTATGATAACACCTGCACTTCTCTTCAGGTAGCTATACTGTAGGTGCAACGGTGCAGGGTACACAGTACAGTAACTTGAAATACTTCAAAGAGCCTACCCAAGCACCTGGCTGCAGGTAGCTATACTGTAGGTGAGACTGTGTGGGGTACACAGTACAGTAACTGGAGATACTTCAAAAAGCCTACACAAGCACCTGGCTGCAGGTAGCTATACTGTAGGTGAGACTGTGCGGGGTACACAGTACAGTAACTGGAAATACTTTAAAGAGCCTACACAAGCACCTGGCTGCAGGTAGCTAGACTGTAGGTGAGACTGTGCGGGGTACACAGTACAGTAACTGGAAATACTTCAAAGAACCTACACAAGCACCTGGCTGCAGGTAGCTATACTGTAGGTGAGACTGTGCAGGGTACACAGTACAGTAACTGGAAATACTTCAAAGAGCCTACACAAGCACCTGGCTGCAGGTAGCTATACTGTAGGTGAGACTGTGCGGGGTACACAGTACAGTAACTGAAAATACTTCAAAGAGCCTACACAAGCACCTGGCTGCAGGTAGCTATACTGTAGGTGAGACTGTGCAAGGTACACAGTACAGTAACTGGAAATACTCTAAAAACACCTGCCTGCCTGTCAGTATATTAGGAAGAGAAGAACAGGATCTAGCTAAACTGAATACAGTATATATAAATATATATATATATATATATATATATATATATATATATATATATATATACACACAACACCTGGGATGCATATATATACACAATACACTGTAACTGCAGCTAACTGACTCGACCTGCCTACTCTATCTATCACTATGACCCGCATGCTTGGCCAATCACAGCGCTCTGTGTACAGAGAACCGTAATTGGCCAAAGCCAAGGAAGCTTTGGCCAATTATGGCTCAGGGGGTTTAGTACATGCCCCACACTATATAAGGCTGCCTGCACGTCGGCCCTGTGTAGTGTGTTCCGGTGTTGAGACAGAGATAGAGAGAGAGAGAGAGAGAGAGAGAGACAGTGTCATTTAAGTTAGATAAAGTAGGCAGGTCGAGTCAGTTAGCATTGTGTATATATATGCATCCCAGGTGTATATATATATATATATATATATATATATATATATATATATATATACACACACTGTATTCAGTTTAGCTAGATCCTGTTCTTCTCTTCCTAATATACTGACAGGCAGGCAGGTGTTTTTACAGTATTTCCAGTTACTGTACTGTGTACCCTGCCTACTGACTCGACCTGTCTACTCTATTTAACTTATCTGTACACACAGCGCTGTGATTGGCCAAGCATGCGGGTCATAGTGCATGCTTGGCCAATCATCAGCCAGCAATGCGCTGCGATGCCGCAGTGAATTATGGGCCGTGACGCGCCACTCGAATTTGGAGCGAACGGACCATATCGTTCGTAATTTGGCGAACGACCAAACACACAATGTTTGAGTCGAACATGGGTTCGACTCGAACAGGAAGCTCATCCCTACTGTCAATGTTGTGTGTGTATTGTTCCTGTCTGACCATGCAAACATGGTTTGGGAGCATGTGCTGACCTACTCTTTGATCTCATTGCTTAATCATGTACAAAGAAATGCAGCTTCCAGCAGAACATGGTCACCTGTGTATGTGTGTGGATTGTGGGCTGGTGGTGGGTGTTATATTTTGAATATGTGCCTTTTTTAATATTATGTTGGAATGCTTTGTAAGAATAAGGACTGTTAAGTATGTTTCTTTAATCTTGCAGCTAAAAATGATGTGGGCTGGTGGGTTGTAGTATGAAATGTTACCCGTTATACACTGAAAGTAAAGCTGTGTACACTCTAAGGTTTAGACAAATTTTAGATTGTAAGCTCCTATGAGCAGGGCCCTTAAAACCCAATTACTAACTGTTTTGCTAAAGGTAGCACCATATATCCTGTAGAATTTTACATTATTGAACTGTACATTATTGAGCTTGTTTGTTTTGTCTTTTCTTTCTTCTTTTTAATTAGTTTTGGGGAAGTGCAATATCTTTCTTTTATATCTTATAATTTCTATATATACAGTATTTGTGCACCAAAACAACAAATCTCTTCAGCACACCTGTGAGTAAATGATAAAGGTGGAATCTTTATATATGTGAATGTAGTAAGAGGGGATGGTGGCGCTCCCTAGATAGCGTGTAGTGGCCAATTAATGGTGTGTTCCTATTAAGGTATGATATACCTAAAAATAGTGGCTAAATGATAATATGTGTGTGCATCACACCACAAACGAATATAATGACCAAATAACCTTCTGGTGCATAAACAGTGCTTAAAGGCAATATACCAATCAGGGGATCAGGTATAACTCAATCAAGAAATCAAAAATTTAACCAAAAAATTAAAATAAAACAAAAAATAAAAAATAAAAATAGAAGGCATTCATATACATAATTGTCTGCTGTGAGTGGGGTACCTATAAGCAGACCCACTCCAATACCGTGATTCCACAAATGTAAATAGTGTATACAAAAGTGCTTAAAAGTGAATATACAAATAATGCCCCGTACACACAGTCGGATTTTCCGATTGGAAAATGTCTGATCGGAGCGTGTTGTCGGACATTCCGACCGTGTGTGGGCTCCATCGGACATTTTCCATCGGACTTTCCGACACACAAAGTTTGAGAGCAGGCTATAAAATTATAAAAAGAACAGCTGGGTTTGGTAAAATTAGCGTTCGCAATGGATACATCACTTTCGTCACGCTGCAATGTAAAAAATGGTTTAATACAGCGCACTCTCTTCTTCTTTATAATGTGAGAAGAATGAAGTAATTTTGCTGCTCATATTCACACAGACTTCTCACAAACTTCTTTCTTTATTATTTATCGTGATTCCCTCAATATATTTTGATTTGTCACATCTGACAAAATTAATTTTTTGTTGTTTTATTTACTTATTTTTTTTTTAAGGCTGTTTTTTTTGGGGGGGGGGGGGGGTTGTATTTTTTTCAAGGCTGATCTTTGTTTTATTTTATTTTTAGTTTTACGCCATAATATTTTTTTGTGTGCTTTGTGTGTCAAGTTACCAGAACACCATTGAATATGAATATACAAATAATAATCCATATATTCTAATGTTCATTCACAAATGGATGACACACACATGGTGACTTATATGTTTTCAAAGGAACTTGAAAAAATGTTATATGAAAAAAAGGTGTTCATAAATAAATATGCAAAATATTAGTCCATATAATAAGATAATATCTTCACTCAACATGAGTAACACACAAAATGGTGACTTTAGGTGTTTTCAAATTCTCTCGTGACTTTGTGCTCCCCCTCCTGGGTCCCTACTCACCGAATCCACTCACCCCCACAGGGGTAAAGCGCTTGTAGTTATAACCACTGCGGTCATTCCACCACCATAGTTGTTCTGATGCCTAGGATATCCCTCCTTTCTTCAGGTACTTTAGATGTGTCTGTAGTAGGTTCCTCATAGAAGGAGAGAAATGTGGGCTTTCATAGTGTAGTAAATTAATGCTTTTATTTAAAATTATTATATAGCCAGTTACTGGATACAAAAATTAAAAATTAAGAAGAATATGAACAAGTTTAAAAAATACAAAAAGGCCTGGAAGGCTGATTTGTATCACCAAAGAGTCGCTCACCACACACTGGTATAATAAGAGCCGGCTAGTAAAGTAGTAGTAGTAAAGCCTAGTAGTGCAGCGAACGCTGGTGACTAGCATTGGAGACAGCAGCACCGCGCTGCGTTCCACCTGCGCTCCACCTGCAACTACTCCAGGAAATGACGTAGCGTGCGTGGCGCCGTCGTACGCGTTTCGTCATAGACGTCCTCAGCGACGGTACCAGCACGCCATGCACCACGTCATTTAATGGGAGAGCTGCCATGTCTGTCCCGTCCCCCATTCCCGAGGTGGCCAATCACACTATAAGATAGGGCGGGGCTTTGAAACCAATCCCAAGCTGTGTCCGCAATGATGGTTTAGTGGGGGAAACGAACATACGTTAAGTTGCACTGCATTATTAGAGTGGACGACATGGCAGACTTTCGACAAACAAATTAAATAATTTAAATAACCCAGTACAATGCATATAACAACATTGGAGATGGAATATTCTATTCAGAACCTTTGAATCCCCCATATCGTATGCATGAATGATATTACCTAGTAAGCCTCTCCGTTATACTTATATATGACAACTATTGTCAGATATAATAGACATATTGGTACTTATAATATATAAAAATAACTCATTAGCGAACATACATATCCAATATAAACCCTAAATACGAGATTTCTTTCCATACTGTAAGCTTTGGTGGGTGTGTGATGATAATAAGATTGCAAATTGGGGTAAAAGGAAGGAAGTCGTAATCCGGCCCGCGGATAAAGGAGGTGGATTGGTGATCCTCAATAAAAGAGATTACGAAGAGGAGATGGATAACTTGCTCCGGGTGGAGAATACTTATAATAAACTTAAAAAGAACCCCAAATGCACATATGAGAAGAAGTTGAAGGCGTTTGTTAAGAAGGGAAAAGATATGGGTATCCTTAACAGTAAAGAAGCCGAATACTTGGTATCCAGCTCTACAAAGACCCTGGTTATCTATTATACACCCAAAATCCATAAGAGGCTTGGTAAGCCACCGGCAAGGCCCATTATTAGTGGCATCAATTCAGCCTTCTCTAGGTTAGGTGAATACCTAGACAAGTTTCTTAAACCCCTTGTTTGTAAGGGGAAATCCTATCTACGAGATAGTGCCCAACGTCTAGAAGAATTACAGCTAATAAATGGAGTTCAGCATTATCTATTAGCCACTATAGATGTAAATTGTTTATACACAAGTATTGTGCAGCGGGATGGAATATTGGGTGTAGAAAAAGCCCTTCATGAGCTTACGTGCATGAAACAAGAACAAATCAATTTTATCCTCGAAGGTCTACAGCTTGCCATGACATGCAACTACTTTTGGTGCAACCAAGAATACTATGTCCAAACAAAAGGAGTTGCTATGGGCGCACGTTATGCCCCAAGTGTAGCTAACCTACTTATGACCATGTTGGAAGAAGAGTATATTTTTATGCTAAGAAAATTCCTTAACTAAAATTGTACCGCAGAGACAATCTGATTATACTGTGGGAAGGCACACCCGACACTTTTGAAGACTTCTTGCAGAATTTAAACATGAACAAGTATGGTCTGACGTTTACTGAAAAATGGAATAACCATAAGATTGAGTACCTGGACCTTGAAATGATAAAGAATGGGAACTTCCTGCATACCAAAACTCACTTTAAGGCAACGGACAGAAATGGGTATATCCCAATAACTAGCTGTCATCACCCTCAGTGGAAAGGGAATATTCCCAAAGGCCAGCTCATCAGACTGTGGAGGAATTGTGCTACAATAGAAGATTACCTAGAGCAAGCAGATATCCTGATTGAACGCTTCCTTGAAAAAGGGTATAAGTTGGATCAATTGGTTAAACTTAAAACCAATATAGCAAAAATGGACCGAAAAAACCTGTTTATTAAATCTAAGAAAGAGGAGAATAGATCAAATATGGCGTTTATTACAGGGTTCAACACCCAATATAAAGAATTTGAGCACATCTTAACAAAATATTGGCCTATCCTAAAAGAGGATCGTGTCCTTGCAGATTTATTACCAAACAAACCTAAGGTAATATATAGAAAAGCCCCAACATTGAGAAACTACCTAGTTCATAACGTTATCGAGCCACTCAAGTCCACAAAAATATTTCCAGACATGAAGGGTTTCTATAAATGCCAAAGATGCCTACCATTCAGGGCTAGCAAAAAACAACCCCGTAAAAGGGAAACTTTTAAATCTACAACTAACCATAAAGAATATCGTATTAGAGAATTCATAACCTGTCAAAGCACTCATGTAACTTACATCATAGAGTGCCCATGTCAGTTGCAATATGTGGGCAGAACCACCCGCCCTCTGCATGTACGCATAAGGGAGCACATTAAAAACATCAGAAAGGGGTTCCCCAAACATCACCTCTCACGCCATTTCGATGCTGTACATAGCCGTGATCCCTCTGGTTTAATCTTTTATGGAATCGACTGCATTAAGGACCATTGGAGAGGTGGAAGCAAAACCACACTTATATGGCAAAACGAAACCACTTGGATATATCGGTTGGGGTCCCTTGTTCCAAGGGGCTTCAACCTAGATATTGATCTAAACTGCTTTATAGCCAACCCCTAAGAAACTAGATAATAGTATTAATTATGGCTCAAGGCCAATTTGCAGTATTATGGAAGATTCTGGGCAGTAGTATATACTGTACCCTGCTTTCTTTACCCCGCATCACGTAACTAACTGGACTAGGGTTATAGGCCTTTATTAATATATTATGCTTCAATATATATGGTCATCATATATTACTACTATTAGCCATATATAAGTCTCTATGTATCTATGTATCATTCCCATCTATTTATACTCCTACCAAGCTTCCTTTTCTGATAGTAGATGGGATGCTATATATTTAGCACCCAGTAGTTAAGAATCACAAATACCGGCAGAATTAGCCCCTTCTGGCAAAATCTCTCCTTTATCATTACTTACACACTAGTGGGAGCATATATATTTTTATATATTTTTTTATATTTTAATTTTATTTGTATTTCTATTTGTAATCTTATTATCATCACACACCCACCAAAGCTTACAGTATGGAAAGGAATCTCGTATTTAGGATTTATATTGGATATGTATGTTCGCTAATGAGTTATTTTTATATATTATAAGTACCAATATACCTATTATATCTGACAGTAGTTGTCATATATAAGTATAACGGAGAGGCTTACTAGGTAATATCATTAATACATACGATATGGGGGATTCCCAGGTTCTGAATAGAACATTCCATCTCTGTTGTTGTTATATGCATTGCACTGGGTTATTAAAATTATTTAATTTGTCGAAAGTCTGCCATGTTGTTGACTCTAATAATGCAGTGCAACTTAACGTATGTTCGTTTCCCCCACTAAACCATCATTGCGGACACAGCTTGGGATTGGTTTCAAAGCCCCGCCCTATCTTATAGTGTGATTGGCCACCCCGGGAATGGGGGACGGGACAGACATGACAGCTCTCCCATTAAATGACGTGGTGCGTGGCGTGCTGGCACCGTCGCTGAGGACGTCTATGACGAAACACGTACGACAGCGCCACGCACGCTACGTCTTTTTCCTGGAGTAGTTGCAGGTGGAGCGCAGGTGGAACGCAGCGTGGTGCTGCTGTCTCCAATGCTAGTCACCAGCGTTCGCTGCACTACTAGGCTTTACTACTACCATTAGCCGGCTCTTATTATACCAGTGTGTGGTGAGTGGCTCTTTGGTAATACAAATCAGCCTTCCAAGCCTTTTTGGATTTTTTAAACTTGTTCATATTCTTCTTAATTTTTCATTTTTGTATCCAGTAACTGACTATATAATAATTTTAAATAAAAGCATTAATTTACTACGCTATGGAAGCCCACATTTCTCTCCTTCTATGAGGAACCTACTACAGACACACCTAAAGTACCTGAAGAAAGGAGGGATATCCTAGGCATCAGAACAACTATGGTGGTGGAGTGACTGCAGTGGTTATAACTACAAGCGCTTTACCCCTGTGGGGGTGAGTGGATTCGGTGAGTAGGGACCCAGGAGGGGGAGCGCAAAGTCACAAGAGAATTCGTTGAAAACACCTAAAGTCACCATTTTGTGTGTTACTCACGTTGAGTGAAGATATTATCTTATTATATGGACTAATATTTTGCATATTTATTTATGAACACCTTTTTTTCATATAACATTTTTTCAAGTTCCTTTGAAAACACATAAGTCACCATGTGTGTGTCATCCATTTGTGAATGAACATTAGAACATATGGACTATTATGCCCCGTACACACGGTCGGACATTGATCGGACATTCCGAGAACAAAATCCTAGGATTTTTTCCGACGGATGTTGGCTCAAACTTGTTTTGCGTACACACGGTTGCACAAAGTTGTCAGAATTTCCGATCGTTAAGAACGCGGTGATGTACACCACGTACGACGAGACTAGAAAAGGCCAGTTTAGAACCAAGCGCGGCACCCTTTGGGCTCCTTTTGCTAATCTTGTGTTAGTAAAAGTTTGGTGAGAGACGATTTTCAGACTTGTGGTTTTCAGATCGTTTTCTGCTGTTCAGTTTGTGCTTGTGGGTTTGTATCTGCCCTTCAGTGCGTGCAGCGAGTACCATTGAGTTGTCATTGTGTTCTTGTTCGTTCGTTACTGTTTTTCAGGTCCCTCTTCACAGGCCTTGCTGTTCTTCAGTGCGTTCTGTTACTTCGTTCTGAGCAGCCGACTGTTTTCTAGCCATGTTGCGTATACGTACTCCTCGTAGAGTTTGTGCTGTGCGGGGGCTTGGTGTTGGGGCCCTGACCTTGACACAAGTCCAGTCCATGAACAGGGTGGGGAGGAGATCATGGACCAAGAATTGGTTGCTCCAGCGTGACCAGTTCTGTCATATGCCTTTGCTCCGTGAGATACGTGAGAATAATCCTGACGATTTCAGGAACTTTCTCTGGATGACGGACCCCGTATTTCACCGTTTGTTGGCTTTGCTGACCCCCTATATCAGCAGGCAGGATACCTGCATGAGGCAAGCCATCACTCCGGAGCAGAGGCTCGTCGCCACCCTGCGGTACTTGGCAACGGGGAGAAGCCTGCAGGACTTGAAGTTCTCGACAGGCATCTCCCCCCAGACTCTGGGGATCATTATCCCAGAGACCTGTTCTGCCATCATTCAGGTCCTGCAGAAGGAGTATATTAAGGTAAGATTTTTATACTTTAATATCACATTTTATTGTATTTAATGTTTGTTAATATATTGTATTTCTTTCCTCATTCCCTAATTACCATGATTGTAATATGCTGTGAATGTCCCCTTTGTTCTCATGCATGCTGGATTTTTATGTAATTATTTTTGTTGTCCTTCATACATATTTGCCTTCACTTACCTCCCCAGCATGCTCTCCTGGACCTATATTCACCTCATGTAGTCACTTAACAATGTATTTTATCAGCTACATAGTAGTGCTTTACCCCAAACACCCCTAAAACGGAAAATTGTATACTCACCTTTTAGTAATTTTCCTTTCCTGTCGCATCTCATGGCAGCATACACCTATGGGTTGTGGCTCCGCCCCCGCAACCTGATAGGACCGCGTAGCTATTAAGGCCTGAGAGAGCCCCTGCCCCAGCATTCTCCATGTATATATACCTCACCTCAGATGGGTGGGCATTTGTATGCTGCCATGAGATGCGACAGGAAAGGAAAATTACGGAAAGGTGAGTATACAATTTTCCGTTTTCCTGTTGCATCATGGCAGCATACACCTATGGGGAATAACTCGCAAACTGGGTGGGTATGAGCAAAAGATAAGTTTTATTTAGAAGGTATTGAGGAGTTAGCCTGAATAATCGCTCTCCCAAACTCTACCATGGACAATCTAGCGGAGTCCACTTTATAATGAGAAATAAAGGTGGTTTTTGAAGACCAAGTGGCTGCTTTGCAGATGGTTCCGGCTGATACCCTGCAGTAGGTCGCCCAGGAGGTCGCCATTGCCCTTGTGGAGTGAGCCCTTAAGCCCTCAGGTACTTGTGTGTTGTTCAATGTGTAAGCTCTCTTAATGATCTTTACCAACCATGCTGCGATGGTGCGAGAGGTTACTGCTTGTCCTCTTCTAAACCCATAAGGAATGACCAGTAGGTCCTCTGTCTTCCTCAGATTGCTGGTTGCCAAGAGGTAGGCCTTTATGTCAAGCGGATGTGGATCACCCTGTTCTGTGGAGAGGGTGGGGAGACATAGCTCTTGGTTAAAGTGGAAAGATGATGACACCTTCGGGATGAAGCGATCCGATGGTTTTAGGACTACTTTGTCTGGATAGAATATTAAGTATGGTTCCTTAGCCTGTAAGGCCTGAATTTCCGATACCCTTTTAGCTGATGTAATTGCTATTAGGAAAGTGACTTTAAGAGTTAAGTCCCACAGGGAAACATTCTCTAACGGAAAAAATGGCTCATGGGATAAGGCTTCCAACACTACTGAAAGATCCCATGTCGGGAAGGAAGGTTTTCTGGGTGGCCTCAACTTTAGGCAAGCCTTCTGAAATTGGATGATGAGAGGTTCTTGAGCCCATTTCACTCCTGTCATAGCGGATAGGACTGATACATGTACCTTCAGGGTGCTAGACCTAAGACCTTTATCTAGACCTAGCTGGAGAAACTCGAGGGTCTGAGCAACTGATGGAGATGCTGGGTTCCAGGATTGCTGATGTGCGATTAAGAGAAAACTCTCCCAGATCCTTTTATAGGTTTTATTGGTCGTGGATTTTCTAGCCTGAAGGAGAGTGTCTATCACTTTCTGGGAGCAACCTTGGACTAAGAACCTAGTCCTTTCAATCTCCATGCTGTTAGATGCAGCCTCTCCGGAAATGGGTGAAGGAGTTGCCCCTGCGACAGTATATCCGCTGTCATTGGGAGTGTCAGTGGTTCTGCTGTGCTCAATTGGAGGAGCGTCGTAAACCATGGTCGTCTTGGCCAAAAAGGGAGGACTGCTAACACTGTGGCTTTCGACCCCTTGAGTCTGAGTAAGAATCTCGGAATGAGTGGCGTTGGCGGAAAGATGTACCCTAAACAGAAGTTCCAATCGTGCTGTAGACAATTCGTGCCTTCTGCCGATGGAAAAGGAATTCTGGCTAGATACCTCTGGCATTTCGTGTTGACCGGTGTTGCCGCCAGGTCTATATCCGGTATCCCCCAGGTTTGGGTTATGAGGGTAAAGGCTTGGTGACTTAAGGCCCACTCGTTGTTTGATACAAAGGTCCGACTTAGAGAGTCGGCTAGTTGATTTTGGACTCCTGGGACATACGTTGCCGTTAACCCCGACAGGTTCAGTTGTGCCCACTCGAAGACTGGACGGACTTCCTGCATCATGGAGCGACTCCTGGTGCCCCCCTGCCTGTTGATATAGGCAACTGTCCCTCTGTTGTCCAATTTTAGCAGGACCTCTTTCCCCCTGAGGAGGGGGCTGAAGGCTAACAGAGCTTGGAATGCTGCTTTCATCTCTAATATATTTGAGACCACGTTCTGTGTTCTGAATGTCCAAAGGCCCTGGACTGTGTGATGGCGGTAGTGTGCCCCCCAGCCCTTCAGGCTGGCGCCTAAAGTGATTACTTCTTGAGGAAGAGGGACTATATGCCTGCATCTCTTCAGATGTTCAATCTGGTCCACCACCAGAGTGATTGTTTTATTTCTTTCTGGATTATGATTGGCTGAGACAATGATACCCCGTTCCATTGTTTTAACAGTGATGCTTGCAGAGGTCTGGTGTTCCATTGGGCCCATTGTACCATTGGGATGGTTGCTGAGAATGACCCCAGTATGCTGAGGTACTCCCGAGCTGGTAGTGTGGTAGAGGCTAATAACTTTCTCGCCTTCTGAATGAGACTGGGAATTTTTTCCCGCGGAAGTTCTACCGTATTGAGACGGGTGTCTAGTTCCGCCCCCAGGAATATCATTCTCTGAGTGGGCTGCAGATTGCTTTTCCCCCAGTTTATGATCCAGCCGAAGTTTTGTAGGGTGGTAATCAGAGTGGATCGATGCAGTAGAAGGGAATCCTGATTGGCTGCTAGCAAGAGGATGTCGTCCAGGTAATGATGGACTCTCAATCCTTGTTCTCTTAGTAAGGCTATTACCGGCAGTAAGATTTTTGTGAATGTCCTTGGAGCGGTGGAGATCCCGAACGGGAGACTTCGGAAATGAAAATGATGAAGACCTACTGCAAAGCGGAGAAACTTTTGGAATGAGATGTGAATGGGGACGTGCAGATAGGCGTCTTGTAAATCGACGGAAAGCATCCAATCCCCAATATTCATGGCCCGAAGAATTGACTGGAGGCTCTCCATCTTGAATGTCTCGTCTAAGATTGAGCGATTGAGATTCTTTAGATCTAAGACAGGGCGGAGATCCCCTGATTTTTTCTTCACCAGAAACAACGGGGAGTAGAATCCCGTTGACCTTTGGGATATTGGAACTTCCACTATGGCTTCCTTTTGTAACAGGTCTTGGACGTATTTTGTCAGTAGCATCCTTTTTTCCCGAGATGCCGGTAATCTGGTTACAAAGAATTGGTCTCTTGGAGCCCGTGTCTTGAATTTCCACTTGTGCCCGAACTGGACAGTGTCTATCGTCCATGGGTCCTTTATTGTATCCGCCCAGACCTGCTTGAAACTCATGAGTCTGGCCCCCACTAAAGCTGGTTGGGCGGACGCACCTTCAAAAAGACTTTTGTTCCCCTGTGGTAGGGGTCTTAGACTTCTGGAGCTTGAGGAATGATGACTGGGGATTCTTCCAGTTCCTCCTATACTCTTTCCCAGGCCTGTAGGATCTTGCCTCTCTGTATTTATCTGGCAGATTTCTTCTAGAAACTGGTGGTCTCTGCTGTCTGGGCCTCCTATCTGAAGGTATGAGTCCCGATTTTCCTCCGGTGACTTTAGAAATAGCCGAGTCCAGTTTTTCTCCAAAAAGGTTTACGCCATCAAAGGTTATTTTACACCAGTTGGACTTTGAGGAGGGATCTGCCGACCAGGGTTTTAACCAAAGCGCCCTTCTGGCCATTACTGAGCTTAACATTGCTCTTGAAGTGGTTTTAATTATGTCCACAGACGCTTCTGCGACAAAGTCGCCTGCGAGACTAAGTTCTTGGAGGGCTGAGATAACTTTCTCTTGCTCCATTCCTTCTGACACCAGCTTTTCGGCCATCGTGGACCAGCTTGAGATAGCCTTGCCGACAGCAGCCAATGCTATTGCTGGCCTGCAAGTGCCACCTGCCGAGAGGTAGGTCCTCTTAAGATCCAGATCGATCTTTCTATTCAGGACATCTTTGAATGTGACTGCATCCTCTATTGGGAGTGTTACGTGCCTAGCGAGGCGCATTCGAGAGGAGTCGACCACTGGAGGAGATATTAGTGGGTTGACGTTAGGTTCTTTAAGTGGATAGAGCTTTGCTAATCTGTTGCTGAGGCCAGTTTTTTTCTCTGGCTTTAGCCACTCATCCTTAATTAGATCCTCAAGTTCATCAATGAACGGGAAGTTCTCTGGGTCTTTTTTAAGATTTGGAAAATATTTCCTCACTTTTTGAGGAGTTTCTTTTTCCTCCACCCAGTCGATCGCCTCCTTTACTGACTTCACGAATGGATCGATCAGTGAAAAGTCAAAGCCGGTGGATGCCTCTAGATCATCAGTGTCAGAGAGAGGGTCTGACGTCTTTGATGATGATGGAGCAGTGGATGAGGTATTTTGTATGGGTCTGCTGGCCTCTGGCCCTACGACTTGTGGTGATGGTTCGTTTGGTTCCCTTGCCTCTGTTTCTCTGTCCTTAGTTGCCTCAATGAAGCACGTGCGACAGGCTAGTTTGTCTGGAAGTGCTATAGCACCGAAAATCCAGCAGGAGTTCCCGGGTGGACGGGAAGGCTGGGTGACAGGAGATTTCCTGCGCGCAGGGGATTTCTTGTGGTGGGAACAACTATGCCTTGATCTTGATCGGCTTCTCCTGCGACTTGATCTGCTCCTCCTGCGACTTGAGTGGCTTCTGCGACTTGAGCGACTTCTGCCGCGCTCTGAGCGACTCTGCCTGTGGCTTGAGCGGCTCCTTCTTGAAGGCTCCCCTCGTCTTGAATGTGACGATCTGGAAGACCTGGTGGGGCTGTTCAATTTAAACAGCATTAGTGAGGGCTCTCTTTTTTCTCTTTCTTCATACTTACCCATCATCCCCTCTTACCTAGTAGGCTGGCGATGATCTACCTGGGCAGCGGTCTCCATGAAAAGGTGATGAATCAACCTATAATATATAGGTGGCTTAGCATGCATTGGATAGCAGTTAGTAAGCAAGCAAAGAAAAAAACAGAGATCTTACCTGAGCGTGGAGATAGTAAGAGAGAGATAGGATAGTACAGCTGGGTAGAGTAGCAAAGAGATCCGGTCAAAATTTCTCCTTACAGGCTCAGGAGAGAAGAGACAAGAAAACGCTGACATTTGCAGTGTTTTTAAACTTGCCGCCGTCGCGGCGGTGATGATGTCACGCTCGCGCATGAGCAGATGCGCTCCGAGACCTCCGACGCCATTTTGGAAGCTGGAAAGTGGGATGCCCTGACGAGATACCGCTGTTGCGCGAAGAGCTGAGACGCTCAGCGCTAGGCACAGAGAGCAGAGGGGAGACAAGCTGGAGCTATGGAGACAGACAGGAGGGGAAGTTACCCACAGGTGCACTGAAAGGAGCTGGAGACCGCTGCGATCCATAAACCTATTTAAGGTTTGTAATACATAGTAACATACCCCTGAGACCATCAGAGTGGGGTTCCTTCCATTAAGCTCATTTAGAGGCTGCACAGGATAGGACTTCCACCCAGGAAAGGCTAGAACCTGGCTGGGGCGAATGTTAGATAAGGGATGCATGTTTCGGTCCTTGATAGGTGAGGAAAAAAAGGAGAATGCTGGGGCAGGGGCTCTCTCAGACCTTAATAGCTATGCGGTCCTATGTTGCGGGGGCGGAGCCACAACCCATAGGTGTATGCTGCCATGATGCGACAGGAAAATGTATTGAAATGTGATTTGTGCTTTAAATTCAGGCAGAGTGCCAGAGGCTTTTTTTGGGGGGTCCCCAAATCATTTGGAACCCTCCCTCCCCCCAACTGCTAAGTCAGCTGATACCAATTCTCAATCTATCCTCAATCATCTATCTGCTGACTTTGCCAAACCCATACACACTATACCCATCTCTTTTGTGGTCAGATGTATGGATGAATTCCCCAAAGCATGTAGTGCAAGGGCCTGCCTGTATACTTTCAAATGGTACTGTTTCAAATTTGGGTATCCTATTATTATCTTGATAGGTAATAGCAGAATGTCCAGATGTGCTCAAATGTGTACAGTGTGTATTTATTACTTTGTATTATGACACTTCTTACCTGTCCAGTGGGCTGCCAATAGTGTAACTAAGGAGGGGCTGTTCAAAGCAATACCCATTATTTAGGAATTCATCTCTTACCTGTCCAAGAGTTCCCACCCCTATAATGTTAGAAATGGCCCATGAGAGAGGGTGGGGGAGGGGGAATCTGATAGGTGTACCTTATACTTTGGTCTTTAAAACTTCACATAAATAAATGTTATCTTGATGTTGGCCAAGAATGTTGGTGTCTAATCTGCTTTCCCTGTTTATGTGCAAAAAGACTAATTTTTTTTGTTTTGCTCCACAGTTTCCTTCCACGCCACAGGAATGGCAGACTGTGGCCTCCCACTTTGCCCAGTGGTGGGACTTTCCTAATTGCGGAGGAGCAATTGATGGGAAATACGTCCACATCATCCCACCACCCAACTCGGGGTCATACTATTATAATTATAAGGGGTTCAATAGTATTGTGATGTTGGCGGTGGTGTCGGCTACTTATGAATTTCTGTATGTGGAAGTGGGGAAGAATGGCCGGATGTCCGATGGTGGAGTCATCACCCAGACGGAGTTCTACAGGCGTCTCCAGAATGGCAGCTTGGACTTGCCACCTCCAGAAGACAATGAGGAAGGACTCCCATTCATCTTTGTTGCGGGTGAAGCTTTTGCGCTGGGGGACCATCTTATGCGGCCATTCCCGATGAGGACCCTCACCCCGGACCAGAGGGTGTTTAATTACCGGCTGGCCAGAGCCAGAAGAGTGGTGGAGAACATGTTTGGAATCATGGCCAGCCGGTTCCCCCTATTTCTTACACCCATACATATGGCGGAGTACAAACTGAATCACATTATCCTGGCGTGCTGTGTTCTACACAACTTTTTATGGCAACATTCTGCCAACTATGCTGGCTCAGTTGGGCCTGAGGCTGGAATTCAAAATGAACCAACCCTGACGGCGCTTGAAAGTGGCCGTCCCGGCTTGCCCTCCCTGAGTGCCCGTGATGTCCGGCTAAGATACCTTGAATTCTTTGCGGGTAGGGGGGCTATCAATATGCCAGGCAATGTGTGAAAACTTTTTCAAATAAATAAAAAAAATTAAGCAAATCTTTGGTGACATTTACTGCTTGTGTTTGTTTTAGCTGACCCTGACAGAAATGTGTTGAGTCCTGAAAATGGCGTGATTGTGTAACCTTACAAAGCACTGTTGGGTGTTATTTACTAAAGGCAAAGACACTTTGCACTACAAGTGCTCTTGAAACTGCACTTGTAGAGCAAAGTCGATTTGCCCTTAGGAAAAAACCCCCATTGTCACAGAAAGCAGCATTAGAGCACCACAAAAGTGTTGGAGCGTTGAGACAATAATCCACACATTCTTGATTATCAATCTTTTTAAAACCTGCACAATCACATGTGCATTTAGAAAAGGTTTTTAAAACAAACCAACGTGTTTGTTATATAACAATTTTTGGGGTTGAGGTAGAAAAAGTAGAAATGTCCATTTAAGACAAAACAGGCATGTTTAAAACCAACAAGAAAGACACAAATCTTGAACTTACAAAGTTCACATTTGGTAGAACTTGAAGGCAATATCAGACATGAGTATTTAGAAACTGTGTTTGATATTGCATTCAGATGGGGTGAAGTCACCCCCGGAAAAGCCAAATTTTAAAGATGCACACAAATAGCCGATTGTCAACATGTGCGATCTGCCATCATGGGGGAGCAAGGGACGTGTTTTGGGGGAGCAAGCCCTTCCTCTCAGCTACTTTATTATTGAGGAAGGGGTTACACCCCCAAAACGCGTCCTTTGATCTCCCGTGATGGCAGATAGCACATGTTGACACACTGTGTGCATCTTCAAAATTTGGCTTTTCTACTATTTGACAAAAAATGTTAAAATTGTAGTACACCATAAAACAAAGGGATTTGGAGGGGTTTTAAACTCTCCCCAAAACATCAATGATGTTCTTATTTTTTTGAAGAACATCAATGATGTTTTTCTTGATTTTTTCCAAGTCCCTGTTACACCCCATGATCTCCCCAATCAGGATCTGTGCACTTTCCGAGGTGAAAGGATCTAGATCCACAACATCACGATCACCTAAACAGATAGAAACCAAAAAAAAGCAGGTATTATAAATATGCCGGCATCCATCTCTTACCTGAGCCTGTGGTCGCAGACACTTACCTGTTGTGGTGCCAATTTCCACCACGTCTTCCTCCTCCTGCTCTTCTTGTCTTGGGTGGATTTCCCCTTCTTCCAGGGGGGGGGGGGGGTCTCTGGTCTCCTCGGATGAGGGGTGTCCTACGAGTCTTTTCTCCCCTATGTAAAAAAAAAAATCGTATATTTAGCACACAGATATTTGAGGGAAGAACTATAAATATGAAACATTGTTTGGAAGTGGGGTACAATTGTCTATTTTGGCTGAGTTCCAAGATGTAGAATTTTTTTATTGTCCTTTGTTAAGCTTCAATACTTTACCTGTCTTGTACAAGCTTCACAGATGGAGACACCTCTATAGTATACACTGGAGCACCTGTGTGGGACCCCTAATAAAAAGGGTGTTCTTGTGTCCCACACTAGTGCTCCAGCGTCCAGATGTCTAAACAGCTGCTGAATGTCCTCTCCCTACACAGAATCTAGTTTGCATTTCATTCTATTAACAAACATATCTACACAACCAAATTATTTTCAGACAAGTAGGCCCTAAAAAATGTGGGCAAATGCATATGGCCCAAACAATGGTGTTTTATAGGCCGAAAGAATAATGTTTGATACGAACGAATAATGTGCCCATGAACATGAAAGTTGACATTTTAAACTGGACAACAGTTAAGAAAAGCACATGGAGCAGCACGAACGTAATAAAGACAAAAAGAATAGGAACACAGCACAACTACTTACTTTTTTGCAGCACTCTCCGGATCTTTCTGTACTGCTCGTGTTCTCTTAATTTTAGGTCCGACCACCGCTTCCTGAGCTGATCTTTTGATCGTTGTACCCCGAAATTCCGGTGCAGACTTTTGACCACTTTCGCCATGATCTTGGCCTTGACATTGGGGTTGGGGTAAGGTCCATACTTTCCATCATAGTCGGCTCTCTTCATTATATCGACCATCTCCAACATCTCCCCAAAGGACATATTTGATGCCTTATATCGTCTCCTTCTGGATTGGGACATTTCTACCTCCGGACTTTCCTCCTCCTCGTTGCTGTAATTAACAGACACCTGCTCTGACTCCGCCATGTGCTCTTCCCCACTGCGCCGAACAAGAAGGGGCGGGGAATAGACTAGAAAAAACCGTCAGGGGTGGGCGGAGTTTCACGTATGCGCAGTGTCTATAAAGCGTAACACGCGTGCGTAGTATGTACGATCTGTGAGTGGAGGAAGGGGTAACGGAGGCGCCGATCGTGATAACGAAGGTAAGATTTACCATTGGGCCTATGATTCTAGATTGAGGTCTGTATTTGCACAAGTTTAGAAGACTTTAGGCTGACATTAGGGTTTGTCTTGTGTTGTGTCTTGCAGTGAAAATGGATATCTTGAAAGATAAGGACTTTATGCCAATCTTCATTTGATATGTTCAGGGAGCTGCCCTGTCTGTGGGAGATAAACCACCCTGAATATAAGAACCAAACAAAGAGGAAGGCAGCGCTGGATAATTTGTTGGAATTTGTGAAGACGGTGATCCCCACGGCAGACATCACCTATTTGAAGATCCTAATTGGTGGCCTGAGGAGCACTTATCTAAGGGAGCACAAGAAGGTCCAGGATTCCCAGAGATCCGGAGCTTCAGATGACATTTATGTCCCCAGGCTGTGGTACTATGACAGACTGCATTTTCTGACAGGTCAGACTAAACCCAGGCCAGCACTCTCCATTCTTCCTTTCATGCTTCCTTCCCCCCCCAGCTGAGGCTTCTGATGCCCAACCTGGGCCTTCCAGGCAGCAACATGTGGAGGAGCCCAGCTTGAGCCAGGTATAGCATTCCTCTAAATATTTCTGGTTGTCCCATCAATGATGTTAACTAGATGTTAGTTTGGAGTACTAATTTATGATCGTGATTGATGATGCAAAAACTAAAACCATGTCCCTTTTTCATACACAGGGAAGTCTCAGCCAGGGGGTGGCCGGACCAAGCAGGCTGCCTGATATCCAGGTCCCTCCCCTCCACCTTCAAAGACAAAGTGGCAGGAAGATGAGTAACCTGGAGGAGGCTGCCATAGGCCTCTTTTGGAAGGCTACAGAAGCCCTGAGAAGCCCCCACAGTGTGGAGGAGGACTTTGCTTGCATAACTGCCAGCAAAATGCTGCAGATGGAGGAGGGCCAAAGACTCCTGTGTGAGTCCTTAATTTTGGAAGCTCTCAATAAGGGGTTGAGGGGCCAAATAACATCTGCTACCCACATTTGTGACCTCACACATAATCCTCCTCCTCCTCCAGGTCCTACTACTCCTCCTCCTCCAGGTCCTACTACTCCTCCTCCTCCTCCTCCAGGTCCTACTCCTCCTCCTGCCACATCTCCAACACCAGAGCCACAGGGTGGAAGGAAGCGTGGAAGGAAGACCGGAGAGTGATGACCCTGGGTCCAGTCTGGTCTGGCAAAAGATGCAGGCTGTTGTAGTACCACAGCCTGGGGACACAGATGTCATCTGCTGCTTTCATGATCTCTGGGACTTCTGGACCAGACTGCACTCCCTTAGATATGGACTCCTCAGGCCACCAATTTTGATGTTAAAGTTTTGATGTCTGCCCTGGGGGTCCAAGGCTTCACCAATTTCTGATGTTTCTCCAGCGTTGCCTCCCTCTTTGGTTCTGAGCCCTTAATAAAGGATTTTTTGTTTCAATTATACTCGCCTATGTGTGTTTTCCTTAAAAAAGGACAGTTTGTTTGTGAGGATTCAGGTACATTTCAAAAATACAATGTGAAATTAACAAGGGGCACCAACACCAAGCAACCTCCTTGAGATTAAATAATACAAGATATCAATGGTGTTGTGCTAACTTGACACACAAAACACACACAAAAATATTATGGAGTAAAACTAAAACTAAAATAAAACAAAGATCAGCCTTGAAAAAAATACAAACCAAAAAAATAAAAAATAAAAACAGCCTTTAAATAAATAAATAAATAAATAAAACAACAAAAAATAAATTTTGTCAGATGTGACAAATCAAAATATATTGAGGGAATCACGATAAATAATAAAGAAAGAAGTTTGTGAGAAGTCTGTGTGAATATGAGCAGCAAAACTACTTCATTCTTCTCACATTATAAAGAAGAAGAGAGTGCGCTGTATTAAACCATTTTTTACATTGCAGCGTGACGAAAGTGATATATCCATTGCTAATTTTACCAGACCCAGCTGTTCCGTCTCGGAATTTCTTCTGAGCATGTGTGGCACTTTGTGCGTCGGAACTGGCCACACATGGTCGGATTGGATTTTGTTGTCGGAAAATGTGTGGAATCACGGTATTGGAGTGGGTCTGCTTATAGGTACCCCACTCACAGCAGACAATTATGTATATGAATGCCTTCTATTTTTATTTTTTATTTTTTGTTTTGTTTTAATTTTTTGGTTAAATTTTTGATTTCTTGATTGGGTTATACCTAATCCCCTGATTGGTATATTGTCTTTAAGCACTGTTTATGCACCAGAAGGTTATTTGGTCATTATATTCGTTTGTGGTGTGATGCACAAACATATTATCATTTAGCCACTATTTTTAGGTATATCATACCTTAATAGGAACACACCATTAATTGGCCACTACACGCTATCTAGGGAGCGCCACCATCCCCTCTTACTACATTCACACCTATATAGACCCCTTTGGGGCACTATATTAGGGGAGGCTGCATACCTAGTGGGTATCCTAAGCGCAGTCACCCATTACTTTTTTGAATCTTTATATATAACATCTGTGGAGAATTGCAGGTAATGAATTCAGCTGGTGGATAGGCAGTGTTGTATGTGTCAGCCCTGGTTCACATTGGTGCGATTTGACATGTGATTTGACATGTCAAGTCAACGGCAATTGCAACGTTCTAATTGGTGAGGCGCCGCAATTTCCAAAAGTAGTTTCTGTACTACTTTTTGGCGACTTCGGGTGCAGTTTTTATTGACATTAGTGCAAAAACCTGCACAGAAGTCTCTGAAATTCCCCCGCAGTCAGGACTGACATGCAGGAATGAAATCATGTGAGTTCAGCTGAACTCACACGATTTTCTCCCGCTGTCAGTGTGAACCAGGGCTCAAACTGGGCCTTTGTCTTTGTAATTCACCTGCTGCTATCCAAAGGACACCATTTCTTATCAAACTCCTTTAAGTTTACCTTCAAATATCATATGTAGTAATAGAGATTCGCATATCTCCAAATAAACTAAAAGAAAAAAATTCTAATTGTGGTTGCCATCAAATATTCGCAGCTGCGATCAAAAAAGCGTGGTTTCACCTTCTGACCTAGAAATGAGTCATTGTAATCACCCGGAAATTCCTGTGCTGGTCAGGATCTCCATCTAGGTGGACATGGCGAGGTCCATGTTTAGCAAAGAGGAGGTACTGCTCATTTGCCGGGTGTAGGACAAGGGGACAAGGTGTTTTGGGGGGGACGTAGTATGGGCATGTCGCCTGGTATGGTTCAGGAGGGGGGGCGCTTGCTTGTCCCCCCCTTTCCTGACCTGCCAGGTTGCATGCTCGGATAAGGGTCTGGTATGGATTTTGGGGGGACCCCTACATCATTTTTAAAAAATTTTTGGCATGGAGTTCCCCTTAATATCCATACCAGACTCGAAGGACCTGGTATGGACTGGTGGGGGGAACCTACAGCGTTTTTTTATTTGGTTTTTACTCTATATTGCCGGGAACCGGCAATTCATTACAGCCACAAGCAATTTTAAATGACATTTTTTCCTTTAGAAATGTAATTTTGCTGTGGCACTGTTCTAAACACGGGAAAGATGCGCTACTTTACAGGCATACTAAGGACACCCCCAGGCACAATATTTAAAGGAATTTTTAATTTTTATTGTTTCACTTTAAGCATTATTAAAATCACTGCTCCTGAAAAAACGGCCATTTTAAAAACATTTTTTCCAATTGATACATGTTCCCTGGGGCAGGACCCAGGTCCCCATACACTTTTATGGCAAAGAACTTTGCAGGTTCGAGCCCCATCAACTTCCACTATTTCCACATATGTGATCTGACAGGCATGTTCGTCGGCAATAGCGCTGCTTTCCATTTGCATTAGCGTCCAGTTTCTGAAAGTTGAAGTTTTAATTGGCCTTAATTGGGTGCTATTTTCTGGGACTGCAGGATCATTTATTGGCGCTATAGTAAATGACCCCCTATGTGTCTCACACACCACACAAGCTTTTGTCTGAAATACCCGCCGGCGCTGTAACAAAGTACCGCCTCCTGTGAGATAGACAGAACACTGATCCAATGCAGTGAAATTGAATCAGTGTGATGTGTATCATAGGAGCCGCACCCGGCCTAGGAGGCGGGACTTTGTTACAGTGGCCGCCCGGGAAATTCAAATCCAAGCTCCGTGACAGCATGAGATCGTTGCCGCTCTGTGTGATCCAGGAGCACCGACAGGCTGCAATTGGTGGGCACTGGTAGGAAGCAATTAGTGGGCACTGGTGGGCTGCAATTGGTGGGCAGTACCAGGCTGCAATTGGTGATCACTGGTAGGCTGCAATTGGTGGCTAATGGTAGGCTGCAATTGGGTGGGCACTGATAAGCTGCATTTGGTGGGCACTGATAAGGCTGCATTTGGTGGGCACTGATAATGCTGTATTTGGTGGGCACTGGTAGGCAATTGGTGGGCACTGGTAGGCTGCAATTGGTGGGCACTGATGAGGCTGCATTTGATGGACACTGATGAGGCTGCATTTGGTGGGCACTGATAAGCTGCATTTGGTTGACACTGATAAGCTGAATTTGGTGGGCACTAATAAGGCTGCATTTAGTGGGCACTGGTAGGCTGCATTTGATGCATTGATCTCTTGTATCATGTCTGCAGTCCCTGACCATCTCTTGCAGCATGTCCGCAGTCTCTGACCTTTTCTTGTATCATGTCTACAGTCTTTGATCAACTCCTGTAGTATGTCTGCAGTCTCTGACCATTTCTTGTATCATGTCTACAGTCTCTGACCATCTCCTGTAGTATGTTTGCAGTCTCTGACCATCTCTTGTATCATGTCTGCAGTCTCTGACCATCTCCTGTGTCATGTCAGCAGTCTCTGACAATCTCTTGTATCAAGTCTGCAGTCTCTGACCATCTCTTGCATCGTGTCCGCAGTCTCTGACCTTTTCTTGTATCATGTCAGCAGTCTCTGACCATCTCTTTTATCATGTCTGCAGTCTCTGACCATCTTCTTTACTATGTCAGCAGTCTCTGACCATCTCTTGTATCATGTCTGCAGTCTCTGACCATCTCTTGCATCATGTCCGCAATCTCTGACCTTTTCTTGTATCATGCCTGCAGTCTCTGACCATCTCTTTTATCATGTCTGCAGTCTCTGACCATCCCCTTTACTATGTCAGCAGTCTCTGACCATCTCTTGTATCATGTCTGCAGTCTCTGACCATCTCTTGTATAATGACTGCAGTCTCTGACCATCTCTTGTATTATGTCTGCAGTCCCTGACCATCTCTTGTATCATGTTCGCAGTCTCTGACCATTTCTTGTATCAAGTCTACAGTCTCTGACCATCTCCTGTAGTATGTTTGCAGTCTCTGACCATCTCTTGTATCATGTCTGCAGTCTCTGACCATCTCCTGTGTCATGTATGCAGTCTCTGACCATCTCCTGTACCATGTCTGCAGTCTCTGACAATCTCTTGTATCAAGTCTACAGTCTCTGACCATCTCCTGTAGTATGTTTGCAGTTTCTGACCATCTCTTGTATCATGTCTGCAGTCTCTGACCATCTCCTGTGTCATGTCTGCAGTCTCTGACCATCTCCTGTACTATGTCTGCAGTCTCTGACAATCTCTTGTATCAAGTCTGCAGTCTCTGACCATCTCTTGTATCATGTCTGTAGTCTCTGACCATCTCTTGTATCATGTCTGCAGTGTATGACCAGCTCTTGTATAATGTCTGCAGTCTATGACCATTTCTTGTATCATGTCTACAGTCTCTGACCATCTCCTGTAGTATGTTTGCAGTCTCTGACCATCTCTTGTATCATGTCTGCAGTCTCTGACCATCTCCTGTGTCATGTCAGCAGTCTCTGACAATCTCTTGTATCAAGTCTGCAGTCTCTGACCATCTCTTGCATCGTGTCCGCAGTCTCTGACCTTTTCTTGTATCATGTCAGCAGTCTCTGACCATCTCTTTTATCATGTCTGCAGTCTCTGACCATCTTCTGTACTATGTCAGCAGTCTCTGACCATCTCTTGTATCATGTCTGCAGTCTCTGACCATCTCTTGCATCATGTCCGCAATCTCTGACCTTTTCTTGTATCATGCCTGCAGTCTCTGACCATCTCTTTTATCATGTCTGCAGTCTCTGACCATCCCCTTTACTATGTCAGCAGTCTCTGACCATCTCTTGTATCATGTCTGCAGTCTCTGACCATCTCTTGTATAATGACTGCAGTCTCTGACCATCTCTTGTATTATGTCTGCAGTCCCTGACCATCTCTTGTATCATGTTCGCAGTCTCTGACCATTTCTTGTATCAAGTCTACAGTCTCTGACCATCTCCTGTAGTATGTTTGCAGTCTCTGACCATCTCTTGTATCATGTCTGCAGTCTCTGACCATCTCCTGTGTCATGTATGCAGTCTCTGACCATCTCCTGTACCATGTCTGCAGTCTCTGACAATCTCTTGTATCAAGTCTACAGTCTCTGACCATCTCCTGTAGTATGTTTGCAGTCTCTGACCATCTCTTGTATCATGTCTGCAGTCTCTGACCATCTCCTGTGTCATGTCTGCAGTCTCTGACCATCTCCTGTACTATGTCTGCAGTCTCTGACAATCTCTTGTATCAAGTCTGCAGTCTCTGACCATCTCTTGTATCATGTCTGTAGTCTCTGACCATCTCTTGTATCATGTCTGCAGTGTATGACCAGCTCTTGTATAATGTCTGCAGTCTATGACCATCTCCTGTACTATGTCTGCAGTCTCTGACCATCTCCTGTACTATGTCTGCAGTCTCTGACTATCTCCAAAGGAGGCTCTTTACCACGTGATCAGCCGCGTCCAATCACGGCTGATCACGATGTAAACAGGAAGAGCCATTGGTCAGCTTTTCCTCACTCGCGTCTAATAGACGTGAGTAGAGGAGAGCCGAACGGCGGCTCTCCTGACATTGGGGGTCTGCGCTGATTGTTTATCAGCGCAGCCCCCCCTCGGATGCCCCCACTGGACCACCAGGGAAGCCGCCAGGACCACCAGGGAAGCCCCTAACATGTGGATGGCCAGGTACGTCCCCCATGGCCTTCCACATGTGCCAACATATGCCCAATATATGCCACCCAGTGCCTGCAAATGGGCACTGACTGGCACCATTATGGAACATAAAATCAGTGATGCCCAGCAATGCCACCCATCAGTGTCATCAGTGCCACCCATCAGTGCCCACCAGTGCCCATTCGTGCCCATCAGTACCCAGCTATTAGTGACCATCAGTGCCCATCCGTGCCACCTATCAGTGCCGCCTATGAGTGCCCATCAGTGCCGCCTATGAGTGCCCATCAGTGCCACCTATGAGTGCTTATCAGTGTCCATCAGTGCCCATCAGTGCCACCTCATCGTTGCCGATCGGTGCCGCTTTATCAGTGCCCATCAGTGCAGCAATATCAGTGCCCCTCATTGAAGAAGAAAACTTACTTATTTACAAATAAAATAAACAGAAACAAAGAAAAAAAATTTTTTTCAAACATTTTGGTCTTTTTTTATTTGTTGCGCAAAAAATAAAATCACAGAGGTGATCAAATACCACCAAAAGAAAGCTCTATTTGTGGGAACAAAATGATAAAAAAATTGTTTGGGTACAGTGTAGCATGACCGCGCAATTGTCATTCAGATTGCTACAGACCTGAAAGCTGAAAATGGGCCTGGGCAGGAAGGTGTATAAGTGCCTAGTATTGAAGTGGTTAAAGAATATGTTAACCCAACATTTCATATTCCTGATATGTGCCTACTAGATGTATCATCTACTTGTGTGAATACATATCCTGTTCACTTTGTATTGCTTCCTTTGTGTAAAAAAACCCTGGTGTTCCTGCCAGTCCCCCTGCTTTCCTATTAAAAACTGACCACACTAGGCAGGAGAGCACAGCGTGGTGAGTTCTCTATCTATGATGGGAACTCAGCCTGCGCTCCTCCAATTATAGGACTTGTACTTTCACCCCCCCTGCACAGCCTATTACTGGGAAGCTCAGTGGTCTGCTGTTTCTCCTCCCTCACCTCTCTGTGAGGCTGAGAACAGAGGCTATGTGATCATTTAGGCTACTTTCACACTGATCCGCTGCACAAACGTGGCAAAAACAAAGCAGCGATTTTGCCGTGTTTGTGGTGTGGTTTTTAAAAGACATGTGACCCGTGGTTGCGTTTTTGCTGTGTTTTTACAGCCTTTTCCATTGCTGTCAATGGGAAGGTGCGTTTTTGATTTGTTTTTCTTAGCTCCTCAAACATGCTCCAAAAATGCTGCAAGCGGGATTTTTTCCACAGCAACAGAAGTGTGAACACATTCATTGATTTTAAAGGGAAGTATTTTTCTTGAGCTTTTCAGGCACATTTTTTTTTAACACAAAAGCGCTTGAAAAAGCTTTTGAAAAAGCTTTTGAAAAAGGGAAAAAAGGTATTTATAATGTTTTTTTTATATCTAAACACAGATGTCTTGCCTTTCATTTCTATTTTAAACCGAATGGGATGTTTTGCAAGGTGAGGGTTTACATATGCTTTCATCTGCAAAGGCAGCAAATAGGAAAAAACGAATACTATTACTCTTCCACGACGTGGTTGTGGCACGTTGGTGCAGCGCTTATAGGGTTAAAACAGGCAGTGAGGAGGTGTCATATTGCCTCCTCACTGCCTGTCATACACCACTGATAAGTGATCTGAATGCAGCTTGCTTTTCAGAGGTGCAGCCTTTTAGACGCAAGTCTAATAAATGTAGCCTAAAGGGGATTGCACAATCAAATTGTATAGTGTATGGCCAGCCTAATACTGCTTTAACTAATAATTGATTTACTGCTTACACATCAGCTATGGCAATGTCCATAGAGTAGCAATGCTACACATAATGATCACATTCACTTTGGGGGGGCATTTGAATAATTGTTTACAACTTCTAAGTGAGAAAATCAAAGCAGCCAAGCCAAAGGCTTCCTCTGAATGAAGCCAGCTCCATGTGATATAAGCAAACACAAATAAGAATGACAAGGATGTGTTGTGATATTAGTAATTGACTGTATTTGGACATGATCTAGATTGCTACTTGGTGTATGTAGGTCCCCAGCATCTGATTAATGACCTCAATTGAACATCTGTCACGCTGGAGTCAATTATTTCTCAAGTGCATCCTATTGTTGGAGGATTATGAAGCTTCATTTCTCATGTCTCTGCCTCTGTAGGGCTAATGATCTGTTGTCCAAACTGCAGAGCATCCATAATTGCTCTGATGGCTTCACTACAGGACCTGCGCACAGTCCACTGCTAATACACATAGGACATGGCTTGTCCACATAGAAGTCTAGGAGTAATGACATATATTATTAGATTTATAGTGCAGGACACTTCATTGTCATTAGAAGTGATTAATGGATTATCTGAAAATCACTGTAGATCTTGTAAAGAAGTGATCTCCTGTGTGGGGAGATCCTAGTCCTGGACAATACAAGTCCTAAGGCTGGACAGGAGATGGTGTTCTGCTGCAAGTTTACTTATTAATGAGATTGCACACAGTGTGCTGTAGAACAGATGGCTGAGCCCTGCCTGGGCAGCCTCACATAAACGTTCCAGCAGATCCATGCTGTATCCTTCCAGATTTGATAGATTTCCCAGAATCCTAGCATATAGGTCCCAGGGTGGTAATGAGCTGGTATGGGAGCTTAGGGACGCCTGCCCACCTGCCACCATCTGCTGAGCCCCAACATAAACAATATAAATAGTGGACACAACAGTCAACCATTGAGGTGATCAGTCCAGTGCTGGGATCACAGCATATACCACGCTGCTGCCTGTGTTATAGACATTGGTGACTGTGCCAGAGACTACCAGGGGCATCTAAACTACCTATATGATGTTCTAGAAGTTCGCAACTATACTTTTGGAGATATCCCAGGACTGCTGAAGACATGAAATCTGATGCATCATCTCCTCCTATGGATCCCACTTCTGGGTGCCAGGGACAGTCCAAGGGGGCATCGAGATGCCTACTGAGGTGCATGCCAACCAGAGTGGAAGGGTCAACCAAGAGGAGGCTGGCAGCCAATGCCAGGGAAAGGAGGAGGATGCAAGGGCTTAACACAGCGTTTGATAGCCTGAGAAAAGTGGTCCCTCAATGGGGAGAGGACAAGCAGCTGTCCAAGTACGAGACCCTACAGATGGCACTGAGTTACATCATGGCACTAAACAGGATCCTAACAGAAGCAGAGAGATACAGGGATGGAGGGGACTGGTCTGCCACCCATCACTATGAACAATTTAATCAGGACTGTCAGAGCTACCTGGAACTGTCTTCTCCAAATGACTGTGATCACTTCATTTCACAGACCTTTTCCCACTAGGGGAGGTGGCAGGACTTTCAATGTACTCAACAGGACTGGCACAATACCTGAACCCCTTTATATGCAGTGATGCCTACAGGGACTATTAGGAAGAATATAAATGATGGGGGTTCTTATTTATAGACTATAAAAATTGAATATAACTATTACAGACCGTTTATTGAGAATATTGATGCTTTGGGTTATTGTAACATTTATCCTTGCAGAATAACAATCATTGTAGCATTCTATTTTGGGACAAAAGGCATTTATGGGTTAATTCGTTTTATTTCTGGCTTAATTCTTATTATTGTTAGGTTAACTTGTCTTATTAATGTTATTACTTCATTTCATAGACCATTTCCTAATGGGGAGGGTGTCAGGAGGTTGTATGTATTACATAGGACTGGTACAACACCTGCACCCCTCTATATGAAGAATATAGACCACGGGGACTGGTTTATAAACTATTAGATCACATGGCTATCAATATATCTATTATAGACCATTGGATGAGAATATTGATGCTTTGGGATATTATAACATTTACCTTTGCAGCAAAACAATCATTGTAGCATTATGGACTGAGACAAAGGTATTTAAGGGTTAATTCTTCTTATTACTGTAATCATTTAATTACACAGACCATTTCCTAATGGGGAGGGCGTCAGGAGGTTTTATTTATTAAAAAGGACTGGTACAAAACCTGCACCCTCTCTGTATGAAGAGTACAGACCATGGGGGCTGGTTTATAAACTTAGATCACATTAAATGGCATATATCTATTACAGACTGCTGGTCGAGAATATTGATGCTTTGGGTTATTATAACATTTATCTTTGCAGGTAACAATCATTGTAGCATTCTGTGTTGGGACAGAAAGTATTTATGGTTTAAATCTTATTATTGATAGGTTTATTATTCTTATTACTGTGATTACTTTATTTCAAAGACCATTTTCTAATGGGGAGGTTCTATGTATTAAATAGGACGGGTATAACACCTGCGCCCCTCTGTATGAAGAATACAAACCATGGGGGGGGGGTTATAAACTTAGATCACATGAAATTGAATATATCTATAATAGACCATTGGTTGAGAATACTGATTTTGGTTATTGAAGCATTTACTTTTGCGGGGTGGCAATCATTGTAGCATCCTGTGTTGGGATGAAATGCGTTTCTGTATTCATTTATCTTATTACTGTGATCACTTAATTACACAGGCCTTTTCCTACTAGGTAGGGTGTCAGGACTTTCCATGTACTCAACAGGACTGGCACAATACCTGCACCCCTTTATATGAAGAATTTAAATGGTGGGGGCTAATTTATAAACTATTAGATCACATGGCAATGACTATATCTATTATAGACCATTGGTTGAGAATATTCATGCTTTGAGATATTGTAACATTTACCTTTGCAGCATAACAATCATTGTTAGGGCAAAGGCATTTCTGGGTTAATTCTTCTTATTACTATGATCACTTAAACCGTCTCCTACTAGGGAGAGTGTCAGGACTTTTCATGTACTCAACAGGACTGATATAACACCTGCACCCCTCTATATGAAGAATATAAATGATGGGTACTGATTTATAGACATGAGATTGAATTGAATATATCTATTATAGACCATTGGTTGTTTTGGGTTGTTGTAGCATTTTATCTTTGCAAGATAACAATCATTGTAGCATTCTGTGTTGGGACAGAAGGTGCTGTATTTCTGGGTTCTCATTGCACTGACATTGTAACCTTGTCCAGCCTGTTACTGCAATCACAGAAAGTTAGAATGTAACAAGTGTTTCCTATGGAACAAAGGATAGCAGTTTGTAGTTGTATAATAAAATGAAGGTTTGGAAACCAAGTTGGTTGCTAAAGTGCTCTATAGAATAGAAGAAAATACAGGTGTCATTATACTTTGTACTTTCATATCTATTAGCCATTAAAGAAAAAATGTTTTTTTTTATAGCACACTTGTCTGAATTATTTACTGTATGTCACTAAGGCAACACATACACGACAATCCGATTGTACAATCTCATTTAGATCAATACAAGGGCCTGCCTAATTTACTACTGATTGAATGGATTGTTTAGGTTTGTCCCCATATTACATAGTTTTATTAACATTAAAGCCGTCCATAGAGCATATATGGGCAGGCTGAATGTACCCAAGTTGATCGACTGATTAACTTGGGTACAACCACCCCGCCAGAACACTTTTGTCAACGCTCTCAGCCATTGGCTAAGAGCACTGATCAGAAGCCGATCGGCAGACCTTTTTTGGTCATGCCCCTTCAACAGAAGCTTGCCGACTTCAGTACACACGGGACCAATGGTGGTCGTTTTCTATTGAGTGTGTACTAGGCTATATATTTTTTTTCGAAGGTTTAATCATTTTTAGATCGGATTCCCCTAGACCTGAACATTACTTAAATGGTTCCTCCACAGTAAAAGGGCTGGCAAAGCCTAATTCAGACAAAATAACACAAACATTATGTATTAAAGTGGTTGTACACCCTGTGCAACCACTTTTACCTACAGGTAAGCCTATATTACGGCTTACCTGTAGGTGCTGGAGATATCTCCTAAACCTCCACGGTTTAGGAGATATTTACAAAAAAGCTGCGCGCCGATGTCTACGGTGCATGCACACTTTAGAAAGGGCACATCATGCCATTTCTAATAAGGGTCATGCCGTGACTGGCAGCTCCCACACGCATGCGTGGGAGTGACGTCACGTGACTCCGGCCAGTCACAGACTCGGAGTTCAGGGCTCTGGAAGGAAGAGGGGTGAAGATGGATGCTCGCTGCTAGTGGGGACAGCGGTGACATTGCAGGCTTCAGTTTCAGGTAAGTGACACATAATGGGCTACTCTGCAATGCATAGTAGCCCATTATGCTTTACCTTTGCAGGGAAATAAAGAGGAAGAAAAACCCACCAGGGTTTACTTCCTCTTTAATATGACTGTATACCTTTCAGACCATATTGTACATAAAACTAAACGCAACACATTGGAAATGCAGGTACTTTGATGTAAATCTAACATGCATTTTCATAAGCATTGTGTTGCCTTTCTTTATGTGCATTGGCATGCGTTTTTAAGTCATCTTTTGTGAAGTGACAGGTCCATGGAAGGGTCAAAATACTTTAGGTCACACTAGCCTGCACAGCAAAAGGCAGCAGTGTTCCATGCAGGCTAGTGTCAGACTCGGTTCACACTGTAAATGGCCGCGGATGACACAGGAATGCTGTGCGTCCTTGTTCTCGGTCTCAGGGATGAGTCAGGGCCGAATCTTTGCCTGAATTCGGCTCTGAAACTGAGCCAAAGACGCACAGCATTGGATGTGATTTTTCCATGTAACCAGCCTCAGAGTTGGCTGCAGTAGGGAGCAGTGTGATGCACTTACTTGTTTTTTTAATTATAAGTGTCACATAAGGATTTACTAAAACTGGTGCACTCAGAATCTGCTGCAGCTGTTCAATTAAGATTTGACAACAAGCCCCCGTTCCCATGGGGCCGTTTTGACATGCGATTTGACTTGTCACCATCCGAATCGGTGTGATGCCGACTTTGCAGAGCCACACCAATTACCAAAAATATTTCCCGCACTACTTTTGGCGACTTCGGGGGTGATTTCAATACACATCTGTGCAGGAATCCTCACAGATGTCTCTGAAATTGCTCTTGAAGTCGGCCTGAAATGCGGATTTGTAATTGTGCGAGTTCATCTGAACTCGCACGATTTCAAACTGGCATTCAGTGTGAACCCAGGCTAAAACCTGGAAGCG
This sequence comes from Lithobates clamitans, assembly GCA_037952925.1. Taxonomy (NCBI): domain Eukaryota; kingdom Metazoa; phylum Chordata; class Amphibia; order Anura; family Ranidae; genus Lithobates; species Lithobates clamitans. Next base: position 5,617,289 of record JBBGZY010000896.1, on the reverse strand, counting down.
GATTGGTTTCTATGCAGAGCAGCACCAGATTTTGCACACTCCAGTTTTAGTAAATCCCCCGATTGTGACACTTCATTCACGTTCTGCACAACAGCATGGTGCATTGTGCTGCTCTACGGTGACATTCAGTGCGCTGTGGAAAAAGACACAAGCATTGTGTTGTGAATAGGGCACATAGAAAATAATTGTTCTCTTTGTGCCCCAGCCGTGACCTATATTTATCAGCCGTGTCATTTTTAACCCCCCCCCCCTAAAAAAACATAATAAATTGCTCATTACCAGTACTTAGATGTGGTGACTGCATTAGGGTGCCCACGTGTCCCGGATTGCCCGGGACATTCCCGCAATTGGCAGGTCTGTCCCAGGTACCGGGCACCTTCATTCCGGGACAATACAGTGTCCAGGAATGGAATTAACAGAGCGAACAAACCCCGCCATAGCGCTGGCGCTCACTCTGCCTCCAGCTCCACCTGAGACTCTGGTCACTGGTTGCTATAGCCGCCTGGTGGCTAGCAACCAGTGAGCTCACAGCGCGACTCTGCTCAGCATGCAAAGCGAAGGAGAAGTTAGCTTTCTCCTCCTCCGCGCCTAACGCTCTCCACCTTACCAGACGAGGCTGTCAGCGGGGGCATCCCCGAGTACACAAATCCACCGGCACTGTTACCATCTCTGCAGCTCTGCCTCTGGATGTCTCCCTGCCTGGTACCACAGAGCAGACCGAAGCCGCCTCCCCCTTCTTGGCTACTTACAAGTACACGGAGAGGGAAGAGGGACACCGCTGTGGATTCCTGGCGCTGATCTGAGGTCTGTTCTAAGCTTATATTATGTGTATGTAGATAGACAGAGGAGGGACAGGGACAGTGATCAGGAAAAGGGTAAAAAGCGCCCCCCCAGCACGTTTCTGACACCCACCTCTCCACTAGCACAAGTGGAGGGGGGGGTCTGTACTGTGGGAGGTTCTCTACTTAGTGGGGGGTCTGTACTATACTTCTGTGAGGTTCTGTACTTAGGGGGTTCTACAATGAGGGAGGGGGGTCTATACTTAGTCAGGGGGGTCTATACTGATGGAGAAGGGGGTCTGTATTTAGTGGGGGGTCTATACTGAGGGGGGGAAGTCTGTACTGAGGGAGGGGAATGTATACTTGATGGAGGGGGGTCTTTAATAAGGGGGTATATACTTAATGGAGAGGGGGGTCCATACGGAGGGAGGGGGCCTATAGTTAGTGAAGAGGGGGGTCCGTACTGAGGGAGGGGCCTATAGTTAGTGGAGGGGGTCCGTACTGAGGGAGGGGGTCTATAGTTAGTGGAGGAGGGTCCGTACTGAGGAAGGGGGTCTATAGTTAGTGGGGGGGTCTGTACTGAGGGAGAGGGGCTATACTTAGTGGAGAGGGGGTTGCGTACTGAGGGAGGGGGTCTATAGTTAGTGGGGGGTCCGTACTGAGGGAGGGGGCCTATACTTAGTGGGGGGGTCCGTACTGAGGGAGGGGACTTATACTTAGTGGAGAGGGGGCCGGACTGAGGGAGGGGGTCTATAGTTAGTGGGGGGTCCGTACTGAGGGAGGGGACTTATACTTAGTGGAGAGGGGGCCGGACTGAGGGAGGGGGTCTATAGTTAGTGGGGGGGGTCCGTACTGAGGGAGGGGACTTATACTTAGTGGAGAGGGGGCCGGACTGAGGGAGGGGGTCTATAGTTAGTGGGGGGGTCCATACTGAGGGAGGGGACTTATACTTAGTGGAGAGGGGGCCGTACTGAGGGAGGGGCCTATAGTTAGTGGAGGGGGTCCGTACTGAGGGAGGGGGTCTATAGTTAGTGGAGGAGGGTCCGTACTGAGGAAGGGGGTCTATAGTTAGTGGGGGGTCTGTACTGAGGGAGAGGGGCTATACTTAGTGGAGAGGGGGTTGCGTACTGAGGGAGGGGGTCTATAGTTAGTGGGGGGTCCGTACTGAGGGAGGGGGCCTATACTTAGTGGGGGGGTCCGTACTGAGGGAGGGGACTTATACTTAGTGGAGAGGGGGCCGGACTGAGGGAGGGGACTTATACATAGTGGAGAGGGGGCCGGACTGAGGGAGGGGACTTATACTTAGTGGAGAGGGGTCCGGACTGAGGGAGGGGGTCTATAGTTAGTGGAGGAGGGTCCGTACTGAGGAAGGGGGTCTATAGTTAGTGGGGGGGTCTGTACTGAGGGAGAGGGGCTATACTTAGTGGAGAGGGGGTTGCGTACTGAGGGAGGGGGTCTATAGTTAGTGGGGGGTCCGTACTGAGGGAGGGGGCCTATACTTAGTGGGGGGGTCCGTACTGAGGGAGGGGACTTATACTTAGTGGAGAGGGGGCCGGACTGAGGGAGGGGGTCTATAGTTAGTGGGGGGTCCGTACTGAGGGAGGGGACTTATACTTAGTGGAGAGGGGGCCGGACTGAGGGAGGGGGTCTATAGTTAGTGGGGGGGGTACATACTGAGGGAGGGGACTTATACTTAGTGGAGAGGGGGCCGGACTGAGGGAGGGGGTCTATAGTTAGTGGAGGAGGGTCCGTACTGAGGAAGGGGGTCTATAGTTAGTGGGGGAGTCTGTACTGAGGGAGAGGGGCTATACTTAGTGGAGAGGGGGTTACATACTGAGGGAGGGGGTCTATAGTTAGTGGGGGGTCCGTACTGAGGGAGGGGGCCTATACTTAGTGGGGGGGTCCGTACTGAGGGAGGGGACTTATACTTAGTGGAGAGGGGGCCGGATTGAGGGAGGGGACTTATACATAGTGGAGAGGGGGCCGGACTGAGGGAGGGGACTTATACTTAGTGGAGAGGGGGCCCGACTGAGGGAGGGGGTCTATAGTTAGTGGGGGGGGTCCGTACTGAGGGAGGGGACTTATACTTAGTGGAGAGGGGGCCGGACTGAGGGAGGGGGTCTATAGTTTGTAGGGGGGGTCCGTAATGAGGGAGGGGTGTCTATACTGAGGGAAGGGGGTCTGTACTAAGAGAGGGGAGTCTATTATTACAATGTAATAATAGAAATACATTTTAAGCATGGTGTTTGGATGGTATAAGTGATGATATAAGCAGGGTATTGGGATGATATAAGTGCTAAAACCAGCCATTCACCCGACAAATCACTCTCCGCCAAAATCCCGCCAACGAACAAACTACATTCAACACAACCCCCCCGCCCCCCCGTCCTTGGCAAAATTGTCCCTGAATGGCAGTTTGGAAATGTGGTCACCCTAGACTGCATTCGCTTTCTTTATTTAAGGTTTTTTTTTATGATCCTGTATCATATACTGTACTATACAGAGAAGCAACATTGTCACCCTAGGACAGGAATTGAGTTAGCACTGAAGCTTTTCCAAACACTTTAAAGCATTAGTCCAGCAAAAAAATTTGTGTTTGAAGTGGGGAAGGAATAGAACCCATGTAAGCTATGACTGATATCTGGGGCTCTATCAGAAAGTATTCTCCCACACGCCTGATATTTCCTGTCCCAGTGACAACCAGTTTGACCAGAAAAGAAGTGAGGAATAAATGAGGGGGTTCTACTCTACAGGCAGTCTGGAATTGCAGTAAAATGAGACAGAAGTTATAATCCTTCCCAACCTCAGCAATGTTTAAAAAAAAACAAACATATTTTTTGAATGGGTGTTGCTGAAAGACTGCTCCTCATTTTGATATATGTATAAAAATTGTGTTTTTACATACATTTATATGATATACAGGATCTATAAATTGAGGGGGTGGAGCTATCAAGCATCCACCCAACCTCCATTCATGAATCCTGTTGCATTCATAGGAGCTACAGTGCCTTGAAAAAGTATTTATACCCCTTGAAATTTTCTACATTTTGTCATGTTACTGCCAAAAACATAATGTATTTTATTGGGGTTTTATGTGATAGATAGACTTTAACAGTTTTTCTTCTTATGCCGCGTACACACGAGCCGACTTTCCGGCATATTTGGTCCGGCGGACCAGAGTCCGCCGAACAATCCGACCGTGTGTAGGGTCCGGCGGACTTTTCCGGCGGACTTTTTCCCAAAAGCCCGCCGGATCTAGATTTGAAACAAGTTTTAAATCTTTCCGTCGGACTCATGTTCTGGCGGAAAGTCCACTCGTCTGTATGCTGGTCTGACGGAAAGCCCGCTCGTGTGTATGCTGGTCCAACGGACCAGATACGACGCGAGGGCAGGGTATTGCATTTCGCTCTCGCTGCAATAGGAAAAACAAAATTTCCTATTGCGGCGAGCGCGGGTCATACCAGGCCACACTTTCCGGTGGGCTAAGTCTGCCCGTCTTTCCGACGGACTTTCGCTGGAGTTGACTTTCAGAATGAACGGGCTTGCCCACACATGGACAAGTCCGTTCATTTTGAACGTGACTCAGGTGCAACAGGACTAGAAAAGGAAGTCAATCTTGCCGCTTTTATCGGCAAGATTGACACCTTGCGAGGTATGGATTATAAAGGGAAGCCCCTACGCCGAAAAAACGGCGTGGGGTACCCCCTAAAATCTATACCAGACCCCGATCCAAGCACGCAGCCCGGCCGGTCAGGAAAGGGGGTGGGGATGATCGAGCGTCCCCCCTCCTGAACCGTACCAGGCCGCATGCCCTTACCATGGGGGAGTGGGTGCGGTGGGGGAGGGGGTGCCCTGCGGGGGCCCCCCCACCCCAAAGTACCTTGTCCCCATGTTGATGAGGACAAGGGCCTCTTCCCGACAACCCTGGCCGTTGGTTGTCGGGGTCTGCGGGCGGGGGGCTTATAGGAATCCGGGAGCCCCCTATAATAAGAGGGCCCCTAGATCCCAGCACCCCACCCTTTGTGAATGAGTATGGGGTACATGGTACCCCTACCCATTCACCTAGGCAATAAGTGTCAATAATAAATCACACTATACAGGTTTTTAAAATAATTTATTAAACAGCTCCGGGGGGGTCTTCTTCCGGCTTCGGGGGTCCCTCTGGTTTCTCTTCTCCCGGCGTCCGGTTGGTTCTTCTCCGCTTTCTCCGGCCTCTTCTCCCGGTGTTCCAGTTCTTCGGCCGGCTCCTCCGCTGTCTTCAGGCCGCTCTCTTAACAGCGGAGGTCCGGATTTCTGGGCTTCTGGGCTTCTTGTCTTCTTCCCTCTTCTCTTCTCCAGATGTTGACACGACGCTCTCTCCGGCTGGACTGCTCTCTGAGGGCTCCGTTGTGACTTATATAGGCGGAGACCCCGCCCCCTTATGATGTCACAGTCCCTGTATTGACCACGCCCCCTAAACATCACAGTCCCAGCATGCCCAGAGACTGTGACATCATAAGGGGGCGGGGTCTCCGCCTATATAAGTCACAACGGAGCCCTCAGAGAGCAGTCCAGCCGGAGAGAGCGTCGTGTCAACATCTGGAGAAGAGAAGAGGGAAGAAGACAAGAAGCCAAGAAGCCCAGAAGTCTGGACCTCCGCTGGCAAGAGAGCGGCCTGAAGACAGCGGAGGAGCCGGCTGAAGAACTGGAACACCGGGAGAAGAGGCCGGAGAGAGCTAAGAAGAACCAACCGGACGCCGGGAGAAGAGGAACCGGAGAGACCCCCGAAGCTGGAAGAAGACCCCCGAAGCCAGAAGAAGACCCTGTCCTAGATCCTTCACAGCTTTCACAGTGATCGGACATCCATTTTAAGTGTATGGCAATAAAGGGAAAAGAGTGTATATAGTGTAATACTGCTAGGTTTATTCATAAAATCCAAAAATATTACACTTACATCAAAAACTTTAAAACGTGCAGAGAAACGCTGCCTTGGCGTGCAAACAATCATCACTAGGTCTCCTCAGCTTGACACATTTCGCCCCTCCCACTGGGCGTCATTAGAAGCTAAAAGTTAAAGGTTTTACACAACTGGTGTTTGGTTGGAAGTATATTTTTCTATATGAATGATCGATTGAGTTCAAGCCAATCATGTCATTCATTATGGAAAAGGTAATTTTTTGTCCAATAATAATTGTTGGTTTCAATCAAAGATAATCATGATTACTGCAATGGTTGCAAATTTTAAACCAAGTCCTTTAAAATAAGGTGCAGTAAATATTGATATATATTGTTATATCTGACCAGTGGCATCGCTAGGGGGTGGCTATTGGGGCTATAGCCCCAAATCTGGGGCCCGTAGCCCAAGTCTCTTGTCTCAGGGGTCCCTGCCTAACTAGCAGGCCGTGGCCTCTCTGCAGCCTGGCCACGAGTGTGCATGCGAGAGCCAGGCAGGCGGATGAGAGAAGCGAGCAGGTGAATAAGCAGAGATGACATCATCTCTCTCCGCCTGCCCCACATCACAGCTCTCCTGCCCTTACTCAGAACCGAAGTGTCCCACCTGGTCTATCCATCAGCGGAGCTTTCCTTACATAAACGGTCTCCCGGCAGCCCCTGTGTCCTGTGACAGCTGCTTGTGATGCTTCATTGATGGTCTCTTCGGTCCATTCTTTAGTGGAGCCCTTCGTTGATAAGTGGGATCTGGCGGCTCCTGACGCTGACCTGGCAATTGCTGACACTGATTCCCCTGGCATCCCTGGTGTGTGTAGTGTGGCTCTCTGTCTCAGTGGCCAGAAGATCTGCTGAGCCATCCATCTGGGGATCCTAAGTTCTGCACACACATAAGAGCAACCTGAATATGATATTGGACTATCTATCATTGTTTTTAATAAAGTGAATTCTCTTCTTCTTCTTTTTTTTTTTTATTTGTTTTTATATTTATTTGAACTTTGGCTACCTTGCTCTTTCTGCTTGCAGTTTCTGTAAAAGCTCAGTATATGCTGTGGCGAACTGCTCATGGACTCTCTCGGACACACTGGGTTGGCTGCTTTCAGTGTCAAATGCCTTTTTTACACATGAATTTGTGAATTGTAACATTTCAGTGGTGTTATTCATGGACTTTCAATTTAGATCGATTTGATTTAATTAAATTTAATTCAATTTGATTTAATTTTATTTATTTAATTATTTATTTATCTAATTAATTTATCAATTCAATTCAACGTAATTGATTAATCGTATCATGTTTTTTTTTTTAATAATATATTTTTTACTTATTTAATTTTTTTTCTCCTTATTCGTTTGTGAAAGTTTTTTGCTGGCTGAGAAGTAACTTTAACTGTAGTTTTGTTAGCAGCGGGCACCAGTATCTGCTGCCTGCTATGATCTCCAAATTGTAAACTGATCATTGTCGGTGTCAGCAGAGGCTGCCATGGCTCTGCCTCTACCCACCGCCCAACTGTGAGTCTGTGGCTGGAAGCTGGTGCACACACTGCACTTTTACTGTGCCGATCCTGTTACTCAATATCTCACTCACAAATTCTGAAGTGAACAGCTTAATATACTTGAGGTTGATGACTTTGCACAGACACCTTGTGATCTATCCAATCCCTGCTTTGGCTGCCTCAGCAGCCACACAGCAGAGATTGGACAGATCACATGAATTTCTTTTCAGAGATATTTGACAGATAGGGAGGAGGCAATATGTCACCTCTTTACCACCTGTTTTAACCCCCTAAATGATTAATTAACCCCACCACAATCACGTGGATTCCACTCGGTTGCAGGAAAGATGCAGCATGGACCCTTTTATTTGAATTTGTTTTCATTTGGTAGTGCCCACCAAATGCAACTTGGTGTATAATTTGACACTGTGAGGTATGAAGTGGTAGATTGTCTCACACTGTGCTGTGATGTAAAAGGTACTGCATGCAGTACTTTCTTTTACAGCACACAGCACTGCAACACATCATGTGAACTGGACATACCAGAGACAAGGCATTTTGTTTTGTCGTGTGATGGGACTGTGCTGGAATCAGGGGCGGATCCAGGGGGGGGGGCAACAGGGCAATTGCCCCCCCGAAATAGTCGCACTGACAATCTCCCATCATGTCATTGCTGCCTCTGCCCGCAGCCCGAGTCTCTCTCTCACATCAGCCGATCAGCGGCAACGAGAGAGAGACCCGTCTAATGTAGTTGCGGCCGCACTGACAGTGACTGACTAGGAGGAGGGGTGGGTGGAGCCTCTTCCCTGCACTCGTTGCTAACGCCGGGGCCGCCCGGCGTCTAGCAACGAGTGACGTCAGAGTCACGTTGGCAGTGGCGTTTCTGGGGTATGGCAGCCATGGACGCCATGGGAGCGCAGCAAAAAGCCACCCCCGCACGAAAAAACCTTCACCTGTCCGGCGCCGGCACAGCAATTGTTTCTTGGCCTGGGGAGGCGAGTGACAGGCGCCTTCATTATGGATTACGGCCGATGACTGGCCAGACCGGATCCACGTAGGGTAACAGTGTCCCTCTGCGCGGCATCATCTTCTCCACGGAGGAGCGGGGAATGTGGCATGAGGAGAAGGAATGGTTGAGGGCAGGACGGAAAACCCCCAGCAGCAGCACCAAGGATAGCAGCGTTAGTGTTGGCTCCAGTGACTGGGCAGGCAGCAGGGAGATTACATTATCTCTCTGCTGCCTGACTCTGGGACACAGCAAGAGACAACCAAACCACCTTAGCAGGCCAGTGGCAATCCGCAAGGTGTGGCAGGTGACGTGGCAAGTGGCAATCCGCAAGGTGTGGCAGGTGACGTGGCAAGTGGCAATCCGCAAGGTGTGGCAGGTGACGTGGCAAGTGGCAATCCGCAAGGTGTGGCAGGTGGCCTGGCAAGTGGCAATCCGCAAGGTGTGGCAGGTGACGTGGCAAGTGGCAATCCGCAAGGTGTGGCAGGTGACGTGGCAAGTGGCAATCCGCAAGGTGTCGCAGGTGACGTGGCAAGTGGCAATCCGCAAGGTGTGGCAGGTGACCTGGCAAGTGGCAATCCGCAAGGTGTGGCAGGTGACGTGGCAAGTGGCAATCCACAAGGTGTGGCAGGTGACGTGGCAGGTGAAGTGGCAATCCACAAGGTGTGGCAGGTGACGTGGCAATCCGCAAGGTGTGGCAGGTGACGTGGCAATCCGCAAGGTGTGGCAGGTGACGTGGCAAGTGGCAATCTGCATCTGGTGGCAGGCAAGTGACAATCCGCAACGTGTAGCAGGTAACGTGGCAAGTGACAAACTCAGGTCTCCCACTGATTCTGCATTATGGTGAGTTGAACTATTTCATTTTATATTACAATGTAATTATAGAAAAAATGTGCTTCAATCATCCTGACACTGGTGCCGGGATGATTGAAGCGCAAACACCAGCCGTTTCCCCGATAAATTGCCCACAAAGAAAACGGATTTTCTGGCAGTGCCCCTCCCGAGACAAGACTCTGGATCCGCCCCTGGCTGGAATAGCCACCCACCACAGTCCCACCACATCTGGTGTAAGTATACCTAAAGGGGGAGCAGTAAAACAACGGCACAACTGCATGGCCTTACTCCTCCAAACCACATATGTGAAAGACTCCTGAAAAAAACAGGCCAAAGCAAGGATGAGAAACGCTGGTCTATACATGTGCTCTTTGATTTAAGGCATGTTTTCTTATGGTTTTAAAAACAATTTTATTGAAAGTACTATATATACTATATATATACTGTATATATATAATATATATATACAGTATGTTCAAACCTATAAACTATTTATACTTTCATTCTTGAAAGTAGGTGCGTAAATTGGGGCAGGCTTTTAGGGGCCCCAGTGCATTACTTTGCCCAGGGCCCATGATGCTATTAGGATGTCCCTGCTGACAACTGCACCTGCCTCTGTGCTAAATGGACCAGTGCTGCCAACCTGCCACCAATGCAGCGACAATGCACATTTGGTGGCACTGGCTGGCATGGCAAGTGACAATCCACAAATAGTGGCAGGTGACGTGGCAAGCGATCGTCCACATCTGTTGGCAAGTGACAATCCACATCTGGTGGCTGTATCCGGATGTATCAGAATTTCCAAATTAGAAGAGTACCAAATTTAATGAATCCGAAATAACGAAATTCGGATTCGGACGAAATTCAAATTCAAATCGTTTTCTAATAGTTTTCAAATTCGAATAGTTTTCCAATTTCCAAAGAGAATAAAATAGAATAGAATATAAAGGAATAGAATAGAAAAAAACTTTTTTTTTCTATTCCTTTATTTTCTATTCTATTTTATCCTTTTTGAAAATTGGAAAACTATTCGAATTCGAAAACTTTTCGAATTGGAAAACTATTCAAAATTGATTTGAAAAATGAATAAACGAAACGAATCCCGAAAATGAATTAAACGAATGAAACTAATTTAACTAAACGAATTTAAGCAAATCAAAACGAAACAAAACGAATTTTTTCGTTCTGCACAAGTCTAGCAGCAACCACCTTTAAAGACTTTGTCACTTAACTGCAGCTGAATTGTTGGTGCAAGTTCCCGGATGTCTAAGACTCTGCTGCTATGGAGGACTTTGACAAGTTTACGCTTTTAAACTCTTGGGAAGAAAAGTTTAATGTTCATACCTGCTCCCTTGCTTTCAAAAGGAAATGTTTGGTGTTCTTCTGTTGGTCCAATATATCCTTTTTTAAATATTTTTTTTATATTTTTCAGCCCTAACATAGCCGAATGAGATTCTCTGCGCAGGTAAATCAGACATGGAAAGGAAAATAGGTACAGTGCCTTGCAAAAGTATTCACCCCCTTGGCATTTTTTGTGTTTTATTGCCTCACAACCTGGAATTAACATGGATTGTTTGAGGATTTGCATCATTTAATTTACAGAACATGCCCACAACTTTGAAGATTTTTTTTTTATTGTTAAGCAAACAAATAGGACAAAATAACAGAAAAAGTCAATGTGCATAACTTTTCCCCCCCCCTAAAGTCAATACTTTGTAAAGCCACCTTTTGCGGCTATCACAGCTCCAAGTCGCTTTGGATATGTCTCTATGAGCTTGCCACATCTTACCACTGGGATTTTTGCCCATTCCTCTTTGCAAAATTGCTCCAGCTCCTTCAGGTTGGATGGTTTGCGCTTACATGTTTCCCCTTAAACCACTCAAGTGTTGCTTTAGCAGTGTGTTTGAGGTCATTGTCCAGCTGGAAGGTGAACCTCCATCCTAGCCTCAAATCATACACAGAGTGGTACAGGTTTTGCTCAAGAATTTCCCTGTATTTAGCACCATCCATCTTTCCCTCAACTCTGACCAGTTTCCCAGTCCCAACTGCTGAAAAACATGGTGTTCTTTGGGTGATGTGATGTGTTGGGTTTGCGCCAGACATAGCGTTTTCTCTGAAGCCAAAAAGTTCAATTTTAGTCTCATCAGACCAGAGCACCTTCCTCCATACATTTTGGGAGTCTCCCACAAGCCTTTTTGCAAACTCAAAATGTGCCATTTTGTTTTTTTCTGAAAGTAATGACTTTCTTCTGGCCACTCTGCCATAAAGCCCAACTCTATGGAGTTGGTTTATTGTTGGCTTATTGTCGTCCTATGTACAGATGCTCCAGTCTCTGCTGTAGAACTCTGCAGCTCCTCCAGGGTTACCTTAGGTCTCAGTGCTGCCTCTCTGATTAATGCCCTCCTTGCCCGGTCCATGAGTTTTGGTGTGCGGCCGTCTCTTGGCAGGTTTGCTGTTGTGCCATGTTCTTTCCATTTGGTTATGATAGATTTGATGGTGCTCCTAGGGATCATCAAAGATTTGGATATTTTTTTATTACCTAACCCTGACTTGTACTTCTCAACAACATTGCCCCTTACTTATGTGACTTCTGAAGGTAATTGGTTGAGCTTTTTATGGGCTTCATAACAAAGGGGGTGAATACATACGCACATGCCAATTATCAGTTTTTAATTTCTGAAAAATAGTTTTTATGTACATATTTTTCTAAATTAACTTCACCAACTTAGACTATTGTGTTCTGATCCATCACACATAATTCAGATTAAAAAAACATTGACCTAAAGGCTGTAATGTAACAAAATAGGTAAAAAGCCAAAGGGCTGAATACTTTTGCAAGGCACTGTATCTAAACTTTAGAGTAGATACACTTTAGATTCCCCATCCTTCATGTTAGGTAAACCAGGGGTGGGAGAATTATTTTTTGTTTACAATCATTGGGTGCTTTCCTTCCATTGCTGACATCTTGCCTTTATGTACAGTTGGAGGCATTATATGATATTTGTGAGCCAGGGGGTGGAGTGATGTGGAAACTATATATTTTATATTACTATTGGTTCATATTGTGGCTCACTAATGAATTCCAGGCCACCACATCCTGGTCAAGGAGCCATATAAGGATATATGTATAGCTTTCACCAAAGGAATATTATTGTTAATTGGTCAAGTCCTTGAGGGGTCATATTGCCAAGGGAGTTGGCAGGAGGAGCTATTTTCAGGTTCTATATTACCACAGCCAAATCCTATAAGAGGCTAGTCTCACCCAGAACGGCCATGAGGCAAGTGACTGGTCCTGGTCACCTGTGCCATGTTGCGAAACAGCAAATGAGACTCCACGGCGGTAAAAAGCACCTTTAGTTAAGTATTCTTGTTATATTTTCTTTATCTTTATCTGTATATGTCATTACTTTAAATAAATGTTATATTTTTAAGTAGTTATGTGATCTCTCTTTGCACATATCGAACACAACCCAAAAACGTGACAAAACAACAACTGATGATAAAACAAGTCTAAAAATATGCAGTATGTTGCCGCTTTATTTCACAATACATCTGTTTTTCCATTTTATATGGACAAACTTTCCAGGACTTAAATAGTGGGAGATGGCACGGTTAACTGAAAGCATCTACAGTGTAAGCCTCACTACAAGAACAATGTAAATATCTGTTAAATACAAATGATACACATCTTCATATTAATAGAACATCTATTGATCTTTATTCTGCCTAATAACATAAATAATTAAATAAGGTAAATACACAGCATTACCATGTTAAAACAGATCTCACTGTCAGTGACACAGTGACACAAATCTCTGTATATTTCTGGTGCGCCTAGCTTGTAGAAAAGATAAATTCATTTCTATATGGGTGAACAATGGTGCCTATAAGCCCCAATAAGGTTAAACGTTTAAATACTTTTTAGGCTGTTTAAAACGGGCAATAAAGTAAAACCATATTTTAAAAAAATAGAAAAATTGACTTTTGTAAACTTTCCGCCGTAATTTTCTTCACAGTTTTAGTGTTACTGTAGCCAGCTGAATTCACAGCTCATCGCTCTCTATCACATCACGGACTGGAGACATAAATCTCAGCGGGGTTTCTGCGGTTGGGTACGAATTCAGAATATCCAGGTTTGGCATGGAGAATGTTGAGTAACGGTTTGAAGGAGGTCGTATTTTTTTAATTGAATGAGGAATCTGCTGGTGCCACTGAGCTGCAAAAAGTTATGGAAAATACAGTAATACTGTCAATTTAAATACACTAGTCATTACAAACAGCAATACATATTGTTAGGCTATGGTCCCACAGAATCTGACAGTGTGGAAGGGTGAAGGTGTCAATACATTCTGCAACACACAGTTTTCTTATATATTACTTTATGCACACCTTTAGCAAAAACTTTGCTTTGAGTTTTGGATAGAGTGAGTAAAATATAGAACTCCTTGTTAAATTTTTATTGAAGTTTGTGTCCTCATTCTATCACTTCCCCAGTGGACAAGAAATAAGAGGGTCCTGGTGTCATCAGGAAAGGAAGACTCAGAGAGCAATATAAACCTGATAAACTTTCTAACCTGCCCTCTCAACCTACTTAATAATTTTGTTTTTGCTGCTGTCTCTGTCCCCATCAGAGATATCCCTCCCATCACTTAATTTTCTTGTAATAAAGGGGAAAGTAAATGAAAGTAAATCTCTCCAAAGGGGACACAGCAATAAAAACAGAGGTTCTAACTCAGTGGCCTCCATACTGCGGCCCTTTGCTTTCTTTTATCTGGCTATTGGGGCATTATTCCCCCCACTGATAGCAATAGTAGGGAGTAGTTCCTGACATAAACACGGACAATGGGGCACTAATCCTCTCACTGACACCAACAAAAGGTCACTATTCACCCATTGAGAGAAGTGATGGGGCACTATTCCTCAACCCCTCCTAAAGTTTGAAGGACAGTAATCTGGTCCTTTGTTTAGAAAGTTTGGAGAACCCTGTTCTAACCCATCCACACAGTTTTATATAGTAAAACTAAAATAAAAAACTAAAATATGTTGGCTGGGACTGGGTTTTAAGCCCTTCCATCTCCTGAGTAAGAGGAACATTCTGATAACATCTCCTCACAGTGAAAGACATAAGAAGTCTCTACATGAACCCGAATACTGGTCCCCAATAGGCTGTCAAATCTGCAGTGGATAGCTGAAAGATATAAAAAGGCTAGAGATATTTGGAACCTTCACAGAAAAACTGTGTACATTTTCAATTCAATTATCTGTGTGTGAAAAGCATCTGCCCATGATTTGGTATTTCAAATAAACAGGAATTTGCTTTTCACATGATTGGATATTTGCAATGAATATTTACACAAATTGTTCATTTAAGTTTCTCAACTCCTTTAGTAAAGAAGTCTCAATGTCTCCTTTGCTCTGTTGTTTCAATAAATGAGAGAGTAGTACATATGAATGCACCAGGTATCTCTAGAGCACCAGACCTCACTATATCCCTTCTCTCTATTCAGCTTTTATGGAAATATCTAACATACAACTCTCTGTGTTTATGTACAGTTCCCACATCACTCTTCTTGGTAACATGCTTCTCTTATAATACACTATCAGATAACATGCATGTCTCTTTTGTACATTTTTACCAGTCCAAAGAAATACTGCATGTTTGCTAATATACCTTAGTTATAGTCTTTGTTTTTTTCATATATTAGAATGCACTTAAACCTACCGTATATGTCAAGTCTAGCAGTACAGGACACAATCCCTGCTTCATTCTTTGCTGACAATGTATACCACCCTGCGTCCTCTTTTTTAGCTGGCTGGATGAGAAGGCACACATACCCCGTGGCATCCTGGTGCATACTGAAAAATGGACAAAAACAGCACATATCTTTCTCACAATTTGAAAAATCAAATGTGACATATAAATATGGGGCAAATATAGCTTGGCATTTACAATTCCCATTATATACCATAATCCTGATGAATAATATTTATCAGACCACGTAGAACAGGACCTCGGTATTGTCAGCTAAAGTTTTACACCTTTTGGTCAGAAGGATACTGAGTGAATTATAATTATCTTCTGATCCCCAGCCACGATAACAAGAAATCTCAGGAAAAATAGATCCAAATCACAATATCTCTCTTGAGCATTAATTTGATCACACATTATATGGAAGTACAGTGGTACCTTGGATTACAAGCATAATTCGTTCCAGAAGAATGCTTGTAATCCAAAGCACTCATATATCAAAGCAAGTTTCCCCATAGAAATCAATGTAAACTCAGATAATTTGTTCCACAGTGACTTCTTTTGTATGCAGTACCGCATGTGGCCAGAGGTGGGGGGTGCTAGAGACACTCGGAAACAGTCGAAAACCACTCGGAAACCGCTCGGATGCACTCGGAAAAATTCGGAGAGGATCGGAAAGACGGTTTGCACTTGAATGGAAGGGGGTCTGCTGTGCTGGGGGAGAGGTTTATAGGAAGGCTGGAGGAGTATTTAAACTAGGATTGAGGGGGGAGGGTGAACTAGAATTACATCAAGAAGACAGGTCAGTTAGGGGTCAGACATTAATAGAGGGTGGAATGGGGACAGATGGGGGGAGGGTTATGGCAGGTGTCAAGAAATTTCCCATGTTGCAAACAGCCATTGGAAACTGTAGTGCCATTTGTACTACTAAAAAATATATGAAAAACACCAGACCAAAATGTATTAATGCATTAAAGTGTTTGTTCACCAATGCCAGAAGTCTGCCAAGCAAAATAGGTGAGTTGGAAGCTCTGGTGCATGAAGTGAACTATGATGTAATCGGTATTGCTGAAACTTGGCTTCAATCCTCACATGACTGGGCTATTAATATTCCTGGCTATGCACTCTTTCGGAGAGACAGGGTAAAAAGGAAAGGTGGCGGGGTCTGTCTCTATGTGAGAAGTGATCTCAAAGCAAGTGTGAAAGAGGACCTGATTGATGGAGAGTGTGATGAGTCTGAAGCATTATGGGTGGAACTGCATATAGATGGGCGTAGTTCAAAGTTAATCATTGGAGTTTGTTATAGACCACCCAATGTTAACGAGGAGGTGGTGACTCAGCTCCTTGCACAGATGGAAAGGGCTGCAAGGGCTGGGACAGTGATAATAATGGGAGATTTTAACTACCCAGAAATTGACTGGAGTAATGGCACTGCTGGGACAGTTAAAGGGCAAAAATTTATAAACCTAGTACAGGACAATTTTATGGTCCAGTTTATTGAGGCCCCAACTAGGAATGAAGCTCTGTTGGACCTGGTAATCTCAAACCATGCAGAGCTTATTACTAATGTGCAGATAAAGGAACACCTGGGTAGCAGTGACCATAACATGATTTCATTTGATGTTAGCTGTAAACAAGAAATACATAAGGGAAAGATAAAAACACTTAACTTCAAGAGAGCAAATTTTCCAAGGATGAGGGCTGCTCTCGAGGACTTAGACTGGGAGGGAATATTGGCAGCGATAAACACAGAACAGAAATGGGAATTCTTCAAAAAGACTGTTTGGGACCTCACTGCAAAGTATATTCCCATGGGCAATAAGTTTAAAAGGCTAAAAAGAAAACCTATGTGACTCACGGTCAAAGTTAGAAAAGCTATAAACAATAAGAAAAGAGCTTTTAAAAAATATAAAAATGAAGGAACACTAGTTTCATTTAAATGCTACAAAGAATTTAACAGAATATGTAAAAAGGAAATCAAGGGTGCAAAAATTCAAAATGAACGACAGATCGCAAAAAATAGTAGGACAAACCCCAAAAAATTCATCAAATATATTAATAGTAAAAAGGTCAGGTCTGAGCATGTAGGCCCTTTACAAAATAATCTAGAGTGGGTGACTGGGGACAAGGAGAAGGCTAATTTATTAAATACTTTCTTCAGCTCTGTGTATACAAAAGAGCATGGGGAAGTTCATGTCCATAATGGGGGTGGTATTGACACAGCCCCCAATGATCCACAATGGCTCAAAAGGGATATGGTCCAGAAATATTTAGACAGAATAAAGGTGGATAAAGCACCTGGACCTGATGGCATCCATCCACGGATCCTAAAAGAATTGAGCTCTGTAATTTCAAAGCCATTGTATCTAATTTTTAGGGACTCATTAATGACAGGAATGGTACCACTGGATTGGCGCAGGGCGAACGTGGTGCCTATATTTAAAAAGGGATCAAAGTCTTTACCAAGTAACTATTGACCTGTTAGTTTAACTTCTATAGTCGGGAAGATACTGGAGCGTTTAATAAAAGACCACATAGACGAGTTCTTGCTGGAAAAAAACATTTTAAGCAACAGACAGCATGGGTTCATGAAAGACAGAAGTTGTCAGACAAACCTGATTTCTTTTTATGAAGAGGTAAGTAAAACCTTGGACAGAGGGGTGGCTGTGGAAGTGGTTTATTTGGATTTTGCAAAAGCGTTTGATACAGTTCCGCACACACGGCTCATGTGTAAGTTAAAGTCTACAGGCTTGGAAATATTAGTTTGTAAATGGATAGAAAACTGGCTAAAAGACAGAATTCAGAGAGTAGTGGTTAATGATTCTTACTCTGAATGGTCTAAGGTTATCAGTGGTGTACCCCAAGGTTCAGTGCTGGGACCCTTACTCTTTAATATCTTTATAAATGATATTGGGTCTGGGATCAAAAGTAACATTTCTGTCTTTGCAGATGACACCAAGCTATGCAGTGGAATAACGTCCTTACAGGATGTCTCCAATTTACAAGCCGACCTCAATGCACTGTCTAATTGGGCGACTATGTGGCAGATAAGGTTTAATGTTGAGAAATGTAAAGTTATGCACTTGGGGGCTAGGAATATGCATGCATCATACATGCTAGGGGGAGTACAACTGGGGGAATCTGTAGTGGAGAAGGATCTGGGGGTTTTGGTAGATCATAAGCTCAATAATAGCATGCCATGCAAAGCTGCGGTTTCCAAAGCGAGCAAAGTTCTTTCTTGTATTAAGAGAGGTATGGACTCCAGAGAGAGAGATATCATTTTGCCCCTGTTCAAATCATTAGTGAGACCTCATCTGGAATATGCAGTTCAGTTTTGGACACCGGTTCTCAAAAAGGATATCGGGGAACTGGAGAAAGTGCAGAGAAGGGCAACCAAACTGATAAGAGGCATGGGGGAGCTCAGCTATGAGGAAAGATTAGAGGAACTGAATTTGTTCACTCTTGAGAAGATGAGAATAAGGAGGGATATGATCAACATGTTTAAATATATAAGGGGTCCATATAGTGAACTTGGTGTTAAGTTATTCACTTTACGGTCAACACAGAGGACAAGGGGGCACTCTTTACGACTGGAGGAAAAGAGATTTCATCTCCAAATATGGAAAGGTTTCTTCACAGTAAGAGCTGTGAAAATGTGGAATAGACTCCCTCCAGAGGTGGTTCTGGCCAGCTCAGTAGATTGCTTTAAGAAAGGCCTGGATACTTTCCTAAATGTACATAATATAACTGGGTACTGACAATTATAGGTAAAGTTGATCCAGGGAAAATCCGATTGCCTCTCTGGAATCAGGAAGGAATTTTTTCCCCTGCTGTAGCAAATTGGAGCATGCTCTGCTGGGGTTTTTTGCCTTCCTCTGGATCAACTGTGGGTATAGTATTGGGTATATTGGATTGTACGTTTTTTTTTTGTTTTTTTTTATGGTTGGACTGGATGGACTTGTGTCTTTTTTCAACCTGACTAACTATGTAACTATGGAAATACTCGGGAACTGAGTGTTTCCGAGTGCATCCAGGCAGCTCCAAGTGTCACCGGTGCCGCCGTGCCTCTGGCCAAATGCGGTACTGCACACCAGAAAGGCTTGAATCCTACTCGTTTTGCGAGACAATGCTTGCAAACCGAGTCAGGATTTTTTAAAAATAATAGCGCATATTGAGAAACGCTAGTTAACCGCGTTACTCGCAATCTGAGGTATTACTGTAATAAAACAGAGGTCTGTTGTAGTATTATACACAATGAAAGTGAACAGAACATCTCATTTCAAAACAGCATTTAGAATCAAAGTATACCCCCCTTAGAAATAAGATGATCTGGCTAAAAGTTATCATGTACAATGTTTCAAGCACACACCCTTAAGCAGCCATACATTAGTAATTCTTTTTTGGTCAACCAGTGAGTTGCACAAAAAAAAAAGGATTTGATTACCCCATCCACCTATTTTTGGTGGTTGAAGAAATCCTCCCCCTGTACGATTGTGTTCTGACAGTGGGGAAACTTTACCATTGGAATACACTAAGCAGTTCTGCCTGCTATAGCCAGTAGTGTTGATCAAGTGAAAATGTTCCAATAGGGCGGTTGTACAGAATTTGATTGGTAGATCAACTTCCATACAACCAACCTGCCCATACATGGATTCAAATTCAGGCGGTCCCTGCTGAACCGGAAAAAAATTCAATCAATGTATGGCTGGCTTTAGTCATTTTTCCTGAGGCAAAAAGTTGATTGGCCATCAAGGAATATTTTAGCCAATCTATTGTTGTTTTTGTAATGGTTTCCAGGCAATCATGACTCATTGGTGTCAGAAAACTATCTTTCATTCATAGCATGCATGCTAAAGATATATTGGGCTATATAATTACGAAACAATCAGTTGTAAAAATGATCAACTGCTAGTTGGACAAACATCCTTATATGAATTTCTGTGTTAATCCCAAAGACGTTATTACATAAGTATATTGTAATAAGACAACAGCCTAGTTAACACAGACAATCATGAAAATGAACAGTGTCAGTGCATACCTTATCCTAGGTTTGTGGGCTGGAATGGTTTCATTGTCTTTCTTCCAGTAGAAAACTGGAGGAGGCATCCCAATAACTCGACTCTCCAATCTAACTGGATGACCCTCTGGTACCCCAGAGTTCTGCAGCTTCTCCAAAAATACAGGTGGTCTCTGCACTTCCTTTGCTGAAAGAAAATTGAAAAAAATGTAGGAAGGTTAAATAGGGGAATTTTTAAAAACAGAATGAAAATCTACATCTAGTATTTCAGAAATGAATCGCTTACAGAAAAAAATCTATTTTCATACTTGTAAAATAAATCTAATCTATAATATAAAATTGTATACAAGCCATTTTGTAATACAAAGCCATAGGGAAGGCCATCACTCGCAGTATTTGGAAGCACTGTGCCAAAAACTACCGGCGTTAAAATCCCAGTACTGAAACCTAATATGATGCTAACACTACTTAAAGAAAAACTGCCATTTTCCCCTGAGCCTCTGATACCCTCCTCTCCAGCCACTACTTTTGTCCCAGCCAGCAAAAATAAAGTGCTTCCTGGCATGTTGGGGCCAGTGACCTCCACTCATGGTGCAGTACTCAAGCCTAGCAGTCAATAGCTAGGCCTAGTCACTGTTACATGTCACCTGACACCAACCAACATCGGGTATTTTGGTGGTGGTTATGGCAGATGAGAGAACTGTGGGGAAAACACTGAAGAGGTCAATATCAATAGGTGGTGAGGTTCCTGGTGCCTGTACACAGGCACTGTCATTTAATGGGCAAAGTGGCAGTGCCACTTTCATTTTATTTAAGTAATATTGTAGAACATGATGCTCTGACCTGTCCTAGGAGATACAAATCTCAGGATAATTATCAGTAAGACTAAAGGCCTGTCTGTGCTTACAGTACTGATTTCAAATTGCACAGACACAAGCCCCAGTTACGGAATTCTATTTAATGCTGTGGTTAAAATTTGACCTGCAGTTATCAATGATTTTTTTTTTCAGCAAGTGACTGGTAATGCCTTCCAGTGCTTGCCTACTGTTCACTCTAGGTATAAAATAACATATCACATACAATCTTACCCATCACACTCAGCTCTAAGCTGAATGAGTTTTGTCCTGTCTTATTAGTGGCAATGCAGGTGTATGTTCCACCATCAGCTTGTGAGAGAGGATCGATGAGAAGTGAGTGAATTCCATTCTCTCTGACCAGCATTCTGTGAGTGGCATCTGGTGAGACGGGTATTCCATTAAGAAGCCACATAATGTCTGGTGGAGGTAGACCACTCACCTGTTAAAACAAATATATTTGGAATTAATTAGTATAGGAAGGACATTTAATAGAATACCATTAAGTAGACCTCTATATTTCTTACCTTGCAGTCTAACCTGCATAACCGCCCTTCATGTGCCACCATATCTCCAGGAGCTTGGAGAAAGTATGGCCGGAAGAATCTTTCCTGTACAGCTTCACTTTCCACTTCTGTCTGACGTGGCCTCACCCTACACAAGGGATATGCAATCTTAATAAAAAAGATGCATTCATTCATTGATAACAAGATACAAATTTTGTTAAATAAGTGTGTAGAGTTTCTTTGACCACTTAGGGCCCTATTTATAATGTACAGTGGTATATGCTCTCATTGCTATAATTCAGATGTGTCAAACGCACCTCTGCTACAGCTGCAGCATCCCCCTCATCTCCGCACACACCTTGCCTCAGCAGGAGGCAGCAGTGAGAAGGACAGAACTCCTTCTACAGATCCTGTGTTCTCTGTGTAGCTGCATCTGCAGCACCCCCTTGTCTCCCTGCCTCCCCTGGTCTCAGCATTCAGCAGACTCCAGCAGTTGACATCAGCGCTCCTCTGGTCCTCCTCCAGACCCTGCACTTTCTGTTTCCCAGCTTGGCCCCTGCTTCTTCCCAGCAGCAGCACAAGGAGTGAATTTATAAAGTCTTACAGACACAACCAGCCCATTAGGGGCAACCATATTGATGAAGCGGCCTGCGACTAAATTAGGTTTTACACCCCTGCTCTAATTACTTCACATTGCACCTGCATTTTTTGTTTTATTTATAAAATACAGGAGATAGAGCCAAGCCTGCAATGTCCTCTATCTGTTCTCTGCATAACGTTGACACAACAAAAACCACTGACAAGGTTCTAACCCTCCTTACTTTGAGATGTGGATGGTTGAACGAGGCAGATATGGCAGTCAATGCTGTTGCTGACAACCCATATTGTTAGGGGACTGAAAGAATCCAATATTCTTAAGTTGAGCAGCTAAATGATTAATTGCATTTCCTGCTCACCTTCTTGGCATTTATATAGGTCTTTCTGAGTGGTCTCCATGTAGGATCTATAAGTACGTCAGCTCCTTTATTTATCAGAACAGAAATATAGAAGCTGCCATTGCTGACTTGTTTTTAAAGTTACATGTTTTAGGACTGACGATCTGCATTTTCTGCTTGTTTTAGAGGTTGCCATTCTCCTGGTTCCTTTATGAACACATGTTGGGACTGCCCTATTAGCAGAAGGTTCTGTCTCATGTTTACATACTCACACACTGCTGGGTCACCCTACTTGCAGACACCCAGCGGAGGCACTTCTAAAAAAGAAACCTTTGGGATGCTTAGCCCCTGAAACCCATCTGAGATGTTTACAGCAGCCAAGCAAATGCTTGCGAAAGCCTGGAAAAACAGGCCATCCCATTTCCAGGCTTCTCTCCCAAATGCACACCTACAGTATATGTGCTACAAAAAACGAACATCAATACAAAAAGATAAATTGACAAAATTTCAACCTCCATGTGACCCGTTTTCCTGTCCCTTCCTCTTCGCATCCCACTCCTTACCCTGGACTTATCTTTAATGCCATTCCTGTGCCCCTAACATACTATTGCCCCCATACTTGCCCCTCACCCCTCAAGTGTCAGGAAAGGCTTGAGCCTTTCCTGACACTTCTCTACAACCTATAGCCAGTTGATTCTTGTTCTATAACCCTTTCATGGTCTCTTCCCTGTGTTTAAGCACCATTGGTCTCTCTTCATTCCTACACACACCATTTATGCCTACCTCCTTACCTCAATACAATCCTTGTTAATGCAGTTCCAGCCTGAGGTTTTGTAAATCCTAATAGTCCACTGTAGCTCTCTCCTGTTTGTACTTGGAGCCTGTTTCTGTTCCTTCAGTTTATCTGAAGTGTATATTCTTGCACTGTATATTTATGTGTATGTAGCACCTTAATAGATAGGTGCTAGGAATTAGCTAGATAGATTTGGTTTGTGTTTTGATAGGTAAATTTAGTTGCCACACTGTAGCCAATGAGGCTGTAATTGTTTGTAAGGTAAAAGCATAGTTTGCTCACTGTACTCAGTGAAGCTGCAATCTGCTGGTCAGGTCTGCTCAGTGTGTTCAGCTGCTGTCAGTCTGGTCTATAGCTTCCTCTTTATCCAGGGAACTTGAAAAGTTTCTGGATGATAGGTGTGGAGCTATGCAGATGGCAACATGAATAAGGATACAGCCCTGGCCTATGCCATAGAGGAAGGCTCTGATGGCATGCTGGGAGACTGTATATATTCTATGAGCACACTGAGCTCAGGGTCTTTTCCCAGAGAGGATTGCGACCTGAGGGCCTGGATGCTGAGATCTTGGTGCTAAAGAAAGCTGGCTGAGGAGAGGCTGTCTGCAGAAAATCTGGTCTGGTATGACTACAGTAAGGTGTTGCTTAGAAGTTGGAAGGAGAAAACCAGCTGTCCTTGGGCCTTGTGTGAGTACAGACGCTTGGGAGATCTTGGGGACCTTTGTGCTTTTACCACCCCTCTGGTGCTGGAGAAAGCCAGCCGTGGGCCTATTTAAAGGGGACACCGGCTGGTGTCCTGTAGAGCTTCTCCATATATTCTTCCATTTAAAGGGACTCTGTTCTTGTGGCTCTAAGAGAGGAATTTATAGTTTACTACCACTCCTATCTTAGAACTGAAGTCTACTGTTTGCTATAAGCACGGGCTTTAATATAGCTTGTCCTGAAGAATACCTAAGTCCTTAAGTGAACACAGTTCTAGTTTTTGGAGTATCCCACCTAGTTCCCTCAACCCTATCCAAGTTCCCAAAAATAAAAACAACAAAAACACCCCTAGACTAGTCATTGAAGAAATGTGTGAATGAGCCTGTGTGACTGGCTGCAGGGCAAAGCCCGTGGGGAAAACCTGGACAGTGATCCTGCGGCTCCTACGAGTGTAGCACTACATGTATATAATGCTACACTGTTTAAATTTTGATAAAACCTTATTAAAAAAGAAAATCTGACTCTACATTATTTTGTATCTTGGGGAATTAAAGCCAATTCAATCTAGTGGGACACATATACCAAAACTAAACACATCAGGGGTTGTATCAATTCCCTACGCTCTCTATAACTAATACAAAAAATAAAAAAAGTTTTGGCTTTAGATGTACTTTGAGCATTCAGATTGGCTAATCTACAGATTGCTGAACCATGATGAACAGCAGTAGATAGAGAGTGTGTTTTCCTTCCAGTCCTTATGCCTGTGCCTCCAATGAGCTTTCTGTGCATTCCTTTATAGTACCCCTAATGGGTCCTCATGCTTTGGGTGCCCATTTGGGAATAGTAGCACAAGCTACACAGGTAATATGTAAGTCCCCGTGCTTGTGAACCGTGAGTATTCCAGTTTAATAGGTCAGTATGAAAAGTGAAAACCAATGACAGGAGTATGTAATAAAGACATTACCTGTGGGCCAGTACAGTAGGAATTGAACGAGGACGTAGTGGAGCTGACTGTACAAGTAAATGTCCAGAGCAGCTGATTTTTCCCTGAAAAATAAAATATAATCTATATCAAAATAATGGTAAAGTATAACATAAGAAAAAGTGTTAAGGCTGGATTTAATACTGAGTAAGACATTTAGGAAAGGGCATAATTCTTAGGTAGTTATCAGTCCATCTGTAGGCACCCTTTAAACACTAAGTAAATCGGTGTTAAATAGTTCTGATCTGACAGAAGGCTGCCAGTTTTATTTATGAATTCCCAAAATAAAGTCAAACCGTATGTTCAGTCTAAAATAACATGTATTATATGGCAAATTGCATCCGAAAAGATATTATTCAGCCTCTATCTGGCATTGCAAGCAACAACTGCGCCATCTTGTGGCCATAATGTCTTGTGATTTGTGTCCTTCTTTGGCTACATTCACAAGGGTGTCTAAATTCCAGAGTTCTGCTATGTTTAGAAGAGTTTTCTAAAAGCAGCTGGATCCACACAATGCAAAGTAATCATGTTGTTCATACATAATGATTAGCAACGTTTAGTTGCATACAGCTTAGCTGCGTTTAGGAAAAGAGGGAAAGTGATGCATCCAGGGTTGACTATCTGTAGCTATTAAGAGCTATCTGCAATTAAACATGCATTGCATTTAGCTGCAGATAGCTGCAGTGTGTTTAGCAGCAGAAAATGACACACTTCCCCCTTTCTTTTTGAAATGGAATGGGTTTGCAAACAGAGTTGTGTTTGCAGCCACTTTCCATCCTGGGTACATGGAGAAGGAAAGGCAGCTCATGATTGCCTGTGCTGACATTGCCAACAGATCTACTGATTACCTGCAGCAGCTGATGTCGCCCCTCTCTAACTGCCTAAGGGCCAGTTCACACCACATGCAGTCCAGTGCGTTTTTTTTCTGCATCAAAAATGCATGGATAGTAGGTTTTATGGTTTTCAATGGCATAGTTCACACCAGTGTGGTCAGTATCAGTGCGTTCCTGTTCCATAAAACAAAGAAGAATATACTGCATTGAACTGTAATGGAACGCGGTAAAATGCATTAAAAATGCACGGAATGCACCTAAACGCACCAAAAACACACTGGAACACACATGTCCTTATTTAAGGTAAAGAAAAAAGAGGGAGGAAAAAAAAGCACTGGAACACACCAAAAAGGCATCAAAAACATGAAAAACGCGAATGCAGAAAAGCATCTGGAACGCATCCAGATTGCGTTTCTATTTTGTGAACTGGCCCTCAGTCTTCTTCTGTCAAGCAGGCACACAATAGTAAACGCCATTTCAATTGCACAGCTCTACCTTTTGCTCAGAAAACTACCCAGCAAAAGGAAGACAAGATGCTTGGTTTCTAACATTCCCCAAGAATGGGGTATTGGGAAAAAGGCCTGAAAACTCTGACGCAATTAAACACAGCTAAACTTATTTAGAAGCCGCAACTATCTGCAGGAAATATTTAAACTTTTTTATAGAGTAACTCTACTTTTGTTGAGAAAAAAACATTCCCCTCTGGGTGATCTATATACATTGCAAGAACTTTAACAAACTCTGTTGCAGATTCCTACCTTTTGTTATCCTGAAGAAATCCCTGTGTGTTTGTCTGTGTCCCTGTGGTAACTAAATCTAATGGGAATTTCATAATTGTCAATCAGCTGCTGCACCTGTGGGGCTCTAATGGGAAAAATTGCAGTGTCTACATCCCTTTCAATGTGATTTCCTATTGGGAGTATCTCAACAAAGTGACATTTTTGGTGTAGGGGATGCCTGATATCTGACTTGCATCTTAGTACAGACTTCTGGGAAAATCAGTGACCAATCACACAAGCAGGAAACTACATTTCTGAGGGGCATTCTGTACACACATTCATTGTACAGAACACCTCCAGGTAGCCATGTTGCATTATGAAAAAAATTACAGAGCTGCAAATTGAAGAGGAAAGGAAATTTTTAATAACATTCAATTACAATATGACTTGTGTCGCAATTATAAATGCTATACATACATATATATATATACATTTTTTTTTTATATGCTTTTTTTTTTCTTTTTTACCACGAAAGTGAAGTTAACCTTTAACCCCCCTAGCGGTATTCCCGAGTCTGGCTCGGGGTGGATTTTCAATACCAAAAGGGGTAACCCCGAGCCAGACTTAGGATCGCATCGCGGGATCCATGTAGAGGTTACTTACCTTGTCCCCTGGATCCTGCGATGTCTCCCCACTCCCCGCTGATCTGCGAGCCGCCGTGTCTCGCTCGATTCAGAGCCGAGCTCCGTTCCCTGCGAGCGTTGCGATGCACGGGGACGGAGTTCCGCACCAAATTCAAAAAGTAAAACGCACAGTATAGATACAGTATACTACAGATTACAGTACTGTATCAAATAATTACACATCCCCTTTGTCCCTAGTGGTCTGTCCAATGACCTGCATGCAGTTTTATATTATAAAAACTGTTCTTTCGGCCTGGAAACTGGAGATTGTCTATATAAACCAAAACTGTCCCTTTGCATCAAAATTGCTTTTAGACCAGCTAGAAAACAGTGATAATAAATTAGAATCACTCGCAGAATTGAGCGATAGTGATTTGTGGGGAGATCCGTCACCAAACACTGAAAAGTAATGACAGCGACAATTTCTCAACCGAGCAAATTTCAATGTTTTTGATTTGATTACATTATTGAATAATTTTTATTGTTATTATATTATTATTTGGTATAATTATTTATAGTTATTTATTATATTATAATTTCTGATTTCGTTTTTCAAACTTTATCATGTCTACTAGACTTTGGACAGATTTAAGTAAATTATTCCTAAGAATTACAGGCCTACAATATAAAATGCCAAATTTGCTTGCAAAATAATTGTACCGCTTTCAGCACCTAAAATATGAAATAATCATACCGCCAGGGAGGTTAAATGCAGATTACTGGTGTTAAGCTGCTGTCATATGCAAACATCTGTGTGAAGGTAAGCTTGTAATCAAACAAATGTGCATATGGCCTGACATTTTCCCTCTAAAAAGTTAAGACTGTAATGTAAATTATTATAAAACTACACCAATGAACCACTACATTAGTGTTCATCACACTATTTTGTTTTTATATAAGTTTTAAGCAAAATAGAACATCCTTAATTTGTAATAAAGCTATCTATTTATCTATTCAGATTAATGAAATGTTCTGTTCTTTTATAGAACATATTCAGGCTAATAGAAACTAGTGTTGTATGTGCTACCTGCTGGTTGCAGACTGTAAATATGTATTATTGTAAATTACCGTATATACTCGATTATAAGTCGAATTTTTCAGCACATTTTTTTGTGCTGAAAGTACCCCCCTCGACTTATACTCGAGTCAAGCACTTTTCTGCAGCAAAAAATTTCATTTTCCGAACCGAATTTGGGGCCCGGTATCTCAGGGCCACTTGGTGCTAGGAACCCCAAATTTGGTGTGCATTTGGTCAACTGTGTCTATCTGCAGCAATGTCATTTCGGGACCCTTTGGGTTCAGAGACCCCAAATTTTGGCTGCAGCTAGGGGGCATCTAGGAACCCTTAACTACCGAGTTTGAAGTTCAGGGGACCTATGGCTGCAAATGGGCACAGTGAGGCATGCAAGTGGGCACAGTGATGCTGCAAATGGGCATTGTTGACCCTCTTTTCCACTTACAGTAGCTATGCATTTCTCACCCTCGTCTTATACTCGGGTCAATAAGTTTTTCCCATTTTTTTTGTAGTAAATTATGACCTTGACTTATACTCGGAACGACTTATACTCGAGTATATACAGTAAATTACAATTTTGTAAAATTATATATTTTTTTAGATTCCTGAACATAATAAATAAAAAAAATATGCTTACAAAAATACAATCCATTTTGGAATTCAGTGAGAGCCATGTTGTGTCTGTGATTGTCCTCACTACCTACAGCTATGATAAGCTTAGTTGCAGTCCATTTTTTTAATTTTAATTCTTTCAATTCTTTCAATTCTTTCACATTTATATAGCAAGTAAAGACATGGGAAGAGTAATACTGTCACTAGTTTAGATGAAAATAATGCTCAGCAAGTTTCTTTTTTCAAATAAAAAAATAATTTGTATCTAATAATCTTGAAAAAAAACAAACAAACTTTTTTCTTAGAAAAACTAAGAAAATGTACACAATATTTAAATTGCACATAAAAGCTGTTCATGTTACCTGAGGATTTGCAGCCATGATTGTATAATTTCCATCATCATCATTATTGGCATATTCTATATGTAAAGAACATGATCCATCTGCTTCTCTCCTCATTTTACAGTGTTCATTTTTCTTTGAAATCTGTTTCCCATCTTTAAACCAGTATACCTAAAACAGTTATAATGTCAAAAACATAATATAACATTAGCTTTAACCTGTTTATTAAAAACAGTACAGGTGATCAGAGATTGGTAAATCCAATGCTGTGACCTCTAGCTCAGTACAGGCTGTAGTGGATTTTGCCATTTCATTTATGGGCAGTGCACACAGAGTTGATCTTGTTTTTTTGGTAGATGCTGGAGAGTTAAAGTGATTGTAAAGTCTCAAAGGTTTTTTTTACCTTAATGCATTTAGGTGAAAAACCTTCTGTGCTGCAGCTGCTCCCAGAGCCCCTCCCCCCCACCTTTTTTTCTTACCTCAACCTGTCCATTCCAGCAACGAGCACAAGCCCAGTAGCTCCAGCCGCTTCCTCTGCTGTCAATCAAATTCAGTGACACGAGAGCGGGGGCGGGGCCGAGTCCTGCTGTCTTTGTCAATGGACGCAGCAGCAGGACTTGTGAGCGCGCCCACGCGAGTGCCCCATGGAAAGCGGCTCTCTATGGGGGCACCCGTTGAAGAGGAGGAGCCAGGAGTGCCACTGGGGCACCCGAGAAGAAAAGTATCGGGCTGCTCTGTGTATAACCCTTACACAGAGCAGGTAAGTATAACATGTTATAAAAAAAAAAAACAAAAAAAACCGAGCCTTTACAATCACTTTAAACCACTTAGCTGTTTGGGAACCTTCGAGAACCTTATTGGTAATATCTCTACAATGAAATCCTGGGTCTGCATATTCATTTTTCATTTATTCTATATCAGAAAATGCAACACAGATTTTTCTGTTGAATATCCAGGACCTATAAGAAGCGAAGGGCTGACTCTGCCAACCAGAATCTGGCCCTTTAAAATAAAAAGGAGTTGTAAAAACAGAAAGTCCTAATGCATTCTATGCATTAAGATAAAAAACCTTCTGTTTGTAGTAGCCTCCCCAGCAACCCCTAATACTTACCTGAGCCCCATCTCTCTCCACGATGTCCACGAGTGTCTTAGCCACCCGGGCTCTCCTCCTGATTGGCTGAGACACAGCAGCGGCGCCATTGGCTTCTGTGGCTGTCAATCAATGTCAGTTAGCCAGGGGGAGAGGGGAGAGCGGGGTCGGGTCGGGGCTCTGTGTCTGAATGGACACTCAGAGCTGTGACTCGGGTCGGGTGCCCCATAGAAAGCTGCTTGCTGTGGGGGCACTCGACAGGGGGGAGGGGCCAGGAGCACCGAAGAGGGACGCGAGAAGAGGCGGATCTGGGCTGCTCTGTGCAAAACCACTACACAGAGCAAGTAAGTATAACATGTTTGTTATTTTAAATAAAAACAAAACGAGACTTTACAATCACTTTAAGCAGATGGAGGCTGTACAACTAGCACTACACCATAATTACAAATAAACCCTATTTTTCTTATGAAGCCTGCTCTTATTACTCATGTCTAGTGCTAAGTATGAGGCCACCTCTGAGTATACCTAAAGTATACCTAAAAGCATTCTGATTTAAGTTTTGGATAGAGTGGAGAGGGATTGCAACCTCTGTTGAATTTTTACTGCTGTAAGGGAGATTTATTGCCTCTATTTGTCCTGTTTTTCATTATCACTGAGAGTAAAAATAAAGTTTGGGTGGTCACCAGAACCAGAATAGAATGAAACCTTTCAATGGGGAAACTAGTATTGGTCACCCTGGTGACAACCAGGATTTCTCTCACTTTGGTGGGATTACCAGTCATTTCCTGTCTGGCTATGGGACAGGACATAAAGGGAAATCTTCCCAATGGGACAAAGATGGTAAAAAAATAACTCTAACAGCTACGCTATCCAAAAAACAAAACAAAACCTTTGCCTTTAGTTCTACTTTATTTCACACACTATTGCTACATATGACTGTCATTTATACCAAAAGCTTCTGTTTGTTATAATGATACAGATACTGAAGACATTCTAGGTTTGGTTCTTACAAGAGAAGAAGGTTTTTTTTATTTTATTTTTATAGAAATCATACTTACCTAGGTGGATGCAGCATCTTTCCCCCACCGGCTCAAAGTCTGGGTTCACACTTATGCAATGTGAATGGGTGCGATTCTCATGCAGAATTTTTCTGGAGTTCAGTGCGATTTTGCATTGCGATTTGTGCTAAGGACAGTGTAGATGTAATGCAAATTGAATGCGTTTTTCGGATGGTATTAGGAGCAGCTGCGATTTCTGCAAGGGGGGGGGGGATATGTAAAAATCTACACAGGAAAAGCAGTATTCGCACACATCTGAACACAAGATGCAATTTCATGTCAGTTTCCACTGATGTCTATGGAGAGGAAAAACTCACACAGGACTCTTTTTGTTGCTGCATTGCATTCGCATAGCAATCACAACGCAATGTGAATGACCCTCATTGAACATTGTTTTTGGATGACATGCAAATCTAGGCTTTTTGTAACGCATCAAATTTGCAACAAATTTGCATCACTGTGAACCAGCACTAAGACTGAGAACCGAACGATCAAAGACCGCTGATCGCTCAGTTATCAGTGCCCTGTGAGCCATCGCTGTCTGCTCTGCTTGCCCCCCCCGTGCGCTCACTGGAGCATTGGGCTGTGGAGGGGGCAGGAGCGGTTGGCTCAGGCTCCCAGCAGGTTGCTGAGAGGCTGAGCCAGGTGCCAGTTCAGGCTCCTGGCTGGATCCTGACCATATGGTCATGATCTTTTCCCAGCCTAGACTGGCTCTGTGATGTCAGCCGACAGCAGACTTCAGCCCGCTGTCAGCTGAAAATAGGTCACAGGAGTGCAGGACAAATTGCACTCCTGTGATCTACAGGAGAGGTACAGCCAAACAACATAGAATGCACAAAGGTATAAAACCTTGTCACTTTACAACCACTTTAAACATTGGATTCGGGATGTTTTCATTCTCTCATATATGCAGTGCATGCTGTACTATCTTAGAAGAAAGAAAGAAGATCCAGAGGAGACTGGAAACTGACTAAAACTAACTCCAGACTAAAACTGGAGAGTGAAAAATCTGATGCAGCTCTGCATAGAAACCAATCAGCTGCCAGTTTTATTTTTGTCAAAGCTTAAGTTGAACAAGCTAATATTAGAAGCTGATTGGCTACCATGCACAGCTGCAATAGGTTTTGCACTCGCTAAGTTCTACGTGTGTCCTGAGATCCTGTAATTCTGTACACTACAGCACAACAGAAAATCATCACTCTGAAATTCAGGAGCATCAGATTTGGACTTGCCACCAGCTGGCTACAAAAGGGTAAATGTGAAACATTTAAATGCAGTTATACTTGAATAAATGTATATAAAAGAACTATTGTCTACTCTTGAACATATTACATTTGAGAAAACATATGTGAAACACTATTCATTCTCTTTAAGCCCTCCAAACTATTTCACTTACTTTGGGTATAGGTATCCCAACAACTTTGCACGTAAATGTGACTGATGCACCTTCTACAACACGGAAATGTTTCAGTCTACGATCGAAGATAGGTGCAATGCATTTTCCTGTAGGGATCTCATCATGTTCTACTTCATCATCTGATTCATCTACCGGGGTACGCTCCAAGCGAAATTCTATCTCATTCATCAGCCTCTGTTCGAAACTTGATATTTTATATTCCTACAAGTATGGAAATATAACAGCTGGTTAAAGCTTGTAGGAAGAGTTTTCATTTTGCAGGACCCCTGACCCTCTATCTGCACAGTGCTGATTGGTCCTGTGCCCAAGAAAAAAAAAAACTCTCTAGCAATGCACACCAAACTGAGCTTGTGCAGCCTGTCCCTGGCTCTGTATTACCAGGTAATATATTGAGGACAGGCAAAGGAGGAGAGGATCAGAGGAGACAGGATCAAACAGCCTTTTTACACAATGCAGAGGATTAACCCCTTAGGTTCCACAATGAATATAGCGAGCATGCTTTACTGCATATATAGACTGATGCTACTGTTGTGGGTTTAGTAACACTTTAATTATACTGTTCTTCAAGTTGCAATTTCCTTGAAACCTCTGTAAGGGATTTATGTTCCCGAAGTAAGATCTCCTATTGGTGTTGGACTTTTTTGCATCAGATGCCTTCAACCAAAGTGGCCCCCTGTGGTACCTCTCCCTGAAAACTGCTTTCCTGGTGGCAATTGCATCAGCCAGAATAATGTTGATATTAGCGACCTTGGGGTTTAAAGAACCTTTTCTCACCATTTCCCGGACAGGGTGGTACTCATACCGATGCTCAAATTTGTGCCTAAAGTAGCCAGAGTCCATATCACACAAGAAGTTGTCCTTCCTATGTCCCTTTTGGGGAGTACCCAAGAAGTTAGCCCATTGGATGTGGACAAAGCTTTAAAATGTTACATCAAGGTGACTTCTGGCATCAGGAAGTCGGAGCACCTGTTTGTTATTCCAGGATTCCAGGTGGAGCGCACTATGATTTCACGGCTTCAAACAAGATTATTGCCTCTTGGT
The DNA here is from genome assembly GCA_037952925.1 of Lithobates clamitans. Lineage (NCBI taxonomy): Eukaryota > Metazoa > Chordata > Amphibia > Anura > Ranidae > Lithobates > Lithobates clamitans. Next base: position 5,583,907 of record JBBGZY010000896.1, on the reverse strand, counting down.
TGGTGAAGCTCATCTCCTAGGCCTACAAGTTGAAAGGGTTGGCTGTGCCAGGGGGATCACAGCACTCTCCACCAGAAGGGTCTCAACCTTGTGAGTGGCAGCAGGCCGATTGTTCCCAGAGATGATATGCATGGCAGCTACGTGCGTGTCAATATAGAAGCAGCCTCAATGACAGTTGAATTTGGCAGAGGCATCCTGGCATCTGCTTTTAGCCAGAACTAAGGAGTGTGTAGCGTTATCCAACCCCTGTGTGGTTAGTTAGTTCCCAGCTGTACTGACATGGAGCCATCAGGGAAAATAGAAAATTGAATTACAGATACTTACTGTAATTTTCCTTTTCTGACAAGTTCCATGTCACCGCTATTCCCACCCAGCTTGGTAGGACTAGTTACAGAATGCCGAGGCTGCAGGTGTGCTCAAATTTATGAGTTAGGTTCTGGAGGCATGGGGAGGCAGGACCCATACCCAGCTGTGCTAACATGGAGCCATCAGGAATGGAAAATTATGGTAAGTATCTGTAATTAAATTTTCCGTTTTCTGCTAGTCTGTCTAACATAGAATCGCTACTGAAGTGAAAATCCTCAACTTTTGAAAAGTTTATTTTTCGAAAACTATCTTAATATACATACTTGTTCTGGACTACTCAAAAAAAAAAAGAAAAAATGGGACATAAGGTGTCAAAATAAACAACCAGGCACCCCACTCCAGATTTTTTTCATGACAGGTTAATCCTAAAATAACACCTGGTTATCCTACCAGGTAATTCCTTGTTTAGGCACTTCCCGTTACAAAGTGTTCGTTTGCTCCTGCCTCCTAATTGTGCTCCTGCATTGTCACCTTATCTTATGCATCTCTGATTGAGATTATAAGTGGTCATGCTGATATACAGGCATACAGGTATTGTCCACTGCTGCCATTATCAGGAAGCCAGTCCAGAGGAGCTGACACTAGTGTGAGTGCATGTAGACAGGAAGTGGCTTTAAGATGCTGGGAGTGGGATCATCAAGTTAGGGTTTAAATCTACTTTAAAGCCACAGGATTAGCATGAAAGCCAAGCAGTGAACATTTTCAAGAGGATGACATAATCACTATATAATAGACATTACACACCTGTTGCCGAGGGAGTGCATCCTCTCTAAATGAGAGTTTCTTTTCTAACTCCCGTACCATCATATTCTTATTTTCACGAATTTGATCTTGAGGTGTAAACCTTACAAGATTTAAATTTTTCTTTAGTGTAGCTTGAAGAGGCCTGGGATTAAAAAGACATTGTATTGTTACTATATTATAATCTGTTATTTGAATCACATCTGGTTCTAGGCACAGAATAAAATGATCTAAAACTGCATTCTGTTGACTAAAGATATTAGACATCTACCAATACAGGTGTATAGACATGGTTACTTGAACATCTGCACATTTAGTTTTCTTGTTTGTTTTTTTTAAAACTAAATCTGTTTTTAGTTTTCCTGGCCAGCCTCACATCAGCACACCTGGGTTTACTCCTCTTATGGACACTTAGCACCATCTTTACCCTAGCACATAAACAGAGTCCCTCTTGTTCTCCTTTTTTGGTCGACTCCAGGCCACCAGAAACATGGAAATAGAGAGAGAGCATGGCGCTCCCCCCTGCCGAACCTCCCCACCCAGGTTCAGCCTCTCCTGGGGTTTGAAGGTCCAGAGTGATAGAGGTAAATCCTCTTAAAAACCCAGACACCCTTAGTGACGGGGCCACAGGCATAGATGGCTTAAAGAGCCTTAAATTTCTATGGCTGTGGCGTGCTATTAGCAGGATCCTTCTCTCATCTGTCTCTCTTGTGCTCTACTAGGGCTACCCAGCCGCTCTCCTTGGCTTTTGTGTAGACAGGCCCTGATGTCATGAGTGGGGCGGGCTAGGAGAGTAAGCAACAGGCATTGTTTAGCCACTGCCCTCCATAAAACTGGAAGCCGCAATGGTGGTGGCACGGAATGCCACAGTGACAGCAGCCCACTGTGTAGGTCAGTGTGCAGTGAGGCTGCTGAATGCTCTGGGCAGTGTAGATCTGGTTCTGGCCATTTTTAGTGTGCTTACATTTTTTCTTATTCTCTTTTCTGCTTCCTGATCTTCAATCAGCTCTCTGCTGTCACTCGATGGAGCCTCTGCTTCATTGCCTCTCACCTGCAGGCTTTCTATCATGTACCAGGTGCTGGAGGCCAACGGAGTGAGGGCTTCCCTTGCGGATAAGTTCCAGACCCCCTGAGGGTGAAACAGGAGAGGTCAGGCCCAAAGTAGCATGGGTCGCCTGCTGGACTGTGTGCAGGAAGTTTCAGTGTACAGCTCGTGTGTTGAAGTGGAGTCAGCAGACAGGTGGCGCCCGTGAGATGGTGCAGGTCTGGGATAGTGCCAAGACTGGAGCAAGGCTGGAGGAAGTCACGGTCAGGAGCCAGGTGGGTATTGGAGCAGACGTGGTTAGGTGGATAGCTGACCTCAAACACAGGAAGCAGGAGGAGGTCAAGGTCAAGCCGGGTCGGTAACAGGAGACACAGCAACAGGAATATCACAGAGGTAACACACTGGAGGAGCCAAAGATCAACCAGCAACTGTAATCACTGACAGACTTCCTTATAAAGGCTCATTGGCACCAAAACTAGATTGGGGCGTGCATGTCTGAGCACCAGCGCGCATGCACGGTCCGGCGCACACCCATTCACCACTGTGCATGCGTGTGCACCAGTGCGCATTGGTTATGCACCAGTGAGAATTCCTGTGACCATGTGAAGTACTGGCAGAGTTGCCAGGTCCTTGAGCACTTCTATTGCTGTTGGTGCTCTGACACTTTCCCTCTGGTGCGACCTGGTGAAATTACTGCCTTATTGCCGGTAAGCTATGAAGAGATCTTAAAGGGCCGGGAAAAAAAGATTATACTAATCTTACTTTTTCTATCTATAGCTATGAGCTTTCCACAGCTACACAAGATATGAAGATCGTCGGAAAGGTAGGAGGGGGCTATGAGGGACAGGGAAAGAGTGCTTTACACCAGACTGACTAGGTGTTTATCTTTTTGGAGCAAAAGCCCTAAAAAGAAACATTTACGAAAGGAAAAGATCTGCCAACGCTCAATTTCACAGCAACCAGAACCACGCTCTAGCCATATGCCTCACTCCCCAGGTGGGCCTCGCTGCAGTAAATCTCCAGCCGAAGAGCCAAAGAAGTCCGAGGGGCAGCCTGCTGAGGGCCTGTGTTGGGACCCGGAAAACTCCTGTGTGCCGAGTGCATTAAAGAAGTCCACAGATAAGGAGATGGAGGCGATAAGAATCAAGGCTTATATCCAGGAAGCCGTAGCCGATAGTATACATCTAGTTGCTAATACAAGCACGCCGGAGAGTAGGCCTAAAACAAGAGGTACCCCAGAACAGACAGGGGTTGTCTCCAGTGCAGGAAATACCTAAGGAATTTTCCAAACGTTTGTTCGATATTCAATTTATAGATCCATATATCACTGCTCTAAAGGAAGCCATATATTAGGAGTAAGACTCTCAGTCTCCAGAAAAGATAAACAGATACTTTCCAAATCTGAAAAACCAGGGAGCAACATTTTCGTTTATGATGGAAATCCGAGAATTTTTTGAGGACGAATGGGAAAAACCTAAGAACAAAACAAATACCCAAAATCGTTTTACTAAGCTATATCCGTTTAGAGCCACCGATGCCGATTGTTGGGAGACACCGCCAGGGGTGGGCGCAGCCTTGCAGTGCCTGGTGAGGCAGGTATCTCTTCCCTTAGAAGACTCCACCACCTTTAAGGACCCAATGGATAGGCGAGCAGACGCAGATCCTAAGAAGATATACTCGGTGGCTGGTGCAGCCTGTCTTCGATCATAGCGCTGACCTCCATTTGTAGGTCCTTAAAGGTATGAGTTTCAAACGTGGAGACAGCACTAAGATCTGGAGTGGAGAGGGACAGGATCATTACGGCATTGAAAGAACTAAATCTGATAGCAGCTTTTCTGGCAGAAGCATCCACAGACCTTGTAAATGTGCTAGCGAGACTCATAGAGCACTCTGTGATGGCGAAAATGAGAGGCAAGATCATATAGGCCCAGCCGGGAATATGCGAGGGGCCAATGGAGAGTAACGCAGAACTCCTTTTTAAGGGGTGTGAAATCACGAGCAGCCCAGCCGGCCAAGAAGGCCGAAAACAGTTTTTTGACGGTGTAACCATCCAACTCTTTCAGATGGGCACCAGGCTGACAGCCTTTTGGAGGGTATCCAATGGGTCCAAAAGACAATAAAAATGGGCTACAAGACACTGTTTTTATGATAAGCCACCGAATATTTTCGTCCAGACAGACTGGCCACAAGATGGGAGGAAATGAGAATATTTGCTAGAATATGTAACCGAATTGCATCAGAACAATGCAATTATATCAGTACTTTACAAAAGCACAGAAAAGGCGTTTATTCACCGATCTTCTTGGTACCCAAGGTATCAGGGGACCTCAGACGAGACTTAGACTTAAGATCTCTGAACCTATTCATCGATCCCCAAGGATTCAGGATAGAATCAATATATACATCAGTTATACAGCCAGACAATTGGCTGATATCAATTGATCTGGCAGATGTGTACCTGCACATTCCAATAAACAAGCACCACCAGAGGTATCTGAGATTCACATTGGGAGAAGACCATTATCAATTCAGATGCTTGCCTTTTGGGATCCACACGGTTCCCAAAGTTTTCTCCAAAGTGCAACTAGCCACCATTGCAAACATTCGTCTAAGAAAGATAAGAATCTACCATTACTTGGATGATATCCTGATAGTAGCCCAATCAAGGGAAGAACTGACACGACAACGTGACAACGTATTACAGATCCTCTCCAATTTCGGTTGGCTTGTAAATTCTCAAAAGAGACAATTAATACCATCTCAAAAGATGGAGTACCTGGGCCTGATTTTCGACACACAAAGATGACAGATCTTCCTGCCCGATCGCAAAGTGGCCAAGCTGATAGCTTGCGTCGACAGTGTGATGAGATCACGTGTACTTTTAGAAAGAGACTGCATGACACTCCTGGGGATGTTTACGGCAGCAAAGCCCGCAGTACCCTGAGCGAAGTTTCACGCAAGAGCTTTTCAGATATCTTTCTTATGCTAGTGGAACGGCGCATTCCTAGAGCAGAGGATCCGTTTGCCAACACGAATCCACCAGAACCTTGCATTGTGAAGGTCACCGGACACCCTGTCGCGGGACACGTCCCTCAGCCCAGGAGATCTTCCCTCCTGTTCCTCTAATCTTGAAGATATTATTGAAGACTTTGAAAGAAGTGACACATGCCATCCTGATACCACCCTTCTGGCCTCGAAGACTATTACAGATGGCGTCAACTCCACCAACATCATTGCCCCTGAAGAGAGACCTACTGAAGCAGGGCCAGTGGACCCATCCGAATCCAGGGAGGCTGCAATTAGCGGCCTGGCTCTTGAATTAGCCAAATTACCACACTATTGAAGGCAAGGAAAGCCTCATTGAACACCACATATTCCAGAATTAGGGGACGATTTGTATTCTTTGCTGGAGAACGAGGTTTCTCTCTACCAACTGCAGGGATCACAAATATGCTAGATTTTTTGCAATCAGCTCTAGAGATGGGCTTAATATGATTAGGGTACAGGTGTCAGCATTGTCAGCATTCACAGGCCGCAAGTGGGCAGAAGAGCCCTTAATAAGACAATTTCTCAGGGCGACAATGAGAATACGACCTCCTTGGAGGAACCTCTTCCCAACTTGGATCTTGGGCACAGTACTAAAGGCTTTGCTAACAACCTCCATGCGTTCCCACAGAGACATGTCTATTGTGGTTTCTAACAGCTAAATTAACCTCTCTTACAGCCATTACATCAACCAGAAGGGTGTCGGAACTAGCAGCCCTATCTTGCAAAAACCTGCTTTGCATTATTCTGGTGGATAAGGTTATGCTGCGGCCCTCACCAGCCTTAACCTCCAAGGTAACCTCTGAGTTTCACATCAATTAGTAGTCAGTCGTACCAAGTTTCAAACAGCCACCGGCACAAACAGATGAGCTAGACCTTAGACCACTGGTCAGCTTATTTACAACGTACCTACTGCGTGCCCAACAGATACGTGATCCAAAAGTCTATTAATTTTACCATCGGGACCTAAGAGAGAGGAGGCAGCACTGGCAAAGATCATATCAACTTGGATCACCAGGACAATTAGCCTGGCGTACAAGCAAGAGGGCTCTTCCACACGTGTTACAAGCTCACTCAACAAGAGGGGTGGCAGCCTCATGGTCAGTACTTACCAGAGTGTTGGTGGAAGAAATATGCAGAACGGCCAGCTGGAGTTCCTGTGCGACCTTTGCCAGACACTATAAACGGAAGGTAATGTCAACTAGTACAACTAGCTTCGGAACAGCAGTGATGTTGACCTTTTCAGTCAAAATAAAGTCTATTCGTGAAGCATTAAGAAGGATTGTTAATTTATTTGATTATCCTGCCCTAGATAGCCAAGTTAGATCCCAGGTGTGCTAATGTGAGGCTGGCCAGGAAAATGGAAAATTATTACCAATACTTATCATAATTTTCCTTTCCTGGCAGGGCCTCATATCAGCACAACTTTGCTTCCCTCCCTAAGTGGCCTGTCGCTGCTAAATATTGAAGAACAAGAGGGAGGGAAGGGGGAAGGGTGGGACTCTCTTTTTATTTTCTAGGGTAAAGGTGGTCCTGAGGGTTCATAGGAGGAGTAAAACCAGGTGTGCTGATGTGAGGTCCGGCCAGGAAAGGAAAATTACGGTAAGTATTGGTAACAATTTTCTGTTTTTTGCATAGCAGGGAAAAGAGAAACAAACTGGGGTATAAAACCAGCTAGATAACACTATTATTGGATATTGTAGGATTATTCTGATGAAGTAATATTACACAATCAACCTTGATAACAAAAAAGTTACATGCTCATATAAATTATAATACAGTTTATTTGATGTCCTCATATAATCAATTTTTGTATACCCATGAGGCAAGATGCTGTGTTTTAAGGACTAAAAAATAACATTTGTGTGCATTTGTGTATGTAGTTTGAAGAGTATAGTCAGACAATAGTTTGCCCATGTTCTGTTATTTAGGGTGTTCAAAGGGGGAAAGTGGGCGTCTATGTTCAGGATGGGAAAAGTGGGTTAAAGTAAAGTGCATTAAAGCAGGAGAAGGATGAGTCTGTTTTAAGGATCATCTGCATATTTAACATTTATTTATAGCCAAAACTTTTTTTGTTTTTTTAGAATTGGGAAGCATTAGTCAGGTTTACTGCTATCCAAAGCTTTGTTAAGCCGGCCATAGATGGTTCGAATCTCGGCTGGTCCAGCGGGAACTGCCCAAGATTCGAACCGTTTAAGGGCAGACTGAATGTACCCAAGTTAATCGATTGATCAACTTGGGTACAACAAGCCTGTCAGATTTTACATGTGATTATTGCGAGTGGCTGCTATAGCCACTAGCACTAATCACTGTGTTCTCCCGGCAGGGACGGCTTCCCCTGCCCCTCAACTGGGAGAACATAATGTCTGCACTGGAGGGATTCCCCCATCAACACTAACTGTGTTGATGGCGAATCAACCAATTTTATTTCCTGCAACCCATGGCACCCTAGTCAGAGCTCCAGAGCTTTGATGCTTACAGCTCTGTGTAACGTTTTACAGACATGGAGGGGTGGGTGTGTTGTATCCACGGGGTATATATTTTTAGGAATTTCTTAAGCTTATCAAGGAGGAAGTTAGTAAGCTTTTCATTGATGAAAACAGTGTCTATGCGATGACAGACCTCTGTGAAAGAAACAATTAGCTGTTTCCAAGCTCTTGCTATAGTTTGTTTAGCTGTCAGTAAAATGTACGTTGCAAATTTAAATTGAGATCTCGTGAGACCTTGGGCTTTAGATGCAGTAAGACGTGCCAAGGGTTTCTAGGGAAAGAACATGTCAGCAATGATTAATAAAAGAAAAAATCCTACGAGCCACACTGAACCCAGTGCTAAGTTTAAGCACTACTCACCCGCATGCATGAAACATGTCTCGTATTGCGTGTAGATAGCAAAAAAAATAAAAAGTAATGATACGCTAAAGTGTGCTAGATGTGCCCCTATTGTGACACAAAAAATTGTGCCACAGGTCATGCGATGGTGCAATACAGGTGACCCCCCAAGGTAATGCGCTCACCTCAGAGTATGTGACTAAGTCGCTAAACAAAGTCAGAGAACGCTTTTGAGCCACCCCGGGCTCTGTGCGGATCACAGGATCACAGGCTCCAGCACAGGAACAGTCAATGGATAAGAAGAAAGAACCATATAGAGTAATAACGTTTTAAATTATTTATTCCAAAACCAGATAAAAAACTCCCCCAAATGGGGTACTCACATTTTCAGGGTGCGTCAGTGCACCACTCTAAACCAAGCATGTAAATAGGTGAAGCAGTGAGGATATGTCGTCCATCCCAATACCAGCAGCGACCGCTGCCTAACACTCTGTCCTGGAATTCCCCCGATGATGAGACGTATGCCCTGTGTCGAAGACGCGTAGGGGAGGGGCCAGGACGGAGTGTTAGGCAGTGGTCGCTGCCGGTGTTGGGACGGATGCCATATCCTCACTGCTTCACCTATTTACATGCTTGCTTTAGAGTGGTGCACTGATGCACCCTGAAAATGTGAGTACCCCATTTAGGGGAGTGTTTTGGAATAAATAATTTAAAACGTTATTACGCTATATGGTTCTTTCTTCGTATCCACTGACTGTTCCCGTGCTGGAGCCTGTGATCCTGTGATCCGCACAGAGCCCGGGGTGGCTCAAAAGCGTTCTCTGACTTTGTTTAGCGACTTAGTCATATACTCTGAGGTGAGCGCATTACCTTGGGGGGTCACCTGTATTGCACCATCGCATGACCTGTGGCACGTGGAGATATTAAGCACGTTTGAATATACCACCATTGAAGATCACACATAAGCACTTTATTATCTATGTGCAGGACTTTTTACATGCTCAGTATATATTTATGTAGTTCAATTAGGACTATTGTGTATGAATTGTGTGGCACTAAGCACTTTACAGTTTGTTTGGCACATGGCACTTTTTGGTATCTGTTTGCACTTATGTTGTATATCTAGAGCAAATGTGGTTTCATACTTGCTTATGCACTTAATATTTATTAGCTTTTTGCGATTATGTTTATTTAATTTATTTCACAATATTTAGTGTGGTATACACTTCCACACACATTTTATGCACAATTTTTTGTGTCACAATAGGGGCATATCTAGCACACTTTAGCGCATAATTACTTTTTATTTATATGTCAGCAATGATTGTAAGAGTTTAAGAACTTTCTTCCAGAGCCTGGAGAGCACAGGGAAAGTCCACAATATATGGAGAACATCCACAGGAACAGAGCAGCCTCTGAAGCAGGCGATGGTGGAAGATGAGTAGAGGTGTGCTAAATGAGACAGGACCATATACTATCTTGATACAAAAAGAAACAAATGCTCCTGGGCTCAAAAGTTTGCCTTAGGGTAAATGGGGAAGAAGATCTCCACAAATCACGCCCCTGCATCAGCTGTGCTGCCACTCTCACCAGATCGGGGGAACCCAGAAGAAACTCTAAAAGAAAACAAGGACAGAGGGCGCACCAGCCTTGCGCATTACCTTTATAACACTGAAATGTAATTAAAGGTAAAATTGCATACTCACAAACGAATGGTAAAATCAAGCAGATAATAAAAAGTCCATCATATGCATCATCCAGCAAGATCTACTGGCCAGTATACTTGGGTGAGATGAAAGTCCAAATTAAAACAGATGTGTTTTGAGGGGTATCCCCTCTTCTTCAGAGCTCCATATACCATATCGGGATGATTCAAATTTAAGTTTATTGATGGAGCATAAGGTTAACGTGGACCAGATTTGTGTCCAGTCTTCCTTATCTCTGGCCCTTTTAAGGTTCTGTTCCCATTTAGAAATGTAAGCATGACTGTTAGGACTTTGGAGGGCATTCATTTGCGAGGAGATAGTGGAAATAAGTCTGGGAAAAAGAGGTATGCGATGGCAAATGTGCTCAAATATTGAGAGTCAGGGTGTCAGGTCTTTATTTGAAAGTACAGTTTTTAGCCAATGCTTAATTTGTAAAAAGTTCAGGAGATGGAGCCTGAAACTTGTCCCTGATTTCTGCCCAGGCGTAAACAGTGTGACTGTTGATGAAAGAGTAGAGGTTATAGAATTTTTGACAGAGTCACCAGTGAAATACACTGGGTGACTTTAGCCCTGGAAAGTATAGTGGGTTACCTAAAAGATGGAGAAGGGGCAGGTGTGGCGAAATTAGATTGCTGGAGTACTTAGTGGAGGCTTAGGCTCTGAGTTTGTGGCTCATTAGAGGGCTTATAGATATGAATTTTGAAGGGAGTTATGTGAGCAATCGGAGAGAGATCAGACAGCAGTAAAGTGCTTCCAAATCGACCCATAAGAGAGGATGTTACTCGGTATAAAGAGAGATCAATGGAATAATCTGGACAGCTAGGAAGTATTTGGTGAAATTTAGGACACCCAAGCCCCCTTATTTCTTATGTATGAAAATAGTATGTCTTGAGACTTGTGGCTTTTTGTCAGCTCAGGCAAATCGCAAAACATGGTTCTGAAATAATCTGAGGGCATAGGAAGATATGGGGCAGGAAGGGTGCGAAAAAGGTATAGAAGCTTCAGTAAAATTGTCATTTTTATGGCAATAATTCTTCTTATTAATGCTGTAAGACCAAGACGAAAGTAGTGCTTTTAGGCATTGGAAGGTTGAGGTAGACAAGGAAGTGGATTTCAATTGATAGCGAAAATAACTTCTGAACATAAATTAACCTTCACATCTCTTTTTCTTCCACGTAATCTTGTAATTTGAACAACTGAAGAAATAAGATTGTATTCATGAACAAAGTATCCCAGTAATGCCAAGTGATGCAAAACAATCCAGTCGACTAAGTTTGATTGAATTTGATCAAAATTGAGTCGAAATTTATCAGAAGGGAAGTTATGGCTATTTGATTGTTGGCTGATTCAGTCATAATGATCGAAAACAGACATCAATTGGATGAAAAAATGAAGCGCGTGTAACCCTCATTACGGAGCCCTGGATAGCAGTTAACCCTGACAGGGTTTTTAGCCTTTCTCCACTCTATTAAAACTAAAAAAAGTATATAGATACAATTTGAAAAAAAAAAAAAAAAAAACTTAATAAATAGTTCACAATGGGGTGGAGGTACCAAAGGCTTAAAGATTAGAAAGGTCCATGCGCTCAGTCATCAGAGCGTGGGCCTTGACTAGAAGGGCTGAACTTCAGGGTGGAGTGGTGTCATCTTATACTCCTCTGTGTCGTAATCCAAGCTCATCTCACTTTTTGCGTATCCAGATCCAATCATCTGGACTAGATACGGGATAAAAACAGTGGGTGCAGTGGTTGGAAATGGGGTGTTGTTGACATTTGATGTGCTCAGAAGTACTGCTGGCAGAAAAAAATTAATTACTCTGAACAATTCAGAGACATAATAACTAGTGCTGTGTGACTTAAACAAACTTATATAAAACGTATACACATGAGATACACACAATCTATAAAGTGTTTAGTGCTCATAAAATACATTGAATAAAGTGCAGTGGTGCTCCAAACTTGTTAGGTGCCACACTCCCCCTTCGATTCATTATTTTAGGTGACCCCCCCTCACCAAAAATAATGGATCCTCAGCTTTGCAGTCTGGGGTCGAAATAGGCTGTAATCTAATGATCTGGGGTATGAGGAATGGTTGCTCTGAGGCTTCTCCAGAAGGAAATCTTAAAACAGAGAGGATTCGCCATAGATGGGAAAACAGAGAGGAAACCCATAGTGAAAAACCGTTAAAATAAAGTGCAAAGCGCAAGCTAGGCGCCACTACAGGAAATCATCCAAGTCTGCCGCTGGTCGCGTTCCACGAAGGCGGAAATTGGGTCAATGGTTTAGCATGAACCAGAGAAGTACGTCAACGTATTTTGCCCCTCCTCCAGTGCGTCATCAAAGGACATCACTTCCGGTTCCATGCAATCAATTTATACCCGAGGAGCAGTCCCTTCTCCCTCATAGAGAAAAAGTAGTGACCAATTCCGATAAGTGTAAGATACACCAACTTCCTTCTCAATAACATCACTTCCTGTTGCCAGATATATAGAAAAAATTTAATATAGATAAAAGCCATAATGGCGGAGCAATATCGTTTGACAAAACATATTTCAATGAATAATGCTATGAATTACATAATATCCAATAAATACTATAAAATGTAAGAAAATAATATTAAAAAATGCAAACAGAGAGAGATAAGAAAAGAAAAAAAAATGAAAATAAAATTAAATAAAAATAAAAAATAAAAACAAAAATAAAATAAAAATAAAAATTAAAAAATAAAATGAAAATACAAATACACCCAAATGAAAAATAAAATAAAATAAAAATAAAAATAAAATAGAATAAAAATAAACATACGTATAAAATTAAATTAAAATTAAGAGTAACAATAAAAATAAACATAGAATGGGGTTGGAATTGGCGAGGAGATCAGCACAAAAGATATTTTCTACCAATTGGACAGGAAACAGTTGAGATCCAGCTCTATATTTAAGTCATGGGGACTCATGGTACGAAGCCTATGGATCCATTGAGTCTCATTCTGTAAGATAGCCTTCTTGAGATTGGATCCCCTCCAATGCTCCTCTACTTTTTCTATCTCGCAGAATGTAAGACCACTTGGATCTCTGTTGTAGAACAATCTAAAGTGGTTAGACAAACTGTGATGCTTGTAACCCTTTTTAATTCTGTTACCATGCTCCCTAAGCCTTATCCCCAATTTCCTTGTGGTCCTCCCCACATACTGGAGACCACAAGGACAGGACAAAAGGTAGGCGACATGTGTGGTCCCACAGGTAATACATTTTTTTTATTTCAAACGACCTACCCTGAGAGTAGGAACTGAAATGGGTAGTTTTCCTTTTCCTATGCTTGGAAGTTCTACAGATCACACATTTGCCACAACTGGAAAAAACAGCTTGGTCCAAAAAAGTAAATAACTTTTTGGGGGGATTGATAACATTATGTGCTCTCTATCTTTCAATAACAAGGGCCAATGTTCTCTAATTATCTTTTCAAATTGTCTATATTGTCTAGTATACCCAGTTAGAAAAGCCACACCATAGTCTTTCTTCTTGTTAACCTTACTTTTGAATAAGGATTCCCTATCCACCTCTCCAATAGTTTCTTTCATTCTTTTTAGATCTTTCAAATCATATCCCCTTTTCTTGAAATCTTTCCAAAATCAATTCTTCTTTTATGTCATAGTCTTCTTTTTTATTGCAATTCCTTCTTACCCTTAACATCTGGCTTTTTGGAATACCACCTAACCACCTAGGGTGATGGAAACTGCCTAATGGAATATATCCATTTCTGTCAACATCTTTGAAGAAAGAGTTAATAGTTTTCCATTTTCTTTCAATATGGTAAGATCCAGGAAATTCCCCATTTGGTGACTATAGGTTTCTGGGATCCAACCTCAAGAAGGCTATCTCACAGAATGAGACTCAATGGATCTAAAAGCTTCGTACCATGAGTCCCCATGACTTAAATATAGAGCTGGATCTCAACTGTTTCATGTTCAATTGGTAGAAAATATCTTTTGTGCTGATCCCCTCGCCAATTTCAACTCCATTCTATGTTTATTTTTATTTTATTTTTCATTTTTATTTTTATTTTATCTTTGTTTTTATTTTATTTTGTTTTTATTTTATTTTCATTTTTATTTTTTTATTTTCTTATTCATATATCTCTCTGTTCGCATTTTTTAATATTATTTTCCTACATTTTATAGTATTTATTGGATATTATGACATTCATAGCATTATTCATTGTAATATGTTTTATCAAACAATATTGCTCCACTATTGTGGCTTTTATCTATATTAAAGTTTTTCTATATAGCTGGCAACATAAAGTGATGTTATTGAGAAGGAAGTTGGTGTATCTTACACTGATCGTAATTGGACACTACTTTTTCTCTATGTGGAAGGAGGGACTGCTCCTCGGGTATAAATTGATTGTATGGAACCGGAAGTGATGTCCTTTGATGATGCCCTGGAAGAGGGGTGAAACCTGTCTAGGTACTTCCGGTTCACGCTAAACCATTGACGCAATTTCCGCCTCCATGGAATGCACGCCAACCAGAGGGGAACTCGGATGATTTCAAACTGATGCCTGTTTTGCCGGCTGTCCTGTAGTGGCGCCTAGCTTGCGCTTTGCACTTTATTTTAGCGGTATTTCACTATGAGTTTCCTCTCTGTTTTCCCATCTATGGAGTGTGGCGAATCCTCTCTGTTTTAATATTTCCTTCTGGAGAAGCCTCAGAGCAACCATACCCCATACCCCAAATCTTTAGATCACAACCTATTTCGACCTCAGACTGCAAACCTGAGGGTCCATTATTTTTGGTGAGTGGGGTCACCGAAGGGGGAGTGTGGCACCTAATAAGTTTGGAGCTCCGCTGCACTTTATTCAATGTATTTTATGAGCAGTTTATAGATTGTGTGTATCTCATGTGTATAAGTTTTATATAAGCTTAATTCACACAGCACTAGTTATTATGTCTCTGAATTGTTCAGAGTAATACATTTTTTTCTGCCAGCGATGTTTAGATTCTTTTCACTGTTTAAGGTTGTAGCACCTTTGCACAGCTGCTGCAGTCTTTCATATATCACAATATATCACAATTTGATCACCTTAGCTTTTTTATCGTTTATTATCAGACGTAAGTACCAGCTCCCCAGCTCGCACCTGTTTCCTTTCCTCCAGTTCAGACATGCTTTTTTTGCCCAATTTGGGTCCTCCACTCAGGATGTGCAGACTGGTGAACTGGAATCACTGCTCAGGGATAAAGACCTACCTAAAGCCTTGTCTACTATCTACAAGGAATTATTCATAGATACTACAAAGGCTCTAGCATCCTGTCGTGCTGCATGTATGTTGGATTTCTCACAGCTTTACAAAGATGATTGGGATAATGTATGGGGCACCATGTTTGCCAGACTGGTGTCGGCGCGTGATCACTTGATACAGTTCAAGTTCCTTCATAGGATATACTACACCCCTTAAACTAACAAGGATTTTCCCTGCGCACACGTTGAACTGTTGAAGGTGTGATCCACCTGGGGCAGATTTTTTGCACATCTTCTGGCTTTGCCTGCACATCCGGCAGTTCTGGGTGGGGGTGCTGGACTGTGTTAGGTCGGTCACTACGATCACCATTCCACCATCTATAGAAGTCTGTCTGTTGGGCTTGGTGGACACATTAGCACCCAAAAATGTGATCTGTACTTTGCTCACATTGCTCTTGTACTATGCCCGCAAAGTGATTATCTTATCATGGAAGAAACCGTCGGCCCCTACCATTATGGCCTGGAAGGCATTGATTAATAAGGCTCTACCGATGTATGAAGCCACATATCTCAATAGAGGGGTACCTGATAAGTTTAAAAAGGTGTGGGGTGGTTGGATAGAAAACAGCTCAACAGCATCAGATTAACTGCCTCCTGGTTGATGGTTGTCATATGTGGTGAGCAGTGAGGCTTGTGTAAGCCTGGATGGGCACCTATAACTTCCCCTGGTACAGCAAGGGTGGATATTGTACTGCATATAATGAATATGTATTGTGTGTACCCCTTTCTTTCCTTGCTATGATTTTTCTCTGGAAGGATCTCTTACGTTTTCTTTTATTTGGTCTGGAGCTGCATTGTACACTGGTGCTGTTAAATTGTAGTGCTGAATGTTTACTATGTTCCGAGTTTGTATTCTTTTTTCTCTATGAGAAAAACCTTTAATTAAAATAATTAAAAAAAAAAGATTATAAAGGTGAATGTTCACTGAGTTTTGTGAATAAGATGAAGCAGTGTTTACTTCCATATAAAAATCATGTTCATTTAATTACATTCACTTTGGAAGGCGAAACAACCCATTGCTAAGTGAACAGCCAATTGGGCAGTCATTGTCATTTGAAAAATCATTTTAATCTGCGTGAGAATTTTGGACAGCTGTAGTTATGTGTTCCAAAGTTAGTGAACAAATCGTTGTTCTAAATGGCTTTGGCCATCTTTCTACATACAGTTCCCTCAATCTCCCTGTGCTAGACTTTGAATTAAAACTGTCACATCATATGAAGAAAACTATCCCACATTTCTGAGTGTGATCAAACTGAGCCTATCTTATCAGTGAACCTCATTGCACTACTGCAATACAGCTAAACCCCATACAAACAGCTAAATAAACCCTAAGAATAAAATGGAGGACTTATATTTACCTTCAAAATGCAAAAAGGAATTTTATAGGTGAAAACAACTACATCTCGCTCTTATAATTTATGACATTATATCTATCCCATTGACATTAAAGTGTTTGTAAAGTCACATAGTGACTGGTATCACCAATGGATTATGCTGGCTTTAAATACTGTGTATGTGTTTTTTTTAACATGAAAAGGCTAAATACCTTTTCTTACACCACAGCTGTGCGGTCAGGTTATCCCCCTCCGCTCTTCTTCCCCGATCTATGGAGAGAAGCGGGAGGAGGGGCTGAGATTTCCGTGACGTCAGCCGGCCATCCGAGGGAAGTCACGTGACTGCACAGCGGCGGTGTTGGAAAAGGTATTTAGCCTTTTCATTAAAAAAAAAACACATACACTGTAGTTAATGCCAGCATAATCTGGAGGGGGTACATGTATTTTTGCTGCATATTGCAGCTGAATAGCGGTGGTAGGGTCAGGGAGGAGAGTCACTCTCATGCTGACAGGCAAGGAGGGAGGGGGAGAGGAGCAGGCTGATGGAGGCATGTAAACTGACCACGGTATTATATCTCAGCAACCATGAATACTGTGGTCAGCACAGACAGGTGGATACAGGAACAGGCAGGATCAACCAGGTATATTGCAAAATAGGAAGGGGCAAATTACATGGCACAAGCACTGTGCTATAGATCATGCCTTAAAAGGACAGGATCTTTTTATTGATTTTTAGGGTTACAACCACTTTAACAGCTGCAAATATATATGTCCCATTGATATCCAACCTCATCTATCAATAGGCAGATATTAACAAGATAATGATTTTATATGTGAGAAACGACCGTGACTACTTACATGGAAGAACTCTTTGGCAGGCCCATTGAATTTGTTGGAACTGGTGTTGGAGGTAATGAAGGAAGAACAGAACTAAGAAAGGCAACAGGGTTTTGAATTCGTGGAGGAGATACAGGATTTTGTAATACAGTCTGTGCTTGGAATTGATTCTTGCTTGGCAGTGTAGAAGGTGGTGAAGATAATGTTGAATCTGTAGCATTGAATGGAGATTGCCGAGTAGATGACAAAAATGTTGCAAACTCAGGATAAGTGCTGGTGGTATTCTGAGTGGCAGCTGTCCATGGCCTTGTAGGTGCAACAGTGTTAGCTGTAAGCAGTGGGTATACATTTACTAGATCTTGACTTGAAATTTGCTGCTGAGGACGAGCAAACATGTAAGGTGATTCAGAATTTGGGACAGCTGTATTCAGTGGGACATCTCTTGCTGTGGAATTGGAAGTTGAAGGTTGAAATTGCTGCTCGTTGATAACCTGATTATGTAGCTGTTGTAATTTCATCGGATCTCTGTAAAATACACAATGATATTTGTTAGCAAACTCTTACTTGGGTACCACTTATAAGAAGATACTAATTATTACATCTATTCTGAGGAGAATACGTCTTAGCTTTTGTAAGTAAATGTTTATTTTACATAGAGAACATTCTATTCTCCTTTAGTAAATCAACACTATTCTCTTTATCACCCAGTACAGCATTAAATTGATGGGCCCAGTAGGCAGTGATGTGTGAAAAATCTATGGTAATGGTGGCTTAGAGATTTCATTGAGTGTTTTGGAAGAACAAAGATGACGTTTGTTCAGTCACAACTTTTAAAGTGTATGTAGCAATAAACTTCTCTTATGTGGGTATTTATTGGGGCACATGTTGGATATACCGTTGAAAGTGTTTTGTTACATCTGTATGATAATTTGAAAAATAAAATATACCTGTTGATCTTCCTGGAAATCTTGTGAGCAGATAACTTCCTGTAACCTCTGCCTGTGCCAACTGTTATTAATTACACATTAAATTACTACACCCTTCTATGTTTTGGACAATATAGGTGGGGTTGGTTTCCATAGTCCTATTTTGTTTCTGTTGCCCTGATACAGAAGGTTGAGAAATTATTATCCTTGGAGAGGAAGTGTTTTACTGCCAAAATCACCAGGTGAAAAAAAAAGCTAAAAAGCTAAAAACAAATGCTTGAAAGAAAACAATGCAGCCATCACATCTGTTTGTTTTGAGGTTTAGATATCCTTTAATTGAAAGCACTAAAAAAATAATAGTTTTCACATTTTTTTTAGCCCTATAGTAACTTTGTTTTATTCATTTTAAAATTAGGGCATGTTATGGTTTCTAAGATTGTCATAGTTCAAGTTACATTTTGTTATCACACATAACTTTGTATACCCATATAGATAATGTGTTTACATTACAGACCAAACATTTTGGAACAACCCTTTTCCCATTTTTATTAAAATATACACAGTTCAATGTCTCAATGTAACACAGTTTAATGTCTCAATATACTCTGAAATTAAACTATAGAACAAATAAACAACTGGAAATAAAAATGAAATCCTGCATTCGTTTGGTTTAATTAAAATGTCTAATTTGCCAAAGTAGACACTTTGTGCAGATACTACAGCCAAACCTTCTTTGTAGCATTCTTTCTACAATGAAAATCAAATATTACGTCCCAGACCATAAGGGCTCATGCACACAGTACTACAGCAGCGCTAAAAATGCTCTGTTTTGTTGCGTTTAGCCGCGTTTTTACATTAGCGTTATTGTGTTTTTTGGCGTTAGCGTTTTTGGGCGTTTTTCATTGAATATACTCTTAAAATGCCTAAAAACGTCAAACGCAGGTAAACGCGCCTTGACGTATTTAGTCGCGTTTAGATGCGTTTTTGGGGTTTTTTGTTTTTACAGCTCGTTTTTACTGCTCCTGGAAGCACAGGCTGTTGTTTTTTTCTACTGCCCCTAAATGCTTTTGCCTCCAAACGTCTGGCAGTTTATGTGTGCACGGACACATAGGCTAATATGGAGGGGCTTTTAGAGGCAGTTAAAAAAAACGCCAACTGCCCCTAACAGCAGCTGTAAAAACGTCCTGTGTGCATGATCCCTAACACTCTTTCCTTCATTTTTGGCAGTGGGTGTTACAACATGAGGAACTATTGTTTTGCCTAATCAACAGAACATAAGTACCCTGTGGGATGAACCGAAGAGTTTACATTTTGATTTGTTGGTCCACAAGAACTTCTTCCTATCTTCAGTAATCCTCTGGCTATGGTTATTGACCTAAACAAGCATACAAGCATACACCTCAATCCCTATTAATCGTTAATAAAAAGGGAGGAGTAATGTAATGTGAGCTGACACACACAGAGCTGTGCATTTAGCATTCTCTTGTGCCCCTTTTGGCTGGAAGAAGAAAACCAATTAAAGGCACAGTCACACCAAAATGAGGGAGAGAAGCTGTCAGAGTACATGAGACGTTTGGACAAAATTATGCACCAGATCTTGCTGAAGAAGGGTCTAGACCCCCGGAAGGTGGATATGGTCCGTGTCCAGCAAGTCTTGAGGGGTGCACAGCCCTTGGACCCCATCACCCTCCTGTTGAGAACACGGCAAGATGGTGGCATCTTGAAGTATCCAGACCTGATCTGGATTGTGCGGGAAGAGGAGGCCATGCTGGAAAACAAAAAAGAGTCAGAGGTCAGAATCTGTTATTGGGGTCAGGGTGGCCAGTGCAGCTGATGGCCACCCCCAGGTCGAGCTTCATAAGACTCAGGTGTCGCAGCTGATAGAGATGATGACCATGTTGACCGCCAAGCCCACTGTTCTACCTAGCGATGAAGTTTCAGTGTCCAAGAAGTCCTCAAGCTCTACGGTTGCTCAGGTGGAGAAGCCAGCAAACCAAGGAATCTGCTTCAACTGTGGAGGAGTTAGACATTATCGATGAGTATGCCCAAGTCCAGTGAAGCTTAAAGCACAGCGTCAAAAGTCGGCAGGAAACTCCATAGGGCCCCGGTGAAGGAGTCAACCAGGTGCCCATCTACATTAGCTAGCTCCAGAAAAACCAACGACACAAAGAGACCGCAGCGGAAGTCCAAACTCTTGCAGAGGGCTCCCGTTGTTGCCTCCAAGTGACCAGTGTCCCACTCCCTTTGACCCATGCTACCCGGCATCAGAGATTCAATGCACACCAGACTCCCAGAGCTCAACGGAGACTCAAGCCAGATCAGAACTTCCGCAAGAAAGGAGCACGGATACAAGCCACTAAACAGGCCAAGGTGACCACTTCCCCCAAATTCCCTGCCAAGCTAGTGGGACCTTCTCCCGTTGTCTCCATCCAAGTAGAGGGAATCTACACCAAGGCTCTCCTGGATACCGGAGTTCAAGTGACCCTCCTCTACAGAGTTTTCTTTGACAGGCACCTCAAACACCTGCCATTGCAGAAGTTGGAAGAGCTAGAGATATGGGGCATTGGGACTCAGAACTTCCCCTATGATGGCTATCTACCAGTCAAGCTGACCTTCGATCCCCTTGTAGCTGGGAAAGCTGACACCTTTGACACTTTGGCAGTGGTCTGTCCTTGCCAACTGGGGGCCAGTAAGAGTTCTCTCATCACCGGGACTAATACTAATCTTGACTGTTGACAGTTCTTGTCCAAGAGCAGGACACTTCAACTTCAAGTGTGCACCTCATGTTGAGACAAGCCTATCAGCATCTGGTACAAGAACAGAAGGCCCATGCTGAAGGAGTGGGAAAGATCTGGCGCTTGGACCGGAGTGAGAAGGTGTTGCAGCCTGGTGAAATGGCCTGTTTAGGGCATCTATCAAACTAAATTGGAAACAACCAGGCCCTTTCATTGTCCTTGAAGTGGACAGACAGAGAGAAGACATGGGAGCGGAGATGATTCCCGAAGTGGTTTCAACCAAAGTATTGCAAAGAAGTCACAGGAGAATCTCGGTCAGTGTCCGCAACATAACAGCCTCGCCAGTGAAGATGCCGGCTTGGATGTTGCTGGAACAAATGAATTCGGCTACCTACCCCAGTCTTACAGTCTGATTTGGTGGGGGGAGAAAAGGATGGGATCCTTGTTGAGGAGTTCTATCCGAAGAACACTCCTCTCTCACCCGAATGGAGAGAAAGAGCCAAGACTCAGCTCCTGAGATGGCAGGCTGCATTCTCGAAGAGTAAATTCGATGTGGGATGTGCAAAGAGTGCCAACCCCTGGATCCATCTTTAGGAGGATAAGTCGTTCACAGAAAGATTCCGGATTCCTTTAGGAGACTTGGAAGATCTGCTTGAGCAATTGACAGAATTGAAGGGAGCATGTATCATCCGAGAATCCCGAAGCTCGTGCATGGTGAATGGGTCACTAAGGCTGTGTATCGACTACAGAACGCTGAACCAAAGGATCATTCTTGACCAGTACACCACCCCAAGGATAGAGAATGTCTTGCAGAGCCTGTCAGGGGCTAAATGGTTTAGCGTGCTGGACCTGAAGAGTGGGTACTACCAAATCCCCATGCATCCTGAGGATCAGGAGAAGACTGCCTTCATTACCCCAGTGGGGTTCTTTGAATTTGAACGCATGCCTCAAGGCCTGTTCGGCACCCCAGCCACTTTCCAAAGGTTCATGGAGAAGATGGTGAGTGACATGAACTTGATAGAGGTGTTGGTTTAATCTAGACAACATCATTGTCTTTGGGAGGACCTTAGAGGAGCACAAATAGTACTGGAAAAGGTCCTCAAGAGACTCCATGATGAGGGGTTGAAGCTGTCTTTGGAGAAATGCCAGTTTTATCAGTTTTCTCAACCCTCGGTCAACTACCTTGGTCACATCATGTCTGCATCATGGAGTTTCCACTGACCCCCCAGAAGCTGGAAGCTGTCACCTCCTGGCCGAGGCCTACTAATGTGACGAAGCTCAGGTCATTTCTGGAATTCTGTTTCTATTACAGAAGATTAGTCGAGGGATTCGCTAAAATAGCTCGCTCACTCAATGGGCTACTGAAAACCGAAGAGAAAGACGATGACCCAGATTTCACGAAGCATGTCAGACCAGCTGGAGGGCCCAGAAAACCCAGAGAGTCCATTCAGGAACAGTGGACTGCCCAATGTAAAGAAGCCTTTAGGCAGCTGAAATGGAGCCTAACAACTGCTCCAGTCCTGGTCTATGCAGATCCAACCAAGCCATATGAACTACATGTTGATGACAGTCGAGATGGGTTAGGTGGGGTGATGTATTAAGAGCACGACAGCCACCTACGGTCTGTTGCCTATGTGAAATGGAGCTTGACACCCGCCGAGAAGAACTACCCCACGCACAAACTTAAGCTGAGGGATTACCTGTATGGAGCAGAGTTTAAAATCAAAACCGACAATAATCCTCTCATCTACATCCTCACTACCACCAAGTTGGATGCCACGGGTCACAGATGTATGGCTGCCCTACCAGGGTTTACTTTCAGTCTGAAGTATCGACCGGGGTCGGGAACAAAGACATTGGAGCGTCAGCCGATGGTGTCCCTAGATGTTATTGCAACATCAACCAAGTCAGGGATAAAGGTCTGCCAAAGCTTTCTAAGAAAGACTTGCAAAGGGACCAGTTGGAAGACCCTCTCTGTAGCTTGGCATTGAAGGCCTTGGAGAGCCAACGCCCTGACTCGCTCCTCACTGACTCCCCGAAGAAGGCTCGTCTACTGCACCGAGAGTGGGATCGTTTGCAGCTGCATCAAGGGGTGGTCTACCGAAGAGACCCCTCTGATGATCTTGAAGAAAGATGGCAGTTGTTCCTGTCATAAAAACACAGGGAGACAGTACAACAGTCATGGCCACTTAGGACCCAAAAGAACTTTCCACCTGGTGAGGGACCGATTCTACTGGCCCTACATGCGGGCTAAAGTTGAGGGTTACCGCCACTCCTGCATCAGGTGCATTCAACAGAAGACTCTGCCTCACCGAGCTGCCCCAATGGGCCATCTTCAGAGTCAGGGACCCATGGAGCTGGTGTGCATTGACTTTCTGTGCTTGGAACCTGATCTGAGTGGACAGGGAAATATCCTGGTAGTGACTGACCACTTCACTCGTTATGCCCAAGCATTTCCCACAAAGGATCAACAGGCATCCACGGTGGCCAAGATCTTAGTGGAGAAGTTCTTTGTACACTATTGCCTGCCCCAACGTATCCACTCTGATCAAGGGAGAGGCTTGGAGAGCAGCCTCATCAAGAGACTTTTAGACCTGTTAGGCATTAAGAAGTGCAGAACCACCCCATACCATCATCAAGGGGATCCTCAGCCAGAGAGGTTCAAATTAACCCTCCTGGATATGCTTGGGACTTTGAATTCAGAACAAAAGCAGCACTGGAGCAAGCTTATAGCTGCTATTGTGCATGCTTAAAACAGCACCGCAAACGATGCCACAGGATACTCTCCCTATCATCTGATGTTTGGACAGGAGACCCGGCCGCCAGTAGACTTCGCCTTTGGCACGTCCTTAGACCATACCTCAACAACCACCCACAGAGTGTATGTGAACCGCTTACAGAAAAGTCTGAAGACCGCCTATGACAAGGCCCAAGCTGCCGCAGATGCCCGAGGACAGAGGAACAAAAGAAACTTTGACCTCAGGGTACAGGTGCTGGACTTGCAACCAGGTGACAGAGTGCTGCTGAGGAATCTGGGTGTCCCTTGAAAGCACAAGTTAGCTGACTAATGGAAGTCGCAGCCCTATGTCATTTGCAAGCAGCTGCCAGGACACCCAGTGTATCAAATCTGGCCAGGGGGGAGCACAGGCCGCTAAAGACTTGGCACTGCAAACATCTATTGCCTCTGTCAGAAGCAGTTCATTTGCCACCACAGCCAGATTCACAGTCTACACCCACGGCCTCTCAGAGATCCCAACCAGTGACTAGATATCAGTCTATACCCCTTGATGTAGATCATGAGGACAGCAAAGATGAAGAGATGGGAATAGACTGGTTGTGGCCATCTCAAATGCCAGAGTCTGCTACCACCCCTTCTTCTCCTTCCAAGGTGACAGACATTGGAAATCTCAGGCCAGAGGCTCCTGAATTTGTGCCTCAGAATAAGCCTTTGGAAGATCTGGTAGACTCTCAATCTTCCCTGCCAGCAGCAGCCCCCAAGGATTCTCTTTCCTTTGATGAAGAAGAAGTTGAGGCTAATATTCAGGAAGAAGAAAAAGCTGTGGATGAAGCAGAGGCCAGTGTGCCTGTAACTCCAAAGCCTAAATAACAGAGAGAGCAAAGAGCTATTCACCCACCAAAGAGACTGCCCTATGATACTCTGGGTGAAAGCTCTGAGGAAGCTGTTTTCCCTTCAAAAAGGACTTGAGGTGCCATGTTTTTCCACCACAGATTTGGTGGAGGACAACCCCAAATCACCCCCTGGCACATCTAGCTGGGCTATACTAATTCAGGTGGCCTGTAGGCAGGACAACCTCCCCTCCTATGCTAATTGGTGGGAGGTTCCTCTGCTAGGTTCTTATACAAACTGCTTGTTTTCCTGTGTACACTAACTTGCTTTTCCCCCTGCGTGTACATACAAAGCATGTAATAGGTCGCAGACTCTTTACCTCTTTTGGAGGACCAAAGGTTCTTTGGTGGGGGTGTGTGTAGCAGGTATTGCAGCCAAAGACTTACATTAACACAGATGGGCTGCATGTACATTAACACAGATGATTGCATGTACACAGGCTTTTTTGGCCTGAAAGAGGGTAGAGAGCTGGCTGTCATGTCTACATGGGCTTTTTCACCCCCCTCCTTCTTCTTGTTTTCACTGACTGAGTAATGTAATGTGAGCTGACACACACAGAGCTGTGCATTCAGCAGCCTCTCTTCTGCCCCTATTAGCCGGAAGAAGAAAACCAATTAAAGGCACAGTTACAACAGCCAATGGGAGAGACTGTACTGAACTGCAGGGAGATTTGCAATGGATTCTGGGACATGCAGTTCCCACAGAAAATGGCCCCATAGACTGGTATACAGGGAGAAATACAAATCCCAGCAGGATTTGCTGACCAGAAAGTTAAGCCTCGTACACACGATCGGACCCACCGTGGACATTTGTCCGAAGGGCGTTGGCCTAAACATGTCTTGCATACAAACGGCAGGGAATTGTCGGCCAACAAACACGAACGTAGTGATGTACTACGTGGTTTTGCAGCTCTTTAGCGCCACCCTTTGGGCTCCTTCTGCTAATTTCATGTTAGTAGAAGTTTGGTGAGTGTTGATTTGCGCTTTTCATTTTGCGCTTTTCATTTAGCGCTTTTTAGTTTGCGCTTTTCATTTCGTGCTTTTCAGTTAGTCTCTGAACGGCCATTCATCAACCAGACATGTTGCGGAATCAGAGGAGATTTATTATTAGCCTTGGAGTTATTGCTTTGACCCAAGTCCAGTCTAGTAACAGGAGGAGGAGTTCTTGGACCAAAAATTGGTTGCTTTAATAATCGTGACCAATTATGTCATATGCCTTTGCTCCAGGAGAATAATCCAGATGTTTTTCGGCATTATCTCCGGATGACGGACCCCTGCTTTTACCAACTCTTGGCATTGTTGACCCCCTATATTAAGAAGCAGGACACATGTATGAGGCTTTTATTTTATTTTTTGGTTGAATAATAATGATTTGATTTGTTATATTTTCTATATTTTGGATGCATAGAATGCACTTTTTGTTTAGTTCTATTGGCAGATAGCATGTCTAATTTTATTTGTTTTATTTTTTTAATGCACAATAAAAATTTGTCTAGAATAATACTTGGCTATGTGTTTTACTTCAAATGATAGTTTGGGAGTAGGCAGTTACATTTAAAAAAAATACAATGTAAAATTGACAAGGGACACCAGCATTGTTGTATCTTTGATCTTAAAAAACTATGGGATAATGGTGTTGTGGTAACTTGCCCAAAAAAAAGCCTTTGAAAATTCATTTGCAATAACTCTATCAGTATCACCAGCAAAGCAGCTTCATTATTATCCCATTAAAGAGAATGTGCGCCACGTCACGAATGTTAATTCTCCATTACGAACGCTAGTTTACAAGACCGACCGCTTCTGGCTCGTCCTTGCTTCCGAGCATGCGTGTTTGTACTTTGGACTTTTGTCCGACAGACTTGTGTACACACGCTCCGAAAATCTGACAGACATTTGTCTGCAGAAAATTTAAAAAACCTGCTATCCAACATTTGTCAGCAGAAAATCTGACAAGAATTGTCCGATGGAGCATACAAACAGTCGGATTTTCCGCCAGCAGCCTGTCATCACACAATTCCTGTCAGAAAATCCGATCGTGTGTATGAGGCTTAAAAGACTCCATTTTTTGTCCTGAGGTAAAGGTCAGAGGATAAGAGAGTGAGAGAGAGACAGTAGTGATCTCAGGGGCTGCTGTTACTCACGGAGGGGATCCATCCAGCCACAGTTCAAGAAGTCGTTGTGTTGATCTTGCCACAGCTCCAGAGGTCGGTGTGCTGATCCTGCCACGGTACCAGGAGTCGGACGGCGAAGGACATCCAGCCTGAGAGGGATCCCGGCTGTATCTCCAGGTGTTCCTGAGGGCGTGGGCCGATCCAGTTACAAGGTGGCCAGTCTGGTTTTTCGGGGAACTGGTCGCTTGATCCTTTGGTCGCAGGACGGGTGAGCGAGTGTTTGCCCATCTTTAAAGACATAGTAGTTAGGCAACATTGCCTCACCAGTGCCCACATTTGTAGGAACACTTGCACCCTGCTGAACAGTCATTACATTACACTTTGCCTATCAGGATACTGCTAGCATCCTACATCTCATTTTTTCCTACCAGGATACTTTGCATTACCTCTTTGTTTATCCAGCTCAACAGGACACCAAGTGCACCAACGCCAGGCTAGCTGAAGATCCTGGATATCTCCATTGTGAGGACCCCTTCTGTATCAGTAATTTAGTGATCCCAGTGACTACCTTTAACCACTTAACTATTTAACCACTTCACCCCCGGAAGAATTGGCTGCTCAACGACCAGGCCATTCTTTGCGATACGACACTGCGTTGCTTTAACTGACAATCGCGCGTTCGTGCGACGCTGTACCCAAACAAAATTGACATCTTTTTTTTCCCACAAATAGAGCTTTCTTTTGGTGGTATTTGATCATCTCTGCATTTTTTATTTTTTGCGCTATAAACAAAAAAAGAGCGACAATTTGGAAAAAAACACAATATTTTGTACTGTTTGCTATAATAAATATCACCAATTTTTTTTTTTAAAAAAAAGCTAATTTTTTCCTCAGTTTAGGCTTTATATGTATTCTTCTACATATTTTTGGTAATAAAAATCGCAATTAGCGTATATTGATTGGTTTGTGCAAAAGTTATAGCTTCTACAAAAAAGGGGATAGATTTATGGCATTTGTATTATTATTACTTTTTTTTACTAGTAATGGCGGTGATTTTTAGCGGGACTGCGACATTATGGCGGACACATCGGACACTTTTGACAAATTTTTGGGATGATTGACAATTATACAGCGATTAGTACTATAAAAATGCACTGATTACTGTGTAAATGTCACTGGCAGGGAAGGGGTTAACACTAGGGGGCGATCAAGGGGTTAACTGTGTTCCCTAGTGTGTGTTATAACTGTGGGTGGAGGGGATTGACTATAGGAGATGACAGATCGTGGTTCCTAGCTATTAGAAACTCATGATCTGCCTCTCCTATCCTCACAGAACAGGGATTTGTGTGTTTACACAGACACACGTCCCTGTTCTGCCTCTTGTGCCCACGATCACGCGTGCAGTGCAGCAGGCACTTAAAGGAGCCGACGTACAGCTACGACGGCTCGCGGGATTGTGCCGAACTGCCGCAGTATAATGATGGCGGCTGGTCGGCAAGTGGTTAAGGACAGAGCCTTGTTTTGAGATTTGTTTTAAAATTTAAAACTGTTTTTTGCTAGAAAATTACTTAGAACCCCCAAAAATTATATATATATATATTTTTTCTAACACCCTAGAGAATAAAATGGCGGTCGTTGCAATACTTTCTGTCACACAGTATTTGCACAGCGGTCTTACAAGCGCACCTTTTTTGGAAAAAATACACTTTTTTGAATTAAAAAATAAGACAACAGTAAAGTTAGCCCATTTTTTTTATTTTGTGAAAGACAATGTTAGGCAGAGTAAATTGATACCCAACATGTCATGCTTCAAAATTGTGCCCGCTCGTGGAATGGGGACAAACTTTTACCCTTAATAATCTCCATAGGCGATGTTTAAAAAATTCTACAGGTTGCATGTTTTGAGTTACAGAGGAGGTCTACGTGAGTCGGTCAGGAAGTGGTTAAAGGGGAACTCTCACGTTAAATGTTAAAGTGATAAGTTGCATTTGTGGCCGATTGCCTCACATTTAATTGCCTGGGTCTGTGATTTCAGGATTTGAGGGAAACAGACTGACCGTTGTTAAGTCAGATCAGTTCCCCTTTTTGCCTGAGTGCATAGGCCACTCTAGACCTATTTAAGTTGTTTGACTGTGTTATTTTGAAGTCTGCATTTTGGATTTGATTAACACTATTAAATACCACAGTTTGCCATTCTTGACTATTGAGTTACCAGATCACTGTTTATTTGATTGTGGAAAGTCTCCAGGTAAACAAACTTCCTGTTCACTACATCTGTGTCTGTTTTACTGTGTTTGCATGTACACTGTTTGCTAGGTGTGGCAGAGGGGCCGAGACAGTTCTTTGGGATTGAGAGGCAGAGTAACGGACTGAACAAACAAAAGCAGCTCCTTCGGGGGTATTGCTACATACGTCACCAGCGCATGTGCTCTGAAGATCTGGCATACTTTGCTGGACCTTCAGAGCTTCGTGCCAGAACTCCCTTGCATGTGTGGGAGTGACGTCATCAGGGCTCCGGCCAATCCCATAGCTGGAGTGCCCCGGAAGAAAGACTGGGGGAAGATTTCAGCCCTCTCAGCAGTGACAGCGTGCCGCTGGAAGGCTTCATTCCAAGGTAAGTATTTAATAATATACTAGTATGATGGCTACCAGAAACTTGTCTGCTGATTCCACTGTAGTTTTGGGTCAGCCACACCTGTTATCCAAGCACCTTTTAAAGGTGTAGAAAACATTTTGTATAACTCAGAAATGTACATTATTTTCAGTTTTTGGAAATCTAAACACTGTTTTAATCGTTGACAGTTTATTGCTCACATTTATACCATTTCAGGTTATTGATTGAATTAAACTTCTTATATTTCTAAAAAAAACCCTGGAAAAGTGCTGTTCTGAAACTTCTGATCAGCAGTGCATGTACTTTTTAAAGTGGCAAACGCCACTGACTTTATCTTCTTCTGAACGTGGTGGCTATCATTCTACAGTCCCTGACAAAAGTCTTGTCGCTTGTGTACAAATTGACCTGAAGTGCCGCTAAAATATATTTCTAATCAAGATTTTGTTACAAGAAATGGGTCATTTTAATCCCAACAGCTTTTGTAATAATGTTTCAGTGCAAAACGAAACTGACAAAATGTATTCTAATATTCACAGCTTGGTAAAGTCCATTGAGTCAATTTTTGCCAAGACATAAGTGTTGTCGCCTTGTTATATGAGCTTCACCTGTGACTAATAATGGATCAATTAGGTCTCAGGTGTGTATAAAAAGAACACCAGTACACTATACCTTCTCAACTGCAACTAGACCTCTGCAAACATGCCTAAGATTCTCCCGGAGACTAAAGTGTTGATTATCAAGAGGCTGAAGACCAGATCCACTGCTGATGTGGCAAACACCTTCAATGTGTCTCAGCGTCAAGTTCAGAGGATAAAAAAAGATTTGAAGAGACTGGAAACGTTTTGGACAAGGCCAGATCAGGCCGACCCCGCAAGACAACTGCTCGAGAGGACCGTTTGTTGGCTCGAAAATCCAAGGCCAGCCCATTTTCCACTGCAGCAGAGCTCCACGAGACCTGGTCACCTGAAGTCCCTGTGTCAACCAGAACAGTTTGTCGGATTCTGTCTCGAAATGGCCTCCATGGTCGAATCAGTGACCATAAGCCAGCACTAAACAAAAGACAATTGAAAAACCGTGTGGCATTTGCCAAGGGTCACAGCCTGCTAAAAGGATGGACTCTGGAAAAGTGGCAGAAGGTGGATTTTTTAGCTGAATCTTCTGTTGAATTACACCACAGTCGCCGCACATATTGCAGGAGACCTACTGGAACCCACATGGAGCCGAGATTTACCCAGAAAACAGTGAAGTTTGGTGGAGGCAAAATCATGGTCTGGGGTTACATCCAGTATGGGGGTGTGCGAGGGATCTGCAGGGTGGAAGGCAACATCAATAGTCTAAAATACCAAGAAATCTTAGCTACCTCTTATATTCCCAACGATAAAAAAGGCCAAATTTTGTAGCAGGATGGTGCTCCATCGCATACTTCCATCTCCACATCAAAATTCCTTAAGGCAAAGAAGATCAAGATGCTCCAGGATTGGCCAGCCCAGTCACCAGACATGAACATCATTGAGCATATGTGGTGTAGGATGAAAGATGAAGCATGGAAGGTGAAACCAAAGAATATTGATGAACTGTGGGAGGCATGCAAGACTGTTTTCTTTGCTATTCCTGATGACTTCATCAATAAATTGTATGAATCCTTGCCAAACCGCATGGATGCTGTCCTTCAAGCTCATGGAAGTCATACAAGATATTAAATTTGGATCTCACAGCACCACTAATTTATTTGCTGACATATTTTTGTATTTTCAGTAAAGTTGTTCAATTTCTGTACAGACGACAAAACTTTTGTCTTGCCAAAATTTGACCTGTCTGTCTTGATTAAATGATAAATCTTTTTTCAGTGAAACTAATTTATTTCAGTGCATTAAACATAATTTGGGAGGGCTTTAGCTTTTCATATAAGCCATTTCTAACACCAATTGATTAATTAAAAGTCAGGTTAATAGCAAGAGTTTCTACGAAATAGAGAAGCGACAAGACTTTTGTCAGGGACTGTAGAAGAGAGTCTAGAAGAGTAACACAACAACCATATACTTCTTATATAACTCTGAAAATTACATTATTTTTCAGTTTTGGTAGCCGAAACCTTTTTTTTTAACTTTTGACAGTTTATTGCTCACCCTTATACCATTTCAGGTTATTGATTGAACTTGAACTGCTTATATTTATATAAAAACTTGAATAGGTACTGTTCTGAAGCTTCTGATCAGCAGTGCATGCAATTTTTAAAGGGGTAAACACCCCTGACTTTATCTTCCTCTCTGAACGTGGTGGCTATCACTCATAATAGGGAGTCTATAGGAGTAATACAACAACATATGAACTGGAAAAGATGGTTGGTTGCTATGGCTGCTAACAAAGACTGTATGAGAATCTGGATCACATGCTATTTGTTTGTTCTACATCATAGTTTCATATATATGATTTACAAGTACTCCAAAATCTTTTCTGTTATCCCAGCTTTATGTCCCCACTTTACTGATATTCTATGCAGACAATAATTGCATATAATGCTATAATGCTATTCTGCATATACAGAATAGCATTTCATAATGAAAATTAGTACATATATAGTGTATGTAACACAAAATGACTTACAGTTTAGGCTTAGCAAATACTGGTGGAGGTTCCTTTGAAGATGCTAAAAATGCTGCGTATGACTGGCCATTTAACATATCTTGACTATTCAACTCATAGTTCTTTGCATCTTCAGATGAGCTTTCACTTCCTTTGTCATCTTCTGGCAGATTAAAATGAACTCTTAAGCCAATTTTAGAACTTGGTCTTGGCTCATTGTGGTTCACTAGAACTCCCTCCAACTTGGGTTTTGGGGGTGATTCAACCACAGGTGGTGGTGGTGGTGGTGGTGGAGGTGTTGCAGTTGCTGGCAAAGGTTCCCGCTTAAAAGCATCAATATTGATTGTGGTAATGGTTATGGGAGTTTGATTTTCATTTTCATTGGAACCTGTAACAAGAATGCATCATCAGGAATGCATGCAATAAAGCACATAAAAAATAAATTTGAGATACTCTGCAATAACCGACATGGTAGTTTGTCCTTCATTATTTATTAATGCAATGCACTTTAGGGTCTGTGTCAATGGGTTGTTGTTTGCTTGTTTAATTCAAAGGTGCTTGCATTCCCATGCAAGCCTTTGAGAATGTAAAAATCCCTTGATGCAAGTACAATGCTGGTCAGAAGGAGGGGAACTACAGGCCGAATGCACGTGTGTCCCGGTAGTTCTAGCGCTAGGACCCACAGGGTAATGTTTACCAGTGATGATGAATCTTATTTTCCACTTCAGCTTAGATTTTTCTTCTGGTTTAAAACTTTAACTAGCCTGAACTACAAATCATAAAACACCAACAACAGTCAGTTATTTTCCAAAGCATGGTTTGAACACTGCTGATTGGCATTCTCAATTCCTTGGATATCTTTTTATATCCCTTTCCTGTTTTACTGTTTTATACAGTTCAACTACCTTTTCCCGCAGATCCTTTGACAATTCTTTTGCCTTCCCCATGACTCAGAATCCAGAAACATCAGTGCAGCACTGAATGAAAGATGTGAGGGTCTGTCAGGAGTCCAGAAACTCACTGACCTTTTATACACACACACTACTTACAAGCAAACAGATCACAGGTGTGGATGGTTACCTTTAATAGCCATTCAAACCCCTTTGTGTCAACTTGTGTGCATCCTATCAGGCCAAAATCATCAGGGTATGTAAACTTCTGATCAGGGTCATTTGGGTAGTTTCTGTTGCCATTATGATTTAAAAAGAGTAAACACAGTTAATTGATAATAAATGGCTTCAGCCAAACACTGACCATGTGTAGCCAATGGTTTGCTAATCTAATCCATTACAGTCGTTATGGTTACAAATGAGTGGGCGATGTAGTTTGAAAGAGGAAGTGACTCTGTTAGCTGGATCAGCCCTGAACTACAGTACAGACAATACAAAGCGCGCAGCACTGCATGTTGGGAGGAGTAATAAAAGGAAGAGCGTGGCCATTTTTCGCTCTCTCTCTGGACGCCTTTCAATACCTGCCAGCAGGAGGTCTATGTGACCAGGAGACTGCGGCCTATGCAGAGCGGAGCGGGAGCGCCAGCCTCTGAGGGATTTCAAATGACAGCCCAGCCGGCCTAGTGAGTGGATCGGTCTGCAGTACCAAGACACCTGGAGGTTTTCCTGCATCCCAGCCATTCAGAGGAGCGGTACTGCGTGGCGGCGCCATCTTTTCATCGGACTGAGACATCAGGAGGGGAGTCCGGACGGAGTCTTGCAGCCTCTGAACCTATGGTGGTGAGAGGGCATCTGCCCATTTCAGTAGAGTGCATTGTTTGTTGAGTGAGTTATTCACAGACTGCTGGTGAGACTTGTAATTCCACAGAAGTGTTTCTATTTAATTCCAGGCCAAATACAGCTGAAGAAATCTGGAGTCAAGGAACTTTTATCATCTTTTGCAAAGCATCACAGCTTTACCTGGAAGTTTGAACATTCAATGGCAATCTAGGGGGAGCCCTTGAGTACAGGTTGACTATTGCACTGTATTGTTGAATGTAAGTGTTATTATATTGCAGTTTGGTGTGTGTATTGAGGCCTCAGTGGGAAGGTGGTTAATATAGGTGTCAGAGCATACTGAATGCTTGTCCCATTGTGCACCTGTCTGCATACACTTCTTACGGTGATTATTAAGTTCACAGTTCCATATCTAAGCTAGTGGTTATCAACTGTCATACATTGTTTATGTTCATTCATATTTTCCATTTGTGATTATTACTCACTCTAGTAAACTCTTTGAGTGGTTCAGTGACATTGTGTGAGTTTCTCATTGATAACATCCTGTTACAGCATGGAACCTAAGGTGTCAGAGGTAAGAGAGGATCTGCAGAGTCGGGGTAGCCAGTGGGGTATATAGTCAATCAGCAGCCCTCACGGGGGGTACCGCTACATTTGGGGATCCCACCGAGATATCCCATCTGGAGTGCCTGAGCAGATCATTTGATGAGTCCAGAACAGAAGAAGGGATGGACTCAGCTATGGCTACCGAATGGAGCCAGGAGTATGGGAGCCGGTTGGAAAAGACCACAGTTCTGTGGCTACCAGGTGTCAGAGTGGAAAGAGGACATTCTGGCAGAGTTCAAGAAGGGTGTGGTGAGTCTAGCCGAAGGTCTGGATGGCCATGTGATCCCAGTACAGTTGCCGGAGGAGGCGGGAGAGAAGTCCCCTGGGCCACCACCAGAGAGCCCTGTTGCCGGCAGTCCAGCTGTGGGTAATACAAATACCACCAGTGTAGCAGTGGAAAGCCCAGGAACCGGGATGCCTCCTGCATCGTTCTATCTAGACATAAGTCGCCTAGTAGACAGTCTGATACAGAGTCACAAGACATCCACCAATGAGGGATATCAGAAGCTACCGACCTTCTCAGGTCGTGTCCCCAGACCAGATGGGGAAGAGGAATTTACTAGTTGGAACGTGTCAGGGCCAGTGGAAAGACAGCGAATTAGTGAGAGCTTGTTGAGCCCAGCAGCAGATGTCATTTGGAGCTTGAAGAGGGGAAAGCCGGATTGTGAAGCCAGGGACTATATTGAGGCCCTCTATGCTGTTTACGGACCAGTGGAGAAGCTATCTGATCTGATGTATAAGTTTGAGCATACCCACCAGATGAGAGGAGCAAAGTTGTCAGAATATATTGTCCGCATAGACCAGATTCTGCACCAGATCATCCTAAAAAAAGGTGTCGACCCTATAAAGGCAGACAAAGTTCGGTTGGACCAGACCCTACAAGGAGCTAGGCTGAACCATCCCATCGTGCTTCGATTGCTCCTGAAAGGCACCAAAGAAGCCACTTCTTACCCGGAGTTGATGGGGTTGGTGAGAGAAGAGGAGGCCATTCTGGATGAGAAGAATCTAGAGGCTCGACTTGCAGCAAGGACATTTCAGAAGAATGAGAAGTTCGCTTCACAATCAGTTCAGGTGGATGGTAGCGTGGAAGAGAGCAATGAGGAATCTGAGTAGGGGGAGCACACTACAATTCCTATAGTGCAATCCACCCCAAAAGGCACTCCTGTCAAATCAACACAAAGTGGAGTTCAAGTCCAAGAGCAGGCACAGCAAGCTCTGTTACAAGTGATGGAAGCACAGGCCAAACACCAGGTTGAACGGACGAGTATTCGGAAGTATTATAAGTGTGGTGATCCAGGACACTTCAAGAACCAGTGCCCACGAAAGGAAGTGAATGCTGAGCTACTGGAGGAGCTGTTGAAGATGTTAAAAACATTACTGAAAGATCAACCGGCAGAAACCTCCAGGGGGTCTCAGTGAGGGAGCCAACTGAGAGCCCCGATGGGAAACAGAACTCTAGGAAGCAAAGGAAGAGAGGGGCCGGAATGAGGCCATGGAAAGGAAGAATGGTTCAATCACCTGGGCCATACTGACGGTTAAGTAACCGGGGGTCAGGGGGCCAGGCGCAGAGGGCCAATGTTTTGCCATCCCCTAGGGCCACAGTTAGGTCCTACCAGAACACTCCTAAAAAAGTTTGTCAGACTGGCCCAATCCAAAGAGGTCTGGCGACACCACTCAGGGCCACAGTTAGGTCCTACCAGAATACCCCTATGGGAGATTATTGGCCTGGTCCTATTGAATGTGGTCTGGCAACACCATCTAGGGTCACTGTCCCGTCTTCACAGAGTATCAAGAAGAGGAATCGAAACCCTAACCGCATGCGGGGTACTTCTGCCAATTTCCTAGAAAAGCTAGTGGGGCCGTCCCCGATTGTACCAGTACAAACTGAAGGAGTCTATACCAAAGCTTTACTGGACACAGGGGCACAAGTCACACTATTATACCAGGACTTCTATGACAAACACCTGAGTCACATTCCCCTCCTCAAGCTTGAAGAGCTTGAGATATGGGGAATTGGAACCACCAGATGCCCATATGACGGCTACATTCCTATCCAGATATCTTTTGGGCCAGCAACTGTCGGAAAAGAAGAAGCTTTTGACACCTGGTCTGTCGTGTGCCCCAAACCACCTGGGGCTGGGCGAAATTCCATACTGGTGGGGACCAACACTGACCTGGTGAGAAGACTGCTGTCCTCAGTACTGAACGAAGATGGGTCCACCAACAATAAGATTCGCCTGCAGTTACAGAAAGCTTGTCGACGAGTGGCAAGAGGGAAGAAGGCCCCGAAAGGAGGA
Organism: Lithobates clamitans; assembly: GCA_037952925.1. Lineage (NCBI taxonomy): Eukaryota > Metazoa > Chordata > Amphibia > Anura > Ranidae > Lithobates > Lithobates clamitans. The sequence goes on along the minus strand of JBBGZY010000896.1, from coordinate 5,547,481 downwards.
GTGGGGCGGTTGTGGAAGTTGGAGACTAAAGAGAGGGTACTACAGCCGGGCCCGTATGTTGGTGGGGCAGGTGCCACCCATGTAATCCCTGAAGAGGTCAAGTACTTGAAGATTGGCCTACAGTTACAGGCAGAGTTCCAGTAATGTGCAGAGGTCCTGTTTCCTGCTTGGCAGAACAGGGTGAAAACCCAGTTGATGAGATGGGAGAAGCTGTTTTCCAAAGACGATTTCGATGTAAGATGTGCAGAAAGTGCCAAACACAGAATTCGCCTTCAGGAAGACAAACCCTTCAGAGAACAAGCCAGGAGAATACCTCTCAGTGACCTGGAAGACTTAAGAGAGAAGCTGGCAGAGTTGAAAAGGTCTGGAGTCATTTAGAAATCTCAGAGTCTTTATGCATCTACCATCGTGGTAGTAAGGAAGAAGAATGGGTCATTGCGCATGTGTATCGACTATCGGACTCTGAATCGACGCACCATTCCAGACCAGTACACCACACCTCGTATTGAAGATGCTCTGCAGTGTCTTACTGAAGCTAAGTGGTTTAGTGTGCTTGATTTGAAGAGCAGGAATTACCAGATTTCCATGCACCCAGAAGACCAGGAGAAGATGGCATTTATATGCCCATTGGGATTCTACGAGTTTAGTCGGATGCCTCAGGGCCTGTCGGGGGCCCCTGCTACCTTTCAATGCCTGATAGAAAGAACAGTAGGAGACATGAATCTTGTGGAAGTCCTGGTGTACTTAGACAACATCTATGTGTTCAGGAAGACCCTAGAAGAGCATGAGGCCCGATTGGAAAAGGTGTTCTCTTGTCTTCATGAGGAGGGACTGAAGCTGTCACTAGAGAAATGCTAGTTTTCCAGAACTTCCGTTACCTACTTAGGTCATGTGGTTTCTGCAGGAGGAGTTGCCACAGATCTGCAGAAGTTGGAGGCCGTCACTACCTGGCCTAGACCAAGAACTGTAACCGAGTTGATCTTTTCTAGATTTCTGCTCCTACTACCGAAGGTTTGTGGCCAACTTCGCTAAGATTGCCAGGCCTCTTAATGAGTTATTGCAAAGAGTCACGGGAGAGAGAAGAAGGAGAGAAACCCAAGAAGAGTGGCACTTGTAAGAAAGGAGAATCTGTCCAGAGTCAATGGACTCCTCTATGTGAAAGAGCGTTTTGGCAGTTGAAGAAAGGTCTCACAGAAGGTCCAGTTTTGGCCTACGCTGACCCTAGCCTGCCTTATGAGCTACATGTGGACGCCAGTAGAGAAGGCCTCGGAGGAGTGTTGTATCAGGAACAGAAAGGGGGATTGAGACCAGTGGCCTATGTGAGTAGAAGCTGCACCCCATCAGAGAAGAACTACCCTGTACATAAACTGGAATTTTTGTCCCTCAAGTGGACTGTGGTGGATAAGCTAAGAGACTATTTGTATGGGGTCGAGTTCATTGTCAAGATGGACAACAATCCCTTGACTTACGTTTTGACCACAGCAAAACTGGATGTCACGGGACACAGGTGGTTAGCAGCTTTGGCAGGGTCAGTTCAGCCTGAAGTACCGGCCTGGAGTTGGGAACCGGGATGCGGATGCTTTATCTCGCAGGCCTCATAGAAGAGAACAAGAACCAGAGGAATGGGCTTATGTGACTGAAGAAGGAGTGTAGGCCTTGTGTCGGGGACTAGACCAGAAGATGAAAGAAGGAGTGGCTGCCGAATACCTGGGAGTCCATCCATCTGGCATACCGAAGCATTACTGTGGACTGACACAAGTAAGACCCCAACTGTCCAAGAGAGATTTGAGAAGGGACCAAGAGCAGGACCCATTGGTTCAGTTGGCATTACAGGCCTTGAACAAGCAGGATCCCAGATTGTTGCTGAAGAGTCACATAAAAGGAGCAAAGATCGCACATCGAGAATGGGATCGGTTGCAAATCAGAGATGGAGTGTTGTACAGGCGTTGCCCGGCTGGAGACGAGGAGGAAAGGTGGCAGCTGTTTTTCCCGGAAAAACACCGTTCTACTGTTCTAGTGTCATTACATGACGAACATGGCCATCTGGGAACAGACAGAACTTTCCGATTGATTGATAGGTTCTATTAGCCCAATCTGAGGGGAGAGGTAGAGAGTTACTGTCACTCCTGTCTAACTTGCATCCAGCGGAAAACCTTGCCAGTTAGGGCCGCCCCAATGGGCCATTTGCAAAGTCAGGAGCCCCTAGACTTGGTTTGCATTGACTTTCTGTGCTTGGAGCCCGAGGGTGGGAGAAACAGTATCCTGGTAGTGACTGATCACTTCACTCGCTATGCACAGGCTTACCCCACTAAGGATCAGAAGGCTAGCACCGTAGCCAAGGTGCTTGTGGAGAAGTTTTCCTGAACTATGGATTACCTGTGTGAATTCATTCAGACCAAGGAAGGGACTCCGAGAGTCGTCTAATCCATCAGTTGTGTGTTTTACTGGATATCAAGTAGTCTCAACCTGAACGATTCAATTGGACTTTATTGAACATGTTGGGAACTTTGACCCCAGAAAAGAAACAGCATTGGGGAAACCACATAGCAGCACTAGTGCATGAGAGTGATGCCACTGGTTACTCGCCTTACCGTCTTATGTTTGGGAGAGAAGCAAGGCTTCCCGCTGACTTGGCTTTTGGCACTTCTCTTGATGATACTCCCTTAACATCCCACAAGGGATATGTGAACAGACTGCGGAAGAACTTGCGACAAGCCTATGAGAAGGCCGGGGAACATGCTGCTAAGAGAGTCTAGAAATAAGCGGAACTTTGATTCAAGAGTAAAGATTCAGGACTTACAACCAGGTGATCGAGTGTTACTGAAAAATCTGGGAGTACCTGGGAAGCACAAGCTGGCAGATCAGTGGAGGCCACAGCCTTATATTGTGTGTAAACAACTTCCTGGTTTACCGGTGTATCAGATGTATCAGATCAGACCTGATGGTGAGAAGGGACCAATCAAGATGTGGCACAGGAATCACTTGCTAGCACTATCAGATGCAGTAAGGGTGCCTCAAGCACCCCTATTACCTCCTCCGAAGCCAACTCCACCTCGCACACACTCACAGAAGGAAATGCCAACTGTAGTTGATGAAATGGATGAAAAAGATGAGGAATTTGGAGAAGATTATGTGTATTCCCGAACATCTAGTTCAGTGTCCTCACCAGAAGAAAGAGAGGGTGATGAAGAAGATGAGGAATTTGGAGAAAAATATGTGTATATTTGAGTTCCTGGTCCGGTGTCCTCATCCTCATTAGGAAGAAGGGGAACTGAGAAGGATAATATGGTGACTGGGCCTAGATGGTTTTGACCTGTGGAAGAAGGTTCAATAGCCAGTCCTTTGAAGAGAATACGAGAAAGGATCAAAGAGATGGAAACTACTCGAGCATTGCCACCATAGCCAAAAGAAACAGTCAGAGTGGTACCCCAACAACCAAAAGAAGCAGTCAGAGTGGTGCCTCAATGACCAGAAGACACTGGCGATGTGGTACTTCAACAGCCGATGGAGGCACAGAAGATGGTTCGGAGGTCCCTGAGGCCAGAGTTTTAGACAATGTTACCTAAGCAGGATGTAAAAAGAACCAAGGCTGAAGAAGTTGTTCCTGAGCAGGAGGCTAGAGATTCGATGGGTTTCTCCAATGAAGTGTTGCCAATTCCTGATATTGAGGAGCGATCACAAGTTTCTGCAACTGCAAATGAAGACCTCTCCATTGACTTGAGTGTTCGGACTGATGTCAAGGAAACAGTCAAAGACTCAGGACAGCCTGCTGGGAAATATTCACCCATTCGCTTGAGGCGGAATGTGCACCCTCCCAAGAGACTCATGTATGACACACTGGGACAGAGTTCTGAAGAGCAAAATCATACCATTCGTAGGTCAGCTCCTGAAGCTATACCTCCCACCATTAACTGGGTAGGGGGCGACTATACTCTAACCTCTGACACCAATGGGTGGGACATGGCAATTGCCCTGGCCTGTTCAAAGACCGATTATGAACTTACTGATAGTGTGTACAAATGGTTCCAGAGAAACCCAGAGGTGTGTCAGTATTTGTTGAATTTGGAGTGTAATTAGAGAAAAAAATTATTATTACTAATCTGCTCTTTCTTTTCAGCAAGGTGAAGTGTTGACCTTCATGTCTTTGGGGACCAAAGAGTTTAAGTGGGGGGGTGTGTAGCCAATGGTTTGCTAATCGAATGCATTACAGTTGTTGTGGTTACAAATGAGTTTGGCTCCCTCTAGTGTCCTTTTAATGCTGTTAAGACATTCTGTTAATTCCTGAGAAGCAGCGCTGCAAAGCATTGTGGGCGATGTAGTTTGAAAGAGGAAGTGATTCTGTTAGCTGGATCGGCCCTGAATTACAGTACAGACAAGGCAAAGCGCGCAGCACTGCATGCTGGGAGGAGTAATAAAAGGAAGAGCGCGGCCATTTTTCGCTCTCTCTGGACGCCTTTCAATACCTGCCAGCAGGAGGTCTATGTGACCAGGAGACTGCGGCCTATGCAGCGCGGAGGGGAGCGCCAGCCTCTGAGGGATTTCAGATGACAGCCCAGCCGGCCTAGCAAGCGGATCAGTGTGCAGTACCAAGACACCTGGAGGTTTTCCTGCATCCCAGCCATTCAGAGGAGCGGTACTGCGTGGCGGCGCCATCTTTTCATCGGACTGAGACATCAGGAGGGGAGTCCGGACGGAGTCTTGCAGCCTCTAAACCTATGGTGGTGAGAGGGCATCTGCCCATTTCAGTAGAGTGCATTGTTTGTTGAGTGAGTTATTCACAGACTGCTGGTGAGACTCGTAGTTCCACAGAAGTGATTCTATTTAATTCCAGGCCAAATACAGCTGAACTCTGGGGCTTGTTATTCCCAGCGCTGTAACGTCAGTACTGTATTGCACTCACACATAAAGAGAAAGTTACAGAGGTTATATTTCTTCAGTCACACAGTTACCAACGTACCATTTATTCTACAGCTTGTTTTCTTTCTTTTGCCTTGTTGGATTACAAATACTGCAGTTTAAACTACAGGCTAGCTGAAGAAATCTGGAGTTAATGAACTTTTATCATCTTTTGCAAAGCATCACAGCTTTACTTGGAAGTTTGAACATTCAATGGCAATCTAGGGGGAGCCCTTGAGTACAGGTTGACTATTGCACTGTATTGAATGTAAGTGTTATTATATTGCAATTTGGTGTGTGTATTGAGGCCTCAGTGGGAAGGTGTTTAATATAGGTTTCAGAGCATATTGAACACTTGTCCCATTGTGCACCTGTCTGCATACGCTTCTTACGGTGATTATTAAGTTCACAGTTCCATATCTAAGCTAGTGGTTATCAACTGTCATACATTGTTTATGTTCATTCATATTGTCCATTTGTGTTTATTATTCACTCTAGTAAACTCTTTGAGTGGTTCAGTGACATTGTGTGAGTTTCTCATTGATAACATCCTGTTACAGCATGGAACCCAAGGTGTCAGAGGTAAGAGAGGAACTGCAGAGTCGGGGTAGACAGTGGGGTATAGAGTCAATCAGCAGCCCTCACGTGGGGTACCACTACTTATAAATGAAAGAAAAGTTTTTGTGTTATCATTCATATTCTCTGAAAAATGGCCAAGAAATCGTAAATTCTGCCAAGGTAAATAAACTTATGAGTTTATAAATTATATATATATTGTGTGTGTGTGTGTGTGTGTGTATATATATATATATATATATATGTAGAAAGGCCAGTATGGTGGCCTGAATTTATGGGAGGAGCCCGGGGGGTATTTAAGCAGCCCGCTCACCTGTGGTGCTTGTCGGTTTCCTGTGCTCGATACCCACCCTCCCATCCCCATTTCACAGCATTTCTCAAATATTCATTTCATTCATTTCTCTTACAGAATAATCATTTCTTAAACCAGGGTATGCCCCCTTATTTTGGCATACCGGCCATTAGACCAAGGCACACTTTCAGGTCCATTTCATATGGTAAGTCCACACTTTCAGGTCTATTTCCGATGGTAAGTCTTATCTTTACTATAAGTGTTATCTATGTCCATATCGGACATAGGGCTCCAACCATAAATATATATATATATATATATATATATATATATATATATATATATAATGTGTGTTCGTGTATATATGTATATATAGTGTAGGGCGACAGATATTTTGTTAACTAGGTGGGCTGAGTCTGTATCACTGCTTAATAAACGGACACCTCTGAGTTTCAGTGAATTACTGGTACTGTAATCTCGTAGTCTCACAAGATTCCAGTATCAGGGGCCGTTCTCCACTGTTTGAAGCGTTTGTAGATCGCTTCACTCTTACAAAGGAGAAGCGATCTACATCACTTCATAAACTGACATCCAGAGATCACCGATCTCCTCTGTGAATGCTGGAGAATGGAGCATGAAAATTTTTTACTACTTGATAAATGGACACCTTAGCCCACATGTATGACTAGCTTTAGTTTCATGAACGAGGTGAAGCTGTGTTCACTTTAATTATTGATGTGCAAATTAATATTCTGATTTTAATTTTTTCTTCCATATGATTGAGTATTTAAAGGAAACATAGTTTCACCTTATTAACAAATCAAATGGAACATAAAACCTGCAAAATTAACACTTGCTTTGTTAAGTGAACAGTCCCTACTTCTTTAGTAAACCACCCCCACAATACTTATATGAGAAAAACCCTGATGAGACAAAAAAAAATGCTTTTCATAATAATGGATTTAATGACATAAATCTTTCTTGTTTTAAAATGGCAAAGCTGTGCATTGCCATACATCAGAGTAGAGATCAAATATAATGTTATGAAAGCTGTATGCAAAGGAATGTTGGTATAATTACAGTGAAATGTAGGGAATCCAAAATGACAGGCTGTGCAGTAGAGGGTTCTATAATCAGGAATAGTGACTGATATATGAGGAGCATGCCAGCCAAGTGCAGAAGACAAACATGATAATGAATTATGCATTTGGGTACAGCCTGAGTCAGCAAGCAGTGTGACACAGCAATAGATCAAGCAAAGTTAATCTATACAATTTAACACATTATTAATCTTTAATCTATCCAAAAAGGATGTTTTAATTGTGGTTGGATGCTGGTGATCGGAACTATATTTTTTTGGAGATTCCAGCTCCAGAGGTGTAATTGCAGAGTCCCCTGTTTTGCCACACCAAGTCACCCTGCTGCTTTTTCCTAACGGAGAACATAAATAAAATCCAAAAGATGGAATGCATGCATGTGAAAAGATGTAAAAATCCTGGTGATGTATTCCAGAATGTTAGGTGGGGTGGTGCATCATTAAGCCCAACAGCATTTGTCCAAAACTGAAATATGGGTTTTGAACAGAAAGACTTCTGAAAGAAACATTAAACTTTTATATTCATAACTGATAAATAATTATTTAATAACTATCCAACTCAACCTCCCCCAGGATAATACTATCCTACCAGTCATTAGATGCAGTGGCTGCGTTCGTGTTTTCACCTGATGATCCAGCAAAAAACATGCTTCCTGTCCTTTCATGGCTGTGCTCTTTCCTTCAATTTATGTATGGATTAGTCATGGTTGTAATCAAAGCTGGACTACAAACATGTCTTCCTTGTTTGATTTCCATCACATGGGGGTGAAGGGATAAGCAGTGTACTGAAGGAAGATCACAATGCTTGTGCTTTCAGTTAAGAGACAAGGACAGTGTATTTCTGGCAGGAACATTAGGTATTTTTCTTTACTTGCTAAAAATGTTCATAGCCTAAAAAATGAAAACAAATGCACCAACCACATCTAAGGATTTGGTAAACTTCAACATATAATTCATATTCTTGGTTTTAGATACTTTAAGTCAGGGTCCCTGACACTCTGCTGTTGAGAAGTGGCATGGCAATTAACCGCTTCAGCCCCAGAAGATTTTACCCCCTTCCTGACCAGAGCACTTTTTGCGATATGGCACTGCGTCATTTTAACTGACAATTGCGCAGTCGTGCAACGTTGCACCCAAACAAAATTGACTTCCTTTTTTTTCCCACAAAAGAGCTTTCTTTTGGTGGTATTTGATTATCTCTGCGATTTTTATTTTTTTGTGCTATAACCAAAAAAAGAACATCAATTTTGAAGAAAATGCAATTTTTTTACTTTTTGCTATAATAAATATCCCCCAAAAATATATAAAAAAAATATTTTTTTCCACAGTTTAGGCCGATATGTATTCTTCTACGTATTTTTGGTAAAAAAATAGCAATAAGCGTATATTGTTTGGTTTGCGCAAAAGTTATAGCGTCTACAAATTAGGAGATAGTTTTATGGCATTCTTATTATTAATTTTTTTACTAGTAATGGTGGCGATCTGCGATTTTTATCAGGACTGCGACATTATGGCGGATACATCGGACAATTTTGACACATTTTTGGGACCATTGGCATTTATACAGCAATCAGTGCTATAAAATGCATTGATTACTGTAAAAATGTCACTGGCAGTGAAGGGGTTAACACTAGGGGGCGATCAAGGGGTTAATTGTGTTCCCTAGTGTGTGTTCTAACTGAAGGGTGGAGGGGACTGTGTAGGGGAGATGACAGATCGCTGTTCATACTCTGTATGAACAGACGATCAGTCACTTCTCCCTCAGAGAACCGGAAACTGTGTGTTTACACACACAGACCCCAGTTCTCCGTGTGCCCTGAGCGATTGCGGGAGCCCGGCGGTGATCACGACTGCCGAGCACTCGCATCGACTCCATGGGGGAGCAGAGGGTGTGCGCACGTTCCCCTCAGTGGCCACAGGGCGAAGCGACATTACATAATGTTTTTTGCGCCCAGCCATGCCATTCTGCCGCAGTACAACTGCGGCGGCTGGTCGGCAAGTGGTTAAAGTTGTTGCACCATCCAAATCGGAGAAAGAGGTGAACTGGAAATTACGTTCCTATCAATATACAAAAAGAGCTCTTTTGTGTAAACAACAAGCTTGGTTCCTTAAAAGCTTGAGAAAAGAGAACAAGCACAACATTTTGTTGCCAATGGCAAACAATCAAGTTTCAACTGCATCATAGTTCTTGAAAACCAAAAGTTTTAGAGCTTGTTCATACCATGTGTGCATGAAAAATGATGACAAAATCGCACAGATTTTACTTGCAGAGACATCAGTTTCACATCAGTTTACATCAGTTTTCATGCGCGTTTCAGTCAGTTTTTATGCATGTTGATATCAGTTTTCATGTGCGTTTCAGTCAGTTTTTATGCATGTTGACATCAGTTTTCATGTGCATCAGTTATGTGCCCTGTTCACACCAGTGTTGATGTCACATCAGTTTTTTTCCTGTGGAAAAAACTGCACACACGTTGCAGATTCCTGCACAGAAAAAATCAGCATGTTGTGGTGTGAACAGGGCATGGTGTGAATGAGACCTTAATGTAAGGTCAATAAATAATACTTTTACCTTTCACAGTCAAATAGGCAATGCTTGAAGTGGTTCCATATTTGTTGCTTGCTGTACATGTAAACATGCCAGAATCTTCAGAGAAGACTTCTGCAATGACTAAAGTGCATATCTCTTCTGTGGAAGAAAACATAATCAGTTTTGTATCTCTCAGTTTCTATACTTGATGTACTAGTAAAATAATAGATCGTTACACACTAGCAGTGTTTTCATAGAGCTTCATTTTATGCATGCTCCAGAACACTAAAATCTAGGATATTAGCAATCCCCTCTAACCCCTCCTTCCCACCCTCCTAACTATCCACTGGTATGAAAAAAAGCTATCAAAATGCCCATTTTAATTTCCTTAAATCTATGATCATGTGACTTATTTGGGTCTTTTTTTTAGGTGCCCACATGGCTGCCTGCGAGATTTGGCACCTCCTAGTGGTGGAGGCAACATTACCAGCAGCGAGGTCCTCTCTCATAGGCTCCAGAGGCAGGAGAGCTCATGGGATGGTGAGGGGACTGGTGCCCTAGATTATAACGCGCAAGGAAAAATGCCTGGTCTTTGGGCAGGAAATTATCTTGGCTCATAGAGGAAGAGGTGTTTGGAATCAAATTTGGTAACTAAGGTAAATGATGCACAATGTACTATTTCAATTATATTTTTGCCTGGAGTTGGGTTTAAAGAGCAGATATGTTACCATTAGAACCCCTGAAAGGCATGAGAGACTCAGAATCAGGTCTTTTACCCTCCAGCATCTAACCAGCCAACCATCTAACAAAAAATATATCAGCGTTGGGCAGACTAACCCTTTGTTATTGAAGTAGCTGTTTTATATTAAATAGGTTGTCATAAAGAATGCCTTACAGAATATTGGATTGTCAGTGTATCCAGCCAGCTAACCACTAACATATTTATGTGTGTCATGTAAACACATTTTAATTTTTTTAAGGATCATAAGGGATTGCTTTCAAAGCTCAAGTTATTACCTGGTTCCGCCATAGATCGAGGCTCTAGAAAGAGACAAAAATAAAAAAAAGCATTTATTCCTATCTTTATTTCAAATTCAATTTTCTTGAAGTGTAAGGATAACATAATTGCTTGAAAATTGTTAAAGTCTCTGACCTATCTAAGAATGTGTGATTATGAAAGTTATTAATTTTTAATCTGGGTTCTGATAAACCATGTTACTATCCTACTCGTTCAAATAATTGATGTTTTTTTACAGTTCACTCCAATATCCATGTGTTGAATATTGTAATTTTTTCTTTAGAAGCTTAATCGTCTTTGCAATTGAACCTGTCATATGTCATTTAAATTTTGCGTTAGGCTTGAACATTCCTCCACGGAAATGATTTGGATGATTCAGAAGGCTTTCAGGGATGATAAAATGAGTGCAACACAAATAAAAGTGTGGCATAAATGCTTTAAAGATGGTCGAGAATCTGGTGAAACTGATCCATGATCAGGAAGGCCTGTAACAAGCAGGACCTGAGAATGTTGAACGTGTACGGGCTGCAATCAACAAAGATCTGCAACTGACAGTGTGAGAGCTAGAAGCTGATCTGGCAATTCCAAATACTACTGTGTCTGAGATTTTGATGCAGGATTTTGATATTAAACGTTTCATGGCAAAAATTGTTCTGCGGCTTTTGCTACAGGAGCAGAGGGAACATTGCACTGCAGTTGCTAATGACTTGCTTCAAACTGCTACTAATGAACCAAATTTCCTCAAGAAGGTCAAAACTGGAGATTAATTGTGGGTCTAAGGCTATGACCCAGAAATGAAGGCCCAGTCCTTCCTTTTTGTAGTCGTATCTTTGAAGGGGATTAAGGCGTCATTGTTCTATGTACAATGCTTCTTGTATCTTGTACCTTCATCAATAAATGTCCCTATATAACTATATATACCAATGCTGAAATAAACATTTTACAAAAAGATATCTGATATCTGATAGAAAACAAGCTTCTAGTTTTATTCATTGGCTTGTGAACAATTTTAGCCAAATAAAGTTTTAACTCAGACCTCTATTCTACAGTATATGGCCAAAAGTTTGTGAACACCTGACCATCACATCTATATGAGTTTATGGATGTTCCGAAAACCACGGCTATTATAGGTACCTGGCATGCAATCGGCGTTCCAATCTATCCCAAAGTATGCAAATAGGTTTGACGTCAATGTTCTATACAGGCTACTTGAGTTCGTCCACAGAAAACTTGTCAAACCATGTCTTTGAGGTCCTAGTTTTGTGCAAATGAATTTAATATTTTGGCGTGTCCACATCCTTTTGGCCATATAATGTAAGTTTGTGGATACATTGTCTTACCGTTATTTGTGTGTAGATATGAATTCTGCATTTTATACTATCCTGCCTATTTTTGTAAGTCTGCAAAATTAATTTGGTTTAGACCACATCAACCAATCACAACTCAGGATGTTACAGTAATGTAGTCATGCTATGTAGGCTAACACATCATTGGTTTTTGCAATATGTTCATAATTTAGGCCTTAAACTTACTAATGAGTTAATTAGTCTAAATGTTGTAGCTTATAAATAAGGAATTTATAACATCAAAAAACATCTTATACAAACCAACTAAGAAGCTGACAGTAGTAAAAAATGAGACAGTATTTACATACTTTTCTGCAAAATTCGAAAATCTGGAGAATCTTCAATCAGAGTTCCTTCCCTGTACCATTCCACCTTTGGATATGGAGATCCTTTCACTCTGCTCTCAAACACAACTAACTGACCCTCAGAGGCCGTTATGTCCTGCAATGTCTGGGAAATAAAACGTAGGGAAAAAATAGGAAATAGCAGATATTGGGACATGTTTAGGGTGTCAAATTATTTTTAGTTTCACAAAACATAAAACAAAAACAAAGGTATTCACAAATTGAAGCAGAGATGTATAAACCTCCCAGAAAATAAAAGATTACCAAAATATACTCTTTGGATAATATTGTTCAGAAAAGACTATTAAATGTCTGGAAGAGTAGGATTGAATACGTCTTATTTTCTGTTTCACTGTGGAAACAGGTAGATGATTTGTATATAATGTAGAAATCTAAATTGTGAAAAAGTGACCAACTATTCTTAGTAGATAAAATGGATTACTTTTCCGTAATATTCCAGTCTGGGTGATTTAATAACTCATTATTTACGGTAATCAATTATAAAAGAAAAAGATGTATTGTTTGTGTAATATATTTGCCTATATTTTCTGCCTAATTACAGCAGATTAAGATTATTTACCTTGGTGAAAACAGGAGCAGCCATTAATGGTCTTCCATCCAATCCTTGTAGGTATGTATTCGGGTCCTGTGAAATATCAATGAATCAGAAAGGAAAATAAATTAAAACTAACAGTTGCATTTCTCAAAATAAATTTTAAATGGTGTAGGGAACGGTTAAATCACTGATAGGTTTTTATTGCTGTCTATGTCTTTGCTGAGAGGAATCGCCCTCTCATTTTGTCTTGGTGCCCATTATTTTCAGAATTCAATATCCACCCAATAAGCTGGACATTTAGCTATGATGACTGGATCTTTCACATTTAAAAATGTAGGAGTCTGTTAAATATTTGTATCTATGTTTAATTCTAGAGCAGTCTGAATTATTGTATCTTTTATATTCAATGATATTCACTGCATTTACATCAGTTGTATGTTTAAAAAATCGTACCTGGCTAGATTTAAGCTTTAAGAAAGAAAACTGGATGTAAAAATGGATGTTATATGCTAAATCTGGAACTATACAAGACTCCTGAGCTTTTGTACTAGAGAGGCAGAAAGGGGTGTTGCAAAGCTTAACTTTTACAGCAAAGGTTCAGTTTTGTATGTACCTTCAACTTCCTATATATGAAACTCATTGTGATTTACTCGTTTAAGATATATCATATTTTTCTATCATTAGCTGCTATATATGAACATATCACATTACTTACCTGTTGTATCATTGTTGGTTGTACATTCTGTACAATTGTGATTGGAACATTTATCTCTTGGCAAACAGATTCCTTTGGTATCTCTGGAGTAACTAATGACAGATGTTCAGCCTGTGACCTTCACAACAATACAGCAAAGTCAGTGACATGTTGGTATTCATTCATCTGAAAATTTTGGCTCAAAATGTACTAACACAAAGACAAAAATACACAAAATGGCAAAAAACATTTAAGGTAAAACAAGCAGATCACAATTATAGCACAGCTGGCAATGTAAGACATATTCAATTGATTGAAATAGCAGTATGTGTAGGCTATAACTATGGTGTGGCAATATGTAATTATGCTGGGTACACCCGGGAAGTTTTTTTTTTGTTCAATCCAGTGGGCTGAACGAAAAAAAAAACGTACAGATCGCAGTGATCAATACTTGCATCTTTTGGCTGTGAGCACTGATTGGAAACTGGTTTTCCAGCATGCTCATTCAACAGAAGCCGGACATAAGAATGGCTTTTGTCAGACGAGGAGCTATATACAGGGGCCCAGAGTTGGCTGGTAACTGCCAAATCGACTGTTTTTAGCGCGTGTGTACCTAGCTTTAGAAATTTATAAAACAACATAGAGAAATTTTCAGATTTCCAAATTTGTCAGGGAAACTGTCTGTGTGAAAATTGCAGATGATCAAAAAACAGCAGTTATTTAATGCTTTAACATAAAGTCTCAAAATAATAGTGTGGAGTCACTTTGGGTGGGGGGGCCCGTGGAACCCAACTTACCTTAGAGAGGTCAGGAAACTCTTTGTTCAGCTTCAAAGGCCCCTCTTATGTGTAAGTCACCCTGTGTCTACTAGGGGCACAGGGTGACCAAGAAGCCACACTTCTTCCAGCCAGGCTTATGGGGTTAATGCTGGTCACTAACGCTACCCCACCCTCTTTACTGTGAGTATTATGCATGTTCCAAGCATTAAGACCAGAGATAAAGTAGGAAAGTGGAAGTTTCCTCAAGTGTCCTTCCCACTGACAAAGTTGGCTGTGTGCCTGGTTTTTGTTTATAAAATTTGTTGAAAAATTTGAATGTACCTATGCCTCATGTTATTGGATGTAAAGTTTACCCCGCCCCGTGTCTCTATACCAACAAGGGAGGAGGATTGTCTCCAGGGATATATACTTGTGTCTTTTCTTCAATAAAAGTCTTATGCTTTTATCCACCCTACACTGAGTTATGGCTAGTGACTGGGTGGGCTAAGGGATCTTGAATTGCGCTGGTACAGGGTCCGTCACATTGGTGGCAGCGGTAGGATAGTGCTTCCCTGCTATGAACACGTCCAAACCACCACTGGGATCCAAGATCAGGATAGCAGACTTTGGTCACCCCAGCGGAGATATTGACCTAGCATCAGAGTTTGCGGGGCTGCTGCAGATCGCCCTTTCAATATACCCCAGGACTGTGTCTGCGGATAAATACCTGAAGCTCAGGCAGCGGATTTGGGTGGAGCTTTGGACTGGAACCCTCCAGGTTGCTGGTATGCACCAAGGCAAGTGCTTTCCAACGCCAGGGCAATGGGGCCAGTGACCAACGAGAGTTGCGAATTCCATTCCTGGGAGAGCGGCCCCAGGAGCAATGGGTGTCTGAGTTGGACAGGCTGGTCCACCAGGAGATAGAGCTGGACAATCGATTTGAGGCTCTGCAATGGCACACAGAGCAGGAATATTTAGGGAAGACAACAAAATGCTCTCCAGAGGGCTATGACTTTGGCAACCCTGGATTGCTGTGAGAGAGCCTTACAGATGGTTTTGTGTTTGGCGATAAAGGGGAACTTACCCTTGAGGACCTGTGAGAATACAGAGAAGCTTGGTCTTGCAGGGGTCTCAGAGCTTAAACCTGATCTGGAATATTTGTTAAGGAAAGAACAGCACCTGTAAAGGGCATACAAAAAACTGCTAGAACACATTTAGCAGCATGCCCCAGAATCGGCAGCAGAAACTCCGGAGATTGCCGTTCCCAAAGCTGAAGTGCTGACAACAGGGCAGAGTTCTGCTAGCCTCTGCCCAGCACTGATAACATCTTCTGGGTTCCACGGACAGGAGATGGTGAACCTCTATTCCCAGACACCAGTTCCAGAGACTGCGGATTTAATAGACTTTTCTGGTGAGGAGGAACAACTCAGTGAGCCTCCAGCAGAAGAGCTGGCTTCAGATCATGGCCCTGTTGACCTATGCACACAACAATCAACTCAGCAGGAGCTCCTGGGAGAAAATGCAATTGGCACCTCACAACTGCAGCTTGAGATGGTGTCCATGGATGGGACAGCGGTCTCCACTGACAGCAACCCTGCAGAAAAGCTTGCAATAGGGAAGAGTTCTGCTGGCCCTTGCCCTCAACTAACAAAAGATGGATTTCCTGTGGTAGTGAATGGGACTGCGGTCTCCACTGACACAACCCCAGAAAAAAGGTCTGGGATTGGGACAGGAGGATATCAGCCTTGCTCTGACAATACTGGGGTATTTTCATCTAGAAAAAGTGGATGGGACTATGGTCTCCACCTGCACACCCCAGGGATGCTGGGCAGTTGGCCCAGATCCCCAACAGCATGATGGAATGAGCCCAGCCTGTTTTCTGTCCTGCGGCTGAAAGGACTCCAGAGAGAAGGACCAGTCCGCACTTCTCCCCAGCGGCGGGTATGTTTTACGAGAGAGGCAGAGGTTGGCTGGGTGAGTAATGCTATGTTTGGGACAATTTGCTTAGGGTACTGTGTGGGTACAGGCATTAGGGGACTGGAACTATAGACTAACTGGATGGGGGCCCGTGGAACCCAGCCTACCTTAGAGAGGTCAGGAAACTCTTTGTTTAGCTTCCCAGGCCCCTCTTATGTGTAAGATATCCTGTGTCTTTTAGGGGCACAGGGTGACCTAGAAGCCATGCTTCTTCCAGCTGTTCCTATGGGGTTAATGCTGGTCACTAATGCTACCCCACCCTCTTTACTGTGTGTAATATGCATGTTCCAATAAAGAAAGCATGGGGAAAGTTTCCTCAAGTGTCCTTCCCACTATCAAAGTTGGCTGCGTACCCAGTTTTTGTTTATAAGATTTGTTGAAAAGTTTGAATGTACCTGGTGCCTCATGTTATTGGATGTAAAGTTTAACCCGCCCTGTGTCTTTATGCCAACAAGGAGGGAGGATTGTCTCCAGGGATATATAATTGTGTCTGTTCTTCAATAAAAATCGTATGCTTTTATCCACCCTACACCGAGTTACAGCTAGGGACTGGGTGGGCTAAGGAAGCTTAGAACATACTGTTACCTGACAAGGGAAGCTTATACGGCAGACATACTCCTCAGGAGTATGGGGCTCCGTCACAAATAGTAATAGCATATACCAAAAGTGAGCAAGCTACAATGTCAAAGAGAAAGAGCAATTGGAGGTCAAAGCTCACCAACAAGGGAAAATTAAGACTAACAGGATAATGTGAATGTCACAAAAGGCTAATCTCTAAAATAACCAGAGACAGATCAGCACTAGGGATGAGCCAAACACCCCCCGATTCGGTTCGCGGCAGAACATGCGAACAGACCAAAAATTCATGCGAACACGCGAATCCCGTTAAAGTCTATGGGACTCGAACGTCAAAAATCAAAAGTGCTAATTTTAAAGGCTAATATGCAATTTATTGTCATAAAAAGTTTTTGGGGACCCGGGTCCTGCCCCAGTGGACATGTATCAATGCAAAAAAAAGGTTTAAAAACGGCTGTTTTTTAGGGAGCAGTGATTTTATTAATGCTTAAAGTGAAACAATAAAAGTGTAATTTTTCTTTAAATATTCTGCCTGGGGGGTGTCTATAGTATGCCTGTAAAGTGACGCATTTTTCCCGTGTTTAGAAAAGCCCCTGCACAAAATGACATTTTTAAAGAAAAAAAAGTCATTTAAAACTGCTTGCGGCTGTAATGTAATGTTGCCCCCCCCCCCCCCCCCAGCCCATCACCGTGTCTGGTATGGATATTAAGGGGAACCGTGCACCCAAAATAAAAAAAAAGGCGTGGGACCCCCAGGCCCTATATACTCTGAACAGCAGCAGTATACAGGCGGTCCCCGGGTTACAAACAAGATAGGGACTGTAGGTTTGTTGTTAAGTTGAATCTGTTTGTAATTTGGAACAGGTACATTTTTTAAGTGTAGCTCCAGCCCAAAAATCTATTTTTAAGCTTTTTGGATAATATAGGGCAAGGTTATCACCCCTGTAATCTTTTTTTTGCTGTCTGTGCCCCTGTTCAGAAGATTTCACCTCACTTTCTGTCCCAATGACAATTGGATTTTGAAAATTTTGGGTTATTAGGGAAACAAGGATTGGTGAAAAAGCATCAGTGGAGACACCTTTTTCCCATATTAACTCACAGGAGAGAATATTAATTACAGGAGAGAATTTCCCTTCCTAGGGGTAGATTTCCTCTCACTTCCTGTTGTCTCCCTCCGTTTGTAAGTAGGAATCGTTTGTAAGTCGGATGTTTGAAAATAGGGGGCCGCCTATATATACTATACGGCCTGCCCTATACACTCTGCGGAAAATTGTGCTTTGGGTGTTGGTGGTACCAGAACACTGTAAGCCCTCACAGTTACTCTTGGTGGGTGCTGGAACGGACCCTGCTGTGAAATATTTTATCAAAAATTGTAATTACGTGCCCCTGTTAAACAGGGGCAGAAAAATTGAGTCTTAGGTGGTGGTGGTGGTGATGGTGGTGGCACAACACTGTAAAGCCTCACAGATACTCTTGTTGAGTGCAGGAATGGGCCCTGTAGTTAAATATTAGATCAAAAATTGTAATTACAATAGTGCAGCCGTAGTGCAGTTGCTATTACTTTTCTGGTGGTGTACACAGTACACAATACAGCGTAGTGCGGCGTTGCAAAACAAAATATACATCATGTCCAGAAGGCCACCAAGGAGAGGCAGATGTTCACAGGCCACTAAAAGAGGGCAAGCAGGCTCTGTGTCTACGGTCAACAGTGCTGGTCATGGACATCGTGCATCCTCTGCTGGTGGCCGTGGGGCACACTTGTCCTTTTTTTCTGCTGCTTGTTATTGAGCCAGAACATGCAGAAGAGTTGGTGGAGTGGATAACAAAGCCATCCTCATCCTCCTCATCCTCTGTCACCCAGGCTCAGAGTAGTTTTCCTTCCTATGCAGCTACCAAAGCGGCCTATTCCACAAGCTCCTTGTCCACAGTCACTCCTTCCGTAGCCCAACCATCATGCACGGAGGAGTCCCTCGAACTATTTGACCACAGTGTCTGGTACATGCTGCTGGAGGATGCGCAACTATTTGAAGGCTCCGATGTTGGTTCCCAGGATGAGGAAGGGAGTAACGTGAGCCTAGAGAAAGGGGGTGCCCAAGAAGGGCAAGAAACTGGCAGTCATGTTCCCCCAGCTGCAGCATAGTGCCAAGTTTGCTCCAGTGACGAGGAGGGAGGGGATGATGAGGTCACTGACTATACTTGGGTGCCTGATAGAATAGAGGAGAAGGAGGAGGCACAACTCCAACGAGGCAGCATGTCCTCTAGGGGGCAGCCACCCTACTGCATCACACCGCAGAGCTCCGCAGGTGCAGGGCACTGTTGACTCCCCGCTGATTTTGTAAAGTTCCTTGGTGTGGGCCTTTTTGGACATGTCTGCAGCAAATCGCACCGTTGCTGTTTGCAATCTATGTCTGAAGCGGATCAAGCGTGGCCACAACAGCAGCCGCTTGGGCACCACATGCTTGACCAGAAATATGACGACCTCCCATGCAGTCTTTTTCCCGTATACTATATTTGAGATTTTATATGTCTCAGATATGATTTGGGTTAAATGAGAGTTCTTTGACCATGAGTGAAAGCTTTAACACAATAACAACATTTATTGGTGAGTAGCTGAAAGTCTATCTAATACACAACCATCTATCTATAGTCTACACCAGTGATGGCGAACCTTGGCACCCCAGGTGTTTTGGAACTACATTTCCCATGATGCTCAAGTAGACTGCAGAGTGCATGAGCATCATGGGAAATGTAGTTCCAAAACATCTGGGGTGCCCAGGTTCGCCATCACTGGTCTACACCAAGGAAGAAAATATTAGGTTAAAATAAGAGAATTACATGAAACAATACAGAGTATATTCCTGAAAACATTAATCTGCAAACATATTTAGTTACAAGTAAAATGCAGACTTTTCCCATAATTACCCTTTGCACCAAGGTTCCATTCTGATGGTTGCTCTCCCATAAAAGTGTGTGTTTCCCTCCCATTTAGTCTGTGTATATCATTACATGCTGATGCCTCATTGGTTGGCATAGCGTGGCTCTGATTGGTGAGCTTCCTTATTCCTCGTTAAGGACTGGCTACATCTCCAATCCCTATACTTTGCATAAGTCAGCCCCCTTTAATGCAAATCCTTGTGACAATTCTGAGCAGGAGCTTAACTTGAATTTTTTTCGGGGAGTTAAGTATTGATTACGGGTTGGCCTCCCTTCATCGCATATCCCAGCATGAGATCCTTTAAAGTGAGTATGTGTAAAACAATGAGGTTTGGATCCCATTGTTTGTATACACAAGCCTGGGCACCAACTTGTCTGGTCTACCAGAGATTTCTGTGAAGATAATATGTTCCGCCCTACATAGATAATAGCTAAATTAAATATATTCATTAAATATAAATAAATTAAATTTAAATTCAATATATTCATAATTCCAATATTTTACAGCTATTAATGTAGATTTCACATAAACTCATAAGGCAACAAGTCTGTTGGCAAGAGCACTTGAAAGACCCACTTTAAAGAAAAAGGCGGACTTCTCCTTGCTCCTCATCTGGGATCTCCAAGCCTACTCTAGTCCTCTCCAAAACCTGCACTGAGAGGAATAAAGGTGTCCCAAGTACTTGCAACCAATCTGCTACTAGTACACCATCTGATTTTAGCAGGCAAATTTTCCTACCCCAGTTGCTAAACCGTAAAAAGAAATTCGGTCCCAGCCACCCACATGCTCACAGTCTGAATGCTAGCTTGAATGCCAGCTTGGCCAAATTTCTAGCACTGCAACTACTGCCTTTTCAGCTGGTAGACTCTGCCCCCTTTCGTAAATTTGTGGAATGTGCTGTACCTCAGTTGCAGATTCCAAAACGCCAGTTCTTTTAATGGAAGGCCATTCCAGCTCTCTACTGGCATGTGGAAAGCAATGTTTTTGTCTTGTGGATAAAGGAAAATGGGGTGGTTGGCGCTACCTAGAAAAAACCCTAGATGCTGCTGTATCATAGGGAAAAAGTCCAATGACGATATTTATTATATAGATATTTTCACAGCTATACCCATAGTATCTGAATAAGGCTATGTAATATATATAAATGCTTCCTGCCACAATAGGTCAAAATGGAGGAGGTGTATCATATAGGCCTAAGTACCCAACCCGTGGCTCCAGGTGATGAATGGGTGTATGGTGAAAGTAAAAACTGGTAAGGAGAAAGAAGCTATGTATCGGAATTAAACCAAAAGATATACATGCACAGCAACTCCAATCCACATATAACACAGTCACATCTATATGGGAATTACAAATCAGCCAGATGGAATCCTGCAATAAAAGTTCAATAATCGGTACAGTGGTCCCTCTGTATTATAGCTGTTAGCAGTCAAGCAGTCAAAATGCAGGACAAGGTGATATATGAAAGTTCCATAGGCATAGTGGTGTCTGCATCGGTTCTAGACAGCATCAAGGTGACTTAAATATATTTCTAGGTGACTTCTGTGTTCCCCCTTCAAAATTTCTACTCACCGAATCCAGACACCCCTACAGGGGTAATAGGCATGTAGTGCTTTTTATGGAGGTCACTGCTCCCTGATGTCTGCAGTAGATGTCCCAGATGTATCCTTGTTAGTTAGTGGATTCTGATGTGCCCATAGGTAAAATCATTCATATGTCAAAAAATAAAGAAAGAGCTCCCATGGTGTAGTAAAATCAATAAATCGGTCCGTTTATTCATTAAAAAACATAAAACAAACACCAGGCAGAAGCATCCAATGTTTTTGTCTTGTTGGACAGGGCGGTCAGCAGTAAGGTGTAACAACAATAGGATAGCGAGCAGACTCGGAAACGCGTCGCACAGTAGTGACGTCACAGCTCGGCGTCACTGTGTTTGCCATCCAAGCCTCGTTCTCAGCTCCGATCACACGGCCGTGTTACTTCTCCATCACTGATGCTGGACAAGGCTATGCTGAATATCGCTACACAGTTGAAGACCGGCTTTGATGCTCTCATCTCCCTCTTCCTGAAACCCACACCATCTTTGATGGCTCCCCTGCTATCTTCCGTTTGGTGTGCCTTTGGTCTACTATGTTGGCTTACTGCAGCCCATCTCCAGTCTACCAGATGTGATGTCAGTATATCCGGACTTGCTGCCACCTGTAGTCCTCCGCTCTTTCTCCTGTGAGGAGATGTATCTGAACTCTACACTTCAGTTTTACATGTGAGTGGATATTGTTTTTTATTAATAAATACATTTGATACATACTCAGTGGCGCCCCTTCTCCTTGTTTTATCTTTCAGTACATTGGACTTGGCTTTCGGTCCTTTTTTGGTGGCTGCCTTGATAGACTTACCTTCCACCCATATATATGGTTTATATATGCTAGTGTGGATTCTGCCCTTGCATTTATAGGAACAGTTGATCGAGGTATCTTGTATTGCGCCTTTTTTTACTTGTATAGCAGTAAGGTGTATATTACCGCAGACTCATGGTCTAGCAGGCATGGGCAGGGATGTTACCTTTCCTTCACAGCGCACTGGGTAACTCTGCTGGCAGCTGGGGAGGATGAAGGACAGAGCTCAGTATTGTTGGAGCTTGTTCCACCATCACACCTCCAAAATGCTAGCGGTGATTCTGCCACAGCTCTCTCCTCCACCCCCTCCTCTTCTTCTTCCTCTATGGCCTCTTCTGCAGATTTGTTTGCTACGCAAGCACTCAGGCAAAAAGATGCCATGCGGTGCATGAGTTACATAGTTACATAGTAGGTCAGGTTGAAAAAAGACACAAGTCCATCAAGTCCAACCTATGTGTGTGATTATATGTCAGTATTACATTGTATATATGTTACGGTCATTCAGGTGCTTATCTAATAGTTTTTTGAAATTATTGATGCCCCCCGCTGAGACCACCGCCCGTGGAAGTGAATTCCACATCCTTGCCGCTCTTACAGTAAAGAACCCTCTACGTAGTTTAAAGGTTAAACCACTGCTTAGAGGACAGGAGCCACACTGGGGCAGAGATTCCAGGGGCAGGCTCAGAGGTGGTTGATGCCACGCCAACTTCAGCCAGGAATGGTTGTATGCGACAATAGCATCAACCTTCTCTCCGCCCTCCGGCAGGGACACTTGACCCATGTTCCATATTTGGCACACATCCTGAATTTGGTGGTGCAGCGTTTCTTGAGCAGGTACCCAGGCTTACAAGATCTCCTGAGGCAGGCCAGAAAAGTCTGTGGTCATTTCCAATGATCATACAATGCCAGTGCTCAGCTGACTAACATTTAAAGGGAATGCAACCTGCCCACCAACCGCCTCATTTGTGACATGTCCACCAGGTGGAAGTTAACGTTGGCAATGCTGCAGTGGCTGTACATGCAGCAGAGGGCCATCAATGAGTACCTGTGTGAGTATGACACCAGGACAGGGTCAGGGGAGCTTGGCTTCTTTTCGCCACACCAGTGGCTACTGATCAAGGATGCATGCACTGTCCTGTCACCATTTGATGAGGCCACGAGGATGGTGAGCAGTGACAATGCATGCATCAGTGATACTGTCCCTCTTGTCTTCCTGTTGGAGCACACGCTTCATGGAATAATGGATAGGGCACTTGAGGCAGAACAGTGTGAGGAAGAGGAGGACTTCCTTACCTCTCAAGGCTCCCTTTAGCCAGATATTATTCCTGCAGGCCCACCAAACACACAGGAAGAAGAGGAGGAGGAGGATTGTGTCAGCATTGACGTGGAGGATAACACTCAGCAGCACTCTTCAAGGAATTGTTTTCAGTCCCCAGGAACCCAAGGAGATGTACGTGGCTGGGAGGAGGTTGTTACGGATCATGTGATCCTTAGTGACCCAGAGGACTCAGAATCGAATGCCTCTGAAAACTTTCACAGGCTTTGCAGAATCAGGGAAGCCATGCACCGTAAGGACCCTAGGATTCGTGGTATCAAAGAGAAGGAAAGGACCCTAGGATTCATGGTTTCGCCTGTTCGTTTTCGACGAACGGGCGAACAGCCAATGTTCGAGTCTAACTCATGTTCGACCCGAACAGAAAGCTCATCCCTAATCAGCACTTGGGCAGGGCTAATCATCAATAAAAATACTTTATAGGTGTACATCGGTATGTGTGTATATACTATGTACAGTTTTAATTTCATAAAAGCTAAATATTTATTGAAAAAATTTAATAAATTTCACTGTTATTGTTAACATAACTGTTATTTTCCAACATTAGATACATAAAAAAGACATGGGTGAGTTAAGGTAACTTATTGCATTTAAGTCAAGAAAAATATAAATGAATGTATTTAATGATGCAGCATAGCAAAATAAGAAACCGCTCCGACTTTATTGTAAATAGTAGGTGGCATTTGTATTTTTATTATGTTGACAAGATATTTTATTTGGGTGCACACTTTGAAATATACAGACAGAGGTGCATGTCCTAGTTCTGATAGTATAGTCCTCTGAGGCAGGCTGTAGACAGACACAAGTCTCACTAAAAGGGATAGGTAGTAACAGGTAGTAACTACCAGTGTCGCAAAGGTCGCACCTGTGACCAGGCCCTGTTGTTCCACCACCGTGGGGGCCCATGGCGGCCGTGTGGCTACCTAATCCATTGCTCTGGGTTTGGCCAGCTGTCTCAGTCTAAGTCCTGTGCAGAAGATGGAGGAATTCAAAGAAGGACCAGGTGACAGCATTTCAGAGGAGGGGACATCGCTGCCATAGTGTGTGCATGACAGAGTTCAAGGGGTGGGGAGCATGGTGTCCCTATGCCATTTTTTGATTGGAAGTGTGTTGTCCCCATGCCATTTATTGATTCGAAGTGTGGTGTCCCCATTCCATTTATTGACTGGAAGTGTGGTGCCTCCATTCCATTTATTGATTGGAAGTGTGGTGTCCCCATGTCATTTGCTGATTGGGGATTATGGTGTCTCCATGTAATTTATTGGTTGATGTCCCTGTGTCATTTATTGATTGGGATCATGCTGTCCCCATGTAATTTATTGATTAGGATCATGGTGCTCATCAATGTCATTTATTGATTGGGATTGTGTTGTCCCCATGTCATTTATTGATTGGGGTCATGGTGTCCACATGTAATTGACTGGGTTTGTGGTGTATGTCAGTGGCAGAACAACCAGGGTTGCAAATTTCACACTTTGCGACTGAGGGAAGGGCCCCAGGATTAAAGGAAAGTGCCCTGGGACTGATGGAAAAGGACCAGTGGAAAGGGCCCCAGGATTTATGGAAAGGACCCCTGGACAGGTTTAATGTTCTAGTTACGTCTCTGGGTAGTAAGATGTGTGCCCATCCTCTCTCACACTGTTGGAATGCCAGAACCCACCACAGTGTTCTTGGCAACACTGAATTAAGAGTTTCCTTTGATCCACTGAAAAGGAATCATCACTTGTTTGCACATGTTGGAAAACATTTGTGTCCGCTAACAAATGTTTCTGATGCTCAAATGTACATAACTCCCTTTAGAAAACATCTGCATTTCCTGTTACAGGCATCACACTACAGGAAGTGTGTGGATCGCTCCCAACCATATCTGCCTTCTGATTTTTACAAAAGCTGCTGCATGGGAAAAATTTCTTTCCCTGTCTGATTCCTAACATCCTACCATTGGTATTGCCCTCATTTTATGCTGGGAGGTGTCTTTCACTTTGAGCAATCATCCTTTGATTATATTTAAGGAATATACAAAACTTTATATCCCTCTGTGGCCATATCAAGACAAAAGAATCCATGTTATGAGAACCTGTACTGTGAAAATGCTGTAGCAATTTATTCTATTCAATTTTAATACATTACCTGAACACGACAGCCTGAGCTCACCACATTCTTTGCCATAAACTCCTGAAGAAGCTCGTACTAGAGCGAAACATGTCGAGCGGGAGATTGTTACGGAATTAAGTGGTTCTGTTTCTGTGTGCCCATAAATGGGTTAAATTATTGATCTATTTGTACCATTCTTTTATGATGATGTCTCACTTGTAGGGACATATGGTTTTAGAGTTAATTTCTAATAAAAATTATATATTTTTTATAAATACATTGTACATGTTTAACTACCTGTTTGCCTACCATACATTTCAAGCACCTTAAAAGTCCCTGGGGTGTTTGTTTAAACCCCCTTCCCCGGTGTTTTGCCTTTTTTCATACATTTGATATGGGATGTGGTGCTTTCTGCTGACTATTTCTGCCTGTATTAATATGTGTATCTGCATTTCATAGTTGCTGACTGGAAGAGATCCCATTCTGGAGATGCTGACTGAGAGAGATCCAGTCTGGTATGGCTGACTGGGAAAAGTTGCATTCTGGTGCTGCTGACTGAGAAAGATTTCACTCTTGATTTGCTGATTACAAGAGATCCTATTCTGCAGTTGCTGACTGAAAGACATATACCATTTTGAAGCTGTTGACTGGGAAAGATCACATTCTAGCAAAGGTCTGATTTTGGAGAGGTAGTATGGTGTAGAGTATACTTTGATAATTGTCTCACCTAGTTAGCTGGCTGTGTAACACGTAAATAATATGAGTTCCTGATAAATAGAGTAAACCATCCACCCAATGTTGTACATTTATCTTTTATCAAAACCACACCTAACATCCTAATTATTACTCTTGCCCTACTGTAAGAAACAAGCCTGAAGAAAATCTTTCCAAGTCTATGTCAAGACGAACCAGCCTTGACCTGTAGTGAGTAAATATGGAGTCTGCCATTGCTGAGCTCTTTTTCTGAAAATAGTCGTAGTGCTTATCCAATGGCTTTAAAACTTTAAAAAGACTGTTAGGGGGAAGGGGCAAACCAAATTTATGCAGGTATAAAGTGCAGGCATTAGAGGTGTACATACCTGCAGCAGGCTCTCAAACCTATCTGTCATGGACAAATCTCAGGCCATTCTGACTTCCTGGTAGTGCTGAAGCTTACCTATCCCTTACTGCCTCCTGCTCATTCCATAGTTCTGGACCAAGAGGGGTACACAGGCAGGAATGGAGCTTAGTGGCAAGCTCCAACACTCCCTAATGTGGCAGAACAGCCCAGGCTTCAGCTGTGACAGGAAAGTTTGGAATACCGCTACAGGTATGTGGTACCGCCAGGTGCCTGCACTTTATACCTGCAGCACTTTGCCCACTTTGCCCCCAGTGACAGAGTATCTGTAAGTCCCCTACCTGCAATAAATATGCAGGTTAGAAATGCTAACCTCACTCTGATTTTCCTGATTTGCAAGCGTTTTCCAAATCAATCAGCCAGGTAACTATCATTTTCAGAAGGTCAGTAATGGCATCCTCAACATATCTCTAGATACATGCTTCCTTTATAAAAAGAGAATATAATTTAAAAAAAACTGAACACCACATACGTACTGATCCAAGTCAGTCTTGCTTGTGTCACCTTCAGAATCAGAGGATGATGCTCCTAAGCAAAAGAAAAAAAAGAATTGTGTTACATTTATTACAAGCATATATATGCACCCCTTCTCACTTGAGATTAGGAGTAGAGTGCAAGTATCTCGTGGAAGACTCAGACGAATGTATGTGCACAGCCGTGGGTGGGAAGCTCTTATATAAAGCAATGAGAAGCTGACAGTGCCAGCAGTCATTCGCATGTAATTGGACATGCAACAATTACCTGCAGATAATTGCCCCCAGGGCGCAAACAGTTTGGGGCAAACGGCTACAGCCAAAAATTCTATGCAAAGCAATGAGAGGCTGACAATGGCCATAGATATTTGCTTATAGTTTATTAGTTGGTAAAGTTGAATAAAGGCACTATTCCATCCAGTTCAACCTGTGTAGGTGTATGTGTGTCAATGTCGATAATAATTTCCCATATCCTTGTATGTTGATGCACGTCCAAGAGTCTTTTAAAACTATCAATACTTCCCACTGACACCACCAATTGTGGAAGAGGGTTCCACATCCTTATCTCCCTGACAGTGAAAACCCCCCTACACAACTTAAGGTTAAAACACTTCTCCTCCAGTCTCATTGTGTTGCCCTGTGCCTTCTTACACTCCCTGACACTAAATAGTTTTCTACCTACGTTGGGATCAGCATTGAGATATTTTTATATTACTATCATATCTCCTCTCAAGCATCTCTTCTTCAAGGAGAATAAGTTTAGTGCTTGTAGTTGTTCCTCGTAATTGAAGTCCTCCAGTCCCCGTATTAATTTTGTTACCCTTCTCTGAACTCATTCCAGTTCCAGCACTTCCTTCCTGAGGATTAGTCACCAGAACTGGATGAAATACTCCAGATATGGCCGAACCAGAGTTTTAGAAATTTGCAGGTTATAGTTTTATCTCTGGAGTAAATTCCCTTTTTTTGCATGCTAATACTCTGCTGGCTTTGCTTGCTGAAGCTTGACGTTGCATGCTATTGCTCAATCTGTCTTCTACTAGGACCGCCAGATCTTTCTCCATCCTGGATTCCCCCAGAGGCTCTCTCCCTCTGCCCACCCAATTATTATATTCAGGTTTTCTTGTAAAGTTTATATATCCTGGTGTGAAGTTATTGCCCTACTTATTTTTGTTTCATCAGCAAAAACTGAGATTGAGCTGTTTATACCAACCTCTATATCATGTATAAATAAATTAAACAGAATTGGTCCTAGGACAGAGCCTAGGGGTACCCCACTTACCACTCCAGACCATTCTGAGTACATGTTATTTATCACCACCCTTTGGACACGCCCCTGTAACCAGTTTTCTATCCATGAGCAAACCCTATGGTCCATGCCTACCGACCTCAGTTGGTAGATTAAGCGTTTGTGGGGAACTGTATTGAATGCTTTTGCAAAATCCAGATACAGCACATCCACAGGCCTTCCTTTATCCATATAGCAGCTCAGTTCCTCATAGAATGTTAACAGATTGGTTTGGCAAGAATGACCCTTCATAAACCCATGCTAATTACTACTAATGATACTGTTTTCATCAGAAAATTCTTAGATATAGTCCCTTATCATCCACTCCAATAGTTTACATACTATCGATGTTAGACTGACAGGCCTGTTATTTCCAGAAACATATCTCTGCCCTTTTTCACCAACTGGCACCATTTCTGTCAGTATGCTGTCCATAAAGATTAGGAATAATGGTCTGGATATAACCTGACTGCGTTCTTTGAGGACTCTCCAGTGTAAGCCATTTGCTGATTTATTTGTGTTAAGCACTTCTAGTCTTTTCTGGACACTGTTAGCCACAAGGTTAGATCCTGTGATGTGTTACTAACAATACAGTCATGGTTGTTGTACCCCTCCTTTTCTCTGCATAAAAACTGTGTAGACATGAAGTGTTGGGACATGAAGTTGTCATGTAAGACATTTAAGAAATTATGGGCCTTTAATGAGTGAGCTGTCCATGCTGCCCAGTCAATATCTGGATAGTTTAAGCCCCCCATTATGATGAAATTGCCCTGCCTCGCTTCCATTTCTAACTATGAGAGGAGGTCCAACTCCTCCTCCACTTTCAGGTTAGGGGGTCTGTAACATACCCTCCCCACTATTAATTTCCCACTTGCTTCTTCCCTTTGAAGTTCCACCCACATGGATTCCACCTCCCCTTGCCCCATTTAGGATGTAATTTCTCTCTTCCACCAGTATATCATTCTTGATATATATAGTCACACCCCTCCCCCTCTTCCATCCTCGCTGTCCCTCTGATACAGGGAATACACCTGGATAGTTGCCAGCCAGTTGTGTGAGCAGTCAAATAAAGTTTCTGATATTCCCACAAAGTCCAACTTCCCCTAGTGTAATTTTCTCTATTTTGTTAGCTAGGCTCCTGGCATTTGTTTATGCCTCTCAGTTGTACAGGCACATATTATTTTCACCTTAGATTTTCTAAAGCTGAGAATTTGATTTGTTAACTCCCAGGGTTGTTAACTCCCAGGGTTTAGGTATTATGGTTATATTTTCACTAACGCCTCCATTAGTACCCTCTGGCCTTCACTGACTGCTGGCTATTGCTTCCTCTGAACCCTTTCCCCCCACCACCTAGTTTAAAGGCCCCTCCAACTTCTTGGCCATCCTTTCTCCCAACAGAGACATGCATACAGAGGCCGATTATCCACAAGTACTCCCTGCATGCCCCAATATATGCGAACATCTACAGGCACTGTCAGTCTCCCATTGATTTGTATAGAGCTTCCCATCTGCAGCTGTTTGCATACACCCCATTGGGTCTCCCGCAGTAATTTGCTGTCTGCCCCTAATAACAAGCATGAATGGGGCCATTAACTTCCAACCTGCCAATATTTACATAAAATGCCATCATATATGAACTATTCAGCCTTTTCACATCCCACCAGTGCATAACACTACACCTAAACTCTGGTCTAAAAGAGGAATAATTAGATAAAGGTGAGGGCTTAGCTTCTGGCTTTTTACAAAAAGTCAATATTTGTATATCAGTAATAAAGCTGCACATTTTGGGAAAGAAGGAGAGCATATAAAACAGATCAAGAGGATTATGAGGGTATCACTATATTCACATGCCCTGGAATAAAAAGGTTTACTTTTAATTCCCCAGGCTAAAAATGTATGGATACTTCCAGTAATCCTATGCCCATTATGCTTTGCATAGTAAGAATATCTTCCTTACCCGGTCACTAACTGCTCATATTGAACTACTCTGTAAAAGAAGTGGGCAGTGTCCTAAAATTTCACTATAAGCAGATCTACAGCCACTGCTGGCATCTAACACTTCTGGGTGTGTCGAATATCTGGTACCCCGCCACATGCTGTCGTTCCTCCCGCTAGCCCCTACATCACCACAGGACAAGATTATAAATGATATAGAGTTTGATATTCAAAGTACAATTTCTGCTATGTAGCGGGAAAACATCCGTACAGGCACCTGATCACAAAAAGGATATCAGAAAACTGAAGAAAGTGAAGAAAAGGGCAACCAAACTGATAAGAGGTATAGAAGGCCTTGGCTACAAAAAAAGATTAGCTGACCTGAATTTATTCTTTTGAGAAGGGGTGATAAAGGGGAATATGATCACGATGTATAAATACATAATTAGTCCATATAGTGAACTTGGTGTAGAGTTATTCACTTTAAGGTCATTACAAAATTTATGTCTGGACAGTGAGAGCTGTGAAAATATGGAATAGACTCCCTAAAGAACTAGTCTGGCCAGCTCAGTAGATTGTTTTAAATAAAAGAGCTGGGTGCATTTCTAAATGCACAAAATATAACCAGATATTAACTTTTATAGGCAATAACACCAGAGACTGTTGGTCCAAGGAAAATCTGATTGTCTTCTGAGAAGTCAGGATTTTTAAAAAATTTTCCCCTTCTGCAGCAAATTGAACCATGCTTTATTGTTTTTTTTCTGCCTTCCTCTGGATCAACAGTGGGTATAGTATTCCATCTATAAAGGTTTTCAAGCTATTTATTGTATTTATTCTATTTTTTTTTTCTATTGGTTGAACTGGTGTCTTTTTTTCAACCAGACTAACTATGCAACTATGTAAAACTCTTCAGTCTTCATTGACTGAAGACTTCCAGGTCAGTGATATGTGAGTTATTATGATGATATCCCAGAGCCTTCACCCTAAAATATCTTAAAAGATTAACACATCTCAAATGCTACTGGTTCTGTAGCTAATTGTTATCTCTCCCACATTATTAACCACTTGCCGACTGCCCCATATCACTATTACTGTTACAGGGCGGCCGTGCTGCGCAGAATCACATATATATGGTTCTGTACTTCCAGGTATCGGGCTCAAGTGCGCCCCGCTGGCAAAAATATGTAGACCAAATACAAAAAATATGTAGCAGAATACACATTGGCCTAAATTGATGAAGATATTTGATTTTTTTTTACATTTTTTATTGGATGTGTTTTAAAACAGAAAGCAAAAAATATATATTTTTTAAATTGTCAGTTGTTTTTTGTTTAAAGTGCAAAAAATAAAAAATGCAGAGGTGATCAAATACCACCAAAAGAAAGCTCTAATTGTGGGAAAAGGGACATACATTTTTTTTGGGTACAGCGTTGCACGACCACGCAATTGTCACTTAAAATAACGCAGTGCCGTATCGCAAAAAAATGGCCTGGTCAGGAAGGGGGGTAAATCTTTCGGAGCTGAAGTGATTAAGGCATTTCAACTTATAGGCACAATGAAGAGCACCATGCATTATGCAGAGAGGGAGTATTTATACAATACACATTGGGTCATTGTGAAACTATTGTATGGAAAGTGAAACTTGAGATTAGATAGAGAGATGCGTCACTGGCTTGCCTGGTCAACCTTGCCTGTTATTTGTGTTCATCTGAATCATGTTTCACAATTGTCTATATTTAACCTGTTTTGGAAAATGAGCATGGAATTGTGTAGTGTCATGTCTAATACAACAGCAAAGATGCTAAAGCTTCTACAAAGGGAATGATTCATGTTTACATAAATTACCTTCTACATAAATCTCTGCAGAGGTTGAATCTGTTCCATAAATATTTGATGCAAAGCAAGAGTATCGTCCAGTGTCCTCTTCAAAGGCCTCAGTGATAACTAAAGTATTCAGATCTCCAATTTTCTGTATTTGGATATATGGAGAGTTTTCAAGTTCTTTTCCTTCACAGTACCACCTGCAAAAGTGCAACAAGTAATGCAGTATTTTCTGGCTTTCTGAAGGCAACAATAAACAACCATCATGAAAGTACAAAAGGAGAAAAGCAATGGGACAGTGCAATCAAAACTCTTTGGGCTGAAAATGACAAGAGAGAGAAGACACTCATTGACTCAGCCCTCAGGATTCCTCCTATAATTCAATGCTAGTTTTAGGTAGACTTGAAAAAATTGATATATGGGTTATTGAAGTTGAACCAAAGACGAATTACTTCCACGAAAGCTAATTGCTACTACTACTACTACTATTACTACTACTACTAGCTAATTGCTAGTAGTTTGCACACCTATAGTCTAGTTAATGAAAGTTGTGGTTTACAGTTCATTCGATTGATAAAAGACACTTAAACATTTTGCTATTTATAAAAAGCATCAGCTAATGTAAACCATGCTGTGCAAAAAGGAGACATGCAATCAAGAATAGTTGATCTACAAAAGGCTTTATGAAGTTAGAATTACTTGTGTGTTATTAGCTTAAGCAAATTGTGTTAGTCTATTGTTGTGACTTAGATGAGGATCAGACCACAGTTTACGGCAAATTACTTCAAAAAACAGTTAATTCCAATGGGTTCACATACTTTTTCTTGGCACTATATGTATTGTTCTGTAATAACTAAGAGAAGATCTTCAATGTCTACCTGTGAACTCTGTTCTTGTTGTTGTGTGGTCAGTGTTTGTTTTTGTTAATGGCTCTCATGCAGTATAGCTGGTTTATACTTCTAATAAAGGGGAATAGCACTGTTTCTGATTATAAATCTTAGCCTGCCTCAGGAGACAAATTCTGGGGAAAACCTACAGCATGTTGCCTTTTCATTTAAGTAGCCAAAGCAGGAAATCCCACTGTCAGCCAATCTGAAATATCCACTTGAAAATATATGATGTTACCAGAATTGATTATGTAGAACACTTATGCCCCGTACACACGGTTGGACATTGATCGGACATTCCGACAACAAAATCCTAGGATTTTTTCCGATGGATGTTGGCTCAAACTTGTCTTGCATACACACGGTCACACAAAGTTGTTGGAAAATCCAATCATTCTGAACGCGGTGACGTAAAACACGTACGTCGGGACTATAAACGGGGCAGTAGCCAATAGCTTTCATCTCTTTATTTATTCTGAGCATGCGTGGCACTTTGTGCTTTTGATTTGTGTACAAACGTCCGGAAATTCCGACAACGGATTTTGTTGTCGGAAAATTTTATAGCCTGCTCTCAAACTTTGTGTGTCGGAAAATCCGATGGAAAATGTGTGATGGAGCCTACACACGGTCGGAATTTCTGACAACAAGGTCCTTTCACACATTTTCCGTTGGAAAATCCGACCGTGTGTAATCACACTACAGACCCAGTTCAAAAAAACTATTTAGTTTGAAAACCTTAGTTGATATACAGTGTGTGCGAGATTTACTAACACTGGTGCTCACAGAAGATGGTGCATCTGTGCATAGTAACCAATCAGTTTTATTGTTAAAGCTTAATTGAGCTTATTTGAACAAGCTGAAACTAGAAGCTGATTGGTTACTATGCACGACTGCACCAGATTCTGCATGCACCAGTTTTAGTAATTATCTATCTATCTATCTATCTATCTATCTATCTATCTATCTATCTATCTATCTATCATATATTTGACAATTATTCAAATGATTCCCTCGTTTGCAAATGCAAGGCAAAGAGAAAAGATTACTTCACCAAGCCCCCCCCCCCCCCCCCCCCAATGCTTATGACCTGCTCTCTCATTAGAGGAAAGAATCGGTCCCTTAACACCTCTCACCCCCCTCCCATGGTGCTTGGGGGGGGCGTTAAGGGACTGATTCTTTCCTCTAACAAGAGAGCAGGTCATAAGCACTCGAGGACTGAAAAACATTAACTGTGCATATACACAATGCAATCTTAATAGCATCATGGCCCCCCTGGGCAAAATAATGCATTAGGGCCCCAACAATGAAGATGGTGACCTGCAGCGTGCTACGCGTGCCGTGGCAAACATTGGGTATGGCTAAATTATGCCACTTATTGGACGTGGCTTTTTAGGCTGATTAGAACTTTTAGTTTGATTTTGACCTATTTTTTTAAACCATTTTTTAAAAATAATTGTTAAAATTTTTTTCATAACGCTGTTGTCTTTGGTGAGATATCAGGGGTGTAAACAGACCCCTGAAGTCCCACTTTTGATACAATGAAAGGGACTGAGGAAACATATTTCCCAGTTGGGAATGAGTTGGTGCATGGAACTAAAGGGATGTAGGGGGACTCTGAGGGAGGAAAAGGGATTGAAAGGGCTCCAAGGCAGGGATAGGCAACCTTAGACAGATGGAGATCTACTTGAACAACACTGATGAAGTCAAAGATCACCGGGCACAGTGTCCTGTTGTTAGGGCCGGTTCACACCAGAATGTTGTGCCAGTGTATGCACTACTGTTTGTGCAGTCTGATGCTATTTGCAGGCAGGGCTGGATTTAAATCTCAGGAGCCTATAGGCAGGGAATTCTGAAGCACCCCACCAAACAAAAATAAAAAGACAGTAAGCAGGGTTAAGGAGAGCATGATGCTCAGAATGCAGGATTAAGGCATGCTCTACGCTCAGAATGCAGGGTTAAGCAGTGCATTATGCTCAAAATGCAGTGCTAAGGCTTGCGTTGTGCTCAGAATGCAGGATTAAGGAGGGCGTTGCTCCCAGAAGGCAGGGATCAGGAATGCTTGCTCTCAGAATGCAGGGATCAGGAGTGCAGAATGCAGGGATCAGGAGTGTGTTATGCTCAGAATGCAGGGATCAGGAGTGCGTTATGCTCAGAATACAGGGATCCGGAGTCTGTTATGCTCAGAATGCAAGGATCAGGAGTGTGTTAGGCTCAGAATAAAGGGATTTGGAGTGTGTTATGCTCAGAATAAAGGGATTGGAATGTGTTATGCTCAGAATGCAGGGATCAGGAGTGTTTTGCTCTCAGAATGTAGCGATCAGGAGTGTCTTGCTCACAGAATACAGGGATCAGGAGTGTGTTGCTCTCAGAATGAGAGGAGTCAGGAGTGTGTTGCGGTCAGAATGCAGGGATCAGGAGTGTGTTGCGCTTAAAATGCAAGGATCAGGAGTGTGTTGCACTCAGAATGCAGGGATCAGGAGTGTGTTGCTCTCAGAATGTAGGGATCAGGAGTGTGTTGCACTCAGAATGAAGGGATCAGGAGTGTGTTGCACTCATAATTCAGGGATCAGGAGTGTGTTGTGCTCAGAATGCAGGGATTTTTTTTTTTTAAATGGGGATATTTATTATAGCAAAAAGTACAAAATATTGCGTTTTTTTTCAAAATGGATGCTCTTTTTTTTGTTTAGAGCGCAAAAAATAAAAACCGCAGAGGCGATCAAATACCACCAAAAGAAAGCTCTATTTGTGGGGAAAAAAAGGATTTTTGTTTGGGTGCAGCGCCGCACGACCGTGCAATTGTCAGTTAAAGCGATGCAGTGCCGAATCGCAAAAAATGGCCCAGTCATTCAGCAGTTAAATCTTCTGGGGTTGAGGTGGTTAAGGAAAACTCCTCTTCTTTGGGCAGTTTAAATAGCTGCAGAAAACGTGTTAAGCTGCAGGACAGTTGGAAGAGAAAAAAAATGAGCAGCCATAGAAAGGGTGCAAGACAGTCCATACGTTCATATGTCTTGCACCTTAATATGCCTGCTCACTTTTTATCTCTTCCAAATGCCCAGAGCTGAGACCGGAGGCTGCAGTGTTGTTTATAGTGCAGATATATGGATAGCAGAGGGCATAGAGTTAACAGGGGAGAGGGGAGGAGGATCAGATCGGATCCTGTAAAAGTGTCCAACTTATGGCAAACTGAAAGTGTAGATAGAGGGAGAAGCAGAGGGTGAGTTATTTGTAGCAGAAATAAATGAAAGAAACTCATCTGGAAAGAAGGTGGAGTGAGCAGTGGAAGGAGAGTGAGTGAAGAGGAGAGGAATTAATGTGTTGCAATCAGTAAGAGAGATAAGGCAAAGCTAGAAGAGTATTTGCGTCCCAATGCCAGCAGCATCTCCCTAGGTCTGGGCCAGGTTTGCCCACTGGATAAGATGGCCCTGCATATACATCAGAGGGTAGAGGAAACTCCTACTGCAACATGGGATATAACCTTCTGAGAAGCAGCAGCTAAGAGTGGGGCAAAATATGTTTGAGGTGTGCAATCAATCTTTTACTTTTTTAGTTCTTCCACATGCGCCTCTCTGTTTTTGGCATGGAGCCCCATACACTGAAAATATTGCTTAGAAGTTCTTAAAGAGGAAGAAAACCTCCCTGTATTGTTTGTACCTATAGGTAAGCCTAAAACGAATTGGCTCTTTGGCAGCATCTGCCTCTCATACACCCTCCCTCCTGTATACAGTGGGGATAGAAAGTATTCAGACCCCCTTAAATTTTTCACTCTTTGTTATATTGCAGCGATTTGCTAAATCAAGTTAATTTTTTTTCCTCATTAATGTACACACAGCACCCCATATTGACAGAAAAACACAGAATTGATGACATTTTTGCAGATTTATTAAAAAAGATAAACTGAAATATCACATGGTCCTAAGTATTCAGACCCTTTGCTGTGACACTCATATATTTAACTAAGTTAAATATGGCTGTACACCTTCATTTGAGTCCAGCTGTGTTTGATTATACTGACTGGACTTGATTAGGAAAGCCACACACCTGTCTATATAAGACCTTACAGCTTACAGTGCATGTCAGAGAAAATGAGAATCATGAGGTCAAAGGAACTGCCTGTAGCGCTCAGAGACAGAATTGTGGCAAGGCACAGATCTGGCCAAGGTTACAAAAACATTTTTGCTGCACTTAAGGTTTCTAAGAGCACAGTGGCCTCCATAATCCTTAAATGGAACACGTTTGGGAAGACCAGAACCA
Organism: Lithobates clamitans; assembly: GCA_037952925.1. Classification (NCBI taxonomy): domain Eukaryota; kingdom Metazoa; phylum Chordata; class Amphibia; order Anura; family Ranidae; genus Lithobates; species Lithobates clamitans. The sequence goes on along the minus strand of JBBGZY010000896.1, from coordinate 5,510,295 downwards.
TTCCTAGAGATGGCCATCTAGCCAAACTGAGCTATCAGGGGAGAAGAGCCTTGGTGAGAGAGGTATAGAAGAACCCAAAGATCACTGTGGCTGAGCTCCAGAGATGCAGTTGGGAGATGGGAGAAAGTTGTAGAAAACCATCAATGCAGCACACCACCAGTCGGGGCTTTATGGCAGAGTGGCCCGACGGAAGCCTCTCCTCAGTGCAAGACACATGAAAGCCCACATGGAGTTTGCTAAAAAAACACCTGAAGGACTCCAAGATGGTGAGAAATAAGATTCTCTGGTCTGATGAGACCAAGATAGAACTTTTTAGCCTTAATTCTAAGCGGTATGTGTGGAGAAAACCAGGCACTGCTCATCACCTGTCCAATATAGTCCCAACAGTGAAGCATGGTGGTGGCAGCATCATGCTGTGGGGGTGTTTTTCAGCTGCAGGGACAGGAGGACTGGTTGCAACCGAGGGAAAGATGAATGCGGCCAAGTACAGGGATATCCTGGACGAAAACCTTCTCCAGAGTGCTCAGGACCTCAAACTGGGCCGAAGGTTTACCTTCCAACAAGACAATGACCTTAAGCACACAGCTAAAATAATGAAGGAGTGGCTTCACAACAACTCCGTGACTGTTCTTGAATGGCCCAGCCAGATCCCTGACTTAAACCCAATTGAGCATCTGTGGAGAGACCTAAAAATGGCTGTCCACCAACGTTTACCATCCAACCTGACAGAACTGGAGAGGATCTGCAAGGAGGAATGGCAGAGGATCCCCAAATCCAGGTGTGAAAAACTTGTTGCATCTTTCCCAAAAAGACTCATGGATGTATTAGATCAAAAGGGTGCTTCTACTAAATACTGAGCAAAGGGTCTGAATACTTAGGACCATGTGATATTTCAGTTTTTCTTTTTTAATAAATCTGCAAAAATGTCAAAAATTCTGTGTTTTTCTGTCAATATGGGGTGCTGTGTGTACATTAATGAGGAAAAAAATGAACTTAAATGATTTTAGCAAATGGCTGCAATATAACAAAGAGTGAAAGATTTAAGGGGTCTGAATACTTTCCGTCCCCACTGTAACAGATACTTCAAGAGGATGATCATCATTATACAACATCAGCTGATCACAGACTGAAGAAATAGTAGGGCTGAAACTAACTTACTTTTCTATATTAGAGTATCAAGGACAGCTGCAAGATATACATTTGAAAATTAGAGATCACTGAACACTGAAATTGTTCATTTACACATTATTGTATTACAATGTAGAATCAAAAAACTTCAATGGTGTTATCTTTTAAGCTTTGGTTTTATATGCTGCTACTCTATCTGTAATGTTTACTGTGGATAGTTTTCTTGTATTTTATGCAGAACATGGAAAATCCTTTATAATTCTGTTTGTATGCATATACATATAGACAGAAACTTGTTAAAACCAACATTTTCCATTATGTTTCAACAGATCCATCTTTTGTTGGTTTCTTATTGAAGACTGTGGCTGGTCACACTGGGAGACCCATGCTACTGAGTTGTACCATGTTCTTCTAACTGTGGCTGGTGGAGCATTCTGAGACCTGCAGTGGTACAACACCTTATGAACCGTATTAACTGCAGAATTAGGCTTGCCTGCCTTTGGCGTGGACAGGTTACAGAATACCAGCAAACAGAAGCACACAAGTGTCTATGACATGATAGTAATTATAGTGATAAGTGAGCTTAAATAACTGCAATGTGACAGACTGCTGCATCAACAAGAGGCTGAACACAAATAAATCAAACTGTGTCGTAATTAGATACTAATTGAAATATGAAAAGCATGGAGAGTCTTCAAATAACATCTCAAAATACTCCTCCAACACAAGCCATTGCTGAGGCCAATGGTGTGAAGTAAGGAATTAGATTATTGTATAAAAATACTGAATATGCCAAAAGCCTGTTTGTATGGAGCTAAATTTATGTCCTACTAACTGTATCAGTGTAAATAGTACTAAGTCCTCTGAGTAATTGACCTCCACAGAGAGATCTATTGTCTTTCTAGAGGACAGTTTATTCTCTGCACCTGGAACACAACTGTTTGAAAAACCCTGAACCCTGAAGAATAATCTTGTATTGACAGGACTTCAGTGGCAATGGAGTCATTTTTTATTTCATTTATTCATTACAGGTACTTATAAAGCGCCATCAATTTTAGCAGCGTTTTTACTCATATTCATACATACACATACTAGGGCCAATTTAGACAGGAGCCAATTAACCTACCAACATGTCTTTGGAGTATAGGAGGAAACCAGAGTACCTGGAGGAAATCCACGCAGGCACAGGGAGAACATGTAATTATATTTAAGGATGGGTCCCTCTTCCAGGGACCCATCATTTCCACCTATTGCTACAGAAGCATTGACAGTAGATCCTTTGGAATCCATTGACCATATGACATGCATGAGAAGGTCTTTAGACAGCTATGTTTTCAGAGATAAGAAATGAGCAGAAGATAACTGGACACCACTTCCCATTTCGAAATGCATTGCAATGGAAAGGAAATTTAACTTTTCGATAAAGCTGATACATCATGCCAATACAATGTGACCTGGAAAAAGTATCTCAATTTGCCAGATTGTGGTTATATTTAGGGTCCACTTACATTTGTGTATTGCAGTGTATTAATTCAAGTGTAGTAATGTGTTATGACATTTGGTTTACATGCGTTGATTTAAAGCAGCCCATTGAAATCACTAGGCTTTCAATGCACAAAAACAACCCAATTATTGGACATGCCACAAAATTTTGGTGTCAGAATTAATTGTACTACAATGCATCACTACACTGACTTTTCAACTTTGCCAACCCACATATCGTCATCATTTTATACACTGTAATGCTGCGTACACATGAGCGGACTTTTCGACGGACTAGGTCCGACAGTCTTTCCGACGGACTTTGCAGCGTAGGTCCGCCGGACTTTCAAACAAACAGACTTGGACACACACGATCACACCAAAGTCTGACGGATTCGTACCTGATTACGTACGACCGGACTAAAATAAGGAAGTTGATAGCCACTAGCCAATAGCTGCCCTAGCCTCGGCTTTAGTCAGTCGGACTAGCATACAGGCGAGCGGATTTTTCGACTGGACTCGAGTCCATCAGAAAGATTTGAAACATGTTTTTTTTCTAGGTCCGTCTGACTTTTGGGGAAAAATAGTCCGCTGGAGCCCACACACGATCGAATTGTCCGACGGAGTCCGGTCCCCCCGGACCAAGTCTGCCGGAAAGTCCGCTTGTGTGTATGCAGCATTATTCTTTATTGCAGGAAAGGCCTGAGAACAATAATTCTTTTATACAAGCAGAAAATACCCAAGCTCAACCGCACAATTGGAAAATACTTGCTGAGATTCAGGCAGTGCTCAGGCTGGGGTATCCCCACTCCCCTGCTCAAACGTCCAAAGCAGGATCAATGCTAATTTGCATTAGCATTCATCCTATGTATGTGATGCAGCCAAATAAAGCATTACACCAAGGAGTTATTAAGTTGCCGGCTTAATTTTTGCTTTGAATAAGTCTTTAGCCTTCAATTTTTTGTAAGTTTGGCATATTATAAGTGTGCCCTAATCACTCCATATGTTTGATGTCATTTTATAAAGTATCAGGTTCTTAGTTGTAGCCCTTTATCCAATAGGTATTCTTTATTTGATGTACATTTTTTAACAATGGTAGAAATCTCGGATAACATGTTTTAAGTATGAATTCATATTACCATAAAATTATAAATTACAGTAGAAAAAAATGGATAGGAGCAGATCAAAGAAAATCCAAAACACTTCCATTTTGTATCTTGGACAGAATACTGTACCTTTCTTTATCAGGCTTGCTGTTTGTTAAGTTTTTGCCTAACATTACAATGCAGTCAGCTACTGCAGGGAAACCACAGCAATCACTGAATTATCATATACCTCAATTAGGCCTCTTTAAAACTCTAAACTGTTTTGTGCTGCAGAAAACATAACAAGCATGTTAGTCCACCAGGACTAAAACAACAGACCAAGGGGTAACGACATTTCACACACACATTGTGCTTGTGTTTTTTATTTTTATTTAGTGGTATGTGACATACAATGAAAAGATAACTTCCCAGAATAGGTGGTCTATACAATATAGCATACACATGATCAGCATCATATTGCCTCCTACTAAAGATAGGGACTCTCAGGGTAATTACAAGGGAATAGAACTGTAAGTGTGCAGGGTACCCAGGTACCTAGGAAGTGTAAGACTAAGGATCTGCATAAACGGGTTGTATAATCACTCTTATTTTATTAGAGGTAAGTCCCGTTATCCTTACAAAAAAAAAAACAGTTGTTATTACGTGGGGGAAGAGTAATGCGGGGTGTACCCCTGGGGTCGAAACATACCAGTATTTGGATTACATAGGAGAATGTAAATAGAAGAGGAGGGTAGATAAAGGAAAAGAGAAAGAGAGATAGAGAGAGGAAGAAAAGAGAAAAAAAAATGGGAGAAAGGGGGGGTGTTATGGTGAAAGAAGGGGGTAAGAGGTTCCCGCTGCACATCAAGCAGTGCGAAAGCGAGGTTGAAAGTTAAAGCTTCTGACAATAATTAAGGTCAAGATATGTATTCCTCTGAGAAGCAAAAAGGGTTCCAATAAAACCACCTGGTCTTATGTTCCTTAGATTTATCCCGAATCGCAGCAGTCAAATCTTCCATCCGTTCAATGTTATTAACCCTTGCGAACCATTGGGCTACTGTGGGGGCAGATTGTTGCTTCAATTGGCTCGGTATGCAAGCCCTAGCAGCATTGAGAAGGTGTTTAAGAAGAGATTTGTGGTAGCCATTTCTTGACATTGGAGTGAGGTTTAGTAGCACAGCAGCAGGGTCGCTGGTTAGGGAAATGTCTGTGAATTTGTGAATGAGTCGAAGGACTGGTTGCCAGAAAGTTTGTAGTTTGGGGCATTCCCAAAAAATGTGGAGAATAGTTCCCGGGTGTCGCTCACAACAACAGCATTGTGCAGATTTATTGGGGAATATTTTCGCCGAAATAGACGGTACCAGCGTGTGGTTAATTTGTAGGACGTTTCCTGGTATTTACTACAGAGTGATGACTTTTGCACAAAGAAAAGTATGTGTTCTTTTTGGGGACTAGCAAATGTGGTTTGTAAGTCTCTCTCCCATTTAGCAAAGAAAGGAGGGTCTGTGTTAGCTTGTATGTCCAGCAGAGTTTTGTAAGATCTAGAGAGGGATCCACAAATTGGGCCGTCGCTCAGACAGAGATCTTCAAATGAGTGGAGTTGCCGAGGAAAGAGTGTATGTTTGGGCAGGGAGCTGAGGAAGTGGGAAAGCTGCCTAGCTCTCCAAATGTCCAATGCGATAGGTATCTGTCCTGTCAATAGGGTCTCATTTGGAATCCAGCCTGCAGGCCGTAGAAATTTAGTCAAGGAAGATAGTCGGAAGAATCTTTCCATCTCAGAGAGTGTGGGGCCAATCAGTGGTTGAGTAGTTAAATGGGATGTCAGTTGATTACTTGTCGTGGCAGGCCAGCCAGTGGAGCCTGGGCCACCTTCTGCTCTAATGTAACCCAGAGCTTCAAATCCCCATGATGGCACCAATCAAACACTCGTGTCATGTGCGTCGCTGTGTAGTATAGAGCAGGGTCTGGGAAGCCAATGCCTCCCCTCAGTTTCGGCCTTAGTAGCAACGCCCTACCAATGCGTGCATGTTTGCCGCGGCAGAGAAACTTGGTAAACACTGAACGTACAGCATGAAAGAAGGTCTGGGGTAGTTTAACAGGTAGGGCTTGTGGTAAGTACAGGAGTCTCAGCACTGCATTCATCTTCAGTACATTACAACGCCCAAACCAAGACAGGGCAAGGGAGTCCCATTTCTTGAGGTCTGCAGTGAGCGTTAATAAGAAGGGTTGAAAATTCAGGGGGAAGATGTCCTTTAGGTTTGCGGTGATTCTGGTTCCTAAATATTGGATTGAGCAAATGGCCCATTTAAATGGGAAGAAGGGGCGTATACCTGATAGGCCGTTAAAGAGATATTCAGAGCTTCAGATTTTTGGAGGTTAACTTTAAAGTTTGAGAGAGTTCCATATCGCTTCAATTATTGTAGCAATAAAGGCAGAGAAGTTATATGTTTGGTGATAAAGAATAAAAGATCGTCTGCATACGCTGCTACTTTGTGTTGATAGTGGTCGGATTAAACACCGCTAATATTTGGGTTGCCTTTCACATGGCAAAGAATGGCTCTAGGGAAAGAACGAACAGTGGAGGGGAAAGCGGACATTCTTGCCTGGTGCCGTTGGAAATCGCAAACATGTCAGAATCCAGCCCATTCACCCGAACGGTCGCTGTGGGGTTAGTGTATAAGGCGGAGATCCAGTCCAGGATAGGCTTCGGCATTCCAACTGTATGGAGCATTTTCTGGAGAAACACCAAGTCTACCCTGTTGAATGCCTTTTCGGCATCGATGGATAAGAGTAGGAGGGGGATCTCCTTGCCTTGTCTATGACGTTCAACGTCCAGATAGTGTTGTTTCTCACTTCTCGTGTCTGTATAAAGCCCACCTGATCTGGTGCAACCAAGCATTGTAGTAGACCATTTAGCCTAATATTTTTGTGAAAAGTTTGATGTCACAGTTTGGAAGAGAAATGGGTCTGTAACTAAAACACAGCAGCTGGTCTTCCTGACTTTGGGATTACCGAGATAGATGCTCATAGCATATCTGGGGGAACGTCATACCACTCTAGGATGGCATTGAAGGACATGGTAAACTGGGAGCTAGTTGGGTCTGAAATGCTTTGTAGTAAAGAAATGTAAAATTGTCGGGCCCAGGAGCCTTCCCTGATTGCATATCCGATATGGCAGCTGTAAATTCCTCCATCTTAAGTGGCTTGAATAGTTGTTCTTGGTCGTAGTTTGTAAGAGTAGGGGGGTTGGCCTCCTGTAGGTATTCCTGTATGTTTGAAAGGGAAGGGGCTGTTGGGCTAGCGGCGTGTGCAGAATCCAAATTATAAAGCTTCGAATAAAAGTCCCGAAAGGCATCTGCCAAATCTGGCGAGGCATGGATCTTGGACCCTGAGGGAGTTAAAAGAGCGGGGATGTACGATTGGGTGTGTTTGGCTTTCAATGCGTTGGCTAGCATACGGTCACATTTATCACCGTACTCAAAGAAGGAGCGACGAGCCTTGAGTAGGACATGTTTGGCCTTATGTAAGGAGTTCTCCCTCTCTAATCCAGAGCAGTTCTGCTTCTGTTGTATGGTCTGGTTGATCTTTATGTTGCTTCTCCAGGGTGTGGAGTTTTGTCATAGGTTTGCTAAAGTTTTGGCACGGCGTTGTTTGGCCGCATGGCCAAGTTTTATGAGGACCCCCCTAATGTAGCATTTATGGGCTGACCACACAGAAAGAGGGTTAGATACAGAGCCAGTATTGTTTTCAAAATAGGAGCACAGTTCTCGAAGGATCTCTGCTGATGTTTCAGGGTCTCTAAGAAGCGCTTCGTTCAGACGCCAAGTTGGTGTCTTGGGAGAGGAGCGTGGGAGAATAAGTTCCAGGAAAACTGGAGCATGAGCAGAGAGTGTTATCTGGCCAATCTCTGCTTTAGAGGCCAAGGTAATCGTGGAGTGTTTCAGTAGGAAAAAGTCTATCCCAGAGTAGAAACTGTGGGTGGGAGAGTAGAAGGAGTAATCTCTTTCCTGGGGGTGGAAAATTCTCCAGATATCTACCAGTTTGTGAGCGTGCAGCAAGTCTTTCAGGTTTCGTTGTGCATTTTGGGGTAGGGAGGATGAGTGTGTAGAGGAATCCTTTAAAGGATCTAAAGTGAGGTTAAAGTCCCCCCCAAGACAAGAGGACCTTGTCTAGTGTGGTTAAAATTACTTCCAGAACCTGAGGTTGATTTGTGTTAGGAAGGTAGAAGTTCGCAAGGGCAAATGTGTGAAAATTGATTCTGTCTTTAAGAAGCAGAAACCTGCCCTCCTGATCTCAGTATTCATCTAGGAACTGCCAGTTTAGAGATTTGGATAGGAGGATACAACCCCCTTAGATTTAGAAGATGTAGATGGACTATGATAGGCCACCGGGAAATGCTTGTTGGTAAGTCTAGGGACCCTGTCTGCCCGAAAATGAGTCTCTTGGAGGAAAACTATATGCGGCCTATGTCTCCAGAGACAGCTGGTACGCTTCTCATGGTAGTTCAGTCTTTTAACATTCCATGAAAGGAATTTAAGAGCCATAGGGGGTTATTTACTCAAGGCAAATCCACTTTGCACTACAAGTGCACTGCAAGTGCTCTTGGAAGTGCAGTCGCTGTAGATCTGAGGGGGATATGCAAGGAAAATAAAAAACAGCATTTTAGCTTGCACATGATTGGATGATAAAATCAGCAGAGCTTCCCCTCATCTCAGATCTTCCGCTCAGATCTACAGTGACTGCACTTCCAAGTGCACTTGCAGTGCACTTGTAATGCAAAGTGGATTTGCCTTTAGTAAATCAACCCCATAGTGTCAGAAAGCCTGCAAATGCCTACTCCCTGAGTGGGGGAGGGGGAGAGAGAAAAAGAAAATAAGTAAATAAATTAAGGGAGGGGGGTTAAGGCAGAGGGGAGGAGAGAAGAAAGGGTGGTAGTAGAAGATATGGGAAGGTAAAAAGGTGAGAAAAAATGAAGTAAAGAGAAATGGAATAAGGACAAGAGAAAGGTATGGGGTCTAACAAGAAGGGGAGCTCCACAGAGGAGAACTACTGCCACCAGGACAGAGTATTCCTATTATGGGAGGTGGTAGGGAACAGTCAAACGCAGAGCCCTAGCCTTTGCGACCCCTGCAGCAACACTGGTAAATTTCTGGTGTACCCGTACCAACATGAAAGGTAAAAACAATCGTCAGCGGTCCGGTCTGCTGGTTGTCTGGGGTGCCGGTGGGTACCAGTAATGTGTGGTAAGTTTGCGGTGGTATGCTGGAAGGGAGCTGCTGGCCACACGCCGCAATGCCGAGACCACGCCTCTACGTTGTGCTTCTTTCAAACCCAAAGAAAGACTGACCTACCAAACCTCTAAATAGAGCATACTCCCACCCTTCACAGGTGTAGGGTGGTGTGATCAGCTCTCCCCTTATCTTGATAAGCAAAACTAAAAACATTCTGAACGACAATACAAATACATGTGCGTAAAGCCAAAGTAACCACATTTATAAAACTGACACCATAAAAAAAGTACATACAAAAGTGAATCAAAATATTTGTATGGAGGACACCAAAACACATTCATCTCCTAAAGCGATAACAACAAATCTCAAAGAAATGCATGTGATATATAGTGTCCACCAAACGTCAGCACAATACATTGCAAAAACAAGCAAAAACACACAGGGAAGTACAGTATATATATATATATATATATATATATATATATATATATATATATATATCTCCAATTCCAAAAAAGTTAGGACGCTGTGTAAAATCTACAGTCTAAATCATTAGCAGTTTGAATATTTGTTATGTTTTAATTTTTTTATTGTGAATAATATATGGGTCTATGAGATTTGCAAATCGTTGCATTCTGTTTTACACAGTTCCAACTTTTTTGGAATTGGGGTTGCATAGTCGCTAACAGTTCCAAATTTCCCAGGACATTCCCGGTATTTAGACCCTTTTCCTGGGAAATTTCACAGGAAATTGTCGATTTCCCAATTTTTCGCCAGAGCTGCCGCTAGAGGTCCGTGGCTGGCACTAGTAAATTGTCTCCGCCACCATTTTACAGAAGACCAGCTCTCGTGAGGAAGAAACAAGAGGCGGAGCCCGGGTGGCAATGAAAGTGGCTGCCAATAGAAATTAAGCTGCTCCATTTCTATCGGCAGCTGCTTTCATTGCCACCCAGGCTTTGCCTCTTTTAACTTACCTTCGGCTTCCAAATAAGCTGGACTCTTCTGTAAATGGCGTGGAGACCAAATATGTAAATAGGTAGTCTTGATGTGTAATGGGAGGCACGCCTGAAATGTAATGTGGACCCTAATGTATAATGGGAGGCTCTGATGTGTAAGAAGAGGGGCACTCTGATTCGTAAGGAGGTATTCCTGATGTGTAATGGGAGTCTTTGATGTCTAATAGGGGGCACTCCTGATGTGTAAGGGTACGAGGAGGCACTGATTTGGAATGAGGCATTCCTTATATGTAATCGGGGCACTCCTGATGTGTAAGAGGGGACAAGCTGTGTCTGTGGTGACAAGCTGTATCTGTGGTGACAAGTGCACTACATCTGTGGTGACAAGTGCGCTGTATCTGTGGTGACAACTGACACACTGTATCTGTGGTGACATGTGCGCTGTATCTGTGGTGACAAGTGCGCTGTATCTGTGGTGACAAGCTGTATCTGTGGTGACAAGCTGTATCTGTGGTGACAAGTGACATGCTGTATCTGTGGTGACAAGTGAGCGCTGTAACTGTGGTGACAAGTGAGCGGGGTATCTGTGGTGACAAATGACACGCTGTATCTGTGGTGACAAGTGTGCGCTACATCTGTGGTGACAAGTTACTGTCCCTGTTTTCTTCATTTATTTGTAGTTGCACAGAAGAATTAACAAAGAATTGGCAAAGAGCAGTGCAAGCACAAGCTTGCACCACTCTTCTAGATGAAAAATATTGAGCCGATGCTGCTCCTAATCATTAAAGGGTTGATAATGATTATCCTGTTAATTAGAAGTGATCAGTTCTCTGTTCTGCCATATCTGTGATGGGCAACACAGTGAACAGAGAACTGGAGCTGTATGCTCTGATCTTTCTGCTGTCCCAGCCCTCCATTTGGCTCAGAGCGGGAGATGGTTGTTAACCTTGCAGACTCTGCTTGTGTAGTGTAATCACTGCACAAGCAGAGAGAGGGATGTGAGCTGTCAGTCACACCTGAAAGGAATCTGCGGCAGTTTTCTATATGAAAATATGACATATTCCCACTGTTAATTAGGGGAAGACCTGTGCTAGTTTCTAATTCACTATGAAATAGAAACTAACATGGGTAGAGCAGATACACCTGGGGCAGGCATATCTGCTCAGTTACTGCAGCGCACGCCACTCCTGACAGTTTCCTGCGCTGTTATAATGGTGCAGAAAGCTTCGTTAATTCCCCAGAATTCTTTTACCTGTGGTTTTGCAAAAGCATCTAGAAAGAATTAACTATTTTTGACTCTTGAGTATTAGCTTGGGAAACATTTGGCAACCATGCATTTTCCTACATATTTGTAATTTCTTAACACAACCATAATATACAACACTGCAATAAAATGATTTTTTTCATAAAAGCCTAACATGTATAGCATGTGTACTCTATTTTTCTTGCTGAGGAGGTTTCATATCTAAAGTTCAAGTGTTTCTTGGATAGATCCCATATTTTTTTATTGGAAGAACCAATCATTTGACTTTCAGAGCCTGGGGCCTGAAGATTTACTAAAAGGAATAGATGTCACCATCAGTCCTGGAGAACCACAAATACAATGTTGTTTTAAAAATATTATTATAAGAGCATAAATTCAGTCCATGTTGACTGACATCATTGTAAAACAATGGCGCGTAAACTTATCTTAATATAGTCATAATCAATTAGTCTTCATTTTAAAAAAAGTACACATATATATATATTTATTGTACAGCTAGATTTATGTGGTACTGGGTGCATGTAGTGCGCTTAGTAACACACACGTGTAGGTATGAATGAGCTCTTATAGTTTCCCTTTGCCTTTCACATAAAACTGTAGCACATAGAAGTGAACCAACCTCATAGAAAAGAATAGTATTTTTATTTTTATGCAGCAAAATGCAGGTCTTTTCTGCATCAAAATGGACAAGCCCATAAACCAATCAAAGTCATGAGTGGGCAAATTATAGAAACACATTCATGGAAACATCCTTTATTGGTTATAAGTGAAAAAGATGGCTGCAGAACCTTAGGGTTTTTTGTTGCCTGTTCAAGTACTTTATAATATATAGTTTTGCACTGAGCATTTCACAATGCTTATTTTATGGTAAAAATTATGCAAAATTGCTTCCACTTGTAAACAACAGTGTGGACTAATAGATACCAATTACTTTTTTCTTCTTGAATTCTGTATTATGTCCCCTTCTAAGGTCTTCTGAAATCTCTTTCACAAAGCTATATGGCAAATTCACAGCATACGGCACAGCAGGTTCGACTCACACAGGACATCTCTCTGTTATTTCACTCTATGAGGGATTAAAGTGCAATGACTTAAATCAGCCATCCTCAACTGGGGTTCTATGGAATCCTAGGGTTCTTTTAGAGGTTGCTAGGGGTTTCCTGACCTGTGGCTGATTAACCTCCCATCTGACGGTGCCTGCTTAATTCCAGGTCTAACACCACGTGGCAGAGCCAGCAGCTGGAAACCAACTTTTTAGCTGTCTGTAAGTGTGGCATTCTGACCACCACTGTAAGGCTTAATGTACACGGGACGTTTTACAACCTCCCCTGAACGATTTAACTTGACAGATAGTAAAGTTTAAAAACGTCAGTTTTGCAGCATTTACATGTCGTGTTTAGCCGCGTTTAGCCAAATTTGCATTTAGAAGCTTTTTTTTTTTTATATAGTCAAAAATTAAAAACGCCTGTTAACGAAACGTGGCTAAACGTGAGTTACCGGGTTTACACTAGGCATTTGGCATTTCAAATGCCTTTGAACATCTGCCCTGAACGCATTTTTTTGCTTTCTAAAAAGTGCTTCTAAACTCAACTGCCTATAAACGACTGTAAACGACTATAAACGACCCTGTGTACATGCACTGATAAGATAACATGAAGGAGAGTTCAGGGGCAGCTGAAAAAAACGCCCAACTACTCCTAAACGTCCGTTTACCAGCAGCAGTGTACATGAAGCCTAAGGGGACATGCTTCCCAATGACCATCAATGTAGGGGGCATTTTCCCAATAATCCCCAATATATTTTTTAGCAGGGCTTCCTGGAGACCTGAAAATTATTTTAAGGGCTCCTTTGGGGGAAAAAAAGGTTGATAAAGGTTGTCTTTCCTGATTAAACAGAAAACAATGATATACAGCAAGTAACACCAGCACTTAAACATGGCCATCTGTGGATGGGGAGGAAAGGGCATGGTTAATGACATGGGACCTGAACCTAGTGCAGCTGGACGGCAGTCATCGCTGGAGAGTATGGATAAACAGTGTACAACAAAACAAACAGACCAGCACTCAATGGGTTAAAGAGTAAACACAGTCTCACAGCAGACAGTTGAACATGATTAGTCCTAGTTTATTCAGTAATGCATGTAAAAGAACAATCCTGTTGTCAGACAGGAAGGGATATGAGGAAGGTAAAAGAGAGCTTACAGTTTCGCAGAAGATCCATGGAGCAACAAGTAGCTGACGGAATTGGGGTTTACAAAAACCTCCTGCAGCATGGGGGGGCAGCAATACCCTTGCTGCAATGCAGGCACCAGCATGTGGTGAAGGGCTGGACGAGAAAGGGAAGATGATTGACAGCGGGAAGGTGGAGACCCGAACTGTAAGCTGCACGTGGCTGGGACGCCAAGTCCGCTGGCGTACTGACAGGTGGAAGGGAGAGAGCCGAGTTGCTACAGTGTGGATGACGCTATACAATCACAGCATCTAAAGCCCAATGGATGTGAATCCCAGCTGCGTGGGAGTGTCCCAAAACGATGTAGACCTCAGGGAGATGGAAAACCAGGGCTGGATGGGCCAATGTGGATGTCAGTCAGCGTTGCTGGGGTTCTAGGGGTGCTGGTCGTTGGAGCACCTCATGGACCTGGGTGACCTGTTAGCTGTGGTGGTTGCCTTGACAATGCGTTTTGCGCCTCTGCGCTTTTTCAAACTTGCCTTGACAACACTCCCACGCAGCTTGGATTCACATCCATTAGGCTTTAGATGCTGTGAATGTATAGCATCATCCACATTGTAGCAACGCGACTCTCTCCCTTCCACCTGTCAGTACGCCAGCGGACTTTGCATCCCAGCCACGTGCAGCTTACAGTTCGGGTCTCCACCTTCCTGCTGTCAATCATCTTCGCTTTCTCCTCCAGCACATCCAGCCCTTCCCCACACGCTGATGAGCGTATTTCACATTCGGCCGCAGTGCAGCAGAAGTATTGGCGCCCCCCCATGCTGCAGGAGATTTTTTTGTAAACCCCAATGCCATCAGCTCCTTGTTGCTCCATGGATTTTCTGTGAAACTGTAAGCTGTTGATTTCTTTTTTACCTACCTCATATCCCTTCCTGTCTGACAACAGGATTGTTCTTTTACATGCATTACTGAATAAACTAGGACTAATCATGTTCACACAGTCTGCTGTGAGACTGTGTTTACTCTTCAACCCATTGAGCGCTGGTCCGTTTGTTTTCTTTTCCTAATTAAACAATTTTCTCAGCAAAGATTAATCAATATAACATATGGAGTGTGTTCACTATATATAAAGATAGAATCACATTTTAGGACCCATAATTACAGGAATTCAGAGGTTTACATACTTTTTTGCACAGCTGTAAAATACTGTCATATTATCATGTGATTAATTATTTTCTCCCACTCTTGAATATTGTGTCACAATCTGCAATTAATTGTTAGGCATACATCAATTGGCATTTGATGTAAAAACACAAATTAATATTACCTATATAAGATAAAATAGTGTTTCACCAGGCCTGCAGAAACCACTACTCAGCGCCAAACACCCAAAAGAGCCCAAGATGTAGATAGAATTAAAAAGAATAATTAAAAATGGTTACCATAAATAAACATCAGTAAACACTTACAAACTGAAAGTCAATGATTGAACTCTGCTGTGTCTGTTTAAGCAGAGAGACAATCTAATAAGCAGCAGCTGTCTCATACCAAAAGAACAAGGTAAAAAATACACATAAAAACAGTGTTATAAAATAATCCACATTTAGACTAAATTATTCCACTAGACAGCGCTAGTGTTGAGCAATTGAAACTTGTGGCCAACAACACATAGGGACAATCTTATAACAGAAAAGAGTCCTTTAACAGAAATCCCTTGTAAAGGGAAGTGATGAAAGTCCAGGGTGTAATACAGAAAATCTGCAGGTAATCTTAAGAGAGAATCCTCCACATGCACCTTCCACCGATCACTTGTAAAATCCACCCGGTGACAAGCACTCACCCCCTAGGGGGTTAAACTCACCAGAAAAGGGGAGTAATAAAGCCTTCAGCGATAGTGTGTTGTCATCATCACAGTAAACAGGGTCACAGGCTAGCAGGGCTCATAATGAATCAAAGAACAAAAAAGAGATGCACATAGCGTAATCCTATTTAATGATTCAAAACCCTTGTATACAGACACAAACCCCCCTTCAATAAATATACGTACATCAGATAAAATATAAAGCAAGCAATCAAACAGGCAGGTAGTGTGTAACTTCACCCAGAGCCGTCAGCGCCGCTACTCAGGAAGACATCGATACTTCCTGGTTGTGCAGGTGATCCAGGTGGAGCGCACACGTCACTTCCGGCGTCGTATTGGCCACGCACTGACGCGTTTCGTCATATCCTTTGACTTCAACAGAGGGCGTCGTTGAAGTCAAAGGATATGACGAAACGCGTCAGGGCGTGGCCAATACGATGCCGGAAGTGACGTGTGCGCTCCACCTGGATCACCTGCACAACCAGGAAGTATCGATGTCTTCCTGAGTAGCGGCGCTGACGGCTCTGGGTGAAGTTACACACTACCTGCCTGTTTGATTGCTTGCTTTATATTTTATCTGATGTACGTATATTTATTGAAGGGGGGTTTGTGTCTGTATACAAGGGTTTTGAATCATTAAATAGGATTACGCTATGTGCATCTCTTTTTTGTTCTTTGATTCATTATGAGCCCTGCTAGCCTGTGACCCTGTTTACTGTGATGATGACAACACACTATCGCTGAAGGCTTTATTACTCCCCTTTTCTGGTGAGTTTAACCCCCTAGGGGGTGAGTGCTTGTCACCGGGTGGATTTTACAAGTGATCGGTGGAAGGTGCATGTGGAGGATTCTCTCTTAAGATTACCTGCAGATTTTCTGTATTACACCCTGGACTTTCATCACTTCCCTTTACAAGGGATTTCTGTTAAAGGACTCTTTTCTGTTATAAGATTGTCCCTATGTGTTGTTGGCCACAAGTTTCAATTGCTCAACACTAGCGCTGTCTAGTGGAATAATTTAGTCTAAATGTGGATTATTTTATAACACTGTTTTTATGAATATTACCTATATGTGAGAAAAAAAAAATCTGCCCACCAGGTACTGGCTTCTTTAAGCCGTCCGGCAGAGTGTTGCTTCCCCTACCACATAGACTGTTCTTACTCTACCTTCCTGCCTGGACGAACTACTGCGGGGAGAGGAGAGCAAAGGAAGACACTGAATTGCTGCTGCTGCCAGAGAAGAACTGGTAAGTGGTCCATGGAACTAGACTGACCACTAACAAAAAGGTGTATAAAGCACTGGTAGGTGCTAGAGTAAAGATTTTTGGTTAGGACTAGGTAAATTTAGGCAGGCCTGGCTTGCAGCCAGGCCTGTTTGCTTTGATTTGGTCTGGGCTGGCAGTGGTTCAGGGTAGCAGCTGGTGACTCACAGGCAGTGTCACTGAGACCTCCTTTGTCTGTCTAGAAGATTCTAGAAAGGGAGAGGAGAGGTGGAGCTACCTGGAGTGTTTTGGGGAGCCCTGACCAATCCCTAACCTGGATTGGCAGGGGAGTAGGCCTCCTTAAATACCTAGGGTCAGCCCAGCTGGGGAGGAGTTGGAGATGTTCAGAGCTTGGAGATGGAATGCTAGGCTATTGGGGCCTTTGAGGGAGCCCCCCAGTCTGGGAGGGTGACCTTGGGCCTGGGCTTGAGTGCGGACAGGGCCCTTTAAGAAATTGTGGAGGTGTCCTGGACAGGAGGCACAGGAGGAGCAAGAGAGGAGACCCAACGTTCCCTGCTAGCAGACACCACGAGGCAGAGGAGCAAGATGGCAGAAGGTGGATGTGTATACCCAGCGCTGACCTGGTGGCCTGATTTGTTGGAGCGGACACTGGTGGACACTGGTGTCCAGTTGGAGCATCGCGGGGGATTCGCCCTCTGGATGGTGGAGGGAACGGAGCGACTGTGCCTGCTGTGTCCAGAGTGCCGGATACCAACTGCAGTGGTCAATGTATGGATCCGGTGTGGCCCTTGTGGCGAACCGCTCACCCAGCTTGCATCCAGCCAGCAGGAGCCACAGTACTACAACGTGGACCTGCACTCAGGACTGTGTCACGTGCAGCCCCAGTAGTGCTGGAGAGGGCCTGGAATCACCTCTGAAAGGTGGAGTGGAGTCTGAGCCTGGTGACTCCCCTGCGAAGATCAGTTGCACAAGGGAAGAGGAGTCTGTCATGGCCTGCGGCCTGGTCGGGGACCTGGTGACTGTGAGTAGTGCCATGCAGGAGCCAGATGTCCCTGAGATCCTTATCATCCCGTCCCAGTCAACTCTTCTCTACCTTCAACTCTCAACTTCGTCCTCTACTGCCTCCACCCATCAACTCACTCACTGCCCAGGAGTTTGCCAATCACTTCAAACAGAAGATTGATACAATTCGCGAGGAAATCTCTACTGTTCAGATATCCTCCACGCTTTACACCTCATGCCCACAGGTACAATCATTACTTCCCTCTTTCAACCCCACCACTAAAGATGAGGTTGCTAAACTACTTGCTAACGTCCATCTTACCACCTGCCCTCTGGATTCTATTCCATTACAAATGCTACGTTCACCCTATGGCTCTATTCTACACTCTCTAACCCATATCTTCAATCCCTCCCTCTCTTCTGACATCTTTTCCAACTCTCTAAAACATGCATTTGGCAGCCACATACTTAAAAAGCCCTCACTGGACCCAACCAATCTTAACAGCCTACACCCCACCTGCTTTCTCCCCTTTCTATCCAAACTTCTTGAACGTCTGGTCTACAACTGACTGAGCGACCACCTTGCAGATAATAGCCTTCTTGATACCCTTCAGTCTGGATTTCGTCCTCAGCACTCCACAGAAACTGCTCTCCTAAAACTAACAAGCAATCTACTAACGGCCAAAACCAATGGACACTATTCTGTACTCCTACTCCTGGACCTCTCTGCTGCCTTTGATACGGTTGACCACCCCCTCCTCCTCAAAAAACTCCACGCCTTTGGTCTCCGTGACTGTACTCTTCGCTGGTTCTCTTCCACCTTTAGCATTACTTACAATTCCACTTCCTCCTCTCCTCTTCCTTTCTCTGTTGGGGTCCCCCAAGGTTCTGTACTTGGACCTCTCTTATTTTCAATCTACACCTCCTCCCTGGGTCAGCAGACAGCCTCCCATGGCTTCCAATACCACCTCTACGCTGACGACACCCAAATCGATTTCTCTACTCCTCAGCTCACTCCTTCAGTCTTCTCACGTATCACTAATTTACTATCAGAATATATCAGTCTGGATGTCACACCACTTCCTCAAACGTAATCTATCCAAAACCAAACTTATCATTTTTCCTCCCCCACGTGCTTCTTCCCCTGATCTCTCTGGCAAAATCGATGGCACAACCATAAGCCCATCCCTGCATACCAAGGTCCCAGGTGTAGTCCTGGACTCTGAACTCTCCTTTAAGCCCCATGTCCATTCACTATCCAAATATTGTCGTCTCAACCTCCACAACATCTCCAAAATACGCTCCTTTCTAACCAATGACACAACAAAGCTCTTAATTAACTCCCTGGTCATCTCTCGCCTCAACTACTGCCATTCCCTCCTCATTGGCTTACCTCTATATAGTCTATCCCCCCTCCAATCCATTATGAATGCTGCTGCCAGACTCATCCACCTTACCAACCACTCTGTGTCTGCTACTCCTCTCTGTCAATCCCTCCACTGGCTTCCGCTCACCCAACAAATTAAATTCAAAATACAACAACTACTTACAAAGCCATCCACAACTCTGCCCCCAGCTACATCACTGACCTAGTCTCAAAATACCAACCTAATCATTCTCTTCATTCTTCTCAAGACCTCCTGCTTTCTATCTCCCTCATCACCTCCTTCCATGCTCGCCTCCAGGGCTTTTACAGAGCCTCGCCAATCCTATGGAACTTCTTACCACAATCTATCCGATTATCTCCTACTCTATTAGCTTTTAGACGATCCTTGAAAACCCTCCTCTTCAGAGAAGCCTATCCTACCCACACCTAACAACTGTATTTTTATTTTCTCTGATCATCCCCCACACCTATTACCTTTTGTTCCACTTGACCCTCCCTTCCAGATTGTAAGCTCTAACGAGCAGGGCCCTCTGATCCCTCCTGTATTGAATTTTAGTGTAACTGTACTATCTGCCCCATGTTGTACAGCGCTGCGCAAACTGTTGGCGCTATAAAAATCCTGTATAATAATAATAATACTATTTAAAATTAAGTAATAAGAGTTGTTTCACACTCCCAACAGATGAAGAGTCAACATTTACATGCATTACCTACTCTGTACTTTTAGGATTAATAATTTAAGGACACTAATTTCAAATGCATGCGTTTTGTCTGACACAAGAAAGCAAATCTGTGATTTAGGTAATCCATGGGCAAATTATGATACTTGCCAGTCTTGTGGTCAGTTTCTAAACCATACAGAAAATTGGATGAAACATAGGGGATGATTTACTAAAACTGGGCAGTGCAAAATCCAGTGCAGCTGTGCATGGTAGCCAATCAGCTTCTAACTTCAGCTTGTTCAATTAAGCTTTGACAAAAAAAAACCTGGAAGCTGATCTTCTATAATAAATAGTATGCAGAGCTGCACCAGATTTTTGATAAATCAACCCCATAGTTCCATAAAAGGTAACAACTCTCTACCAATGAATCCCACTTCTCAAAATACACATGTAATGGTGCAAGATAATATAGAAACATTAACTCAAGCTAGAGGAAGTATGCATAAGTATTTTGTGCAACTGTTCAATTACCATAATTGGAAAATATTGTATATGTGTTTTTCTCTACTTTCACATCAATTTCAGGAGATTATTTTAAACTACTGGCAGCATTTTTAAGCCATACTAAGAAAATGCTAAGCTGAATAAAGAAAAGTGATCATGTATTTTTTTTTCCTACACTGCAGTTTTCTTAACAGCCTGTGCTCTGCAGAGCACTGCAACATCACTTTTCCATGAAAGTCTTGGAAAATCCTAATACCATGTGACATAAGTGGGTGTTATGACAAAAATATTAGACAAAATGTTTTGCCTAATGTGTATCATGGTGAAGCAGAACTGCAGAACTGCATATATCCTTGGAACCAAGTATCTGAAAGGCTTTCAAAAATAACTGCTGATGCCTTAAAGTGGAACTTCGTTTTGGATAGGGTATGGGAGGGTTATAAACCATGTCAGTTTTTGCCCTCTGTGTCTCATTGGCGAGATTTCCCTACAGTTCCTTGTTCCATAGCCAAAACAGGAAGTGGGAAGAAATTTCTCCAAAGTGAGGGAATCCTTGTTCACCAGGGTCAACAAAACTAGTACCCCAATTTGAAGATTTTCACTCTATCCCTGTTCTAGTGACACTTTTGGTGATACCGGTAAACTGTTAAAAGGACAAAAAGAATCTCCCTAACAAAGACACACAGAACAATAAAAAGCCGGCAGGTGTTCTAATCCATCTCCACTCTATCCAAAACGAAAAAAAAAAGTTTTGCCTTTAGTTATATGTTGCATCTTTTTTGGGGTTGTGTGGGTTAACAGAGGGCCATGTTCACAGGATCACTAAACATCCCAACAGGCTCCTAGTTTTGGACAACTGAACATTACTTTCTATATACACATTTAAACTACTACGACAGAGTGGTTCTCAAAGGACCCCATGGTAAGTGATATTGTGAAATCGGATGAAACATAGGGAAATTAGTCACTTGGCTTACTAACTAGTTAACATTACCTACCCTACTCAGGTGGTCATAGCATCCTCCAGCAGAAGAAACATTTGGCAGACCAGCCTGAAATGTAATACTATTACTAAAACATATGTTGCTTTCTGAACGTAGTTGATAAAATAGAAAATGGTGATCTATTCAGTATTCGAAAAATCCACTTTGCTTGGTGTCTTTGTTTTTACGAGTTTAAAGTGAATAGCAACTGAACAGTACGGGCATCAAAGCACCATGAGTCAGTGAAAGTTTTACTGGCCTGAAATGATATGCACTAAAATATGATCATGGTGTTTATCTTTCCCGATCTAATAAAAGAAAACATGTCTGGATGGAATAAAGTTTCATAATAGACCCTAAGTGCAGCGTATAGAACATGTCAAATTTGGACACTGAGGTTTCACTGGCTGACAGGTGGTGATGAAAGAAACCTGTTGTGATCTTATCTGTCAATCATTGCTTACTCATTTGGAGGTTATTTAATATCAAGAGTGTTTTGTTGTCTCTGCTCATCTATTAGTATAGAATTATGTTGAGCAATCAGAAAACATTGTTTTTGCATACTAATAGAAATCTGGTTTCTCTGAATCACTATCTGCACAATCCCCTGATGATCTGAGGCTAACAGGTGGCAGGAGGGAGCTGTTTTTTTTAGATCATGATAACTATAAGCGTACTATGCATTTGTATCATGCAGAATTTTTTGGCCTCAACTTTTAGAATACAGTTTTACTTAACTTCAAGTCAACCAATTACAAGCAGGACTCTATCTAAGAAAACATTTGATGCTGCAGGGTGGGTTGGGGTCACAGTATAATACAAAGATAGGTTCTTTTCCAAGCATGCATACCAGTTCACAAATTACCTGGAAGTTCCATTTAAATTCTGAACATAATAACACAAAAAATTAACTGGTTGGGTTCTCTTCATCATTTAAATACAATCAAAAGCCAGTAAGCAGTGCAAACTACATTTTAACACTGAAAACCAAACACATAAAGTGTCATGAAAAGCATGCAGACATACAGACACTTATGCTTTGCACCATGGATTAAATGCATATAATATATACAGTATATATATAATAAATGTAATATAGTTAAAAAATGGAAGCTTGCTGTTTAGGCTATGTACTAACTAGTTCACTATCTCAGTAAATACCTATATTTTTTTTTCAGTTTGGTAAGTGTTTAACAAGAAGTCTGATAGGCGTTCCAATTGCTGACAACACACTCAGAAAATAGGAAAAATGTAGGGCAAAAGCAGTATTATTACGCGTTCCATTATATTTAACGGGGACAGTTGGGTTGATCACAATCACTTATCATTGGTCGTTGGTATCCCAGTGACTACTTGATAATGAGTCACTCATCAACCCACCTGCATGTGCAGTTCCCCTTTTGCCTGCAATTCATTTTCATACAGTCAGCAGCTGTCAGGCTGTTGAGCTGCATACTCACTCCTTACCAGTGGCGGATGCTCATGCAGGGGGCAAAGGCACCGCCCCCTAAGCCATGCACCTGGCCCCTAATCTACATGCAGGGCGCCGGACGCATGGATTCCAAAGCTTTTTTTTTTTAGAAGCACATGATTAGAGCCTGAGGCTCTAATTGGCTGCAAAAAGGATGGACTCGGGGTGCAGGGTGGGGGGTGACTGGTTGACTGGCTGAGGGGGGTTGCTGGTAGGCTGGGGGGCCGTGGGCCGCCCCCAAGGAAAAGTGAGCACCAGCTGCCACTGCCCCCTACTAATACCATACATGTATGCATTACTCTTACTGAAAGGGTTTGCATACCACACTGAACAAATGGCTCTTATTGTTCGAATGTTCACTGGTCCAGTGGGACATTCGTTGCACATTATTATCATTGAAGAAGCTTCCTGCAGTACCTTCCTTTTACAATGAAAAGAGATTATATTGTGATCCTTTGCTGTATTCAGAATGTGCAAACAGCTGAATGACTCAAAGGAGAGACAAACCCAACCTCCCCATCTTTAGTCCACACAGCTCTGTATAAAATATAATTTTAGAGATGCAACCAACTCTGCGTGGCTGCTGCCACTGCCAGGCTGTCTATTTGAATAGCGCAGAATAACCTCTGTTTTCGGTATTGCAAATATGAACATTTTACATCAATAATGCTAAAAAGTGACACAAAAGACAAGTTAAACTTGTAACATTAAGGAAATATGTACAAAACGATTCTGCGCTGCCCTACACAGAAAAGAAAACAGCAGCTAACACAACCAACAAGGCATTTACAAAAGAAAAAAACACAATAAGTGTAGCGCTAGTGAAATGAATGTCCAATATGTAAAAAAACGTATTAAATTAATACTTCCAAAGGTAAACCAAAAAAGGCATCCATATGTATTAAGTAAGGAGTCTTTCAAGAAACTGAACACTTCAAGAAGACATCTATGATGAAAATAAACACACCACCACCTGAAGACGAAGAGGCTTACCAGATGGGATGGACCCAAAGGGCATACGCCGAGTTGGGTCAGATAAGGCTTAGGTGGTGAGTGACTCAGGATGACCTGGAAAGATGATACTTGTGGATAAACCGGCTTAATGCTGTATCCCTTTAAATGGTGGATGCCCAAACCAGGGGGGACGGTGTAGATGAAACAAGCCAGGCGGTATCGTATCCCTCAGAATCGAGTTAGAAGAGCCAAACGATAGTGTGGACAAGTGGGAAAAGAAGGAATGGCCACATAGTGTGAATCCGTAAAAAATATATAATTTATTAAAAATAAAAAGATGTACACTCACATGTAAATCCAAATAAAACAGCGCTGAAAGAAGAAGTGGCTACAGTGGGGTCCTGCCCAACAGGACCCCACTGTCGCCACTTCTTCTTTCAGTGCTGTTTTATTTTAATTTACATGTGAGTGTACATCTTTTTATTTTTAATAAATTATATATTTTTTACGGATTCACACTATGTGGCCATTCCTTCTTTTCCCACTTGTCCACACTATCGTTTGGCTCTTCTAACTCGATTCTGAGGGATACGATACCATCTGGCTTGTTTCATCTACACCATCCCCCCTGGTTTGGGCATCCACCATTTAAAGGGATACAGCATCAAGCCCAACAGGACCCCACTGTCGCCACTTCTTCTTTCAGCGCTGTTTTATTTGGATTTACATGTGAGTGTACATCTTTTTATTTTTAATAAATTATATATTTTTTACGGATTCACACTATGTGGCCATTCCTTCTTTTCCCACTTGTCCACACTATCGTTTGGCTCTTCTAACTCGATTCTGAGGGATACGATACCGCCTGGCTTGTTTCATCTACACCATCCCCCCTGGTTTGGGCATCCACCATTTAAAGGGATACAGCATCAAGCCGGTTTATCCACAAGTATCATCTTTCCAGGTCGTCCTGAGTCACTCACCACCTAAGCCTTATCTGACCCAACTCGGCGAATGCCCTTTGGGTCCATCCCATCTGGTAAGCCTCTTCGTCTTCAGGTGGTGGTGTGTTTATTTTCATCATAGATGTCTTCTTGAAGTGTTCAGTTTCTTGAAAGATTCCTTACTTAATACATATGGATGCCTTTTTTGGTTTACCTTTGGAAGTATTAATTGAATACGTTTTTTTACATATTGGACATTCATTTCACTAGCGCTACACTTATTGTGTTTTTTTCTTTTGAAAAAACTTGTAACATTCACCATTTTCCTTAAATCACTCCTTAAATCACTCTTAGTGGCGTTTCTGAGGGTGAGGGGGTGGGGAGTCCACACCAGGTATTGCCACTTGGAGGGGGCCCTGGTGCAGCTGCCAGTGACATGCAGAGTTCCAGTGGTGGTACTGGAACGCCCTCTGCAATCCAGCACCCAGCAATAAAAGAAGCTGGAACTGTCAGATAGAGTGACCTCTGCCTGACAGTAGATGTATATTCCTAGTGGATGGCTAGAGAGGCAGCAGTTTGTGACTGGGTATTATTATAGCCTAATATTGGCCACCAATGCTGAGGGGTTTACCATTACTACCCCTAACTACCAATGAGATGAGGATTATTGCAGCCATTTACACCAATGATGGGGTTTGCTATTGCTGCCACTGACACCAATGATGGGGCTTACTTTACCCTGACACTACAAACCATACACCATAAAGCAACATCCAATTTATTGGCCTTGCGTCCAGATGTTTGGAGGCTGTATTTTTCCTCTTGATCCTTTCAAGATGTCCCTTCTAACGATTTTTAAATGTTGTCAACTATGCTGGTGATATCATCTCTGAACTTCTGCTAGTTGGGTGGTTTGAGATGTTATGTTCAGTGTGCTCATGTTGTTGTTTGCCCTCTACCAGCCAATTCTGCTCCCACCCCCAGTGTGCATGATGTTTAAAATCATGATTATTACTGAAAATAATTTTGATATGTGGGAGCTGGGTTGTTTTCTTAAAGGCAAATGGGTGGTTCACCTGCTAGGGAATTGTCATTCTGCAAGGGAATTTTTCTTTAGCTTAGCAAATATGGATAATGTTCACTCTGCATTGATTATACAATGACATGCAAGGATAATAAAAAAAATCTGTATCATTGCTTGCACACGATTGGATGATGGATGTCATCAGAGCGCCCCCTCATTCACTAAACTAAGGAAATATTCCCTTGCAAAGTGAACAGCCTATTTGCCTTTAGTAAACCAAACCCAATAACTCAACATTTATGGCACACATATGAATCACTGTTGCAAAATTTAGACTAGATACAGATAATCTTACCCTTGCAAAACCCTTAATAACAAAATACCATTGCAGTAAAGCTTAAAGTTTGAAAGAACATTCATCTTGTTATATGTAAATATAGTTCTAAATTAGCCACCCAAAAGTACTGTACTTCATTGGCTTTTGGAACGTACTTTTGCTAGTACTGAACTTTATTCATGTATTTGCTATATTTCGTATAATGGCGTCTGCTGTTATGCAGTAAAGGTACTTTGCTTTTACAATTACATTGACTCTACCTGATTAACCACTTGACCTCTGGAAGATTTACATTTTTTGCTTTTTGACACTGACACATTTTAACTGACAATTGTGTGGTCATGCAACCTTGCACACAAATTAAATTTATACCATTTTTTCCCCACAAATAGAGCTTTGTGTTGGTGGTATTCGATCACCACTGGGTTTTAAAATTTTTTGCACTATAAACAAAAAATCCCAGTAAGAGTACATTGATTGGTTTGTGCAAGAGTTATAGCATGTACAAACTATTGTATATTTACTGGAATATGTATTTATTTATTTATTTTTTTAATGCTAGTAATGGCGACTGTGATAGTATGGCGAGCAACCTGACACTAACTGACACTTTTGCAACTTTGTGGGAACCAGTGACACTATACAGTGATCAGTGCTATAAGTATACATTGTTACTGTATTGGCTGAGAAAGGGTTAACATCTAGGGCGATCAAAGGGTTAACAGTGTGCCTAAAAGTACTTGGTGCATTCACTGTGTGCTGTTTTTAGAAAGGGATGTGCCCTTTTTTATTCCCTGCTTCACAGGGAAACAAAAACCAGCACATCCCCACTGACAGAACAGAGCTCTGTATTGTTTACATTCACAGAGCTCTGTCCTGTCATCTTCTTCGCCGATCAGCAGGTGCTGGCGGTCAATCATTGGCGGTCACCCACTGAACGGTTTGTGCTGTGCACCCCCTACCCAGAACTGCTGGATCACATTCTAGATACCCGATCCAGCACAGGAGAGTTGCTCTGCCACTGTACTCCTACGTGAGGCAGTTAGCAAGCGGTTAATATGGGATTGTATATTATGCATTTGCACATTATATAAAAACAGTACTTTTATACCTTACTTCTGGAGCTGGAATTCCAACCACAATGCAGTCCAGTTGTACTCTGCTTCCTTCTGTAACTTCCCTACTTTTTAATTTCTGAATAAAATTTGGAGGCTGCCCAATAGTCTCTTCCAAATAAAAAGAGGAAGCAGGGTTGGTTTCTACTTGCAAAGCCTCATTATCAGTTTCTGGTCCTATGGCTTCCAAACTCTCAGGTTCTTCAGATACCGTCAGATCTATTCCTGTATCTACTGGCGAACAAACAGGCCTCTCTCGGTTTTCAGACTGGCTGGTGAAATTAGAGAGGTCTTCTTCAAGAGTTCCACTTTTTAAATCACGTTTTCTACTTCGATTTTTTAATGTCTTAGGCCTTATCCGTTTGGAACTGTTGGCTTTAAACAGTGAAGAAAGCTCCTCTATGAAGTCTGCCGCTTTATTTAGAAACTCTTTCTTAGACTCTGACTCATTCCCATAAGGATTACTCCTCTGTGGCCTTTTTGTATCTTTAATGTCTTCCCCAGAGTTCTTTGTACCCTTTATGACATGTTCTTGTCTAAAGTTAGTCTGTTCTTCTTGGTCAGTGGTTAAAGGCTGGCTTACTGGTGGTTTTACAGAAGGTTTGGTTTGTTTTTTCAATTCTCTTGGAGGACATTTAACAACTGGCACCTCTTTTTGTTTTCCATCCTGGTCAATCGATTGTCTTGCCAAATGAACACTTTGGTCTAATTCCTCCTGGCTCAGGAAGGCAGAAAGATCAGAAAAGTCATCTGTTCCCCCTATATCATCAACTTT
Source organism: Lithobates clamitans (assembly GCA_037952925.1). Lineage (NCBI taxonomy): Eukaryota > Metazoa > Chordata > Amphibia > Anura > Ranidae > Lithobates > Lithobates clamitans. Next base: position 5,482,736 of record JBBGZY010000896.1, on the reverse strand, counting down.
ATCAGAGCAGAGACTGTTCTCGTGATGTGTTCTAGTTTCACCTTGATAGCTCTCTCTCAGAAGCTGAGAAATTGATGTAGAGCCTTCTATATTATCGTCTTGCATGCTGTTAACAAAAAGAACAAAGTCCAGCCACGTAAATATAATGGTGGCTTATTCTTCAGTAATAAATGCTTAAAACCTCAGCATGCCAATGAACTATATATACAGTTAACTTAAAATATAAGTAATACTTTTTATATAAGAACATTTAAGAGGAATGTTTCTAAGTGTACATTGTGGATTATGGAAACCCTTATACAATTATACAGCTTCTAATTTACTACAAACATAACAGATATTTGACAAGATACCACTGTCTGAATAGACGTTTTTTAAATAATATGTCCCATTGTTACTATACTTATTAAGTAGGACCCCTTAAATTTGATTTAAAGATATAAAATAACTGGTTTCAGAGTTTCTGACTTCACACCATGTGACCCCAACTAGTGTTTAAATGTTCTATGAGTGAAACAAGTTCATTAAGTTGGTCAAAGAACAGATCTATTTTTGTGGAAATATCTAACTTTCAAGGGTAATACAGTATTAATCCACCAACAGACACTTTTAAAAAAAGCATTTATCAAAAAACGTAGAGTTTTAGAAAATAGTTACCCTTTGGAGAATGTTTCCAAAATTTTACTGCAAAGAGAATGCATATGCAATTTGGTGTATATCTAGGCTGCATGAAACAGCTGTTGCAACCAATAAAAGTTATAAAATTGTAGAGAAATTAATAAATAAACACTAAATGGACTTCAATGCAAAATGTTTTAGTTACATCACTTTTGTCATTTCCTTTGTAGTCAATAAAACATAGAGTAGTAAACACAGAAAAAATACTGCGCTAGTGCCCTAAAAATATGAAAGCAGCCAGCACAGCAATAGACAATAATGTGTAATGAATGACAAAATAAGTGCAGCACTAAGAAAGTGAGAAAAACCTTTTTAGGATTAATAAAATGTAGGCAAGTGTATAGTAAGTGCAACTGAACGTTCACTGTGGTATATGTAAAAATAAATTGACATAAATATATTATCATACATCAAGAGACAATAATCAATGACCATAAATGGGTAAACTAAAAAGGTGATAAATATCCAATGTGAAACAAAAAAATGTTGAATAGGTTAAACGTGTAAGGAGAGCAAGAGGGAATTATCCCATAGGTATATCACATATGTGCATAAATGTTGACACAAAGATGACAGTTATATTGGTGCTAAGAAAAATGTCCAAAAAGATACTAAAGTACAAAGGAGAAAATGTCCAATGGATTTATTGCTGAAATTCCAAAGACAAAAACAATGTTCCTGTAAATAGTCCAAGGAAGGGGAATGGAGTCCCAATGCCAGCAACATTGGTCACATGCGTGAAAAAGATCCACCACCAATATGGAAGAGGCTTATCAGTACTAGTGGACTCAATAAGGCTTATGCCCAATGAGTCAACCAGGCAAGGGGTGTGACCACACCAAAAAAGGGAGCTTTTACATCACTTTTTCCTGACCACAATGGAAGGTGATCCCTTGATCTTTATTGCGGATAAGTTTTGGGATGACTCGACTGTTTCAACAATGATACACCAAAGAGACAAGCTGTATTTCTCAATGAGAAGCAATATATCCAAAAAAGACAGAGAAACTCCACATAGTGTAAATCAGCAAGATGTAAAATTTATTTTAAAAGGTCAAGAACACTCACATGTCCAAGATTAAAAAGCGCTTTTTTCAAATATCACTCAGCATAACACAATGGCACTGGCAGAGCTCGTCCCAACGCGTTTCATTTAAGGAGACATCATCTGGGTGAGATGATGTGTCCTTAAGCGAAACGTTCCAGTTTGAGCACTGTCGGTATCATTGCGTTATGCTGAGTGATATTTGAAATAAGCGCTTTTTTATTCTTGGACATATTTTTCTCACTTTCTTAGCGCTGCACTTATTTTGTCAATAAAACAGATTTAGGGAAATCAATTAAATGTAAACAGATGGCAAAAACTTACTGGAGAAGCTAAACCTTCCCCACTTGATCCAAAATGTACATAGAAGATTGACCTCACATCAACAAAGCTCTCCTAATATCACAGCAAAACAGTTTAAAGTTTATCTGTTTAATTTCCCTTTAAAAAAAAAATACAAAAATTAAATTTTAGCTCTTATTTCCCCCATATTTAAGATAGATGGGTACTGCTTAGCCACACCTGTCTGATCATGCCAAACACTCATTTTTGCACATCTCGTGTCTCTGCTCAGCCTACAGAGCCATAACTATACAGTACTTAATTATGGTTGGCTAAGGCGTTCTGTGGTATCCTTCAGCTCACCCATAAAACCGCAGCAGCAGTACGAGAAATGTGGGGAAAATAGACAGAAAGCACATAGGGGCAAAGAGAAAAGAAAGACACAAAGTTAGACCAATTCAGCATTTAACTTCAAGCAGCTAAATACATTCCAGGTGCATCAAAACAAAAGGTGCGCAAAGTCTTACAGTTATTTTTATTTAAAAGGGAGCCACAGCCTGAGTAGATAGCCTGTCTACTGCCAACATATGCAGGGAACCTGAGCCTCAATAATTGTTTGTCAGAGGGAATGTCAGATGTCTGTAGAGAAAACACTGCTTATGCATAGACAGCAAGGGTCCTGGCATGCTGGCAAGGGAAAGGCTTTTTTAATCAGGCTAAGACTGCTTTTTACAGAAAACAAACTGTTATGGGGCGTACACACGGTCGGACTTTTCGTCTACAAAAGTCCAACAGACGCCGACGGACTAAAGCTGGCTGGTAATCCGATCGTGTGTGGGCTTCCCCGGACTTTCAGCGGACTTTTTCAGCCTCAAATCCGACGGACTTTAGATTTGAAACATGCTTCAAATCTTTACGTCGTAACTACGACGGACCCCGAAATCCGCTCGTCTGTGTGCTAGTCCGACGGACAAAAACCCACGCTAGGGCAGCTATTGGCTACTGGCTATCAACTTCCTTATTTTAGTCCGGTGTACGTCATCACGTACGAATCCGTCGGACTTTTGTGTGGTCGTGTGTAGGCAAGTCTGTTCGTTAGAAAGTCTGCCGCAAGTCCGCCGCAAGTCCGCCGAAAGTCCGCCGGAAGTCTGTCGGACAGGCTGTCGGACTTTTGTAGATGAAAAGTCCGACCGTGTGTACGGGGCATAAGACTTGTGAACTAGTTTTGTTTTAAAGCACCTGGAATGTATTTAGTTAATTTAAAATGAAAGTTTAATTGCGTTATAAGGGATAAATACTTGTTTTTATCATCTCAAATACCGCTTTACACAAGTCTATCACCAGTGTCTCCTGATCATGCATTAAGGTTTTCCAAATAATATTTCTTGTTTTTTATTTTTACTTTTTACAGTGGAAGTAAAAAAATGCCCCAGCATTGGTTTTAATGGGAGGAATAATGACCCGTTGTTGGTATAAATGGGAAGAATAGTGCCCCCTGGTTGCAGTAGGGGGAATGGTGCCCCATCATTTGTGTCAGTTGGTGAAATAGTGCCCCAAGGGCCAGATAAAAGCTAACAAAGGGCCACATCTGGCTCCCAAGCCACAGTTTGGAGACATTTGATATAGACCACAGGAGTAAAGTTGGGGTATCTGTGTTTGCAGGGATGAGAAAGGGTAGCACTATTTTGGGTACAAAATCGATTTTAACCCAAAGAAGAGATTTTTCATTTGTGCACATCTTTCCATACAGCACCCAAAGTGGTTTATTTTATCAGAAGACCAACTGCAGCTTGAATAAGCAAATTTTCTAGCCAGCTGTTCACATCCTGTGTCTATGATGTGCAAAGACATAAGTCATGTACATAGGGTTTAGCTGTAAGCTTGAACTTTAGATGACACATAACTCATTAGGATAGATGGGGCCTATGTAGGTGGTTGGTTTCGGCAGCTTGTGCACAGACACGATCAGCATGCAAACATTTTCTTTCTTACGTTCACTAGTGACAAGACAGGAGATTTAATTACATTGTACACATTTTTACTAGAGCAGCACATTTGATTTCTTGCCATACAGAAATAATACAGATCCAATAATACTATCAGTAGTGATTTAAAATATGAGCAATATAGTGTTATGTCACTCAAGGTGTATACAATTTACTGCATGCACACCCAAAATATCTAATACCACCAACAATGACAAAAAAACTAAAATATTTGTTTGGCCAATTTAAAATTTTAACAGACAATATAACAATTAAATAAATTGTAAACATATAAAACAATACAATAAAACAATACAATAAAAAGTCACATTTTTGGTTTAACCTCGTTCTGCTTGTGTACAGTGCATCCGGAAAGTATTCAAAGCCCTTCACTTTTTCCACATTTTGTTATGTTACAGCCTTATTCCAAAATGGATTAAATTAATAATTTTCCTCAAAATTCTACAAACAATACCCAATAATGACAACGTGAAAGTTTGAAATCTTTGCAAATTTATTAAAAATAAAAAATGAAAAAAAATCACATATACATAAGTATTCACATCCTTTGCTCAATATTTTGTTGAAACACCTTTGGCACCAATTACAGCCTCAAGTCTTTTTGAGTATGATGCTACAAGCTTGGCACACCTATTTTTGGGCAGTTTCTCCCATTCTTTTTTGAAGGACCTCTCAAGCTCCACCAGTTTGGATGGGGAGTGTCAGTGCACAGCCATTTTCAGATCTCTCCAGAGATGTTTAATCAGATTCAAATCTGTTCTCTGGCTGGACCACTCAAGGACATTGAGAGTTATTCCGTAGCCACTCCTTTGTTAACTTGCCGTGGCAAGAGAGTCCTTCAGGTGCCTTGTGGCAAACTCCAGGCGGGCTGTTATGTGCCTTTTACTGAGGAGTGGCTTCCGTCTGGTCACTCTACCATACAGGCCTGATTGGTGGAGTGCTGCAGAGATGGTTGTTCTTCTGGAAGGTTCTCCTCCCTCCACAGAAAAACGCTGGAGCTCAGTCAGAGTGACCCTCAGGTTCTTGGTCACCTCCCTGAGGTGACCAAGAACACCTCAGGGAGGTGACCAACCACTCTAGGAAGAGTCCTGGTGGTTCCAAACTTCTTCCATTTACAGATGATGGAGGCCACTGTGCTCATTGGGACCTTCAATGCTGCAGAATTTTTTCTGTACCCTTCCCCAGATCTGTGCCTCGATATAATCCTCGATGGTCTATGGAAATCCATTGGACTTCAAGATTTGGTTTGCGCTCTGATATGCAGAGAGGTGGGACCTTATATATGGGACCTGATATAGATAGGTGAGTGCCTTTCCAAATCATGTCCAATCAACTGAATTTACCACAGGTGGATTCCAATCAAGTTGTAGAGACATCTCGAGGATGATCAGTGGAAACAGGATGCACCTGAGCTCAATTTTGAGTGTCAGGGCAAAGGCTGTGAATACAGTAACTATGTACATGTGACTTTTTCTTTTTTTCTTTTTAACAAATTTGCAAAGATTTTAAAAAACTTCTTTCACATTTTTATTATGGGGTATTGTTTGTAGGATTTTGAGGAAAATTATGAATTTACTCCATTTTGGAATAAGGCTGTAACATAACAAAATGTGAAAAAACTGAAGCGGTGCGAATACCTTCCGGATGCACTGTATATGGCAGACTAAGAGTAGTAAGTGGCTTTAATTTGTTGATATTAATGGTGAAGTCACAGGGGGGGACCGTAAAGGAGGAAATATAACAAGCTCAGTTTTAGAAAGATTGAGTTTGAGGAAGTGGTGTGACATCCATATCGATATATCAATCAGTAAGTTTGAGATCCGTGAGGAGATCGAGGGGGTGAGTTGAGGAGTGGAGAGATAGATCTGGGTGTCGTCGGCATGGAAGTGGTATTGGAAGCCATGGGAGGTTATCAACTGGCCCAGGGAAGAGGTATAGAGTGAGAATAGGAGAGGCCCAAGGAGGGAGCCTTGGGGTACCCCAACAGAAAGAGGAAGTGGAGTGGAGGAGATGGAGTTGTAAGTGACACTGAAAGTGCGCTGAGATAGGTAGGAGGAGAACCAGGATAAAGCAGAATCACGGAGGCCAAGGGAGTGTAATTTGCTGAGGAGGAGCAGGTGGTCAACTGTGTCAAAGGCAGAGAGGTCTAAAAGTATGAGTATGGAGTAGTGCCCATTGGTTTTAGCAGTTAGTAGGTCATTGGTTAGTTTTAGTAGGGCAGTTTCAGTAGAATGTTGTGGGTGGAAGCCAGACTGTAGGGGGACGAGAAGGTTGTTGTCCGTGAGGTAGCGACTCATTTGGTCATGGACAAGGCGTTCGATGAGCTTGGAGCCAAACGGGAGCAGGGAGATGGGTCTTAAGTTATTGAAAGAGGTGGGGTCTAGTGAGGGTTTTTTGAGTATGGGGATAACCATTGCATGTTTGAGCGGAGAAGGAAAGGTGCCGGAGGAGAGGGAGAGGTTGAAGATGTGGGTTAGGGAATTGAGGAAAGAGTGGGAAGGTGGTCGCAGTAATTGAGAGGGGACAGGGTCCAGGGGACAGGTAGTGAGGTGGGCCATGGAGAGGAGTTTATCAACTTCATCTGTGGTAACTGGGCAAAAGGAGGAGAGTATTGAGTGTGGTATTGGACCCGATGTGTTGGGTAGGGGAGGAGTTTGAATGCTGGATATCTCCTTGCGAATTGTGTCGATTTTGCTATTAAAATGGTTGGCAATCTGTTGAGCGGTAAGCAAGTTGGTGGGTGGGGGCAGTGGGGGGTGAAGTAAGGAATTAAGGGTAGAAAAGAGTTGACGAGGTTTGGATGAGAGGGTTTTGATGAGTGTTGTAATAGGTTTGTTTAGCAGTGTGGAGCCAGGAGTTGTATTTGAGAAGGGCAGATTTGTAGAGGGTAAAGTCTTGCAGGGATTTAGATTTACGCCATGCTCGCTCAAGAGCACGGCTGTGTCTCTTGAGACTTCTGGTGTCGTCTGTTTTCCAGGGTTGTGGCAGATGGGGCCTGGTTCTGCATGTAGAAAGAGGAGCAAGTATGTCTAGGGAGGATGACAACGTGGTGTTGTAGATGGAAGTGGTTAGGTCTGGGCAGGACAGGGGTGCGATTTTGTCATAAAGGCCATCAGTAGCAGAGTGAAGAAGGGAAGGGTTGAGGTTGCGAAGGTTTCTGAGGGTAGTGGTTTGTGGGTTGGCAGCATAAGATGTAGGAGACAAGGAGAGTGTGAAACAGATAAGGTTGTGGTCAGAGAGAGGAAAGGGGGTGTTAGAGAGATTGTAGGGAGTGCAGCGATGGGAGAATACGAGGTCAAGAGTGTTGCCATTGGAATGAGTGGTTGTTATGTCTATTGTGTTAGGTTAAAAGAGGAGGTTAGGTTGAGTAGTTTAAAGACATATAAAGACATATAAAGGTTTTATTTGGTACACAAACAAATGCACAAATATGTAGAAAAATCATTTTTTTTCCTTAATTTTTCTATTTTTATGAATTTATTATTATTTTTAACCACTTCAATACAGGGCATTTTCACCCCCTTCCTACCCAGACCAATTTTCAGCTTTCAGCGCTGTTACACTTTGAATGACAATTGCGCGGTCATGCAACACTGTACCCATATGAAATTTTGATAATTTTTATTTTTTGCGCTATAAACAAAAAAAGAGTGACAATTTTGAAAAAAACACAATATTTTTTACTTTTTGCTGTAATAAATATCCCATAAAAAAAAAACAAAAACAAATTTTTTCTTCCGTTCACATCACAAGATTGCTTGAGGTGATTGTAGCTGTATGAGTACTGTCCGTGATACTTTTTTTATTTGCACTAACATACAATTTTTCAGGACAAGTTTTTGGGGTATGTCTCCTTCTTCAAGGTCCCAGCAGTACTGATTCACAAAAGTTTCTTTCATTTTTAAGCAAAAATGTGGATATATATGTATATATATATATCGCCCCTAGTGGCCAAAAGGCAAAGCGACGTAAGGTACCATTGTTTTGCCAGCTGTGTCATTCTGCCGCAGTAAAACTGCGGCGGCTGGTCGGCAAGCGGTTAAATAAAAAGAGATGTTATACTTGCTCTGTGCAATAGTATTGCACAGAGCAGCTTCATATAGTACCTCCTCTTCTGGATTCCTCCAAGGGCGCTCCCTGCTCCTTTTTCCTACAAGTGCCCCCTCAGCAAAGCTGTCCACTGAGGGGCACTCACATGGGCATGCTCCTGCGCTGGGCTGTGTGTTTCCACAGACACATACAATACGGCTTGGCCACGCCCCACGCTCCTTCCTCACAGGATTTTACTGACAGCAACAGGCCCACTGCTTCCTGTGTCTTCTGTGTGAGGAGGAAGAGAGAAGAGAGGGACTGCAGACGGCAAAGCACTGGATTGGTGGAGGAGTCAGGTAAGTGTTGGGTGAAGGGCTGGGGAGGTAGTGAGGGACAGGTAATGGGGTATTTTTTACCTTAATGCATAAGGCCAAAAATGCTTAGACTTTAGAATCACTTTAATGTCAGGTTCAGCATCAACTCAAATTCAAGATCTAACCCTGAACTCTGAACCCCTAAAAACACCTCATATAATTTATAATCTTTTCTCACACTTAAACTCCCAAAAAAAAGTTTTGGCTGGAGTAGTGCTTTAACTCTCCATTATCTACCAGTACCAAATGTAAGTTTTGTGTGAATCTTGCAGAGGTGAGAAGTTGTGCAAAACTTTTTTTTTTTTTCACAATCTTACACTATTTATTCTCTATTTAGTCTGTAACACTTGTTACAAATAAACTGTAATTCCTTTAGAGTAGAATAACCCAGAGAAAAAAGGAGCTCACCAGCAAGTTGTATTTATATTTAGCATATACTGTGACTTGCTGTCACAGCAGACTGTTGACTAAGGACCACACTGACTGGCAATGGGCTAATGCTCTGTTTCTTCTTTAGCAATGGCAAGTTGACCCAGTTGCCGAATATAGGCAACCTTAATGGCACAAGTGAAGTATCATTTTCTGAGATCTCCACACAGCCCTTCTATGTGAACTTGTGTTATCTTTTCAATCAGGCAATCAAACATTGTTTCAATTTTTATCAGTTGGTGTATGTGCCTATAGCAGAAAATTATCACATTCTTACAGGCACCTACAGTAACTAATATACGGTATATCTGCACCACTACAGACATGATAGTGGTTTGTTGGAAAACAATCTATCAAACTTTTTTCATGCAAAAAAATAAATATACTGTATATTACATAATTTGAAGGTTGGCCATAAAAGGGCTGGGTTTTTATCTGCACTTGCCATGAGGGACAGTGGGGAATTAACCAAAACGTCCAAACCTGCTTTACTTTCTTTTTTTATTCACTTTATTCATTTTTCCTAGTTTAGTGTTCAACCTGCTGAAATTACTTACAGTATCGCCTCACATTTTTGTAAATATTTTATTATATCTTTTCTGTGACAACACTGAAGAAATGACACTTTGCTATAATGTAAAGTAGTGAGTGTACAGCTTGTATAACAGTGTAAATTTGCTGTCCCCTCAAAATAACTCAACAGACAGCCATTAATGTCTAAACTGCTGGCAACAAAAGTTTGGCAAAAAAAACCCTAATGCCGCGTACACACGGTCGGACTTTGCAGCTACAAAAGTCGGACAGTCTGTCCGACATACTTCCGGCGTACCTTCGGCGGACTTGGGGCAGACTTTCTTACGAACGGACTTGCCCACACACGACCACACAAAAGTACGCCAGTTTAGTACGCTGTGACGTACACCAAGTCCGACGAGACTATAAAACGGAAGTTCAATAGCCCGTACGACACCCTTTGGGCTCCTTCTGCTAATCTCGTGTTTATCTCGTGTTAGTAGAAGTTTGGTGAGAGACGATTCGCGCTTGTGAGACTCGTATTTTTCAGTTCGTTTTAACTGTTGTTCAGTCTGTGCTTGTGAGGTTTGTATCTGCTTTTCAGTGCGTTTGGTCAGTTGGCATTGAGAAATCTTTGTTTTATTGGCCGCTCGTTCCTGATTTTCAGGTCGTTCTTCACAGGCCTTGCTGTTCTTCAGTGCGTTCTGTTTAGTGCGTTCTGACCAGCCGACCGTTTTGAAGCCATGTTACCTGTACGTACTCGTCGTAGAGCTCGTGCATTGTATGTGCTTGGTGCTGTAGTTTATTCTTCAGCCCAAGACCAGTCCATGAACAGGGCGAGGAGGAGTTCATGGACCAAGAATTGGTTGCTTCAGCGTGACCAGTTCTGTCACATGCCTTTGCTCCGTGAGATCCGTGAGAATAATCCTGAGGATTTCAGGAACTTTCTCCGGATGACGGACCCCGTTTTTGATCGTTTGGTGGCTTTGCTGACCCCCTATATCAGCAGGCAGGATACCTGCATGAGGCAAGCCATCACTCCGGAGCAGAGGCTGGTCGCTACCTTGCGGTATTTGGCCACAGGGAGAAGCCTGCAGGACCTTAAGTTCTCGACAGGCATCTCCCCCCAGGCTCTGGGGATCATTATCCCAGAGACCTGTTCTGCCATCATACAGGTCCTGCAGAAGGACTATATTAAGGTAAGCTATTTTTATTTTATTAGCATCACATGTTCTTTTATGTAATCTTTGATAATGTAATGTATTTCTTGCTTCAAACACTACTTCCCATCATTGCAATATAGTGTGAATGTCCCCTTTTTATCCTCACACATGCTGGGATTTTTTCCTGTTATTTTTTGTCATGCATGTATAGTTTCCTTCAATAACCTTCCCAGCATGAAGTGATGGGAACATATCCACCTAGTCTACTCATTTTGAATGTATTTTGTTGGAGTGTATTTAGTGTGCTTATAATTAGCAATTAGCTAGATTTCACAACCCCCCCACCCCCCCCCACCTGAACTCACTCCAAATAGTGTGCTGCTAATTAGCAATTAGCTAGATTTCACAACCCCCCCACCCCCCCCCACCTGAACTCACTCCAAATAGTGTGCTGCTAATTAGCAATTAGCTAGATTTCACAACCCCCCCACCCCCCCCCACCTGAACTCACTCCAAATAGTGTGCTGCTAATTAGCAATTAGCTAGATTTCACAACCCCCCCACCCCCCCCACCTGAACTCACTCCAAATAGTGTGCTGCTAATTAGCAATTAGCTAGATTTCACAACCCCCCCACCCCCCCCCACCTGAACTCACTCCAAATAGTGTGCTGCTAATTAGCAATTAGCTAGATTTCACAACCCCCCCACCCCCCCCCACCTGAACTCACTCCAAATAGTGTGCTGCTAATTAGCAATTAGCTAGATTTCACAACCCCCCCACCCCCCCCCCACCTGAACTCACTCCAAATAGTGTGCTGCTAATTAGCAATTAGCTAGATTTCACAACCCCCCCACCCCCACCCTCGTTAAAATTTGCTTGAATGTTCTGTGGTGTTGATTTGTCTAAAGCAAATCTATGTTGCACTTTGCAAAATGCATGTGCCCTCTACAAGTGCATTTGTTCCAGTGCTTTAGTAAATGAGCAGAAGCTCTGCTGATTTCCATCATCAAATCATATGCAAGCCTCAAAGTGTTTTCATTAATTGCCCTTGCATGTGATTGTGTACTGTTTGCAACATGAATGCCTTTTGACATTACCTCATTTACTGTAAGCTGGTTTGCAACTGCACCTGCAGAGTGCGACAACTGCAGTCTTGTAGCCTTTGTTATCCCTAAATTCCTGCGTGTTGTTAAAGTAATTTTTTTTTGGGATTTCACAACCCCCTAAAATGTAATCAATGTTCTATCAGAGGGGGTGAGCAATCTGATAAGTGTGCCTTTTTCCATATTAGTTATTCCAGAAGAATTAAATTATTGAATGTTATACTGATGCTGGGGAATAATGTTTTTAATTGTCTAATTTTCTTGCAATGTTAGCTTCCAAATTAATTGATTTTGGTTTTCTTGTTTGATTCCCCAGTTTCCTTCAACGCCACAGGAATGGCAGACTGTGGCATCCCATTTTGCCAGCCGTTGGGACTTTCCCAATTGTGGAGGGGCTATAGATGGGAAACATGTCCACATTGTGCCACCACCCCATTCGGGGTCATATTATTTTAATTATAAGGGGTTCCACAGTATTGTTTTAATGGCGGTGGTGTCGGCACACTATGATTTTTTATATGTGGACGTGGGGAAGAATGGCCGGATGTCGGATGGAGGAGTATTTGCCCAGACGGAGTTCTGCCAGCGTCTCCAGAGTGGTGGCCTGGGATTGCCACCTGATGAGGATAACGTGGAAGGACTCCCCTTTGTCTTCATTGCCGATGAAGCCTTCGCTCTGAGCAAGCACCTCATGAGGCCATTCCCCCAAAGAACCCTCACCCCGGAGAGGAGGGTTTTTAATTACCGGCTGGCCAGAGCTAGAAGAGTGGTTGAGAATGCGTTTGGAATTCTGGCCAGCCGGTTCCGCCTGTTTCAAACAGCCATTAATTTGGCGGAATACAAACTTAATTTTATAATTTTATCATGCTGCATTCTGCACAACTTTTTAAATAAGCATTCTGCCAATTATATAGGCACAGTTGGGCCTGAGGCCGGACAAATAGAAGCCAACCTTACAGGCCTGGATACTGTCCGTACTGGCTTGGCCCCCCAAAGTTCCCGTCAGGTTAGACAGCAATATGTTGATTATTTTATGGGTAGGGGGGCCATTGCAATGGGCCAGGATATATAATTTTTTGACAATAAAAAAAATATTGCTGAAATCTGGC